>JAQPZY010001432.1:1630000-2904033 GCA_029931535.1 Margaritifera margaritifera
AGAGGGGTGGGGGTGGGTGGGGAGGGAGGGAAACTGACATAAAACTGTTCTCTGTAGCAAAGTAGGAGCGCCACTAAAGAACATTGTCCCCGGGCGCTACGAACCCTCGCGCCGCCACTGTAACCATGAATACTGTGAAATGGAAGTGGAAGTACACGGGTAAATATTTGAAAGCATTTTTTATGGTTGAGAGAAATCGTTTGAAATGGTACCAAAAAGCTTTTAAAATTCTACAATTTCGAATTAATATAAATTGGCAAGCTTTACCTTCATGCCTACTTCTTTCTGTGATATATTACACTGAGTAAGTAAGTACACGGGTAAATATTGAAAATTTGTGTGTGGGTGTCTTTTAAAGTGATAACAAAAAACTTACAAATTCTGTACTTTAAAAACGATTCTGTACTTTAAAAACGACTACGAACAGTAAGACTCTTCTTCTTGAATTTTCACTCTTCTTATATATTACACTGAGTTCACATGAAAAATTTTGTATTACTTATATGCGTACTTGTTTATTGATAAATGATGCATCAATATGTCTTATTTTGATTATTTATCTGACACAGTACAAATAAACACAACCTAAAACATAAAAGTAATTATATCCTGCTTCACAATCTCTCTTTTCAACATGAAGGACTCAACCTATCGTTCACTACATCGGAAAAGAAAATCATATTGTCAAACACGATTTGCCGACCAGCTATCTTCATTGCTTCGGAAAACCGTTTATTTTTTACAAAACCTTTCTTGATCTAATAATGTTTTCCCCATGACGCCAACGCACTATTTTTATTATCGGAATAAGAAATTTTACTACTTCAGCGATCCCTATCACCCATGGTGCAGACTGATTAACAGATGCAAAACTTTCATCGCTTGTTAGCCAACTGGATTTACGATTTGCAAAAGAAGATATGCACAGAGATAAGTGAGGGGGGGGGGGGGGGGGGGGGGAAGGACAATAACGTAAGACAGGCATGAAAAAAATGGAAAAAAGGCTGTAAATAATATATTCTTTTAAACTGAAAACCCAAACACACCATGTCCGCTTTCATATGGGTGAAGCAAAATCCTAAATGCTTATCTTTCGAAATCTCGTCTGCCTTGCCCTTTTTGATGCTTTTCTGATAAAGTGATAAATATCGCATGGTATTTATTAAGAATAATTTAACCAATTATCCTTTCAGATTAGTCAGTATATCTAAGGGTAATTCCACGCACGTTTTCCAGAAATTTTCTCCAAAACACTTGTTTTTGTTATGTTCCATGTCTGGAATTAATTTTTTGGCAGCAGTCGAGATTCGCTTTATTAAACATAATGGCTCATCGTTTTGATCCCCGTTGAGACAAAGAACGCCCCCGTTTTTTCACCCCGTTCTCTTTCTATTGTAATCAACTTTCATTATCAATCCGCTGTTTGATACAGAACGAGTGCAAAAAAAAAAAAAAAAAAAAAAAAAATTTAAGGTCAGCGAACTTTCTCTGATGCTTGATTATAATCAATATACTTATATGGTAAATACAGGCGTGGAACAAAACCAATATATATATATATATATATATATATATATATATATATATATATATATATATATATATATATATATATATATATATATATACTTATAAAAGAGCAGGTCCTGGCCTCAGAGAGAGAGAGAGAGAGAGAGAGAGAGAGATGAACACTAATTTTTCACATCTCTCATGACGCAGTGATAACTGTGCAAGATTTTAAGACATTGCAAGAGAAGATCCAACAAAAAAGAAGAAAATACAGAGAAAGAAGAGAGTTTTTAAAAAATCATTTACATAAATGAAATCTGAAGTCCTCAGAAAGTTTACAACCAAGTCATGTATTATTTTTAAAACTGTGTAAAGAAAGACAGGTAGGACAGTTTACAAATGAAAAAGAAAGCGTGTAACCGATAAAGAAGATGCCTGCGACAAGAGTAGTCGGACAGCAACAATAACTGTTCTGTCGCAGTATCCACGATACTAATTCTACACATTTCTTAAATATGACCATTTAAATTGTCTGGGAAAACAAAATGTCAAAAGAAAGCTTAATATCACCCCGGAGGGAATGATTATTACGAAATGGAACGTTTGCAATCAAATGGTTTGAAAGATTATTGATGTAGAACAATTTGTTCAAGATCATGCAATGATTCAGTTTTGCTTGTCACGTCTGAGGTAATAAATGATTGTTTGTTGATGAAAAATTTCACGAAGGGCATAAAGTCGACAGCTCCAACAAATCTCCAGTGCATAATGAAATAGGCAAAGCATCTGTTTTATAATAAGGTCTTAGTTCCATTGACATTTAACAATTTTCATTCAAAACTTCTTTTTTTCGTCTCATATACGCCGATTGAAAGTGTTGCAAAGACAAGGCAAAAATAACATGAGTGTGCTTATTATGTGTGTGTGTGTGTGTGTGTGTGTGTGTGTGTTGAGAGAGAGAGAGAGATATGTGCATATGATTGTGTGCATGTAAAATATGAGGACATTCGGAAAGGTTTTTATTTTTGGTAAATTAATTTAAATTTTAGTAATTTTCACTAAATAAAAATTTCTTTTGGTACATCATCATCATTTCTGGTCGAACCATTTGACGACGGATTAGTACTTGCCCATATCACTGTTGTCGGCGATGTTACCATTTTATCAGAAAGTGGTCCTGTCTTTTGAAGAATTTGATTGTCAGTTGAAATCAAATTCTGACCAATATGGAAATTAATGATATTTAGGTCGTATGACGTGTTTCAGTAATGAGAAAGAAAATAATGTGTTGCTTATTAATTAATCAGTGGAGGCGCGATGGGGGGGGGGGGGGGGTCGAGCCGTTAGGAACTTTTTTTTTGTTTGTTTTGTTTTGCCAACATTCCCACCCACTAATCTAAGCTCCCGGTTTTAGGGAGCTAAAGAACACGGCCCCAGGGCACCTCAAACCCTCGCGCCGCCACTGTAACTAATACCAAGAAAATACGTTGGTTTGTTTTCTGTTTAAATGTTTACTATTCTAATAGCCGTGTGCAGTCTCGCACCATCAGTATGCATTAAGAGAGAGAGAGAGAGAGAGAGAGAGAGAGAGACAGAGACAGAGACAGAGAGAACACAACACATGTCTTAAACAAGTCGAACATAAATTTATCAAGCTGTTTCATTATCTCATTCTTCCTCATTACTATTACCTAACTCAAACAGTGCCATTTCTCAGTGAGCTATAGAACATATCATTGAAAGCGAGGCGATTTAAATCAATTTAATTAGATTTTATATCCGTTTTAACGTAACGTTTGATAAAATCGCAGGTGTGTCGGATTTTCGTAACCACACGAAGGCAACATAAAGATTCGTCTGCAAATACTCACTTCTCTTCGCCAAAATAAAATAAACACAGAAAATAAGCATTTCACTTAAATTGTACTGTTTTCGAATATATGGGCTATTTTATTGTCGACCTAACGGTTTTATAATCCCCATCAATGTTCCATGAAATCACCAAAATGTAATTGGAGGGAATATCAAGGAGAAAGACTTAGCTTTAATGTTTATTAATTATATGGATAAAACATTATATGAAATGTGAGAAAATTTATTACCAACTTACAAACATAATATGATTTCAAATTTAAGATATTTATAGTAAAGTGGTTCAACTACTGAGACTTCCTGTTGGTACATACACATAAACAGACATCACGTTAGCGAACAGAAATAGTTATTTAAGCCAAGGAACTTCGAAATTATGTTAATAAGCTATAATAAAACTTTACTGCTTATTTCCAAATAAGAAGTGAGAAATGCACCATTGCACTTTAGTTCCTTCATTGAAGAATGCCGTTTTCGAAAAATCGCAACACTACATCACTTACTTGTTCATTATACAACGGGCTTTTACATGGTAACAAGGGATCTTTTGAATTCAATAATTTTGTAAATTAAATTTCATTTTTTTTAAAATACGTTTGCTTGGGAGTAAGAATTGTATCTATGCCTAATCTATGCCTAACAGTTTCTTATAGAGCGATATCTAATAATCAAAATACTCAAAGTACTGTAAGCCAAACAGCCATCTAAAAGTGGCATGTTATGGTTGATTGCTTTTTTTCTACGCCGGGGCTATGCGTGCAATGTTAGTTTTATCATCGAAATAATTTGAATAAATGAAAATAATCAACTCTTTGAAAACGCTGTTCTGCTGTATTGTATAAAACACAATCTAAAAAAAGGTGAAACAATTTTTACAAAAATATTCTGACCATGTCTCATTGTTCCAGACACAACTTAGCAATACCTGTCTTTAACCAATTTAGATGTCATTGGGATCAGCAAGTGCTACTGTGTAATGCACACTGCCGCATCGTTCTATGTTAATTTTGTGTTTTGGGTCGAAAAGTGTTACTAGAACGCTATGTGGCTATATAAAGATGTCATGTAGTACTATCGTTTCTGATAGAGCGTAGCAACAGCTGTATTTGTCAAACGTGAAATTGACAAATCTATTAAACTCTTGTCGTGCACCTGTTGATTATGGCACCTTTCAGATATAGCATGACTCTTCAAGTCTACGATCGACTGATCACAACAACTGAAGAATCTGTATGCATTTTTATAGTCTGTTACTCCTAAGCGACCAATGCATGGATAAAATCTGATTTTACATTCGACTTTGACTGAAATGAACTGTATGTATGTATGTATGTATGTATGTATGTATGTATGTATGTATGTATGTATGTATGTATGTATGTATGTATGTATGTATGTATGTATGTATGTATGTATGTATGTATGTATGTATGTATATATGTGTATGCATGTATAATGTGTGTGTATATATATATATATACTAGTATATGTATATATATACATACATATATATATATATATATAAATATATATATATAATATATATATAAATATATATATATATATATAAATATATATATATATATATATATATATATATATATAGGGTTTAACGGCACATCAGCACATTCCTGGCTATAAAATGACAATTAAAGTTAAGTTCTCAAAATGTAAAGATACAAAATTAACAACAAAAATTAGGAATATAAACCGTTCCAAATAAACGTAAAAAATATAATCCTACAAGATAAAAGAGAAAAGGTAAGATTCCTAGAATGCGTTAAAAGATAGATAGCATAAAAGAGAAAGGTAAAAAAAAATCCTTAAAATACAGGTGAACATTTTTAATATAAACCGCATTCTTTTATAACGTCAAAGATTTTCTCTGGTGATACATCATCTTAAAGCTTCCTAATTACGTTCACCTAAAGAAACTTCTGTCTCACAGGTTGCAACTCGACCACTGGATGCATACCTTTATAATCGGCCATCACATCATAATCCTTAGCGGGAAACACAATGGTGTCATCAGCAGACACGTGTGGGCGAGTCCACTTGGAAGGGATGTACCGGATGCTATTTCGCGCCCTATTTTACTATGCTTACATTGTGACGTATGCGCTCACAAGGACATATTCTCTTTCTTTGACTTATGCTCATGTTCATTAATGTGAAGGATGAATATTTTGCAACCCTGCGTTCAAAGCCTTGCGGTGCAGATGCCAGTATTTCCGTTTGGACTCAGTCGGTCCAGGGTCCAGACCTAGGCCCCGCGTGGCCGAGTGGTCTAAGGGGCTCGCCTTTACCGATTACTGCCATCTCACCTCTGTCCACGTGGGTTCGAGTCTCGGGCTCGGCCAATGTGGTTATGTGAGAAAGCTTGCCAGTAGCTTCCCGTGGGTCGGTGGTTCTTCCCGGGATTTTCCCGGGTTCTTCCTCCACCAGGGCACCCCGACAAAAACGCGCAGGACAAAAGCGCGCCGACAAAAGCGCGCAGGACAAAAGCGCGCGCCGACAAAAGCGCGCAATACAAAAGCGCGCCGACATAATCGCGCAAAGATGAAAGCCTACAACAGTTACTATTTTGTGTCTCTAGTAAAGAAACTAACAAATACAGCATTAAAAATTATTAAGCATCGTTTATTAATTAATATCTCAATATGGCCTTAAAGATCAAATAACATCATCTATTCATTAATATCCCAATATGCAAAACGTTCAATGACTACAAGTGTCTTCTACAGTGCATCGTTATGCGCGATTCCGCGCAGATAGTCCATTGTTGACACATTGCCGTATGTTGGAATTAAAGCATGCAGGCGCCGATTGAGTTGAACAATGATCGTGTTCCTCAAGAAGAAGCAGATTCTGATTCGTGCCAAACATCAGAATGCAATTTCCGTATTTACGTAAAATGTTCTTTCTGCTTCTGCGATTCGGTTCTTTCCATAACTGCAAATGTTTGGACCTAAATATATTTGTGTGCTATTTATACAGTTTCAGGTACGCAAGTAGCTTTGAAGAATGACTCTTCAAATAATATTTGGAACTTACAAATTATGTTACTTTTCATGTCTACTTCTACTCTTAAGGTTTTGTTGGCGCACTTTTGTCGGGGGTTTTAAGCTGCGCGCTTTTGACGGCGCGCTTTTGTCGGCGCGCTTTTGTCCTGCGCGCTTTTGTCGGGACACCCCTCCACCAGATATACTGGCCGCCATATATAGCCAATCATGTGCTGAAAAATGGCGTTAAACCCATAAATCCAAACAAAACCAAACCAAACCAGGGTCCAGGCCATTTTAAGATTAATACGACTCGGAATTACTATCAGAAATGATACATGAACCAAAATGGTCAAGTGTCTACAATGTTTAGTCAGATAGGTATAATATATATATATATATATATATATATATATATATATATATATATATATATATATATATATATATATATATATATATATATATATAAACAAAAAACCAAAAAAAACAAGCAAACAATGATGACCGTAACTCAAAAACATACTTCAGCCTTTAGCATTTCCACAGTTACTCTACATGTACATGATAGTACCCTTCTACAGAGAAGAAAACTCTTGCATAGTCGCAAAAACGATCATGGTAAGATTTTGATCAAGTATGCAATTTTTCTTAGAATCTGATACATTCTTAGAATCAAACACTCTTCTGGAAGTAAGAAATAATTCTTTTGGTTTTATCGTGATTATTGGCTATTTGTTGAGGAGGCTACAAGGGCACTTTGAAAACCTTTGTCCGTCCAATCATATGTACCCATGTCAGTATATTTGATTGCCGGTGCGTCCATCCATCATTTCTCCTTCTTCTACATCATCGGGCGGAATCACACAAGACTCAGTAACCTAGTTTCCCACGTCATACAGTACTGGAGGAAAGATTAATTTGAGCTCCACATATTGGGGCTCGAAAGGAAGGGTGAACAATTCACAAATTAGAAGATGCAATGAATGATGTTGACAACAATTTCTTCAGCATCCTAAATATAAGAGTAAAGGACGCTACGCAATAAAAAATATTTCTACCTTTCCTAAATTAGACAAGAAACTTCCAGTACTGGAAAAAAATTCAGCTAAAATTATAAATCAGAACGTTTTTAACATTAGTAAAATATTAGAAAAATATTTGTTGTCTAACATAGACATCGTCGATATTATTAATCATTTTCTTGTATGAAAATATAGCAGGCACCAGTGGTTAGCGTACCAAACTCGCGACCGAAAGGGTGTGGGTTCGAACCTACCATAAGATGAGTGCTATTTAATTATCAGTTATTCATAATTTGCTAAAATGAAAGTTCGATTACCAAGCAATTTCTGCTGTTTTTTCTTATAAAGTACAAATTTTGAAACTGTTTAGCATCTTCACCATGTACTTTAAGTTTAATGCTTACCTGTTAACGCTGTGATTATACCTGAAGTGGCCTATAGGGGGCAATTTGTTCATAATAGTTAATTACATGCGTGACGCTATTTTAAGACTAATGATGAAGTTTGTGTTATCAAATACATATACTAAGGAGAGAATACACTAATATGCAACGAAAATGAAAAATATTGTAATTACAAAACACTATTATGACCGTACTTTACAACTTATAGCCCTTTATTGCATTGCTCATGACTTACTGTTTGATTCTCGAGATGCGGCAAAATATTGCTTTGTTCTCTGATTGCTGCAAATTATCCAACATAAGTCTGAAATCATTTTCTTGAAGTAGAACATGCATATGCAATATCTAATATATCAAAAAAGTTTTCTTAAAGTAGAACATGCATACAGTGGCGGCGGTTCGCGCCCTGGGGCAATGGTCTTTAGTGGCGCTCCTACAGAGGCGCCGGGGGCGGGGGGGGGGGGCATTGTTCTTTAATGGCGCCCCTACTTTGCCAGAGAACAGTTTTTATGTCAGTTGCCAACTTCCGTCCCAGCCCTCCCCCCCCCCCCCATCTAAGAACCCGTTACACTAAGGTGAAGTGAAATTGAAATACTATGTCAATTTTAGCTGGAAAAAAAAGCTCTTTTCTTCGCCTGGCCCCCAGGGGCTATTCCTCCCTCCCCTCCACCCTCGCGCCGCCGCTGCATGCATATGCAATATCTAATATATCAAAAACGTTTTTTAATATCTAATAATTTGCTATGGTGTTCTTGAGTGTAATCAAATTAGAACATGTGTGCTAATTTCAATCAGAAGAGAAAGACAGAGAGAGAGAGAGAGAGAGATTAAAAGCAGTTGATCCCTTGTCAAATTGGGTCACAAGCGAATGTACATGGGCCTTTACGTAATCTGACCAATCTACCCGCAAGGAATATATAAGTAGCCAAGTCCCAGCACGGACGACATCGATTCGTAATCGAACTGTATTTTGCTTCAACTAAAGGCGAAAGGATAGTAATTTACGACTACATGTCAAGCATCAGTCAAGTCGAGGCAGGGAGGAACATTAAATATAGTATTCTGGCTTGCTGCTTTGGGATGGGATGAAGCGACCAACTTTCCATCCGGTTCACAAGTAAATGAGGACAATGGCATAAAGGCCTGAGGCCTCAGAAGGCCTCAACCTATAAAGCATCTTTTCTTGAGCTGACACATCTAATGCGCTGCCACGCTGTAAACAAGACAGCAAACCCCAGATGACGCTAGTAAAACCAGATGACGTTAGAAAACAGCCGCTGCCAGAAAAGACCGTTTGACACCGGGATCAGCATCGTCTTGAGCTGTTGTTGAAGTAATTTTTGCGTTGAATTTTGACGATAAAGTATACACCAGATAAATTACAATGCTGGATCGTCTGGTTTAAGCCTTAAATTTCAATATTTTGCGTAAGTTTTTGACGAATTTCTTGGAAACTTAGGTACAAACAAAGACGGGCTTTTCAGGAAGATGCTTGGAAATATAAACTTGTCGTTGCAGTGACCTTTTGAGAAAAGCGATTTGGATTTTACACAGAGTACTACTCTTCCCGTCAGACTGTAACTTATCACGAGGTCATCCGAACTGTAAACATCGAGGGAGCCATTTTAAATTTATGTATAGACGATACACATCTTTGGCAAATTGCTTCTTCAAATTAGTGATCTAGAAGGGGCCATGTTTTTGGAGTATTGAATTATTTTAATTTTTGCCTAATTTACCCAATTAGAAGGTACAAGTCTGATGGGAGACAGTACGCTGTATACGTGTAAGTCACAAACGTGATGATGTTGATGAAAATCTCTCCGGAATATGGTAATCCTTAAACTAATTTATTTTACAGATGCACGAGTTGCGTGGGGTCTTGCATACTGCACAAACAGTAGGGGTCTGGTACCTGGTAATGGCCCAACAGTGAACGATACGGCCTGATAATTTTCTATTGCACATTATGTTTATAATGCTGGCGTTGGCTAACGCTTCATTCGAAACCTCTTCTTACATAGCTATATCTCAATTCAATGGTAGGGTTAAAAATATTGTGCGGGGATGTTCCTAATAATGTGTGAAAGCGTTCGATAAAAGCAGTTTTAATACAAGTGTAAGTCAGCATGTACGAGCAGAAAAGGACAGAACAATCTTTACTTCTCTCTTGGTCACAAAGTAACATCAGAGGATTTGCAATAGTCACATGATTATATGAACTAAAAAGGTTTGTGTGTCGTGGTCAATAAACATACACAATTTTCTCAGGGTAGATATATCTGTAGAAATTAACAATTGTCACTTTTTAATTTATTATGGTTTACAACAAAATAGTTTCGAAGGTATAAATTAGGTTTTCACTGAAGAAAGTAAACTTTGAAAGATAATGGAATTCATCTCCAAAAGATAATGGAATTCATCTCCAATTTCATTTGAAGCATCACCTATCATTTAGATATTTTCTCATCTTCTTTTTTCTATTAGTAATCTGTGATTTTTAAGTTCATAATTTCGTCAATATAACTCTAACTTTAAATGATAAATTTAAGAAGAACTTTTTTCAAATCAAAAATTATTTGTCCCTTTGAACTATTTGACATTCTTTCATTCCAATTTTTTGTATGAAACGATACTGCATTGTATGGACTACAACAGGCTTAACATTCATGCCATTGGGAACATAATAACTTTATCAAATTTGACTTTGGCTGACTTCCTCAGATATATCTGTTACAAATGATAGCAATGTATATTCATATAAACCCATATAAACATGTAATTACCTATACAAGACACGTGAAACTTTACTTTCTTATGGTCATGCGTTTCCAGAATTCTACAATTTTAGATTTTACAAAAATTATAATAGAAAATCGTCCAAATTCACCATAGAAAGTTAAGAAATTTAGGAGTACTTTTCCTAACTTGGTGTAAAGCCCTTAAAAATATACTGACTTCTTCAGCAATATCAAGATTTTTAAAACTTCATATTTAACACCAGTACAAGAAATACAAGCAATAGTTCATACTTCACACCTGTACTAAAAATACTATCAATAGTTATACGTCACACCCGTACTATAAATATTTGCAATAGTTCATACTTCACACCCGAACAAAAAACACTTGCACTAGTTATACGTCACACCCGTACAAGAAATAATAGCAACAGTTCATACTTCACACCTGTACTAAAAATACTAGCAATAGTTATATGTCACACCCGTATAAGAAATACTAGCAATAGTTTATGCTTCACACCAGTACTAGAAAAACTAGCAATAGTTCATACTTCTCACCCGTAGTAGAAATACTATCAATAGTTATACGTCACACCCGTACTATAAATATTTGCAATAGTTCATACTTCACACCCATACAAGAAATAATAGCAATAGTTCATACTTCACACCCATAAAAGAAATAATAGCAATAGTTCATACTTCACACCCATACAAGAAATAATAGCAATAGTTCATACTTCACACCCATACAAGAAATAATAGCAATAGTTCATACTTCACACCCATACAAGAAATAATAGCAATAGTTCATACTTCACACCCGTACAGAGATACTTGTAATAGTTCATACTTCACACCCATTGTAGAAATACTAGCAATAGTTCATACTTCACACCCGTACTATAAATAATAGCAATAGTTATATGTCACACCCGTATTAGAAATACTAGCAATGGTTTGATTCAAGCCTGAGATCCATCGGTAAATCCAAATTTTTAATTCTAAATTTAAAAAAGAAAAAAGAACAAAAGCTTTCTTTCAATTGTTACACAATTTTTCTGACGTTCTGAAAACTTCAATTTTTCGAAAATATTGCTGCATTCATTTACAATTTCTATAGATTAATTTTCTAACCTAAACATACATTTTTTCCTTTGTCAAATACGACCTTTTTATTTTCCTTTTTTTTTTACATTCAGTTTCCATCTATTGCAATAGTCGTAGAACGCATTTAGTTTGCATGTAAAATTTATCATCCGCAAACAATAGTGTATCATCAGTAAAAAGTAGTAATCACACCTTTGTAAAGTCAATCGAATGTTGAGAACAGTCACGATGGAAAACTCATTTTAGCGTCCCACCAGTGGCATGGCAAGAAATTCTGCCCCCACCCCTGCAAAACTTAATTCTGGGGATCCCTCCAAATAAAATAAAAAGTTGTTTGATCGGAATTTGCCCCCCCCCCCCTCCCGCAATCTGGGGATTGCGTGGGCGGTTGCAACGCCACTGACTCCCACTTAATAGACGCAACTGTAATTATTATTTCAAGATATCTCGCCTGTTACAAACAATCCAGCTTTCCGCTGCGGCTCATTGGTTAGCGTACCTGACTCTCGACCAGTAGGATGCGGATCTAAATCCTACTGTCAGATCAGCCTGAGTGGGACCACCGTTGTGTATCCCTGGGCATGGCATTAAATAAGCTTCATGTGTTGCTGTGCCTTAAAACACCAAAACCAAAACCAGCTTATATCTCAATTCAACAATAATTAACGCTTACTACATATATCAATTACACTGCACAAAATTGCGATTTAAATTCTCAGATGAGTAACAACAATTATTAAAAATATCGAAAGAAATGTCGTTTATGTGTTCAAACGTCCGTAACCCTGATACACACTTACCCTTGGACCCTTGGGGACTATACATTTAATACTCGTGTCGAGTTCTTTGTGTTGATTTTTGACGTCCTTTAAGCAACACGTGTCACATATGTAACACGGTTTTCCTATACATACGCACGCTATGTGTTCCATAATATGAGACACATGTAACACGGTTTTCCTATACATACGCACGCTATGTGTTCCATAATATGAGACACATTTAACACGGTTTTCCTATACATACGCACGCTATGTGTTCCATAATATGAGACACATGTAACACGGTTTTCCTATACATACGCACGCTATGTGTTCCATAATATGAGACACATTTAACACGGTTTTCCTATACATACGCACGCTATGTGTTCCATAATATGAGACACATTTAACACGGTTTTCCTATACATACGCACGCTATGTGTTCCATAATATGAGACACATGTAACACGGTTTTCCTATACATACGCACGCTATGTGTTCCATAATATGAGACATCTATGTAACGCACAGTGTAAAAACCAAGATTGGTTGGCTCCTGATAGGACAGAAGAATCTTCAGCAGAAGATAAAATTTATAATTAGTAAAAAAAACAGAAAAATTTTCCGGATCACAAAACTCCTTCAGAATGCACCACACAATTTTATTTTTCCAGAATAAAGCGCATTACAAATATTTGGGGGCGTGATTTGATATGTTCTGTATGTACGAAGAAATGTTGACTCTTTTAAACTTTTAGGTTGTGGAAGTTCTATTGCAAATCAGATTAGAACTTGACTCTGTGATGTCTCACATTTTGTGACAATAGATGATGTCTCACATTTTGCGGCAATATATCTTGATTCATTCTATTTGTAATTGGGACCTATATATCTCTCAGATGACGAATCGGAACACGCTCGGGTCTTTCTGACAACTATCGGAAAAAATCGTCGGAAATACTAGGCCTACAGCACTCTGAACCATCGCCGCTAAGTAAGTACTACTGCTATCTGGCGATTTGATATCTGCTTTTGGATGTTATCCCTACGCCAATCAGCTTGGCGGGTGGTATGTATGTTAAGAGTAACAAAATAGTTCCAAACACTAGACCCTGTACTCAGTGGCGTAGCGAGGCAAAGTGCCGCCCAGGGTCACCTACCAAAATTACACCCCCACTCCATTCGTATTATTTATGATATATACGGTACTCTTACCAAATTGCCGCCCCCTAGAAAGTGCCGCCCGGGGCCACCGCCCACTTCGTCCCCCCCCCCTCGCTACGCCACTGCCTGTACTTTCTTTATTTTCATGACTTTTTATGGTCAACCTAATATGTCTTAGTTGTATGTTAAACTGAATAAAATTCTTCGTAAAAGATATGTTAACAAGCGTTTTTGCAAAACGTAAAATTTCCCATGTTTGTTGGAGCACTTCCGTTGTAAATTCTTCAGTTTCGGAGGTGCGAAGTTTTGCACGTTGTCAAGCTCTTCGATTTCGGAGGTAAGTAAATCTTGCATGTAGTCCGCAATCCCATAATGCCTAAACAGAAGTGATCGGTTTTGAAAAATAGCGGAAGCTATGAATTTTGGGCCTGCAGTAGCTGCCATTGCATCTATACGTATCTTGCTTAACAAATAACATCGTGTGCACATCACACACCATTATAGCGTACATCACGGACGACCCGACTGAAATTACTTATTCTTGTCCGAAACATTCCCAAGTTTCTTTTTTCAAGCATGAACTCAGTAGCGAATATTCTTTTACACGGCTTGTACAAATAATTCCATAAAAGTATAAAGAAAAAATGCTTTTCACCCCATCAAAGTATTCTCCAAACTGCTCTCCAGTGACGGCAGTAGACAACGCCACTGCCTGCACAGACCGTTTGACTCAGAAGTCAGCCTTATTTTTAGTTGTCAGTTCAGTCACCTTTGCGTTCAATTTTGGCGAAAAATACGAAAAGTTAACTATAACAGCGCGAGATTTGGTGGCTAAAGTCTTAAGATTTATATAAGTTTCGCTACTTTTGAGAATCCATTGAAAAATGATGTAAAAACAAGAGCAGGTTTTTCTGCAATAAATTGTCTGATTTCTGCTTGTGGTGGCAGCAAACTTCAAAAGTTCTGGTGTTTTTGAAAACCGATTACTTCCATTTATGCATTATTAGTTTGCGGACTACAAGCAAGAACTACTTACCTCCGAAATTGAAGACGAACTTCTCAATTCCATCGGAAGTGCTTCAATGAGCATGGGCAATTTTACATTTCACAAAAACACATGTTAACACAGTTTTACGAAGAATTTTACTTTAAAATCTGGGTATATATTAGACTGACTTTAGCAGGTCATCACAACAAACAAAATAAAGGAGTCGAGTGTGTGGAACTATTTTGATAGACTCTTAACATACATATGTGTCCACCAAGATGGGCGTCTTAGATATAGCGGCGATGGTGCAGAGAGAGAGAGAGACAGAGACAGAGACAGAGAGACAGAGAGACCTGAGGAGCAGTTTGAGTATCTCCGAAATTAATTTGATACAAATCCACGAGGAGTTCAGACTGCACAGGTGGCAAGTAATATGTGTGTGAAGAAATTTGCAAATTATATAACATATTTCACAGTAATCACAAACACCAGCATATTAGTTTTCAACATAGACTTGCAAACATCTTTATTTTTTTTTATTTTTATTTTTCTTCTAAACATCGGTTTAGGTTATCAAGATGCATTAAAAATTTTATTCGTAAAGAATCTCATGCTAAATTTGATAAAGAAATAAATTTCAATCTCAAAATGGCAACGTTTTAGAACAGAAACAAGAAGTTCATGCTAAATTTGATAAATAAATAAATTTCAATCTCAAAATGGCAACGTTTAGAACAGAAACAAAACGAGAAGGAAAAGAAAATTTAAAGTCTTGTATACATAATGCGATAATTATGCGTAAAAGTGGTTGTTGTAAATCCAATCGAAATTCTGCCACTGAATCGCATGTTAAAGGCCGTCGTAACCTGTCTTTAATACCAATGAATCGCATTTTAAAGGCCGTTGTAACCTGTCTCTAATACAAATGAATATGTTGAATATTGTGTTTCTCTCTCATATATCCGTAGAAATTAATTTTTTAACAAGGGAGAGGATGGACCATTCTGTAACATGCAATTTTCTATTCTCGTGCATGAAAATGAGAGAAATTCAGTATCTTATATCCGGAACTGTCATCGAGAGTACAATTACTGTGACTTCAGTTTTTCAGTATTATCACGAAATTCGAAAACGTGCTTTATATGATCATCATCATTTTCTGCCATTTCACGAATGCTTAACAACTGCGGAAAACCGTCTCTTTTGTTAATGGAATGCAATTTTTCATCAATACAACTAATGTTCGAATTTCTGAAAACATGCAAAAAACATCTTATAAAGCAACGCGATACTGATAAATTTACAAAAAATCTAATGGACTTTGGATATTTCAGTGCATGCACATTGTCGTTAGTGATTGATTGACTTGTAGATAAACATACGGAAATTGGTGTATTGAATGGCCTGTAAAATATACAACAGAATTGCATGCAAAGATGTATTGGTTTTATCAGGTTCCATAGAAGCTGCTATGGCATAACACGAACGTGATATAGCTCATTTGTGCGATTATTTCAGCTGAACGATTTCATTTTGCTACGATGTAAAGACTTTGAATTCAAAACAAATGAAAACAAATATTTCCATGAAAAGTAGCTGAGCTATGAGAACAGATGCAAAGTAAAGTAATATGAGAAACGAACATTTGTGACGGGTAGATATAAAGTTGGCTTTTAGTTCTACTGGTCAAAGAGCAGAAGAACTGATGTTATGACCTGTCGTCCGTCCGTCTATCCGTTTGATCAAATTTGTTATAGCTACTCCTCCTAAACCACTGGGAGAACTGCCATCAGTGGCATAGCAAGAAATTCTGCCCCTCACCCGCAAAAATTAATTCTGGGGCCCCTCCCAATAAAAAAAGTTGTTTGATGGGAATGTTGGGACCCCTCCCCCCATCCCCCGCAGTTGCTGGGGTTGCTTGGCCGATTGCTGTGACTGTCATGACACTGTACACACACACACACACACACACACACACACACACACACACACACACACACATAGACACACATTTATCCCAAGGCCTAGTTGGTCCTAAATTTAAATGGTGCCCCTCAGACATCCAATATGGCGGCCACGGCGGTAATCATGATAATCTTGTTATCACTCCTTAATGAATGCTAGTATTAACATGCTAGTATTAACATGCTAGTATTGACATGCTAGTATTGACATGCTAGTATTGACATGCTAGTATTGACATGGGGTTTTCACCAAAAGACTTATTATCATATGTAGTTGGTCCCGATCAGACCTCCAACGTCTGGAGTTTGAAAACCAGACCTAATTGAGCAAGTCGAATGTCATTGCTGGCATTTTTGTACTTCATTGAGCTTATCAACACAGTGACTTGTACATATACAAATGAAGTGTGAGTAGACTTTGTATTTAGTTGGATTCCAATAAACAATTTTATAGGTATCAGTCTGATACTGAGCTGACAAGGTTAATGTTCTTGATTCGGGATTTTGGCTGTACTAGCTCGCGAGCATGATAACACAAACAAGTATGAATTAATTTTTATATAGTTTGTAGATAACAAAATTCCAAAAATATTAGTTACAGATTTAACCAAATTAGCACTTGGGTATATCACGACACTGTCTGAGACAAGTTCATTTATTTCATATCCTTGATAGTAGGTTCAAGGTCAAGGTCAAATGACATGACAAAGAATTGTGTACTACATTTACAGGTATATTGTGATCATGTTAACTGAAACATCGAAGAAAATATTTTTGTTAGCAAGTTTGGTATATTGGAGATTCTCGAGAATAAAAATGTTTGATCTTATATTTAAAGCATTGTATGCTTTTACCTTTTTCTTTTATTTTATATACCGTTAAAAAATGTTAAAACTTATTTCGTTCTTGTTTATCTTTTATGAGTAAATAAGGTATACTTACGTTTATTTGGAAGGGTTTACATTTTGAAAGATTTTTAAACGTTTCACCTTTATATGTGTAGAACTTAACTTTCAATCGGCACGATATTCCTACTTGTACTGATGAGCCATAATGTTTCGGGCATGTTTCGAAGGTTCCAGTCCCGTTCCTGCCTGACACGCCACAAATGTTACAGTGGAAAAATCGCTGCCGGACCGGGGCTCGAACTTAGGATTTTCCTAACTCTAGACGGGCGATCTACCATTTGAGCTGTCCGAGCCGATTCACCCACGCAGTTACTGTGAAATATTCCCCCTGCTTTTCGACGACCCGTCCCTCTGTCTCCATTATTTGTAATCATGCAGACCTACCTCCTTTTCGGGTGAAAGTCAAGTTCAATACAAGAATGACAGGTCTATATTGCGTGATCCCATTGCTGCCATCAAATGTCACGGGGAAAAAAATTAGCAGCCATGCCGGGGCTTGAATCCAGGAACTCACTAATTTTAGACCGGCGCTCCACCACTTGAGCTATCTAAGCCGATACACCTGATGTTCCTGCGAAATTATGATTACGATTATTATTATTATTTTTATTATTTATTTATTTATTATTATTATTATTATTATTATTATTATTATTATTATTATTATTATTATTATTATTATTATTATTATTATTATTATTATCGAACCCTATGCCTACCTACATACATACATACGTACATACCTACGTACACATATACATACGTACATACCTACGTACATGCATACATACATACGTACGTACGTACATACATACATACATACATGCATGCATACATACATACATACATACATACATACATACATACATACATACATACATACATACATACATACATACATACATACGTATGTGCGTACGTACGTACGTAAGTACATACATACATACATACATACATACATACATACATACATACATACATACATACATACATACATACATACGTACGTACATACATACATATGTACATACATACATACGTACGTACATACATACATACATGCATACATACATACATACATACATACATACATACATACATACATACATACATACATACATACATACATACATACATACATACATACACACGTACATACATACGTACATACATACATACATACATACATACATACATACATACATACATACATACATACATGCATACGTACATACATACATACATACATACATACATACATACATACATACATACATACATACATACATACATACATACATACATACATACATACATACATACATACATACATGCATACGTACATACATACATACATCCATCCATACCTACCTACGTACATACTCTCAATAATATCAAAGACGGTTTCAGTATTCGGTATAAAAGAATAGATGAAATGGACTTATCGTTGATTCATGGAAAATCTGTTCTGCCAGTAAAGCGTCAGTCCCTTTGAGGGACTCTTGTTATAAGTAAATTCTATACGTATATTGTTATCCATGACGACACGTCAATGTTGAAAAATATCGAAATTAGATGTTCTGCATGGTGGATAACTGAAATTACGTTAAATATACTGATTCCATCTCTTTTTTATATATCGTAATCAATAGGTGAGTTTGTTTGTTTGTTGTTTTATATATCGTAATCAATAGGTGAGTTTGTTTGTTTGTTGTTTTATATATCGTAATCAATAGGTGAGTTTGTTTGTTTGCTGTTTTACGGCACAGCAATACAAGTAGGTTATTTAGTGCCTAGGGAATTGGAGTACAGTGCATTGCCCAAGGACACACGACAATAAAATACCTGGGCTGATCCGATGGTTGGATTCGAACCCGAACCTTTCAATTGCGAGTCCCGCACGTTAACCATTGAGCTACCGCGGCTCCGGCTACTATTGGTCGCCTCTTAGGAAATGTGGGAGGGTACATCAAGCCTATTCTACATTCCCGAGCCCGTTAAAAGGTTGTGTGGGTGGATGAGTGTGTGTGTGTGTCGGGGGGGGGGGGGGATAGAGAGAGAGGAAGTTAAAGTAACTCAAATTCAATCAGATTCCTCGACACCTGGCTCTGACTTTCGATGGTATATATCCATGCATGCATGCATCGATACATACATCGATACATACATCGATACATACATACATACATACATACATACATACATACATACATACATACATACATACATACATACATACATACATACATACATACATACATACGTACGTACGTACATACGTACGTACATACGTACATACATACATACATACATACATACATACATACATACATACATACATACATACATACATACATACATACATACATACATACATACATACATACATACATACATACATACATACATACATACATACAAATCCTGGGGTTATAATGTTATCATCCAGTGAGTGCAGCACAGTTCTATTCGATCTATCACATTTAGTTAAACTGAAGTATTGATTGATGGATATTCAAAACTACACGTATCACTGATTAATTTTTTCTTTTAATCCTCGTCATGTCATCTATGTTGGGCCTATGTAACACTTGAAGTTGCTATGTTCATAAACCGCGTGAAATGCCGCCAGGGATGAAGAGTTTAACCAAAACTGTTATGACATTAATTTGATAAAACTGTTATGACATTAATTCGATCAAACTGACGATAACATTATTTACCACTGTCCGTAACTTTCCTAATCTTAGAATAAAGCTTCAAAAGTAATGAAATCCCATTCATATATTATGCTCAGTTTATCCCACACAATGAGATCAGTCATTGTTCAATTCCAAAGGGTATTATAAAACTATCAAAACAAGTATAAAATTTCCAAAACAACTTGCCTACTCCTTGCAATATATGTCAGTGGTTTGCACGTTGGACTGAGTAAAATATGCACTTACATAGATATATCAAGAAACTCTTAATTACTTTCTGATATACTGGTCCTGTTGCGTTTTACCTACATGTCTCTGAATAAACCTGCAGCACGTGCAACAATGCGACTGTACTCTTTGTGCGAGAGTGAGGCTGAGTTATTCATAACAAAGTGTCAGTACATAGTTCCAGACACTGGAAGCCAGGAGCTGTACACATGATGGCAGGTATTATTGGGTACTACTGGCGAATGATAGACCTTCTAAAACTTCTACTGAAAGTACTCACGTTTTACGAGCATAATTTACTTACAAGCAACTTTTATCTTGTGCTCTGAATGAAAGTGCATGTGCTGTTCTTAGCGCAAAACGTAATATATACTTGTAATTAGATAGTGGTGATGCCATTTTCTCGTTGCCGCATTATAATTCTCAAGGTCACCGTCTAATTGACATCTCAAAAGGCCAATTTTCTTTCGAGCCAGGAATTTTTCTTTTCTTTTACCTCAAGATTATTTCTTTCCTTTTTTCAACTAATATAATGGATATTATTAGTCCTTTTTTTTCTACAAATCAGAGCAAGATTATTTTTTTCAAGCTATCTGGGGGCTGGAAATTAAATTACCAAAAAATGTCCAGCGCTCTCCCCGACTCTCAAATTGAAATGGTCGGTCCCTAAATCAGTGACTGAAAGTGTACAGGACTATTTAGGTCAGCTGACGAACTGAATAGTCTTGTCACATCACAAGACAACGTAGATCAAGAAAGTGTCCAATAATTCCTATAAATAAATAAATAAATAAATAAAAATCACTCAAGCCTTTACTGATAGCCTGATCAGGCCAATTTGTGCTCTGAACTATATGTGGCACAATGGACAGGAGATGCCGCTTGGGGTTGCTTGATCAATAGAAGACATGCTGCAGTTCTGAGATTTACTCTGCTCGCACATCTGCACTGCCTCTGCAATTTTTATCAGTTCAAAGTCTGTAGCTCCAGTGTTTGGAACGATTCTGTGCGAGATCTTCCCAAGACTCAGTGTCGTTGTTGAAATGTTTCTAGGATGACTTGAGGGAATTTTTGAAGCGTTTATTCTGACCACCCTGAGATCGCTTTCCGTCCTTCAGCTCGCCGTAGAAGATCTTCTTTGGTAGTCGCTCTTCTGACATTCTGGTGACGTGGTCTGCCCATCTCAACTGTGATTTTGTCAGCAGAGTGTGGATGCTTGGAATGCCTTCCCGTGTGAGAACCTCAGTGTCTAGTATTTTATCCTCATCAGTTGCCTCAGGCAGCCCATGTGAAAATGGTTCAGCTTCTTGGCATGGCGTCTGTACAACGTCCAGTTTTCGCATGCATACAGCAGGGTCGGCAACACAATGGCTTTGTAGACCTTCAGTTTTGTTTGCAGACTGATGCCTCTCTGCTACCACACATTTGCGCGTCGTCTGCCAAATGCCACGCTTGCTAGAGCAATTTTGGCATTGGTTTCATCATAGATGTCGACTGCACGTGACAGTGTACTGCCGAGATAGCTGAACTTGTCCATTGCAAGGAGGCTTTGGCCATTTACTGTCATGGTAGGTCCTATATAGGGCTTTCATGGTGCAATTTGGTGCATCGCCTGTCTTCTTGAAACTGATTGTGAGACCGAAATTGTCGCAAGCTGAAGAGAAATGGTCCATACTTTATGGCATGTCAGACTCAGATTTGGCATTAAGGGAACAGTCATCAGTAAACAGGAGATCACGAACAGTCACTTCCTGTAACTTAGTCTTTGCCTGCCATGCTTACTGATGCCTTCTGTGACTATGACACTGGCATTGACATCGGATACCGGACTGATGGCAAGCTCTTCAATCTGAGCAGACTACAGGCAGAGAAAATTGTGTGTACATGAGATAGGATTTGGTAGATTCCGAAAGCGCTTGGGCTGGTTGCACGCCACTTTTGCACTATCGTTTGACAGTGTTTGTGTTTACACACACACACACACACACACACACACACACACACACACACACACACACACACACACACATACATATATATATATATATATATATATATATATATATATATATATATATATATATATATATATATATATATATATATATATTACAATATATTTTTAACAAAACACAGTGAAACGTGTACGAGATGATATATAGGTACTCAGTCAAATGTCAAGTGTATAATGGCCTGGTTGCTGTTCGAATGCCCTTCCCCAGACAGCCAAACAGTCTGTTTGAGCAGTTAATTACAGGGCATATTTTCAGTTAAACACTAATTATAGACTGTATTTATCCGCAGACAAGTAAGTCTTTAGCGTCAAACGATGACATGCTTGTAAAAGGTATGAAGTGTCATGACGTATACACAAATCTACAGCAATGTACAATGCTTAATATACCGACACATTAGGGTCTAGTCTACTCTTTTCACTGATATGGTCAAATCTAAGTGAATTATTTCAAGTTCGATTCGCTTTTTTTAGTGCTCGCCGTGTGACAAGATATATATGCGATTATATACGGTGTAATCATCACATTATAGTGATGCATGGACGAGAAGTCAAAGTGAACACGGTAACTCAAGACTGTTGTCTCGTAATGTTATTGGCTTGTAAAGACAGTCGTTACATTTTGTAATTGTTTTGTCCCAATGTCTGAGTGTGGCTCTAATTGGATCGTATTGTCTCTTTACTTGTTACAGAAGATTTATTAAGGTCATTCTTTGTCTTTTCTTTAGATCTAAGACACTTTAACAGCACCCAACACTTAAAGAGACTATACATACGCCGGTGTCATATTTAGACTGTCCTTCTACATCTTTCAATATATTGTGTTCATAAGTAGGAGAATCACCATTTCGGTTGGGGATTTCAGTTAAAAGTTGCGAACATATTATGTGGTGAGGAATGGATATTTCAAGAGTTGAAGCCGATATACCAAATAGAAATACTCGGGGGAGGGAGCAACCTAATTCATAGTTTATATTGAGTTAGGTTTTTTTTGTGTTTTTTTAAATTATTTTTAAAGTCGTTCAACACATTCAAGACTACTGGGGCTTTATATGGCATGTTGATTACGGGTATATATTTATATTTAATCTCCTTCAAATTTTCGAAAATCAATGTCTTTAGTCGCATAGAATTTGTGTAAATCAATAAATTTAGTTTCTTTTCTAATAACAAGAACAATATTCATTCGTATGAATTCAGTAACTTTCAAAATCTTAGTTTTCCACTCGTCATGACCTACCCCCTCCTTTCGCCCTTCTTAGTATGGAATTCCCACTTCTCTTAATTTTTAAATTTCTGGTCTAGAAGTAGAAATCTGCAGGATACATTGATCGAATACAAACAAAAACAGTTTAAATGTATTTGTTGAAAATCTGATCAATACAGTATGAACTTTTTTTAGTTGATAAAGGAGTAGCTGCCCTTGAATTTAAGGATCACGATACTTTGACATGTCTTTTCATTTTGTATTAATCCTATCATCCCACAGCCAATATGATATGGCGGTTTCAAAAATGTACACAATCTTAGACCTATTGAGACATTAAAGCTTCGTCTTGAAAGAGTGTATTCTTTTAAATTGACACAACTATTTTATCTAGGATGAAAAATATTCGAAGACCTCGCGTGCCAAGATTCGAGAATATGGTAACATTGTTCAGTTTTTGAGCCATCGTTTGATCACTCAATCGCGTGCCGAGTGCCTCTTTTTTGTCCAAACTGGCCACGGTATGAGACGAATTACTACTTGCTAATGAGAAGTGAAAATTATTCAGTCTGCTTCAAATTCACAATGGATACGAGTTTTAATAGAGGACCAAGGGGTTGACCAATCCCAATGTCAGATACTGTCCCGCTGATTGGGTTGCACAGATTATCTTTCGACCAATCGCAATGTCAGATACTGTCCCGCTGATTGGGTTGCACAGATTATCTTTCTTTGGGGCAGGTGATTTTTTTGCCATGGTGTCGCGTTAAAAGACACGATATGATTTAAACAGTGATATTAACCATGGACGAGTTGAAAAGAGACCAAGCCCTGCTATGAAATTCCAAATACAATCATATTTTTGGTCCCTCAAGCCTGAATAGAGTTTGGTTCTGTCAAAATATAAATTACAAGGTTTGCTTAAAATGCCGATCAAAACCTGGATTAATGGAAATACAAATTCATTCAGCGTAGGACAAAACATGTCAAGGTTTTTCAGACATTTTAAACCCACCGTTGCTCATAATTTTGTTACCCGAGAGCTGTTTGTTCCATGATAGATTTTGTTCAGAGAGTCTGGCAGACAATTTCCAATTATTATTATTGTGTATCATGCAAATTGTAATCAGTAAGGACCATTTAATATTTGTATCCTTGCTGAATTAATTGATTTTATATTTTTATTTGACGAATAAAAAATAAAGAGAAAACAAATTAAAGTTATTGCAAAAACTACGGGTAATTTGGCAAAAAAATGGTTTAAACTTGATACGATCTTTTGAAAACCACCATTGTCTTGTGGCATTGTCGCTTTGTTTGGTCCTCGCGTCAACGATGGGTTAGTTTCGATCTAGAGATGGGAGTTCATAATTGGTTATATTGGGCTATTAATGTAATCATATGGCTTAAAAACTGATAGTATCGCCTTACCTTCTATTCACAAAAATTGTCACCAGCTTAAACTTAATATATGCTTTTCATATCCGATCCTTGATTTTTATCAGAGTGATTACTGGAAAATTGTTATTTGAATGTAACAAAAGTTCCGTACGTAATTCGTTTTTATCTAGTAAATCCTATTCTTGAAGGTAAATTTAATTCGGTGTTTTCGACCTCACCTGAATCTGGTGAAAAACACAGTGAAATTATTAGATGATAACATCTGTGACTTAAAAAGAACGCAAATTTTAGTCTCGACAGAAGTAGAAACACCAAATTGGATAATTCAGACCTTGTTTTAGACTGAGAAAATCACATGACCGCAACAATTGGAATTCTTCAACTCTGGAAATAATCTAAGAGAATAGAGAATGTATGTATGTATATATGTATGTATGCATGTGTATGTGTGTTTGAGTTGAAAGAAATGTTGGCAGGTGTGTATGAAAGTCTATTCATAGGTGTTGTGTGCGTATGTGAAATAAATAATAGTATATGTACGAGAGAGAGAGAGAGAGAGAGAGAGAGAGAGAGAGAGAGAGAGAGAGAGAGAGAGAGAGAGAGAGAGAGAGAGAGAGAGAGAACCATGTACCAGGACGTGAAGGACCTTAAGAGGGATGGGATTTTATCCCCCTCAAGATTCTCAAAGCCCTGGTATATGATTAGAGACAGAAAGAAAAAGAAAATTCAGATTACTGGTTATGAACGTTCCGACGCCTTATACACTTTTTGCTAAATTATATGCATACTAAACATTTTATACTTTGTAATAATATCAATATTGTGGTAAAATCGACTGACTTCCCTACAGTTGTATAATTAGATCATTTTCTTGCTGTATCTGGAGATTTATCCCGTTATTTATCTTCCCTAATTTAATAACACTGTCTGCCTTCGGAGGAGGATTTGGCGGCTGGTTGAAGAAGAAAGATGTGCTGGATAAAAACAAACTAATATATATATATATATATATATATATATATATATATATATATATATATATATATATATATATATATATATATATATATATATATAGAGAGAGAGAGAGAGAGAGAGAGAGAGAGAGAGAGAGAGAGAGGCGAATCAAGATTTTGGAACAAACCCTTCGTGGTACAGTTGAACATCTAGTTCTTGGAGTGTAGCACGCACAAACTGCACATAATATGCCGATTGATCAGGGTTTATGATTGTGGGTTTAAAATCATTAGTAGAACGAACGGTACATAATGAGCTATGTTATTGTCATTTGGGTACACGTTATACACCTCTCTCTCTCTCTCTCTCTCTCTCTCTCTCTCTCTCTCTCTCTCTCTCTCTCTCTCTCTCTCTCTTCAAGTTTTTCATTGTCAGGTAACTTAGAATCAATACGTACGATAAATACAGTCAGCTGCTTTTATATGAGCTCTTGTGAGCAGTCCTTATTTTAAGCTTTTTTTTACGCTATTTTTCTATATGGATGACATATTGCGATTTATACTTTGAAAAATTGTAATGGCAAATAACAAAAGTTGTAACTAATAGTTAAAAAGTAAAAAATACACAAGCCAAAGTTCATACGTATATTCAGCAATACGCGCACTTGGGTACAGATACCCAGACAAAAAAAAAACAAAAAACAACACATTAAAAATTGCAGCTGTCCAGTAATTCCTTGCTATCTGAATCGTATGGCCGGCCAAACAGCAAACAAATAGACTCAACAAATTAAACAGAATTACATATGGCCTTAAACGGTAGATTAGAGAGATATATATCAGAAAACACGATTAAGAGTCGACACTTGTTTACATGCTTAATTCTATGTTTTGTGCATTTATTACGTCAGTCTGACTAGGCATGCGGCGTCGATCGGATATTCCCCTCGAGGGTAAACAGTTTTTCATGCAGATTGGTGCACATATATCAAAGGAAATTGTCACGTGATACATGTAGTATATACGGCATTAAGTATTGTATGTATCCATACGTATTGTGATGAGAAAAATAATCAAACTCCACACATATTAGTATAGGAATCATGCCCTTCATTATTGTCACGTGATCAGATTTTTTTGTTGTTGCTTTTTGTGGGTTTGACGCATTTTTACAGCACATGACAGACTATGCATGGAGGCCAGTATATCTGGTGGAGGAAGAACCCGGGAAATCCCCGAGAAGAGCCACCGACCCACGGGAAGCTACTGGCAAGCTTTTAACATGTCCACGTTGACTGAACCGAGACTCGAACCCACGCGGACAGAGGTGAGATTTCAGTGATCTGTAAAGGCGAGCGCCTTAGACCACTCTGCTATCCCGGGTCCCCTAACCACGTGATCAGAAAAATAATCAACCTCCACACTTATTAGTATAGGAATTATGCGCTTCATTATTGTAGATAAACTGTCTGCATGTATGCTGAGAAAACTTCGTTCTACAAACATAAACTATGGTGAGTCTTCGAAAGTTACAGACATACAGTACATTGGAAATATATGGTACATGCATATACCGGTACTTGTTTCTATCAAAAGGGCATTCATAAAAGATGAGCAGAGTTAATTACCCACTAATAACCCAATGACAGCAGACAAATTAGGGGCGAGACATGCAACATTCGTGGGTGGCATGTGGTTTGTTTAAAAAATAAATACGGAAATTTCAGTAAGAAAAAATTAGAGGCGTGGTACATAGCAAAATAAATATACGCTTGTGCGCTCCTTATGAATCTAATTAACTATTGTGAACATTATCGATTTAAAACCTACATTTAATCACGGTAGTGTCAGTCATAATTGCGTTTGATATACCCAGAGGAAAAGAAAAAAAATCGTTCAGGTGGTGAAATTAGTTTCCTTTTACAAACATTTTTAAAATAGCGTTAAATACAAAACAAATAAAAATATTATATAACTGAAAGATGGATTTAATCAAACGTGAACATTTGCATTGCACATTGAATTGTATAAAACGGTGCCACCTGTCATATTGTTATCTTTCTTTTGTAAATTAAACACAACGATTAATGTAAAATATCTTTACAGCATATGATCGTGATAAATAATAGATGTGGTGACATCCGAAGTGTATTTATGATCCAGGTAAAACAACAACTATTTTAACGTCAATCAACCGATTTATATCCAGGTATTTAAGTTTAAGAATAACACTAAGAAGGCAAATACAAAGTACAGCATTTCAAAGTGTAATTTAGCAGTGGAGAGAAAATATGTCTGGAAATTATTATGTGACCAATATTCATCGCAATTTATGGTGTTTTTCACCAGGAGGATGCCGTTAAACGTGTTCAACAAAAGTTGTAAAAATATTTGTTAAATGCAAAAATATCTACTTCTTACGTCGGTGTATCCGGTGAACTTGGAAGAATCACACTTACATACTTAAGGTTAGTTAAGTGATGTATTGGTTTAGAATTAAAAATTATGTAAACATTGTACTGAGTACTGCATATAGGCAGTTATTGATTGAAAGTAGATCAAATAATTGCATTAATTGGATTACATTGCTAAACGATACTTTAAACAGATTTGGGTTTTGGTGAAGTTTGAAGTTTATTCCAATTTGTGAACAAAGGGTTACATATGCTTTTCTATCAGACTGGAAAAATAACTTACAAAAATTCTGATAAACTGTCTCTATATAAACATATCAAAACTGACTTTCAAATTCCTATGTAACCATAAACATAGCTCAGCTTTGACAAAACTTCGAGTATCTTGATAATTTGAGAATTGAAACTGGGAGATAGGATAGACGTGAAGATACTGTATACTGTGTGACAATCATGGTATTGAAGATGAATATCATTTTCTTGTAGTGTGTCCAGTACATACTAACTTACGTGAAAACTCAATTAATAAGTACTTCCATGCATAAGTATAATTCAACTGTTAGCTCCTAGCAATACGAAAACAACGTGCGCATTAGCTAAATTTGTCTATGAATCATTTAAATAAAAGATAGATTATTATTTTTACAGTAATTTGCTATCAAGATTTTTATATTTGCCCATCTTCTCCCTTCCATCTTTTATTCATTACCTTGTTTTAGTTTCTTTTTTAAGTTATACGTATAACATTTGATAACCATGCAATATTTGTGGTATATACTGTATGAGCATGTACATGCTTATGGGAATAAACAATTGAACTGAACTGAATTATTATTTCGTTAAGAATTTCTTTTACGTTCCAAGATACAGTCTACGGCACCATTAATAATGCAGATTTACCAGTATGTCCTGCTGGCATTCAACCAGTCAGAAACTGCTATTTGGATTCTCTTGCACATTTGAAGAAATTATTTACTCAGTGTTTAACCTTGTAGGCCCTTTGACTTGGATGATGGATAAAATACTTCTAGACTTGCAATTTTCGTTTTAGGAGTAGTTAATTATCGCATGTAGCATGTTACAAAATTTCCCCTAGATTTTCCATTGCTACTTTTCAGAAATTCTAAAATTACAGTGTTTAGATTTAAGATCCGAGTAAACCATTATGTTACGTTGATTTTTGTCTAAAACAGATGATAAATTAACAATAACAATACTATATATAAATCTGCTGTCTCACGATTTCAATTTTCTGCATATTCCGTTATTTTTTATATTTTTTTGCCAAATCTTTTAAAACTGAAGTAAAAACAAAAGTAGGCGTATCTGCATGAAAGTTGCAGAAATCAACTTCTGGTGTCGGTGACGTATTGAGATTTCGAGATTAGTGAAAGCGCCAGCAGGGGGCGCAGTTTGGTCCCGGAAACAGGGCTTTAGCACGTAAGTAAAACTCATGATATATGTATCACACGTGCAAAGAAAGCTGGATATTACTTTTACTTGAAATATCGAAACTGTAACTCCTATGACACAAGTAATTATTCTAACAAAGAAAACAATGCACCGTCAAAATAGACGCCATGAATATATGCACATATAATTTATACTCTGTTCTCTAAATTGCAGGAACTTTGCTTTAAATTGGCACCATATAGATATTTTTTGTGCTGAGATGATGTTAAACGCTAATAAATACATAAATACATACATACATGCATACATACATACATACATACATACATACATACATACATACATACATACATACATACATACATACATACATACATACGTACGTACATACATACATACATACATACATACATACATACATACATACATACATACATACATACATACATACATACATACATACATACATACATACATAAATACATGCATGCATGCATGCATACATACATACATACATACATACATACATACATACATACATACATACATACATACATACATACATACATACATACCCTCTAAAATATCTGTCTACTTGAATGAAGGGGAGAATGATTCAAACTTTAAAGGCTAAGACCTAACTCCATTAAAGTTATCAACTTAAAAAGCTGAGAGAAAGACACGTCTAGTAAAATAATAAAATGCCACACGTAATAGTTTTTAAGAACCACTAAATGATTAATAAAGAGAAACACTGCCGCCAAAATAATGGTGGGCGCGACTCACAAGACTCCTTAAGTGGGTAGGCAGACTGGTTACGTCAAACAAAGAAGCAGAGTTCAACTTTTTTTCTTCTTGTGCCGTTTAAACCGTCTATACCAATTACAATTCTCACATTTAAAAAAAAAATTATTTTCCGAATTTTGGCATAATGAAAACCAAATTTTGCTTCAAGCTTTGACTATGTCATAAATACTAGGTGGAAGAGGATGGATGAGGAAAGACTCTGGTTATGCCATAAATACTAGATGGAAGAGGAGGGATGAGGAAAGACTCTGGCTATGCCATAAATACTAGATGGAAGGGGAGGGATGAGGAAAGACTCTGGCTATGCCATAAATACTAGGTGGAAGGGGGATGAGGAAAGACTCTGGCTATGCCATAAATACTAGATGGAAGAGGAGGGATGAGGAAAGACTCTGGCTATGCATAAATACTAGATGTAAGGGGAGGGATGAGGAAAGATTCTGGCTATGCCATAAATACTAGGTGGAAGTGGAGGGATGAGGAAAGACTTTGGCTATGCCATAAATGCTAGATGGAAGAGGAGGGATGAAGAAATATTCTGGCTATGCCATAAATACTAGGTGGAAGTGGAGGGATGCGGAAAGACTCTGACTATGCCATAAATACTAGGTGGAAGTGGAAGACGAGGAAAGACTATGGCTATGCATAAATACTAGATGTAAGGGAAGGGATGAGGAAAGACTCTGGCAATGCCATAAATACTAGATGGAAGAGGAGGGATGAGGAAAGACTCTGGCTATGCCATAAATACTAGGTAAAAGGGGAGGGTTGAGAAGAGACTCTGGCTATGCCATAAATACTAGATGGAAGAAGAGGGATGAGGAAAGACTCTCACAAACTAAGTATTGATAGTGTGAGAAGTAGCGGGGGGGGGGGTGAGAAGGAGACACGCTTATAGAATGACGGAAGCTGAAAACTCAGAGGTTTTGTATGTACTTTAGATAAACAAAGAGTAAACATAACAGCAATCGGTACTCGAGGTCGATTATATCTATGAAAGCACGGGTGAAACAATCGGTTTTATTAATAACAATAAACAATGATATTTGAATTGTACCTAATATCATGGATCACAAATGTACAAATAACATTAATACTTTTACCAATGTACAAATAACAATAATACTGTTGCCGAAGTGATATTAAAAATTATATGTAAAACACACTGGCATAATATTTCCTTTAAATTCATAGGCATAAGTAACAGGAAACACTTAAACTGGAAAAACAATACAAATATATATATATATATATATATATATATATATATATATATATATATATATATATATATATATATATATATATATATATATATAAAACAGTCGAGCTGAGCTGATAGGGGTACTTACAACAGTCAGAAAAGCAAGAAAATAGCCCACTGCTAGTCATTAGCGACACTCAGACCTCTTCCAAATGAGGACTGGAGACAATAATATTCGTACTAGGATGGTTTACTTCTTTTTTCATAAATTGTAACCAATACTGAAGGGACGATAGATTATCCTCAACCCTGCATCTCATTCAGATATGCTACACAGTGATATACGTTTATAAACGACAGCTGTCCTTAAGAAACAGAGAGAAGAAACAAATCAATCAGTTTGTCCAACACTTAAAGGTGTCTTTCTACAAAGTTTTCCGGAAGCTTGATATATTCATAGGCAGATTCTATACATGCTTAAAACGAATTACTATTCTTGGAACCTGTTTGATTATATATGTGCCATTCTGCATAAATTTATTTCATATAACCATGAATAATCCTGGGATAGGCGCTTTCCTTTCTGTTTGAAATATATATATATATGTAAATTTATATTGATAATTACATGTATAAACCTTGCATTTCTAGGTAGAAATAGATTTGTATATATAGCTGAGTGCTTAATTCCGACTGTCCAGTGGCGAGTTCTCGTGCACCTCGAGCCCTTTCCCTCAACCTTGGTTTGTCGTTTTTCTCGGGAATGAGAGCGCATGGCCGAGTGTATGAGGGAGTTAGGGCAAGATAGCTGTAGTCGATAGGTACCGTTTCTCTCAGCATGGGTCCGATTCCCGCTTGGAAAAACTTATAGCTCTCTAACCCATGTCTCTCTCTCTCTCTCTCTCTCTCTCTCTCTCTCTCTATATATATATATATATATATATATATGTGTGTGTGTATATATATGTGTGTGTGTACATATATATGTGTGTGTATATATATATAATAACACAAATATTGGAAAACGACGCGGGAAAATGGGACAAAGAGCAAATTAATAGAGAGAAAGTAATTACATGTCTAGAAAGTCACATGGTATCTATGTCTGGGGCGAACAAGTCCTGATGCATGATAACTGTGTACTTTATTCAGTTTAGACCTTTTAATTATTCTGGATAGTTTTGCTTGTCTGTGCCAACATGTCAATATTTCGTGTTTACGCTTGCCATTGTGTGTGTGTGTGTGTGTGTGTGTGTGTGTGAGTGTGTGCGTGTGTTTCATTGACCCATGAGGAAGACATTGCTTTAGGTTGAAACAAAGAGAACTTTTTTTTTTCTCTCTCCCCGCGACATTTTCCAACTTGTATGTCATAATGTAATTATTGTGATGTTGGTTTACAGTCCCATTTTGTTTTTTCGAACTTCTTGGAAATCCCGCGCCAGTCAAAGCCTATAACTTTGGCTATATCGGTGTCCACACACACACACACACACACACACACATATATATATATATATATATATATATATATATATATATATATATATATATATATATATATATATATAGAGAGAGAGAGAGAGAGAGAGAGAGAGAGAGAGATTATCAAGTAAAATTTCAATAGATCTTTTATATAGGACAACTGAACAGGTAGCTCACTAAAAAAGTCTTTGAGAGTGTTCACAATTGTCATTGAGTGGCATTTAAAACAACAGGAATGGTAAGCTATTTGCTTACGTTGCTTACGTAAATACAGACCCGCCGCTCCCTCGGCCCATTACCCCATGATACAGATGAATCTGTAGTATAAAAAAAGAGCATAACTCTTCTGTAAATACTTTGAGTGCAATGATTGGTCAACATGCATATCTTATGATAATGACCATAATGTATATTAGGTTTCACAGAAATCTAAAACAACAACAAAAAAAAAACAAAAAAAAAAACAAAACGGAAATCGTAGTTCCATTTAAAAAATTCTGTCATACATTCCATCCAGCTGTAAGTCTAAACAGAGCAATAACTATCGCAAAAAATCATATGAATACAAAGATTTATCAATAGATGCATCATTAGATGATGACCATAATATGTACAATGTTTCACAGAGATCCATGAACATGCAAGACAAGTTGCATTCATACATTTCTGTCTTACATTGTATGCAGTACAAAATAGGGCAATAACTCTAACAAGAAAGCACAGTGATTTTTTTATATGCGCATCTTTAGAATCTGGCCATAGCATGTACAAACGTTTCAAGGTTGAAAGCTGTTATACTAGTTGCATTTACAATATTCTGTTGTACACTAGATCCAGCTCCAAGTAAAAAAAAGAGCAAAGACTCTAAGAAAAAAAAAAAATAAATAAATAGCAGGAGCACTGATTTGTTGATACGTGCATATATAATGACCATAATATGTACTAGGTGTCAGTGATCAACTAAACACTGATGGACTACTTGCGGTCACAACAATTCAGCTGCATGACAAAAGGGCAATAACTCTAACACAAATTGTGGGAGGACAGTAATTTAAATAATGACCATAACATGTACAAAGTTTCATGGCGATTAATTGAAAACTGTGAAATTAGTTGTATTCATAAGGTGGTGCTCTACAGTTTCGTATTTTGCAAGGTTAGATTTTTAAAGAAAAAGAATATCCCAGGTTTTCCTCACTGGTTATCCTGGTTATTTTAAAAAAAAGATCTTGTATATCTTAGATATTACTTAAAGAAAGTTTAATTGCCTTTATTTTGGTGTATGAGTGATGGGTGCAATTTGGGTTATAGAATATACAGCTTAGTACTTCAGATGTGCACGTATACAAAAAACTGCTAGCTCCGCTTGGTAATTTTCACTTCCTGGACTTCAAAGGTAAATTGTTTAAAAAAAAGAGCCAATAACTTTTTTTTTTGCTTTTTATATATTTTGGAATTCATTCATTGTACTTTCAGAAGCTGGTATTGCCTACTCTGGCAAAAATTCGTTTTCCCTATTTTACTAACTGCTAAAAATAGTCTACTTTGGACTAATTCAGATTTTTCGAGCACATGGGAGTGGCTGTTTTTGTCAGTTGTGTGCTTAGATCATGTACAATTTCCACTAGTACAATATGTAAAGAAATTTCAGTCACAGTACATGAAAATAGCATAGAGGTGTGCCAACATTCTCTTCCTTGCGCATGTTGCAAATTCGAACAACTTCACTTACACCTGTTACTCTCCCAGAAGTACATAATATCTGTAGAGCACCTCCTAAGATACTGGCATACACTACATCAGGCTCCATGTCAAAAAGAAGTTGTGTTGACAAGATTCTGTCATACACTGTTTTCAGTTGCAAGTCAGAACGGGTAATAACTCTAATTTAAAATTTAAAAAAAAAATTAAAAAAATTGCGGGAGTACAGTGATATACGCATCTTCAGGTCATGACCATTATTTGTCCAGTTTCATGGTAATCCATCAAAAACGGCGTAATGTGCGAACAGACCAGGCGGACAGGAGAATTACAATATACTCTATCCGACCGATAGATAGATAGATAGATAGATAGATAGATAGATAGATAGATAGATAGATAGATAGATAGATAGATAGATAGATAGATAGATAGATCCGACACAGTGTTCGGTAGAAAAAAAAATGTTATAAGTAAAGGATATGAAAAGGAAAACATAAAATGGTACAGAACAACGGTCGAAGTTACGCCGTCGGTGGAATTTCAAAATTAAGTTCAGCTCCTAAATGATTAATCCAGAATTTTTTTCTCTTCTTTGTCCATCCTCTTTAGACCAGTAGATATTGCGCTCTATGGCAATCGCCCTCGAATGATCTTTTGCTAAAGTTTGTACTAAAATATATAGCGTGTCTGAAGTATGCCCCTCCATTCTCAAGCGTGCACTTCTTTCAGTTTCACCTGCATACTCTTTGATGCAGTTCAAACAATACACTAGATAGATCAAATTTTGTGTATCACATGAAATATGTTGTTTCATTTTAAAATTTGTACATGTTTTGAATATTGTTCTATACCTAAATCAATTAGTGAATCACACAATTTACAACCAACAAGTTTACGTATAAAACAAACAGGTAGGTCGATATTACTCTTTGGGAACTCACTAAGCTCCCTTTGTTCTTATTGCGTTTATAATGTGCAATCAAATTTTACGTGCCAAAAGCCTCAAACAATATATATATATATATATATATATATATATATATATATATATATATATATATATATATATATATACATACATATATATATATATATATATATATATATATATATATATATATATATATATATATATATGTATATATACACACACACGTAGGTGGGAAGGTATGTAGATAGATTATATTGGATGGAAACTGAAAATTCTTTTCACGGCAATTAAATACTTGACATTTCTTTGATTTTATTTCTTTTCAAAGGATGTTTACAGTAATCATAACACATCAGTCATAGATTTACAGGGAAGGACCTGTTTGTACGTATAAAATTTCAAACTTGACGTCAATCGAACTTTTTTTTTACGTGTAATTGACGACGCGACAATCACATGATCAATTTTACCATCATTCTTTATTTGATTCAACTGATTTTTCATCCCGCAAAAAAAACAAAACAAAAAAAAAAACATTTCATGCTTATTGTGATTATAGAAGTGTATCTTTCATAATCAAACATGCTCCTTCCTGTGCAGTCCATAATGACTAATACTGTACTAATGAACACACGGCTAGAATTGACTAGACTTTAAGTGCCTTAATTTGTTCATAATCCCACTGCACCCAGCTACCCATGAACAATTAACAGACTTACATTTACTTACGTAGATTGAACATGTGATAGAAAAGTAGATTTAAATTTGTATTTCCTTGGGGTAATGGGTCCGCATTCGTATGTCAAGTCTAACAGTGAAAGAAAACTCTATACTTTGTTCCTATATGTTCTCAAAGAAAACTCTATACTTTGTTCCTATATGTTCTCAAAGAAAACTCTTTACTTTGTTCCAATATGTTCTCAAAGTAAACTCTATACTTTATTTCTATAAGTTATGAAAACCACTGCAATGTATCATTGCTAAATTTCAGCGTCAGTTTATACTGAGTAAAGCAAATATTACAACAGACTATATTTCCAAGAATTTTTTTATTCCCTGTTTGGGCTCATGTATGTAAAATAGGCCCTCTTGCATGTCGTAAAAGCCGACGAATGGAGACAGAAGCCACTGTGGCTCAGTGGTTTGTGTGATGAACTCGCGATCGAAAGGGTGCGGGTTCGAATTCTACCACGTGATCAGCCCATGTCAGTCACCGTGTTGTGTACTTGTCAATCCACTTTACTCGGATTGCCTAGACACTAAATAAACTACTTGTGTCTCTGTTCCGTAAAACACCAAAACTAACTTTGCTTTCTTCTTATAAAACAGTTGTCGTCTGTCTCGTATGCAATACTTGCACATCGTCCGGCGTCTGTCTGACATCATCTTTTTCACCATTTTATCGATATATTTGCTGTGCCCATCAACTGTGTGCCACGAAACAGTGAATACAAATTACGCTCACATTATAGAGGGCCAACAAATCAAAAATCAAGGTCGGGTAAGGGGGGGGGGGAATTATTTTTCGCGAGCAATAGTACGGATACCTGTTTCTTCTGGGTATAATAAATGTATTTGTAAAACTTGTTGAGGATCGTTCACGAAATGTATGTGTCAGTATTGTTGATTAGTATGAGAATTTTAATGAGTCATTAAATAAACGATTTGGTTTCGAGGCTGCTGTTTCACAAAAGTGTCCATCTTTGTTCTCATCTGTCTTGTTGGAGACATTTGTTCATGATGAAAGAAATTACACTAAGAGGCGGGGGTTAAGGTTTATGCAGCCATTTTGGTCATTACACCATTCATTTGGGCCATATACCTTCCAATGAGTAAAGCTGAAACTATACACTGTAATTAATTCTAACTGATAGCAGTACCTATTTAATTAATTGCCTCTAAAACAACCAATTTATTTTTTTTTACTTTCTAAAACTTCACTAAAATGATCAAGTCCAAAACATTTCAACGCTCTTTTGAAAAAAAAAAAAAAAAAAAAAAATTCAATAAACAGGAGAGTACAGGCACAGATGTCGCCACAACATAGTGGTCTTGTATACAAAGCACAGTGGTCACTAACGCTACGGTTGAGTTGCCAAAACTTTATAACTACATGTTTAAGGGGTCAATTCTAAATTGAATGTGAATGTTTTGGTACATTTTTGGATCCCCTCCCCAACCCCCAACTCCTCCCACCCCCAAAAAACCCCCCAGACAAATTGTTCTAGTGGCAGTTGATTACTAGTCAATATTTTGATCTCTACGTAATTACAATAACTTCATCTAGGTACTACTATCATTTAGAAATAATTACCATGTATAGTTTCTGCTGTGCAGATCTTATGTCAGATGGATAAAATATATGATGTAATGAATGAAATGGATACATAAACCTTAATCCCATGGCATCATCATCATCATCTCTCTCTCTCTCTCTCTCTCTCTCTCTCTCTCTCTCTCTCTCTCTCTCTCTCAAACCATATCTCTATACATCAAACGTTTTACATTTTATACAACTGATAAGTTTTGCAGTCTCTCAGCCTAGCTGGATTGATTGAAAGCTACTTTTCCGTTTGAAACAAATCCAAGTTAACTGTATTTCATTTTCTCCGTTAGTCTCGTGCTTTTCCGTTTTCTTGTAATCCCCTTATTTGCGCATGTTTGCTTCAAACGGGTCGGGGAACATACACATGTCCATTACAGGAAATCAAGTGTTTACGCAAGGAAAGTATCATCGTTGCAAACAAACAGCGATGAATCAAAAATGAAAGTAAAATAAATGTTTAAACGAAACAAGTGTTTGTTTAATACTTTTAAATGTATGTAAAAGAGCATAGTCAGAGACAGGTGTATAGCTCCGCAATACAGAACAGGTGTGGAATGACAATCTTCCCGAAAAACTGAGCTAACCAAGTTTGTTACACGCTCCGGACACTACAACCAACTTGAAAAACGGTTTCTGATAGTAAAGTCTGGTTCTTCAGGAATATTAACATTTCTTTGAAAGCACGTAACGTTCAACAACAACAACAACAGCAACAGCAACAATAACAATAATAATAAGAAGAAGAAGACGAAAAAAGTAGTTACAGAGGTACTACATCAAATGCAAATTTAGAAAAATTTAGAAATGGAAGTGAACGCCTGTTTTGTGAATGGTTCTGCATCTTTTGATTTAATTTTTTAATTCTGATTTATTTTTCTTCAAATTCTCACAGAGTCGAAACACAAGATGTCAATTAAGTACAAAGTTAATAAAATACCCTTACTTTTTTTCTTTCTAATGTTTCAATCTACTAGATTATTGCAACTTATTAATTGGTACTTTATGATGAAGAACTATATTAAATCATACGACCTTGTTTGGACGTTCAATAAAGTTGTCGTATATTTTCAATTTTACACATGTTTAATGTTAGTCATGACATAACAGAGTAAAATGGTGAAACCCAAGGCATCTAAATGTACTACAAATTATACGAGTTAAGACTCTTTTAAAGAGGTTTATCGCACAGTCTCTTCTTATAACGTCATGAATAAAAATAGTTTGTGTTCATTGTGTATAGCAATTACAAAACTCAACAAATAATTGTAAATGTTCAGCAAGCGAAGGCTTGCAAAACATGTAAATTATTCAACCTGTGTCATAAATGTAGTGTGAAATGAACGCTCGCATGAGATCCTATATTGTGTAAATCACTCAGAGAGAGAGAGAGAGAGAGAGAGAGAGAGAGAGAGAGAGAGAGAGAGAGAGAGAGAGATTTTCACGACCACCAGTGAGACGTTAAGTATCAGAAATATTATGCAAGAGTATGTTGAAAAATTAATACGTTTAAAAGAAAAGAACAATATTTAAGTGACGCATTTTGATAATTGCACGAACAAATGCTGTTTTAAGTTACTTTGGGGGTGGAGGAACTTTCCAAACATGTAATTAGTTTTATTCAATTCTACTTCAGCCTGACATTAAAAAGACTTAAAAAGCCTTTTCTTGTAACCCCGTTTCTTACTACCCAACATGAATTTCTCATGTATCCAACCTTTCGTAACACTTTAACAATATCTCTTCTAAAAAGCATTTCACGATCTAAATAGTAGTTTATATTTTGTTAGCAGAGCAAATATGACGCTGTCTGCAAGTAATGTAGGGGAGAAAAAAAATTGCTTTGGTCTGGAAATTTCAAATATTTTTACATTTCTAAACTTTCCAACATGGAATCCATAAAAAAAGTTAAAATTCATCTCCAGATACCTTTCGTGCACAAAGGAAATTGATTTAAAAAAATTTTTTTTATTATAATAAATATAGTTCCCTAACGACCCACTACTCTCTAATCGAAAATCGTTATTAAGTGAGAATAGTGCTGAGCTGCACATCTGTGAATTCGTGTGCAATTACATTTTTAAGCAAAAAATGACAGCAAGTAACTACGTATGCAGCTGAGGGACCAGCAATAATCTGACCCGCCTCCGTGTGAAAAGTACACAGATTACTATTCATAAATTAAAGCCACGCTTTGATCTTCAATCAGGGAAGAAAATCTCTTAATTTATCAGCATGACATAGGAGAGATCAAACCATCGCGTGTTAACCACTGTAGTGTAACTGGACAGCTCCACAGGAGGGAGTTTTACAAGAGAAAGCCAGAGACGACAAGGGAGCTTAAACCCCTTGACAATCCTGAAGAAGAAAGACTATGATCTCAAAACGCTGGACGATTAGGTAGGGCATTACACCAGAGAGCACATTTTAAAATCGCTAATTGTTAGACTGGCTCGTCCGACTCGTGCCGGTCGCGGACTTTGACCAAGACAGAGACAAAACGGACGATTGATCCTGAATAATCTCTGCCAGTCAGGTTTTTAGTGTCTTTAATCACCATGATGAGGTGTCCGATGTTGTTGTTGTTTTTTTTTTCCCCCAATGACATGACTTGTGTGGAATAATTATCATATTTTGTGAAGAAATGGTTTATGTGCATTTGCTATGATTTAAAGGAGTCCAGTAAAAGCCAACACAATGATAGTCCAATATTTTCCGATAAGGACAACAGAAAGTGTGTTTGTGTTTTGTGGGCTAAACACCATTTTTCAGGCTACCTGGCGGCCAGTATATTTGAGGCCCCACAATAGAAAATACACAAGCATTGTTTCAAATATGGTCGCACCAAACGACTTTAAAATAGGAGCCGGTAATAAAGGCGTTGATATTCAAATGAAAGTTTTCTTTTTATATTCTAGTTACTTCTTTGCTGCTTGTAGATTTGTTTGCAATACCTTTATTGTACTCATAAAAAAATCATAAAAAATTGGTTATTTACATGGCATCGCAGCAAGGTCACCGAGATGAAAAAACCCAGATGATGGAAAAACATGGGCGAAGCCACGAACGTCGAATGAACTATGCGGAAAGAAGATGTAGTACACATAATTTATAACCGGTAAAAAAATATAAAGCATATTCCTTATCTAGAGTTCATCGGCTGGAATTTCAAACTTTAGTGCACCCAAGCTATTTCCCTTCAGCGGAGATACTGAATACGTACATAAATTTATATTTCATTGGAGGTCAGGTTACAAACATCATATTTCTTCTTTGACCCCTAATGCTCTGGTGGGTCCTCGTTCCCACTGGACATAAATCACGACTCCTGGACGTATATAGCAAGCAGCCTTGGTATTTTTTCCCCAGTAATCAGCCGAAGTCTTTCCCCCACCCACGTACCCACTGCGATCGTTTTGGGCTTATTACCAACTGGATCTTTCATCATCACTCCAATCTGACTATCAAAACTAGATGGATGCAGTGTCATGGCAAAATTCATTGATTGAACAGCGATAAGAAACCTGTCTGATTTGTACCGACGAACATTTTAGGTTCCACAAATCCCTCGATTTTGCACTTATTTTCTCATGGAAAACCCAGATAAAAGTTTCCCCCATAGCGATTGCTTGTTGAACATTTCCTCTCCAATTATTTCCCGACTTGAATCCTTTTATCTACTTATCATCAATCCGTTATCTCCGCCATCAGACGATGGGGTTAGGCCGTTATCAAAATAGCCCAGGTCAACACAGAAAAACAGTGTAAGCCCACCGCATTAGGAACATAAAAGAAAAATTAAAATCCAATCAGTATCAATTTTACTTTACCCTCCTCCTTTGCCAGAAGGGATGTTCTGTGATCGTATCAATTTAACATACAGTCAGACGTATTTCGAGCAAACCATGTGGTCGGCGATAAAAACGGATACCACATGATCAAAGATTGATCCTGGTCGGCTATCAAATTAGTATAAACTCCAGAGAGTGTGGTGTTTTCAGAGACGGCCCAATTTTTTTTTTTTTTGCGCCCTAGGCGAACTGTGACTTTGGCACCACTTCCGTCTAATTTGGCGCCCCTTAAAGCCTGGCGCCCTAGGCGACCGCCTAGTTCGCCTATATGGCCGGGCCGGTGCTGAGTGTTTTATGGCACCTTAGCACAAAAGTGGCTATGTAGTGCCAACAAAAGGTTAAATTTAAAAAATGCAAAGATGAATTGCACAAAAAATTCAGGAAGACAAAACCTTCCAAAAAATTTAAAATTACATACCAGATAAAATATAAAACTTAAAGATGTAAAAATTCTGTAAAATAATAATAATAAAAACTGCATAAAAAATAACAGATACAAGTAATACATGTATACAATGTCGAGAAAACGGGAGCAAGCCGACCCAGTCTGGCCTGGACGGGTATCGAACCTATGACACTTGGATTGCAAGTCTAGAGCTCTACCAAGTGAGCTGAAATTAATTAATATATTTTTTAACGGATTAATCTTGGCCAAAGTGTTATTTTTTTTTAGGAATTTCTGGAAAATGTTGACGTAACAGACTATTACGATGTCTAACTGCTATTTCAAATGGTATATATTATTTTAGTGAATAAACTGTTTATATTGTGTGTATTTTTCACGGTAAATTAGGCATTTTACGGTCAGCCAGGACGACGTCGTAGCGCTAATGGGATATTACAAAGTGCGTGAAAGAGCTGATAAGCAACACTTTGTAAAGAAATATGGACAGGTATTGAAGAAAAAATATTAAAATAAGACATTTAACTCGAGTCTTTAGTAGAAATAAAGATGTTGCCCCCCCCCCCCCCACACACACACACATATGATTTTAGTGATATTTTTTCCACGGGTACCCGGGATAGTTTGGATTATTTTATTCAGTATTGCTGGCTCAGATAAATAGTTGAATAATAATCGTTGCTTGTTTCATACATGCTTCTTGCTTTCAAGCCGACTCTAGATTGTCTAATATTAGTTTCAACAATAGACAGTAAACCTACATTAAATCTAGGCATGCTGTCGGGTTGACATCATCGCTTGCACCACTCTGTATCTCCATTCTTCCCATCCCCAAAATATAATAAACTACTGCAATCCATGAATTTGAAGCAATTTCAACTTTTGTATAAAATAAGGAAAAACTCTCCGAGAGGTGTAGTGCTCAGTTACTGCATAGAAAAGCCTAGCGATACAAGAAGATGACCATGGCCTGTAATGTCAAGCCCCGCCCCTGAGCGTTCATAAGGGTACATTTATTTAGTCACTAATGATCCAAATCCGAAGAGGGTGAGATAAAATGATATTAAAAAAAACAAACAAAAACACCGTTAACATTCGGATTAACCTAGGGTGTGGACAGAAGTAAAGGCAGACAGATGTACGAACAGACTCACACGGTCGCTAAAGAGATTATATGTCGAGCTTCCATCAAGTCGGGCTGGACAGAATATTGAATTAATGCATGCTTTTGTGGTTCCAGTATAATTGAAGATGTATGAAGTGCCGTCGATTTATAAAATTTCGGGTTAAATCCTTTAATGTTGGTCATAATGTTTCGGAAGCGAAATCTTGGCTTTACAACCTACAGGAACCTTTCGGGTGCTTGCTTATAGTAGCATGACCTTGCAGATGCATTCTCCAAACGCGAGATTTACACTGGAGCCACAAAATCATGCAGTCACCACTTATACCTGGGACCGTATTTTACAAACTTTGTAAGCAGTATTAGACGTCCAGCTCAAAGTCTGAAATTGTCACATTACTAAATTCAACTAAAAATCATGGAACTTTCAGGATTTTTAAAACCTCAGTTTTTCTCACTTGCTTGCAAAAATTCTAATGGCAATTTTTTATTTTGGATGATTTGAGCTTAAGTCACAAGTTCATGCTCACACAATTTCTGGAGGAAAGAACATGGATTACCATTAGTAGATTCTGCAACTAAATTCAAAACGAACTTAAAGATGTACCGTAGATATTCTGCGGTACGAAAATAATAAAATCCAAGATGTACCGTAGATATTCCATTATGAAACTAATAAAATCCAAGACAATATATAAAGAGAGCTTACACCCTTCATAATATTAAAGTAACTAAAGATCCTGACTATTCATTCTGACAAGAAGAAACAATTTTACTCAATAAAATATGACGAAGTATAGATATTCTTTTTGACAAGTAAATCCCTTTCAACTAAACGATCGCCTTTTAGTCTAGACTTAAAAGGGCAAATCAGGTAAATACATGAAAGGTATGTTTGATGAAAGTTTCAAATGATATATTAATATCTTGCAACGGTTAAAATATTGGAACCTAGGGTTCGGTATACTGAACTTGATAACCTTGATGTAAGGGCGCTAGTCAGCGCTGCATGCGACTTTTTCCAGACTGATATTGACCGTATCCATCCAAATGAAGCAGATCTATAACATATTTAAACCGTGGAACCGTTAATTCGTGAATTTCAAAGAAATATACTGTAATTTAGAAATTGTCCACAGATGAAATTTTCTTTTTATTTATTTGCGATGGATGTTATTATTAATGTTGGAGATGATGACGGTGACAATGACGACGACACACAATCAAAACGACGATAACAATGATGATTCACAGAAAAAAAGAAGAGTTATCATCTATCATTAGCTGATCTGACACGGGAATCGAACTCGCACTCTCCTGGTCATGAGTATAACTGAGCCACCACGGATTCTTTGTTTAAGAGGATTACATAACAAGGATTCAAGTGAAACTTATTAACTTATTAATTATGGTTAGATGAATTACAATCGGATAGGTACACGATACATCAGTTTTCCGCCTACACAATGGGTTACGTAAATACTATACTACGATTAAACTTCACATTCGCTGATGTACGGTACAAATAAATGTTTATGCCTTAATCTCACAACATGGTGGCGAGCAGATAACGAGTGGCAGGCGTGTTTATATTTTATCTGGAGTTTCAAAATCAAACCACTTCAAAAGGTTGATACTGAAAAAAACCCAAATCAACGGACACACTGACATGGAGTGGCCCTCTTGTACTTTATAGCTGATTGGGGTGGGGGTGGGGGTGGGGTGGGGGGTGATGGAGGTTGGAAAAAAAATCACAAAAACAAAAGTTTTATTATTTAACGGACGGTGGCAATTTTAAGTTGTACATAGAAAAAGTGGGTAACAGCTGACACGAAACAAGACGAACATTTATTTGAACTGTTTTTGTTGCTTAGTTTTTTGTTTTGTTGTCGTTATTTTCTAACGGCACTTTCAGCACTTTATTTGACTATATCGTATTGAGAAAATGGGGGCTAAGTGCTTTTTCCAAGGAAAAGACCGAAGCAACCGACCCATTCTGGCCTTGGCGGATATCGAATCCGCGATCCTCAGATTAATAGTCCGACGTTCTACAAAACTGGCTATTGCGACTCTCTATTTTACACAGAAAAATATATGATGAAACAGACTTTACACTGGTATGTCAGCGTTAGTGCATATGTATGTTCGTACGTGCTTATATGTGTAGGTACATAAGTACGTATGTATGCATGCATGCATCAATATATCATTTGTCTTCTCTTGCATGATTTACATAGTGTTAACCTAGCTGATAGTAACATGATTTATATGACAGTAGATAAAGTTAAACTGCCTTAAAGGTCGCCTGTAATAATAAACCACCCATCTTATATAGCCAGTTTTTAAAAGTCGCATCAGCTTAAATTTTGAAGAAAATAACCTCCATTAGCAGTCACCTATCTTTGAAGACCATGTTTCGCACTTACCAAAGTGGCTGCTTGAGGCAGGTATGACTGTATTGTACAATGCTTTCTGAATAGATAGATAGATAGATAGATAGATAGATAGATAGATAGATAGATAGATAGATAGATAGATAGATAGATAGATAGATAGATAGATAGATAGATAGATAGATAGATAGATAGATAGATAGACATATACAAGATAATTAGAACCCCAAATCTTATTTCACGGACAGCTGCCTCTTTTTGAACCAGTCTCATTATTGTAAACAGATCCTGCCACTACCCTCAAATCGGGACCACGGGTAGTTGATGGGTAGCATTGTCGTTTTAAAGGCGATCGTGTTGTACACAGTGTACCTGTTTAGATTCGAAAATGGAATTGTCGGAGGCTTATTTACATTATTTTTACCTATGTGGACCGATAGACGACTAATGGGGCTTAGCGCAACACCAAGGAATTGTTTCGTTGTCAATCAATGAAACCTGCGCATGTTCGTGTACCCACACTTACCTTTCACTCTTGACCCAGCGTTGTTGCGCATGCGCGACTGCATTGCGGTATTTTCGGATTTTGTGGCCTGGGCATATATCGCAATCAGAATTGAATATGTAAATATGTACCTCTTTATGTTCAACGTCATTTCGAATAAGTTATTGAATATGTAAAATATGTAACACTTTATTTTCAACGTCATTTCGAATAAATTCAACACGTTTTCGGTGCCATATAAATCAACAGTACCTAGGAAATAAGGCAACAAATGTTTGTACATTTATACATTTTAATATTATAACAAAATAATATCTGGCGCAATGGTATATTTTTTTAATATTTATAAATGGTAATGAGACACAATATGTGCCAACAAAGATAACAGTATTTGCTAAAAATCAAAATTATCCCTCCTCCCCTTCCCGGATTTTTCTTGATGACAATCGTACAATCACTACATAGAGCGCTTACAAATATGCATCTACCATAGTAGTAAAAGACGTTTGGTGAGTACCGTATATACTTGCTAGATCATGTCGAGTTGTCAGCATTAGAAAATCCGGATCATTACGAGACGCGAAGCGTCGAGTCATTATCCGGATTTTTATGCTGACAACGAGACGTGATCTAGCAATCAAAATCGCATTACTGCGATAATGATATTTTTGTTATATACCTTTCAGTTTTCAGATAATTTAATAAAATCACTATATGTAGTTGGAAAACACAAGAAATTGCTAAACTTTTCAACCTCTATAATACGAACTTCATCTTAAAGCATAAACCGAATTACTTTTTGAAAGGCTGACATGCGCATGATTATTAGTTTTATGAATGAAGTTTGTGAAACAACGCTCCTCAGTTTGACTACCATCACTGTCAATAACACGAATTCGTCGACGCTTGAGGGCAGACTACTCATATATGTGATTTACAGTTATTGTGCAGTTCTGAAATTTTGCATCACGGAAGTTTTCACCAGCTGAATGACTGGAAGTTTCTTTCAGAGGCCAGATTTAATGCGGTTGAACTGTTTCGGGCGGAACATTGTGAGAGGCTCCAATGGGAACTTGACACGGGAATGACAACATTATTTTGACAGTTATTTACAACAGGATTGGAGAAATTGTTGGAACTTGATGGTACAGATTTGTTGCAGAGAATATTACTCATTTATAATTTCAAATTCATCCATTATGCGTGAAACTCACTAACGTTACCATTTATGAATTTCCCTAAATGGGTTGTACTGTACAACTGTAATGTTTTGGTACGCGATTTCCGAATATGATCTTGTTTCAGACGAACATTTTGGCAATATTTTACTGCTTCAAAATAAAGGGAAAATGCTTTTTTATTGTTGTTGTGACAAAAACATGGTTTAGACCTTTCAGATATTTTACATATAACGCAAGGTTTCTTAACTAACGTCGCTGTGAGAGCTTTGTTTACTGCTAGTGTTGGCATTCCATCGCTAGGGGCGCTGCTATTGTCACCAGGAAACCTCGAGGATAAAGTAGTCTCAGCCTCGTTTGAGAGTATGGTGATACGGGTTTGGAAAACGATAGTATCGTTTTCCTGCTTGTAGGAAATGACGGTAAAATTCTGGCTCTTTCTTGGGTAGAAAATTGGTAGGTGTATAATAAAATGCAATACCAATTGCAAACTGCATAGACCCAGATCTGCCGTCGCATAATGCGCCGGCAGATCTGGGTCTATGCAGTTTGTAAGGACTAATCAATAGAACAAACAACATAGACCCTGATCTGTCGGTGCATTATGCGATGGCAGATCAGGGTCTATATTGTTTTGCATTTGGAGACGACATATACGCGAGTATAGACGGTAACTGATGGAATGCAGCAGAGATTCTAAAATTATTATGATAAACAACCATGACAAATGTGTTGGTCTCTGTTCCTCTGTATGTAAAGGTTGCAAGCGGAAACGGAAAGACTCCGATTAAAAGTAAAGGAAAGTGCTAAATATATTAATTCTGGACAGTTTAAAAAGGGTGACTGAATTTCAAATGAAACATAAACATAGCTAACATGCTTTTAATTTACATCTGACAGATCTTTGATATGTATTTAGTTTTTGAAATCTGCTGGATGTCTACGATCAAACTAATTAAGTGAATAATTTCTTTACAGTTTCTCGCCTCGTTTCTGGCGGTTCGTGTGGGGAATGGGCGGGAAGGGGCGTAAATTATGGACAGTTTTATTTCATACTTCTGGTGATAAACTTACAAAGATGTCATATTTAGTGATGTGGCGAGGATAAAATCATTAATATATGCATTTATTCATAGTTTACAGCCACTATTTACAGTTTTGATATAGCGATTCACTGAAACTAACATTAAAACATTCGATACAGACTATTGGCTTCGTCAAATAGCGCTTTCTATCGTTTTAACGTAAAAACAAATTCAATCATGTGTACTAATTAGTCTGCGAAATTCGTCACTATCAAATGTCAGTAATGAAATATCCCAGCAATCGTTATACGTCCGTATATTTGTGCTGATCAAAAGAAAAGTCTTGACAATACATTGAATATGCTTATAAATGCATTAAGTTGTCACGGAACACGCGTACTTGGATATCATCTTTATTCCATTTGACAGGAAGAAAAAAACAACAACAAAGAAACAAGCAAATTTACTGAATTTTTGTTCCCCGCCTACCAAGGTGAGGTCATAAAAATTACTGGGCAGACATGGAAAGTAACCAAGATTATTGCCCTTTATTCAAGAGAAAAAGAGGAAAATGCAGAAGAGGCATTTAAAAAAATAATTGATTAATGACTTTGACCTAAGAGAGAAAACCTTGACTGTGATACATGAAACGCCATCAATCTGAGAAGCATAACTATACTATGGTTCATTCCTGTACCTCAAACAGCTTGTAGGATATAAAGCAGAAACAAAATAAACCTAAAAATATTGAGCTGTGACCTTGATCTTGTGGATAAGACCTCAAACGTGCAATGCAATACATCTTGTAGTGACAATATATAAGTATACCAAGCTTCGGTCATTTATCTTAAACAGCTATTAATCAGGAAGCAGAAAGGCAAATGTGACTGAAACCTAAACTATTGACCTGTGACCTTGATCTTGAAGACAGGATCCTCTATGTGGTACGCTACACACCTTTTAGTGATAATAGTTATACCAAGTTTCATCCTTTCATCTCATAAGGCTCGAAAACATGGCTCATACAGCACTGTAGAGTTTTTTCTTCTTCTTTTTTTCTCAATGAGTTTTCATGTACTTCCAAAAGTTTTCAAGGAGTATTTTGTCTTAAGAAAATTAAACCATCTCTACGTGTTACTTTCCCATTTACCAGTATTGTGCCATTTAATCCGCCAAATGATATCCCATGTGATTTATTTATCCATTTCTTTTTGACAATACGTAAAATAAACTAAATCTAAATTTAACAAGTTATATATTTTATTCAGTTTTAATGTATTTCCTCAGATAAATTCAAGAAGTTTTTTCTTGCATATTCAATGCTTTTTTTCCAACAAACTGAAGGACTTTTCAAGGATTCAAACCAAACTTGTTGAAATGTAAGTTTTCAAAGCAAGGAACCATCTAAAATTATAGAGTGCAAAGGAAAATGTAATAGAAAAGTTCAACATATAACACCATGACATTGTCCTTGAAGCAAAGACCCCTTATGTGGTATGTAACACACCTTCAAGTGATGTTGTATAAATCTACCAGGTTTTACCCCTTAATCTCAAATGGCTTTGATTCCGCTCCAGTTATGAAGTACTTTTGACAACACTAGCTCTGAAAGTGTAATAAATAAACGATACAACATATGACCCCCCCCCCCCCGTTAAACAAGTTGTTGCCTATTTTTTTTTCTTTCTTTCTTTAGTTTACCTCTGAAGTCCATGACTTGACAATGACCAAGCGGAGCTAACAGTCTTTTGAGAGATGCACATCTGAAGTATGGCCAAGCTATATACTCTCCAACACGGACAACATCCATCAATCATACACACACAAAAAAACAAAAAAAAAAATAAAAATGGAATCAATCGTTCTTTTAACAATAATACTATATACAATGTCTTCTTTTTCAATAACCAGGATTACCAGTAAGGAAAATCTGGGAAATTCTTTTTCTGTAAAGATAAAAGATTGTGCAAGCTACGAAACTGTATAGCAGAAACTTTAAAGTTACAGAGCTGAAGGGAAAGAGTGATGATAAATAATAAAATATTGAACCCTGACCTTGAACTTGAAGATAGTATCGCCACTTTCGTACGCGACACACCTATTTGCGATGGTTTATAACAGTGGTTCCCAAACTTTTTTGATCGCGGACCTAAATACCATCTTTTGCGATTCAAAATACAGTACCAGTATATTACCCTCATTTATGTAGCGACCCGGGGTTTGGCAACCACTGGTTTATAAGTACACCAAACATTGCATCCCTTAATCTCAAATGGCTTTAAAGTTATTGAGTGGAAGGAAAGTGTGACGGACGGATATCGGGAACGCGGATACCATGTCCTCCGCTTTGTTTTTTTAAAAAGGTGGGGGACAATAAAACATGTAGTATCCATGTCTCCAAAATGTGTGTAGGAAAATGCTTCTCTGATATCAAGCAGCATCATGCAACCGTGGTGGATGCTGTGGGATTACTAAAAGAAAATTTAAAAAAATTATTGTCATATAATCCATAGTTTTATCAGAGTCGGCGCAAATACGATAATGTCGTTAAACGACATAACAACATCAGCATGGACAGTAATCAAATTTTTATTTACAATTTTGTACGAAATAAATCATATGTCACACTGTGGAAATTTGTGTTCGACTTTGGCTGCTTGAGCTGACAATGGAGATAAACAAAATTAAGGATATATTCGAGTAAAACTGTTTCTAATGTATTTGTAAGCATCACAAACTCCAGTAACTAGTTGATAAAACAAAATAAGATACATAAACCGACATGTGACGGACAAGAATCAGATAACACAAAGGAAAAAACAGTTAAATATACAAATAAAAACTGCACAATCCAGTGCAAACATTTCTGAAAAATAATTCGTAAGTCTCATCTTCGCCTATGTTTACTGAATCAGACATGACAAAAAGGACACGTGCCAACTCAAAATGCACCGATGGTTGTTTTTTTTCTTCCCAATTTAACAAAGAAATATGTAGGCAGATGTCGTTTATCCTATTGGCTCTGCATTTAAGAAACCTTTCAAGCATGATGCTCAAAGTTCCAAAATTTGATGCTTTTAATTTTATTTTTTCCTCTCAGAATTTAGTTAGAAGAATAGAGCTACAGGAATTGTAATATCATTAGTTCTTCTTTTTGTATCCTTAATTTCAATGATAAGGAATTACTCCAAGTACAGTCAAACCTGTCTTAAGCAATCACCTCAGGGAAGTGAGAAAAGTGACCTCTACAGATCGGTGGATGTTAAATGGAGGTTTCTTTCTGCAGTAAAGAGGGTTACATGATCTTGAAAAAGTGGTCGTTTAAGACAGGTGATCACTTAATACAGGTTTCATTTAAGACAGGTTTGATTGTACTATATCGCATACATTAAAAAATAAATAAATAAAAGAGTCAGAGGCGCAAATACTTCCAGTACAAAGAATTTGATCATGACGGCTACTAAAATGTAACAATTCTTCTTGACTAGGGTAATAGTCATTAGTAGTATCGCTTAAATTGACCTATCGTCAAGGCAGAGATAACCACGCCTACTCATTGTCATACCACGTCATACAAAAATGTTTGTATTCATTTGATAATTACACCAATATGAACTAGTATGAACACTAAGTATATACTGAACATTTCATAAAAATGACTTGAAAACTGATGAAGTTTGGCCCATTTGCATATATGTTATCTAGTGCAAGTCAGCTAGGTGACTGCCATTAGAAAAGAGTATCCGTCAAGCTTACCATTGTGTCTATGATAACATAATGCATAATACATTTTAAAGTGATAATACTGGTCAGCGGCCCGTTGGCATCAACACGTGCGTGACTTTGACATTCAGCGATAGGTTAATTGCTATGCCCCAAGTCGAATATATTTTCACTTGGCAAGAGAACAGATTGACGCTTAACCCAAACAACAGGATTCTGCCTTTAATACTGGTCAAATACGAGGCAACCAAGCAAATGGTGCGATATGATTAAAAAAAAATAAAAAATAAAAAAAAAAAATCACTGGTTCAATCGCTGGTGTCGTGTACTTCTAAACTGAAGCACTATTGTTTGTAATGTTTAAGAATTTAAATATTTAAAAAAAAAAAATCTATCAAAAACAAAGCATGCACCATCTCTAAATCCAGTAATTTGTGTATGCCATAAAAATGACACATGATGCAACCTTAGCTACCCTTCAAGTCCTCAAAGATGCTATCCAACACATTCCCCAACTTTTATTGAAACCTGGAGAGCGCTAAATTTAAGCGAATGGTCGGTAAAAAACATGCTGACATGTGGGAAGAGAATCCCCACAGAATTCGAGCATTCTTGCTTTCTTCAGTTTTCAAAATTACCAATTTCCTTGGAATTTTAGTTGTATCTGGCATAGCTCAAGTGCAAATCCCCTAGATTGCTTGCAGACTGAGAAGGGACTTTCAGAGATTGTTTGCAGACTGAGAAGGGACTTTCAGGCAAACTGCAAGCTGTGATATAAGCTAAGTTTTGCAAGAAGGATTAAGGAACAGCAATGAAAAACTCCGAAGAAACGGTTCTTTTAATTGAATTCAGAAATACCATTGCGATGTTGTACCATAATTAAAAGACATAAACACTTAAGTGCTTTAGTGCCTGTTTCTTCTTTCGTCAAGTGTGATAAATCACCAGTTTGACTGAAAACTGTGCAGGGAAAGAAATCCACGAGACATTATACCCCCCTCCCTCAAAGAAATTACTTGGGCTGGCGACCAATTTTTTTGGCAGCATTTTCTAGTGTTTACTTCAGTGATGGAAAGAAAAAAAAATGCAAGATCCTAATTACAGCATTGGTTTATGTTTTTATCGACAGTAAAATAGCCCTCTTTGAACTTCATTGGTACGTGTTCACCCCACTACTATACAGTATGACTTATTTTACTTCGAAGGACAGAAAAATACACCAAGTAGTAGGCTGTTCATCTAATTATACTTTTGAAGGACAGGAAAGGTAATGTTCAACATCTCAAGGATTCAATAAAATCTTTCCAAGAAGGCTGTATGTATATAGTTAACATGCTACCCAATCTTTTGGTACACAATTTCTGTGCTGATTGAGAAATCAAACGAAGGAAAACGAGCGAAGAAATACTGCAATCTTCAAATTATTAATTGAATAAGCTCTTGTACATGTAAGCCTCTTGAAAGAGAATCCAATTTCACAGAAATGATTTGGGTTTATATTTTACGGTACAGGAGCACAAGTAGATTAGTGCGGAGTAAAGTGACTTGCCCAAGGACACTCCTTCGTTGCCAACCTGGGCTGATCCAATCGTAGGATCTGAACCTGCACCCTTTCTGTCATTCGCAACTTCGAGGTCAATTCTTCGGATCTTACTTCGAATGTATGTGGAGAGTTCCCATTTTGACAACTTTTGCTATTTACTAAACAAGGATTGACCAAGAAGTTACGACTGATCGAACTATTTTTTAAAATTCGTAACATCTTGGTCAATCATACAGTCAATCCAAATGCAGAAATAGCCAAGGTGGTCCTAATAGATTAGGGTTTTTGCGGAGAAATTTCCGAATGCCCTGTCACAAGTCCGGTACTGTGCTACCGTGACTCCTGCTTCTATTAGTCGCCTCTCAAGATATGCAAGATGACACAATGTGCTATTCTACCTCCCCCACCCCCCGAGCCAGCAGAGTTGTCACAGAAATGAACTTAAAATCACACGTGAAGGGAGGCGTACTATTTTTTAAAAATATTGACAAAAATGAGCACAACTCTATAAATTTTCACAAATGTTATTTTGCATTTTTTTTCTGTTTGATTCAGAATGTCGATTTAAAAAAAAAAAATTAAGCTTGTGTTTAATTTAAAAAATCGCGTTAAAAGACGGTCAAATTTCGACGTACATAGGGGTTTCCTCATCTAAAAATAGTCTGACCATGCGTAATATGGTCATGTGATGAACCAAACTGGTAATTTAAAGCGAAAATGGCAGGTAGGCTTCGTGAGAGCGTATGTTGATGATTTCGCATGCCTAGTTTTAATACATAATAATTTATTCTCCCAGAAGTAAAGCAGTTTTTATGCCGTTTTAGTGAAACAGATAATGCAAACCATTTGTAGTGCGATGGCATCGTAGGGGCCATCTCAAACTATTACAGAGTGAAAGTTTACGTTATAACATGGATCTCTCTCTTTCTCTTGTACAATAAAATAATAAAAGGATTGGATTTCTATTTATTTTGATGATGAAAATGGATATATGGCTAATATCGATATATATTCAACATATTTTGATAATATTATCGGCAAAGATAGTGCTAAAGATAAAAGAAAAGGAGTACATTGTATTTTAATTGTGAAGGATGTATAGTAGAGGAAAAACGATCGCTTTCGACATCAATAAGACAAGAGTCTCCGAAATAAAACTTGTTAGGTTTATGTCAAGCAAAATAAATAGGTTGAGATCCATCAGAGTTGTTCTTGATTCTTCCAAAAGTAAAGCTAGGAAAACTTTTTTTTTTTTTTTTTTTTTTTTTTCTAAGGGAAAATAAACACGCTTCAGCAGTTATCATTTCCTCTCCGCCCATTTTTAATACGTTTCTGAGACAACTAAAAAACTCCTTTTAGAAACTGAAAAATTTATTTAATTTAGAGACGGGGTAAAACCTGACATGAAAATCTGCACAAAATATCTAGGCCATGAAGTACAATCCCATTTAGGTTGGTTTTGAAATACAACATTGTTATCTTTTTTTAGGTGCATTTATGTCAAAATTAAGTTGTCTTCATCTCTAAAATCAAATACTAAATATAGTAAAATCTGAAGGGAATTGTGTCAGTAAAGGACCTGAGACAGTTGTGACTCATTGGTTGCGCCAATTAGTTGTGTTCAGAGTTTTTTCTTTTACAAACTGAATCTGGTGAAAGTGTACAGATGTAAATTGCAGATGCTACACCTCCCCTGACTACATGTATCTTCATGTTTTGCTTGTAAAAACTAGAGTTCAACTAGTGAACTAGAGTATTTACTAAGCAGGAGCTCACAAGATAACCTCCACTTCTGTTACACCTGTCAGTATCTTTGAAAGTGGCCAACCATAGAATGTAGGTCTCAACAACCAAGTTTTGATATGTGACAACTGATTTCCCATATGCATTTGACATGCATGTTTGGTGGCAATAAGTTACAAGGTGTTATAATATGAACACACTATTTTTATGTAGTGTTCAAAATCCTGGTAAAGAGGTCATAGTGACCCAATTTTAATGTGAATTTTTTTTTTTCTAAGATGCATTTTTAGTATAATAGTTAAGCTAAAAGATGTTATAATTTGAGCACAACATATTTAAGTAGTGTTTAGAATCATGGAAAAGTGTGAAATGCTTTAATTCTAAGATGCATTCTTAGTGTATTTCTTATAGCGATAGGTGAAGAGGTATTGGAATTAGAGCCAAGAAATAGTTGTCACCACTTTTTGGTACTTAATAATAGGTCATTACGACCCAGTGTTGGTGAGCGACACATATCCATCCCATCTGAAGATGCACAAAAAAGGGTATATTTAATATCACTAGATGCAGCGGTATCAAAAATGCATCTCAAACAGGGAGGATAGACACATTGTTTTAAAGCAATAATGAAACAGATCCTGAATATGTTATAGTGACCCAATTTTGTTTGAAACATGCCCATTTTTAAGTTGCACCCTCAGTAGAAATTAGGTTACAATATGTTAAGTGATAGCATGGATAAAAAAAATGCAAGCAATTGTTAATACATTCTGGAAAGTAGGGTACAGTGATCCGGTTTTTGTGTGTAACATATGCTCATCCCAATATGCACACACAGAGCAAGTTTTTTTAAAATGTAAATATGTTTTAATATATAGGAGTAACAGCCCAGACAGGAAGATGCATATATGCAACCAGTGTTAGATCATTGCCTTAATGTATGGGGAAACTGCTCCAGACAATAACTTGACAGAATTTTAAAATTAAAAAAAAGAGCACCACATATACTTCAAGATAAACCTTTTGATGCACCTTCAGAACCCATAAAAAATTAAGTTGGCAACAGAATTGATTATAGTAAAGCTGTTTTAGTATATAATGCTCTAAATGGAACTGCACCACAATATCTACAAGACATGTTTAGCTAGATACACTGCACCATAATTTCTACAAGACATGTTTAGCTAGATACACTGCACCACAATTTCTACAAGACATGTTTAGCTAGATACACTGCACCACAATATCTACAAGACATGTTTAGCCAGATACACTGCACCACAATATCTACAAGACATGTTTAGCCAGATACACTGCACCACAATATCTACAAGACATGTTTAGCCAGATACACTGCACCACATTATCTACAAGACATGTTTAGCCAGATACACTGCACCACAATATTTACAAGACATGTTTAGCCAGATACACTGTACCACAATATCTACAAGACATGTTTAGCCAGATACACTGCACCACAATATCTACAAGACATGTTTAGCTAGATACACTGCACCACAATATCTACAAGACATGTTTAGCTAGATACACTGCACCACAATATCTACAAGACATGTTTAGCTAGATACACTGCACCACAATATCTACAAGACATGTTTAGCTAGATACACTGCATCACAACATCTACAAGACATGTTTAGCTAGATACACTGCACCACAATATCTACAAGACATGTTTAGCTAGATACACTGCACCACAATATCTACAAGACATGTTTAGCTAGATACAACCAAGTTATGCACTACATTCTACAGAAGCTGGAAATCCGTTACCAAAACCTAAAATATAGCAATCCAAAAAGAGCTTTAATTTTTCAGAGCTCTTGTCTGGAACAGCTTGTCTTTAAATATAAATCAGTCAAATTCTCTCAATGCTTTTAAAAATAAATGCTGTGACTACATGTTAAATAAGAAATAAGTATTCTTTCTCAACTTGTGTTAAATAATCTATATAGTGTATACAAGTAGATTGCAGAGAAGGCCTCAAGGTAGAATAATTTTGTACTAATTGAGTAACCTTCTATAAATATTTAGTAATTATTATTATTATTATTAACAAAATTTTAAGCCATTTTAACATGTCCTAGAAATTAGGTTACAGCAATCTAGCTCTGATAAGCAACACACATCGATCTTTTCATCCCAGTTTGATGGCAATAGGTAAAAAGGTAGTGTAGAGCTGACACAGTTTTTAACCACTGTTTTGGTTCTCAATAAAACCTGGAAAGTAGGTCACGGTGACTCAGTTTTGGTGCACAACACATGCTCGTCCCAAGTTCACCCATAGTGCAAGTTTAATGTTAATAAGTGAAGCAGTATAGGAGTTATAGCATGGATAAGGAAGACAAATAGATTGACATACCGTATATATTCGCATATAACGTAAATACCAACTGCAAACTGCATAGACCCAGATCTGCCATTGCATAATGCGCAGGCAGATCTTGGTCTATGCAGTTTGTAAGGACTAATCAGTAGAACAAACAACATAGACCCTGATCTACCGGCGCATTATGCGACGGCAGATCAAAGTCTATGTTGTTTGCATTTGGACTCGGTTTATACGCGAGTATATATGGTACACAGATGGACAAAGTAAATCCTATATACTGCCTGTTTGTTGACATGAAAGTGTAAAATGGAACTATTTTGAACAGGAATGGCCATTATTCAAGGGTTGTCTCCTTTTCAAAAAATGAAGTAATATGTATAAGGGTTAATGAAACAATCTTTAAAAAAATAAAGTAAGTATAAGAGGCCCATGTAGGTATGAAATTGCTCACTAGACTCACATTCAACTTTTAATAATAGAAATTTGCAGGTTACACTAGGTTCAGAGATTTTTTTCTCCATGTTGCATTAAACAAAAGAATATAGTGGTAAAATGTCAATAAAAGAATTCAAGGAAATATTTATCATGACATGATCTACAAATCACATAATTACATTTTCCCTTGCCTTGCTGTGAACTTCACCTTGCGGCATGGGGCCTGTCTATGGTACATGACACACCTTCTAGTCATGATATATACATGGGCTGAGTTTCATGAAAATCTCTCCAACTGTTACAAAGTTACGGGATGGACAAGCAAATGTTAAGAGAAGGATGGGCAGATAATGCATTAACATAATATACTCAATTTAAGATGGATATAATAAAATGCATCAATATTCATAATTTAACATGACACCTGAGTTACATGTCACCAGAAGTGTTCATGCTTTGACCAAGACCTTGATAAATGACATGGAACATGGAACTTTGTATACAACACACACTCTAGTCATTGTATCTCAGTATACATACATTCTTCCCAGTATCTTGAACAGCTTCAGAATTGACTACCTTCACCTTTATGATAGAACCATGAAAGTGGTAAATGAAACACTGTCAGATTATCATGGATATAAGCATATTCAGTTCAATCTCTCTAAATATGGGTTTTTAGTTCAAGACTTGGCAAGAAAAATATGCATATTGGTATGTGACCATAACCTTGAGACTAAGATTAAGAAAGTCACCAAAAAGTCAAGATGCAAAATTGTACAATTTTTGATAATACTACTTTTAATGGCTTTAAAGTTACAGCCAAGACATAACAAGCAAGTAACCTTGAGATGGCTGTGACGTTAACATTGCAGATAGGATCTTGATAGTGGTAAAAGACACATCATCCAAAATATTTCATTTCAATACTTAAACATTTTCTGAACCACAGCTCAACCATAAAAAATGACCTTGACCTTGAAAAATTGGATCAAAATAGTGTGTTATGTGATATGACCTTAGGTCATGATCCATGAATATACATTTCATCTCACTCTTACTATCCTTGAGAATTTCTGAGCTAGAGCTTTGACCTGACACAGAAACAGATGATGTTGATCTATGATCTTAACCTTGATCAAAATACCATAAAAAATAAATGACACATTCAGTGGTGGCACAACGGGGGGGGGGGGGATTGCCCCCCCCGGGTGTCGGGCGAAGGGGGGTGCCATCAGGAGCTTATTTTTATAGCTGTAACCGGGGCATAGATGGAGGGTTGGTGTTGGGGGTTGGAGGTTGGTAAGTGGCATAAAAACTGTTCTCTGTGGCAAAGTAGGGGTGCCACTAAAGAACATTGCCCCCAGGTGCCTCGGTATGGGCACCACTAAAGAACATTGCCCCTGGGTGCCTCAAACCCTCGTGCTGCCACTGGACACATTCAGAAGTTATGATTTAAACATAAGTTTAATTATACTACCTTCAAAGGCTTTAGAGTTACAGTCCTAATACAAAAGTGAGTAAGCTTCACATGTGACTTTGATCTTGCTGATAGTACCATGCTATTGATAAACATGATAGGTACTAGATAAACCCACTAGCTATGATTTTACAGGGTGAAATATTTTATTCCATTATTTGTAACAACTTAACAGCTTCTGGGTGACAGTTTCATCCATAAAAGTGCTAAATGTCAACATGTAGTCATGAAGTATAGCTATACCAAGTTTTATGCCTATTACTTTATTTCAAAGTTTGTGAGTTACAGCTCCAAACAAATATAGTAATGTCTGCCTTTGACCTTGAAATGAGGACTATGAAAGTGGTAAATTTGACACCCTTGTCTTACATTTATGTAAAAGTTAACCAATTTTCCTACCACTGATTCTATCAGTTTCAGAGTTACAAACAGCACACTAAAAGCAAATATAACCTTGATCTGTGACATTGACCTTCAAAAAAGGACAGCAACACACCCAGTAGTTCTGATGTGTAAATTTACAAAATATCATCCAGTCCATAGGGTGGTTTCAGTAAACCTTCCAAGCAGAATAATATTGGAAGATCTTGTACAAAATTACACAAGCATCTATGCACAATGATTCCACATTTTCTTCAAGAAGCATGTTGGCAGTTTTCACACTGGATGATTGCTTGGTAAACATCAAATTCAATGTAATCCAAAGTGAGATACAGAAAAAACCCTAGTATTAAGCAAATCACATGGCACTGCATATCATCACATTTCCAATCTATGCCACTTAATGTATTTTTCTCTTTTCTTATCCAGTTAGTGTATATATGGTTATATGGTGTGAATCTTGATAGGTTCCAATATTATGAACCAAGGACAAGTCCCCTACTCCAGGGGCATGACCCAGGATATGTGTTGGATGTACTAGTGCATATATCCCCTATTGTCCATTAAATGTATATATTGTTGTAGGGTGGGAACCTTAACAGTTTCCACTCTATGATGCAGGGAAAGTTCCCAATCCTAGGGACACAATCCAGGGTCTGTGCCTGATATATGTCTAATTTTATCTCCTCTTGCCCGTCAAACCTAATACAGTTTATAAGCTGGGGATCACAACAGTTTCCAAGTTATGACCCAGGATCAAGTCCCCTTCCCCTGGGCCTGTACAGGAAATATGTCTGATTTAATCTCATGTCTTTCAACCAATATATCGTTAGAAGGTGGGATCTGAACTGTTTCCAAGCTATGATCCAGGGGCAAGTCCCCAACCTAAGGAGTATGACCCAGGGTCTGTATGGGATATACTGGTGTGTCTGATTTTGTCTCATGTCCTTCAAAGCTATATATGATTATTGGGCAGGGATCTTGACAGTTTCCAAGTTGTGACCATGGGGCAGCATCCCCACAGAGCTCAACCATGTGGCAAGACCAGAGAGTGTAAACCAAAAGCCCATGACATATATAATTGCCCTGGCCTTGACGACAACACAAACCAACTTTCAGGTCTCCACCTGCATTACTTAAAAAATTAGGATTAAAAAAAAAATATCCAGAGCCCCTGGTCCCACCCTAAGTGTCATATTAAAATTGTAACCCCCCCCCCATCATATCCCAAAGTTTCAAGTCTGTATATTCAATGGTGTACTAAAGGAGGGACAGACTGACAGATAGGCAGGAAGACAAAATCCCCACCTGTTTTAAAAATGCATGGGGATAAAAATTACTTCCGATGATAAAATTATGAAAAGATTTCAAATACTATCAATACTAAGCAAAAAATATGATTGGTTGACAAAGTACACCTTCAATGAAACAGCTTGTTCATGACATGAGAAACACAAAACAAATTTACATATATTTGAACTTAATGATATAACTAATAACTACATATATTAATTATACTGAAGAGACTTTTATTTTAATTTTCAATACTAATTATACTTCTATCACAACCATAAACAACAGAAACTCTAGCTAAAACGTTATGTTCGCATCTACCCTATGAATCTGACATTCCAATTGTCTCAAAATTTTTCATAAAATATAAATAGCTATTTTCCATTTAATTTTCATGGTTGTAGCAGGAATGGTTGTGAAGTACATACATAGTGAATGAGACAAGGAAAACCACAAGTAACAACAAATGCACATTGCAGGCAACTATTCCTATTATTATTTTTATTATTATTCCGTCAAAATGTATAATTAGAAAAATAAAGCTTTTAAAGTTTTGGGTTTTTGTGTGAAGCTGTCATTTGGTGATTCCATGGTATTTGTAACGGCTGAGTTCCTGAAATTTTGATTTCTTCCCTTCAGATGATAATTTTTAAAGATATATAGAAATTATTATCTATATTATGATACTGGACAGCAACACTGTTTTACATGCAAACATTCATGCAAAACATCATTTTCTTCTTTGCAAGAACACAGATTTAAATGTATTTTGTAAACAGAAACTAACACCAATTCATTGGATACCATGTAGATAAAGAATAGATCAGATAAAGGTACAAATATTTATAGAATCCTTCACCATAACAGTTACACTTCTAAATCATAATCTAAGTTCACAATGAGTCTAAACAGATAAAAATGGTTTTGGATTTTAATGTATGAAAGTCACTGTCAGGCCTCTGATATGTTAGTTCTGTTAAACAGGGATTTTAAAAGTCCTTTATGTGATGTGATACCTGAAAAAGAGAAGAAAAGAAAACTAATGAATAAGTAATATAAAGTAAAAGAAAATTCATTGAGTATGATGCCCTACTGAATTAATTTACAGTACATACAATGTGCAAAGAAGAAATATTGAGTAAAGCAATTGAAATGTGGTTTAACAGTAACAGTTATTACATAAAAATAAATGTATATAATAATAATAATAATAATAATAATAATAATAATAGTAACGATGATGATGATGATGATTATATCATCTTCTGCTGTAAGTTATGCTAATAAATACTTATGCAATGCAGGTCCTGAATTTTTTGAACTTTTTTTCTTCCTAATTTAGCTACTGAAACTGCTGGAGCAAGCCATCTTTTCTATTATGTTTAAATTATTGGTGTTCTAAATTATTCAATATCAAAAGCCTTAAACAATACAGTACGGTGCAATATTTATGGCTGCAAATCTCTCTCTCTCACACACACACACACCAAATTATTGGTGCAAAAAACAAATGTGTCAAGAATTAAGTCTATGACATTCAAATATTTGAATTTTTAAAAATATTTATAGTGAAACTAGAGAGAGAGAGAACTTTACTTGCATTCTGAATTAAACAATCTGATGATATTTGAAGCAGTTTCTGCATATGTAGATAGCATACAGTCATGCACACAATCAAAAATCAAAATGAATAGATAATATCTACCTCTTTTCTCTCCTTGTTCATTTCCAGTAATGATAACATCATCCATCGTATTAATGCATATCCATTCCTCCGTCGCTAATGTATGTAAAAATATCATTGTGATTTAAAGTTGCTACAAACATCTAGAGGAAATCATGTTGCCAAATAGATCATTAATAAGCTAGCGTTCATAGGTAGTTGTTTTTAGACGCCCTTATTTCTCTCATGTCAACTTATTTTAAGCCATTTTCCATAATCTGAAAGTATCTAGCTCCATAGTATCTGTTGTACTGTCTGTTATTTCTTCTTTCTCCATCTTCTTGATCTATCTAATCCCATCTGTACAGCCGGTTTTTCCACAAAACATTTCTTCTGAAATGTAGGTCTTCGACACACTCATGTTTATATGAAGTCATCAGCTTCTATGGAAACAGCCACAGTTATTTGAATATGAATACGGATTCCTTGTTTACTATTTATAAAACGATGTTGACACTCTTCAAATTTGAAAGTTTGACTTCAATTATCTATGTATGCCCAAATGTTTTACATTTACTTTGTGGGTCAGAAAGTTATGTTTTTACAAGGACAACAATTTTCTAGAGTGTTTTAGAGTTATTTTTTTTTTCCTAATACAGAGTAGTGCTAGTTTAAAACCATATCTTTAGCTTTCTTAATAAAACATATTCTTAGTATATTTCATTCCAGCATGTTAATTTTGTCCGTCTTAGTCGATTGGCAAAATCTATTTACTCAAAGCAATTACGGAAAAAATCTAGTGTCACAGTTTGAATTTCACTTTGTATCCTTTACTGCAGTTGTTTGCAAATGTTATTACTGTTATAATCACTATGAAATAGCAGGAAAAGACTGAATTTATGCAAACTTGACATTTTTTGTGGTGTGTCCTTGTGCAAGACACTTTAATCAGGTTGAATCAGCACTTTATAACCTACATGTACTTGTGTTGCTGTGACATAAAACACCAAACCAAACTGTAAAAATAACACAGCACAGATGCATATCCTTGGAAAAAATGGGTTTTTTTTATATATAAACTTTTAAGCTCTAACAGAATGTCTTGAATAAACCAGGTTATATTGCATATTTTAGCATCAGATAATAAGACTTAATGTAGACATATAAGACTTAATGTAGACATATGAAACTTAATGTAGACATATAAGACTTAATGTAGACATATAAGACTTCATGTATACAAATAAGACTTCATGTAGACATATAAGACCTAATGTAGACATATAAGACTTCATGTAGACATATAAGACTTCAGGTAGACAAATAAGACTTAATGTAGACATATAAGACTTAATGTAGACAAATAAGACTTCATGTAGACATACAAGACCTAATGTAGACATATAAGACTTCATTTAGACATATAAGACTTCATGTAGACAAATAAGACTTAATGTAGACATATAAGACTTAATGTAGACAAATAAGACTTAATGTAGACATATAAGACTTAATGTAGACAAATAAGACTTAATGTAGACATATAAGACTTAATGTAGACATATAAGATGGCAATACAGATAATAAAACTTTATTGTAGACATATAAGCAATAAATAAAAACAGGACAAAAAAGAGATCCATGAATAGTTTAATATTACATTTCAACTCTTTCATTAAAAAAAAACAAAAAACGAAAGAAAATAAAATATCGCTGACAAGCACATTACAAAAAATGCAGTTTACAATATTTTAATTAAATATTGTTCTGCACAAATACAGACTCCTCATTTAAACAGAACTGTACATTTTTTATAATATACAGTATAAATCTTATGTTGTCAAATATCACTTTCACAACACAAAACATGTACTGTCATTGCATAATTAATACATCATTGATTTGGGGTCAAAACTTTTTAATAATAAAAATATACTCAAAAAGGTTTAATTGCTTTGGATGGTTTTATGCATATTTTATTACAGTTTTAATATATGAATATATGGACAGAATGTTATGTAAAGGATAATGTTTATACACCTGCATATGTACATATCATAAAACTCTTGCCTACTTTTTAAGATTATATAGGATTTTATTCTTGTAGATATTAAAATGTTAAAAAAAGTGAATATTTGTCAATTAATAATCTTAAATGTAAAAAGATATTAAAAATTCTCATCTATTTATATCTGTACTTTTTTCGAAATTTAATAATTCTGAATATTCATGTTAAGTTTATTTTAAGGTTTAACAAATATTTTTGTCTTGGGCAAGAACTTTTGTTTAATGAAATAAGGTTATCTGCAACAGAAATATCGGTATTGGGGCTACCACAACAGGCTTTCATGGGTTGTTGTCTAAATTATTGTTGAGTATGACATTGACATAACCCAAACTTCTAATGACTAGAAAGAAGTCATTGTTGTGACAAGTTATGAGTGTAAAATACTTTTTCATACCATTTTCATTACAGATGCATTTGTAATTAGAAACTAGGAAAAATACTGGGGGTGAACCTGTGGTGCTCACTAATGATAAAGATGGCTGAAAAAATCTGTATATTTTACAAAATCTCCCTGGTTATATGAAATGAGAGGGTCTGTTTTTTGTTTTAATACTGACAAGAAACAAATTTTCTTTAAGAGTAAACATATGTTATGTATTACAGAAAATCCTGAGTGATGTTTTGAGGAAAAGATGCAATATCTATACATGGTACCTCATAATGTTGTCTGGCCTTGATGAAATATTATCACAGCTGGTTAACACTTAAACATGGCTGACTTTTATGACTTAACAGATCAGACTGTGACTGTGATGTTAAACAGATAGGCATTTTCAAATCATGTAATATAAACTTTTATCAAAACCAGTCAAGAGATAGTTACATGTTTTCAGCCAACCCAGTGAGAATGGATTTGACCCAAGTATTGATAAATCATTTTAAGATTTACAAGTATACTTTGAAGAGAGCTTTTATCCTAGTCAAACAATCCTCTCAAAAACACTCTAGTGTAATTTAAAATGATATTTGTAATAGGAAGTTTTATTAAAGAGATCATTGGTGTCACATGCCCAGAAGAAACATATGCTTTGCTGTCGTGCCTGTGTGTATGGAATCCATCTGCTGTGGGGCAATGGGATTATTCAGTGTAGCGTTGAATGTTCCATGCAATACTGTGTCCTGAATCAGTGGTGAAAACTGGAATGAGAAAAGAGAGAAAAAGCATAAAATTCTTTCTGATAAGAAAACCAAAAATGTTGTATAAATAAAGCTTATCTGTGTTTATATTTGCTTGTAGTTTATAACTTCCCCTTGAGATTAGCAAAAGGGGAGAAAATAAAACATAAAACCAAAAATGCAAATTGATAATACAGTCTAACTGCATTAATCCCAACTCCCCTGCATTTCAATTATGTGACATTGTGATTTGTACAATTTATTGCATATAAATGAAATGATTGTCAATTTGTCCTAAATTATTGGTTAATTCAATACATTAAACAGGAAAGGAAGATACTGAATTGGATTTTAATTTTAAAATACAAAAAGGGTGTGCAAATCGAGCTTTCTAAAATTAGCTGGACTGATGCTTTCAAATAAGTTTTTAAGATGGACCTTATTTCTCAGAATTCCTTGGCAATCTGAAGAACATAAAATGATATGACAGTCCATGGGATTATATAATGAATACATGATATGACAGTCCATGGGATTATATAATGAATACATGATATGACAGTCCATGGGATTATATAATGAATACATGATATGACAGTCCATGGGATTATATAATGAATACATGATATGACAGTCCATGGGATTATATAATGAATACATAGCACATCAAACCAAGCAACTGGTAAAATCAAACATTTCTGATGAAGAATGCTGTAATTTATAGGAATTATTTTTCTCCAAAATATTTTACCAGTAACAGTTGAAGGACCAGATATTTTCTTCAAATGGTAAAAATGCATGCTTCAATAATGTACCATACTTGTTAATACTAACTTCTTAAAATCTGTTGGGGAAAAGAACAAAGCATGTTATACTTTTAATTGTATATCTTAATTCAACATTTAATTTAACATTTTAAGTTTCAGACCACATTAATTTATAAAAAAAAACCTGCAAACCTTATCACAATTAATTTGTGCAAACTATTACCAAGCATATAAGAAAAGTGAATGCTGATTGATACAATTTGTATGGCCTGAGTATTCCATGGCCCAGAAGGTATCTACCCCCACCAGCTTGTTGATAAATTGGCCTATTTGATAACCTCTAACAATATGGCAGACACTGACATAAACAGATGGAAAAAAACATGAAATATATGTGATTACAAGTAATGCTGAATATTCAATTCTAAGTTTATCTTTGCTATGTAATTTTTGATAAGAATATTAAAGTTACACCCAATATATATATATATATATATATATATATATATATATATATATATATATATATATATATATATATATATATATATATATATATATATATATAAAAATATATATATAATGCTAATATACTCAGGGATGTAAGTTAGTATAAAAATTTAACAGATTATTTTCTCTCTGAAATAGTATCAACAAATCCAACTAGAGCAACTTCAATGTCTTACCTTCACAAATCACAAAGCTTTTATTGCATATTTCAACCCTGCTTGATAAACAACAACACCCCTACCCCCAAGCCTTGTACTCACCCCCACACCAGACAGTGACCCAGGATTGATAATACAAAATCTGTCACACATATGTTGCATCTCTGTACTGTGACTGCATATATAGTTTGATTGAAAAATATTTGAAAATGTCATTGTAATTGTCCAATGTACATGATAACCCCAACCAAATTATTAGGAAATTGGTCCATGTACATGATAACCCCAACCAAATTATTAGGAAATTGGTCCATGTACATGATAACTCCTACCAAAATATTAGGAAATCAGAATTACTGACAGGCATCGGATTAAATTAAAAACTGTCTGCTTATGATAAATATTGAATTTTATGCACTCTGGGTATTGTTTCGCAAGTTCTATCAATCAAACTTGATATTTACCTACCATTATTGTCTTGGTAGTCGGAATGTGAAATAAGATTTGAAAGTAAAAAAATGTTGACTGTGGTTAAGTTTGCAGAAGCATGAGATGTTGCGATGTTAACTGCATAAAATACTTTAAATCTACTTTTTTGTATACAATATTTCTCCCTGAGGCCAGTCTAATAAAATTTGTCAAAAGGGGCATAGGCTTGGATTATCACCAAAGATATCCTTAACATATATACTCGTGAATAATCCGGATCCAAATGCAAACAACATAGACCCTGATCTGCCATCGCATAATGCGCCAGCAGATCAGGGTCTATGTTGTTTGTTCAACTGATTACTCCTTATAAACTGCATAGACCCAGATCTGCCGGCCCATTATGCGATGGCAGATCTGGGTCTATGCAGTTTGCAGCTGGTATCGGGTTATACGCAAGTATATACGGTAGTAATTATCCAGCAAAATTTTCTAAAACTGGATGGGTGGGTGGGTGGACTTATCCTCAGGCATAAGGTTATTTTACGATAAATACGGTAAAGTAAACTATAAATCTACTTTATTTCATAGTTACTTAACTTAGTACTTTCCCAATGTTGAACTATTTTGTTGCTCTTAAATTTTGAAGGTCTGTTATTACCTGAGTTTGTAATTTTTGAGAAAAGGAAATTTGAAGCTATTTAATTTTAGAGATTCCCTTCAAAAATTCTGCAAAAAAATAAATAGAACAGGAATAAAAGTAGGTCAACAGTACCTTAGATCAAGGAACCAAGAAAATGGTTTTCCATCAGATGTCTGACAACCTTGGAACCCCAAAATCATGAATGAGAATTCATCCCTGAGTTAATTACTTTCTAACTTTTAATTACCCGATTCCAACCACTTGCTACTGACTAACAAAATGTTTATTACTTTTAAACCACAAAATTATTATGTCTAAACAATGATAACACCATCAAGACAAAGTGAAATCAAAGAGACAATATGTAATAAATATAGCTAATAATTAATTACAGAGGTTCCCTTCAAAGATCATCATCATTGTCATTATTATTATTTTTATTTTTATTTAACATATTCAGAAAAATTGAAAGTGTTTAGATTTAGTTTGCTGGACAACAAAACATAACATGACAGGGTACTAGCCTGTAAGCTTTTTGAAAACAAAATCAGACAGTTAAAAAGCCTGAAATATTTACTGGAATCTACGAAGAAATCTAATAGAAAATTGTACACTTACTTTTTCTTTACACATTTTCATAATGCCTTTATGGCCTTGTGTATGATCAATTAATTGAACCAATTATCTAACATCAGGAAAATAAAATATTTCCCATCAGAGGCATGGTTACAAATTCAAAACTACATATTCATAAATTGAATAATTGTCCTAAATCAATTATTCCCATTATTTGCCAAGGACAAACTGGGTTTTATTCTAAACTATTAATTATAAATCAGGTACATGGCAACTAAGAAAACTGTAATAATTATATTTGATTATTAATTAATGATGCTTGTACAAACTCCTTTCTAGAAAATATTGAGAAAACTGAAAGCTATCTGATTCATTTTGTAGTCCATGGTATGTCAACGCAGCGGGGTCATCTGCACCATGAGAGCTTTCTATCACAAATCTGTCTAAATGATAACCTCCAACAATTCACAAGACATTCAACACTGACACAGAGATGGAGGTAACTGAAATAAATCTGTGTACAAACTATTTAGCTAAGTCTGCTTCCTGATTTATATGATGTGAATATGTATATTATCAATGTTGGGGCATTGGTAACAAGACCTAGATTGTTGCCAAAAAACACTTCAAAGCAAGAACCTTTGGACTATCAGATAAACTGTTCATTTCACCATTATAAAGAAATTTACTGTTGTTCTAAATTGGTCAGGTCAAATATCTGCTGGAAAGTTTCATTAGTCATCAAAATCCGTTATTGACAGGATATAGGAAATGTATCCAATGAAATACATGTTGAAGGAAGGCCTTGTATGTATTGGGACACTGCTTGTATGTCACCTTGGGTTTCATGCTTTGAACTTTTTTTTTAGAACAAAAGATAGAAAACAAAACAAAAATATAATAAATTGTTCATTGAAATTATAACCTGTTAGTGTTGAATGTAAAGTCTGAATGTATACCTATATCAACAGACCTATTTGAGGAAATTTGTATCATAGATTTGAGAGTCGATGTTGAAGAGCAATTAATAATGAAACCTTAAAGTCCAATGAAATTATAACATGCATTTATAATAAATGAAATTTTTTGCTATAAATATGAAGATGAGACCTGACTAACATTTGCCTAATAGTCAAAGCTGACCATGAAACAGGTCAGTATCCATAGAAATTTCTTCCAGTCCTTTTGATTGCATATGTTATGAAATAACTGTTGCAATATTTTTCTGGTTTTTTTGTATCTTCATCTATATTTCGAGGCACATCAGCATCATATGTCCAATATTGAAAGGCCTTTATGCCAGGATGCTTTCTGTCAAAGTTGGTCAAATTTTTATGTAGTTTTTGAGATGAACTTTTTTCAAGGTTTTTACATTTATAGTAATGGTGGCAATATTTAATGGCAGATCAACTTAATCTATACAAATCTGAAAGTGCTTCATGCCAGAATTGTAAAATTCTGTCAAATTGTGTTCACCAGATTTTTAGAAGATGTTGTTTAATGTTTTTATTTATATTATAGTAATGGTGGTCATATTTGATCATGGATCAGCATTTTTAGGAAAAATCTGAAAGCCTTTGGCCAGTATGCTTTCTGTCAAATTTGGTCAAATTCTGTTCAGCAGTTTCTGAGAAGAAATCGTTTGAAGTTTTTTTAAACATTTTTTGTGGTGGCAGCCAGATTGGATGGTGGATTAATATCATTTCTACAAATCTGACAGCCCTAGAATAATTTCTGTCAAATTTGGTCTAGTTCCATTCAGTGCTTTTAGAGAATAAGTCATTCAAAAAAATTCTATTTTTAGTAATGGATGGCAGATCAACATTATTTTCCAGGATGCTTTCTGTCAAATTTGGTCAAATTCTGTTGAAAAGTTTTAAAAAAGTCTACTTAAAATTTTTTTTTATGTTTAGTAATGGTGGCCTTACATGATGCAGGATTTGCATCATCCTTGAGAACCCTTCATGCCAGAATGGTTTCTGTCAAATGGTCAAAGTCTGTTCAACAGTTTTTGATAAGCTATTGCTTAAAGGTTTTTCCATTTTTAGCAACAGTTGCCATATCTGACAGGAGATTAGTATCATTTGTACAAAGCCTTTGTGTCAGAACACCTATCAAATTTAGTTAAATTTTGTCGAGCAATTTTAGAGAAGTCATTTAAAGGTGTTTCTAGTTTTAGTAAGAGTGGCCATATTTGATGGTGGATCAGCATCATTTGTATACAAATGATAGCTCTTCATGCCTGGATGCTCCATGCAGAATATGGTTAAAACTGGTCAACAGTTTTTGAGAAGAAGTTGAAAACAGCCAATGTTGATGGACAATGCACACTGGACACAGGGCAAAACAGCCAATGTTGATGGACAATGCACACTGGACACAGGGCAAAACAGCCAATGTTGATGGACAATGCACACTGGACACAGGGCAAAACAGCCAATGTTGATGGACAATGCACACTGGACACAGGGCCATACCCATGTATTTATTTGGCTTTATGGTCAAGTGAATTAAAAAAATACCGGAGTTACATCCAGTACTTTACAAATTCATTTAGACTTTAATAAAATTTAAAACCTAAGGTCTGTGTAAAAAGTTTTGTCTGCACTTTTTTGGTGATCAATCCATTTTTTTAAATAAGAATAATATTCAAACCACAGAAATGTCATGAATGCTTTAATATTCAGGCCACAAATCCTTGACTAATTCAGTGGTGTTGGAGCTTGAGAACTTTATAATGTTAATTTCAAGAGTCTGTAACTTTTCTTTTCGCTTAATACATCCTTAAATAGTTATAGTGATACTCAGATGCTCTTGGTAGCCACGTTATATATTGGAGTTAATAAAGCCAAGGTTTATATTTCATCCTGTGTTCTTGTTTTTTGTTTGTCCTAAGAAAAATCCACATACTAGTGGTCAGTATATCATAAATAATAAATTAATTGGTTCAAATCATAATGTTTCTTAAAAACCCATACTGTATATACTCGTGTATAATCTCATACCAACTGCAAACTGCATAGACCCAGATCTGCCATTGCATAATGCGCTGGCAGATCTGGGTCTATGCAGTTTGTAAGGACTAATCAGTAGAACAAACAACACAGACCTTGATCTGCCAGTGCATTATGTGATGGCAGATCAGGGTCTATGTTGTTTGCATTTGGACACAGATTAAACGCGAGTATAGATGGTAATTTACCAACTCTTTTAGAAAAAGATGCATCTTTACTCCCATTTTGAATTAAAGGTATGACTGTGAAAGGCTAATATACCAAATACAAAATGGAAACGAGTATTGGTCATGCTTAAATAATCACAAATATTCTATGTCCTGCAAGTTTTTATACTAATATTATTTCTTTTTCATTCAAGTATGTAAAGGTTTACTTTACCTAGTTTACTATCCATGACTTCCAACGTAAACTTGTGGATTCTTTAAAAGTCATCATAGTGTTTTCACAATTACATTTTTTATTCTTCAGCCAGTAAGGAATGCAACATAAAAAGACTTTCCATGGCAATACCCCCTTGACTGCAATAAAATGTCAGCTTCTAATCAAGTAGAGTTTGGTTTTACTATTTGTTCCACTGTAAACAAGCCTGGCTGGGAAGGGGGTCATAAATAAGTATAATGAGAAGTGCTTTGACCCCTTCACCTATCCCCTTATCATGGAACAATGTAAAGGTATCTGCTTTGCCCTTGGGGTCAATCATTTATCTAGCACTAACTTCAGGAGTGCCCTAGGTCCTGTCTCAATACAGGGGGAATTTGGTCTTAATTAAATAGACTGAAGGTTGACTATTAAAATTGCGATATCCAAAAGCAAGCCAATGAAAGTCAAAAAATGACTCATTTAAACAAAAGTCATCCAGAGATGACTTTACCCTGTTGTCTACTAATATAAAGACTATTACTCAAATACTCTATTGTTTTGCATTCTCAATTTTTATAATATTTTTGATACTACCCAATTGTGTAGCACTCTCAATTTACACACTACTTATGCTAGACTTTGTTTCCATGGTAAAATAAAAATATACTGAATGCAGAAAATTCTAAGTATCAAAAGTCAACTATGCAACTTGCTTGATGCATACCAAGATGGGATGAAATCCCTTGAAAGTTTGAGAGTTACACTCTGGAAATGACATTAGATGGGCATAGTGATAGCTACCATGTATACTCGCGTATAAGATAAGTCTAAATGCAAACAACATAGACCCTGATCTGCCATCGCACAATGCGCCAGCAGATCAGGATCTATGTTGTTTGTTCTACTGATTAGTCCTTACAAACTGCATAGACCCAGATCTTTATGCCACGGCAGATCTGGGTCTATAGCAGTTTGCAGTTGGTATCAGCTTATATGCGAGTATATACGGTATATTCCCCTCCCCCCATCCCTTTATTACAGACTGTGGGGATTAAAAATAACCCTAAGAAGATGGAGTCATCTACATTCCCTGCCACAACAAAAAATCTCTACTAGCAGATGGAATGATTTGTCAAAGATTTCATACATAGGAAGTATGTACAGTGTATGTACAAAGTATACAGGGAAGTGATACACATGAGTTTTACTCCAGAAACGAAAGTGTGAATGATCGATGGATGGATGAAGAGACAAATAAATAAAAATGTTTTAAATATTGAAACTGAAGAATTGTCAATAGCAGAAGGCACATCTAGACAACTAGTCCAATAAGTTTACTAAATTTTATGGAGATATCTTAAATAGTTTTGGAGTTTTGACCTTGATAGGAAAGTGTGGATAACAGATGAATGGAGAAATGTAAGGATGAAAACATTTTTGAAAAAACTGAATAATTGTCAATAGCAAAAACCATATCTATCCCACTAGTCTAATAAGGCGAGCAAATTTCACAGAGATATCTGTAACAATTTTGGAATTTTGCCCCAGAAATGAAAGTATGGATGGAGCTCCAGTGATTATGCTCTGTAAGATGTAAGATTTTGTATGCATAGGAAAGAAGGAGCATAGAAGGGGTAAATACCATATAAATCGAGTCCAACTGCAAACAACATAGACCCTGATCTGCCATTGCATAATGCACCAGCAGATCAGGGTCTATGTTGTTCTACTCATTACTCTTAACAAATTGCATACACCCAGATCTGCTGGTACGATGGCAGATCCGGGTCTTTGCAGTTTACAGTTGGACTTGCCTTATAAGCAAGTACATACAGTAATATTCCTGAAAACTTGTAATGAACGAATGTTGTTCAGCAAAACCCATTTTTCTTTGAACCATAATGACCCTGACCTTTGATATTTCAACCCCAAAATAAACAGGCACTTTAAATGCAAGCACTCCACAAACTTTGGTCAAGGTATTAAAGTTATTATGCAAAAACAATTTTATTCTTTCAGTGAAAGTGATTTGACCTTTGACTCAAAAATCAATAGGCTTCTCTCCTTCCAAATGTGTAAGTTATTCACAAACTTCAGCAAAGGTACATAACTGATAACTGAAATTTTTGTGCTGAAACCAGCTTTCCTTTTTCAGTCAGTGACCTTGACCTTTCACTCCAAAATCAATACGGTTCTTCCTTACCGCAAGTGTAAGCCATCCACAAAGTATGGTCCAGCTCTGTGGTATATAACTAATGTTATTGTGCAGAAACCATTTTTCTTCTTTCAATACGCATCTTTCAAATCACAAACTTTGTTTCAGGTATGTAATGTAGAATTAATGTGATTGTTTGGAAACCATCGGTCTTCTTTCAGTCAGTGACCCTGACCATTGACCTTTTGGCCCCCAAATTGCTAGGATTCTTTCTGACCTCAAGTGTAACCCCTCCATAAAGTTTGGCAACTTTAGATGGTGGAGAACTTGAGTTATTGTCTGAAAACCATTTTTTTCTATTAGTCACAGTGACCTTCATCTTTGACCTTTTGTACCCAAAATCAAAATGGTTCTTCCTTACACCAAGTGCAAGCCATTCACAAGCTTGGTAACTGTAGATGGTGGATGACTCAAGTTATGTGCAGAAACAAAATTGGTAACATACAGATAGATAGACATCATAACATAATGTGCTCTACCTTATGGTGGCATATACAAATGTTATTTGTGGCTGCTAAATGTCAATCATATAGCAACTTACAAAAGGCAGGAGGATCATGGATTTTGAAGCTCCAGGCCCCACTTTTAAGTCTAGACTTCAGACATTGATCAGTCATTAAGCCTAGTCTAAAACTCTATTGGAAAATTAAAGCCCAGTCTTAAGATATCTATGAAGTTAATGAAATTTAGACCAATTGACAAGCACCCATAGCAATGAAGTGAAGGATGATGTTTCTTGGGCTCATTAATGGCTAAAACTGAATTGATATCCACAAAACATAAATACCACCATGATGGGCTATTACATTGATCTGTCTGACCCCTGTGACCTGCCTTACTGGGGAAAGTGAGGGATTTCTCACACAGATTCTGTTGAACCCTAATGTTCTGTAAGTAACAAAAAAGTGTCTTAAACGTTATGACTGATCTATGTCCTTTGAAGAACAAATAAGCTTCTTAATTATGAAAGTGCAACAAACTTATAGGTTTTCTTCAATGCTCAAGGTGACCTTGGTGGATCAATAGTTAGCGTTTCAGACTCGTGACCTGAAGGGTGCCAGTTTGAATACTACCATCAGATCAGCCTGGGTTGGCTACTGCGGTATATCCCTGCCCCACAGCAAGGTACTTTACTCCAATTGCATAAGTCCTAAATAGCCTTTACATGTTGCTGTGCCATAAAACACGAAACCAAACCAAACAAAATCAATGCTTTAAGACTGATTCTTACAACTGAGATAAGATTCAGGAAATCATACCCCCGTCCCACATGTATTACTGTATATACTCATATATAACCCAGGTCCAAATGCAAACAATATAGACCCTAATCTGCCATTGCATAATACGCCGGCAGATCAGGGTCTATGTTGTTTGTTTACTGATTAGTCCTACAAACTGCATAGACCCAAATCTGACTGTGCATTATGAGAAGGCATATCTGGGTCTATGCAGTTTGCAGTTTGTATGGGATTATATGCGAGTATATACAGCATATGTGGTAAGTCTATTATGAAGTACAGTCTGACCCCATGACCTTAGCACGGCCTAAAATTTTTACTCATTAATTGACCTGAACCTACAACTTAGATTTAGGGAAGACTGGCAGACAAAATTCTTTGTACACATGTACCATACACCAGAGGGTGTATTATTTCAACTGTAGATCAGGTCAACTGTTTGAATGCAGCTCATGGGACATAACAATCAAAATTTATCTTTCTCAAACAGCAAATAGGTTTGAATAAGGGATATGCCAGTATTTCCCCTTAAATTTATATTAAAGTCTACAGGATGTGAACAAAAATATTCCTTATTAGAACAGCATAGACACAACATTGGAATGTTCTAAATTAGTTCATATACAAAGAAATAGTAATTTTGAATTATGAACTGTGGAAACCTATATTATAAAACACTACAAACTCTAGATCTATAAAAAACATATAGATTGATTTCTACAAAGATGAAAGAAAATTGAGTAATAGAATACACTTGTTGTTAGTGAACAACCAAGGGATTGACTCTTATATAAACAGGTGGCTTTTTATTTGAGACTAATTTTCTAGTAAAATAATACTGTACTTTTAAATACAAGCCAAACAAAACAGAGGTGTTTGTCAGATCTGTAGCCATAGTCTGGACTTTATATTGGGCATTTTTTTATGAGAAGTCCAGGGCCAGCTGTTGATACGGCAACCCAAGGGAGACAACAATAAAAATTTTATGTGGTTCAGATGGCCTGGCTGAGAGAGACCAGATAAAGCTAAGCACCCATCTATCTATTGTACCTGAAGGGACAATACATATACCATAAAATCCCTGTATTATTTGAGAAATTGATTGTTAAATCTGCAGGTGTGAAATTTAATCTATGGCATACCTGACATCAAATTTATACTTTTTTTAATTTCATGAGATATTCAGCATTTGGGTTGATTTGTGTGATTTAAAAGTGGTTTTGCCCTGACCTGTTCCAATGGAATGTCAATTAAACTAACACCCTTGTCTATTAAAATTTTGGTGCTGATTAAAATTAATTAAAAGAAGAGTAGTAAAAAGACAATATTCTGTGAAGTGTTTATATTCTAAACAAATATTCTGAATTTTAATGTACATTTGATTAGTAATGAAATGTGAATACTGATATATATAAGTAAGTATGTAACTTGAAAGAATTTAATCCAGTAAGTTGTTTGATGAGGTACAAGCTAGAGCATGGATGTACCATATATACTTGTATATAAGTTGATTCCATTTGCAAACAACGTAGACCCTGATCTATAAGCACATTATATGCAGCCTGAACAGGGTCTATATTGTTTGTTGTACTAGTTAATCCTAACAAGCTGAATGGACCCAAATCTGCCAGCACACTGTATGGTGGCAGATCTGAATCTGTTGTTTGCAGTTTGATCTGTGACCTATCCTTGACTATATGTGGTAACAGATCATTGTTCAAAGAACTTCACAAAGATTCCTGTATTTATCTATGAATAATGTACACCAAATTGTATACAGCATACTACTACAGCTGCCAAACTCAATACTATTTTCATGAACTTGTTAATATTGTACACCCAATTGTATACAGCATATTACTACAGCTGCCAAACTCAATACTATTTTCATGAACTTGTTAATATTGTACACCCAATTGTATACAGCATACTACTACAGCTGCCAGACTCAATACTGTTTTCATGAACTTGTTAATATTGTACACCTAATTGTATACAGCATACTACTACAGCTGCCAAACTCAATACTGTTTTCATGAACTTGTTAATATTGTACACCTAATTGTATACAGCATACTACTACAGCTGCCAAACTCAATACTATTTTCATGAACTTGTTAATATTGTACACCTAATTGTATACAGCATACTACTACAGCTGCCAAACTCAATACTATTTTCATGAACTTGTTAATATTGTACACCTAATTGTATACAGCATACTACTACAGCTGCCAAACTCAATACTATTTTCATGAACTTGTTAATATTGTACACCTAATTGTATACAGCATACTACTACAGCTGCCAAACTCAATACTGTTTTCATGAACTTGTTAATATTGTACACCTAATTGTATACAGCATACTACTACAGCTGCCAAACTCAATACTGTTTTCATGAACTTGTTAATATTGTACACCTAATTGTATACAGCATACTACTACAGCTGCCAAACTCAATACTGTTTTCATGAACTTGTTAATAGCAAGATTAGCATAGACTCTGATCTGCCATCATGCTGTTTTGCAGTTTTGTGTACATTTCATATTGGCAAATACATATTGTGAGATTTCAAAGAGGTAATTTTGGTACAGGTCTGTGTATATTTTTTTTTATAATGGACATGACAGTTCCTCAGTGATATGCAAATCTAAGGTCAAAGATCAAGGTCATACTGAAACTAAGATCCACAATCAAGGTCACATCTAGATCGTCTATGGGGAATGTGCAGGAAAGTGAGACATTGATCATAATGGAGACTGATTTCTTTACTATACAAATTATTTTGTATCCCGTTTCTTCTTTTCACAATATTTTCTTATACGACTTTGTATGTTTGCCACTAAAAACTACAGTATTTGGGTAAATAACAGTAAATATCTTTAAACCTCTGGAAATAAGTTATTTTCTGCAGCTGAAAATAACTGTTACGATGGTAGAACATTGGTTGTCAATTCTTTCTCTTTTTCTACAGAGGACTGGAACAAGATTACTGTATATACTCACATATAAGTTGGATCTAACTGCAAAATGTACAGACCCAGATCTGCCTTTGCACATTGCACCAGCAGATCTGGATCTATGCAGTTTCTTTAGACAAATCAGTAGAATAAACAGCATAGACCCTGATCTGCTGGTGCATTATTGTGACAGCAGATCTGGGTTTATGTTGGTTGCAGTTGGACCCAAATTATACATGAGTATATATGGTATATATGCAGGTAAAACTTGCTACTTGCGACCACATTCAAGATTACAGTTTTTAATTCTGTGGCAAGCTTATCATGAGAATAGTGCATCTTTGCCCTATACTGATTTTACAGCTGCTCCTAAATAAACAATTGATTTTTCTGTAATCTACATGAAATATGGCCCTTATTTGTGCTTAACCCTACATTCTGGTTCCGCTTATCTGACCAAAAAATCAGATTGTTCAGAATATAGGGGCTGCAAGGCACCTTATAAAGATGAGTTTCTATTTTCCTTCCCCAAGTTTTACAGCTAGCTGCTATCACCAGGAATCAAATTGGTTTTCCACCCAATGATTCTAGTTTTAGCATAATGGTTTCCAACTGCTTGGAAATGATGCTTCCCAAAATAAGTCACAATAGGAGGGGATATTGATTTTTTTAAATGCATTTGATTTGCACCACATGCAGAATGCTGGAATATGTCAATATTCAAAAGACATGAGCTCATGGTGTGTCAGTTGTCTTCATGAAATGGTCAGACAACTGCAAACACTGAAAACAAAGTTGCAGGAGACAGAAAGGTGATGTTCCTCTTCGCTTGCAATGATGAAATAGCAACAGTTATCTTAAATGATCCTGCTACAAGAAAATAGATTTTCTACTTTTCAGACACCCTGACTTCATGGTTGACAATTCCTTGGAGATTCAATGTACCTTTGACATTCACCTTTTCAGCGCTGAAGGGGTGATTAGGAAAAGAAGTAATAAGCAGAGAAAAGAAGGATCATAATGATTAAAGAAATTTCATCTGTGCACCAGGATGTTGCTTTACGGGGTCACTGTCATCTACCAAGTCTATGATGGAGACAGTACATGGATAATACAATTGCACATACTCCAACATGAGCTACCTTGAAGAAACTTTAGTAAGAAAATTTCTGAAAACTGAGAAAGATTAATTAATTAAATAATTAATTTTAATTCATTAATTCATTAATAGGTAATAGTAATTTTCTGAAGTAGTCTCCACCAATCTACCTGGTACCTAAAAAGAATTCCCTATCCATCCACACACACATATAATATACCTGGTTTCCCTGGTTTAATTGTCAGCAGATAAAGTTCTAACACATGTACAGAAGTCCCTCCCTATCAAGCCCCTCAGTCCAAAAAAGAGTATGGTCATGGATTCCATTAAATTAGTTACATTTTGTTTACTTATTTACACTTCATTCTTTTTCACTAATTATAGTTTGTGGCTAATGAGATCCAATCATAAAGTGATTTCACAACATTAACAATTCTACTGATGTATTTTATGCACTATATAACACAATCTTGTTGGAAGATCCTTCAGAACAAGGTTCACTCACTTATAATGCAGGTCACTGTTATGGCTCCCATAGAACGTGTTACAAGGAGGGAAAACTTTATGTAGGACTTTGGCAAATAACCTTTCTAAAGCAGTCATCAAAATCGATATTGTTTTTGAGATTTACAGTTGGTCCTCTTGAATGTCCCTTAAAATTACTTCTGATTGTTTAAAGATGTACTTGACATCAAAACTGAGTCTGTTATCTTTAGTCCAGTGGTCTTTAAACTCCCAAGTGGAGTCATTGTTTTTCTTCTGAATTTATTGTACATATCTTGGGTCAAAGTGGACATTATTTCCTTATCTAACATGGTTAGCCTCTCTTATTCCCCTGGGCACTGTCCATAGTAAAATAAGAATAAAATCTTGGTCTTGAAAAACAGGACAGTGTGATTCTGATAAGCTGGTCATCTGTTTTACTCTTGCTGGTGTCCAGGCTTGCCTAATGGTCAGTTTGCTGATGGGAATGTTTACTAATTTTGTTTGGACAGAACTTTGAAGTTTGACATGATGAAGTCACTGCAAAACCATTCATATATACAAAACCATTTATGTATACAAAACCATTAATGTATACAAAACCACTGATCTATGCAAATTCAAGTCAAAAGTCTCATTTGTAATAGCATGAAATGATTTTTACGAAATGCACTAGGCATTATTGTCTTTAACATGATGAATAAATTAATTCCTTAAGTCCAAAATGCTTGATTACTGTTTATTTTAACACTTAAATTAGCAAATTCATTTCTGCACTTAGTGAGATAACAACATTAGTGAACATTTTAATTTCGATAATAACAGAATACTAGTTAGAAAACATGCGACTTTACAGCAAATTAGCATTCTTCCTTCTTTTCAAAAGGTGCATATAAAACTGATTTTGTATTTGGTATTTGTTTGATCTTACATCAACATATTGCTTTTGGATTGTTTTTATTATTAAATTGTGCTTATGCCTGAAATTCTTATTTTATTTTATTTTTACTTTTTTTTCCCCTCATGAATGTAGAGTGATAACTCTAAGAAACTGTTGTCATTCATGGAATATATACTGATTTTTATGTTGGAAAAGTCCTTCACTATAAGGCACTTTAAAGAATGCTACCGTCTGTACTCGTGTACATGTATAAGACTGGTTCAAATGCAAACAACTTAGACCCTGATCTGCCGGCACATAATGCGGCAGCAGATCAGGGTCTATGTTGTTTGTTCTACTGATTTGTCCTTACAAACTGCACAGACCCAGATCTGCTGGCGCGTTATGCGATGGCAGATCTGGGTCTATGCAGTTTGCAATTGGTATGGTCTTATACATGAGGATATACTGTAAATGTTTTCCATTCATTCTTTTTACCATTTTATGAAGATGTGCTCCTAGTACTGCTGACTTGAAACAGAGCAAGTTTACTCACAAAGTGGACATAAGCAGTTTACAAACTAAACACTCCAGTTGTGAAAGAAAACAGATTCACACTGTCCAGGAGATTTATCAGTTTAGAGGAGGGTAAATGGATTTTGATGATCATATGGAAGGGTCCAAGCCATTAACCATCTGTTCAGATGCCCAGCCTAGGGTGGAATGAACCTACAAAACTCATTATTGTCAATTACTTTTGATTCTTAATGTCTGTAGTAGTTTTTGTGAGCCAAATTTGACATGGGGTGTGTGGCTATCAAAAATCAATTTCCCTGCTCTGGTTGAGACTTTAATAAAATTTATAATGAACAACTGTCTTACCCTTCAGAAGACCAGGATAAGTCATAGAATCCTACAAATTCAGTATATGTAAGCAAGAAACTTATATCATATATACTTGCTTATAAGTTGAGTCCAACTGCAAACTGCACAGATCCAGATCTGCTGTTGCATAATGTGCTGGCAGATCTGAGTCTGTGCAGTTTGGTAGGAGTAATCAGTAGAACAAACAACATAGACCCTGATCTGCTGGCACATTATGTGATGGCAGATCAGGGTCTATGTTGTTTGCAGCTGGACTTGACTTATAAGTGAGTACATATGGTATTTCATGTCCAATTAATGGAACATAACAATTTTCATCATTAGGCAACAAAATCTGCCTACATAAATTTTTCCCATGTACAGCTTTTACACTTGTAAACTATAAGAGTAAAAGAAAAGATAAATCAATTAGTCAATCAATCAATTAATTAGGCAGACCTAATCAACCAATCAAATGATTAACCTAATCAACCAACCAACCATTATATTACACATCAATTAATCAATCAGTCAAAGAAAAGGCATAATGAACCAACTACCCAGTTGACTGACCTAACCAACCAACCATTATGTTACAAATCAATCAATCAATCAATCAATCAATCAATCAATACAAAAAATCAATCAAAGAAAAGGCAGACTGAACCAACTATCAAGTTGACTTACCTAAGTCAAGTTGACTTACCTAACCAACTAACCATTATGTTACAAACCAATCAATCAATCAGTCAATCAAACAAAAGGCGCACTGGACCAACTATCAAGTTGACTTACCTAACCAACCATTATGTTACAAACCAATCAATCAATCAATCAATCAAAAGGCAGACTGAACCAACTACCCAGCTGATTGACCTAACCAACCATTATGCTATCAATTAATCACTAAGTAAATCAATCTGTGATTTACCTTATGAAAAAAGTGGTTCTCTTGCAGTGAAAATACTAAAAAATCTGAATTTGTAGTATTTCTGAATCATTTTTTTTTGTTCACTGTTATGGACCACATGAATTATACAAGAGCACAGGACAACACAAGAGATTAAATGAGTTCGATGATTCACCATTTTATAATATTTATGATTTTTCACAAATATTTCTTTGTTCAAGTGAATATTAGACACTTCTGGAAACCATTACAAAATATAATAAACTGTTTCAATAGAAATAAATCTCAACGTAATCAAAAAGGATGATACACCATGAATTAAATGTCCTCAAAATTTAATCATAATGCAATTACTCATAAACTGACCTTTTTGGAGCTATTTTGAAAAAAACAAAACTGAGGCAATAAATATTACAAGCATTGTGGTATGAGATGCAACCATTTTCAGGCAAGGTGTTTGTCGCATGTGACAGGGGATGGTCTGAGCAATTTGAGAATACTGGGAAAGGATGCATCAATAATACAAAGGCAGTAAATAAGAACTATCTGTCATGCAAACGTGATTCCTATTGTCCTGACACCATCTTCTCAGCATGGGTACCACTAGTTCAGCACAATGCCATGTTTATATTAAGATATTAGCCAGGCCATAAAAAATGTGACACAATTAATCTGAAACTTAAGCCCACAATTCTGATGGTAATGAAAATAAAAAAATAAAAGCTGTTGCCACCTCATAGAAATATTGTGCCAAGAATGCCCAGTAGCTGCTGACAAGAAAGTCATAGCAGTTTATCATGATGAAGATCTTTGCTGAACTCCTCTTAGAAATCTTTAATGACAAGAAACTGGGAAGGGATCCATTCCTTTCACTGCCATGGAAAAATTGGTTCTGTTTGAAGACCTAAACACAGGGTCATCAGAGCCAAATTTTTTCAAGTTTCACAGCTTCTTCTTGGGAAAGGAACATTTGGCAGAAGAGGTAGAGTTGTTATCATCAATTGCAACAAAAGAAAAGGACAGAGGGGAGGGGAGGCATGGCTGACCCAGCCACCCTTAGTTACAATGTCATTGAAGCACTGTTCTGCTCATTTGACTAACAGTTGGAACTCAGAGGAATACACATTTCATCTGAATTAAAAGAATAAATTTATCGGAAAATTTTAAAAGTCAGCAGCTTTAGAAATCATTGTCTAATGCTGCAGTTGCTGTAGACTGCATCATTTGATTTTGTCTCACAGGCACATGTATGATGATAAAACAGTGACCCTGTTGGTTTATCTTCTCATGGCCCAAGCCTCCTACTGTTTGATAAAGGTTATTCTTAAAACAATGCTCATGTAATAATTTTTTATTTAATAGAAAGTTAGGTCATTTTGTGCTAGGTTGAAGTAGAGAGAATAAACTATTGCCTATGTAGTGGAAGGGAATCAATTTCCCAACTGTGTAATATTTTCAGGTTTGAAGCAGAGTGTGTTATGTAAGGAACTTCCTGGAAAAGCTGGAAATATCACACGTACAAAGTTACGGTAGTAATGTATTCTCTTTTCTTTCTCTATATATACCGTCTTTACTCGTGTATAACCCAGGTCAAAATGCAAACAACACAGACCCTGATCTGCCATCCCATAATGCGCCAGCAGATCAGGGTCTATGTTGTTTGTTCTACTGATTAGTCGTTACAAACTGCATAGAGCCAGATCTGCCAGCACATTATGTGACAGATCTGGGTCTATGCAGTTTGCAGTTGGTATTGACTTATACATGAGTATATACGGTAATTTGGTTTATTTATTACATGAATAGAGCAGAGTGAAACAGCAATTAAATGTTGGAATAATACAATATATTTTCATTCTATCTATAAAAAAAATTGCATTGAGCTTGCAAAGGGATAGAATACACAGAAAAACTTGCGATATTATCACTTGAAATAAATTCAAGGAAAACATTTCTTAAAGGATACCCTTTCATAAAAACATATGTGCATAAAGGACACTCTTAGGAATCCCCAACAGAATTCCTTTCTTACTGTCCCTTACAGGTGTTAAAATCATGTATAAGCTAATACCAACTGCAAACTGCATAGACCCAGATCTGCCGTCGCATAATGCGGTGGCAGATCTGGGTCTATGCAGTTTGTAAGGACTAATCAGTAGAACAAACAACATTTACCCTGATCTGCTGGCGCAGTATGCGACAGCATATCAGGGTCTATGTTGTTTGCATTTAGACCCGGCTTATACACGAGTATATGGTACCTGTCAAATATGGACTGAAGACAATACTTCTGGTCCTCAATGTCCCCTTTAACACAATATACACACTAAATAGTAGGTATGAACTTTCTTCTAGAAATTTTAATTGTGTACCTCTTCATGTTTCAACTGTTGACATGTATGATGCTTTATCTCAATAAGTACAGTCTAGTTGCCTTTATCCAGCATTCTTTTATCTGACAGTCACTATTTGGAACCATTTTGTTCTATTTACTCTCTTCAATGTGAGAAATTCCATTTCAAACTCAAACACTATAATTTGGGTGCACTGCACTATTAAATTTTTAAGGTAACCCCCCCCCCCCCCGCTAATTACTACTGAATGACTGAACAATATTTTGAAGTTTTTACATATATTTTGAAGAGATATTTTAGAATGAACCAGAAAATTGTGTGCATCTCATCTAATCTTTTTGCATACATATATTTCTACACTCAATCAACATTTTTTCTTTCTTTCTTTTTCATCTTTAACACACACACACACATTTCTTTCTCCTTCCAGTAATTTATATCTTTCTTATATCTTGCATATCAAGCATTATCTTTTATTTGATACATTTTCTGGGAACCATTCTATGGTGTACATAGACGAATTGTTTACACTAGTAAATTAGTGGATAACAGTCTTGCATATGAAGCTTTGATGATGCTAATGGCAGTTTTATTGGTTTTTCAGTGACACATCAGCGGATCCGGTAAAACGCATATTTGTGATAGTAAAACCACCATTAATGTCCTCAAATTGACTCTGTAGCATCATATAGGTTGTTTCCCTTTCTATCAAAGAGTTACCTTCCCACAGTAGGTATTTTAATAATAATGCATGGTAAAAACATATGAACTCTTTATTCATTTTTAGCTGAGAAATTTATTTTAAAAAACACTGGTTACATTTTACATAAATTCACAATTTAAATGAATTCATTGAAAACTATTTAATTACAATCAGTTTAAGCTTATAAAGTGCTCATTCTGCTATATACATGTACTGTATATAGTAAAATACCAACCATGGGGAGGCAATCCCTTGACAGAAAGGGAGGTAACTTTAACAATACACAAATAATTCTCAAATAAAAGACTTATCCCCTTTCATAAACATATTGGAAAATTTTGCAGACAATTAGAAAATGTAATTCTCAGTGGTGCTACATAACAGGGAGAGTCATGATGTCACAATGGCACTACATGACAGGGAGAGTCATGATGTCACAATGGCAATACATCACAAGGAGAGTCACAATGTCACAATGGCAATACATCACAAGGAGAGTCATAATGACACTACATGACAGGGAAAGTCATTTTGTCATGTCACAATGTCACAATGGCAATACATCACAAGGAGAGTCATGATGTCACAATGACACTACATGACAGGGAGAGTCATGTCACAATGACACTACATGACAGGGAGAGTCATGATGTCACAATGGCACAACATAAAGAGTCAAAGAGTCATGATGTCACAATAGCACAACATAACAGTTAGAGTCATGATGTTACAATGGCATTACTACAGAGAGAGAGAGAGAGAGAGAGAGAGAGAGAGAGAGAGAGAGAGATAGAGAGAGAGAGAGAGAGAGAGAGTGAGAGTGTCATGATGTCACAATGGCATCAACATTTCCGAGAGTATATCATAGATTTGACTGCCTCAAATTTTGACTTCAACCAGTCAGAAAGCGTGTTACATTTGCACATTACATCCTTGACTGAAAATTATGTTTGTTTTGTTCAAGGAGAAGGAAATTAAAAAATCTAATGTAATAGCTCTCATTTAAGTATGTTTTAAGTCATGAAATATCAGAGAGAGAGAGAGAGAGAGAGAGAGAGAGAGAGAGAGAGAGAGAGAGAGAGAGAGAGAGAGAGAGAGAGAGAGAGAGTTACACTATTAATAGTACAAGCTAACTGTGAGTGAATACAACATATTAAAAGACATTAATAAGAAAATAACTTTTACAGTTCTGTGGCATAAATGAAGCTAAATGAAAGAAGAGGCCCAAATGCGACTGATATTGCTCATCTGGGTAGTTGACATGTCAGTATGTGAATGCAAAAAAAGCTTGGAGTACCGGTACATTAAGTTTGGTGTCATTTATCTTTTTTCTTACACCATACATACAAGATCACTTTCCCTGCACAAAAAGTACAAGTATTTTATTCAACCAACATTGTCCCCTAGATCTCTCCCTACCCCTGTATACTAGGCCCTGATTCATAATTCAGAAACTGTTCAGAGCCCCACCTTTTAAATACATACACTAACTTGGCATTATAAGGGGAGTTAATCTGTGCATTCAGCATGGATTCCGGGGTTGGCCCTTACTCTGCTAGGACACTGCCTCTGGAGTCATAACTTGGAACCATTGAGATTCCCACCCAAGGGAACTGCTGTGGCTCAGTGGTTAAGCAATTGGACTTGTGATCAGAAGGTCATGGGTTCAATTCCCACCATCTGATAAGCCTGTATCTTCATTAATATGCATGGATCTTGCTCATGATTGAACTAATTTGAGATCTTAATGATACAAACATAACATACCAAATCTGATTAAAAAAAATATGGCCTCTAGAGTGTTCACAAGCTCAGCCAATCAGATGCAAGATCATCTCATTAGTATGCATCGATGCTGCTCATAACTGAACTCATCCAAGGTCTTGATGATATAAGTTTACATAACAAATCTGATCAAAATCTGATCAGAAATATGACCTGTACAGCATTAAGAAATTCAGCCAATCAGATGCAAGATCATCTCATTAATATGCATAGATGTTTCTCATAATCCAGCTTATTTGAGGTCTTGATGAGATAAGCTTACATACCAGATCTGATCAGAAATGAAGCTTCTAGAGTGTTTACAAGCAAGTGTTGATGGATGGACAATGGACGATGCACAATGGAGAAAAAAGACCAAATCATAAGCTAACTTGGCATTTGGCCAGGTGAGCTGAAAACAGAAAAAGTAGCTATTTCAGATTTAATATAAATATCTCTGTCAATTTCACAGCATGTAATGTGATTATTAAAACTGATATGAAGGTTGCCATGCCATAATACTAACTTGATCAAATAGCTTCTAATGATATGGTTTTGCATTGATGAAGTCGGACACTGTTACTGCTCTATGCTGTATTCTTTAAACATGTATTTCCTTAGCTCTATGCAAAAGTTCTGGTTATGGGATGCATAATTAAATATTATGCATGGCAACCTTACAGAGAAAAATCCACTGTCAGAAATTTATCAATGCTGAGGTATTTTTAAATATATGTCCATGGCATAGTTAGTCAAAATTATAGTATTTTATCTTCTGAACAATTGACAAGTGTAGGAAACAAAGGAAAAATAAAAAGAAAATTTAAAGTATGAACTGGCAAACAAATACATCTACTGCATGCATTTTAAAAAGACCACCATGGTTGCACTGCAAGCCTGCAGTTGAGTGATGACAAGTTCTTAGAAGCATTAACATATACCAAACTGGTAGTTGCTATAGAATTAAATGATTAAATAATAAATCAGGGACAAAGATGAATTTTATAGAAAAAATCATAAAAGGTATTGATTCATAGATAGAAAAGGATTGGTCTTGTGACAGTATTGTTGTGATCTGAAACGGCTGTAAAACTGAATCTGTTTATGACCTGCTAATATATTGGTGTTGCTTACTCAATCTCTACTTGAATTGACCAAAGAATAACTAAAATCTAACACATAACACGTAAATTTAAAAATAAAGATGCTGTTTCATCGCTGTACTGGGATATAGTACTGGCATATAAGGAAATTAGCTGCTTTTTTCTTTGTCTTCAGAACCTGAATGAGCAATCTACTTCTTGTGTCAGGAAATAACACTGCCAGCTGACACAGTCCAATATCTTTAATAAGATTCCTTACAGTCTGAGAAATGATTGATCATAGTTGCTAATGCATGAGCCACTCTCAAATGTGAACAGCATAGACCCAGATCTACTATCACATAATGTGACAGCTGATCAGGGTCTATGCTTTTCCCTTGTCCTCATAAGTTGACTGAACAGCATAGACCCAGATCTGCTATCACATAATGTGCCAGCTGATCAGGGTCTATGCTTTCCCCTTGTAAGCATAAGTTGACTGAACAACACAGACCCAGATCTGCTATCACATAATGTGCTGGCTGATCAGGGTCTATGCTTTTCCCTTGTACTCATAAGTAGAATGAAGCCTCATTTGTAGATGGATAATGTGACAGCAGTTTGAGTTGTGTCTATGCAGTTTACAGTTGGATGTATCTTATACACCGATAAATACCATAAATCATGTGAATGGTTCACAGTCTGTAATATTATCATGAAATAGGGCACTTCACAGAATTTAGAGTCCAGTCAGAAGATTAGAGAAAAAAAAAAAAATTAAATGATAAACAAGAGGCTCTGTGGAATCCATTATTGTCAGTGCATTTGGTACAGAGCAGTTGTCTTGATATTTTTGTTACTGATTCATAATGCCTCAGAACTTTATATTTTTGTATCAATTTATCTTTAAGTAATGTCAATTAAGGCATGTTTTTATTTAGCCAGACAAACAAAACTATCTCTAGCCAACTTCCATATTAGTGTACTTGTATTCTCAAAAATATTGTATGCCAAATTTCAAATGGATTTCAACATATTTTTCTTCAGACAAAGCATGTACAGATGGAGATTACACAATTCCTAAATAATTTACAAACTACATTATCATTGTCAGCATAACACTTGTTCTTAACCTATGATAGAAATGGCAAAACAGACGTGACAGAAAAAGTTTTTTTTAATTATTATTACTTTTTGGAAACTGTATTTTTTTTCAAATGCATTTTAATTCATGCCCAAAAGTTCTATGACTTTAAAATGTCTATTTTCCTCCTTTAAATTACCGTGCATGTTATTGAGACAGTGTTTTAGTAAAGAAATACACAGAGAATGACTGTGATTCAAATTGTATATCATTTCATATATGTTAACTAAGTACACCTAGGATGTCATCAGTACTGTGTTTTCCCATGTGTAAGGTGCAACTAACTGCAAACAGCATAGAACCAAACCAGCAAGTGCATTATATGCAGTCAGATCAGAGTCTATGCTGTTCACTTGAAATCAAAATTTGCAGTAACATCATAGACCTCGACTCTATGAAACAGACTCGGAATAGCCTGGGTCATTTGATCCACTTCGGCTTTCATTGCTATGCAAAGGAAAGCAAAACCAGGGCCTGGAGAAAATAACTACTGTATATACTCTTGTACAAGTCAATAACAACTGCAAACTGCATAGACCCAGATCTGCCGTCGCATAATGCGTCGGCAGATCTGGGTCTATGCAGTTTGTAAGGACTAATCAGTAGAACAAACAACATAGACCCTGATCTGCTGGCGCATTATGTGACAGCAGATCAGGGTCTATGTTGTTTGCATTTGGACTAGGATTATACGTGAATATAGATCTTGATATGCAAGCATATTTTGTGACTGCATATCAAGGTCTAGATACAGTGTGTATATATATATATATATATATATATATATATATATATATATATATATACATACACACACACACACATACAGTACATTAATAAAGACGTCAGGATAAGATAATAAATAATACACAAAAAACTCCAAAATAAGATATCATATTCAATGCCAGATCAAATTTTAGAATCAGTAGTGTCAGCAGAAAAGAAGAAATAAGGTCCTCTTAATGTGACATGTCATACAAGATTTACTCCCAGTAATATCAACATAGTATGGTTTTCTTTTATCAACCTCACTTTTAAGACTGGGTTCTTTTCAGAATTACCCATGCAATAAAGTATGACTGATAGTGAAATATTTGATGTGGTATTTTATCTCATATATGATCCAAGACTGGATCATGATTTACTAACCCTGTTTGTACTCTGGGGGACTCATCTTTAATTAATACTTAAGCACTGCACCTGGAGTCAATGTATGGGATATTGTACAGTGAAGCCTGCCTTAGGGGTCACCTCCATATAAAAAACACCTGCTCATAAAGAACAATGTGTGAGGGTCCCTTTTGTTAATTTTCATATAATTTTCAACTCTACATAAATGACACTGGCCATAATGGACAGATTTTCTCCAAACACTGTCCATAATGAACAGATTTTCTTCAGACACTGATCATAATGAACAGATTTTCTTCAGACACTGATCATAATAAACAGATTTTCTTCAGACACTGATCATAATGAACAGATTTTCTTCAGACACTGATCATAATGAACAGATTTTCTCTAGACCTGGCCATAATGAACAGATTTTCTTCAGACACTGATCATAATGGACAGATTTTCTTCAGACACTGTCCATAATGGACAGATTTTCTTCAGACACTGTCCATAATGGACAGTTTTTCTTCAGACACTGGCCATAATGGACAGATTTTCTCCAATGAGTATCCTCTATAGATAGATTTCACTGGATTAAACATTTTCATGTCATTACATTCTTGCAAATTCAGTGAAATTCATCACACTTACAACTTACACTTATTGGAATTTGCTCACCTGACTAATGCAATAGGCATACTGTATTTATCCAATGATAAGTCCATGCCTGATGACAAAGCCAACTCCCACCACTCACTTTTAAGTTAAATCCAACTGCAAACTTCATATACCTAGGTCTGCCATTGCATAATGTACCAGCAGATTTGGGTCTATGCAGTTTATTAGGAGCAATCAGTAGAACAAACAACATAGGCTCTGATCTACCTGTACATTATGCAATGGCAGATCAGGGTCTATGCTGTATACAGTTGGACTCGGCTTTTAAGTGAGTACATACTGTATTTACTAGGGTATCTTTATCTGATAATGAAACCACCCCTATTTTTGACAAATTATGATCATATCAAGGCAAAAATACTGAATTATACAATTATATTAATGCAAATATGGTAATCCCACATTATAATTGTCCATGGAAACCATAGAGACTGCCTTATAGTAAGACTGCCTTATAGTAAGACTGCCTTATAGTAAGACTGCCTTATGGTGAGACTGCCTTATAGTGAGACTGACTTATAGTGAGACTGCCTTATAGTAAGACTGCCTTATAGTGAGACTGACTTATAGTAAGGCTGCCTTATAGTGAGACTGACTTATAGTAAGACTGCCTTATAGTAAGACTGACTTATAGTAAGACTGCCTTATGGTAAGACTGACTTATAGTAAGACTGCCTTATAGTAAGACTGCCTTATAGTAAGACTGACTTATAGTAAGACTGCCTTATAGTGAGACTGCCTTATGGTGAGACTGCCTTATAGTGAGACTGCCTTATAGTGAGACTGCCTTATAGTAAGACTGCCTTATAGTGAGACTGCCTTATAGTGAGACTGCCTTATGGTGAGACTGCCTTATAGTGAGACTGACTTATAGTGAGACTGCCTTATAGTAAGACTGCCTTATGGTGAGACTGCCTTATAGTGAGACTGCCTTATAGTAAGACTGCCTTATAGTGAGACTGACTTATAGTAAGGCTGCCTTATAGTGAGACTGACTTATAGTGAGACTGACTTATAGTAAGACTGCCTTATAGTGAGACTGCCTTATAGTAAGACTGCCTTATAGTGAGACTGCCTTATAGTAAGACTGCCTTATAGTGAGACTGACTTATGCCTTATAGTGAGACTGCCTTATAGTGAGACTGCCTTATAGTAAGACTGCCTTATAGTGAGACTGCCTTATAGTGAGACTGCCTTATAGTAAGACTGCCTTATAGTGAGACTGATTTATAGTAAGACTGCCTTATAGTGAGACTGCCTTATAGTGAGACTGCCTTATAGTGAGACAGCCTTATAGTGAGACTGCCTTATAGTGAGACTGCCTTATAGTAAGACTGCCTTATAGTGAGACTGCCTTATAGTAAGACTGCCTTATAGTAAGACTGATTTATAGTGAGACTGCCTTATAGTAAGACTGCCTTATAGTGAGACTGACTTATAGTAAGACTGCCTTATAGTGAGACTGACTTATAGTGAGACTGACTTATAGTAAGACTGCCTTATAGTGAGACTGCCTTATAGTGAGACTGCCTTATAGTGAGACTGCCTTATAATGAAGTACATGACACATACTTTTACTACCACTTAATGAAATGGGATTTGTGACCATACTAGCCATATAACAGGAACTGTGTTATAATGAAGGGGCTTATAATGAGGAAGTGCTATATGAAGATTATTTTGTATTTAGTTGTGCTGCTAAAAATGTTAAAATGTAATACTCATACAAATTTTGTGATTTAAATCAAAAAGGGACCACAAAAAAAAAAAACACACCAAACAATGACCCTATTAATTCTCACTTTTGTGGTTCTCTTTTCTTTCTGAATCCAAATAATTTTCTCTACCAAACAAATCTATGTTCATTTGTATTTCAAACTGATATATTTTTCACTGCACCTTGCATTACAATGGGTATTCAAAAACAACTTTTAAACTCCACCATAAATGGCCTGTAATAATTGCCTCTTGAAAAGCACTCATCTTACATAAACAAATAATTTAATAGTTTATACCCAACAAAGATAGGATTCATAAAATCTCCACACATGTCTATCAAAGAATTGTGATAATGCCTGCCATTTTAATATTAAGTTAAATGAACAATATTTAGAAATGAAATTTCAGATAGAGCATCAATCGGTTAACATTTTATCCTGCTTTAAATTTTTATTGTGTACCAGGGACTGTATTCATAATGTTGACCTATACTTGAGTATCTACTCCAATTCAAAATTAAAAAAGATTATCATAAACAAATAGATTGACATAGATAAAGTTCAAAGTTTTGAATTGTATAAAAAGAAGATTCTATTTCAATTGAACTTGCCATTTACTGTATTTATTGTAATTTAAGCACCATTTACAACCTATTTCAAATCTGGGAGCACCTGTGTTAAGTAAGTTTTAGTTTCAATTTTGGGGGTGCCAAATTTAGAGGTTTCAGCTTTCAGAGATTAATGACTACCATTTCTGAGGTGATAAAATGATGATAACTACATAACTATATGTGCATACAATAAATCATTCTTAATAACATGAAAAACAAGTTACCATATAAAAACAAGATACCAACTGCAAACTGCATAGACCCAGATCTGCCGGCACATTATGCGACAGCAGTTCTGGGTCTATGCAGTTTGTAAGGACTAATCAGTAGAACAAACAACATAGACCCTGATCTGCCAGCACATTATATGCGAATATATATGGTACTAACTAATTCTTTGTGGTTTTTGTTTATCCATAACTTTACTCGTACTGTTCAATGTACTCAAAACAATATCATCCAAGTTTCCTGTCGCCACACTATCATGACAATACCTACCATACATGCTTATAAATCGAGTTCAAATCACTTTCTTATTCATATTTCAGTACTTTTAAAGGTAAGATAAACTAAAATGAACAGGAACTTGCTATGTATTTCTTGTTTTGTAAATTTAAAAATGAAATATTATCATTCCCAATGACCTGGTTTCATTTATTTATATGTGACTGGTGCATAACTGAGTAAATTCTTCGTGTTTGGATTTACAACGATGAGAAACTATGCTGTGGTTTACAAACTTGAATTGTTTGTTCAAAATAAAATGTCACTCATTCATTGTTCTGTGGCTGTAAATCCTTTTCGGAAGGTATATTATATAGCTTAAAGGAGTTTTATTTTTTAATTTTTTTTGTCAGCATTATCGGTAAATGAACCTGATGCCTTGTGTAATACGTAGTACGTCCAATTTCTTGACAACATTGGCTTTTTTCTAGCAATGATAATTTAGATATGAAAATCATCCATACATCAAGAAATGAATTATTAGGAAAAATGACAATTAAAAGGCTTCTTAAGATGAAATTTGGAAAAAGATCACTTGGTACCTTTTTTTTCTCCCTCAATTTAATTAGAAAATGTTCAAATTTGGGAGCACCTATATTAAAAGAAATTTTAACAAGTTCAAATAGAAAGGTACCAATTTTGGAGAAGTGGCTAAATTAGAATAAATATAGTTATATGAAAAGTTATTGTAGAAACTATACATTGAAGAGTGTACTTGAAAAGGAGATAATTCTAGTAAACACTGAGCCAGTGATAATGGTATAATGAGGTTACTTTTCTTGAAGTCAAGGTGAATATTCAAAGCCAATTTTTAATTGATGTAGCAAATGTGTTCTTTGTAGTTCATAACAACTGAAACTAACTTGCCACCAAAATCACCAAGGTTATCCTGATGGTCATATTTAGTTTTTGTAAAACCCTCAATGTTGTGGGGTTATAATAGCATTGCTTACTCACTGATGCTGCAATTTTAAAAATGAGGTCCCCTTTCATTGTAGGTCCTATTTTGTACACATGTACTGTTTGGTTTTTGGCTGTGTCCACTATACAGTTTTAGGTAGAATATGTTTGCAGTGTTGTCAGATAATGATACAAATCGAAGGATAATGATACAAATCATAGGATAATGATACAAATTGTAGGATAATGATACAAATCATAGGATAATGATACAAATCATAGGATAATGATACAAATCGTAGGATAATGATACAAATTGTAGGATAATGACACAAATCATAGAATAATGATACAAATCTTAATGATAATGACACTGGGATGGTGATAGCACATGCTCTATACAATAGTGACCTGCCAACCCATAGGTTAATTATGAATGCACTGTTTACAGCTGCGTTTGCCATGCTGACCATTTCATAAGTTTGTTTGTATTGTGATATGTGAGCAGGAATAACAATGTATTGGATATTATCCTAGCTTATTTACATACTACTCCATCTACCCAATAGGTATGGGCACCCCTTGGATTTCTTGACTCTAGTGAACATTTCTGCACAATATTTGTTATTATTGTTTACAAGGAGAACCCTGAAATCATTTCATACCATTATCTTACTTTACATTTGTTTTTTTAAGGGAATACAGTTCTTAGGAGTCAAAGTGACTCAGTGGTTAGTGTGCAGGACTCGTGACTGAAACGGAATGGTTTCGATTCCGGCCATCGGATGAGCCCAGGTTGGCTACCATGGTGTGTTCCTGGGCAAGGCACTTTACTCTGATCACCTTGGCACTAAATAGCCTTCATGTGCTACTGTGCTGTAAAATACCACACAAACTGACTTTGGCTCATTTTGGGCAGGATTTGAAGTCAAACTGATTTTGGCTTGTTTTGGACAGGATTTGGACTCAAACTGATTTTGGCTTGTTTTGGGCAGGATTTGAACTCATAATCCACTGACTGTGAGTTCAACAAAAAACCAATAAAAATAGTTTGTCCATGGTTTGATAAAAACTTCCAGACTTACACCCTTCATGGCATACCATGTAGACCAACACATTTCTTCCTTACAGACATGTAAGTGTCCAGGTCTTGGTACCATATCCCAAAAGTATTATTCACAGTAAATAATACAGGAATTCATTAAAAAAAATCCAGAATGTAGAAATGGGATAAAAGAAATACAATAATTCTTTACCAATCTGCATGATCTTCATATGGTTATCTCCTTGCATTCAATTTTCCTTCTGGTTAAACAGACGGAGACTATAATGAACAACATTTTAGCCTCAAAAAAATTCACAATAAAATAATTCATTAATATATTTTCATTCCTAAAATACTAGTAAGATAAAACAATCTAAAATTAGAAGTAAAAAACCAAAACTTTTCACCAAGATTAAACACTACATGGAAGAATGTTTTTGGAAATTAACTGGTATTCTAAAATGAAAATAATCCCCACAGTATGATAATGTACATGGTAATTTATTGAGTGCACAAGTATGCTGGTCCCTTTGCTATTTAAAAAGAACCCCAAAAAACTATGGACATACAGACTCAAGTATGTTCATGTTTTTGCTAAGTAGGAAATGCCCCATAGGTTGCAATGTAGACGGTTTCATAAAATAAATATGCTGTGAGAAACTCTTGATGATTGTACAAAGCACTGTCTTTGAACTTTTAGTGTCAAGAAATTATTTTGGATATAAATGATAAAATCTTGTTTATCAGATTTCAAATGGTAGATTTTCCTGTAATTTAAGAGTTTCATCCTTTTAACAAGATACATAATGAACTAGCATCCCAAATGGATGCCAATCAATTAGGTAAAGTCTGTAACATGTCAATTTCTTCTAGCAATTTCAGTTAAGAGTATACAAGTTGTCTATCAAAGTTGTGAATTCATTAGACATTTATCTATGATTCATTCCAACTTTGGAGTGCATTTCAATTAGACCAGTACAGAACCAGGGCAATTTCTCAAGTTCACCACATTAGTAACTGTAGCATTCAATGAATGAGGAATTTTATCAAATTATATAATCAAGTCCATTTGTAAGAAAATCTCTTTTTAAAAGGTTCATTCATAATTAACAAGCCCAGTGATGTGCCAAGCCTTTAAAGCAATCTATGGCTAGAACTTAAGACAGAAATTTGTAAATTTATATAGACATTGAAAGAATGTCTTTTTTTGTTCATTTGAGTAAAGAAAATTTGATAAAATTACTTTAGCACAGTTAAGAAAGTGTAAAAATGAAACACTTAAAAAAATGATGGGTAATAATCTTAATACATGTATCTGAAACAAAGTTATAAGATCAGTACACCAGTCTGTCCTTTGTCATCTCATCAGTACACCAGTCTGTCCTTTGGTGGCGCTCTCCAGTTTCGTATTTTGCATAGGGTTAGATTTTTAAAGAAAAAGAATTACCCAGGTTTTCCTCACTGGCTGTCCTGGGTATTTAAAAAAGACCTTGTATATCTTAGGTATTGTTAAAAGAACTTTGAATTCCCTTTATTTTGGTGTATGATTGATGGGTGAAATTTGGGTTATAGAGTATACAGCTTGGTCTTACTTAAGATGTGCACCTCTAAAAACACTGCTAGCTCACTTCCTGGACTTCAAAGGTAAATATAAAAAAAAGAGCCGATAACTTTTGTTACTTTTTAGATATTTTGTAATTCATTCATAGTACTTTCAGAGGCTGGTATTGTCTGCTCTGGCAAAATTCGTTTCCCTATTTTAATAACTGCTGAAAATAGTGCACTTTTGACTAATTCAGGATGATTTTTCGAGTACTTTGGAGCGGCCATTTTGTCTGCTGTGTGCTTAGATCATGTCCAGTTTCCGCAAGTACAATATGTAAAGAAATTTCAGCCACAGTACATGAAAGTAACATAGAGGTATGCCAACATTCTCTCCATTGTGCATGTTGCAAATGCAAAATACTTCATCTTACACCTGTCACTCTCTCAGAAGCATGTATTATCTGTAGAGCGCCCCCTTTGTCAACTCATCAGTACACCAGTCTGTCCTTTGTCATCTTATCAGTACACCAGTCTGTCCTTTGTCATCTTATCAGTACACCAGTCTATCCTTTATCATCTTATTTGCTTCCAATTCCCAAATATTATTTTTGGACCAAAGGGTTTAAAATCCATAGCAAAAGTCCATTATTAACTAATTTTTACTTAAATTTTAGGAAATAATGTACTGGTAATAACACAGAGAGAGAGAGAGAGAGAGAGAGAGAGAGAGAGAGAGAGAGAGAGAGAGAGAGAGAGAGATGGAGAGATGGAGAAAGCTAGCTTTTATCTATCTTTTATCCAATATTGCTAATGGTGACATGATCATTAATGAGATTTATTTATTATTCTGAATGCAAAAAAAAACCCATTACAGATATTCTTTTTCCTACACCAATTTTAATAATATTCCAGGACACGTTCTGCTTTTCTTCAATCTCCATTGACTTACATGTATAATGAAAATGGCGGTGGTAGGTATATAGAGCTTGCTGAGTTGAGAATAACACCTCTGACATTTGATAAAAAATCTCTGTTAACATCTCCAGATGCCTTTAGAGTGGAGGCCTGCATTCGTTACATCAGAACCAGTAATATGTTGATGACCTTGGTTACACCAGAACCAGCACTGTGTTGATGACCTTTGGAATAGTGTTTACCAGACAAGTTGTACAACCATTAGGATTTGAAAATGACTTGTGTGAGAACAACCCTATTCTAACCTTGTAACTATGAATGTTTTAGTGTTATCTAATGAATTTGTTAAATAATAAGTTAGCAAAAAAACAAAAACAAAAATTGTTAGTTCTGTACTTTTCTTGAATAACATTTTAAGATTAATACTGAATAATCAACATTAAATTAGCAAATTATAAATGTGCATATAATCCATTTTAAAACTAAAAAAAGCTGACCCAACGACGAATCATGTGTTATTGGCAATGAAAAACGGTATCTGCATTCTGGAAGAAGCTACTGTATATAATACTGAAACATTTGTGTATTATTTATTTTCCTGAATCGGTTTTAAACCAGGATTATTTTTCTACCAATTTTTCTTAATATAAACAGGTTATATTTCAATGGGCTTTAGACAGATTCATTCAATTTACTGCAATTTAAAATGGCCAATCTTTGCTTGCAAATATTGTTAAAGTAAATACACTTCTTTACAGATAGAAACTCTTCAATTCTGGAAACAAGTTTTAGTCTTCTTAGATACTGCACATTATTCCACCGTACAATGTAACATTTACCAACAATGAGAAAGAGTCACTTGTTAAAACTGCTTAAACCTGGCACTGTATTGAAACTGTAAGACATTTATTTTATATGCAATACATGTGGAATAAAGGTAGTCATGGTAGCTCAGTTGGTATAGCATTGGACCTGTAATCCAAGGGTTGCAGGTTTGATACCAACCAGGGCCAGCCTGGGTAGGCTGCCTCAGTATTATATTTCCCATTTCCTTGGCATGATATAGCTAATAATGTGTTAAAAGTGCAGTTAAAAACTGACCAACAACTTAAAAGTTCATAAACCTGAAATCAATACATCATTGACATTAACACAGCAGGCATTGATAAATATGGAAATGATAGATGTCAATAAATATTGATATCTTCATTCATGAGCATCTCTCAAGTTTACAAAACTTTCATTAAACAGAATTAGAGCCCGTTGTAAAACAATATAAATACTGGCCAATGTCAACATAAATAATTAGGTCAGTGTCCTACTTTATATGCATGATGACACCTGGTGGCCATGCCAAGGGATATAACTTTTCATAGCTAATTAGAGTATCTCCAAAGAAGCATATAGCTATATAGTTTGCAAAAATTTCTTATGCAACACAAGAGAGAGAGAGAGAGAGAGAGAGAGAGAAAGAGAGAGAGAGAGAGAGAGAGAGAGAGAGAGAGAAAGCAGCTACCACTGATGATCAAACCAGGAACAAACTTTACCAAATCCAGGCACAAACACCATAGATTCATAAATATGTTTGGCTTGAAATTAAATTTATGGAGTGGGGTGGAGGTCTTGCTGTTTTCACAAAAGCCTCATTGTTCATTGTGTCTTTAAATTTGTGTATTACAGCAACCATAAACTCCATGAAAGTTAGTACCCAACCAAAAAATATAATTTCGCATTAGTATATGACACTTTAAGACACAGACCTTTTAGTCCAAGACCAGTAGTATGTCAGGACCTGACTGGTGCCTGAACAGGTCCTGCATTCAATCCTGTGCAGTATTTAAGCTCTCTTTTTGCTTGTTAAACTTAAATTTACAGTTATTTTTTGTCATATAATATTAAATATCATACAATGACAAAGAATAAATGGCTGTGATAATTCAACCATAATTTCACAGTAGCTTCAATAACGAATACAGTATTTCTGTGTCAGATGGATTAAAAAAACATGCCAAGATAAATATATGATGCACAACACCCTCAACACTCAGCGGCCTTTTTCAATAATAATCCTAATCCAAAATGAAGCTGCATAATATATATCAGCATAAAAATAAAAACTTGTCCCTGCTAAACTCTTCTGGTAGTCTGGTTAATGTTAAATGTGATGCACTATAAAACCTCACTAACAAGACTACTGGTGGGACTTAAGTGGTTGTATTTCTGGGTTATGACAACCTTCCAATGTGCCTGTAAATCATGTGATACCTCACACCTTTACCAGTGATACTACTGGTCAGTGCTTCATGACATGATAAAATCTGACTGATATACAGCAATACATTAATTCACTCCTGCTGTGCCTTTGATCTTGCTGCTCCACTGAGGACTGGAAACTCATTAGAATATCAAAAGGGAATGGGTGATATCTGGCATCTCTCTGGAGTTTCCTGTCCCTGTGTTATATGCTATCTTTGATAACAGGCAGCCATAAAAAATTGATTATAGGTCTATAGAAATATTAATAAATTACCTCATTTAAGTTAGATTTGACTGATTTTAACAGACATAAATAGATTTCATGTAATGTACACAAAATTTGCTTTTTAGATAGGTAGATTGTTTTGTAAATGTATATGAGATGCAATAACTTCAGCTTACAGTGTGTTAGAAGACACAAATGGCCAATGAAGCTTAAACCATAGGTTTGATGGAATGTGTGATTGCTTGCATGTATTCCCTGTCACATAATCACATGGTGCTGTAGAGATACAACATTCACAATCAACTGAGTGACTTTGATGGTTACTTTTGAAGAGTGGACAATCCATTTTATATCACCAAATGGATCTGGAATTACTGGGCGTAATCTGTAATAGTGGGTGATCTTAGTTACAGGGTTGTAAAACACTGGAAAACAGATGGAAAGGAACAGTTCTTTAAATTCTCTATCACTATAGCAGTGTGAATCAGTACTGTGATGGTCATCAGGCAGGGTTTAACTGTATCCAATGCTGCCCACTTTTCTATAAATTGATGCCTATGATTGTACCTATTAGGAGCAGCAAGATACGAGGTTGGGTTACAGATGTGACCAACAGAAATTCACACTATTTTGAACCTATAAACAACTTTTCAAATTTCTTTCCTCAAAATGTGAAGCAATTTACCCCCCAATGGAGCCTATGCTAGAAAATATAAACTCCCTGCAATTATAATTTTTCTTGAAAATCTGCACACTATGCAACTTCTACATCACTGATAACTGCACAAAACTCTGATGGGAGCTCCCAATCTCTGTATCACTGTTAACTGCATGAGACTGATGGGTGCTCCTAATCTCTGTATCACTGTTAACTGCATGAAATTGTGATGGGTGCTCCCAATATCTGTATCACTGATAAATGCACAAAACTCTGATGGGAGCTCCCAACCTCTGTATCACTGATAACTGCATAAAACTCTGATGCCCCCTACCCCCATGATAAATGTAGTAGAGAATAACATGATGTAGTGTTTGTTGCACAAATTGTTTTTCAAAAATAGCACTCTGCAAAGTCTGGATCACCTATTCTCAAATCTAAAATCTCTCTTTCTTGCCAAAGGGGTGTTTAGCTTTTCCTCGGATTTTTATTACAAATTTGAGATAAAAACTAGTTATATTTCACTTACATTGTGACACATTCCCTGCTGGTAAAGATAACTCTGAAGATTATTAAATAACAAAGGTTGGCAAAATATAATCACTGTACTAAATCAAAACTGAATGCTTTTGTGATAGATAAGTAAAAAAATAAGTTCAAGGAAGAATTCCAAAAATACTGATTATTTCACATTAGTGAGAGCAAGAAACCCCTTTTCATCGAGTCTGCCCTTTTATAGAGCTAGAAGGCAAAAAAGCTCAAACAATAAACTGAATCTACTGTATATACTTGCGTATAAACCGAGTCCAGATGCAAACAACATAGACCCTGATCTGTCATCGCATAATGCGCCGGCAGATCAGGGTCTATGTTGTTTGTTCTACTGATTAGTCCTTACAAACTACATAGACCCAGATCTGCCGGCACATTATGCGACGGCAGATGTGGGTCTATACAGTTTGCAGTTGGTATGGGCTTATACGCGAGTACATACCGTAACAACCTTTAACATTGACCTTAATCTAGGGGTTGATGGACAGATATATGGATAGATGGGCATATGTAAGTATGGACAGACACACACATATGGATGCCAAAGTGACCACTATGTCAAACTTCTGCCAAGGTGGGCTTGAAAAAAATTGGGCTTGACAAAAATTACATTAATGTATAGCTGTACCATCCATTTTTAAGATAGAAAAAAGTCTAAAGGCCCCTATTAGTAAAATGAGTACCGACTGCAAACTGCATAGACCCAGCTCTGCCATCGCATAATGTGCTGGCAGATCTGGGTCTATGCAGTTTGTAAAGACAAATCTGTAGAACAAACAACATAGATCCTGATCTGCCAACGCATTATGCGACAGCAGATCAGGGTCTATGTTTTTTGCATTTGGACCTGGTTTATACACGAGTAAAGATGGTACATGTAACAATATTAAGATAATTCGAACAATATTTTACTTAAATTGTCAGATATATTCAGCAAAGACATGTCTCACAAACTGAACCCTGTCATCATTACATATTATGTACAGCAAATGAAACAAATGCAAGTTGAATGAGATACAGCATGCATATTGTCAATGGTTTACATATACCGTATATACTTGTGTATAAGCTGAAAATAATGAATATAGTTCTCCCTCATTATAATGCTGTCCATGGAAGTCATAGAGTAGACCATCTTATAGTGAGACAACCTTATAATGAAGTACATTACACAATACAGTACTCCCTCATTATAATGCTGTCCATGGAAGCCATATAGTATATTGCCTTATAGTGAGGATACCTTATAATGAAGAACATTATACAAAAACAGTACTCCCTCATTAACATGCTGTCCATGGGAGCCATAGAGTATATAATGAAGTACACTATATGTACAATTTCACAACTATATTATCAAGTAGGATCCACGATCATACCTGCCTTATAACAGGAACTGTGTTATAATGAAGGGCTTTATTGTGAGGGAGTGGTGAAATTTTCTTACCTATAATTATTTGTACATCCCCCTCAAAACAAAAAGTGTGAAAAATTATGGAGATTACAGTAGTAATTTTTAAATCGGGTTTGTCATGTAAGTGAACAAAATTTAAATGAAGCAAAATTAATGTCTCAAACAACTGAATTCATCAGGCCTTAAACTTTTAACAGTATTTGCAATGAAGGTACCTACAGAATACAAAATTAAAATGTTTAAAAACCATATATCATTAAAAGAGATGGTGCAAATCAATATAGGCTAACACAGTATCCAGGGTATATTGTAATCATTGATGGAGACCAAATGACTCCAGAAGGAGTTTTGATCTGCATCAGCAGCTCTAATTCAGGGTTACTAATTGTTGGAAGATCAAAATTTCAGTTGTGTTCTAATCATGTGTGGAAATGACTCCATAGGGAGTTTGAATTCAACAGTAAATCATATGAAGATGACTATGTATGGGGGGGGGGGAGGGAAACAAAATGACTCCATAGGGAGTTTGAATTCAACAGTAAATCATATGAAGATGACTATGTATGGGGGGGGGGGGAAGGGAAACAAAATGACTCCAAAGGGAGTTTGAATTCAACAGTAAATCTCATATCAAGATGACTATGTAGTGGAATAAAAACATTCAGAAGACAAATATATGACTATAACATTTTGCTATTTACCATATATACTCATGTATAAGCCAAACCAACCGCAAACTGCATAGACCCAGATCTGTTGTTGCATAATGCACCGGCAGATCTGGGTCTATGCAGTTTGTAAGGACTAATCAGTAGAACAAGCAACACAGACCCTGATCTGATGGTGCTCCTGCTTTTTAATGCAGTTCATGGCAATTATAAAGTGACCCATGTTATATTAGTGAGGGAGATTTACACTGAGGGATGCTTTAACAAGGATGTGTCCTCATAGTGAATAAAAAATTTTAAAAAAGGGAATGGTTATTACTCGTGTATAAGCCCATACCAACTGCAAACTGCATAGACCCAGATCTGCCATCGCATAATGTGCCGGCAGATCTGGATCTATGCAATTTGTAAGGACTAATCAGTAACAACATAGACACTGATCTGCTGGCGCATTATGCGACGGCAGATCAGGGTCTATGTTGTTTGCATTTGGAATGGATTATACGCAAGTAAATACAGTATTTAATAATGTTAAACTGCATTATAATTGGTTCTTATTAGCCAAAAACCAAAATTATGTGAAATAATTAAAGCTGCAATGATAAAAGTCATAATTTTACCAATTTAATATGATTCATGTCCATGTTATGAGGAGCAGCAGTATACTGAGGGGATTTGTAGTGAGGGACCACTGTACATAGGTAACTATGATACCTGTAATTATATTATTATAATCTGGAGACATACAAGTTACCTCACTTAATGGCAGTATAGTTTCTACAAAATTTAAGGATTAAAAAAGAATATGCATCTATAGTTCTTTACTGAATTCCCCTGTGTACGTTTGTCTGAAATACCATAGATACTCGCTTATAAGTTGAGTCCAACTGCAAACAACATAGACCCTGATCTGCCATTGCATAATGTGCTGGCAGATCAGGATCTATGTTTTTGTTTTACTGATTACTCCTAACAAACTGCATAGACCTAGATCTGCCGGTACATTATGCGATGGCAGATCTGGGCCTGTGGACTCGACTTATGAGTACAGATGACATAAATCCTGAGCACCCAACTCAGATTTATAATTCAGGCAATCAGGTATACTATGAAAATCACAATACAGTTGAATGATGATTATCCAGATTGTGTACTCCTATCATCCCCCACCCCCCCACCCCCGTATATACCCCCATAAATGTCAAATTCCAAATGATTAATAATTTATTACAGCACTCCATCATTATAGGGCCCTACATTATGATACTGTGTCCTGTTATAAGATGAGTATGAAAATGGGTCTCATTTTATTAAGTGGAAGTAAAATTATATGTGTCATGTACTTCATTATAAGGTGCTTGCACTAGAAGGCAATATACTCAACGGCTCCAATGGACACAGTTATAATGAGGAGTACTTTATCTAGATAACCAATTTTCTGGACAAAATTTCTTGTATCCTGAAGGGTTTGGATAACTGTCATTTTACTGTACATGGAAGACAAATGAGTAAACTCTGGATTTTCTAGTGAAATGTGCTTTATGAATTATTTATACTTGAGGTATGCCAAAACTTTGGGTTGTTAAGGCAAATTTTGATGATTAATGTATGTATTAGCTTTAACACATAAGCACCACCCAGGCTTTACAGCGTCAAGAAAGTTTAGGTATCCCAAAAAGCATACACAATGAAGATACTGGCAAGAAAGGGTAAAATCCTTCAAGTACAAAGTTAATTTTTGTTAATAAACTGCACACCTTTAAAAGGTCCAAGACCTCAGCTGGAACATCATCATGGGATGCATCCGATGGCAAAAAAAACTGCATCCATTAGTTGCCTCTCATGACATGCAGGAGGGCTACTAAAAATGTTAGCATACATGTATTAATAAAATTTATATTGTTTTTATCACCCCCCTGTGTTTTGTTTTGAGCGAACAAAAATCTGTAGAATATTGGTATGATATAAAAAATAGTCTTTATCTCTCTCAATGGACGTGTAATAATGCAACAAATGAATATTTGAGCCCCATATTACTTCACTTTAAAGTCCATTTGAGTTTTTTTTTCCCATTGATTTGATCATATTATCCAGTCATGGGTAATGACTCGTGAATATATAATACTGATGTGTGACACAGTCCCGACCTGACGAGCTGCTACTCACCCATGAGAACTGTTAATTTCTCACTTGCTAGTTATTTATGGTCAAAAAGTTGCTAATATAAATTATTGACCCATAACTTAGATGCAAATATATTTCTTTTTTTATTTGGTGATGGCCCACAGTTATTTGTAACATTTATCCCAAGAGGGCTATAGAATTTGCATGAAGGAGCCTTTGTGAAATGAAATATTGGATAGCACAACCTTTTTAATGCTGAGGTATCTAACTGTAAGAAATCTTTGGAATAATGGTAAAATTTTACATCATCTGCATGCACAACCACTGGATTATGCTCTCATGAAATACACTTTATCAGCCATACATTCATCTGTCTGATGCTTACATGAATTCCCTGATTTGTGCATGAAAATACTGCCTGAATTGGGGAGGATCCAGAATTGTTATATTCTAGGAGGGTTGAATTTTGAGAAGTAGATGGTTCCTTACTCTGAAATTCATGTGCTTGCCCTATTTTTTCATTGAAAAGTGTCCCATTTTAACTGTTTCTTTTTAACTGTTTCATTGAAAAGTGTTCCATTTTAACTGTTTCATTGAAAAGTGTCCCATTTTAACAGTTTCATCGAAAAGTGTCCCACATTAACTGTTTCATTGAAAAGTGTCCCATATTAACTGTTGCCCCTGCTTAATCTGCCTCTTAATATATCTATCTGCTTTCACCGCGTTAAAACCAATTAAAAGATGTAATGGCACCAAGTGGGTGTCATTTTTCATGTTTTTTTCATTTTTTTTAATTGATAATTAATACTAGGTTGCTGTTTAGAAGTCACATTGGATTACACAAATGAATGTGCTGTTTTAATGTGTTTTCTGTAATACCCGTTACTCGAGTTCATTAAATATTCTTCAACTATCTGTACAATTTTAAATATTGTAAAACTATTCACAGACATGTATCCTCACTATTGAGTGGGCAAGACTGACATCTCTTACTGACAAGACAGACAGACTCTTACTAGTAAATTACACAGTGACTTCTGAGAACGGTGAGGGCAGAACTTTACATTTAAAAGCAAACTTTCTTCAAATGGATTTCACTCCCTTTATCTCTTCCTCTTACAAAAGTCTGATTTATACATTTTTGACCCTACTTGAACCAATGAACTTACACAGGCACATAAGGGATATTGTTAATTAATTACCCGATGTGATAAAATATGGATTATAACTCACTGCCAGTGTGAAAAATGATGACTGTAATAACTCAAGATCCAGATCTGTGCTTTTTTATGACTGTGACCTGTCCAGTATAAGGTTTCTAATGCATGCATCACATAAAAAAATCTGATATCCAAGTGCCCGGGTGAGATAAGAAAAGCAGTGTTTCTTGAGGTGGCTTTTAAACCAGCATACACAAAGTCCAGAACCATTGTCATATTAATTGCATATTTAACTCGGCAGGAATAGGTATGTATCAGGTGGTAACAATATTTTGACCAACTGTGAACTCCTTTCAGACAATCGTAGTTATGAACATAAATCTTGTCCTTTTTTGTATGTTTTACTTCACAACTGTAAAATCAAATAACTTCTAACTCCTTATCTGATAAACAAGCACCGAATGGCAAGTCTTCATATATGACAGGTGTCAAACTGTCTCTAGTGTCGGTCATAATTGCTCCTTAATCCTGCAACTCAGCAGATTAAGGTACCGTATATACTTGTGTATAAGCCAATACCAACTGCGAACTGCATAGACCCAGATCTGTCACCGCATAATGTGCCAGCAAATCTGGGTCTATGCAGTTTGTAAGGACTAATCAGTAGAACAAACAACATAGACCCTGATCTGCTGGTGCATTATGCGATGGCAGATCAGGGTCTATGTTGTTTGCATTTCGACCGGCTTATACATGATTATATACGGTATACAGGACCATGCCCAAGCGATCCTCTCTATACTGTTATACATACTGTCAAACATCAAACAGAATCTCCCTTTTTAACTGTTGGCTTTATTATAACAATAAATACCTTTGCAGCTTTGTTTCAAGTAAAAGAAATGACATGAAAAACAATTAGGAAAGTAAACATCAATCAAGCAAACAAAGCATCTATCCAAGCTTTGCTAATTGATTGTTCACAGTAACAACAACCAATCAAATAAAAAAGTACGTTAGGGTCAATCCCCATTGATTAATTTTTACTTAATAATTAATAAGATCATGGGAAAGACACAGTTCTATCGTTTTTCCCTGAGGTATCACAGATCTTAAATATACACAACAAGCATTAACCATCATGACTATGAGAAAGTGAGACAAATGGAATTAAAATTGGAATCCAAAGAAGGTAAGAATTTTCAGTAGCAAATGGCTGGACCAGTTCTCATGGTTGTGATACAATAAAACATTGAATGCGATGCTTTGTGAGTTATGTCCACATTAATTGCACTAATTCTAAACCACTTTTAGTTTCATGTGCTGGAAGTTCAATAGCCAAGTTAGTTCTAAAAAATGTAAACATAAAGAATTGCAACAGATAAACCTATGAAAATAAATGTAAGCATAAAGTACAAAAAAATAAAAGATAAAAAATATTTTAAATTTTGACATAAACTAAAATTACTGCAATATGTTTGACTGGTGTTTTGTTTATTTCTCACCAGCATACATGAAATCATCAATTTTTTGATCATTCTTGCTATACTGTGGTTCCGTATATAATGTGGTCGGCAGTTAGAGACCCCAACTACTGTGTAATAATGAGGGAGTGTTGTATTAGTACAGTTTATTAGAATACTCACTATGATTAAACAGTACTCTAGTGTTAATTACTTCTAAACCTCTTATTCACTATGATTAAACAGTACCCTAGTGTTAATTACTTCTAAATCTCTTATTCACACTGATTAAACAGTACCCTAGATTAAACAATACCCTAGTGTTAATTACTTCTAAACCTCTTATTCACTATGATTAAACAGTACCCTAGTGTTAATTACTTCTAAATCTCTTATTCACTATAATTAAACAGTACCCTAGTGTTAATTACTTCTAAATCTCTTATTCACTATGATTAAACAGTACCCTAGTGTCAATTACTTCTAAATCTCTTATTCACAATGATTAAACAGTACCCTAGTGTCAATTATTTATAAATCTCTTATTTACTATGATTAAACAGTACCCTAGTGTCAATTACTTCTAAATCTCTTATTCACAATGATTAAACAGTACCCTAGTATTAATTATTTCTAAACCTCTTATTCACTATGATTAAACAGTACCCTAGTGTCATTTACTTCTAAATCTCTTATTCACAATGATTAAACAGTACTTTAGTGTTAATTACTTCTAAATCTCTTATTCACTATGATTAAATAGTACACTTGTGTTAATTACTTCTAAACCTCTTATTCACTATGATAAATGGTACCCTAGTGTTAATTACTTCTAAACCTATTATTCACTATGATTAAACAGTACCCTAGTGTTAATTACTTCTAAATCTCTTATTCACTATGATTAAACAGTACCCTAGTGTCAATTACTTCTAAACCTCTTATTCACTATGATAAACGGTACCCTAGTGTTAATTACTTCTAAGCCTATTATTCACTATAATTAAACAGTACCTTAGTGTTAATTACTTCTAAATCTCTTATTCACTATGATTAAACAGTACCTTAGTGTTAATTACATCTAAATCTCTTATTCACTATGATTAAACAGTACCTTAGTGTTAATTACATCTAAATCTCTTATTCACTATGATTAAACAGTACCTTAGTGTTAATTACTTCTAAATCTCTTATTCACTATGATTAAATAGTACACTTGTGTTAATTACTTCTAAACCTCTTATTCACTATGACAAATGGTACCCTAGTGTTAATTACTTCTAAATATCTTATTCCCTATTATTAACAGTACCCTTGTGTTAATTACTTCTAAATCTCTTATTCACTATGATTAAACAGTACCTTAGTGTTAATTACATCTAAATCTCTTATTCACAATGGTTAAACAGTACCTTAGTGTTAATTACTTCTAAATCTCTTATTCACTATGATAAATAGTACCCTAGTGTTAATTACTTCTAAATCTCTTATTCACTATGGTTAACAGTACCCTAGTGTTAATTACTTCTAAACCTATTATTCATTTTTGTCTAATGGTGCCAGTCTGTATAAAGTGGCATTGACAATTTAAATTTAGTTCCACAGGCAGCAGAGTCAGGGTTCTTACCAAAGGAATAATACACTATGTGATATAATTGTGTACAAAATTTTACAGACAAACTTCTTGGATTATAATGATTAAATATATGCAAACCTCCCACTCTCAAATAAATGAAGATATCTGTATATAGTGTAACTATGATAGTGAGCAGTAATACTGATATAAACTCATACATCTATGCTTTCTCTGTGCTGGAAGATCAGGGTTATGCTGTTTATGCCCATAAATAATTACAGAAATCAATGATGCCAAATCTGTAAGTTTACTATGTGTGACTGAGCCAGACACATTTTAATTATTCCTGCCTTTTAATAAAATTGTGCATTCCATTGGACTGTAAGCAGATCAGGGTCTACACTGGTTGTCAATGGACTGTAAGCAGATCGGGGTCTACACTGGTTGTCAGGGGACTGTAAGCAGATCGGGGTCTACACTGGTTGTCAGGTGACTGTAAGCAGATCAGGGTCTACACTGGTTGTCAATGGACTGTAAGCAGATCGGGGTCTACACTGGTTGTCAGGTGACTGTAAGCAGATTGGGGTCTACACTGGTTGTCAGTGGACTGTAAGCAGATCAGGGTCTACACTGGCTGTCATGTTAATAATTTCAAACCATTAGTAACCAGTATCAATCAATGTGAAACTCAGGAGTGGAACCTTGAGTATGCTCTGCTCTTATCAGTACAAGCAGATTTGGAGCCAGATTTTCTATGGGAATATAATTGCATGAGGGAACAAATTTTGCCCATATCTTTATCTATTTTTACAGACTATCCATTTCACACACATCCCATTTATGAGTTTTCTTGACATTATTATGATCTCCACACCTTAGGGATGCATTCAGACCCCTAATTATGACTTATGATTCCATAATTTTTACCATTCCATGGTCAAAGTCCAAGATACTGATATAAAAGTGGTACACTGGATGCCTGAAACCCTTTATCTCTTATTGGGAGTGAATTTTCTTCACAAAACTCTGATTTCCCCACAACCCAATATCTCTTCTTGGGAGTGAATTTTCTTCACAAAACTCTGATTTCCCTGCAACCCTATATCTCTTCTTGGGAGTGAATTTTATTCACAAAACTCTGATTTCCCCGCAACCCTATATCTCTTCTTGGGAGTGAATTTTCTTCACAAAACTCTGATTTCCCCGCAACCCTATATCTCTTCTTGGGAGTGAATTTTATTCACAAAACTCTGATTTCCCCACAACCCTATATCTCTTCTTGGGAGTGAATTTTATTCACAAAACTCTGATTTCCCTGCAACCCTATATCTCTTCTTGGGAGTGAATTTTATTCACAAAACTCTGATTTCCCCGCAACCCTATATCTCTTCTTGGGAGTGAATTTTCTTCACAAAACTCTGATTTCCCCGCAACCCTATATCTCTTCTTGGGAGTGAATTTTATTCACAAATTTCTGATTTCCCCGCAACCCTATATCTCTTCTTGGGAGTGAATTTTATTCACAAAACTCTGATTTCCCTGCAACCCTATATCTCTTATTGGGAGTGAATTTTATTCACAAAACTCTGATTTCCCCACAACCCTATATCTCTTCTTGGGAGTGAATTTTCTTCACAAAACTCTGATTTCCCCGCAACCCTATATCTCTTCTTGGGAGTGAATTTTATTCACAAAACTCTGATTTCCCCGCAACCCTATATCTCTTCTTGGGAGTGAATTTTATTCACAAAACTCTCTGATTTTCTGCAACTCTTACTGAGATTATAACAAGGAACTTAAATTTATGAAAATTTTAGTAAAGCAATAAATTACTGCCATACTCTTTACTACTATTTATTGCTCACTGCTAATGTAACTCATGAAAATTTTATGTCAAGGATGTAATGAATCAATTAAGTTCATGACATTCTAATGAAGATAAACGACAATGATTTATAGTAATTCAATATAACTTTATTGCATTTGCTCTGATTTTAATAAACAAAGAATTCAAACAACTTTACTAAACCAATTCCTTACTCCATTTTAGAACCACAGCTGAAGCTCTTTAATCAAACCAAAGTAGGAATTTGAACTTTTCAGATGTAACATGTAAACACATGGAGATTTATATACAATACAGTAGAAACCTCAACATCATCAGCAATCCTAAAGGTCCCAGGAAGTCAGCTTGAGAAACTGGTACATGTAGTTTGAGTTAACTAGTTGTCAAGATAATTCACATATATTATGCAGGGTCTTAACAGTTCAAGCAATCCTTGGTGTCTAAGTAAACTCTGAGCTCGCTAGATTTTCCTATGCATAAATTATTTTAGCTCAAAGTTATCACATACAAATTTTTTCACAGCAGACAGAGTTGATATCTTAAAGTCATTGTAGTTAGCACTGAATATACTTAATAATAATCCTGGCAAGTGCCAATAACAAACTGTAAATTATCAAGTGCAGTCTAATTTAGTGCCCCCACCCCCCAGCTCCTGACTCTGCCAGGGGATGATGCAGAATAGAATTAATGCACCCTCCTGTACGTCAAAAGAGGCAACCTTTTCGTCCTGACATAAATCCCGTGATGATGTTCCAACTGAGGTCTTTGGGTCTTATAAAAGAATGTGGTTTACATTAAATATTTGATTTTGTATTTTAAGGATTTTATGCTTTTGTTCCTTTATCTTTGCCTTTTTTGGGATACCTAAACTTACTTGGCATTATATAGTCATGACTGTGCTGATGTGCCATTAAACCCTTTACATACATACATACATGCATACATACATGTAACTGAATGTAATTTAAAGGGATAATTTGATTATAATTATTAAAAAGCTGCATTTGTTAGATAACAGGCTATATAGAAGTCAATGTACTGTAATAGGATATTTTTATATCAACAATTATAATAAAAATCTAATGGATACAATTATACAGTATAAATAGAGTTTTGTTCAAAAAGATGTCATTCTTGTAAACTTTAATGCAAAGCAAATAACTTTTGGATCCATTGGCACAATATCAAATTACCGGTACACAATATCAAATTACCGATACACAAAAGGTAAAACTAAATGATCATAAACTGACAATATTTGCCATTACTCAACTGTCCAGCAATTGAAAACAATATCTTATTACACAATAATAAAAGTCCAGCAATTGAAAATATCTTATTACACAATAATAAAAGTCCAGCAATTGAAAACAATATCTTATTTCACAATAATAAAAGTCCAGCAACTGAAAATATCTTATTACACAATAATAAAAATCCAGCAACTGAAAACAATATCTTATTACACAATAATAAAAATCCAGCAATTGAAAACAATATCTTATTACACAATAATAAAAGTCAAGCAATTGAAAACAATATCTTATTACACAATAATAAAAGTCTAGCAATTGAAAACAATACCTTATTACACAATAATAAAAGTCCAGCAATTGAAAACAATATCTTATTACACAATAATAAAAGTCCAGCAATTGAAAACAATATCTTATTACACAATAATAAAAGTCCAGCTTATTACACAATAATAAAAATCCAGCAACTGAAAACAATATCTTATTACACAATAATAAAAATCCAGCAATTGAAAACAATATCTTATTACACAATAATAAAAGTCCAGCAACTGAAAACAATATCTTATTACACAATAATAAAAGTCCAGCAACTGAAAACAATCTTATTACACAATAATAAAAGTCCAGCAATTGAAAACAATATCTTATTACACAATAATAAAAGTTAACTAGACTAAGCCTTGTCATAATATAATATGACACACACACACACACACACACACACACACACACACACACACACACACACACATGTATATGAATTTTAACTGGCATACATTTTTAATAATGTATAAAAATAATAATTTTGAATGAAAACAAACAGTTGACGGTCAACATAAAAAAGACTCCATTCAAAACTACTGATGCAGATTTTCTTTTAAAAATGATTTTGGACAATGAAACACACACACACACACACACTAGACACTGATGGACAAAGCATTTCTAGTTGACAATTGGATTTAGGAACTCACATTATTGACAGTTATAAATAATACATAGCTGCAACTAATAATTTTCTGCCAATCTGATATCGGTATATGTATCACCTACAAACATTTTCCGATTCCACATCAACACAATCTAAAAAACTGGAACTATTTTATGAGATCATATGAATGGCCTCCACTCTACCCAGTTCTTGAGAAGTTAACATTTGTTAATAGAATCAAAACAAGTGTATTATTAAAATAAAATTATGCATAGTTTTAGAAATTCATATGCAACAAAGTCCAACAACATTCTAAAATTATTACCGGTAAACCTGAATGACACATTTTTGCATGAAGAGGTAATAGCTTTGTTACAGGTCTGTGACATCATCACAATTCATGACAGACCGAAGTAAGCGGTTTTAATGAAAAGAGGAAAGATGTAGCTGTACAATGATGCCATGTAATGTAGATGTTTTACTCATGTTAAAAAATATAGCAGAAAAAGTGGAATTGTTTAGACCAGATTCTTATTTATGCAAACAATTGCTGGTTCCAGAACCAGAATTTGTGTAAAGATTTTAGACTTCCTCCAGTTGGATCTAAAGTTGACTGGTCCAAATGGAACATGGACAGATGAACCTTTGCAAAAAGCAGGGTGAGTTTAAGATCTGGAGATAAAGGGGGCCTAGAGGGTAAAATCATAAATCCAAAAAGCCCTTCTAACGACTGCCCAAATAATTTTCCCCAATCTGATCATGCACAGGTGAAATAGCTGATCCAAAAGAACTTCTTTTACATATCTAAGCATCTGGCTATACAAAAGTCTCTAAAAATCAGATGTGATTGGATTAAATTGGAAGTAACAAGAAAACTTTGTCTCCTACCCCCCCCCCCCCCCCCCATGAAAATAATCTCATGGATTCAACGAGTTACAAGCATACTGATCAACCCACTACCGGTAGTCATTATTTGGAGATAACACACCATCTTTAAGTTTCATATTGTCTGCATCCAGTTTGAATAGTGAAACTGATGAAATGTTTTCAGTGTGCAAAACTGATGAATTGAAACATCACTGACAATAACTGTCAACCACTTGTATAAAAAAAATCTTCAATATGAAAGAATATACACATTCTCAGGGGCCTCATCACCTTTTGATAACCTTATGGTACTGGTATTAAAAGCAGTTCCAATAATTCATTAAAAGAAATGTCTATTCTTTAATGGTATATAATGAAAACCATAATCAGTATGGTACCATATATACTCGCTTATACAGCGAGTCGAACGGCAAACTTCACAGACCAAGATATGTGATTGCATAATGTGCTGGCACATCTGGGTCGCTGCAGTTTTTTAGGAGTAATCAGTAGAACAAACAATACAGACCATAATCTGCCAGCACATTGTGCGATTGCAGATCAGGGTCTATGTTGTTTGTAGCTGGACTTAACTTATACGCAAGTATATATGGTACATTGATCAGAAAAGCTTATCATCTTGTAAGTATTGGATATCATACATGTACTTGATGCTTTGTGTCTCATGAGATCTGCTGATGTCACATACACACATCAGATGATACAGGTTTCCAGATCAACATACTGTACTAATAATGCATTTGTAACAGTAAAACTACCATAAGCTTGCCCCTCTGTAACCTGGCTTCTTCTGCACACTGGCTATAATAATAATTTTGGTTCGAATTAGGACATTCTAATACTTATTAAACATCTTTATACAGGCCACTGCCATAAAATAATCCATATTGTTTTGCCCCAACTTTGTCCAGTTAAGGGAAGTTTATTGTGTACTTCAATTTTAAGTCTCTGTTAACAGAATACACAGCACTACTCCCATGATAATTTAGTGTATATACTTTCTTTTAAGTTTAGTCCAACTGTAAACAACATAGACCCTGATCTGCCATTGCATAATGTGCAGGCAGATCAGGGTCTATGTTGCTTGTTCTACTGATTACCCCTAGCAAAGTGCACAGACCTAGATCTGCAGGAACATTATGTGAATGCAGATCTGGGTCTGTGCAGTTTGCAGTTGGACTTGACTTATAAGTGAGTATATACAGTAGCCCAAGGGGGCCTGCCTTATGTATGTGATGAAAATGGGGCTGGGTACATGCTTATCTTTTGACAAAGTATTTTGTATTTAGGATAAGAAATTTGCCCAAATGTTGTAAAAGTTGTGGATGGGCTTAGTTATTATCAAGCATGGGCTTATTACACGAGATGTATCATATAATTGTCTTACAGTCTATTGGAAAAAAATCATTAGCTGCAGGATCTTTGTATTACACAATACTGCACTAGATATATGATGACAATAATGTTACCATGGGAAGAACATAAAATTCATTTCCAATTTTTTAGGGAGAAAAGATCGTGGAATACATCATTGATAATGAAAATATGTAAATAAGACAATTTGATTAACTAATATTACTGACAGATTAAACTGCTTGCATCACTGCTCTAACTTTTCATTGGTATATAATTTTCTGAGGGATACCATTCACAAATGAAAACTTTCTCTCTTGTTTTTGTTTTGATAAAATTGTTCCATGGAATACCTCATACATGCCATATGTCAGTGTGTCACATGAAAAACAAAATTCTGGACTCTCATACACGCTGGACTCAATTTATATTTCCCCAAAACACAAATTCCTCAATGTAGATCTATGATGAAATTGGGGATGGGGGTGGGGGTAGGAAGAGGAGCACTGGGACTTCTTGTCTTCTGATGTAAAGTAAACCGGATGGACAAAAACCAAACCTTGCAAAAATCTTGACTTCAACATGAATCAAACAAGAGTCCTCAAATTAATATGCAAAAGTAATATCTATACTACCAACTCTATCAACAAGTTTTGAAAAGCTCGTGGCCAAAAAGGTGTATGAAGATTTTGATATTTATCCACTTTTCCACACATCCACTATTCTACACAAAACAATTGGATTTTTGCAAAGCTTCTTCCTTTGCAACAGCTTAGGCTAAACAAGCGGACATGAAATTGATAAGGAAACTCTAACATGAGTAATATTTCTAGACTTTAAGAAGGCATTCGATCACAATAATCATTACGTTCTTTTAACCAAACTAAAATTTTATAAATCTGACGCTCCTGCACTTAGCTGGTTTCAGTCATATTTGAAAGATACTGTATATACTCACGTATAATCCAGGTCCAAATGCAAACAACATAGATCCTGATCTGCTGTCACATAATGTATCAGCAGATCAGGGTCTATGTTGTTTGTTCTACTGATTAGTCCCTACAAACTGCATAGACCCAGATCTGCTGGCACATTATGCGATGGCAGATCTGGGTCTATGCAGTTTGCAGTTGGTATTAGCTTATATGTGAATATATACAGTAGATGACAGAAAGTTTGTACAGTGTATTGGCAATGTTTACTCTAATTCCATGATGATTAAATCTGGTGTTCCTGAAATCTCAATATTAGGACCCTTTCTTTTTCTCGTCTTTATTAATGATATTGGTTTTTGCACCAATTATGCAAACATTACCATGTTCATATATATTTGCTGATGATGCAACATTGTCAACCTTTAACAGTAATGTTGACACCATAGAAGATAAACTGATATAGAAAATGTGCAAAAATAGTCAAAACAGAATAATAGTGAAAGAAACAAAACCATGATGGATGCTGATTGGAACATTTAAAAAGCTGTAACAGATTAATAGAAAGAATTAAACTGAAAATTGTAGACAAACCTTTTGAGAATGTTAACGGTAAGAAACTTTATGATGGTGACAGTAATTTTAAATAGGAAAAGCATATGGACATTGTCTGTAGATTTATGGTGTGTATGATGGTGACAGTAATTTTAAATAGGAAAAGCATATGGATATTGTCTGTAGATCTCTCACATAAAAAAATTATCTTTATTACACAGATTAAAAAATATATATCCTAGGGATACAAAAATACTTTCTTTTTAATGCCTATATGTTGTCTACCATTGATTACTGTACAACTGTTTGTGAAAATTGTTGTACAGGACTATTATATAGAATACATAAAATACAAAAGCATGCCGCATACATTATCCTTGATGTCTCTCATCATAGATTATCAGTAACCATTTTTCATGAATTGAAGTGGCACAAGATAGATGCACAAACTGCTTTCAAAAAAGCAGTTCTTGTTCACAAAACCATAAATGGGGCACACCTGCCTATATAGCTGAATTGTTGTAACCTAATTCAAGAAACTATTCATTATGCTCAGCCAGGGAGGGTAATCCTAAGATTCCTATGCTACATATGGATGAATTCAAATGCAGTTTTTGGTATTCAGGTGATAAGATATGGAACTTACTTCCCCATAATGTCAGAATGGCAAGTTCATCAAACAGTTTCAACAGGACATTTTCTTGAATTTGTACAAATAAAGTAAAACTTTTATTAAATAGTAATATTACTTTCTGCCATTACAATATTAAAAACTGCCATTACAGTATAAAAAAATATTGAATGTCTTTTACTTACCGTATATACTTGCATATAATTCTATACCAACTGCAAACTGCATAGACCCAGATCTGCCATTGCATAATGCGCTGGCAGATCTGGGTCGATGCAGTTTGTAAGGACTAATCAGTAGAACAAACAACATAGACCCTGATCTGCAGGAGCATTATGCACTGGCAGATCAGGGTCTATGTTGTTTGCATTTGGACAAGGTCTATACCAGAGTATATACAGCACTTGTATTAACTTATACTGTCATAATTTAATATCTCATAACAGTATTTGTCTGTACCATATTGTTAGTGATGGTATAGTTTCCTATGTTCTATATGATGTTTGTTATGTGCATTTTGCAGATTGCTTTTGTAGATTTTAAAGTAGAAGAGGTCCTCAAGGGAGATTAGTTATGTACTAATTGAGTTACCCTCTTAAGATAAAGAATTATTATTATTATTATTATTATTATTATTATTATTACTGAGCCATCCAAAACCCTAGCAAGCATTACCAACTATCTACCTGAGTGTGGGTATATTCCAAATTTTATGGATTAATCAGGTCAGAGGTGGAGTATTAAAACCAGAAGTTATGTTGCCTCCATGCTGGGAATATTACATCCATCAAGCACTGACCCTTGATCCCCTTGATTTGAAGCATCCATTTATTTCAGATATAAGGCCAGGAAATTCCAAGTGGATATATGATAAATAAATACATAAATTGGGCATAAAACGCAATTGGCTGATCAGATTCACAACATTAAAGTTCTAATATTAGTGTACTACATGGTGTGGGTCACTAAGAAATGTACAGACTCTATGTATTCCTAACAATAAAATATGAAGAAACAAAATTAGCACACCAGTAAAGGAAAAAAAAAAAATTATTTGTACACCTAATAAATTTCACCACAATCAAGTAAAATAATTTAAGGCTAGAACACTATTTGATGCTTGCAATAACAATTAGGTCAAATTTCACTACTATTGCGAGTGTGTCATTGCAAAGCATTATCTTTCACAATAGACATACAATACTTTATTGCTTTCCTTAAATTAAACAATCTCCCCTACTGTGACATATGACTGAAAGTGATATGACCCCTATGGATCACAGCAAGAAAATTGGAATCAAACAAAGGCAAATATAAATTAAATCCATGAAATGCCTTTTTCCCATGGGATAAGTATTATACCTGCCAGAACACACTGTGTCCTGTGAAAAACATAATTTTTGACTCCCAAACCCCCTGACAAAGTCGTGTTTAGAAAAACATGATTTTCAGTTAGCTTAGTAAAAGAGAGAGAGAGAGAGAGAGAGAGAGAACGATATATGCCCATAACCTGTATAAAAATAAACAGTTGGGCTGAATGCTCATGGAAAACTATCACTTTGGGTCAGTTTATACAGTTGATTGTCATAGAGGTGATTAAAACCTAAGTTTGTCAGAGATAAACAACCACTCTTACAAATGACTTCACTGACTGACAATAGCTAGGGTGATGTTGCATTATGGATCCTTTGAAGGAGAACCTATTCAACTAATTTGCATAGCTAAAGTTCATGAAGTGGAACAATTCAATTCATTTGAAGTTAGGTAAATCAAAGAGATATCTGGTGAAGAAACAGAGATTATTACTCTTCCTTACCTTGAATGATAATGTTTAGGCTATCTTTATTAAAGATTATTGGGTAGTTCATGATTAGCAGCAATGTTTCTTTGAAGTCAGATTTTACTCCATATATTATTTCAGTAGTCCCAATAGTGTGAAAGTGTGATTCATTTCTGAAGGAAAAATGTTGAAACACAGCTGTGATTCAGGGAAGGATGAGCCACTGCTGAGGCAAGCAAAGCCCAGTAAAACAAGCGGGAGCATTTACATACTGCAAACACCATACTAAGATTAGTCATTCTGGAGTGTATGATATCCATTGATATAGTAACACTGACCAGCATCTGGACAATGCACAAACTGCACAGCCCATTCCCAAAAGTAAGTAACATGTTTAAACATTCTAACTTGTGTGGCCAGTGCATGTTTGACACTCCCTCACAGCAATGCAGATACAAAAAGATCATTTTCTATGGTGAGAAAAATTCAACAAGATCTTCTGGCAAGTTTGAACAACAGTACCATCAAGTCTCTGGTTGGTGCAAAGGTGAAGTCTAATGACACTTGCATCACTTTCAAACCTGGCACTAAACTGCTGACAGAAGTAAAGTCTGCATCTAGTTAAGACTGTATTCCACTGTCCAATGGATTTTAAAGACAGAAACTTGGTGTATTTGTTTTATTTAATGTACACATGGTTGTAATTATGTGTGTACATATGTTTTTGTGTGGTGATGATATTTGACCATGATAAGGGACTGACCATTTCATTTTCTGTGAGTCTGGGCTTTTCTTTAAAAAAAAAATGTCCAGCCCCCAAATAGCTTGAAAAAATAAATTTTCCTCTGATTTGTTGAAAAAAAAGAACTAATTAGATCCCATATATTAATTGACAAAAACAAATTACCTTATATTTTCTGTTTTAAAATGTATTATATGCTTATAAGAAAACAGATATATATTTTTTTTATTCAGGTTTGAATTTCCTGTCATTTTCTATACACTTGGCTCTGGACTGAAAACTCTAAGAGAGATACATGTATGTATCAATGTATTCATTGTCAATATAAACTACTTTTAGGAACAGAAGTATAATTAATCAAGATTTACCATATATACTCGTATAAAATCCCAGTCCAAATGCAAACAACATAGACCCTGATCTGCCTTTGCATAATGTGTTGGTAGATCAGGGTCTATGTTGTTTGTTCTTTTGATTAGTCCTTACAAACTGCTTAGACCCAGATCTGATGGCGCATTATGCGACAGCAGATCTGGCTCTATGCAGTTTGTAGTTAGTATCGGATTATTCCGAAGAATATTTGGTACATGCACTGTGCCCGTTCCATTGATGTTATAGTCACAATGTATGTGGCCTATCTGTAGACATCAACTTGCAAATGTTCTTACATCTTATTCAAGACATTTTTGCTTGATTTTTCTGTCCCATTTCCTACCAATGACTTTGATGGAGTATCACTGTCTTAGGACCCAAACTAGGTTTTGAAATATGAAAAATTTGGTGTGCCATTTGTATCCACTTGTATCTGAGAAATCAAGTTTTGCTCAAAGAAGATTGAGTTTGCCAACAGACATTCCATGAAAAAAGTGAGAAAGTCTTAAAGGCTGATATGCTGTTTATAGTAAACAAAGTCAATTGACCCTTAATGTACATGTATTTGACTTTTTTGCAGGTCAGTCATACTGGTAAGAAAATGAATTGCTAAAAATATATGAAGCAAGAAAATATTTTGCAAATTTTCATAACATCAGTTATGCCTGATTTTGCTGACAGAGATTATTTATTTTCAATAAATGTTTTGGTAATGTGATATATTTATGGAACAGTGTTGCTTAAGCAACTGGCTGAATTATTTACTCAAAGGCAAATATCATTTTGGCATGCAAGATCATATCTGTGACAATAATGAATGATGATTGTTTGCAACTTGACAATGTACAATGTATATAAATATAGTTTTATACAAGTAAGTGATCTGTTTTCAAAAATATATTGACTGGATGTGTTTTAATGCAATCTTTATTTTGGATTTTTTTTTTTTTTTTTTTAAATATGAGTTGTGCTATTTTATCAGAAATATGCAAGTATATACAGTATTTATAAATATATTTTTTTTACAATGTTTAACTCATGGAACAGTAATGAGGGCTGAGAAAATAATGATTTAAAACAGTCAAACATGTCAAATCCAAAAACTAAAACAACTTAAATTCTAGTCATATCAAATCAAACATTTCAGTATCAGTGCTTTCTTGATGTTTCATATAATGACACAGTCAACTTCAATTAAATGTGTATACACACTGTATTTTTAAAATCTGAAAGTGTTTTGACAAGAAAGATTTCACTCTATTATGAAGAAATATAATGCACACTTTACTGGCCCAAATAATTTTCAATCCTTCTCTTCGCCACCTTTATTTCCCACTTAATCCCTGTTCACTTTGCACCTTGGCTCCCAGCTTAATTTGCTTCCATTCCATGTGTTTTTGCACAATGTGACATGGGTGTAGCAATTGTACATAATAGCAATACCATAAATTACAATTATGTTGGATCAAATTTTTAACTTTTTCTGGTGCATTTAATTGATGCAACTTTGTCTTTTTGTTTGAAAATCATTGACAATGGCACAAATAAATGGCTTCTGGTGATGTCTGATTTGCAAGGTTATGAGACATAAAAAAAGCAATACAAAGGACCACCAAAACTGATAAATGAAGACCAAAAATGTAATTTACATAAACACATTAAAGAGGAAGGCAATTAAAGCTTTTAAATGATTTATATTAGAATATTCTTCATGGCCAACATTGTACGAACTCAAAATGCCAGACTTACATTTTTTTACACTAAGTACCAGATTAATTACACTCAGATTTTATCTTTAAATAACAAAATATTTATTGTAAAAAATTATAACAGACTTGTAATGGTGGGATTAATACCATCTATACTCGCTTATCAGTCCAGTCTTACTGCAAACAACATAGACTCTGATCTGCCATTGCATAATGTGCTGGCAGATCAGGGTCAATTTTGTTTGTTCTACTGATTACTCATAACAAACTACATAGACCCAGATCTAATGGTACATTATGTAATGGCAGATCTGGGTCTGAGCATTTTGCAGTTGGGCTCGACTTATAAGCAAATATATATGGTACCAAGTTTGTATAATCTTCAAGTTGAATTAATCTGATCTCATCTATTTTGGGGAAATAATTAGTCTTGATTTCCTACTTGCCCTCAGAAAACCAAATTATGAAGTTGATAAGTGTGCTAATGCTAAAAGAGTTCTATAGGAAGAATTTGTTGTGCTTATTCATGTCACATTCTGACAATAATATTTCATCTTTAAAACTAAAAATAATATAGGCATATTTCTCATTCTAAAACATATCCAATATAAAATATGCGTAACTGCTTAAGCCTATTTTGGGTTAATTATATGATGCATAGAAAGCAAACCATTGTTAAACAAATGGAATTACAGCAGGCAGACAGATGGAAACACTCACTTTGTATATTACAAAATTGTGCAAGGGCACAATCTATTTTTCAGTAGTCTCCCTGACAGACAAAAACACTCACTTTGCATATTACAAAATTGTGCAAAGGCACAATCTGTTTTTCAGTAGTCTCCCTGACACACAAAAACACTCACTTTGTATATTACAAAATTGTGCAAGGGCACAATCTATTTTTGACTAGTCTCCCTGACAGACAGAAACACTCACTTTGTATGTTACAAAATTGTGCAAGGGCACAATCTATTTTTCAGTAGTCTCCCTGACAGACAGAAACACTCACTTTGTATGTTACAAAATTGTGCAAGGGCAGAATCTATTTTTGACTAGTCTCCCTGACAGACAGAAACACTCACTTTGTATGTTACAAAATTGTGCAAGGGCAGAATCTATTTTTGAGTAGTCTCCTTGTTGAACAGAACATAAGTGAATGGTTCATTAAATAGTCATGAAAACTGCAACACGCTGTTTCCAAAAACATACAGAGAATAGAGCAAAGAATTTCTAATGACTAAATTCAGCCAATCTCAAAAGAGTTTGTAATGCAGTAAAAATATTTTAAAATGAGATTCATTCTTCAAGGCGCCAGCTGTCATTGACTGGTCACAAATTTCAAGAAGAAGCATATTAATGAGATGAAAATTCAACTTTCAAACAAAACAATGATTGAGGGGAAAAAATGTACTGACCTCATATGCTCCTGGACCTGGTGTGTCCGACTTGAGCTCCTTGAATCTCTTGTCCTTCCCAACCATCAGATTTGCAACACGAGCTGTTAATTTTGGATCATAGGCACCTGGGCCTGAAAGAAAAAATAATTAAATACAGATGGAAAGAATCTCTTTTTGGAATACTTACTTTATTTTTCTGCTGATAAGCCCATGACTTTTATTAATCCCTCCCCAATTTGTAAAAAACATTTGACAAATTTTGATCTAAGAAAACCTTGTCCAATGGTATGCCTGCTACACACTTTTCATCACATGTACAAGGCAGGTCTTTCGAACTTACCACTGGAGAAATACCGTACTTAAAATTTTAAATAATGCACATTTTGTCTGATTTCCACAACATATCATGTAAATGGCAATCGGAATCTTCATACAACTTTGATTTACAGCTTTCCACAAGGCCACTTCTGCAACATTTTCATACAATTTTGACTTTATTTACTGTGTGTTGATTATTATAAAATAAGAAACCTGCTGTGGTAGAACAACAAACAGGAGCGTAGCAAGAAATTCTGCCCCCCCCAAAAAAACTTAATTCTAAGACCCCCTCCCAATAAAGAAAGTTGTTTGATGTTCCCGGAATTTTGGCTCAGTCCCACAATTGTGAAGTTGCTTGGTCAGTTGCAATGCCACTAACAACAGACCTATCGTACTGTACATTATGTTGCAAAGATCCAATAACTAACTCGTAGCTATTTATTACATCTTTTTTCACTTCTGAGTCAATGAACCCTAATTATATTAAATTAATATTTCAAAAAGCACAGAGTCCAAATATTTGTCTTTTTTTAAACAAAAAACCATATTTTTATCTCAGCTTTTAATATAAAGTTATTAACTCTGATTTTTAACTTCTGACATTGCAAATTTGCAAGAGATGGGACAAGTTTTACATTAACCACATGGTTTTTTAAGCAAATGTTTTAAGATGCGGAAGTTGTTGAAAGTGAAATTAGATTTAAAGAATCTGTGTCCAGAAATGATTCTTGCTGTACAGATTCAGAAGGAAGTGGGAATCTCCTTTTCAGTGATGGAGACTTTGATTGATTGTATCAGAACAATGAAGAAAAGAAAGAACAGAATAGTTTTCATTCACAGTCTTTTGCCAATCAGACATTCACTTACTTGGAAACTTCAAATTCAATAACCAGTTTTAACTTTAAAAGCAATGAATCTGCTCAGAGACTTTCTAGCAGAGACTAATCCCTTTGTACTGTTTCATGCCATCAGATGGGCAGACATGTACTAAATATTGACATTTCTTTGTCTGAGTTCTGAGTTCGTAGACACATTTCTCAGACACCATTTCATTCAAATAAGCATGTAGATGTGAACAATTGTATTCTGGGAGACAGAATAATTACCCCCATGGAAGCTGCCACAGCATCTTAATTGGTGTGGACAGACAATTCTAATTTCAAAACGTGATATTTTTCTCCATTGGTGTTTCTGTATTGATGTAAACTCAGCTAAGTGTCTCAAAACCTTTTCAATTTAGAATGCAGCAGGAGCACACTTTCCTTAAGACTCACAAATATAAATTTCAATAATTGTGTGAATAAAACACACAAAAAAGTCTAGATACCAGAAGGAAGGTGATCATAAAAGTGTTTTTTTTTTTTTTTAAATCCCAGCACTATGACAGCCAAGCCAGTGCACTGAAGATGAATTTAAGAAGCTCTAATCCTAATTCATTGTGTCTAAACACATTACCTTTTCAAAAACAGTGAAATGTTAGAAATAGTGACAGTGACAGAGACTATTTTTTGTTCATACATTTTGTTGTTATTACATTAGCCCAAGAAAAAGGTGAGTTACATACAACAGACATCCAAGGTAATGAACAATACATCAAACATTTGGGAACAAAACTTGTACTACTGGTAAATGGTTTGACCCCTTCTTAATTTCATTCACTGCAATAACAATGACCAAAGTCTGTTGGTAGAATTTGCAGTGGCAGATTCTGTTCAATACCACAATTTTTAAAAAATAATCAAACTGTGATAAATAAAGAAAGCATAAAATTGTGTTAGCTATTACTTGAGCATAAGTAGTCAACGCACCTCTTGGAAAGTCAACTCACCACAGTTCAATTATTTTAGCATGTGTCCACTCCAGTTGGACAATTAAATTTTTCATGAGATCATCAGTACCGTATATACTCGCATATAAGCCGGGTCCAAATGCAAATGACATAGACCTTGAGCTGCCATCGCATAATGCACCGGCAGATCTTGGTCTATGCAGTTTGGAGTTGGTATTGGTTTATATGTGAGTATATACAGTAATAATCCAGAATTTCAATTTTCTTATCAATATTCTTGATGCCAGTTTTATCTTATTGATCTACACACGCCCAGTGAACATGGAAAATAATTCTTACAAACCTAATTAAAATTTTTTGAATAAATTGAGTTTTCAAAGTAAGCATCAAATAATTTACTTTTCACATAGTAGTTCTTTCAGTCAGTAATGATATTGAATCCAACTTCCAGAACATAGCTAGATAAATGAGATGGAATAACAGTTTCAAATTTTTCTATATATAGTGTTTTAAAAGGTATATGCAAATCAAACCTACATGTAATTCCCAGAATGATTTCCATGTTCTTTATTTTAAAATACTTAACATTTAGAACTGGTAATTTGACCATAAATATTGGTCCCTAGGGAACACAATACTTGAGACGAAACTCATTACATGATTGCAGGGCTCAAGTACAGCATTTATGTCAATGCTGTCCAACAACATGTACCTGAGACTGGAAATATGGTGAGAGATGCTGGAGTTTTCCTTATATGTAAAATTCATAAAAAATTCAACCGAAGTTTTCTATCCCTAAAGTGTTGCTTTACTGAAGCAATGGTTAATTTCCTGAAAAAGATTTTGCCCCAGTTGTGATGGGCATTTACTAGGGCCATTGTGAAGCCAAATTTTAAAGCTCTCCTAGTTCTGTCTCTGGAAGGCAGAACACATGGATAGAAATGACTCGAGCATAATGTTGGACAATGTGTTGATAGTCTTCTCTTTAGTTACTTACACACTGACATGAAGGATGATGTGTGGATAGTCTTCCCTTTAATTACTTACACACTGACATGCAGGACAGTGTGTGGATAGTCCTCACTTTAGTTACTGACACACTGACATACAGGGCAATGTGTAGATAGTCTTTCCTTTAGTTACTGACATAGTGACATACAGGCCAATGTGTGGATAGTCTTCCCTTTAGTTACTGACACACTGACATGCAGGACAGTGTGTGGATAGTCTTCCCTTTAGTTACTGACACACTGACATGCAGGACAGTGTGTGGATAGTCTTCCCTTGTATTACTGATGCCCTGACATGCAGGACAGTGTGTGGATAGTCTTTACTTTAGTTACTGAGACACTGACATGCAGCCAATGTGTAGATAGTCTACCCTTTAGTTACTGACACACTGACATGCAGAACAGTGTGTGGATAGTCTTCCCTTTAATTACTGACACACAGACATGCAGGACAGTGTATGGTTAGTTCTCACTTTAATTACTGACACAATGACATGCAGGCCAATGTGTAGAAAGTCTTCCCTTTAGTTACTGACATACTGACATGCAGGACAGTGCCCTGCACTAGGAACATGGTCTAGGGTTACAGTCATGCTCTGATGTAATGTCAATGAATTCCAAGCAAGACATTCAGGTTCAAGTGTAAAATTATTCACCAGCATCCATGTATAGACCCTTGAAATAATAAACTAAATGTATAACATTAGTGAATCCTAAAAAGATCCCCAAGCTCCTCTCTTGTAAGTTTTAAAGATGGAAGAACATTTTAAACAGTCATGAATGCATACAGTAGTACATAATTCCTAAAATAAAATTGTAGATAATGAAAATTTTTGAAAATGCAAAATGGAATGACTAAAGGACATGCAAAATTCTGCCTCAGAAGTGAATATTGTTATTTGGTGTGAATAAAATACTAGACTAGTTGTGGAAAATTTTCACAACCCCATTTTACATGATTCTCTTCAGTGTCCATTGATTCATGTCATATGTCCATTGTTAACTCACTGTATCAATGTCATAGATGAGGACACATGTATGGTGTATATCTATTGTGAAGTCAGAGATTATAAGACATATATTGGAAAAATTTTTGAAGTTCATATCTTGCTTACTAGTGCCTCTTGCATAAACTTTTCATTAAGTTTTAAAATATCTGATTAAACTTCTCATAACTAATTGATATCTGTAAATGCATGTTTTGGTGGACTAATTAAAAGATATATACATGTTTTTAAATATCTGCATTTTATATTTTCTTTTTAATACTTTCTACATGAGGCAAGTAGATGTACAATTTACAGATATACATATATGTAATTTGACAGGTGAAGTATATTGCTGTTGTACAGATTAATATTTGTACTTGTACATATTAATATTTGTACTTGTACATATTAATATTTGTACTTGTACAGATTAATATTTGTACTTGTACATATTAATATTTGTACTTGTACAGATTAATATTTGTACTTGTACATATTAATATTTGTACTTGTACAGATTATTATTTGTACTTGTACATATTAATATTTGTACATGTACTTGTACATATTAATATTTCTACTTGTACATATTAATATTTCTACTTGTACAGATTAATATCTGTATTTGTACATATTAATATTTGTGCTTGTACATATATTTGTACTTGTATTTATTAATATTTGTACTTGTATGTATTAATATTTGTACTTGTACAGATTAATATTTGTACTGGTACAGATTAAAGATCTAACACATTAATAAATGAAATCATTTACTTGGTTGAAGTTTTAATGTTTTAAAAAATTACTTGAACAGAGCAATAATATAATAAAAGCCTTAATTAAAGGTCTCATTTAAAACATGAAATGGATGGCAGACAGTTTCCTTCCTTTAAAATTGTATTTCTTAAAGTAAGAAAACTGCACCCAATTCATAAAAATTGGTAATTGAAAACTTCTTGATCACAGTTTTTCTACTGAAGAAATTACAGTTCAAAGATTTTTTCAAACATATATTGCTTTTAAATTTAAAACTCTCATGAGAAAATGAAAATTCAAACATCAGTGATAACATTCTTTAAGCATGATTAATCTTCAAATTAAATTGAAGCATGAAAGAGTTTATTCACTTGACTTTTATCCACAAAGTTTTTACTTTGAAACCTGTTGAATGCCAATGTGGCAATAAGCATTTGCATTAGTAATTAACTGTCAAACTATACAACCTTTGAATTTGAAGAATATGTAAGGTTTATGACAATAACTCAAATATGTTCTGACCCTATAATCATTTGGATACTCATAGGATTTGTCTTAAACATCTCAATATAAAAATGGTGTTGAACATAGTCTATATAGTATTACTGCCTTTGAGGAAAAATGAAGGATATTAATGGATTCAAGGGGTTAGTCTAGAAAGTCAGTCATTGCTTCTGGCTATGTTGCACTTAAAATGATCATAGATAGAGAAATTAGGCTCAACTTGAGCCTGGCACTAAGTGTAACTGACAACAGTCAGGGACTTAATTGACAGATGAAACAAACACACCTTTATACTTCAGATATAACTTTAAATTTATTGATTGAAAACATGGTATTTAGATAATAGTTTGATTTGTCAACTTTAAAGTTAAGTGCATTTCCAAGTATGAATTTTTTGCAACATCTGTTCAGTTTACCAATAGTTGGAGATTAGCAGTAATATGCAACCCCAGTAGACACAAGTCTATGCCATGTAATTTTCTTCTTCTTTCTTTTTTTCCACTTAATTCTGAATGGTTTTAGATAAATACGAAAGACCATAATCTTCATATGTATAATGACATAAATATATGATACATACATTTTAGTCATGTGCTTTATTGGAAGAAATATGGTAGTGATCAAGCAACTGTTTTCAAGATACCCTGCTTCAGGTAATATTTTATCAATGAGATGACTTGTATTTGAAACAATTTGAAACTTGAAGTACTGAATAATTGCACTTCTGCATACAGTTCTCTTTTATAAGTTTTGAAGTTAAAGAACTAATGCCTACTCAGAGCTGTCTATTAAATGACAGAGTTTGAGTGATTCGACCTTAGAATGGGCTAGGTTAAATTAGACGTTATATTTTCTCATAGATAACTGTAGCACACTTTTGTGCCAAATGGAACATGTACAATACAGTCTAGTCTCATTAATTCAACTTCAGTTTATCTGACAAATCTTTTCAAGCTGCATTCCCTTGTAAAAATTGTAAAGTACTGCATGTAATTTAGATCCAACTTCAAACTGCAGAGACCCAGATCTGCAGTCACATAATGTATTGGCAGAACTGGGTCTATGCAGTTTGTTAGGAGTAATTAGCATGAAAAAAGAACACATACCCTGATATACCAGCGCATTATGCGATGGCATATTCGGGTGTATGTTGTTTGCAGTTGGACTCAGTGAGTATATACCGTAAGATGATGGCATGACATGATTTTGTTGCTCTTTCAATGAAGAATCATGAACAATATTTTGCAAAAATTGTACACCAGAGTCAAGAAAAAGGGTGAAATCTGACAGGAGGCCCATAAAGTTGTGTAAACAAGCTAGAGTGATTTCCATTGAGCTTGTTTGTCACCTATGTATCTTGATATACAAACTATGTAATGACAATAATTCAGCTTGGTTTGAAACTAAAGGGTCTTGACTGCATGTACTAAAATGTATTTGTTGATTGAAAGTCACCATCAAATCAGGCTGACCTAATAGTCAAAGCTGACAAAGTATGTGGGTATGTTAGCACAGTGTAAACGGGACTGTTTTTTTTTTTTGATGATCAGAAAGAGCATTCACATCAAATTTTTACATTTCTTTACACCCATAATTTTTATTATCAAGCAAAATCATCAGAGTCCAATTTTTACCTTTCCTTTTTGCTCCATAATTTCAATTATTAAGCGATTTGTCTCATATTATATTTGATGCCTTGACATCCTATATGTGAAGGAATTTTTTATCTTGTTTGTAAATCTGGTATGAGAATTAATATTACATACATGAATGATGAGTATAAATTGACAGACCATAAAACCATTCATACCAATAAAACCAAGTAGCTCTCAAATTATATTTTTGTTAGAAAAAGATTTCTTTTCAACTTTTGCATTTATGTTTAAGAAGTCCCATTTTGTCATGACTGGAGTAAATTTTATTAAATAACTATCAGAGACATTTGCAAATGTTCACAATTTCTGCCAATATTCATCAGAACAACTTCAGTCTGGACATATGTTTAAAATCCAGCAATGATCTGATAAGATCAAAGTTAAAGTTTGACTAATTAAAATGTCACAAGTCTACAGCAGTGGCGGCACGAGGGTTCGAGGTGCCCGGGGGCAATGTTCTTAAGTGGTGCCCCTACTTTGCAACATAACAGTTTTAATGTCAGTTGCCAACCTCACCTGGGGGCAGTTGTCCCCACCCCCAACCACCCCCACTCGCGCTGCCACTGATCTACAGCTATCATCATGTTTGTGAAAATTGGGGCCTGTTTCCATGTACAGTACATATTTAGACAAAAAATGAAACTAAAATGCAGCAAAGCACATTCACCAGTAGCTGCTTGCTTTTTTCTGAGCAATAATTTCACCACAGCAAGGATACTGAATCCAAAAATGCATTGGAAAGTAAAGTTCTACAAATTATGCTTGGTTTTGTGCTAGCAATATATAGTGCCACCTGTCAAAGCTGCTGAAGAAGGAATTCACTAACAAGGGTCATATATTGTCTCTGACAAACAGGTTTACAGGAAGCCAATTTTTAACCTTTGAAAAACAATAACCAGCCTTGCTGAACTGCCAAATGACTGCAAAAAGTAATACCATTCCTGTAACACAGCCTGTAGAAATTCAGTCCGATAACAACTGCTATAGTTTACAAGTGATGCTGAACTGAATTGATTTGACATGATCCAAAAACATTATGATATGTTGTTTGAATGGACCAATGACATGCCAACAATGGTCTGTAACTCAAAACAAATGCATTGCAATTTTGAGATCCTTCAAATTTTGTATCCTCTGCTCTTTGTCAAATATGACTTTACTAAAATGGAACACAAAACATCATATAAAAATATTCTTATCAAGTTAGAAAAGGTTTTCGAAGGCAAATTGCTTGAAGGAAAACAGTAAATTTAATTTTGCCAGTATTAGATAAGATTTTCAAAGAAAACTGCTTGAATAAAATGAATTAAAATTAAATCTGCCATTATTCTATCTATTTCATAACAGTTGATACTGGTTTACATATTTACAGATCTTTGTAGATTCTTGTGTAGATTTGACTTTAAATATAACCAGCAATGAAGTAGGTTATAACCAAAATTCTAAGTTTACTTTGCTTCTGAAGTCAATTTACAAAGAACTACTTTTCTCTGAAAAGGCTTAGTATCATGTTTTCAGAGTAGTCAGGAGTGAATTGAAAGTGCAAGAGTGCACAATGTGCATTGTAAATACTAATTTCTGATTTTGCATTTGTGCGAAGATCCAACTTTAATTTTTCATTACTTATAATGTCCTTGTGAGATAATTCTGTAAAATGAACAGTGTAGATCTGGACTACCTAGCGTACTGCAATGGCAAATGTAAGTTTATAGTTTTATTAGCTTTGTTTTAAGAGTAGATGCATGCACAGTAATTTCCGTGTTTTCACCAATACATTATGAGGGATTAATATATTACCCCACTTGAGCCCCACTAGGGAGGCTGGAGGCTGATAAACAAGCTTTGCTTAGTGAAATGGACATAACATGCTTGTTGGAATAATGATAATTTATGAGACTTGTGTATTAGCCTAAATCAGATCCCAGGTATTTCTTGTAGATAGCTCTGCTTGAAACTAACCAGGCAGAGGAATTCATGAATGCACACAGGAAAAAACCCCAAAGAAAAATGGAATTTGTTCTGGTTGACAAAGCTGCTGCACACTGAATAAGCATTTTGCAATTACTTACAGAATTAGTATTATAGAAAGAAAGAAAAAAATTAAAGATGCTGAAATAGAGTAAATTATTCCTGTTTATGATACTAACTGATTACAGATTGAAAACCTGGGAAGAATTTGTGTATTTTATCTATCATGAAGCTCATTTCTCTATTTCATTCTGCTGTTTGCAGAAAAGTGTGGCCATTATCAGTATGCTACAGCATTCAAAGATAATGAGAATTTATTAAATTGAGCTTCAAATTGACAGGTTTAAGGCATTGGTTGTTTGGTTTTAGAATTCACTTTTAACACATCATTGGCTATATTATAATGAGAAAATGGGAGCTAAGTGTCTTTCCCAAGGACACACCAAGTCAGCCGACCCAGGCTGGCCCTGGCAAGTACAAAACCTGCAACCTTTGGATTTCAAGTCCAAAGCTATACCAACTGGGTTACTATGATTTCCAGTATAAATATAAGGCCAATATGAAACTGGATTTACAATTTAATGTCAATACATGTACATACAGAAAATGAAATTGTCTGTCCATTGTACAACATTACAGTGTCATAGCACAAGGCAATGTTCAGATTTAGCCATGCCAAGAGTTTATAGAATTTCAAAGCATGAGCACTAACGTGATCCCACAGCCGAGGGTGACATCTGTCAATCAACTAGCACCTAACAGACAGTCTCATGCAGGATCTATTGAAGAACCCGCGATTGCATGATTCATGCTAATTTCTAAACAAGATGTACAAGTGGGCCTGAAATCGCTCACCTGGCTAACATAACTTACCAGTGGGCCTGAAATCGCTCACCTGGCTAACATAACTTACCAGTGGGCCTGAAATCGCTCACCTGGCTAACATAACTTACCAGTGGGCCTGAAATCGCTCACCTGGCTAACATAACTTACCAGTGGGCCATTTCACTAAGCAGGTTTATGTGCATGTAGTACATGTATTGTAAGAATACAACCTGTGTAAACTATCTCACAAACTTTATATCATGTTGATTTTACCTATTTTACTATATCCTGAAAATTTTTATATCTAAAGAAAAAGGCATAATTAATATGCATAGGCTTTTGCCCACATTAGAACTCATCCAAGATCTTGATGATATAAACCCATTTAACAAGTTTGATAGAAATTAGATGATAAATATAGTCTCTGGATCTAAATGGTAAGAAGACCTGTCAATCAGATGCAAGGTATCTCATTAATATGTGCAGATCTCACTTATTATTGAACCTCTCTATGACAATAACAATGATGTAAGTTTGTTTACCAAGGTGGAGCAAAATCCAATTGGATCCGGTCACCAGAGTGGTAAAAAGCTTAGCCAATCACTGATAAAAGATTACCTCATTAACATGTGTAGATCTTGCTCATAATCAAACTCATTCAACATCTTCATAATAAAAGACTATTTTCAAGTTTGATCAAACTTGGATCAGAAATATAATTGCTCGAGTGTTGACAAGCTCAGCCAATCAGATGCAAGGTCACATCATTAATCATAATCATACTCAGTCAAGATGTCTTTGATAACATAGGCCTATTGACATTCTCTAGAGTATTACAAAAACAGCCAATCAGATGCAAGATCACCTCATAAATATGCACTGGTATTGCTCTTGCCGATGTTAGCCTATTTATCAAGTTTGATTAATATCTAGGGTAGTCAGAAATACAGTCTCTCGAGTAGTGACAAACTCAGCCAATCATATGCAAGACCAACTCATTAATATGCATAGAGTTGCTCATAATAAAACATACAGTTGTATTATATATCTTGATGATTTAAGCCTATTTACCAAGTTTGATAAAAACTGGATCAGAAATGCAGTCTCCTGAGTGGTAACTAGGTCAGCCAATCAGATGCAAGAACACATCATTACCGGTAATATGTGTGGATCTTGCTCATTATAAAACTTGTATGAGATTTTTATCATATAAGTGCATATTCCAAGTTTGATCGAAATTGAATTAGAAATATTGACTCCAGAGTGGTAACAAGCAATTGTTGATGGATGGACAATGCACAACGGACAACACAGGGCCACACCATAAGCTCACTTGGCCCTTTGGCCAGGTGAGCTAAAAACCACGTAAAAGAATCAACCAAATCAAACATAATTTTTGTAATACCTACATCTATTTCTTCATTAAATCTCTCCTGAAGTTAGAAATAACTCTGCCAGTACTAACTTCCCCTTTAAATTCAGTTCTAGAATAGACCCTGCCTATGTACTGCTAACCAATCTGATCACCAGTTATGTGTGAATCATTTCATAAGCGGGTTTGCACACCCAAGTAGGGCAAACAGTAAGACTTTACATTATAACATATACAAATTCAACTCTTTTAAAATTTTTCATCAAATTTTCAAAATACAAGTCTTATTTCAATCATTGGGAAATTTTTAATAGAAATACTGTATATACTCACTTACAAGTTGAGTCCAAATGCAAAACCCCATAGACCCTGATCTGTCGTCGCATAATGTGATGGCAGATCAGAATCTATGTTGTTTGTTCTACAGATTACTTCTAACAAACTGCATTGACCCAGATCTGCTGGTGCATTATGCAATGGCAAATTCGGGTCTGTGTAGTTTGCAATTGGACTCAACTTATAAGCGATTATTTTGGTAGATAAGCAAATGTGTAGGTGGTGGATTCTTTCTTTTTCTGATGGGTCAATTTGCTCTAAGCCTGGAACTGAAGTGATTTCAGTTTTAACTGGTTGACCATTCAATATCATACTTCACCTCATTTTAAAAAGTACATACAATGATAAGAGCACAGATCATACAAACAAACAGAGACATTAAGAATTAGTGATTTAGACATTTTATTTGCTAACTCCAGCATATGATGTAGTGTTTAGGCCCCAAAACCAAACCTTGTACACTCAGAAACCAAACTTCATTGCACCTTTTGGCATATGAATTCATCCACATTTAGAAACAGCAAAAATCAATGTTGGAAATATTTCAAAATTCTGTATTCCCAAATCACCACCGTCGTTATAAAAACCTCTCCCCCCAAAAAATTCTCAACAAATCCTCTCCTTTGCAGAAAAAATTCAATGAAATGAGGGCCTCCTATCATAGCCATCTGTCTCTGCATACAGATGGTTCAAAAGATGGAGACAAAGTTGGAGCTGCCATTGCTACACCCCATGGCAACATCTCAAGCCCGTTACCAGATAAATCCTCAATTTTTATTGCAGAAATTACAGCAATACTTGAAACTTTGAACAATGCTGAAACCTCTCAAAAAACAAATTTCACCATCTATTCAAATTCCCTTTCCACACTGAAAGCCTTGCAGAATTTAAATCTGAAAACCTATTAATATCCCAGATGTTAGAGAAACATAATGTTCTCATAGAATGTGGGAAAAGTATTCTGTACTGTTTGATGCCTAGTCACATTGTTATAAAGGGTAATGAAAGGACCAAAGCTGCCCTGCAGTCACCTGTTTCCAAATGGAAGATTCCATATACTGACTTCAAATATTGTATTAATCTGCATGTTCGTCATACTTAGCAAAATATGTCGAATGAAAACTCCATAAAAAAACTTAAGAGCATCCAACCAACTATTAAAGAGTGGCATCCCTCGTATAGAACAAATAGGAGAGAAGAGGTGGTATTGTGTCAATTGCGTATCGGACACACATACCTGACTCATGCATACGTCCTGAAGGGTGAACATCGACCGGAGTGTGTACCCTGCTAGTGTCCACTGACAGTGGAACACATTCTTGTCAAGTGTGTCGATTTCCAGCCCATGAGACACAAATATTTTAATGTGAACTGCTTGAAGAAACTGTATGAGGACGTACCACCCAAGATTTTACATGTTTTAAGTTTATCTTTAGTTTTATATACATTTTACAGAATTTTAACCTTTTTATGTTTTATATTTTGTCTTGTTGTACTTCATGTGTACATTTTTTTGGAAGAGTTTATCTTCCTGGGGATCAATTTCCCTCACCAATTGCAACAGGGATTCCGAAACGAATGCAGTGGAATTACTGCAGCCTTTATAATAAAAGAAGGAGTAGCTCACTATTTTGAAGGTCACTCAAAAGTATATGCTGCATTCCTGGACAATGCAAAGGCCTTTAATACTGTATGGCATGATGGCCTTTTTTATAAGCTTTTCTATCTTGGAGTTAAAGGTAAACTGTGGAGATTGATTCGTAATTCTTTTTGAGATGTTAGGGCCCTTGTTCTGCTCAACGGCTAACATTTGAAATCATACGTAGTCAACCAAGGAGTAGGACAAGGAAGGACGCTATCAGCATGGTTATTCCTAGTCATGATAAATGATCTAATATCGTTATTGGAGTCAACAAAATCTGGAATACAAGTTGGCACCTTAAGCATTCCATGTGTTCTACTAGTTGATGACATGACCCTGCTATCCTCATCATCTATTGGTATGTGTATTTTGCTTCGCAGCCTCCATGACTATGCATCGAAGTGGAGACTCTGGTACAATGCTGACAAAAGCAATATGGTCATATTTTCAAAGAAAAAATTCATGCAAGAAAATACATTTATGCTTGGAGATAAGCTGATTCCTATAGTTTCTTCTAGAATATATGCTGGGGTTACTCTCTCCTCTGACCTTTCTAATACTGCTACAGTGAAAAGTGCTTGTGAAAAAGGAAGATCAGTATTTTATTCCGTTGTTGGAATTGGCATTGGAAAGGATGGTATGAACCCAATTAATAGTGCTAAAATCTGGTCTAAAATAGTATTACCAGCAATGACATATGGATGTGAATTATGGTCAAACATGAGCCAGTCGCAGGTATTTGACCTAGAAGTCTGCCAAAGAAAAGCTGCAAGAAGAATTATAGAGCTCGATCAGCGCTCACCTAAAGAGACAACAATTAGCAGTCTTGGGCTGTGGACAGTTGAGGGATATATAGATAAAATCAAATTAGGTTTCTTCAATAAAATCTGCAGAGCTAACGGTTCATAAGCATGGAAAATTATGTTCGACAGAAGAATTCTTGATTTCATGATACACGAGTGTGAGAGCATTGGTTTTGTTAAAGATATATACTGTGTTCTTGTGAAATACCAGCTTGGCGGTTTCTTCAACCTATACGTGAACACCCTATATTTTGCCCCGAAACCAGTCTGGAAGAGGAATACTGAAACGACAGTTCACTGTTTCGAAGAAAGGGTCTGGAGATCTAAACTTGAATCAAGACCTGAACTTTTTCATTATGCAAGTGTTCATACTGATCTTTAACCACTTGCTGTCTGGAAGCTCAGAAAATGTTTTCCTGATAAAACCTGGTCTTTTGCTAACATCGCATATTTAACAATGTGTTCAATTTTGTCTGAGGATGAGTATAACTGTAAACTCTGCAAAAAATTGACTGCAGACAGAGCCAAGCATATGTTACTTTACAGCCAAGCCCTAAACAATGAACGTAATACCATGTTTGAAAAAATAATCGATGCAACAGACATACTAGACTCAGACTGGCTCTTCTCTCAGGATAATAACATGCTACTTCATATCCTTTTGGGCAAGAGAGTTGAAACCTTTGATTCTATGAATGATCAAACATGGCAGGTATTCATGTGTTTGGTGGCAGAAGGATTAGACTCAATGTACAGAAGAACAAATGAACTTGAACACAATTTCTGATAGTATGCTTGTTCAGTATATTAGGGCAATGGGCCCATTTTATTTCTGACTACCATATAAATAATTCACAACTGTTAGACTCACAGTGTTCAACTGGTGATTCAATGTGTTAATTCATTTAAACCGCTCCAGCCAATTGTAAATAATTTCAATTATTTCAAGTTGTCTACATGTTCATTAGCATGTTATTTTTTGTTCTTTGTTCTTTGTTCTTTTCTAGGATATTTTCGACCTACCCATATATATGCATACTTTCGTGCATACATACATACATGCTTACATACATACAGACAGACAGGCAGCCAGCCAGCCAGCCATTTTACACCTGAACATCTGTTCCTTCTCCCTGTTTTATCTACACCTATTACATGTATAATAATAGCTTTATGTTTTATATACTTTTCCAGCTTATAATAACTTTATTGCAAATCAAATATGCAGTGTACTACAGATATTACCTATATAGTGTACTTTATACACATATCTAAAATGTTTAATGCTCTTAAAAAAGCACGGCTATGAATATATTACTCATATTTTTGGGAGATTTCCTTTGCTGTCCCTGATGGCTATAATATTACAAACATTGAGGCAGAAGATAATGGCGAGGACAATTGACAATCATTGAACTTTTTTAATATATTACTTGTTTAGTTTGTTGCATATCCATTAATATCAATGTTTTTTTTTTTTTTTTTTTTTTTTTTTTAAAATTATTATTGATGTTTCTTTCATATTTCGTTTGTGATGAGTTTTCACTCATGTGTTTCTATATTATATTTCCTTTAAAGTTTTTCATTTCAAGGATATTTTCCACCTGCCCATATATTTCCATACTTTCAGACATACATACTTACATACATGCATATAGACAGACAGGCAGACAGGCAGTCAGGTGGGCAGACAGACAGACAGGCAGACAGACATTGTACACCTGAACATCTGTTCCTTCTCGCTGTTTTATTTACACCTATTACATGTATAATAATAGCTTTATGTTTCATATACTCTTCAAGCTTGTAAAAAAAATTTCAAATCAATTATGCGGTTTATTACAAATATTGCCTATATATTGTACCTTATACACATGTCTAAAAAAAAGCACGGTTAAGATTATATAACTCATATTTATGGGAGATTTCCTTTGCTGTCCCCGATGGCTATAATATTGAAAGCATTGAGGCAGAAGATAATGGAAAGGACTATTGACAATCACTGAACTTTTGTAAATATATTTCTTGTTTAGTTTGTTGCATATCCAATAATATCAATGTATGTTCCGATTATTATTGTGTAATAATGAAAATACCTGAATGTAATCTCTTTGGAACAGGAAATAAAGAAAGTCATACATACATACATACATACATACATACATACATACATACATACATACATACATACATACATACATACTCTCACCTGTGCATAGGTGTCAGATATTTTTGCTTTATATGGTAGCAGAGTAAAATCTTTGGTTTGGTTTTGTGTTTTATGGCACAGCAAGACATAAAGGTTATTTAGTACCTAGGCAATTGAAGTAAAGTGCTTGCCTAAAGAAACACTGCGGTAGTGGATCTGGGCTGATCTGAAGGTAGGATTCAAACCAGCGCCCTTTTGGTCATGAGTTAGGCATGCTAACCTCTAAGCCACCACGGCTCTCAGAGTTAGAAGTACTAATATTAATTAGATATGCTTTTATGTAGATATAAAATACTGCATTCACAGTGTGTGGTATCTTACACGAATATGTACGGTATCCAGGAATGACATTCATTCATGTTTTATACTTCTATCTCCAATACCGCCACTATCGCCTAACTCCTACTTAATGGCCAGACTCAGGTCAGTGATTGTCTATGAGCACATCTGATATTCTCATATTACACATAAAATATCCTGACAGTATGGCATGCCTCTGTGTAAGGTCAAGGGTTATCTATTGCATTATCATGTCTTCAGCCACCTCAAGATGACCAAAGCTCTCAAGCCATTGAAGGCTGTGGTCAAGTGATTATGTATCCATTATCAGCAGATCACATGTGTAAGCATGTCTTTATTTGTTTGTAATAAAGCTGTACAATGAGAGAGGTGTGTATCAGCATCATTTATCTCTTTTCAAAGCATTGCAATAGCAGCTGAAATCAGTAGGTTGTCATTTAATTTAACATACTGTCTTTTTCAACCCTGCAGGGATACCAATAAAATTGATGTCCAAGACCAACAAAAGGTGTCTGATCACAGCGGAAGATTTTTCCCCAAAATGCTGGGTGTTTATGCATGAATGGATTGGAAATAGAAATTGTATTTTGTAAATTTGTACAAAATGCTGACTAAATTGGCAAAGTTATTTTTGATGTTCCTTTAGATTCAGTATCTGTTTCTTGTTTCATGCTGTAAATACAGATAAATTTCCTGTACAGTTTATCTGAATACACATTTTAAAGACATTTCAAAGATCATTTCAAAGAAATGGAACTGAAAATATCCAAAACACAAAAATCTCTCTCAAAGCCTTTGTAAGACAGCTGTACACCTCTACAATTTCCAATTCTTCGGATTTTTCCTGAATTTTATTAGGTTACCCTGAAAACATGATACTTCTTAATGATGCAGGGCCTTGGAACAGTTATGTATTAGAGAGACTTAATGATGCAGGGCCTTGGAACAGTTATGTATTAGAGAGACTTGCAACAGGTGCATAATAAGGTCCAGGACTTTGAACAGTTATGTATTAGAGAGACTTAATGATGCAGGGCCTTGGAATAGTTATGTATTAGAGAGACTTGCAACAGGTGCATAATAAGGTCCAGGGCCTTGGAACAGTTATGTATTAGAGAGACTTGCAACAGGTGCATAATAAGGTCCAGGGCCGTGGAACAGTTATGTATTAGAGAGACCTAATGATGCAGGGCCTTGGAACAGTTATGTATTAGAGAGACCGAATGATGCAGGACCTTGGAACAGTTATGTATTAGAGAGACCTAATTATGCAGGGCCTTGGAACAGTTATGTATTAGAGAGACCTAATGATGCAGGGCCATGGAACAGTTATGTATTAGACAGACTTGCAACAGGTGCATAATAAGGTCCAGGGCCTTGGAATAGTTATGTATCAGTGAGACCTAATGATGCAGGGCCATGGAACAGTTATGTATTAGACAGACTTGCAACAGGTGCATAATAAGGTCCAGGGCCTTGGAACAGTTATGTATTAGAGAGACCTAATGATGTAAGGCCATGGAACAGTTATGTATTAGAGAGACCTAATGATGCAGGGCCATGGAACAGTTATGTATTAGAGAGACTTGCAACAGGTGCATAATAAAGTCCAGGGTCATAATGGGTTACAGTTACCATAATGTCCACAGTCACCTCTAGATGGCCCACAGTTCCCATGGCATTTAAGGTAGTGGTTACGGAATATATATCTGCTATCAGTGGACCCCATGTGTTTATGCATGTCTTGATTTGTTTACAATAAAGTTGTAGAATGCCTCCTAAGTTAGAGCGTTTTCTATCTGCATCATTTATCTCTCTCCAATAAATTGCAGTAGAATCCCCCCCCCCCCCCAGCAGAAATCAGTAGGTTACCTCTTAATTAGGCATATTATCTCTTTGAACTCTGCAGGGACATGGTCAAACTGATGTCTCTCATATGGTTCCAAGAACAACATAAAGGGTGTTGACCACACAAACAGAATTTTCTAAAATGTGCATACATTTTATTGCTTTTTTATGGATTGGTGGTGGTATAGGGTATTTTTGCTTATTTAAGGACAATTTTGGCTTAACTGGCGAAAGTTATTTACTGCTCTCCTACAATCAGAATCATATTTTATGCTGTCATTAGAATATCATTATCATACACATTATATCAGTATCCATTTTTGGGTATATTCACGTACAGGTCACCTACTGTATATACTCGTGTATAATCAGGGTCCAAATGCAAACAACATAGACCCTGATCTGCCATCGCATAATGTGCCAGCAGATCAGGGTCTATGTTGTTTGTTCTACTGATTAGTCCTTACAAACTGCATAGACCAAGATCTACCAGCGCATTATGCGACGGCAGATCTGGGTCTATGCAGTTTGCAGTTGGTATCAGCTTATACGTGAGTATATACGGTATTTCAAAGATGCATTGAAAAGATTTTAACTAAAAAAACATAAAAAGTCCATCTTTAAACCATTTGTATGACAGTTGCTAGTCCTGTCTGATCTAGATTTCCATGGTTACATTAGACTAAGGTGACACAATTTCAAGATTAGGGATCGACAGGAAACAAAAATACATTTTAGAGGGAGTTGCCAAAAGTAGAATAACTAAACTGGACTTTTTAACAAATGAAAATATGAAATGAATAGGTATGACATAAGTCAAACTAGATTTATGTTTGTAAAAGACATATGCTCCAACTGCAGTCCATAAAGTTGAAAAATGTATACAGAATTGCTGAAATGGCCTGAAAAAATATGTCATATACATATCAATACTAATATACACACCAAATTTTATTTTTCTATCCGTAGTGGTTTTTGCTATATTGTGTTAAAAAGGTTTTTAGTTTTGAGAAAGTACAAGTTCTAACAAGGTTCTTGTAAAAAAACATTACAAGTTCGAACAAGGTTTTTGTATAAAAAAAAGTACAGGTTCCAAAAGTAAAAAAATGTGTAAAAACAATGAAAAAATCAAATCAAGTCATCTACATATGAATACAAATATATACATCAAATTTCATTTTGTCTGTATGGAGTGGTTTTTGATATATTGTGTTAAAAAGGTTTTTAGTTTTAAAAAAGTACAAGTTCTAACAAGGTTCTTGTAAAAAAACATTACAAGTTCGAACAAGGTTTTTGTATAAAAAAAAGTACAGTTTCCAAAAGTAAAAAAATGTGTAAAAACAATGAAAAAATCAAATCAAGTCATCTACATATGAATACAAATATATATATCAAATTTCATTTTGTCTGTATGGAGTGGTTTTTGCACAATCTTGCCAACAAGCTTGTCAGGCTGGACATATAGACAAGACCAAATCAAGATGCCCTGATGCAAGCAGTGTGTGTGGGTGTGGGTGGGGGTGGGTTTGGAGGGAGACCATCACAAACATTATATTAAGGCCAATCATGTCAAATAGTTGTGACTATAGGATAGCTTACCCTTTATGATCAAAAGCAATGACCAAATCAAAGACTTTTGAGATATAAAAGTTTCATTTGTGATAAGTCATATTGGTATATACCATATTTATCAGACAATAGGCCCATGCTCAATTATAAGCCCCTCCCCCTTTTTTAATAAAGCAAAATGTTGGTGAATATTTACCTAGGATAACTGTAGTTCAATAATACCCCCCCCCCTCCTACTTTTTTCACACATTTTTTAGGCTGCCCCCTGGTCTTATCATTGAATAAATACTGTACAGTCAAACCTGCCTCAAAGGTCACCTATTTAAAGCAATCACCTGTCTTAAAAATCCATTTTTCCAAGATCTTTTTGCATACATCTGATTGTAGAAGCAAACCTCTGTGATGCAACAACCTATGTTGGGAGGCCTGTTTTCTAACTTTCCTAAGATAGGACTGTGCTAAAAGGAGTTTAATACATTCCAACAAATAATTATTGTATTATGACAAATTAATGACTTGCTAGTATTTCTAAGCAAAACAATTAGAAACTACAAATATTTTTTTTGGCCTATTTATTTTTACTAAAAGAAGTCTGGAATAATGAAAATATTCTTATGATGTGCTTACTGTATATACTCGCATATAAGCTAAGTCCAAATGCAAACAACATAGACCCTGATCTGCTGTTGCATTATGCACTGGCAGATCAGGGTCTATGTTGTTTGTTCTACTGCATTATGCGCTGGCAGATCTGGGTCTATGCAGTTTGCAGTTGGTATCGGTTTATATGCGAGTATATACGGTATTTACTTGCAATGAACCTAATAATAGCGCCTTCAGTGCCAGATAGCAATGATACTTGTGATTTTCACAGAGTTGATTATCCTTAATAGTGCTAAAAAGTTAATGAATTGGTTGCTGTATAACAAAAAAGTTGAAATCAGAGGCTACATTGATATATTCGGTCATGCTATCCAATAATCATTATTTGCCAATTAACCTGAGTGAAATGTAATGATCCAAAACTTGTTATCAGCCATCACTTGATTTTACAGTCATTATTGGATTCCATTAGATCAAATTTTACTTACCGTTTATACTCGCTTATACGTCAGGTCCAACTGGAAACAACATAGACCCAGATTTGCCAGTGCATAATGCGCTGGCAGATTAGGGTCTATATTGTTTCTTCTAGTGATCAGTCCTAACAAACTACATATACCCAGATATGCAGTTTGTAATTGCATCCAATTTATAAGCGAGTATAGACAGTAAAGAAGTGTACATGATTTTGGAAGATGCCTGATGTTATCAGCCTGTTTCATTGTTCTAGAATGGACTACATTTTTTCATTGTTGTTTTGATATTTTCTATTTCTTGACTCAATCTGCTACCTATCTCCCTTAAAAATCCTGAAAATAATGTCTATCAACATGTGTTCCAAGCATGGTTTCCCACAGTCAGTTGAATCCACTTATAAGTTGCCATCTACAGGTTACATATGTATTTTTAATACAGAAATTTTGCAATACCAGTATGTCAAATATTTAGATACAAGTAAATTTCAATTTAAAGCTAACTTGTCGCAAACAGGCAGTTTGAAAAAGATATTTGATATAATAAAAACTTTACCAAAATGGAATGAATAGTATTCCATCATTATAACGCTGTCAATGGGAGCCATAAAGTATACGGCCTTTTAATGAAGTACATTATAAATACAGTACTCCTTCATTATAACACTGTCAATGGGAGCCATAAAGTATATGGCCTTATAATGAAGTACATTATAAACACAGTACTCCCTCATTATAACACTGTCAATGGGAGCCATACAGTATAATGCCTTATAATGAAGTACATTATAAATACGGTATTCCCTCATTATAACACTGTCAATGGGAGCCATAAAGTATAATACCTTATAATGAAGTACATAACACATATAATTCTAGTACCACTTAATGAAATGGGATCCATGACCATACATACCTTATACCAGGAACAGTGTTATAATGTAATGAAAGGCCTTATATTGTTAGGAAGTTCTGTATTTAAATTGGAAGATATTTAACTAAACAAAATTTTGAAAACATCTCTAAGTCCCCTATTTACCAATGTTGTGTTTTGATGAAACAGAAACAAAAATGAGGTGGAGACAGCAGCAAACATCAGAGAATCAGCCACTAGCTACACATGTTTGGCTGGCCAGAAGTGCTATTTCATATCATATATCTCTATCACTGTTGTATCCTCTATTTTATCAATTATTTATTAGTAATTCAACCTTAATTGGTGAATAAATCAAGGCTATGGTCAGATATGTCAAGGTAAGAACATGATATAGACTTCGGCCAAGCATAACATGTCCATATTACAAGCGGAATCAGCTGATAAGAGTAATATAAATATATATAGCAGCTGTGTCTCTAGGATCAATTAATAGTTTGACAACACCATGGATATTCTTCTAATTACCAAAGTCGCTCTAATAAGTGCTCAATGAATTTGTATTTTACAAGAACTGTGTTTTAAGAAACACATGCTATGCCCCCGTGATGAGCTGTTGATGTAACCAAGGGCATAACCCCATGATGCAGTGGCCCCAACCAGAGGCATGATCCAATGACAGGAATGCTATAGGAATATATGATATTTTTATTTATTCCAAATAAGGTGTACATTGGATGGAAAAACAAAACAAAACAGTTACATGCTTTTTAACTCAAAGAATAACCCAGCAGTAGTATTGGTACTGGGTAACAGGTAAAAATGTGATGATGTTTTATTCCAGATATGCTTTAAATTGGAGAAAACTTTACCGAATAATAATAATAATAATAATAATAATAATAATAATAATAATAATAATAATAATAATAAAATTAATCAAAAAGTCTTATACTTGACCTCATAGACCCACCTTGGGGATAACCCTGGGTCAACAGTGCCGTAGGGGGAAAGGGAAGTTTGAGATCATATAATATTCCAACTATTATTTGAATTGAGTGAAGTGTTTTGAAATATTAGAAAAACCAGAATGTGTCCATGCACCATGGATGTCATGCCAAAATTAATGCAAAAAAGGATAAAAGGTCCAAGTCAAACAGGGGCCATAATTCCATACAATTTTCCTGAAAAACAGTAAAAATCAAACTTGTCATAGGTCTTCTAAATACCGGTATATAGTATTATCCCAATTTTGGTTTCAATCAATGAAGTCCTTCAAGAATTACTGAGTGGAAATGAAATTGAAGGGCAAAGTCAAACAGGGGCCATAACTCCAGAAGATGTTACTGAAAAAACTGTGAAAAATCGAACATAATCCAGGTCTTCCTAATCTAAAGCCTTATACCAAATCTGATTTCAATACATAAAGTCCTTCAAAAGTTTTTGAGCAGAAATGAAATTCAAGGGCAAAGTTCAAAGTCAAAAAGGGTCCATACTCCGTACAATTTGCTGGAAAACACTGAGATCTGAACTTGACCTAGGCATTCTTAATGCAAAGAATCATACCTAATTTGATTACAATTCATCAAGTCCTTAAAAAAATGATTGAGCAGAATTAACGAGGGCTAAGGTTTAAGTCAAAGAAGACCATATAATTTTGCTGGAAATCTGAGAAAATCAAACTTGATCTAGGTCTTCTTAACGTAAAGCCTCAATATAAATTTGATCCCAATCAATGAAAAGCTTTAAAACTTATTAAATGGAGATTAAATCTGTGATTCCAATCAATGAAAAGCTTTAAAACTTATTAAATGGAAATGAAATCTGTGATTCCAACCAATGAAAAGCTTTAAAACTTTTTAAATGGAAATGAAATCTGTGATTCCAATCAATGAAAAGATTAAAAAACTTATTAAATGGAAATGAAATCTGTGATTCCAATCAATGAAAAGCTTCAAAACTTATTAAATGGAAATGAAATCTGTGATATGATATGGTGTGAAATGATGGCATGGACTGACATAGAGAACACTAAATGCCCCTTCCTTTTGATATGGCTAGGGCATAAAATAACCAAAAGGTGTCCTACTTCTTGTCCCCACAAGACTCAAGTCCCTTAAATACTCTATATACCATATATAATTGCATATAAGCTGAATCCAACTGCAAACAACGCAGCTGTTGTATGATGCTCTGGCAGATCAGCGTCCATGTTGTTTGTTTTCCTGATTAGTCCCAACAAACTGCATAAACCCGGATCTACCGGTATGTTTTGTGCTGGCAGATCTGGTCTATGCATTTTGCAGTTGGATGTGATTTATGCTCGAGTAAGCGGGTATATACAGTACAATGAAAACTCTGCATATAAATTCATATGAATCTATATGCAAGAAGATATCACAGAATATAGGTTTGTATACACCATTTGTAGAAAGACATGTGATGCAGTTTGTAACAGGCAGGAAAATGTCCTTTCATCTGTCTTATGGGTATGCGAAGGTTTCTAAATTTGTATTCCAAGAACTACATTGCAGTATCCAACAAGTCATTTCTAAATTTGTATTCCAAGAACAACATTGCAGTATCAAACAAGTCATTTCTAATATTTGTAGAAACACAAAATTCTATGGTATAACAACTCAACTCACAGTTATCACTTCAGAGTCAGTGCCACAAATGCAGTCCCTATCTATTTTCAGAGTATTTTTTCCTCTCTTTTTTAGATGGTGATCCTTGGCTTGGAGGCATTCTTGCTATTGATTTTAAGTACCGTTTATACTCGCATTTAAGCTGATACCAACTGCAAACTGCCTGCATAGACATAGATCTGCCGTTGCATTATGTGCCGGCAGATCTGGGTCTATGCAGTTTGTAAGGATTAATCAGTAGAACAAACAACATAGACCCTGATCTGATGGCGAATTTTGTGACAGCAGATCAGGGTCCATGTTGTTTGCATTTGTACCTAGCATATACGCGAGTATATACGGTAAATTGCTTTTTCTTCAGAATATGAGGATCATGGTGTGATTGTCTGTGTGTATTTTGGCTATTGATGTACTGATACTGTCCTGGAAGTGAAATCTGTGACCCATGGTACATTGCTTTGTCTGCAGTTCAGCATCTCCACAAAATGATCGATAACCCATCTCCACAAAATGACCGATAACCCATCTCCACAAAATGACCTATGACAAGAACTTAGCTGAAAGTTTGTCTAGGAAGATACTTCCGATTAACATGCTGTACTATTTATTTGGATTTGGACACACTGGAAAGTTAAGTACTGAAAGTCAAATGAGGAGGAAATATATAAAGAAAACAATTGTGTACTGAGTCCATAAGAAATACGGGGTCAGCAAGTCTGCCATTTTGAACTTGATTCAAACAAGACTTGCTGCACATTAATGCTGAAATACTTTGTAAACAGATATTACAGAAAACAACAATGCATAGTGATAGATTTGAAAATGGTTGCAGAATTTGTCATTAGCCTTCTCCCAAGTTGATTAATGTTTCTTAATGAAAAATCTTCATTCAAACACAAGCATTCCCTCTTGAGTGTCCAATGAATGACATAAATAAAGTTTCATTGGGAAACCTCAACTTTGGCTTACAAGTACTGATGATAGACTGGTGATAGCTTCAATGAATAGTAACATATTGAACTTAGAACCAATCTATCATTTATCCATATGGGAAAAATCTGAGTTATTATGCTAACTGTTCCTATTTTTATATCAGCTCTTCTTTTTAATACTGGCACACAGAGTGATGATATGCCAACATGTTAAATTTCACAGGGCAGTAATGTTGCTGATACTTTATATGGCATCTATTCTTTGCATATTGATCAACCATGATGAAAACTGTCTGCCAAAGAGTCACAACTTTCTCCAGTCACCTTTACAGTTGTTGGACTGTTCTGTAGAGGTCAGGAATTTTTCATCTGGAGTTGAATTCTTATGTCCATAGCCAAAGACATTGTACTGAAATCCATTAGCATTAAGCAGATGGCTACAAAATTATAAATATTTTTCATCCTGTAATTTTTGGTACAGAAAACTTACTTATTATTAAAATTTGCAAACTTTTTGTACCTAAGATAATTATAATTAATTTTTATAATTTTTTTGTACACCTAAAAAAATAATTAATAAAAAGTGTATAAAAATAACACACAATACTGTATTTATGATTTACTAAATATGAACAGCAGATATGAGCTTTATAAAATATATTATTTTCATCAGCCAAATCCACTAGGATGTAAGGAGAATGCTTTTTCCAAATTTAATGTAACGACACTATCAAAATAATTACTGTTTAGCACTGCAAGTGTTATTGTTTTTTTCTCATAACAAAATCCATAATATATAAGCTTATGATGGGCAGGAAGTTTGACAGCAAACTGCCGTGACAACAATAATTCACTAAAACATAAATATTTATCAACTTCTAGCAGCAGAAAGCAAAGATCAACAGCCAAACATTAATTCATTTCATCTCTACTGAAAGTGAATGTTCATTGCTCCAAGGAAATGGAAGGAAAATAATCAACAATACTGCAGGGCTCCCATCCTTATTCAAGTAATGAACATCACCATACATCATCAACAAACATGATTGATTTGGTTAATCCCATATTGGTCAGCACATATTGTAACAACAACAGTTCCTTTCTCACTTACAAGCATTAGTGAAATGAATAGAGTGATTCAAGGATGTAAATGGTTTCTGTTACAATCTGATTTTACAATACATAGTACTGTATGTACTCGTGTATAAACCGATACCAACTGCAAACTGCAGAGACCCAGATCTCCTGTTGCATAATGCGCCGGCAGATCTGGGTCTATGCAGTTTGTAAGGACTAATCAGTAGAACAAACAACATAGACCCTGATCTGCTGGCGCATTATGCGATAGCAGATCAGGGTCTATGTTGTTTGCATTTGGACGCAGCTTATACGCGAGTATATATGGTACACATTCTTCTTTGTCCTACCCTATGTATTTGCAAAGACGTCGCATCCAATTGCAAACTGCATAGACACAGATCTGCTGTCACATAACATGCCAACAGATCTGGGTGTATGCAGTTTGTTAGGCCTAATCAGTAAAACAAACAACATAGACCTCGATCTATCAGTGCATTATGCGACAGTAGATCAGGGTCTATGTTGTTTGCAGTTGGATCTGACTTCTATGTGAGTACATATGGTAGATTATATATCATATAATTACTTTAGCAGGTTATTGCTATGAGAGTATTAATATCCCAAGAATGTTTGTTTCAGCTTTAATTATATATCTGTCTAAGGTGATTAAAAAAACAAGAAGAAAAAAATTACTGTATTTTGTAGCAGAATATATTTCAAGTTAACCATGCATTGAAGTCACATCCGATTGCAAACTGCACAAACCCATATCTGCCATCACATAACACACAGGCAGATCTGGGTTTATGCAGTTTATGAGGCCTAACCATTATGTGACAGCAGATCAGGGTCTATGTTGTTTGCAGTCAGATCCAACTTTCACGCGAGTATATATGGTAGATCCTTTTGATCTCAAAACTTGAACTCAAAGTCTGAAAATGTTTTCATTTTAGACTTAATGAACTTCAAGGATCTACTGACTTTTCTACAAGATTTAAATAGTGTAGGAATACTCCAAGTACTATATGCTGATTTTTGGGTTTTGAGATTGAACTTGGGTTTTTTGCTCAAAATGTTTGGAGAATACAGTGCCAGATTTAAAGAACGACACAATTAAATTATCATATTTACTAATGTATCAAGTAGATCCAAGTATGGGCAGCATAGACCCAGATCTGCTATCAAATAAACCACCAGCAGATCAGAATCTACATTTTTATGTTCGATCTATAATTACGTGTCAAACGCATAGACCCTGATCTCCTTTATATGATGGCAGGTATAGGTGTATGCCATTCACAGTAGGTTGTGTTTAGATTTTTGGGTTTAATGGCACATCAACATATGAAAGGCTATATAGTGTTGAGGAACTGGGAGTAAAGTATCTCAACCAGACACACCACAGCAACTGACTCAGGCTGATCTTGGCAGATTTTAAACCCACAACCTTTGGCTTGTGAACCCAGCACTCTAACCACTAAAGAACTGTGGCTCCTCCTATTTATAGTGGAATGTGTCTTATCCTGGAGTAAATACAGCACCTATTATCATTACTGCAGTTTGAAATGATCCAGTGAAAGGATGAACAAGGACAGGGGTTGACTTAACACAGATTTTTCCATTGGCCAACAGGGTCAGATCACACAGAAATCAGCTGGCTCTGCAGAAAACAAACTGGCCCTCCCCATCAAATACAAATAAAGACTTTGGAAAATTTAACTGACTCTGTGGCACTGCAGCTGCCAGTATTAACTGGCCCTCCTCAAAACCCACAGGCCATGTGCCAGTGGGCCAGCGGCTAAATTGACCCCTGAAGGATGGAAATTGCCTTTAAAGAATGGAATTCTATAATAATGAGGTTTTCCTACTCTAAAAGAGGTCTTGAGGAATTCCTAAAATTTGAAGAAATCCTCAAATATTACCCTGTTAATAAACTTGATTCTTCTCATGACATTTCTATATACAAAGACTTTATAATTCCATTTTTAAAAATAAATAAAAAATAAATCTCTATTGAAATTTCATCATCACTGAAAAAAATACCAAAGGTAAAAACATAAAGGAAATTCCTAATATGAGAAAGAAAATTTGAGGTGATTAAGAAAACCTGGGCTACATTTGAGGAAAGACTGTAATAGTTGGGGCTGTCACAGATCAAAGAACTGCTATAAAGAACTAAACAAATTTATTAATTATTTTTCTTTCAGTTTGACATCATTTAATTTTCTTGAATCAGAATTTAGAACCCATATTTAAAATGCCAAGAGAATTAAAATATCACTGATTACCATATAACTTAATACTGAAGACTGGGGAAGAGATTCCATTTGAAGAAATGTTATCTCCATTATACAATAGAATAAGAGTAGTGAATGCTCTCTTATAGATGTCATTTTCTTTGTAATGTTATCTGATACAAAACAATATAAATAAGAACAGTCTAAGAGAAATATGAAAGTAAAATTTGGTACTTCCATCCTTTCAATTTATTAAGGCCAGCTGAAATCATAAAAAAGGAATAAAGAAACATTTGTATGGATTTTTTTTTTTGCTCACTGAAATGTATGGATAGTAAAATGTACTCTCTGATTGGCAGAATCTGCTTTAAACACAGGTGATTACTTGATGAAAATATCTGCCCCATAAAATATGTAGAATATGAAAAGTATATGTTTCAAAGTAGACAAAGTTATCTACTGTAATTATTTATATATAACATTCACCCTACTTCAAATAGTATGAACTCTGGGCCCATAGTCATGAAACTCTGAACACGTATAATGAACTTGGACTCAAAACTCTGAACACATATAATGAACTTGGACTAAAAATTCTGAGCACATATAATGAACTTGGACTAAAAATTCTGAGCACATATAATGAACTTGGACTCAAAACTCTGAACACATATAATGAACTTGGACTAAAAATTCTGAGCACATATAATGAACTTGGACTCAAAACTCTGAACACATATAACGAACTTGGACTCAAAACTCTGAGCACATATAATGAACTTGGACTCAAAATTCTGAGCACATATAATGAACTTGGACTCAAAATTCTGAGCACATATAATGAACTTGGACTCAAAACTCATACAGTAACAAGAAAGCCAGGGCCTGCATGTTGAGGCCATGATCAAGCATTGGCTGTAAAGTGTGTAACCTTGACCCCAATGCCACAAAGTTGTACAAGCATTTCACCAAATGAATTTTCTTAGCTCCATAACGATTCATTCCAGGTATGAACAAAATCTATCAAGGGTTTAATAAATATAAGCAAATTAATAAACTTTAACCAAAACCTTAATGCAAAATTTCAATGACTATAACCTTGACCCCATGGTCGAAGGGGCAAGTAAGCATGTTGCAGAATGAATTGCCTTAGCTTCATAATGGTTCGTTCCAAGTACGATGAAAATCTATCGAAAGCTTTAGGGTATATATGCAAACCAAAAAGCTATAACCAAAACCTTAACCACTGACACCAATGACACTAACACAGGAAAAATGACTTCTATATCTTGTTTTTCCACTATTGTAGTTGTCACATAATGTGTTGGCAGATCAGGGTTTTTGTTGTTTGTTCTACTTATCATTTCAAGTGAACAATGTAGACCCTTATTTACTGGTATATTAAGTCATGACAGACCTGGTCAATTCAGTTTACAATTTGCTATAGGTACACACTAATAAATACATGTATAGTACTTCAGATTCTCTGGAATGACTGATGATTAGAAGCATGGTTTGCAAAGGTGTATTTTGTTTGGAGGTACATATATATTTCAAGGGGTTTTGGAAAGATAAAAAATTGAAAAATCTTTAACCAAATGCTGAAGTAAATTGTCTATGACTGTGACCTTGACCTCAAGGTAAATGGGGCAAGTGAACATGTTGCAGAATGAATTGTGTAAATGTATCTTTTTTTGAATGTATACATGTATTACTTTAAGGCAAATTAACAACTACTGAATGTAACGTGTCAAACAATTTTGTCGAACTTCTCCGTTCTAACTTTCTAATTTAGTATTTCAATTTCATATTAAAGCTGTCCTGTGAATGCAGTCATTCTAATTGTGAAGTGTGGCTTACATTTTTGTGTGCCAGCGGGGCACCTTTAATTGCTGAACTTTTTGCTTAAGCAATCAGAATTTCAATTTTCTTGGCATTTGATGGGAAATTGATTCTAGTTGTAGCAGTTTTAAATATTTTGGTGTGGAACAATTGTAGTAAAAACAACATACTGTCAATTTTAAGTAGCATCTCTGAATAATTCCCTTCTATTTAAAGTTGCAAGATGATGTTGCATCTCAGATATCAAAAGGAAAATAATGCAATTCTCAAATGCATCTTCAATTATTGTATCACTAGGAATCAGGAAACCATCAATTTAAGAATTGTAATAATCATTTGTTTTTGATTAAGGAACCATTGTGAAAGACGTCACTTGAAAAAAGTTGGCAACAAGTGAAATTGAGATACGAGTATATTGCTGGAAAATTAGCACAGTTTGTCAATAGAAAATTACAGTGCTTTTTAAAATAATGCTGCAAAAATGTTAGGAAAAGGAAATCCTGTAAGCATACCTCACTCTTAAGGCAAAGTGTGAGCATTAATTACTTAAGCACTTTTTCCAGTTTAAATTCTATTAAAATTTAAAATGTTTTATTAGTTTAAGAAATGGGTATGAAAAGTTTAAAATGCACAAAAGTTTCTTTCAGCTGGCATACTCATTCAAGGAAGTTACTTAAAGTTGCAACCCAGGACACAGTCTGTTTTGTCATAATGATTACCATTTAATTAGGCTTTATATATATATATATATATATATATATATATATATATATATATATATATATATATATATATATATATATATATATATATATATGTATATGACTGGTGATGTATACCAATGGTTCCCACTCAGAACTCTTCAGAGTAAAGCCTTACAAATGTTGTTTGGATAACCAAGTTGAACCACCCCAACCATAACCACTCAAGAGGAGTGGACTTTCAAGATGGCCACCATGGCTGCCATACTGGATTTCTGCAGGGTGCCATTTTCATTTTGAACCAGGTAGACAATCATAAGAACTTTTTAGTGGGTAGTGGGGTAGTGATAAGTAGATAATGGATTTCAGATCGACATCATTTTCATTTAGAACGAACTATATATATCATATATTAACTCTTTTGGTGGAAACCCCATGTTGATAACAGATATGACCATTTATTCAGGAGTAATAGTGACAACTAGATTTTCAAGATGGCCACCATGGTGGCCATATTGGGTGTTAGATTTGGACCATTTTTGTTAAGGCCAACAAGACACGATAAGAAGTCTTGTTGATGAAAACTCCATGTCAATATGATGATCCATTTAGGAGTAATGATAACAAGATTTTCACGATGGCCACCATGGTTGCAATACTGGATGTCTGAAGGGCACCATTTTCATTTATGACCAACCAGGTATCATAAGAAGTCTTTTGTTGAAAATCCCAAGGTAATATGACTATCTGTTCAGGAGAAGTAGTGATTGCAAGATATCAAGATGGCTATTGTGGCACCATTTTCATTTAGCACCAGCTTGACATCATAAGAAGTCCTATAGTGAAAATCCCTTGTTTGATTGGACCATCCATTCAGGTGGCATAGTGATAACAAGATTTTCAAGATTGCCACTGTGGCCGCCATATTTAATGTCTGAGCAGCACCATTTTCATTTTGGACCAACCACACCTTGGGATAAATGTGTGTGTAAAGTTTCATGGTAACTCTCCAAGTAGTTTTGGAGGAGTAGCGACAACAAACTTGTGCTAATGAACGGGTGATGGATGGAAGACAGATGGACAATGGATGGATGACCAGTAGTGCTAAAAACTAGATATGTCAATAAACAATTGCTTATAAAATACCCTCCCTCAATCTAAAAGTAATAATGCGATAAAGCCCATTGTTATATGTGACATCTTGTTATGGTACAAATGTTTGCAAAGTTTCATAAAGATATTTCAATTGGTTCCAAAGATATTAACTGTCTTTAGTGTGACATAGAGATGGACAGACACCATGTTTTAAAAATAGGGAATAACTAAAAAATGCTTATCAGACAGAGCCCATTCTTTTACAAATCACATTATCTGAATACGATACAAGAACATACCATGTTTCATGAAGATACAAAAAACGGTTAAGGAGATATTAATTTGTATATAAAATTTTCAAACATGGGGATATAACTCTAAAAGCACTGAGAAGAGGAATCTTACACAAGACACAATCTCGTGTCATGATATAAGTGTATACCAAGAATCATGAAGATATAAAAAAAAATGGTTTAGGAGATATTAACCAGAGAAGAGTGTGATGGATGAATTGTGTCAATTTGTAATAAAACTCTAGAAGCACTAATCTGACAATGCAGAATCTTATATGGGACATTAATAATTGTTATAATCCAAAATGCTTAGCAAGTTTCATGAAGATATCTCAAATGGTTCAGGAAATATTAACTGGAGAAGAGTGTGATGGATGGATGGATGGATGGATGGATGGATGGACACAGTGTGTAAAATAAAAATAGGGACAACTCCTAAACTGTGCATCAGGCAGATTCCATATTTTATATGACACAATGTCTTGTCATGATACAAAAGCATACCAAGTTTCAGTATATAGTCATGATACAAAAGCATACCAAGTTTCAGTATATAGTCATACAAAAGCATACCAAGTTTCAGTATATAGTCATGATACAAAAGCATACCAAGTTTCAGTATATAGTCATGATACAAAAGCATACCAAGTTTCAGTATATAGTCATGATACAAAAGCATACCAAGTTTCAGTATATAGTCATGATACAAAAGCATACCAAGTTTCAGTATATAGTCATGATACAAAAGCATACCAAGTTTCAGTATATAGCAATGATACAAAAGCATACCAAGTTTCAGTATATAGTCATGATACAAAAGCATACCAAGTTTCAGTATATAGTCATGATACAAAAGCATACCAAGTTTCAGTATATAGTCATGATACAAAAGCATACCAAGTTTCAGTATATAGTCATGATACAAAAGCATACCAAGTTTCAAGAAGATGTCTCAGAGGGTTCAGGAGATATTAAGTAAAGAAAAATGTGAGGGATGAGCGGACGGACAGACAAGCTGACTGCGGTATACCCCCCAAAACTTAGTTTGCTGGGGCTGGCGGTGGGTGTGGGTTGTGTGTTGTGTGGGAAGAATTAAAAAATTAAAGATTTAAAAACTCTAAGGTTTACAAGTTGAACTATGGTGTTTCCTCTTTATCGCTCCAGTCTTAATTTAATTTCAATAACTCATTCTTTGACATTATCTAACAGAAGATATATGTGATTTCTCTATCCTCATTTTAATTCTGACATCATGAGGGTATTTTATGATGTTCTGCAAACAAAGTTCGTTGTGTTATTAGTTTTGGCCACACTAAATCATACAAGTGAAGTTATATCTATGATTATTAAGAAAAGACAATATATTGAATCTGGTTCAATTTGAAATTGAACTTGCCTTTATGGGCAAGACTTAATTTTTCCACATAGTGTCTCAATTGCTCAACTGACGGTTACAAATCTGAAAAGTCTGTTAGTTTGTGTCAGAAATCTATCATACAGACTGAAAACAAACATGAACACGATCAGATCTTGTTAGCTTTACCACAAAAGTCATACGAATGATTTATATGTACAAAACATTAAATGACTCACATTTGGTTCAAATTGTTCATAAAACAAAATATTTTTCTCCACAGAAAATAAAGCATGAATGTAGTTTAATGCCTGGTTCCCAAATGAAAAACAAGATGGATTCCATCGGATAATGACAAACTGTCAATTCTTCAGCCTGGGCCATGACATGTGGCTCAAAAGTAAATCACCTAGATTTGATTGTTTTCATGCCTTATGTCAAACAGGCAAATAAAAATAGGAATGGGGAGCAGAGGCAAATGTAAAAAATGACTGGGAAGGCCTATTTTATTGTTGCAAATCATCATAAAATTAGTCTTGAACTTCTATATCTGTTATAATAAATACCTAAGAGATCTTGACTTGGTTTTAAGGCTAACTTACACATGACTCACAAGCATGCAATTGACAAAAAGAGCCCAAGTCATTTTGCTATATATTATTTAAGCCATTAGTTTTACTAACATGGTTAGCTGAATTTGTAGGTAAAGTACCCATTCTCATCATTTGGATTCTAAGACCCTAAAGGTTACAGTGAGGAAAAAAAAATTGAAAATAACAATTTGCTAAGATCTTATGTCTGACTTGAAATAGTTTATTGTAGATTGTTATTTAAAAAGAGAGCATTGTGTCTCTTGCTAACTTACAAAGAAATAGAAGAAAATTACTTTTTTTCTGAGAGAAAGCTCTATAACATTTAATAAAAGGAATAATATACAAGGAATAATTTAAAACTAAAATAAAGTTTTGATTTTAAAAACATTTTTGATCCAAAAAAACAAAAACATTTCTAATGTATGAGGCATCCAATTTTGAAGAACAGAACTTCAATAATAAAAAACAAACTTTTTCTCTCATTTGAAAAGCAAAAGATGCAGTTCAGATTGATTGTGATATATATACAAAATAACACCACTAGTAATTTACATACCATTAGTGAGAAGCAAAAACAGATATGCCAGGCTTAATTTCTCAGGTTCTGATTGATTTTTGATGTCTAAGTCTGTCTATATCACTCTTCAGCATTTCAATGATGACCATTATGCAAATGAAATAAGTGTCCATTTCTTTGATGCTCATCCATTTCTGGGGCATTATTGGGTTATGCCATAAACTCTTTGGCCCATTTCAAAATGCTACCATACACATCTCAATATAAAGTACTTCTGATAAAAGAATCCTATAAAGAAAGTATAATTAAACAAGAGTACCATATACACTCGTGTATATCTCAGTCCAAATGCAAACAATATAGATCCTGATCTGCTGTCGCATAATGCATCGGCAGATCAGGGTCTATGTTGTTTGTTCTACTGATTAGTCCCTACAAACTGCATAGACCCAGATCTGCTGGCACATTATGCGATGGCAGATCTGGGTCTATGCAGTTTGCAGTTGGTATTGGCTTATACACGAGTAATATGGTACATTATATGTCTGCCCTGTGTTTTTGTGTTTAATAGTCCTCTATGCTGGAACTAGTAGGGCATGGTTGACTCTGGCAATTATTGATAAATGGGTCTGAATGACCTGGATCTTTTGGTCAAGGTACACAGTCTGGAAGTACACTTACTGTTCAGAAACCAATATTTCTTATTACACTCACCATGACCGTGATTTCTGACCTTTAAACCTCCAAATCTATAGGTTTCTTTATTTCTACAAGTGCAATCCATCCACCAAGTTTAGTCAAGGAACTTACTCTAGACAAAAGGTTATCCTGCAAAACCTTCTTTTCTTTGTGCCAGAATGACCTTGACCTTTGAAAGTTATTATGCCAAACCATGTTTCTTCTTCAGTTAGTGACCTTTGACCTTTTGATCCCAAAATCAATTGGCTTCTCTCTTACTCAAGATGCAAGTCATCAACAAACTCTGGTGAAGGTACATGGTCAAGACAGAATTTGTTTAGCAGAAACCATTTTTCTTTAGTCACAGTGACCTTGATCTCTGAACTTTTGACCCCCAAATTAATAGCCTTGTTCCTTACCCAAAGTGCAAGCTATCCACAAAGTTCGGTCCAGGTCTGTGACATAGAATGAATATTATTGTGCAGAAACTATGTTTTTCCCTGTCAGTGACCTTGACCTTTTACTTTTTGACCCTAAATTTGACAGACTTTTTCCTTACCACAAGTGCAGCTATCCACAAAGTTTGGCCCAGCTCTGTGATGTAGAACTAATGTTATTGTGTGGAAACTATTTATTATTCTTTCAGTCAGTGAGCTATACCTTTGACCTATTGACCCCCAAATCAACAGGCTTTTCCCTTACCCCTAGTGCAAGCTATCCACGAAGTCTGGTCCAGGTCTGTGATATAAAAATTAATATTATTGTGTGGAAGCCATTTTCTTCTTTAACACAATGACCTTGACATTTTATCTTTTGACCCCAAAATTGATTGGCTTATTTTTTACCTGAAGTGCAAGTTATCCACAAGGTTTGGTGAAGTTATGTGCTTTAGAACTAAAATTATCATGCAGAAAATTGAAAGTTAACAGTCATACAAAATTACACTTTGAATCTAGTTTCCTGGAATTAAGGTAGCTTGGAAATGGAGTTAAATTCTAGCTGCATGAAATAAATTCTAGGAAGTAGCTAAGCAAAATGCACTCAAAATTAGAAAGGTGTTTATTAATTGTATATGTAATTAGAAAGGTGTTTATTAATTGTATATGTAAGGCTATATGAAAAATGAATTCCTCTATAGACAATAGTGTTCTGTAACTCCTTAGGCAAGCCTGTTGAATTAGATTGGAATTACACAGTAAACATCCATAAATTTGATCAGTATCTTAGAAAAGATTTATTTCTAACCTACAGTTATTCACTTTGGCTGATAATTCCAATAGCCATGAAGGTGATGTATTTTAACTTGATCTGTCAAGGGACCAAAAGATAATGGGGCCAATTTCCTCACTCCCTGAGATTAAAACAATTGCATTTTTATTCAGGCACTACCCTGGGAATGACAAAATTATTCTAATGTCCACCATATGTGTCATATCAGTAGAAGAGACTTAACCTTATTGTCTTTTCTTATTATTCCTTCACTGTACATGATTCAGGAGATAAGGATAAATTACCCATGAGAGTTTCTAATGTGTTTTAGGACTCAATTGCACATCCTACTCTTACAAAATCAATATTCTAAGCTATGTTATCATGCATCTAATGTAAATACAATTTGGAGAGTAAATTTCTCAATGTCAGACTGTTGAATGTTAACCATATTATTTTGACTTGGTAATTTTTCATTTGTTCAACGGTTGGTGTTGGAAATAGATACTGTCTTACCTTCAAGTGTCAATTTTGCACCTATGATTCTTTTCCAGAGTAAAATATGCTACATTTAGAAACCTATGAATATGTTGCAGAATCTAAATTTCTTGGCGAGTTATTCGTATATAATCACATTTTCAAAGATAATGTTAAAAAAACGACATTTGAGTGGCACTGTATTGGATTTGTGGTTTACTTTGATCCATCACTGCAACAAGATAGCTTCACTTTTCACTTAAATAATCACAATTTCCTGAAAACATGCAGTAACATTTCTACACTGTGGTTAAGAGACCACTTAAAGGATGCTCCCAAAGTGTCCTCTTAAGAGAGGTGTTCTTTTAGCTGAAAGATAGAAAGAAACACCTATTTCTCTACATGCATGTATATACTTTTATTGTTATATATATATATATATATATATATATATATATATATATATATATATATATATATATATATATATATATATATACACATACAACATACATCCATAAATATATACACACATATTTATCAATAAGTGAATAAGTTTAAGCTAAAATTGTCGCATGAATAAAAAAATGTATTGCATATTTTTAGTTTGGTAAAATACATAAAATGTATGCAATTTTAAAAATATTACACATAAATATTTGATACATTTCAAGTTCTAAGTTTAGCTGGCATAATTCTGATAAGATGCATAAAAAACTTGCATTCTCTCTTCTAATGTCAAAACTTTGTGCACTTTATTTCATTTATCAGCTGACTGTGTTTTGTCTATGTATACAGGCAAACTGGTGTTTAAGTACTGGCAGTAGTCATGAAACAAGAACAACAAAACATTTTCTTAATGCAAGACTTAGTGATGTTGTTGTATGAAAATTGCAGTCATTGTTGAGAGGTGGACACTTAAAAAATTAAATGGCTCAGGGGGCACTGGGAATGGTTGCTTAATGCTGGGGATGAAGGTGGGGGGAGTGTGGTGGGAATTCACAGAGGTGGTCATAAGGAGTTTTGGACTGTACTTGTCAAGTCTTTATAGTGAAATAAAGATAAAATCTCTTTTGTCATTATCCAGTGTTTGAGTGTTTGAGAAACATTTGAAAGAATAACTATCAAAAAGAGCAAATCATCTGTTAAGCAACTATTTTGCTTTTTGACATTTTTTTTCTCCCAAGTGATAACTGAGCAATTTATGATTAATTTGTTAAGCAAATTCTCTGTAAAAAAAAAAAAAAAAAAAAAAAAAATACTGGTGTCTTGAAACCCAAAATTGATTTCTTTCAAATGCCTCTTAACTCTAAAGGTTTTAACTATAGTTTGATTATTCCATGGTAGGGGAAAATTCTGTTAAAGTTTGGTGATTGTTTTAAATAAAAAAAACATTGCACTTAATGACACATGGCACTCAGCTGTCACTAATATTGTTCTTAATCTGTCTACAGGCCTCATATACAATAATACTTTGACTGAAAATATAGTATTTATAAAAGATTATACAAAAGGCAAGAGTATGATATATACAGTGTATCTATCATTCTACTGATTTCTTACACTCTTTACAACCATTGCTTGAATAGGAAAAGAAATATGTTTATTTTTCCAATGAAAATTCTACTTAGATGTTCTGATACTTGTCCAATAAAAAAATAAAAAACTTGAATTTGTTGGCATGTAAAGCTGTTAGACTAAAAAGGTTTTCACATTTTGCCCCGCTCCCCCCCCCCCCCCAGTGAGTTGAAACTTATATTCAAAACATCTCTTGATCTAATGAAAACCACATCATTTGAATATCCCTTATTGAATCTAAAATTCCAAGTCTAAACCTTAAAATACTCATTCATGAAACATATTTTAGAAAACAATACTTATTGGTACAATTGAATCAGAAACACTACATTTCATTTTAATAGCAATAGTATTCCATTGTACTGTGGCAACAAGTGTTGTTTCTCCCATATGATCAGTACTAGAACAGCAACATGTGATTCAGTTCCAGACCAACTGTTTTTTTGCCCTGAGAAACTCTTCAGGGACCACCTTCCCATTACCAAAACCTCCTAGACATTAAATACCCATTAAACTAATCAAAGCAGGTGGTTTAAGTTAAATACATATCTCTAGAGAAATCTTCCATAATCTCATAAGGAATATATGAATAAGCTGTACAAAGTTTTAAAACAAATCAATGTCTTCTCTTTGGGTTGTGTACAGTCAAACCTGTTTTGTGCAACCACCTCCGGGAAGTGAGAAAATTCACTTCTAACGACAGAAGATGCTTAATAGAGACTCATTACTATCATAATTAAGCTCATAGTTGAGCTCACCTTGAAAAAAGTGACTGTTTACAATAGGTGATTGCTTAATACAGGTGATATTTATAGTATGTTAGATTGTACTTACAAATTTCACCTGCAGTTTAAAAAAAAAGTATTTCCTGAATGAGATTTGTCAACTCATACCTATGTAAATTTTGAATATTGTTTACCCCGACTACCTAACAATCAACCAATCATTGACTCTAAATTTAGAACTTCAAATCATTATTTACCAATAGACATAGGAAGATGGATGAACAGCCCTTGAGAGGAAAGATTGTGTACTGACTGTATGTAATGGAAATGATCTAGGTGATGAGTTTCACAATATATTTATTTATCTGCCGTTACTTCAAAGAGCAAAGATAAATATTTTAAGATGACAATACTATAGCAGATCATATGTTTTAAAATTTCAGTGCTTTGTTTAATTCCCAGAAACTGAACTCATGAATCCATGAAAATGTATGATAGTTATTATTTGTAAAATTCAATTCTATAGCATATAGCTCTACCTTTTAATTCATTGGTCGAAAAATATGTACTGAGTGAAAAATATTTAATATTAATTAGTATGAAGTTCAAGTTATACAACAATATATGATTTGTATTTCTTACTTTATGGTATTATAGTTACTTTACACACTGAACAGAATTGTATTTACATAACTTTTGCTAGCTGCATGTTTATCTACTAATTATATATTTTTTTGTATGCCTCATCTGTCACAAGGTCATGTGAGTGGAATAAAGATTGTATTGTATCTTGTGGCAAAACACCTTTTAGCATTATGTTTTTCAAAAAAACATCTGAAATTATTTCTTAGGGATTTAATTTGAACTTTTTGTCCTGAGATGACTCATTTTTGTAAAACTGTTTTAAACTATCTTTTCTAAAAGTCATAAATCTTGATAAAGAATGGAGGAAAAAAGGACGGAAATGAATAATTAAGAATTACATTTCAAGTGATATTTCTAAAGTGGTGCTTCATTATAAAATAATGGAATTATAGCAAGAAATTTGAAAATGAATCCCCTAAACTATTGTAATTCATTGATTTTAAGACAAAAATTCCTGTCAACTGCTCTAAAACTTCCAAATTTATTCATTTCCATAAAACACAATCTGCACTCTGACACTGGGCTATCAAGTTGCAATGCAAGATAAACAGCTGATAATTTGGACAAGGAAACGGCATGATATTAAGATATTCAGAAAAGAAGAAAAAATTCAGGAATAAAAAATAAAAATTACCAAAACTTGTTGAATAATGAGGAATGAAGGAATTTCAAATGTGGAAAAATGAGTCAGACAACATTTTTTCTATTTCATTCTTATCAAATCTGAAAAAATGGCAAGCTATTTATCAGAGTCTGTGTCAAGAAAATTTGGGGAGTACTTTCAAAATGTTCTCTCTTTTATTAAATCAAGATTGATTCAATACCAACCTGTCACAGTTAATAAATAAGGGCAATTCTGCATAAAAATTGTTCAATTTGTATCTATTTTCTTATCGCAGACCATAATTGTCTCATCCCACTCAGGAAATAATGCAACAGTTTCTTGAAGAAGTCATCCATTTAGGCAACAATTGGTAATATCTATGCTGCCAACAGAAAACTGTCTAAGCTAGGAGAAATTCTTTTACAGCTATTAACCCTTTTTGGTGTTTGGGGCACTAACAAATTTGTCTCATAGTTTCACTGTCATTTAGTACATTAACTGTAATCTTAGTCTTTGAAAATTGTTGAGACTTGCTAAAAAAAATCTTGACTCTAATTCATTGAGACTTCATTTTTAGTTCTTTACACACCAAGTGCAAGTGTGACCCTTAATCTTAGAGCTTTTTCTCTTTTGAGACTGTTATTACCAATCAATAGTATGGATAAGGTTAAAGTATAAGAATCCAATAGTCAATAATTTCTGAAGTGTTCAGTTATTTAAGTGCAAGTGGAGGGAGAAGATAAATTTCCATTTGTCTTTGTCAGAGAAGGCTAAATTCAATGTAACCAATATCCAGGCACAGATGAAACTGTTGATCAGATAAAAGCATTTATGTATTTTCTATCCCATGGCCTCAATTTAATCCTAAATGTCTTTAAGAAGGTGGTTTTGTCTCTTTACTACCACACAAACCTATCTACATATCATTATTGTCTGTCTGTCACTTTGAAAATTCAGAGATGTTTCATGAAAACCCAGACTAATATATTGGCCAATTCGAGTAGTACCGTTACTTTTAGAAATTCTGGCATATGAGAAATTTATTTGCATTTACAAGTGAAAAACTGAAAAGAAGAATTCTCAGATAAGACTATCCTTGTCATTTTCAAAACATTAATGGCTTTTTAAATTCTTAGCTTTTATTAAGATTTATTTTCTTTGGGTTGACGATAAATGGAAACGGATACTGAGAAGTTTTGTTTGGTGTTTTATGTTACAGCAACACAGGTAGGTTATTCAGTGCCAAGGCAACTGGAGTAATGTGCCTTGCCCAAGGGAGACACCATGATAGCCGCAACTAGGTTGATCCGATAGTAGCATTCAAACTCGCACCCTTTCAGTCATAAGTCCGGCACACTTACCATTAGGCCACCGTGGAGAAGAGTATGGAAGATTAAATAGCATTTTATCAATTAATCAATACAAGGATGAAACTGGCAACCTGTTTGTAAATGAACTTGACAACCTGCAACAAGTTTCTCAGTACAAATACAGTACACCCTGGCTATAAGGCCCTTCATTATAACATGGTTTGTGTTTATAAGGTGGGTATGGTCATGGATTCCACTCCATTATTCAGTAGTAAAAATTCTATAGATCATTTACTTCATTATAGGGTGGTCTCATTATAACGCGGTATACTCCATGGTGCCCATGGACAGTGTTATAATGATGGAGTACTGTGTCAACAGACTTTCAAATTAGGAAACAAGGTATGTGCTCCTCTATGTCAAAATCAGAGCACATATATGTAGTTCCCAGTGCTGGATTATCCAACAGGCAGAATAGGAACGTGCTTAGGGCACCAGCAGAGCAGGGGCACCAAAAAAATGAGAAATTACATTTTTTATTTTTATTTTTTTGAATTACATGGGGGGGGGGGGGGCATCATAATCTTTTCAGTGCTTAGGGCCTCTAAAGGTCTTAATCCGGCCCTGGTAGTTCCTACAACAAAGTGTGGTAAGACATCTTTTAAGTCCAGGACAAGATCCTTTGGAAGAAAGTGAATGGGGTTCAAGAATACTTTTTCTTAGAGATATAACCTACCATGCTTAGTATGAGATCTGTAAGGGTAAGGGAAAAAACACAGTACTGCAATAGAGGTGAATCGGTGGGGTTGAGGGGGTAATTTTTTCACCTGAAAATACTGACAGATAACAAATCTTTGCCACTTTGTCATGTATGGATGACAGTGTGTGTAAAAGAAAAATATCTCATAGACTTATAAACCTGACAACCATAACTTCACCAGTTGAAAAAAAAGATTGATTCTTGGATGAATTTGTAATTGGTATGGTTAAATATCAAAGCCTCATCAGTGGCCAATAATTCAAACATTTACCTACGAGCCCAGGACATAGGATGCTGAGACAACTGCTTAAAAATTATGATTTGGTTTTGCTATACAAAGTTTGGAATTGTTGCACGAAACTGTTCTAGCCAGTCAACAATGATTTTTAATTGTCTGAGAAAGTTTGGTTTAGGAACTTCTGTCTCTTGTGCATATATTGCTAATGAGTCAAGGTTGTTATTATCAACGTGGAAGAGTAATGTGTAACCTTCAACAACTTTGATGAAGGCAATGTACAGTTACAGCAACTACTGTATTATCTTCAATTTTTTATACAAAGTTTTCATACACCATCAATTCATAGAAATCATAACTATTTTTGTCCTTTATTTCTTTGTCCAGAGAACTGATTATTCTTAATGAAGATTTTTAAAACATGTATATGGAATCAGCTGAAAATTATAATTAATATTTTTTTATCTAGGATTATTCATACAAGCAAAGTATATTTAACAAATTGTATTAAAAATTAAAGACAATATCATATCTTTTGAATTACCATCTGGACCTTGATGTTGAGTCTGCTCATGAACAGAAATCATAAATGCAAAGTAATGATAATATTTACAATCTCTGTGACCTATACTACACAAGCTTCCCCAATTAATGATATCCAATCCTAAATGGGCTAATACTTAGATATTTAACAATGAAGGATATATATATATATATATATATATATATATATATATATATATATATATATATATATATATATATATATATATATATATATATATATATATATATATATATATATATATATATATATATATAAGACTAAGACTAAGACTTGGGTTTAAAATTTGATTGCCCTTTTTTTGAGCTGAAACTATTTTGAAAGAGATGCAAAAAGCCCTGATCATAGGTCATTAACATACCAACAGAGTAAGTATTTGTTAGTACTAATATTAGAACACTAAATACAAGAACTGATGTGCTTTTCATGACTGACAGCATAAAGAAACTTTAAGACAAGTGAATTCAAACATTCTTTAAACATCCTACAATAGCTGGCAAAAATTGGGCAACATTTCACTAATATATTACACAATGATTTAAAGCAGTATTCAAACAATTCAAAATTCTCTGTATGGCTTATGGGATTTATGACACCTGTACGGTAAAGATACCAGCCTGGTTACTGAGTATATGGTAAATGGGGTTTATAATGCCTGCATACAGTAAAGATACCAGCTTGGTTACTGAGTATATGGTATATGGGGTTTATAATGCCTGCATACAGTAAAGATACCAGCTTGGTTACTGAGTATATGGTAAATGGGGTTTATAATGTCTGCATACAGTAAAGATACCAGCTTGGTTACTGAGGATATGGTAAATGGGGTTTATTATGCCTGCATACAGTAAAGATACCAGCTTGGTTACTGAGGATATGGTAAATGGGGTTTATAATGCCTGCATACAGTAAAGATACCAGCTTGGTTACTGAGTATATGGTATATGGGGTTTATAATGTCTGCATACAGTAAAGATACCAGCTTGGTTACTGAGGATATGGTAAATGGGGTTTATTATGCCTGCATACAGTAAAGATACCAGCTTGGTTACTGAGGATATGGTAAATGGGGTTTATTATGCCTGCATACAGTAAAGATACCAGCTTGGTTACTGAGTATATGGTATATGGGGTTTATAATGTCTGCATACAGTAAAGATACCAGCTTGGTTACTGAGTATATGGTAAATGGGGTTTATAATGTCTGCATACAGTAAAGATACCAGCTTGGTTACTGAGGATATGGTAAATGGGGTTTATTATGCCTGCATACAGTAAAGATACCAGCTTGGTTACTGAGTATATGGTATATGGGGTTTATAATGCCTGCATACAGTAAAGATACCAGCTTGGTTATTGAGTATATGGTAAACGGGATTTATAATGTCTGCATACGGTAAAGATACCAGCTTGGTTACTCAGGATATGGTATATGGGGTTTATAATGCCTGCATACAGTAAAGATACCAGCTTGGTTACTGAGTATATGGTATATGGGGTTTATAATGTCTGCATACAGTAAAGATACCAGCTTGGTTACTGAGGATATGGTATATGGGGTTTATAATGCCTGCATACAGTAAAGATACCAGCTTGGGGTTTATAATGTCTGCATACAGTAAAGATAACAGCTTGGTTACTGAGGATATGGTATATGGGGTTTATAATGTCTGCATACAGTAAAGATACCAGCTTGGTTACTGAGGATATGGTATATGGGGTTTATAATGCCTGCATACAGTAAAGATAACAGCTTGGTTACTGAGTATATGGTATATGCCGGTAGGATTTATAATGCCTGTGCAGTAAAGATATCAACTTGGTTACTGAGGATAAGGTATATGATTTTTAGAACATATAGATATTGCAATACTGCTAATAATGTAATGTATCATGATGGACCATATATCTAAACTAATATTTTAATAATGCTTCATATCCAAACATATTATACCATATGTACCATTTATGATTTGAAGTGTAACAGACAATCTATGTACATGTACAAGTATATGTTAAACAAAGTAGGTTCTGATTTAAACTGTTGCATCAGATAAACATAAGAAGTGAACAGTCATATAGATAGATAAATCTTATCTAACAGTTATGAAATTAATATAAAATGTCAATATTTATTTTCTGATAAATAATTACTCTACTACAAAGTAGTAAATGTGCCTTAATTTTGAACCTGTTTTGTATCACACATAAAAGACCTAATTTTTCTTGTCACAGTATTTTTGTAAACTCTATAAATCATTCCATACTTAATCAGACAAGCATGACACAGTTTTCAAGCATCTGTAATTTATAATAGCTAAAATGATTACAGCATATTGTAATATGACTATGGATACAAAAATTTGCCAAGTATTTGACGCAGGTACCTAATCAAGTTTTTGCTGAAATTTAGAAGTAAATCAAAAGTTTTATTTTTAGGCTGACTGAACAAATAGTGTTGTAATATTAGCCATTGACATTCTATTTTTACAGCAAATGAAAAGGCCTCGATAATAGATGCTTCCTGTCAAATTTTATGAAGTCAGTTCACTGGTTGTTTGTTTTGTTTCTTTGTACAAATAATAGCCATTTTTATTGACATTTGCGGGAATGACAAAAAGAGATAGATGAAACACATAATAAGGAAAAATGAACAAGGGCTATGTCATAAGTTTGAATTGTCTTTAAAAACTTCATCTGAAAATGGATTTTGTTTAGTATTCTCTTAAGACTTGTGATTGCAAAACTGTACCACACATTTACCAGGCAAAAATACAGCTCTAGTTTCTCTTCTGGCTCTTGGGGAGCCACAATGGCTCAGTGGTTAAGGTGTTGAATTTGTGTCCAGAAGGGTTCAGGTTCAAGTGCCATTAGCGTATCTGCCTGGAATGGCTATCATGGTGTGTCCTTGGACACATTAGCATATCTGCCTGGAATGGCTATCATGGTGTGTCCTTGGACACATTAGCGTATCTGCCTGGAATGGATATCATGGTGTGTCCTTGGACACATTAGTGTATCTGCCTGGGATGGCTATCATGGTGTGTCCTTGGACACATTAGTGTATCTGCCTGGAATTGCTATCATGGAGTGTCCTTGGACACATTAGTGTATCTGCCTGGAATGGCTATCATGGTGTGTCCTTGGACACATTAGTGTATCTGCCTGGAATTGCTATCATGGTGTGTAATTGGACAAGGCATTTTACTCTACTTGTCTCTGCATGTATAGCCTCCAAAGTGTTGCTGTGATATAAATGGCCAAAACAACAAAAACCAAATTCCAACTTCATCTTAAAGTTTTAATTCAGGTGTGTAAAATATAAATTGGCTGGAAGGCTGGAACTGAGGTGCTTTGAGTGGCTGAAACAATCCAGAAGCTTTCAGACATGTGGATTTAAACATCCTACAGCAATTGGCAAAAAAGGGACCAACAGTTGGCAGAAAATTACACAATGATTTAAACCAGAATTTACATAATCTTCAGCTTCCTCCCTATGGCATTTGGAAGTTTATGTTGCCCATACAAACAGAGATACCAACTCACTGATTGATGATATGGTGAAATGATTTTTAGTACATTTAGATGCTCCGATACTTATTACCAGAATAATGTTAGACAGTGCAGATGGGCCTATATCAAAACCTCTTCCAATAATGGATCTACAGATATTTTCATGGGTTTTTTCCCCCTGACTTTGATGTGGTATAAGGGAGATTATATCTATTCATGCGTGAGCATACATCAAGCAAAGTGAATTCTGAAATGAACAGTTTTATCAAAAAAAATTAGAGTACCAATTAGTCATAAACCCTTTGTTCTGACTATGCAAATAATCAAAATCTTATTTATTAGTCAGCAAACATAAAAACAAATATAAATGTTTATCTTTTGCACACATTTCCTAATTTGTTAAAACTATAAATGTATCTTTGTATTTACTGTTTAATTGGATATGCAGTGTACAGGATTGTTTATTTTTCTCTTGAAAACTCAGTTTACCCAGTTTATCATAAAAACTTTAAATAGATTGGTTAATATCAATAACTTTAAATAGACTGGACTTTAATTCAGCCTCACTATGAAATGTTAAAACATTTATATTTCAATAACAACATGTATTTCTGAATTTAAAAATCAATTTTACTAACAGCAATGAAGGCCAAAGCTTAAATCCAGCCAACCACCAACCAACCAATCAGCAAACAAACCAACCATCAACCAACCAACCAATCAGCAAACAAACCAATGTTATTATTAATAATTTATAACAGGTGCCAAAAGGCAGTGGAGAAAACAATCATATACGGGATTTATAAAAAGAAAAGATGGCAAAATAGTAAAGATGAACAGTTAATTATGCTGGCTATTGGTCCATTGAAAAGTTACCTCTGTTCAGATGTTAGTTTCATTACAAAGCTAGCTTTGATTTAGAGTTGGCAGCATAAACCACTGCTACACATGACTTGTCTATTTATAAGTGTGGTACTTGTACTAGAAATGCAACCCACACACACATTACTCTTGCAGATGGCATATGTGTATGATAGACCTTTTGATTCCCTGTTTCAGTTTTCCTCATGTAGAAAGCTTCTGAAACATAGAACAAGTCTGGAAATTCAATAGTACACTTACGGCATGTAGCATCAGACAAGAGTGATTGGCGAGTCCCATTAAACATTTATTTTTAATTCAGATATACATTGAGTTATTGAGATGTATATGTTCTAAGAGATCTTAAATAATAAATTTACCTATTCTAAAATGCTTATGACATTCTATTTGAGTATTGGCATGGATGCAAAAGTAAAATTGCCAATTCATATCTGTTGGGTATATTTCTGCAAATTTTCTGTAACTGGAGTACCTACTGACTTTAATTGTCTGTAACCCCAATAGCTATTGATTTTAACTGTCAGTAACCCCAGTAACTATTGATTTTAATTGTATGTAACCCCAGTAGCTATGATATTAACTGTCTGTAACTCCAGTACCTATTTATTCCAATTGTCTGTAACCCTAGTAGCTATGATATTAACTGTCTGTAACTCCAGTACCTATTCATTCCAATTGTCTGTAACCCCAGTAGCTATTGATCTTAACTGTCTGTAACTCCAGTACCTATTGATTTTAATTGTCTGTAACTCCAGTACCTATTCATTCCAATTGTCTGTAACCCCAGTAGCTATTGATCTTAACTGTCTGTAACTCCAGTACCTATTGATTTTAATTGTCTGTAACCCCAGTAGCAATTGATTTTAACTGTCTGTAACCACAGTAGCTATTGATTTTAACTGTATGTAACTCCAGAACCTATTGATTTTATTTGTCTGTAACCCCAGTAGCTATTGATTTTAACTGTATGTAACTCCAGAACCTATTGATTTTATTTGTCTGTAACCCCAGTAGCTATTGATTTTAACTGTATGTAACTCCAGAACCTATTGATTTTAATTGTCTGTAACCCAGTAGCTATTGATCTTAACTGTATGTGACTCCAGTTTCTATTGATTTTAATTGTCTGTAACCCCAACAGCTATTGATCTTAACTGTCTGTAACCACAGTACCTACTGATTTTAATTGTCTGTAACCCCAGTAGCTATTGCTCTTAACTGTCTGATTTTGCTCTGCTGCAAGAATAGTGTTCATCTTTGGAACAAATTTGGATTCAAAATTTTATTATATCAATACAAATTCTTGCATCCATGAGAAACAACATATAATACTTAAATGTGGCCAGTGGCTGATGGAGGGTAGCAATATCAGACATTAGTGCTTTGAGGAAATTCTGGACAATCCTTTCAGTTTCAACCATTAGGCATGTTTAATAAAAAACAGAACTATAAAATTGAAATCTTTGTACCCTGGTGTATAGTTCAAGTTCTTCTAATCAAATCTGATTTCTGATAATTAAGGATGTGATAATTTAAAAGAGCAGTCCATGAAGGGAATGTAAATCAATAAGACTATAGCTGAACAAATAGTCCACACCATACCCTTATAAAGATATACCAACTTGTCTTGTATCAATATACCAGTGAAAGTGTCATTATACCAACTGGTCTTGTATCAATATACCAGTGAAAGTGTCATTATACCCTATTGTATCAATATACCAGTGAAAGTGTCATTATACCCTATCAGATAGGCATTTAATGCAAGCGACATGGTTTGTAAAAATAAATCTTGGTACAAACCTATTCATCAGCTTGTACTTGCTATTTAAAAATAATGTACATTTACAAAACAATTTATGACTCAAAGTTCCTTTAACAATAATACCATCTTTTCCACTTCTAGACAAATCCATTCTGGAAAATGTCAGTTTCCCAGTGAAACAGACATCATGCCTGTCAAAGACTCCAGACTATGCCTTCTGAAATTGACATAAACTGTGCAGGTATAAAGTAATTATCTGGTATATTTTGCCTAGAGTCTCTAAAGAGTTAAATTAAGCATGAAAATAGAGTTTGCCTCAATCTGCCCACTGTCACATCAATTTAGATTTCTATAAAACAGACGATTATTCAAATAGTTTGGATCAATGATTGGACTTGTTTGCTTTATTGGCTCAATGCAAAAGGATTGCCTCTGAGTGTAACATGCCCACTTGATGATTATTTTTGTTTTCTTGTCATATACCAAACATCAAAGTATCTTTTGGGATTTTCTATTACTGGTATCTGCACAGAGATAGCAAACATTTAAAAGAAACAAAAAAAAAAACTACTAAAAAATCCATCCAATAATGCTACAAACAGAATAAAAATTAGGAAGCATCTCACTGCAATTCAATAGATCTGTATTTTATTTTGCATACAAAATAAGATTTCATATTTTTAGTTGATATAGTTGTGACTAGTGTCTGGTTGCATTGAAATAGATATCAAGAGGTTTATTAATTTGACATTTAAGAAAAGGGTGATTATATTTAGACATTTTTTATTTGCTAGAGATTACACATTTGTATAGAAGAGGGCATTTCACATTTATGTTGATAACACTGAAACTGAATTAAAAGATAAAACTGAAACACAAATTTAACTTGACAAAACTTATTTAATTGGCATTTATTTCGTAAAGTGTTGCCACCATGGTATTACCAAAATTTAATTGATCAATATTTCAATGAATATTGTCGTTATTTACAAGATATTGAGAATTTGTTTAAAAAGAAAATGTAACAAAATATATGATTTCTTATTAAAAGTTGTGAATTTCATGATGTTGATTTCAATTTTCTGCGCACTAATGGCCGTATTCAACAATGAAACGAACAAAATACTAAGATTATATTTGCCAATTTTGATTAGGGTTTTATTCACATTCAGCAAATAGGGGCCTATTTTTGGGGTATTTTCTGTAAGAAAAAAATGGGATCCACACCTGCCCTCGTATTATAAGCAGGTTCAAGAACTACCTGGGTGTGCTAAAATGAGGGAGCAGTGTACTTATAACAAATCCTGTTCTGAGTACCATTATTATCATAACAAGAAAAATCCACTTTTATTTTTATTTGCAGTTGAAAGTATCTGCTGGAAATTTTTAAGCACAACTTTCCTGTTGCTTACAAAAGTCCCATTCAATAAGGAAGTTTAGAGAAATTATTGTATGTAGTACTGTCATTATCATCATTTATTATGATTGAATCAGAATAATAAATCCTTTTCTGCACAAAAAAACAGAATTTCTAAAGTCTGATGTAGATCTGTGTTTTAATCATGTATATTCCATTTTCCCCAAAAAATATGTACACAGGGAAAGATCTTTTAATCTAAAGAACCCGGGATTCATAAAAACAAACAGTACCAGAGATAGATTCAGATAAATCTACTTCTACATTTTTGCCAATCAAACACTGATAAACCAGAAATGTGTTCATGGAACACAAAAATGACCCACCACAGTGCCTGAAATGACCTAAATGCAAAACTTAACCAAGGTGTGACGGAAACATGGATGTACGGATGGACAAGGCTAACATTATATGCCCCTACCAATGTCATGTGTGACATAAAAAAAAAGAAATATAATGGAAGTCCCCCCCATACACACACACACAGTGGCTGCAACAGTTAATAAAAAAATAAAAAAAATACAGACACTGTGTGAAATTGTAAAGAAGTCTTGAGAGGTGCAAGGAACAAAATTAGCCTTCCTGGATTTTTGTTGATACAAATCACATACCCAGATATAATTAATGTCCCCAACTTATTGTAAATTTGACCTTATCATACTGCACATATTTGTTTGTCTGTTTCTCAAATGAAATCAGTGATTATCAACCTGCATCTCAAATCAATCCTGTGCTCCAAGCTTCACAATGATCAAGACTAGACACCGACTTGTCTGATTTACTGCCTTTTACAGACTTTCTGGGGCCTTTGATCTGAGGAATGAGATAGAAAACCAATCTACTTTTTCTTTATCACTGTGCAAGCAAAAGAAGAAACTGAAGGTTTTATGTACCATTAATTCCACTGTAAAAATGTTATCATCAAAGAATGTAATGTCTCAGCATTTTTGTTTGTCTATAAGTAAAGTCATCACACAGAATGGAATGTACCATTCTCCACTTGTTGTTTTGGTCAGGTTTCTTCACAAACTCAGACATAGTATTTTCCATTTAATTGAATCACCATTTCTTTTAACATTTTGTTTTAAATGAATTGTATAGACTTACAAATCTATTAACTGAATGCTAAAAATATTATTACATTTTATTTGTTTGTCCCATTATGTCTTTAGCACAAGTTTTGCAGCCCTCCTATTCCTTTACAGAATGCTCAACAGTCATCTTGTATAAAGGCAGTCCACTTTGAGTTTCAATGCAATTTGATGACTATCACATTTTTAGGAAAATATACCAGGCCTTTTGTACTTCCTTAAGATTATGTGCATGAGGCCAATAAAGTAACATCTAGTAGTATGACTTCATATTTTGACTTTGATTAAAATACTATACATTTAACAGTAAAAGAAGTGACCCTGATGCTCTGAAATGTAGTCATCTCTGCTTAACAGCATTTTCAGTTGCAATTATTTGGAGCACTGTTTGAGTCTGTTTCTCTAAAATGCACCAGCGACTTTTCTTCCTTTTTAAGTTTTCTACTCTTTTATACACCATATAAAATTTCATAGGGATCCCAGTGGGATTCCATCAGAATTAACCAAAATTCTGGTGGGATAAGTAATGACCCACCTGGATATCAACATCCGAACAAGATCCCTACCATGCAGCTATCAATTAGGTCAATGATTTTGTTTACCCTATGGGATAATTGAGATCCAGCGGGATTCTGTTTGTAGATACAGGATTTCATGTGAAACCTTTACATGGTACTGATGTTTAGTTCTGCAAAGATTACCCTTTCTTTTGTGAGAAAGCGTTTTCATGGTAAAGACTTGTAAGAAATGTGGCCATTTTTGGGGAATTGTATGCCTATACATGCATTAAGGAATAAAACAGAAGCAAACCAGTTGCATTCAAACATTGATCTAAGTTTTAGCAGCTTGAGCTCTCGTACACACACCTGAATCTGCACCAACACAAAATTCTGCCACAGAGAAATATATCCCTGCTAGACAGATATGGGAATAAATAAGCCCTTTATGTAGTGAACAAAGATCAAAGCTACTGTGATATCTGAATTCCATGATATCTGAATTCCAATACTGATAAACTGATAACTGTATATACTCGCATATAATCCAATACCAACTGCAAACTGCATAGACCCAGATCTGCCGTCACATGCGCCGGCAGATCTGGGTCTATGCAGTTTGTATGGACTAATCAGTAGAACAAACAACATAGACCCTGATCTGATCTGCTGGCGCATTATGCAATGGCAGATCAAGGTCTATGTTGTTTGCATTTAGACTTGGATTTTATGCGAGTACATACGGTACCTAGAAATTTATAATGAATTTTATCCATTTTTGCAGCCAAAATCTGATTTTTACTATATGTAACTGGTAAGATTTTGTTTTCTGGACATGATTGGGCATGGATGTTGAAAAACTGTTATCACTGAATGCAAAAGCTAACAAGTATATTAAGGTGATAACTGAGTTAGAACATGTTATCACTGAATGCAAAAGCTAAGAAGTATATTAAGGTGATAACTGAGTTAGAACATGTTATCACTGAATGCAAAAGCTAACAAGTATATTAAGGTGATAACTGAGTTAGAACATGGTTCATAATTTAAACAATCAAGGAAAAGCCTCTTGCATATTTTAGTACATGTAAATTATAGTCTACTCAGCTTTATCTGACATCCTTGGTCTAAATGTTCTATCCACTTTGATGCTGGATAAGTTGCCATGTTCTGCCTGGTTATCGAGAAATTTGGACACTCTCTAATGCAGCTGCATAAGTCTCTATTGTTTTTGCACACAACACATTAATCAGCATCAGAAGATCTTTGGGTAATATCTATTTATCTGTCAGTTTAATCTGCTGAATTTTAATGCATTGGATAAATGAGGGTAGACTATTTATTTCACAGAGGAATGGCTCAATCCATCAGGGTCACATACATTTCAAAATCAGATGGAAGCCCCATGAGCTACCTGTAAAAAGACTTAGTAGTCCAGCTTCTATGGTGTAGCCCAGGAAAAATGTTTACTATAAAACTGTTAACCTGCTATGATTTCTGCAGGATTTTGACATTACCCCTCTGGCATTTTCATAAGAAGGGGATTTGTAATCTTTAAGGGAAGCAGAGTTTATATGAAGACAATATTTATGAATAGACCCCTTATTGAGTGTTTCAACAGAATATTGTGTGATAAATAACATTTAATGAATAAAAATAACATTATCTTTATTATCAATACAGTTAAAAGTGATCATGTGTAATGACAATGTGTCATATACATTAGAATTGAATGCAATGGAAGAGACATTACCACCAAATGCAATGGAAGAGACATTACCACCAAATACCAAAAGCTGCATGTCTGCCATTGTACAACCTCACCAAATCCAGTTGGTGAATAGCTTTTAATAACTTGACAATCAATGAAAGTATCAAATTGCTCAACTGCAAGAAAGTCACTTAGTAAGCAGTGGTGGCTCAAGGGTTTGAGGTGCCCACGGGCAATGTTCTTTAATGGTACCCCTACCATACCACAGAGACCTACTGAGACACCCGAGAACAGTTTTTATGTCAGTTACCAACCTCCATCCCACCCACCGCCCCCATCTAGGCCACCGTTACACTAAGGTGAGATGAAAAACTATGAAAATTTCAGTTGGAAAAATGAAGCAAAAGAAAAAAGCTCCTGACTGTGCCCCCCTTCGCCTGGCAGCAATTGACCCCTCCCCAACACCGCCTTGCGCCGCCACTGTTTGTAAGCACTTGATTATGGCAGTTGATCTAGAAGTCAAGTGCCTACATGATCATATTTAGCTTTGTTAATATTAATGAATGCTACAATTTCGTTATGCTCACAGGAAATTGACTGTACATAATATTTGTGCTCTCACTAATTTTTAAGGAGGGGGGTGTTCGTTAAATTTAGCGGGCATTCATGCAATCACATGTCCTGGAGAAATCACTGAGCTTGGGTTTGATATTTGCCCAGGCCTAGACCGAGTCGACTGCCTTGGTGTGTCCTTGGGAAAGGCACTTAGTTCCCATTTCCTCGGCATGATATAGTGAATAATGTGTTAAAACCAACCAACTAACCATCCCTTTTTTCCTTGTTATGAGTCATTAGTAACTAATCCTTTCTGATTGATATTTTTATGAATATGTTGTGAACAAATATTTTTAGAGAAAGTCATAATATGTATGCACAAAATGGACTACCCAAGTTCAATATATACTAAATATAGGTACTCGTTTGCAAGTTGGATCCAGTTGCAAACTGCACAGACCCAGATTTGCCATTGCATAATGCACCGGCATATCTGGGTATATGCAGCTTGTTAGGACTATTCAGTAGAACAAACAACATAGACCCTGATCTGCTGGGACATTATGCAATGGCAGATCAGGGTCTATGTTGTTTGCAGTTGGACCCAACTTATTAAGCAATAATACATGTATATAGTACCATAATGGTAGGGTAGACCCAGCATTCTGGTAGCCCATGAGGGCTCTGGCAGATTTTTTTGGGGGGGGGGCAAGGACTCTGGTACGTGTATGGGAGTGATGAATTGATCACAGTGACTGATTGGGGGCACTATTGGATATTTATTTGATGAATAATTACAAATAACTGTGTAAGTCACATAAAAAATTTGATATTACAAATTTTCTGTAAAATTGTTAGAAGATGGAAAATTGTCAGCCCTCAACTGGGAGATAAACTGTCTGCATTCCAAAATCAATTATGCCGATAAAAAACACAGTCGAGTTTTCAGAAATGAAAAAAAAAATTGCAATTTCAGAGCAAGCAATACACAAAAATAAATTCTGAAATTTTGAAAGAAGACACATCAAAAGTTGATTTTTAAAATTTTTTTGAAAATAACTTTAATACAATAACTTAAAACAGATCCCGACTTTGAAACCACACTGAAAATAAATTCATTTGCACATATTCACTCTAAAGCAAGATCATATTTTAATTCCACTTAAATATTTTTTTAAACAGCTGACAATTATACATCAATACAATTATTCAATTTCAATATAAGTAATGAATTTCATTTGAATTGGTCATTTGAGAATATGAATTGAAAGCCATAATTATTTCCCCCATATTTCTCAAGAATGAACATGTTTTAGAAATTAAATTCTGTACAGTTTTGAAATGTTTTTAATATCAAATATCTCAAAGACTAACCAGAATATATGACAAGTAAATTATACACTCTAGTTATGAAAGAAAGCATTTGTTTTCTAAAGGAACATTTTCACATTAGAGTTATCTCAACATTGACACCAGGCTTTAATTTCACCAACACAAATCTTAAGTCAAGACTTTAGACAAAAGTCAGTGTTAAGTCTAGACTTTAGACATATGATTAGTCAGTTTTAAGTCAATCTGGATTCTAAACTTAAATTTAAGTCCAGACTTTAGATATATGATTAGTCAGTTTTAAGTCAGACTGGATTCTAAACTTAAATTTAAGTCCAGACTTTAGATATATGATTAGTCAGTTTTAAGTCAGACAGAATTCTAAACTTTAATTTAAGTCCAGACTTTAGACATATGATTAATCAGTTTTAAGTCAGACTGGATTCTAAACTTAAATTTAAGTCTAGACTTTAGACATATGATTAATCAGTTTTAAGTCAGACTGGATTCTAAACTTAAATTTAAGTCTAGACTTTAGACATATGATTAGTCAGTTTTAAGTCAGACTGGATTCTAAACTTAAATTTAAGTCCAGACTTTAGACATATGATTAGTCAGTTTTAAGTCAGACTGGATTCTAAACTTTAATTTAAGTCCAGACTTTAGACATGATTAATCAGTTTTAAGTCAGACTGGATTCTAAACTTAAATTTAAGTCTAGACTTTAGACATATGATTAGTCAGTTTAAGTTGAGACTTTAGACATATGATTAGTCAGTTTTAAGTCAGACTGGATTCTAAACTTAAATTTAAGTCTACACTTATACGCGAGTATATACGGTAATTGTAGTTTAGCTTTGGCTGGACTTTATTGGTAGGAGAAAGGTAAGAAATTCTTGGAGATTGTAAAAAAAAAATTATTTTTTATTTTAAACTTTAGTAGGACATTTTTCATGAGATATTCTTTTTTGTTTGACCAGTTGGCTTGCTTTCATGGGACACAGATAAAGACTATTGACAGCTGTTTTAAATATGACCTAGTAACAAATATGCTAAGATTTTGTCATAATGATACAAATGATTGCAGTAAATTATGCCTGTAAGAACATTTAGGATCAGTTTACATTAAAGTGGTTATTGATAATATCAGGGTACAAAGCTTTGATCATCACAATATGATTAATTTAAATGATCGCATTGTTGATACCAGCCAGACCTACAGCTATCTGAGTCACTTTTGATAACTTTCTATTTTGGTTAATACTGACCAGTCCATTGTCTCCATAAGTATTTGATATTTTAACAGATCTCTTTATCTTGCATTTTTTGACATTGTTAGAAGTCTTTTTCTTTTTCATTTAAAGAATTTTACTTTGATGTCATCAAATTGTTACCTTTTTTTAAAAAAAAGCTTAGTACCACAAGCCTCTCCTATGCTTCTCATGAACATTTTGTCTGGCCTGAATTTCACCAATTGAACTTAAGTGCAGACTTAAATTTAAGTTTAGAATCCAGTCTGACTTAAAACTGACTAATACCAACTGCAAACTGCATGAACCCAGATCTGCCATCACATATTGTGATGGCAGATCTGGGTCTATGCAGTTTGTAAGGACTAATCAGTAGAACAAACAACACAGACCCTGATCTGCCGGCGCATTATGCGATGGCAGATCAGTTTCTATGTTGTTTGCATTTTGACCCAGTTTATATGCGAGTATATATGGTAGCTGATGAATGTTACCAAGCAGTACATGTGGTGAAACTGTAGACAGACTTCTACAAGCAAAAAGAATCTGAATATTGAAGAAATTTTCATTTTCCAAGTAATATTGTTGAATTACAATAATTATTAAAGTCAGGGATAAAAAAGTTAATTTGAAACAATTTGAGAGAAAGTGGTTGATTTTGTTAAAGAGATCAGAAAATTGATTGAATATTGAACTGCTCTTGATCTCATATCAATATTATAATAATCTTTAATTAATCACAATATGATAATCAAAACTTTGTATCCAGTCTGAATTCAATTATCTTTTAAGACAAGTTAAATGTGGGCTAGCACACTACCTGGGTAGAAAAGGGTTAGGTGTATAAAGGATAAAATTATAAAAATATCTTCAAGAACTTTTACAGCTCATACTTGCTAGGGACCTGTGTTAACATGAAGGTAGGCCAATTTCATTTAATATGAGATCATTACCATATATACCCGTGTATAAGCCAATACCAACTGCAAACTGCATAGACCCAGATCTGCCATTGTATAATGCGCTGGCAGATCTGTGTCTATGCAGTTTGTAAGGATTAATCAGTAGAACAAACATCATAGACCCTGATCTGCTGGCACATTATGTGACAGTAGATCAGGGTCTATGTTGTTTGCATTTGGACCCTGATTATGCGCGAGAATATATGGTATGTGAAAGAAGCCCAATAAAAAAAACCTCATATTTCCTCCTAAAAACTGAATAATGTTCTGTCAATGATTTACATTCAGACAAATATCGTTTGTTCCCATCTCACAGAATTTGACAACCTACAATACTGAAAGCTTTCCTATCAAAGATACGGATAATTGAATTATGGCAGAGAAATCATGTGAATGAAGTTATTCAGGGTTGGATTAAAAAAAATGAGAAATGTCTGCTGAGTTTAGTTTCATAAGTTTCCTGTAATGTATATGCCTGTAATGTATATACTGTAATGTATATACTGTAATGTATATACTGACACACTGATGAGTAGTCACAGAAAAATTAATAAATATTTTGGTATAAATGCACGTAAGTTTGGAAACTCTAGGATCATTCATTCTGACTGGACAGTCATTAAAACTGACTCATACTGCCACAGGTCAGGTATTTACATTGTGACCAGCTTGTCCAGTCCAACTGCACACAACATAGACACTGATCTGCCATTGCATAATGTGCCAGCAGATCAGGGTCTATGTTGTTTGTTCTACTGATTACTCCTAACAAACTGCACAGATCCAGATCTGCTGACACATTATGTAATGGCAGATCAGTCTATGCAGTTTGCAGTTGGACCCGACTTATAAGCAGGTATAGACAGTAATCATAATATAATGATTAAACCTCCGTTTGTAGATTATATCAAAAGTATTTTTAAGGTAAGTAAATATGGAACAGACCCATAGGCAAACTGTACCATGAATCTATGGGTATTGACACAGGTATTTATTAGATAAAATATGATAACTATCTTGGAATTTTTTACCACTGATACATGCTACAGACAGGTGTGTCTATAGTATGTGCAAGGTGTATGTATGTATGTATGTATGTATGTATGTATGTATGTATGTATGTATGTATGTATGTATGTATGTATGTATGTATGTATGTATGTATGTATGTATCTATGTATTTATATATGTATCTATGTATGTATGTAAGTATGTAAGTATGTATGCATGTGTGTATGTATGCATGTATGTATGTTTGTATGTATGTATGAATGTATGTATGTATGTATGTGTATGTGTGTATGTATGTATGTATGTATGTATGTATGTATGTATGTATGTATGTATGTATGTGTGTGTGTATGTATGTATGTATGTATGTATGTATGTATGTATGTATGTATGTATGTATGTGTATGTATGTATGTGTGTATATGTATGTATGTATGTATGTATGTATGTATGTATGTATGTATGTATGTATGTATGTATGTATGTATGTATCTATGTATGTATATATGTATGTATGTGTGTGTGTGTATGTATGTATGTGTGTGTGTATATATATGTATGTATGTATGTATGTGTGTGTGTGTGTATGTATGTATGTATGTATGTATGTATGTATGTATGTATGTATGTATGTATGTATGTATGTATTAGCATTTAACAATACTTCAGCACAAAGGCCATAATGTGTCAACCAAAAGTTCTAAAAATGTAAAATGGAATTGCACAAAAAATATTAGGAAGATAAATCCTTCAAAATAAATGCAAAGACGAAGTACTACAAGAAAAAAGAGAAAAGGTAAAGATGTTAAAATTCTGTAAAATGTATATAAAGAAAAAATAAAGGTAAGAAATATAAAATCTTAACAATATTGAGTCAAAATTTATTATATATACCCCATTACCTCAAAAAGTCCAAGACTGAGTTCACATAACAAACTTCTGTCTCACAGAGTGGAAATCAATACAATCGACAAGGATGTGTGCCACTGTCAGTGGACACTGGTAGGGTATGCTCTCTAGCTGAGGTTCATCCTTCAGGAGGTATGCATGAGTCAGGTATATCTGTCCTATATGCGAGTGGCACAACACCACCTCATATCTACAATTTGTTCTATCCGAGTAATACCACCCTACTATGATGGATTTGATGTTATGAAGATTGTTTGTGAGTTTTCATTCCACATATTTTGATAAGTATATAGAACATGCCGATTTATATAATATTTGAAGTCAATATATAAAATATTCCATTCAGAAACAGATGACTGCAGGGCAGCTTTGGCTGCTTTATCTGCCCTTTCTTTACCTTAATACCAATGTGATTAGGCAAGCAACAGTACAGAATACTTTTTGTAGATCATATGAGCAAATCATGTTTCTGTAAGATCTGGGATATTAACGGGTTGTCAAAGGTAAATTTGCAAGGCTTTCAGTGTGGAAAGAGAATTCGAAAAGATGATGAAATTTATTTTTTGAGAGGTTTTTATGTAGTTCAAAGATATAAGTATGGCCATAATTGCTGCAGTAAAAATGGAGGCTTTATTTGGTAACCAGCTTCAGATGGAGCCATGGAGTGTTGCAATGGCAGCTCCAACCTTGTTTCCATCTTTCAAACCATCTGTATACAGGGACATATGACCATGATAGGAGACTCTGATTTTATTGAATTTACTCAAAAAAGTGATATGATTTGTGGAGGATTTTTTGAATTGGCAAAGATCAAATATTATTTTGGGGGGTTTAGATAATCAGAGTGATGATTTTCGAACATGGAATTTTGTAGTATTTCCAACGATGATTCTTGCTGTTTATAGGTGAGTACAGATTGTTGTACCAAACGGTGGAATGAAAATTTGGTTTCTTATAATACTGTACGGCGCATTATACGATGGCAGATCTGGATCTATGCAGTTTGTAGTTGGGATTGGCTTATATGTAAGAATATACGGTAGTTGTCTCCAGCCAATTACAGTATATGAAAGGTGCCAATATCACCACATATTTCATGATGGTGTTGATTAAATATAATTACTCTAAGTGTCTGTACATATATTTTATGTTAGTTTATTAGATGGCCTCTAGCGAGACTAGCTTTCAGCTAATTGTGTAACCCTCTTTAAAAAAAGGATTATTATTTTTATTCTTATCACAGTAACACCTGGGTATAGATCAGCATTGTTTCTTGTTAAAAATCACAAACAATAGATAAGTCTTACATTTTTGCCTTTGGCTAATCTGTGGATTGTTCTTTAAACTTTGCAGTGATACATTTGAAAATGACTTGCAAGTTCTAATAAAACCACATATTTCTGATTTTTCTCATTCTTTTCAGTCCATATGTTTAAAAAATTTTAAAAATCTGGATGTAGTGTTTCAGGACAGTGCAGCTGCCATATGCCATGTGTGTTTATTAGTACAAACAACACGGAGTTGTACTCAATCAGTGCCATGTGCTATCAATGAAAAAGTAGTGACGTTTAAAATCGTTATTTTGAGGAATCAACTAGTGCAACCTTATTGATGCATTGGGCTCTAGTGGTTTATGAGTGTAATTCTAGTATGATGCGTTAGTCCATTTGTGTTTGCTTACAATGCATGTGCATGCTTTGATAATAAAAGGGAGGCAACTCGAAATTTACTGATGCACAAATATGTGAGCACTGCATGTCAACTGGATTTATATGAAACGTCTGTCAGAAATTGATTAACTTTATTTGACTTCTTAAGATCTAGTATCCATTAATATTAAAATCCATTATTACAGATATTTGTGTAGGACAATGGAGATTATGATTCCCATGTATGAACAAAAGTTGCTAGCACTGCCCCCACCCACTGAAAATATTAACCAAAATTTGTTTCCCTCACTATCTCGCACCCTCACTTATGCTGCAGTCCATGTTTACTGACCCCATTGCTTGTGAGTTATTGAGGAAGAGGTGAATGTGGAAGGAAAGTTAGTTTAGGGTAAAAAAAATAAGCCCCCAAAATTTGATCTCCTCCACAAATGTGATAAGAAAACTGTTAAGATAGAGTTTGGGGTTATCATAAATTTGATGTAATTATAAGATGTATATGCAAACAGTTTTAGATTTAGAAAATTTAAATCCAGTTGATTCTGTCCATTTCTGAACTCTATTTACACATAACTGAAGTTGGCATTTAATAGTATGCATACTCTTTGAACTATAACAGATAAAAAAAAGCCATTATCATATAATGAGCAGTCAGTTCCTGGATAAAGGCATTTCACTATGCTGCTAATTTTTATGTTGAAAAGGATGAATGATAATTTTATTGAAAACCATAATTCCAGTTTTTAACAAATTGTACAAACCTTAAATATAAGTATTTTTTCTCATTTAATGACTGCTACCAGATCATATCCATAATTAGAACAAGTCCATTTTGAGATATGATTAAAGTAAATAAATATTTTCCATGGATTCAAGCACATAAATAGTGGTTAGTTCAGAGGGTTGCAGGAGTTATTCCAGTAGATGGTGAGACCAAGAACATGTCACAGTGCATGCGGTGCAACCAGAACACTCCTTGTAGTCCAAGATTGATGCGATCTGTCGTCATTGTTTTTCTTGTAGACTATAAAAAATGTGGCATAGTCCTATCATGCTTAGCATTTCCAAATCATTAATTTGTGAATAGATTGAATAGATAATGCTATTCAGGCATGTTGTGTCTACTACACAAAAAATAGCTCATATATATAATTAGCATAGAAAAAGTACAGTACACTGTATTAGAGTAATTACAACTAACTACCATATATACTCGCATATAGTCCCATACCAACTGCAAACTACATAGACCCAGATCTGCAGTCGCAAATGCGCTGGCAGATCTGGGTCTATGCAGTTTGTAAGGACTAATCAGTAGAACAAACAACATTTACCCTGATCTACTGGCGCATTATGCGACGGCAGAACAGGGTCTATGTTGTTTACATTTGGACCGGGCTTATACACGAGTACATACAGTATATACAGTAAAGTGGTCACTTTCATACAGTATTACTTTCATTTTAGTTGGGAAAGGAAACAAAAGGCAGCAGATTTTATCTTGAATTATTGCTAAATGACCTTTTCAATGCTATTTTGATGAAATCAATAAACAGAAAATGTTAAAGCATTTATCAACAGAAGTCAATGTCTGATATGCAATTTTTGTGACTTACAGCATATTTACTAAATGCAATATTTAAAATACCCTGGCACAAAGAGGGGTTAGTCTTGATTCATTTATTTTGAAATTCCACTGATTGATTCATACTGGAGAATAGAATGATAAAATAACAGGTATTATACTTAAATCTTTCAGTTAAAGGGCAAATCCTTACTGGAATTCTCTGTCAAACATACATCCACTCTAACTAAGTGTCTGATCTCCAAAATTACTTTAGGGAACTAAGTTTTCACTTAGTTACTACAGTAAAACCTGATTTGAGTGACCTCTACTATGAGTAACCACCTGTTAATTATGACCAAAACTGTCATGCATGGATCAATTTTACTATATAAATTTACTAGTGTGATCAACCACCTGCTGAATGCGACATGTGATTATGATTTTTTGGCAAGATATATTTCAGCATTGGTATGAATGACTATATTGTAAAACCAGATACACAAACTATAGACCTATATTTAATCCTTTGTAATTGTCTACAGGCGGAGTGCATATTGTTCATAACTGAGATGCACACAATTGTTTACAGGCGGAGTACATATTGTTCATAACTGAGATGCACACAAAATTGTGGGAAAATGTTGAGTCTGGTTACTGGTTTTCATTACTTTTATATGGTGAAGTTGTATGCCAAAGACCATAAACCAGGCTTTTGTACTTGTCACAAACTGCCATGATAGAGCCATAGTCATCAAAGTCACTATTACCATTAACCATTCCATCTTTAAAGGATTAGCAATCAGGGTAAAAGAGTCAGTTCAAAGGTTGGTATTGCTTGTTTATCTGTAGTGGAAAGCCCGCAAGAAATGCCATTAATGTCATAATAAGAGATCTTCTCACCTTGCTTTCACTGTATTATGATAGGTAATGCCTTCAATCATTTGTCAGTGGAGTTACAATACGTAATAACTGGGGTGAATGAGGTCTTTGTCTTTTTCTCTTATTAAGTTGTTTGCTTTTTCCAGATGAGTTAATTCTATAGTTTTTTGTAAAGGTCTGTATTCTTTGTTACTTTATTGATGTTACTGTTACTAAAACCCACACATGAAATCTAACGTGCCATGGTCATAGATCTTATCATCTGTTCATCGTAGCATATCTGTTACATCCTTTTGTTTATCGAGTTGATCCATTTATTATTTTTGTCATGGCTGACTTTAGTATTGGCTTTTGGCTGTAAATAAATTTGTTAAGTGTTATCAGGGATGTTGCAAGTTTCCGCTGGACGAAACGGCGCCCCGGGTGAGCGTATCCTTTTGCACCCCCACCCCCCATTTGGAAAAAAATACTGCAACTCAGCGAAATGGCGCCCCCCGGACCCCTGGCGGTCACCCGTATCGCAGGCCCTTTACGATGGCCCTGAGTGTTATTATAACCAAATTTACAATTTAGCGACATGATAAGTAAGTGTTATCTTACAGTTAACTTTGCAATGCATATGCCATAATTCCCATAGACTACATGTGGACTTCAAATACAAATTATAATGTTTAAGATCAATGTATTTTTGGTGCATTATAACTTTTTATATAAATACATGTAATATTTTAACAAGAACTATGAGTAAAGAACAAAATATATGTATGGTAAATACAGGTATTGTTTCTTCTTAAACCAGATTTAATTTCTAACCATGAAAACGGTCCTTTCTGCACAGGCCTGTTTTGAAAGATCACCTGTCATGAGCAACATCTGAAGACAGGAAGATGGGTAAAAGGTAAGAAGAACATCAGTAACAGGAAATGGTCACAAAATTAACCTCTGATTGTCATTTCTATCTGTATATAACAACCACATGCATTGTACAGATTAAGCACAAGACTAGATTTATATTTGCAAAACATACCCCTATTGCAGCCCCAAAAGTTTAAGTCCAAAATGTTCAAAAACCAAGGACACTTGCAAAATTCATTTACAACTCAGACAAAAATCTAATCTTTATATGTACAGTTTGGTCTGATGTTTTACTGGACAGCAACACAAGTAGGTTATTTATTGCCATGGCAACTGGAGCAAAGTACCTTGCCCGTGGACACACCATGGTAGCTGACCTGGGTTGATCAGCTGGCAGGATTTGAAATCGTGCCCTTTCGGTCGTGAGTCTAGCATACTAGCCACTGAGGCACCAAAGCTCCTGCCTCCATTAGTTGTCTCTTTTCATGGAGGAGTGTGCATAGGGCCTGTTCTACATCTCCAAGCCCCTATGTATGCATAAAAAGAGGCCAACAGATATACGCATAGAAAGAGGCCAACAGATATATGCATAGAAAGAGGCCAACAGATATATGCAAAGAAAGAGACCAACAGATATATGCATAGAAAGAGACCAACAGATATATGCATAGAAAGAGGCCAACAGATATATGCATAGAAAGAGACCAACAGATATATGCATAGAAAGAGGCCAACAGATAAATGCATAGAAAGAGGCCAAGAGATATATGCAAAGAAAGAGACCAACAGATATGTGCAAAGAAAGAGGCCAACAGATATATGCAAAAAAAGGGGCCAAGAGATATATGTAAAGAAAGAGGCCAACAGATATATGCAAAGAAAGAGGCCAACAGATATATGCAAAGAAAGAGGCCAACAGATATATGCAAAGAAAGAGACCAATCGATATGTGCAATGAAAGAGTCCAACAGATATATGCAAAGAAAGAGGCCAACAGATATATGCAAAGAAAGAGGCCAGCAAATTTCAAATAGGTCAACAAGTTCTCTGAGTAATTGTGCTAACAAGAATTTTGCTAAAAAGATTTAGAAGTCCAAAACATTTCAACAACAACAAAAAAAATCTAAAGAAATACAATTGCTTAAATGGCATCTGGTCATTTACATATGCATATAAAGATATTAATAAAGTTTCATATACCTAGACTGGGCAGTTTCTTAATAATTGTGCAAATAATTTTTGATCAAAACATGTGGGGCTTTTATTGATCATCTGGCTTACATAATTTAAAAGCTGAATGTTTCACCAAGCAGGCTTCTGTAGTATTGTAAGAACATAACCCTATGTAAACTATCTCTGAACCTTTATATCATGTCAATTTTAATTATTTTACTACAGTCTGATAAAAATTCTTTCCAAAAATAAATTCATAATTAATATGCATACTCTAGCTGACAATCAAACTCATCAAAGATCATAATTATATAAACCTATTTATCAAGTTTTACAAAAATCGTATTAGAAATATAGTCTCAAGAGAAGTAACAAGCTCAGCCAATCAGATGCAAGATCATTTCATTAGTATCTATGGATCTCACTCATTCTCAAGCTTGTCTGAGATCTTCATCATATATGCCCATGTTCCAAGTCTGATTAAAATTGGACCAGAATTATGGCCTCCAAAATGGTAAGAAGCTCAGATAATCAGATGCAAGGTCACCTCATTAATATGCATGGTTCTTGCTCATTATCAAACTCACCAGAGATCTTGATGATATAAGCTTATATTCCAAGTTTGATAAATATCAGATCCGAAATATGCCCTCCAGAATGGTAACAAGCAATTGTTGAAGGATGGATGACGGACAATGGATGCAGGGCCATACTAAAAGGCAGGTGAGCTAAAATTCAAAGTAAAAAAAAATCTTATAAAACAGTTCTAAGAAATGCAATAGCCAGTGAAATAGTGTCCTTTGTCTATGGATATAAACATGCCTACAAAAGTTCATTTGTCAATGTTAGTTGGTTTTAAGAAATTGTTATAATGAGCTGAGACAGATGTATGGATAAACAGACCGATGGATAGGATCAAACCAAGATGTTCCTGATGTATTTACAGTGGGTTCATGATAAAAATTCAAATCCTAGACCATGGCCTCAGGGAGATTTCACCTGCAAATCCTGCTAAAGTTCACAGAATTCTGATAATTTTTACTTTCTTTTTTTGCCTCTTTTGCTACTTCATTTTTCAGCCATTAATGTACATGCATTTTTTCTGGCTTTCAAAGGTGCAATGACAAATATGTGCTGATGACATACCTGGATTGTCTGCATCAGCTTTAGAAACCACGATGTCCCGGGGTGGTGCAAACCTTGAGGCAGCAGTAAGAAATGAGCCCTGTTTTTGAGCCGCCCGTTCGGTCCTTGGCTTAACTCGCTCAATCTTGACCTGTGAGTGGTCATAAGACTTCTGAACATCATAAGACCCTGGTGGAGGAATATCCTGTAAAAGAAAAAGATTTCGGTTATTCATAAAATATGTTTGCTTTAATAATTTGAATAGATATTGGCAATTGGAGCTGGGACTCAATAAATCAACTGTTTGAAGGAGTAAAAATCATGGAAAATTTACACCTTATTTTAGCTCTTTTTCAATTTTTTTCATCTTACCAACAGAATGTAAGATGGAATGTATTGTCACAAGAGAGAAAAATTTGTGGCTAGACCAGAGGTCAAACTTGAGATCCATTCTAAATTAATGTTAGGCACATGACTACATGAGGTACCTGAGATATGAGATGTACTTACCTGGCTCCTTACCTGGCTCTTGAAGCGATTTCCTTTCCAGACATATGTCTTTATGTCTGTTTTAATTCACATACCTTATTTATTCATGCGTAATGGACACTTAACTGCTAACAGTGTAGACCCAGATCTGATATCATATGATGTGCAAGCTGATCAGGGTACGCTGTTACTTTGAAATCATAAAGTTCAGGCTCAAATCTGTCAGTGCATTATGTGCAAGGCAGAGATCTGTATCTGGTCTGTTTGCAGATGGATGTGCATTTCATAGAAGTTTATTATAAACTTGAATACCCTGTCATTTTGCATTAAAGCAACTATTCAACATTTTCCCATATTGAATGTAGATGAAGTCATATTGTAGCCAAACTTTTGCACATACTATTGCCAACCATGTGATGTGGGATTACCGTATATACTCATGTATAAGGCCAGTCCAAAAGCAAACAACATAGATGCTGATCTGCTGCTGCATAATGTGCCGGCAGATCAGGGTCTATGTTGTTTGTTCTATTGATTAGTCCCTACAAACTGCATAGACCCAGATCTGCCGGCTCATTATGTGATGGCAGATCTGGGTCTATGTAGTTTGCAGTTGGTATCGGCTTATACACAAGTACATACGGAATTATTAAGTGGCAGAATTATAAGTATTATGTACTTCATTATAAGGCAATCTCACTATAAGGCAGTATACTCTATGGCTCCTATGAACAGTATTAAAATGAGGGAGTACTGTTTAAGGAGACAAGACTAGTCATCATTACACTCTTAGTTTTCCTTGTGTTGAAACGTCAACAGAGTTTTCGACGTAAATGGCCGAATGGCTGCACACATCGTTAATTCAACTAATGAACGTCTACAGAGTCCAGTACTCTACATTTGGGTTACATCTGAAGCAAAATACATGTATGTCCTATTCAATTCCTTTGAGAGTTCTGATACCAATGCAATGAACATTTTATGTGACTGAAATCCAATGCAATGAACTTTAAAAGCTTGAATTACAAATAGGATTATGGTGACTAATCATGGGTTTGGTTTGGTTTGGTTTGGTTTGGTGCTTTATGGCACAGCAACACAAGTAGGTTATTTAGTGCTGAGGCAATTGGAGTAAAGTACCTTGCCCAAGGACACACCATGGTAATTGACCCAGGCCAATCCAATCATAGGATTTTGAACTTGCACCCTTTCAGTCAGAGTTCAGCACACTTATCACTGAGTCACCATGGCCCCTGCATCCAGTAGATGTCTCATATGACATGCAAGAGGGTCTATTCTACATCCCTGAGCATGCAGTGGGTGTCAGCTCAATGGATTTGGGTCATTTCAGATCCTGATAGACAACTGTCTTTTTGTGCAGATAACAATAACCATCAGAGAAGCACAAGAACCTATTCATGTTCTTACTACAGTGTAACATCACTTAATCAATTAAAAAGGCATTTGAATGATTTTGGTTGTTACAGGAAAATGGCATGTCAAAGGAGATAAGATGTAATGATAACAGGAGGGAGGAAACTTCCTACTGTAGTTTTGGTTGTATATGAAAAGTAACTGTTGACAGGAGAAGGTTGTTATGGAAGGTTACCAGTACATCAAAATTGCTTTTCAACTGAAACTGATCCCAGTTACAGAATACAAAGCATAGAAGAATGGTATATGTGGTCAGGACCCAAAGCAATTCAACTAACTGTATGTCTGTCCATTAACCGGAAAGGAATATATCTTTGGGGACACTCTCACTAATTGATAGATGTATTTGATATCCCATGGGGTAACATGCATCCGTTCTGCATTTAGAGTTCAGTAATTGCCACATAAGATCATCCTCAACAGACTGAAACCTCAAGCAAAGCACATCATCGCTGAAGAACAGGCAGGTTTCAGAGCAGGACGTAGCACTATCGAACAGATCTTCAATCTTAGAATCCTCTGTGAAAAGTATCTGCAGCATCAACAGGATCTCTATCATGTCTTCATAAATGGCAACATACGGAGATTGGTTCAGAACCACAGTCGGAGTCAGACAGGGATGCCTTCTCACACCAACTCTCTTCAACATCTATCTGGAAATGATCATGTCCGATGCCTTGGAAAACCATGAGGGCAGTGTCAGTGTTGGAGGCAGAACAATCACCAACCTGCACTTTGCAGATGATATAGATGGCTTAGCAGGAGATGAACAAGAACTGGAAACCTTAGTGAACCATCTCAACCAAGCATCACTTAGGTATGGGATGGAGATCAGCGCTGAAAAAACCAAACTAATGACAAACAACCTGAGTGGTATCCAAAAGGAAATAAGAGTGAATGGACAGAAGCTGGGCACAGTGACAAGCTTCAAATACCTAGGTGCTATCGTCTCTGATGAAGGTTCAAAACCTGAGGTTCTTTCCAGGATTGCGCAGACAACAACTGCACTGGCTAGGCTGAAGCCTATTTGGAAGGACAGTAACATCACGATTGGGTCCAAGATCAAGCTTATGCATTCCCTCGTCATGTCCATATTCCTGTATGCATGTGAAACATGGACCCTGACTGCAGAACTGGAGATGAGATGTTATCGAAGGATCCTGAAAATCTCATACTTAGACCACGTCTCAAATGAGGAGGTGCGCATCAGAATCTGAGGTGCAACTGGACCATATGAAGACCTACTCACCACCGTAAAGAATCGCAAACAAAGATGGTATGGTCACGTCTCACGCTCATCTGGCCTGGCACAGACAATCTTACAGGGCACAGTGAGAGGAAAGAGAAAACGAGGCAGACAGAAGAAGAGATGGGAAGATAATATTAAAGAGTGGACAGGCATGGACTTTGCAAAGTCCCAAAGAGCAGTGGAGAACAGGGCAAAATGGAAAGAGATTGTTGCAAAGTCATCAGTGGCACCCCTACGACCTGCCAGGTTACGGGAGAGATAAGATTAGATAAGAAGAATTGCCACATTTGCTCATGGATAGTGCAGGTACACCTGCAAAAAGCATGGATTCAGATCTGCCATTGCATAATGCTCTATCAAATAAGGGTTTATACTACTTGTTGTACTTCTGATTCCAAGCCAACTGCATGGCACCAGATCTGCCAGATCATGTGATGACAAATTTAGAGATCCATATATACCAGATCATGTATTGACTGATTTACAGACCCAGATCTACCAGATCATGTGATGGCAGATCTACACACCCAGATATACCAGATCATGTGATGTCAGATCTACACACCCAGATATGCCAGATCATGTGATGAAAGATCTACACACCCAGATATACCAGATCATGTGATGACAAATTGAGAAATCCAGATATACCAGATCATGTATTGACAGATTTACACACCCAGATATGCCAGATCATGTGATGGCAGATCTACACACCCAGAGCTACCGGATAATGTGATGTCAGATCTACACACCCAGATATGCCAGATCATGTGATGTCAGATCTACACACCCAGATATACCAGATCATGTGATGAAAGATCTACACACCCAGATATACCAGATCATGTGATGTCAGATCTACACACCCAGATATACCAGATCATGTGATGTCAGATCTACACACCCAGATATACCAGATCATGTGATGAAAGATCTACACACCCAGATATACCAGATCATGTGATGTCAGATCTACACACCCAGATATACCAGATCATGTGATGTCAGATCTACACACCCAGATATACCAGATAATGTGATGTCAGATCTACACACCCAGATAATACCTGATCATGTGATGTCAGATCTACACACCCAGATATACCAGATCATGTGATGTCAGATCTACACACCCAGATATACCAGATCATGTGATGTCAGATCTACACACCCAGATATACCAGATAATGTGATGTCAGATCTACACACCCAGATATACCAGATCATGTGATGTCAGATCTACACACCCAGATATACCAGATAATGTGATGTCAGATCTACACACCCAGATAATACCTGATCATATGATGAAAGATCTACACACCCAGATATATCAGATCATGTGATGGCAGATCCACAGACCCAGATCTGCCAGATCATGTGATGGCAAATCTATAGACAGAGAGCTGCAAGATCATGCAATAGCAGATCTGGGTTTATGTTGTTTGCAGTTGGGTGCACATGATATGCAGGTATATACAGTAAAATCTAATGATGGTCCAATGAAAGTGATAGGTTGTCTTTCAAAGTTTAAGTCATAATTCATTTTTTGAATTGTGTGACAAAATACCTTTGTACCAATACATGCCTTTACAGTATAATGCAGTTAATCAATGGGATCAACCTCTGGTAATTTGCTAAGTTGCACTGGAGTGTGTTCTAGTGCTGTGACCAGAAAATTGGTTCACCCTTTCGTTCGTTTGTTAAATTAACGACGTGTGCGGCCATTCGGCCATTTACGTCGGGTTAATGAGCGCGATGCGCCCTATTTAATTAGTCACCAATGGGTTAGAGTTATAACCCATTGGTGCGTTACTGTGTGCAAAGCACACTATTTATTTTACACCCCTCCATCGCTGCATGGTTTCCCCAAGTGAATGGGGTTCATTGTAGGCGCGATATAGGAGGGTGTGTAGATTTACTTTCAACCTGTACATAGGATTAGAACCTCAATGTTCGCAGGTGTGATAGCAATGCATGCAAAGCATGCTGGCATTCAGCGTGTCTGGAGCGTGGCAGGCAGCTTGATCAAATTCTGCCCAGTTATCTAAGTCGGGCTGTCCCTAATACCAATAAAGTGTTAGCCACTTGTTCAATTATGGCAATACTTCAAGTTTAAAGAATTTTGTTATTTAACGCGATTATTCCAGTTGTAAAGAATTTTGTGTACAAAATGTACATGTTATTTTCAAAAACAATACCAATCTTTGAGTAAGAATTACTCATATCATTTTCGTGTCACGCACACTACAATTTTGAGTTATAATTTTTTAGATGGCGTTTCGAAATTGGTCAAATTTGTGTTTTTAAAAAAAAAAGTATAATCAAAAGGGGTTTTCGAGAATACCAAATTGAAAACCCCATTGATTCAGGCAATTATTTTAGCCCTTAAAAGGACTATTGACCCTTTAATTGTTTTTCAGCTGTGCTGGTGATCCTAGTTATTATGAAAATAAATGGATTCCTGTTTAGAAATTGTCTGAATCAATGTCACCAAAACATCTGAGTGATGATCTAGGCTCAACTGCATTTCTGGTTAAAAGTGCCAAAATACTGGACAGGTGATAACTACATATACCATATGTGCTTGCTTATAATAAGAGTCCAACTGTAAACAACATAGACCGTGATCTGTCTTAACATAATGTGCTGGCAGATCAAGGTCTATGTTGTTTGTTATACTGAATACTTCTAACACACTGCACAGACCCAGATCTGCCAGCACATTATGTGATGACAGATATGGGTCTGTGCAGTTTGCAGTTGGACTCAACTTATAAGCGAGTATATATGGTAGAACATTCTTATGAAAAACTTGATGGGGTTAAAAGCTAAGCATGGCTATGAATTATTTCTTCAAATACAAATGGTCAATTGAACATATGGCTTACAGGGATTTTTTTCGTAATTGGCAGCACACAGTTTTTAATTCTTTGTAGTGCAAATATACACACTTAAAAGGTCCATGTGTGAATATCTCTATTACAGCGTACTTACCTTTTCAGGTAAAATTTTATGCTTCATTTTGTTAAATAATTGGGTGTAAAATGAAAAATATTCTCATTTCAGAGATACAATCAGTACCTGTAAAACATTCGTAGGGATGAAATTAATTCAGTTCGTAATAAAACCTGAACAGTTCAACTGCAAATTTCTGTCATATATCTTTTTAACTGAAAGCAAAATAGCTGGGATGATGGAAGTTAATGGTTTAGGTACAGCAATAAAATCCATGAAACAGACTTATCAAAGCATTGCTGACTTTTATGGCTATTTTCCTATTTCCATCAATGTACATAGTGATTTCTCTTTGGAAACACCCCATAATTTCCTGAAAATTGGCTATTAGATCTGATAATGACAAAACAATTATTCCAACAACCCGCTGGCAGGTGCAATACAAAACACATAATGCATTTCAACATATCATTAGCACAAAAAGGTTGCAAAACAAGGAAACTCTCTTAGCACAGTGAAAGATCAATGGAATGTAAAAGGCATGTTTGTGTAAATTAATTGTATATATCCCAACATAAGGAATGACAAGATGCCAAATAACCTAGATCCGGTCATGTGTCACCATTTATCAATTGACTAGTGTTTAGTCCAAGCTCTAGTCAGTATTTTGCAAGAGGGTAAAGCTAGAGCTGGAACAAATACCAAATTTTTAAATTCAAATATTTGTTGAATGTATTCGGAAAGAATGCAGATATTTGTTGATGTTAATAAAGGTATCAATTTCCCCCCACCCCCATTCTTAAAAAAATCCAGTGAGTGTAGGCGTTATTTTAACTGCTTATCTACAACCTTAAAATAGCCAAATTGGACATTGGGAATTTCTGACAAGATATGGTATACTATATTATAATGTAATTTAATATAATATAATATAATATAATATAATATAATATAATATAATATAATATAATATATAATACAATACAATACAATACAATACAATACAATACAATATAATATAATATAATATAATATAATATAATATAATATAATATAATATAATATAATATAATATAATATAATATCATATAATATAATATTAGTAATTACTTTATTTAGAGAAAGTATATAAGATGTACATTGCAATAGCTGTGAAATGGCCTTGAGGCTTCTGTACCTCTACCCGGGCCAGATACCAGGGAACTAGTTCCCTGCCTCAACCAATTTTAAGAATAGACCATTTGGTTTTGTGGGTAAAGTAGGATTCCCAACAAAGAGTTAAGTCATTTTCACAAGGACATAGGAAAGAAAAAGTGAATTAATCCCTAGGAAAGAAAAAGTGAAATAATTCCTGCACAAATTAAAATGTATTCTAATGCACTGCAGAAACAGAGAGTAGCTATATTTCTGGAAACTGCAAACTCCTTGACCCCTTCAACTTCAATGGTTCTGTTATAAAGTCATGTCAACTGGCCCATGGACATGTATATCCTAGTAATATGAAACTGACATATGCATGACTGACTTTTAATAAATTAAGGAAAAGGAGAGTGTCATATTTTAGCAACCTTTGTAAGGACTTCAAATCTTGAAGAAAAAAAAAAAAAAAAAACTAATGTGGAAATATAAGGAAGTTAACTTTCAGAGGTAAAATCATTCGGGGGTTGGGGTGGGTGGTGGTAATGGTATGCAGCATTGACTACAACTGTTACAGATAGAATGAATGTCAGACAACAGTTCACACATTTTTCGGAGCTCTGGATGATTGGTATGTATACATGTATATTAATTCTGACACAGCCCACAATACAATTGGTCATAGTCAACACACTGGAAATTAATAATTGACTGTTAGGTGGGTGTAGTCAAAGATTTGAGATCTAGGACATCTGATAAGTTTCCGTGCCAGCAAATCTGAACTGCAGCCTTATTGCCAATCATGTATTTGACATCTGTCAAAGTTTAGGCATGAGAAAATTTAGACACCTATATGATATCTCATCATGTTACATGCACAATGTCCAAAAAAAAAATGTTGACCAACATTTTTCATTCAAGTGAAATTTTCAAAATATAGTTGAAAGACCTGTTCTAACAGTCATCAAATTTTCCATTTGTCAAAATCAACCAAAATATTGATTAGTACAACCCTCCCTCACTAAAATGCCCTTCATTATAGCATGGTTCTTGTTATAAGGCAGGTATAGTCATGGATCCCATTTTATGAAGTGGTAGTAAAATTATATGTACACCTCTCCAGTGATAACTCGTGCAAAATGGGGTCCAAAAACATGACTCCAGCATAAGCAAGGGCATGAGTTACAGAGGGACCTTTGAAAAATAAGAAAGAGATGGACTTCGACAGTGAAATGGTGAGGGGGGGGGGGTATTTAATGGTTGAATACTCATTTTATAATTGCATTGGGAATAATTGTCAATAAATAGCTTTATCTAATGAAGTTCTTTGCTTTTTGTATAAATTATAGATAAATGTGGATACATTCTAGTGTTATTGGTGATTCAGAACAAAACAATTTTTTTTTTCTTCAAAAAAGATGGACAATTTTATTTCTAGAAACAACAATGTTGAAACTCGATTTTTATTGTTCTATTAGTAAAATAATGATGCTGTGATTTCATTGCAAGTAATAATGAAATTTCTGCTCATCCTTTGAGCAAATCGTGGGGTGCCGATTTGGAAATTTTCAGTTCACTACAAACTCTGGAACTTGTTTCTCCATATTGAACCCTATCTGTGAAACTAAACTTTTCATGCACTCATTACGTCTTTCGCTTGGTTTCCTTGCTATCCTGGATCACATTTGCAAATGAGTAGGATAAACCACTGGTTAATGTTAGATACTTTAATTATATTACTTACATAATAATATTTGAAACAGTGGTTGATTGGTGAATTAAAACGAGTTGACTTGACACAGAACCATGACTGCTAGCTCATATGCAGGCAGGATTTGCATGCCTTTTACTTTTTTTTAATTCTACCGCCTTTACTCGATTTGATACTTGATAATTCAAAGTTAGGTCTACTTTTAATTGATTGTAACAATGCAAGAAACACTTCTGCAAGTCTATGATCAAAACACAGTCAGTACTTCATTTGGTTTTTATGGAAATGCTCACGGTTTATTCACGATTTACAAAAAAAAAGGTCTGTATGGGATCCACACCTGCCCAAATGCTATAACACGGTTTACGAGTTATCCTAGCAATACTAAAACAAGGCAGCAATGTATAAGGCAGTCTCACCTATATGGTGGTATATTCCATGGTTTCCATGGAAAGCATTAAAATGAGGGAGTACTGTATGTATAATGTACTTCATTATAAGATATCCTCACTATAAGGTGGTATACTCTATGGCTTCCATGGACAGCATTAAAATGAAAGAGTACTGTATTGTGTAATGTACTTTATTACAAGGTATCCTCACTATAAGGTGGTATACTCTATGGCTCCCATGGACAGCATTAAAATGAAGGAATACTGTATTGTGTAATGTACTTCATTACAAGGTATCCTCACTATAAGGTGGTATACTCTATGGCTCCCATGGACAGCATTAAAATGAAGGAATACTGTATTGTGTAATGTATTTCATTACAAGGCATCCTCACTATAAGGTGGTATATTCTATGGCTCCCATGGACAGCATTAAAATGAGGGAGTACTGTATGTATAATGTACTTCATTATAAGGTGGTCTCACTAAAAGGCAGTACATTCTATGGCTCCCATGGACAGCATTATAATGAGGGATAACTATATTTTCAAACAATGCTTTTCTTCATCTCCATGTAGACCAATTAATGTAGAGAGTTATCAGCAACTCTCAAAATATAATCGAATAATCCCAGTCCTTCATGATTATAACACATCAGAATAAATGTTAGTTGATGGATTTACACCTTTTAATGTAGGACTTGGACCTTACCGTACTGTGCATACATTTTAAAGCTTGGCTGTTCCTCATAATTTGACAATAAAGTTACAATTAGCCATCATACTTGTAGCAGATTGACTTTGATGCAGTTATGTTTCAGCTATTTATTCAAGTCTCTACTGACTACTTTTATTGATGCAATAAGCTGGGTTGCTCATGATTCATATGCAAAATATTTCATAATGTGGTTCTCATTTCTTCTCTAATGCACACTCTTAACATCTGCAGCAGTGCCCCATAGAGACCTTTGGTCAGCTCTGTGTCCATAGCAGGAATTATGTTACATGTACTACAGCACACATAATATCTGCAAATGCCTTAACAAGTGCACACCACTCTTGTAAGTCAAAACTTCCATTTAAATATCCCTTCCTAATCACACGTGTCTCGACTCCTGCATGCCTCATGAAAGGGAAGCAACTGTTAAAATCTGTCTAGACTCAACCATCATGCATGCCAACATGTAACTTTTATGGGTTAAATCAGTCTTAAAAATGTATCATACACATCCTTTACTCTGTGTGGCCATCAAGGTTGCAATCCATATACCGGCATTCTAGAGAATATAAACTATTCGATATGAGGCAGCCTCCTCATCTCTGAGAACAAAATTAAATCACTTTCAAGGTCTCCACTACATACATAAGCCTCAATTTTAGGTTCTACACTTTATCAATAATTTATTTTTGGATAATATAATTGCATGCATGTTAATACAGGTTTTCATGAACTAATTTATATTACATGGATAATATATTGGCGGAAATAAAAAATACCACAACTTATGTATTTCATTCAATTATCTCCCTTACACCATACATGACATTTGAAAAAATAAAAACTCACATTTTCAGCACTTGTTTATGAAAATAAAGGAAAGATTTAGTGTGAAATATTATATTAGCCCTCAATCTTTATGCCAGTGTAAGTACAACTGATTTAATCATTTCTTACAGCAAAATTTAAAAGGTTGAAAAACAGACACAGATTTTTTTTTTTTTTTTTGCTTGTGCCTAATTTAAGCCACTTTTTTTTAATTGTATGTGTAGGACCAATATAAATTATATGCATCTATATGATTAAAATTATTTACCCTTTTATTTCAGATGAGAATGCACACTGCTTCACCTGAAGTTTTTGTGCTTATGAGGGATGTAATAGTACTGATGCCTCGGGACTGTCCTTGGACCAATGTGGCATTGCCTTCATATATTTCGCTAAGGTAAGGCAATCAAACTTTTCCTTCTCATTTTTTTCTATGTTGTGGTTGTCTCTTTTGATTCCTTTATTATAAGCTACATGTCCCTTTTATATGTACATTTTCCTCCTGTTTAAAACTCCATTTGACTTGCTGTACTTATTGTTTTTCTTTGGCATTTTTCTGTATTTTATTCCCCAAATTTCACCCCAAATAAAAAATAAGTGCTTAGAAGCTGGGATCTGCTACATTTGGAGACAGATTGGCTTATTGCATGAATTTTATTCACTACAAAAAGGAGGAAAGCTTTCTATTTGTGTTACAGAGATAATGGGTAGGCTGACCTTTGTGCAAGGACTAGGGGTTAGTGACCTCATGTATCTGCAGTTGGTGTAAAGTGTTGAAAGCTTATACTTTATAATAAGATTGAGTCATGTCCACCTGTCTCTGGTGTCAAGTTCTTTGTCTACTAAACAAATAAAAAGTCCTTTATTTTAGATGAATTCTCCATTTTGAAGTAGGAGTTTACATACTAATTAGTACATTGACCTTTGACCTAGTTATTACATAATATGACATAATGTGATTTATCCCATATCACCCATGTAAAGTTCAATAAGTGCTGATATGAATAAAACACAACTCATAGTTAAAACAATTCATTTTATTCCCAAAAAATAGTTTGGTAGTAGAGCACAAGTATGAAAACAGCAGTTGAAACAGCTCCATGACATTTCCAAAGACATAAATATAAAACATAGCTTGGTACCTCATACAATTGTTTTTGACAAGCGAGACTAACTACACTTGTTACTTGTTCAGTCCAGAGCTATATCACAGATTATTGAAAAAATTAAGGTTGGCTTTAGGTATCACGGTACCAATTGCGCAAGCCCAGGGGGTGGAGCTTAAGGTGTAGGGAACATTGTATTCAGAAATAAACAACAAAACTAGCTGTGATTGGTGTATTATGTAAGAGTTGTAGTTTCTGTCTGGCTTTAAAAAAAGTTGAGTCTCTTAGCAACATGTGAGATTATGTTAATTCATATGTAGATCATGTTTTGCATTTTTTATGATTTTTTAAAAATGTGATGCACATCACTGAAAATGTGTCTGTTGTGACTGGACAACTCTTACCCCTGTCTAGTTCCAGCAGAGTTATCTCTCTTAAATGCAATGGAGTACCTGGTTCTATCACTGTCAAATTGACAATCTAACATTGCTCTCTATGACAGTGTGTGACATGCATGCTAAAATAAGAGAGAAGGTATATTTATTTCACCAAATGTTAACATTAAGGTCTATGGAAAAACAATTGGTACCGTGATACCACATCCTTTACTCTGTGTGGCCATATTGGGAGAAAAAATGCACCTCCAAAGTGGAGAGTTCCAACATGCACAAATGTAGATAACTCTTTAAGTCTGTACCTAGGGACATCAGGACTCATGGTACTAATTCAGCTCCCATAGTAAACCTATGGAAACATTATGATATTAAAAATTCAATAACTTTACATTTCTGAATGCTCATGATCAAACCTATATTTATCAGTACAGACATATCCTTGATGCAAGTTTCTGAGTAGAGAAAACCATCTGAGCTGCGGCATTTTCTGGATCTACATGTATTTGAATGTGTTTTCAATTCTGCACCAAAGAGTCATGTGCTAATTTCAGTAATGAGTTTTCCAAGTTCATGTCTGTAAAAACACTGACATTCCATCAATAAAACATTGTCTCTATTTGTTTCAGTTACAACTAGGATAAGCTCTCAAAAGATTCTTTTTACTAAAATCTTACTTTCATTATCAACCAATCCTGGCCATCCAAACACATATATACTCTATTTCATCTTCACCCATTTCTCCATATAATTAGTACTGTGAGTCCATCATTCATGGCATTGTTGGTATGTACTTAAAATGAAAAGCTTTAACCTTATGAAATGTACCCAAATATTATTCTTTAAGTGCACAGCATAGGTATTACATAGAAAAAGGTATTACATGTCCTGGGTCCATATTCTGGAAACATTTTCTTTTTACAAGAAATTAAAGCTCAAGCTAAATCAGTGGTTCCCAACCTTTTTTTGCTGTGACCCTAAATTGGCCACCAACAGGACCTCCCGACTCTCTGGTTTATGATATGATTTCTTCTGACGACCCTACTGAGGACCTCCCCCTGCCCCCATTGGGTCACAACTTGAGCTTGTGAAATGCTGCTCTAAATGCTAGACTCAAATACAATATTTATTGATATCTGTCACTGAAATTTTGCTTAATAGTAGAGGGACTTCACTTAATATGAACCTGAAAGATCCATGACTGTATCTTAAATATACCAGGGGCAAAGGAGCTGGTCAATCTTGTGGACAATTTCCCTACTAAATTCAAAAGTACTTCAATGTAATATGGAAAATTGAATATGGCTATGGCATTAATTAATCTGTGGGTAAAACTTGTGTATACTCTTGATAGAAGTGGAAATTTGTATACAGATTGTATTATAACATCTCTGACCTGATACAGAAGCTGCAAGCTTAAAGTGCCTGGGAGATAATCAATGTGAAATGGTTAACACTGTATAATGTTTAAATCATTAGGTATGACTAAGAGCTTGATAGACTGAAAATATTGATGAAAATGGGAAACAGAATTCTCAGGTTTATGTTCATTATTTCTGCACCATTTCTAACAAGAATAATGGAAAACAGCATAATTCCAAACAGTAAGACTTTCTGATGTCCACACCACAGAAGCTGTTATTCTACAGCTATTTGACTATGACTACTGGTATTTGCTATATCTGAATGTTTCTGGGGTTTTCCCACCAGGCTTTAAAAAGAAAATACAGTACAATATACTTAAAAATGGAAATCTGTATCTTTTGGTGTTTGACAGATTATCTATTAAGATTTCTGTAATTGATATTGTTGGACCCAATTTATCAATTATTTTAGTAAAGAGCATACCATTTGATCTGTATTCTTTCTCTCATAAAGGTGGCTAATCTAAAATGATATTTTTTATTAACCTGATTGACTTGAATCTGTATCACTCACCTACTGCGTTTTGCTGAGTAAGAAGAAGTTTCAGCATGATGATTAATATTGGCAGATGTGTACCTAAATTGTTGATAGAAGGCCATTTGCTGATTAGTTCATGGAATATTTAGCTAATAAATTCTCCAGATTTCTGATAATTGAAAACTAGCTATCTCTCCCATATACCATCAATTAATTTCATTCTCTTGTGTGACATACATCTCTGATTGGATCTGCCAATCAGACAAAATTAATGACCATGTCACTGATGTTAACAAGGCCGGCCTTGCCTGTCATATCCAAAAGATAAGTTTAGATTGCTGTTGAATTTTGTTGCTTTTGAATGAAACATTTATATCTGGATCTAATTTTAAACATGTTATCACTGGCATAGATCAGCATTTTTCAGGTACTATGTTCCAGTATAGAAACATGTAAATTTCCTGTCAGTAACTTAATGTGATCATAAATATGGGCAAGCAATAATAATCAGTTTCATATGGAATGAATTGTTTAGACATGGAAATTAATATCAAGTGTCAGTTACATTTATATTCAACATGAAGTTACCATTGATAAATGTTACAGATAGACCTGTATCAAAATAAAACCTTTCAGCAACTGTTAACTGACTTGCTCCTAAAGTTACTTTGACTCCATTCATCAATGACAATTTGAATACAGTATTGATATCAGTTCTGTTATGAATTGTATCCATCTTTTTTTTTTCTTTCTTTTCTTTCTTACATTTTATTCAAAGTGGAAGGAGCGGAGCAAAGGAATTTGATTCAAGTTTATCTGATGTGATCCCCAATGAGAGCAAGAAACTAGACTTTATGAGGCCACAAAAATGTAATAATGAAATATTGAATGCATGGGATTCCCTAGAGGCTACAAAAATGTAATAATGAAATATTGAATGCATGGGATTCCCTAGCTGTAACTGGTAACTATGTATACAGAAGTATGTGCCATTTATTGGTGACCACATTGCAGATTTGACTGTATTTTCCACGATATCTAAAATTTTATATGTACTGCACTGTCTACTCCATGCTTAAATTCATGACTTTGCTATTGTCTGTATTCCTAAGGTATATTAAAAAAACAAAGAAAAGAATCTCACACATGGTTGACAGCTCATAAAAATGGAAATACACTGCAGCTGGAAATATTGTATGGATTCAAGAAAACCTACCATATATGCTCGCGTATAAGATGATACCAACTGCAAACTACATAGACCCAGATCTGCCATTGCATAATGCACAGGCAGATCTGGGTCCATGCAGTTTGTAAGGACTAATCAGTAGAAGAAACAACATATACCCTGATCTAACGGTGCATTATACGATGGCAGATCAGAGTCTATGTTGTCTGCATTTGGACCCGGATTATACGTGAGTATATATGGTATGAAGTGTGGAAGTGTGCCAGTTTGAAGAATTTAGAACTCAGACTGAAACTTCAATAATTTTGATTTTGACGATTTTTGCTCAGAATTACCAACTTTCACTAGTTTCATCTAGTTTGTTCTAAAAACAATTTGCACTATGTTGTAAATACTCAGAGTGTCCTAAAAATTTGGATTTGTGAACAATTTTTCAGAAAATAAAATTTTTTGAAAAAAAAATGATATTTTGAATTGTTTCTTCAAATTAACTTTTATACATATCTGAATTATATCAGTAATATTCAGCGACTCAAATTAATAGAACTCACAAAGTTTTATGAATACAGTGGATTCATTCAGGGTAACATAAAGAATTGGTCTCATGAGGTGCTATTTTCCTCTTTTTTTGATGCCATTTATCTCAACCCAGTAGCAATAATTAAAGAGGAGGATAAAGTTTCAAATTCCAAACAAAATAGAAAAAGAAAAACAGAAAAAAGAGCCACTGGGCTGAACAGACTGATGATGAACTATAAAAAATAGATTATTGCACACACTGCAATCAAAAGTTTAAAGGCTAAACAAACACTATGGAGAACTGTTGTACCGCATATACTCATTTATAAGTCAGATCCAACTGCAAACTGCATAGACCCAGATCTGCTGTCACATAATGCACCAGCAGATCTGGGTCTATGCAGTTTGTTGGAAGTAATCAGAAGAACAACATAGAACCTAAAGGTGAGAACAGATCAGGGTCTGTGTTATTAGCAGTTGGACCTGACTCATAAACTAGTATATATGATAATTTTCTCCCATAAGCTTGTGATCATGTTGCAGAAATGACTTCATGATTCACTAGGAAAGAGTTGATCACAGATCAAGCAAATATCTGTGTCTGTAATTAACCTCCATACAGAATTAGTCACTCTTAAGTGACCTTTTGTACCAAATTAGGAACATTATCCAAACTCCGAACATATTAGGTCCAAATCATATGTTTGCTAGTGAAATGAAACACTGTTTAGGCTGCTCTTTTTGTTGATACAGGAGATTAAAGCTGGGAAAGAAACCCAAAAAAAAGGAGTCCCTCTGCAACTTCATATACTGAATAATGATTCCAAAAGAGAAGTAATGAACTCTTCTATTTCTATTGTGCCTTGAAATAGCATAATTGTATATCTACATCATATATTATGCTTTTTTTTGTTTCACATAATCACTCTCTTTAAGAGCATCTATAGCTATCATTTGGCTGCTTGGATAAATAGTTTCTTCCTAAACATGGCCACTTACTTCCATCAAGAAAAAGTAAAATTACAGTGAGACAGCTAGACTGTTGATTGGCACAATACGGGTCACAACAGTTCATTGGAAACGTCCCATCATTGGACTTTTTGCATTGTCATTATGAAAGCAATTCAAACGGCAAGGCTGATAACATCAGAATAATATGTCCTCTCTCTCCACTCAAACAAGTTCTTTCCATTAATTCACTTCTTTGCCATCATCTTTATCTTTGATGAGACAATCAACCTGATGACATCACTGTCATTAGTTTAAAGCCCTTCAATTTCATCTTTCAATAACAATTGTCTTCCCATTGTAGATGCCCTCAGTCCAGAAAAAAAACTAACCTTATCAATATTATCAACATGTACTGAATATTAGTGTATAGTGGAGTAAATGATATTTGGCCCTTTAGACAGCTGAAGTGATGCTGATGACAATTGTATTCAAAGTTTGGGTCCATACATGTCTTGTACGAAGACACTGTTGCCTGTGCTATTGATTTCACAGCCATGATAACAAACTGCAAAATTGTGTTTCTTGATGTTGTTTTTATGAGCATGCTATTATTGGTAAATGTAATTTGGTCTAAATTAACTAAAGAGCTGATTTTGCTTCATTCAGCTGCCAAATTAAATTGGTTGAAATTATGGATCAAAACTGTAACCTTCAGTATTGGCTTAACAATCATTTTCTAGGAAAAGCTATTTATTAAAGTCACTTAGTCAGTGTATTATGAGTAATATGAAGATAAAAGATTTGTTGAAGGAAATAAATTGTATTGATCAAGTACCATATTCTACTTTCATCTTTCATAGTACTTTGATATACAAAATAAAATCTATCAATTGAGCTTCATGGACTCTAAACTTACAAGTCTCTATTTTATTAATCCTATAATAAGAATCTAATGGTTTTATTTCCTTTTATTAGATTTTCCTGAAATGCCAATTTTTAATGGCTTACTTTCCTTTGATCAGATTCTTTTGCAATGCCTAAGTGTTCAATTTTGTAAGATTTATTTCCAAATCAAAACTTACAACTAGAACTTGAAAGATTTGTACAAGGGCCAAAAGGGTAAAAGAAAACCTTATTCTACATTGAATTAAAAGTTTAATTTACATGATATACTGTATGTACTTGCTCGTGACTCGAGTTCAACTGCAAACTGCACAGACCCAGATCTGCCATCACATAATGCACCAGTGGATCTGTGTCTATGCAATTTGATAGGAGTAATCAGTAGAACAGGCAACATAGACTCTGATCTGCTGGCACATTATGCGATGGCAGATCAGGATCTATGTTGTTTGCAGTTGGACTCAACTTAAAAGCGAGTATGAATGGTAGTCATTTCTGGTATTTTAAACCAAAATGATCTTTCTTTGATAATTATATGTATGAATATAATTATTTCATCATCCATCTCAATTATCTTTTTAACTATATGTAAAAAATGAAACTAAACTTAAAGCTGGGATGCAGACTCCAGGCTTTTTTTTTTTTACAAAGTTTCAAACATTGTCTGCAAGACAATCTTCATTTCAAGTTATACACTGACCAGTTATGTTTATAATGCTGTTCTCCTTTTAAATAATGTCAAACTAACAGTATAGATCTGACACGATAACTAATATGGACTGAATGGTCCTGGTTGATAAACAATTGATATAATTGACTATTACCTGAGGATATATGAGAATTGTACAACATCTGTGCTTTTTAGAAAAACCGAGACACCAGATGTGGAAGTATTACGTTAAGATATCTTTTTAAAGAGGAATCTCAGCCTAAAGAGACATAAAATTGATGGCCAAGCTTTTTATCTAATAATTCATTTTCTTAACTGATAATGTGGTTTTGATGATAAGGGGACATGTAACAATTAGTGCATGGTGACAAAACTGGGTGGGCAAATCATGTTTCGTCTGGCATAACTTGAAACGCGATACCCCTGATACCCAAATACAAAGCCACACATGAATCATTGTTAAAAAAGCCCTGAAATAGAAAGATGTTGGCACAGGACTGTGTATGTTAATTAACCCCCTCTGTGCCAAGAGCCAATACAATTACAAGGTGTAATATAGTTTTGATAATGACAAAATTGTAAGAACATATTTGCACAGAATACAAATATTCAAGTGTAAAAGAAAGATGAGAATCATATTAGCACTACCTGAGTCCAAATCAATATCGAAAGTGACATGATGGTTTGACAATAATGACCAGGCTTTAAATACCTAAAATTTGAAGTCCGACACTAAGAACAAAAAAGAAATTATGTGCTGGTATAAGTTATACTAACATGGCACATAATGTGTGTATTCTCTCCTTTACTGTTATGAAATACTGTTACAAACTTGCAAGGCCTAAGCTTCCAAGAAGTATGCTTTCTGAAAACTTTGTCTGAACCTAAGAATAGATCTTGTAATAGAAAAAAAAAGGTATGACTGATCAGAGCTGTGTGTAAATCACACATTTGCAGTTAAACGGATTTACATTATCTTCACAATTACAAAGTCATCAATAATATTTGTGCATAGATTGTGGCTTAAATACTGTGATCTTAACCTTAATATGATAGACAGTGACATGTATCATTGTGAAGAAATAAAGCAGAACATTTACTCTCTACTGCCCCTTGTCTTTCTTTGATTAATGAATCATACAATACAAAAGACTTTTCCTTGTGAGAAAGAGACACTTTGAAGCTGCAATAGTACACTAAATCAATTGAAAAAACTCTGGTTTTAATCCAACCCCCTCAGCTCCTTGCTCTTCATCATGGATTGTTTTTCTCTTAATTGACAAATTGCAGGGTAATTTATCACAACAACTGACATTTTTATCAAATAATTATAGTACTGTAAAAAAACAGCAATGATTACTTAGACAAGATTAAGAAAATGGTCTGTCATATGATTACATCTGAGGACAAAATTTAAAAAAAGATCTGTGATCTTATTTGGAAAGTCTGCCAATGGTAATTAGTTTGCATTTCTTCATATAATATGTTAAAATATCTTAATCACTTCTTCTGCCACTCTCCTCAACTACCAAGAAACTGACACTGAATTTCGATTTAAACTAACTGAAATATATCATGGAGTGCCCATTTCCAAAAAGTCTTCTTTGTCTATGAAATTAACATCAGAAATGATAAATGATGTAGGGTTATTACTCTTCCTCAGTAAAGAATTTGATACTCTGGGTGATTAAGTTTGAACTGAAAAAAAGAAACAGCTTGAAAATGGATCTCAATCTTACAATGAGGTGAGAGGGTTATTACAAGTTTTAATGCTAAGACATGATCTTTTGAGGAAATCTTGTCAAGATATAATTTATGAGGTTCCCCACTCAATGGTTAGTCTTATGTTCGACAAATAGCCACAGAACTGTTACACAAATATCACAAATTTACAAGTATGTTTGAAGAAATTGATTAAGGTATGTTAATTAAATTTGCCCTTTCCCAATGTTACCTCTGATTCTCTGACGAAGAGGAAAGAAAAACCATTATTTGATTCATAAATCTTGACAGCTGTGACAAGCAATGGTGCTGGAAGGGACAAAACTCTTCATGAAATATAACTTTATCCAATACAGATTTTAAAATTTACAATATATATATATATATATATATATATATATATATATATATATATATATATATATATATATATATATATATATATATATATATGTGTGTGTGTGTGTGTGTGTGTGTGTGTGTACTGTTCGATCAGAAATATTAGAGGAGGATTTAATTGTTATTTTTGTTTGTAACAAATCAAATCTCCACCAAATGAAATCCATCACAAAAGATAGTATTGTTAGTATTGTTGAACAACAGTATGGTAAACAGTGTGAAACCACAAACTTGTATTCCACAAACTGTCCATTTACTCCCAAATCATGAAATCTGATCCCTGTGAATATTTAGGATTTTACAGATCAAAAATATATATATATATATATATATATATATATATATATATATATATATATATATATATATATATATATATATATATATATATATATATATATATATTTGGAGGAAGACTTTAATCCTGTACTCCAGACTTTCTCCAGTTGAAAATGAAAAAGTAATTGAGATATTCCTCATATTTCACAATTTCATTGCTTTTCTCTCTGAATAATAAATTTTTCTTTCCATCTCATCTTCACAAATTATTCCACTGTATTGCATATGGAAACATAACAATAACCACCTCAATGACAAGAAGAAAGAACTACTGGTAGATATGTGTCAGTAGGACATGGATGCCCCGACACCAATATGATGCCGTCACTGGCAAAGTTGTTAAGTCAAACAGGGGCCATAACTCCATTATATTTTGTTGGAAAATGGTAAAAATTGAACTTTACCAGGATCTCCTTAGTGTTAAGCCTTATACGAAATTTGGTTACAATCTATGTAGTCATTCTGAAGTTATTGAGTCAAAACAAAATTTGTGATGGAATAGGTCAAATGGACAGACATGTACAACACTATATGTCCCCTCCATAAATATGGTACGAGCATAAAAAGAGACAGAAAAGAAGTAGAAGAGTTATAAAAGACCATATTCATTCTCCTATAGCTCATACTTTATTCTTTTTTTTTAAATCTCTGGTTTAATTTCATGCCAAACTTTTTAGCTATGACTAGGATGCTGAATTACAATAATAATTTCAACAACTGATCAGTCCAAGCAATTTCTTCTTAAACTTCCCAAATAAAATAAAGAATGGGTAAAACTGTAGCATAATTTGTTTGTTTCTTTCTTATGGGTTTAACACCATTTTTCAGCACATGATAAGCTATACATGGCGGCCAGTATAATTGGTGGAGGAAAAATCTGTGAAAACCCTGTAAAGAACCACTGACCCACGGGAAGCTACTGGTGAGCTTTCTCACATACCCACGTTGGCTGAGCTGAGACTCAAACTGATGCAGACAGAGGTGAGATGTGAGTGATCTGCAAAGGTGAGTGCCTTAGACCACTCCGCCACCCAAAACTGTAGCATAAAGAAGTCTGTATAGGGTATGTGGTCTGCGTGACTATTTTGTTTTGACAATGACTCCAAGCTTAAAAGCAAGGCTAAGATGGGTATATTTTTTTTTTTTTTAATTTGGCTTCCCATCTACCATAAATTTAATTTCTTTTCATCACAACTCATTTGTTTTGAACCCTTCTGAATGTGATTAATGACAAAATCATAGGAAAAACATATTTTAATACCTGGATAAATAGATACTTAGAAATGAATACCCATGTACTTTACTTTTCATACTTAAATCTGAAGACTATGATAGTACACTGAAATGTAGATTATCCATACTTATTTGGAGACATGAACCTTATCCAGATGACTAATGGTCTGGATAAATAATCATGATACATTAATTACACATTATACTACTTTTCTATGGAGTTAAAAATTTTACTTAGTTATTGGTGGGGTCATCTTACACTGGGTATATTATACATGGTATTACTATTGCATATTGCAATCAGATCCATGACCATACCTGCCTTATAAAAGGGACTGTGTTACACTGAGGTGGTTTATAGTGAGGGACCAATGTATAAAAAGGACAAATGGTATATCCAAGAGACTCAATTGAGTTCGAATAAGTGAAAAGTCCTAATGATTGGTATAGAGATAATCAGTGTTTTATGCATACCATTTTTTAAATCTTAATACAGCACTACCTCATTATAGGGCCCTTCAATATGACACAGTTCTTTTGTAAGGTGGGTATGGTCATAAATTCCATTTTATTTCATAGTAGTAAAATTACATTACTCCCTCATTATAATGCTGTCCATGGAACTCATAGAGTATATTGCTTTATAGTGATTTGTCTTACAATGAAGTACATTATAATACAGTACTATTTCATTGTAATGTTGTCCATGGGATCCAGAGTATACTGCCTTATAGTGAAACTGTCTTATAATGCAGTAGATAATACATACAGTGCTCCCTCATTATAATGTTGTCCATGGAAGCCATAGAGTATAGTGCCTTATAGTGAGATAACCTTATAATGAAGTATATGATACATATAATTTACTACCACTTAATGAAATGGATCTATGACCATACTTGCCTTATAACAGGAACTGTGTTACAATGAAGGGATTTATAATAAGGGAGTACTGTATATGTATAATGTACTTCTTTAAGGTAGTTTCAATTTAAGGTGGTATACTCCAGGGTTCCCATGGACAGTGTTATAATGAGGGAGTACTGTATATCCATAACAATTCTTATTCATCTAATACATTCAAGATTTAGTAAAATAAGAGATTAAACTTGGTATAGCTAATACTGTATATGTAATGAAATCATTAATATACATGTACTGTGAAACCCCGCTATAACGCGAATTCGGATATAACGCGATCATGGCGTGGCTCCCAAAATTTCATATATATTCATTCGCACAAGAAATTTTTTTTCTTCAAAGTAAGAGAAATAGTGTATAAAATGTGTATATTACAGTATCATTTTGGGAAAGAGATCACGTATGAATTCGAGTATAATACATTTGTGGCGCGGTTCCTGACATTCTATATACATATATTTTTCTCATACGCAAAAAAAAAATATTTTTTTTTAAGTACGAGAAATAGTGTATAAAAAGTTTATTATCATTTTGGGGAAGAGATCACGTATGAATTCGATTGTGGCATGGCTTCTGAAATTTAACAATTTCACCAAAATCTTGAAGTGTTATGCCAAAATAAAACATTATTGGAAATGTTATTTATTACTGATCCATGAGTAAGGCCAGTAAGTCTTCTTTGTGTTTGTCTTCAACTGATTCTGTATACAATCATTGCTCAAACAATAGCTGACATGTGTTTCTTCTTTAACTACATACACAACCGAAAATCGGACAATGTGGTGGTTGATAAAACATTCTCACGATTTAATAAACATCAAAAAACATAAGCCGCCAACACGTGCGCTGGACTTCAATTCATCCTGTATACAATCATTGCGCAAACAATAGCCGACTTAATGTTTCTTCTTTAACTGCATACACAACCAAGCACCAGACAGTGCGGTGGTTGATCAAAGATTGTCATATGTGGGTGCTTATGTAAAGACTGAGCTTGGGCGGCAAGATCACAGGGAGTTCAAATAACCATTCTGTTACTTGGCACTGAACAAGTATCAAACTCGCGGATCAATCAAAGGGTTGTCATGTGGGAAAGCAAAGACGGATCGATATCAGATAGTAAACGGTGTTGATACCCTATTCATGCTATAAATTAGACGTGTACATATAATTAGTGGGCATTTACAATGGATAAAGGTGCATGGAAATGCATATGAGAAAATTTTAGCTGTATGAAATTTATACAGACACTGTTCATAGACCCTGGAATGTAATGAACCGTACATGTGCTTCGGTCTTTCATAACGTAATTTTGCTGTTCTTTTTTCCCATTGAATTCAGACACATATTTATCTGTGACAAAATTATTGAATAGTTTAAATATGTATGCAATTTATGCAAAGGAATTACATGCATTATAGATGAAATGCATGCTACGACGGTGCGATATCAGACAGTAAGTAAACGATGTTAATACTCTGTTCATTAGACATTGAATTCAGAGAATGAATCAGACAATGATCTGTGACAAAATAATTGAATATTTTAAATCTGTGTTCAATTTTTCAATGGAATTACATGCATTATGGATGAACTGCATGCCGATATCAGATTGTAAACGGTGTTGATACCCTATTCATGCTATACATTAGACGTGTATATGTTGTTCTCTGAATAAAGTAAAATATAGTAAAACCCCGCAATAACGCGACCCCGCTTTTTCCGCGATTGAATTTTATGGACCCCAAATATCGCGTTATTGTCGGGTTTCACTGTATTGAAAATAAACAACTGACTTATGTTTTACAAAGCAACAAAATTATGTAGAAGAATTATGAATTTCTGTATTTAAGAAAACAAATAGGAGAGTTTTAATCATGAAAACTGTACTGAAAGAAACTTATGAAAATTACTTGCATGTGTCATTTAGTGAAATGGGGGCCTGATTCATAAAAATTTCATGCATAACCTTTGTCTTAAATGACACTTCCCTATCTCCATATCATTTTATAGAGGGCAATAAATATTCTGTTTAAATGTTTCAAAGTCAATTAAAAGCCATTTATGTCACTAATAAATCCCTCACTTATTCTGCATCCTTTGTGTTGACCAAAATTGTAACATAATAAATGGACATACCACTGAGCATGGGCCTGTCAAAAAAATTAAATTTATCAACTGATAACTTCAACTATACGTTTCAACCTCTTTCTAAATTTATTAATTTGAAATGATTTATTTGGCTCTTTTTGAAAAGCATATTTCAACCCTACTTTGTTGTCAAATTTATGATTTTTTAAAAAATTAATGTTATATCAGAAAAAACATATGGAACATAAATTGAATTTTGATATGACCTTGTCATATGCTTCCTATGTTACATCAACAATGAAAAAAATCAAATTATAATTTTGTAGTAATCAGAGATGTTGCTGTGCTTGCCAAATCATCAGGAAGGGACTACTATTTATACTCAAATATAAATCAGATTCAACTACAAACTGCATAGACCCAGATCTTCTGTTGCATAATGTGCTGGCAGATCTGGGTCTGTGCAGTTTATGAGGAGTAATCATTATAACAAACAACGTAGACCCTGATCTGCTGGCATATTATGCGATGGTAAATCAGGGTCTATGTTGTTTGCAGTTGAACTCAACTTATACATGAGTATATAAGGTAGCTTTGAACAGCCGTATCTTGTGGAGTGAATACATGACTGATTTGTGGCCCTTTCTACTTTTTTTTTCACTCTATCTCAACAAAGATGAACAAAATTGTTTCATGGTCATCAGGTGCTGAACAAATAACCTGAAAGCTCTGCTTTGACATCTTCAATTTAAGGATATCCATTTTTGTAAAATCAGTGGTTACTGCACACCTTGAAATGGTGTTATCAATACATTATGATGTCACTGATATGACATCATTTGATACCTATTTATACTGTAGTGCTATGAACTCTGGGGCAGGTTGGATGTAAAATGACATGGTTGCAATGTCTGTCTCTTTTTTAATAATGAAAAAGAAAATGTTTATATAATTATACAATCGCAATAATAGCCCTGTGTATGAAAATGATAAAGTCAACAAAAAGTATACAAGACAATTTACGACCTGCTATAACATTGTCCAAGCTTTCTGTTGCAGACAACTGATGTGGTCACAATACAGTGTTTATGGTAAGACCAGGAGGCCAGAATGATAAACTTGTCATAAAGTTGGGGCTCATTATCAGACAAAGATATCCTTATTAAATATGAAACAAAATTTTGTAACGAAGGGTGCACTTATCATTGTGTATGGGTTTATTATGCATAAATATGGTAATTACCGTATATACTCGTGTATAAGCTAATACCACTTGCAAACTGCATAGACCCAGATCTGCCGTTGCATAATGTGCAGGCAGATCTGGGTCTATGCAGTTTGTAAGGACTAATCAGTAGAACCAACAACATAGACCATGATCTGCTGGTGCATTATGCGACAGCAGATCTGGGTCTATGCAGTCTGCAGTTGGTATTGGCTTATACGCGAGTATATACAGTAGGTCATCCTGAACAAAATGACTTGCTGACATACACTTTTCCTTGTGTATTTGATAAGAGGAGTCTGTGATCTTCAATCTATGCAACTTTGATTATGTTTGAAATAGTCATTCAGGTACGGAAAAGTATGGACAGTGTCCAGGCTTCTCCTCCAATAAATTCAATGGGAAATAGCATTGTAATTTCAGTGTTAAGTTTTGCAGTTAATTGGCATAAAAATGCTCCCTCTTTATAATGCTATTCATGAGAGCCATGAAAGTGATCCATTTACAAGTGTGTGAGCCTTATACTGAGGGAGTTTCCAATAAGGCTGTGTCTTCATAGTGCATTAAAACACAAATAGAGTATTTACCGAATATACTTGTGTATAATCTGATACCAACTGCAAACTGCACAGACCCAGATCTGCCACTGCATAATGCACCAGCAGATTAGGGTCTATGCAGTTTGTAAGGACTAATCAGTAGAACAAACAACACAGACCCTGATCTGCTGGCGCATTATGCGATGGTAGATCAGGGTCTATGTTGTTTGTATTTGGATCTGGATTATACGCAAGTATATACGGTAATGATGTGAAATCATATATTATAATTTGTTATTATAAGACAAGAACTAAAATAAAAGGGAAACAAGTTAAGCAGCAAAGATAAAACAAAATGTAACCAATTGAATGGGATCCATGACCATACCTACAATATCAGTGGGGCAGTGTTTATACTGAGGGGCTTTATAGTGAGGGAATACTGTACTAATAATGCCTCTCAAGTTGATTGAGTTGATAGAAAATCTCATAAATTTGTTCAGGTACAGCACTCTCTCACTATAAGACCTTTCATTATAACACAGTTCCTGTTATAAGGCAAGTATGGTCAGGGATCCCAATTCATTAGGTGGCAGGAATAGGGGTAGACCGGTTGGTAGAGCTTTGGACTCGTAGTCCAAGGGTTGTGGGTCAGCTGCCTCAGTGTATCCTTGGGAAAGGCATTTATCTACCATTTGCTGGCATCACATAGCTAATAATTTGTTAAAAGTGCCATTAAAACTAGCCCCCCCCCCCCCCAAATCATTAAGTGGCTGTAAAATTATATGTATCATGTACTTCATTATAAATCAGTCTCACTATAAGGCAGTGTTATCATGGAAATTCAGTCTTTTAATGAGTACTGTATATAGAAAAAACCTGAAATTGGCATTTTTAATCTTTCAGTTATGCACATTGTTAAGTTATAAATTTCCTCACAGTACTTAAGTTTTCACGTCCCCTGAATCAAAACAAAAAACTACCACAAAAACTGATTGCGACAAGACAATTCATACTAACTGGTTTAACCTTTTTTGTCTAATTTGAGTCCGGAAACAATTTAAATGGTTTTTATTGACTAAATATTTTATAATTATTGGGTCAGATTGGACAAATGTCCACTAGCATGCACCACTTGTAGTTTATCATAGGATATGTATGAAGTAAAATTATTAGAAAATGGACATTGCACTGGTAGATTGAACAGAATGTACTAAATGATAGGGTTTATGTTAATTTGTTTAATTAAACAATCACAAATGGTATTTTTGATCGTCAGTTTCAGCCCCAAAGTCTGACAGTTATAGGGAAGTGGGTGTTTGTTGTCATCAAAGACGATGTCAGAAAGTCAATAGATGTATCATTGGTGATAAATTCAGCTTGTTCAAAGCGTTATTGATTTTTTAATGAGTGATAATGAAGCAAAATCAAGTGAAAAGCTGGAATTAGATAGTAGAAATTCAAACATTAAAGGTGGAAATTACACGGTATTGGATTTCAGTGAGAAACGAACACACTATGTGCAGCCTACAACAATGAAATACCCAGTGGGACACAATTGATTGACACTAGAAATTTTAAAGAAAAGCGTGGCTCACATGGGGGAAAAGCATGATGCAGTAACTGTAACAATTCTGTTCACATTGCTGGATGTAGATGGTCCATACAACTAATTTTTTTAATAACTATTTTTTGTTCTTCAATCATTTTGATTAAATATTTCATTCAAAGCAAATTTTTGAGTAAGATTATTATTATGCAGTTGCAAAACAGGATGGAAAATGGAGTTCTTGTTAAAAGCCAGTAGCTAGCAGAAATCTGCTATCTACTGTACTCTCTCATTATAACATTGTCCATGGCAGCCATAGAGCATTATAGTGAGACTGCCTTATAATGAAGTACATTATACATATAATGTTACTACCACTTAATGAAATGGATCCATGACCACTCTCACCATATAACAGGAACTGTGTACTGTGTTATAATGAAGTACATGATACATATAATTTTATTTGTACTGTGTTATAATGCAGTACATGATACATTTAATTTTACTTGTACCGTGTTGTAATGAAGTACATGATACGTATACTTTTACTTGTACTGTGTTATAATGAAGTATATAATACATATAATTGTACTTGTACATGTACTGTGTTATAATGAAGTACATTATAGGTATAATTTTACTTGTACTGTGTTGTAATGAAGTACATGATACGTATACTTTTACTTGTACTGTGTTATAATGAAGTACATAATACATATAATTGTACTTGTACATGTACTGTGTTATAATGAAGTACATTATAGGTATAATTTTACTTATACTGTGTTATAATGAAGTACATAATACATATAATTTTACTTGTACTGTGTTGTAATCAAGTACATGATACATATAATTTTACTTGTACTGTTTTATAATGAAGTACATTATACATATAATTTTACTTGTACTGTGTTACAATGAAGTGTACTGTGTTATAATGAAGTACATAATACATATAATTTTATTTCTTCTGTGTTATAATGAAGTACATAATACATATAATTTTACTTCTACTGTTTTATAATGAAGTACATTATACATATAATTTAACTACCACCAAATGAAATGGGATCCATCACCATACATGTGTTGTAACAGAAACTGTGTTATTATGAAGGGCCTTATAGTGAAGGAGTGCTGTATTATGATTTTTCAGCCAGCTAATTTTACAAAAATCTTATACAGCGGTCTTTCTCTTAGGTATACAAGACTACTCCTTCTGTAATGAAAAGATAGTCTCCCCTTCTGCAATGAAAAGATGGTTGTATAAGACGGGTGACCTCTGGTGAGGAGACAAAAATGGTAACAAGAGTGCTGCGAATGGCACATTATATGCCCATGGCCAGCATGAGGGGCGGAAGATACAGGTGACCGCCTGGGGCGTGCAAGCCTGAGGTGGTGCCATTTCGCGGAGTTTGCAGTACTTTTTCTGACTGGGAGCACCGCTCACCCAGGGCACCGTTTCATCCAGTACAAACTAGCGATGACCCTGTACATGCCTGCCCCATCTTGAATGCTCCTCTATGTAGGTATTAGGTCATTGTTGACTCTGGAAATTATTGACCAATGGGTCTCAATGACCTGGACCTTTGGTCAAGATATGCAGTCTTCAGCTAAAGTTGCTGTGCAGAAGCCATTATCAATATTTGGTCAAGGAACTTACTCTAGAACAAATATTTTCTGCTAAACCCATTTTTCTTTTAACCATGATAACCTTGTACTTTGACAATTTTACCCAAAATCAATGGGCCTCTTCCATACCTTAAGTGCAAGCCCCCCACAAACTTTGGTCAAGGTACATGATCTAGAACTAAAAGCTATTGGCAATAACCATTTTTCTTCTTTCATTCAAAGTGATCTTGACCTTTGATCCCAAAATCAATAGGCTTCTTTCTGAACCAATGTGCAAGTCATTCACAAACTTTGGTGAAGGTACATGGTTGAGAACTGAATATTTTGTGCAGAAACCATTTTTCTTCTTTCAGTCACAGTGACCTTGACCTTTTAACCATAAAATCAATAGGCTTCTTCCTTACACCAAGTGCAAGTCATCCACAGAGCTTGGTCCAGGTCTGTGACTTAGAACAAATGTTTTTTTGCAGAAACCATATTTCTTCTTTCAGTCACAGTGACCTTGACCTTTGACCACAAGTTCAATAAGCTTCTTCCTTACACCAAAGGCAAGCTATCCACAAAGTTTGGTTCATGTATGAGATATAGAACTAATGGTATTATGTGGAAACGATTTTTCTACTTTCTGTAACAGTCAGTCAGTGACCATGACCTTTGGACCCTGAAATTGATGGGTTCTTCCTTACCCCAAGTGCAAGACATCCACAAAGTTCGATAACTGTAGATGATGGAGAAATGAATTTATCATGCATAAAACAAAAATTTAATGGACAGACAAGGTCACAGCCAAAAAAAAGGTCGTATAAAAAGGCACTGCTTTGGTACTGGATATGGTGTCCTCTCATCAGTGGCCAGCCTCTCTTAAGCATGCCATATAAGAAGGGGAACACTATTGCATGTCTGTTAATTTTTGTTTTCTTTTTCAGCCAGCTGTTTTAAACATTTGCCCTGTATTTAAATTCTTTTAAAAAAGAAAAGACTGCAAAGCGGATAGCTGAATGTTCAGAGAAAAGCATAGATTGACAGATGATAAGCAGACTTCCCACTCCTGCAAGGATGTTTCAGACATTTGCTAAAAGAGTCTCTTATATTTCTATATTTCATCAAATGTAGACAGGAAACAGAATTCTTGAAAATTTATACGCATTTTAGTATATTATGCATCGAAGTATTATAGTATAATTATTACCCATTAATGATTTCAACTATTCAAGTCACATATACCATAGAATTTGAATTTTATGACCTTGGAAATAGTAAGTTTTCAAATTTAACAAAGTACAGATTTTGATCCACATGCATAAACTACCATTGTTTGCAAATTCAATGCTTTGTATATATAAAACAAAAGATATACAAAGAAATGTTTGTACAGCTGACTTGTGTAAGGCCAAAGTTAACATTTCCTTCATACAGTGTTAAATATACAAATGAAGAGTTGAAGTTTCAATTAATCTGGCACTATCAGTAATTTATATACTGAATCAAGTGTTACTAAACTTATTATGAACAGCACACTTATTCCTGTTTTTAATGAAATCATCTTTTAACTGCAGACATTGTACTGGTCTTGGAGGTTTGCCATAAACAGGTTTCATTGTTTAACAATTTATGAAATTCATGAAAATAAAATGATATAAAGTTCTTACAATTTACAACATTTACTGACCTTTACTGTAGATGGTGGATCAGGCAACCTGGTGGTGACAGAAGCGAAGGTAGACGAAAGCTGCTTATATCGAGGCTTGAAGGGCTTTTCTTTGACCTGATAGTGGGCGGGGCCGGGCATGTCACGCTCTTCTTTCTTTGTCATAACCTCAGTTCGCACAGATGTTGTACCAAACACTCCTTTCCTTGTGCTCTCGATGTAGGCTTTCCTCATGCTGTCAGAACCCATTCCAGCAATGTTATACGCACCAGGACCTAGTGATTTGAAAATGTAAATACCATTAATAAATTGAATCTTTAAAAATATTACCAGAGGGACAACCAGTTTTGTTCAGTTCCACTATATTGCAGGCTGATCACACATCATGCCAATTTATGGTAAAAGTTTACTTACTTCAGCACACTCATGGTGGAATTAGTTTTCTTGCAGATTTCTCATGACAAAGAGATAATATTTACCAAATGTTGCTGCAATTTTATGTGGTTTTATTCTATCATCATCAAAGTCTTGCATGAATTCATTTATTTATTTATCAGTTTGCTGTTGTGTTTATGATTGTGTTCCTTTTTCTCTCCATCTTCTATTATGTTTTTTGCATGAATACCTATTTTCATAGTATGTACTTATTTATTTATTTATCTGTTTAATTATTTATTTATTCTTACTCATTCACTGCTATGTCTACCACTTATTTTTATCATCATCATGATCAGCATCAACAGCAATCTGAACCTTGCTAACAGGGGGCTCATTTGTAAGCAATGATTTCTTTGAAGCTAAATTGACATCTTAGCCAGTTCTTTGTTCCAGCTGTTAAGCCATAAAACAGTACAATACAATTGCATTACAAGGCTGGGCAATAATTCTAAATCAGAAAATACCATAACAAGTTTCAATGGAACACTGTAGAACTGTTAATTACTGTTTATGATAGAAGGAAGTGAAAAAGGTGAGCAATGAAATATGACTGAAACAAGACAAAGGAAGTAGTCATCAAGATTATCATATCGGGTCTCTAGAAAGACGAACGTCACTGTATATATTCAGTTATATAACAATCCATATTTGCAAATATACTACAGGCACCAGAAAATCTTTGTTAACAGTTTTAATACATACATATGAATTTTAATTGAATTGCCATTGAGCTGTACCCTCTTTAAAATAACAACAACAGGAGAGGACAAAACATTATGTAGGTCTTTTTTTATTTTGATGGAACTCATGGTCTTATATACAGGTATTTATAGTAATTTTGCATTCAAATCCGGGCCATTCAAATAAGATGAAACACTAACTTCATCCTATTCTTATTACAGTTTTATGACCAAATGATGTGAAAATGTATAATTACTGTGATTGCTTAAAGTGAAGCAGGAAAAAGTTGACAACGGAATTCAAGTCATTTTAGATTACTGTTTATACTCGCGTATAAGCCTATACCAACTGCAAAATGCATAGACCCAGATCTGCCGGCACATAATGCACCAGCAGATCTGGGTCTATGCAGTTTGTAAGGACTAATCAGTAGAATAAACAACATAGACCCAGATCTGTTGGCACATTATGTGATGGCAGATCAGGGTTTATGTTGCTTGCATTTGGACCTGGCTTATACGCGAGTATATACCATAATTGCCCATTCCAAATGGTGTGTTTCTTGTCACAAGGGGTGTAAAAAAAAAATATTCTTGGCCAGTTTTATACATTTCTATATCACCTTGACTGCTGTATCACTGCTGATGATTGAATGTAACAATGCCATAATTTAATTGAATCCTATACTTAGCATTGATTTTAGAGTTTAAACAATCAACTTAATACTTATAGCTTTTATTTATCCATTGAAAATACCAATAAAGCTGCATACAACTTGGAGACACTGAGCAGAACGATAAGCATTTTAACTAATCCACATAAATTACCATATATACTCGCATATAATCTGAGTCCAAATGCAAACAACATAGATCCTGATCTACCGTCGCATAATGCACCAGCAGATCAGGGTCTATGTTGTTTGTTCTATTGATTAGTATCTATAAACTGCATAGACCCAGATCTGCCAGCGCATTATGTGACCGCAGATCTGGGTCTATGCAGTTTGCAGTTGGTATCGGCTTATATGCGAGTATATATGGTAGTTCATCAATGCCAGTAATGATAAGACAATATTGTGCAGTGTTGAAAATGACATTTGATATTGTCTGATCTACCCAATAACCTTTGAATCTCAGATGCAGTTAGGAGCAGAATCGAAATGTGAAGTTGGATGTAATTTCTACCACATCATTATATGCACTAAAAATGAAACTTGTGAAGAAGGTAGCATGACTGTTGTGATAACCATTATGTTTAACCAATAAACTTGTGAAGAAGGTAGCATGACTGCTGTGATAACAGTTGTTTAACCAATAAACTTGTGACTAAGGTAGCATGACTGCTGTGATAACCATTGTTTAACCAATAAACCTGTGAAGAAGGTAGCATGACTGTTGTGATAACCATTGTTTAACCAATAAACTTGTGACTAAGGTAGCATGACTGTTGTGATAACCATTGTTTAACCAATAAACTTGTGAAGAAGGTAGCATGACTGCTGTGATAACCCTTATGTTTAAGCAATAAACTTGTGACTAAGGTAGCATGACTGATGTGATAACCATTATGTTTAACCAATAAACCTGTGACTAAGGTAGCATGACTGATGTGATAACCATTATGTTTAACCAATAAACTTGTGACTTAGGTAGCATGACTGATGTGATAACCATTATGTTTAACCAATACAATTGTTTACTACTCTTCATGACAAGAAATGCAAACAATCAGAACAGCCAATTGTTAAAGCAAATTAGGCATTTAAAAAACAAATAAAATGTACATGAAAGTCTAGATATGTATATGACACATTGAAAAGATTTATAACTACTTTTGAGGTGAAACCAGGACAATGATTCCACAATGTGATAATAGATGATAGAAACATTTTATGGAAAAAAAGCTTAACTATTTACTTATTTATGAATATGATCATTGGAGAAATCAATGTATTGAATGAAAACTTTATTTTTTACAAGTTTCTTGGGGGAGACATCCTTAGAAAAAGGCCACATCAGAGAAAACAATAGACTTATCTCTTTGTAACAGCACTTTGTAAACAAAAACATTCCTTATAAAAATCTAACCCACACCCTGCAAAATGGCACTGTAAAAACTGTGATAACTCAAACTTCAATCACTCAGATACTTGGTATCAGTCAAAATACACAATTGGTCCTGACTTGAAGTCTTTACTATTTTCATATTCATTACCTTCAAAAATTCAAACATCGATCACTCAAATACCATGGATCACTCAAAGTCACAGGTCAGTCCCAACCATAAAAATGTCATTTCAAACTTGAAACTTGGGTCCAAGTTCCAGTTAGCACCGACCAAGGTTTATCATGGGTGAATGCATATTACGAGTAGAAGAATTCAGCAGAACAATGCACATTGAAACTAATATGCATAAATTAGTTCATTAATCGCAGTACTGTCTATTGTCGCAAAATGGCCCTTCATTGTATAGTCTATTGTCTAGACATGGCCCTTTATTGTATAGTCTATTGTCTGGACATGGCCCTTCATTGTATTGTCTATTGTCTGGACATGGCCCTTCATTGTATTGTCTATTGTCTGGACATGGCCCTTCATTGTATAGTCTCTTGTCTGGACATGGCCCTTCATTGTATTGTCTATTGTCTGGACATGGCCCTTTATTGTATAGTCTATTGTCTAGACATGGCCCTTCATTGTATTGTCTATTGTCTGGACATGGCCCTTCATTGTATTGTCTATTGTCTGGACATGGCCCTTCATTGTATAGTCTCTTGTCTGGACATGGCCCTTCATTGTATTGTCTATTGTCTGGACATGGCCCTTCATTGTATTGTCTATTGTCTGGACATGGCCCTTCATTGTATAGTCATTATTGTGCAATATTGAAAATGAGGTTTGATACTGTCCAATGCACATCATTTACTTTACTGTTATAAAGGTGAGCAGCTTCATCATCATTGGCTCTGGATGAACAAAAGCTATACCATATATACTCACTTATAAGTCAAGTCCAACTGCAAACTGCACAGACCCAGATCTGCTGCCACATAATGCGCTGGCAGATCTGGGTCTATGCAGTTTGTTAGGAGTAATCAGTAGAACAACAACACAGACCCTGATCTGCTTGCACATTATGTGATGGGAGATCAGGGTCTGTGTTGTTTGCAGTTGTACTTGTCTTATAATCAAATATATATGGTAAGTATCAGGCTTGATTGTTTAAACTCCAAACTCCACTTATGATTTAATGAATTTTTTATGGAAAAAACACTCCTGTCTGTCTTCTTTTTATTGATTACTGATCAAACGTTAATTAGCCTTGTCACTAGTGATGAGCTTTTAGCAGCACAACAGGCCACAGTTCGGCAAATCATTCTTTATGGTTAACTTCACATAAAAGGTTTTGCAGATGATCTTAAACACTAGAACTACAGTAAACTCAAAGTCAAATTTTGGTCCCGTAGTTTAATCTAAGATGTATCTCATTAACTTAATCTTTTGCTGTAAGCAGATTCAGATATGGAATTTATGCTCCATTAATGAATTATTTTGTCAAAATTTATAAAGATAATGGGGCATTCTGAAGACAGATCATATGTATACTCTTGAAAATTTCATGTGTTAATTGAATCAAATAGATCCAAGCAAATCTTTACATGCACCCAAACCAGGTTTTTTCTGCATAATGTGCCGGCAGATTGGGGTCTATGTAGTTTGTTAGGAGTAATCAGTAGAATAAAACAAAGACTCTGATCTGCCAACGCATTATGCGATGGGAGATCAGGGTCTATGTTTTTTGCAGTTCAACTCGACTTATAAGCGAGTATATATCGTATTTACCACCAATGCTTTCACTAGTTTTACCTCCATGATATTTATGTATCACACAGCTGGCTAAATTAATGATCTTCACCTACCTCACATTGTAGGGGCTGAAAGTCCCCCAATTTTAGTACCATTCCCTGTGGGATTTTAAGTGACCAAATGTCCTAGCTTGAACCAGGATATGCTACACAAATTCAAACCTAATAAAGATTCTGATTCTCTTGACCATGTCAGTTTCTCACTACATTAAAAAGATCTTAAGAGGTTATCAGAAAACCAGTCTGTTTTCTCCACATCTGTTAATAAACCAGGGACTATAACATTTTCACCCTGATAAAACAAACTGTAATTAACTTACACTTCAAATCTGACAAAATATCACAATCTTTATTAACTCTGCTAACTGAAAAGTGTCCCACTCTCTTGGTAGCAATATAATTACAGGTCCATTGATTGGGTATTTGATGAAAATAAATGGTGTTACCAACAAAATTAAGACTGGGAGCTAGTACAACGACTGACAGTCACCAAGATTACAGAATGAACATGCACCATTAAAGCAATTACTCTAGCTTTTTGAAAGAGCTGAGTGTATATAATTTGATCCTATTAATTAACAAGAGAGTGCACAATATGTGTAATTAGTGACTGCAAATTAAAATGAAAGTAAGATCTTTCCTGAGAGATGTTTGACAACACTAGTATGATTCAGGCATGCTTAGAAATAGAAATACTTCATGCAGATTCATGAAATTAAAATCATATTTTACCTCCTTCACAGTTCATAGGGACCCTGATCATAGTAATCAACATTTTGGTATAAAATGAGCTAAGAGTTACACAAACATGTTATAAATTTGTGAAGTTACGTACATTCTTTATGCTTGTATTTCTTCATATAGTGGGCTAAGATTTGGAACTATATTGTGGGATTTCAATTGACATGGTTGTAATTTATATAAAGAACCCACAAAAACACTCATTCTGGCAAACATTTTTGTATTATACCAAAATAAAAATAAGTTTACATAAACACTAGAATATTCTTTGGGAATCTGTTTTTGTAAGTCTGAAATTTGTTTACTCTGTTAGTGGTGTGGGACTGTACAAAATCTACCAGTGAAAATGTAGCTTAAATCTGCCAGTATATACCGGTAGGTATTAGGTTCAGAGAGAATTACCAACCATACTCCTCATAATGGGTTACCTCCCTTAGGTAGGACAACAACACCTGGAGAAAACTGTACACTTTGATAACTTCATCACACTCAATTTAGATTGCATTTTATGTAATATTTTGTTTACAGTGGCTTAAGTGCATAACAGATATAAGGTACTCATATATTAATGCACAAAGATGATGAACCCAGATTTAGATGATCCTGGGGTCAAGACAGCCTTTTGGCAGTGATATATTCTGAAAGAGTATGGCTGTAAGGAGTGTGAATTACCTCCCTTATAAATTGATGTCTGCCATCTGTTAGGTCAACTTTCCTTGGTGTGATGATTATTATTATTATTATTATTATTTACAGGATTAGTAATTTGTTACAAAGTATGAAATAGAGCCATAGAAAGTTAATTCTATCAGTGAAAATGTAGATTAAATCTGCCAATAGGTAGTTAGTTTCAGTCAGAGTTACCTCCCTTATAAATTGGTGTCTGCCATCTTTTGGGTTAACCTTCCTTGGCATTATTATTATTATTGTTATTTACAGAATTTGTAATTTATTACAAAGCATGAGACTGAGCCAAAGAATTCTCAATCTACCAATGAAAATGTAGCTTAAATCTGCAAATAGATTGGTATTTGTTTCAGTCAGGATTACATCCCTTAGAAAATGGTGTCATCTTTTTATCTTTTTGGTCAACCTTACTTGGTAATACTACTGACAGGAGTAGTAAATTTTTTTTACAAAGTATGATAGAGAACCACAGAAATACAATTCATCTTACATATAATATTGGTTATATTTATACTTGCAAATGTTATGCTAATTTTTCAAGACAACAGTCAGGCTTTTTGGAATCATTTAGCTTTGTATTGAATCAATTTTCTTCCATACTTTTCTTATGGAAGGATGCCTCAAAAATATGGCAGACAAAGATTTTAAAGGAAGTAGTTATGAAAGCTAATGAAATCAAATATAAGTATCTATTAGAGACCAAACTGTACAGTTACTATATAAACAGATTTTACTAGTAGCCTTGAATGAGACCATTTCTAAGGTAATATTTTGTCAGTAACAGAGGCATATTAAAGTTAGAAACTCATAACATATCCTGAAGTTGATGATTTTATGTTTTAATACTTTCTTTAACATGCAATTAATCTAAGTCTTACAAAAGTGACCCCCTCCTCCACCTCTGTTATCATATTCCTGGTCAATAATATTGTATATTGTTATTTTTATACACTGTAAATTTGTCACTATACATCATTAGTATGCATCTAGTCTTGCTGTTAGAAATAAAAATATAAAAATATCTAAATACAATATTATTTAAGTTTATCTAGTCTCTTAAACTGTAGTACCATTCATACTCGTTTATAAGCTGGGTCCAAATGCAAACAAAATAGACCCTGATCTGCCGTTGCATAATGCACCGACAGATCAGGGTCTATGATGTTTGTTCTACTTATTAGTCCTAACAAAATGCATAGACCCAGATCTGCCGGTGCATTATGCGACGGCAGATCTGGGTCTATGCATTTTGAAGTTGGTATCAGCTTATACACCAGTATAGACAGAAAATCCTAAAGTTTGTGTATAATTCTTTAGTTTTACATTTTTTGAAACTTCACCTTTAATTGGCACCATATAGCCATTATTGTGCTGATGTGCTGTTAAACACTAATACATACATAACCATACAAAAATGCGTAAAAAACATTAAATCATTAAATCTTGCTGCAATTCAATAAAAATTTACAGTAGTTAAAAATAATCAATTGTATGGTAACCTGATAAATATAATGAAATTACTTCAGAAACATGAGCAGCCGTATGAGTAATACATATGCATTCTATTTACTACTGTATTTGTCACAGTGCATGATTTACTACTGAGTGCAATCCAGGCAGTATGGCAATTGTTGTCTCATAAAATTTGAGTGTCCACGCTCCGAAATGACATATATGGAGATTGACCCTTTATGAAATACAATTAATTCACCACAGTGGTCAAAGAATAATTATTTCTGACTATCTCTTCCATTCCAATCCAACATTATCATGGTGTTTCATCCTATGACATTATGAAAATCCAATCTGCCTTTGCTTGATGACTTGTCCTTTTATGACTCCCATGATGCTTTGCCTGAATTATGCCATTTGTTTCTCTGCACTTCATAGCCAGATTTATGAAGAAAATATGGTTTAAAACTCTCAGAATTACACGGGTGAATAATGCTAGACTATGTAAGTTGGGCTGCCTGTAAAGTATCCTACATAAAGCAGGCAGGGGAGCTGGATTTGTTAATGCTGTGGACAGTTTTATTGCTTCCTGAATTAATTGACTGTGAGTGAAAAATTCCTAAAAAAAACAACAAAGAAGGTACCAAATCATGATTTTCAGGCCTGACTGATGCTCTTTATGACAAACATAAGCCTTTTCAAGAAGCCAGGGTAATATTGTCATTTCCATTGAATTTGAATGGAGTTTTAGCCTTAGGTCAAGTCTTATGTCAGGTTTATTCTCTTTCAACCAAACCAAAAAGGTCTGTTTAGTGTCAGTAGCTAATATGAGGACTTTTTAAAATTCAACTGCCAAAAAGCTTGAATCTGACCATGAATATACAAAAATAATCATTCCTCATTAATCAGGGTGTATAAGGCTCTATTCTATGAGAGGCGATTATAGGATTGACACTAATTTAAAAATTCATCCCCAAAAAATTAACCATATGTGTGACAATCACAATAGTTTTGAAGCCCTACATTTGTTTACTTTGTTGAACCTCCCCTATATTAAGAAAATTACCGTATATACTTGCGTATAACCCAGGTCCAAATGCAACAACATAGACCCTGATCTGCCGTCCCATAATGCGCCAGCAGATCAGGGTCTACGTTGTTTGTTCTACTAATTAGTCCTTCCAAACTGCATAGACCCAGATGTACCAGCGCATAATGTGATGGAAGATCTGGGTCTATGCAGTTTGCACTTGGTATCGGATTATGTGAGAGTATATACAGTACTCCTTTTTTTCAAATGGAGGGGGGAATTTTTCTCTCTCAGTTTTAGATTAGATTCTAGCATGATTGTGGGATTCATGCTAATTTCTCAAAAATTGCACCAAACAATATACAGTGAATACATGAAAATCCTGCAACATATTTGCAAGCCCTGCCTTTATTTTTGCGTTAAATCCCTCCTGTATTTAGAAAATTCCCCACATTTTTATCAAATGAATGGGGAAATTCTCCCCTACATTTTTGGTTGTAGTAAATACCCCGAGCAATCAGACAGAATGGTCATTTAGATTCTTTAATCTTGAATTCATAATTCAAATCATCAGATGCCACTAACTATTCAATGATTAGCATCAACTTTTTCAAATTGTATCAAGGGCACTAAAAGGTTTACATTACTGGCACATCAGGGTTTATACTGGTCATCCTACTTTTTCATTTCAGAATAATAGCACTGTTCTACTGGCACATTATGTAATGTCTGATCTTCAGTGACCACTGCCTCACACTTCCAGTGCTCATGAGGCCATAGATACCATCATAGTGAAAGTACAGAATCTCCCAACAAAAATTTCCATGATGCACAGTGCCTATATGAAGCTACTGACCAATCACTGCAGTTCAGGGAAAAGTTTCCAATTTAGCCATTATTGGAATGACATCACTGTTTTGTGAATGATGTCCCTGACTAACCAATTGGGAGACACAGAATTTACTAGTTACCAGCCTATGAAATTGGCTTGCCAATTTAGGCTGGGGACCAGCGAATGTCAGATCTGGGTCTATACAATCGGAATGCCTTATAGCTTTTCTACCAAAATCCACCTTGGAAATACTGTGATGGAGTGAGACAGTACAAAAAGGGGGAAATCAACAGAAAATGGTGCCTAATTGTCACATGCTGATGTATGCCAGGCAACATAGAACCATGTCAAAAGCATTAAGATTATGGAATTATCTGCACAAGTTCAGTAAAAGAAAGATCTCCAGTAAGTTCATACTAGAAAAAAGACAAACAACAAAACAACCAAAAACTGGGAATGTTCTGGCCAAGACAAATTCATCTCAATCAAAAATTTGCCATAATAGTGTGTGATGTACACATGATGTCACTTGGTAAATAAGATACATGTATGTGCAATGGTGGCTACAATACTATTTCTATGATGCTTTTCTGATCACTTGCAGAATGGCCCAAGCATGTTCCAACTGGGGTCTAGACTGTTCTTAACTGGGTGTGTGTTATATACAGCTAAATACTGCAAGCGAAGTTGACAAACTTGGATCCAGTCTCATGAAATAATGGTGATGGAGGAATTCATTGATAAATGGTTCACGCTCTTACTTTAGGAAAAAACATGCTGCTATAGGTATGACTAGAAATTTCTCAATATGACACAGTCGCTCCCACCAATATAATGCAATCTGAGGGCAGTTTAACACAGTGGCCATAACTCTGTACAATTTTGTTAGCGCGGACCACCCAACCTACTTCAGCTTTCATTATTATGCAATGGAAAGCAGTGAACCACCATAGCTCCTCACCAACAACATACAACTAGGCCCCATATTCTCAAAATTTATTAAGCATGGAACTCGTATCATAGGTTGAGTCTCGCAATATGTATTGATATATGTTATAGGTGTATCATTTCACCCGCACCCTTTTGGTCACAAGTCTGACACTCTAACCTATGAGCAACCATGGCTCCTGACCAAACAGTGTACAACCAGGACCCACAACTAGGCTCCGTATTCTCAAAATACCACCACCATGGCTCCTCACCAACAGCATACAACTAGACCTCATATTCTCAAAATTTATTGATCATGGAACTCATATCATAGGTTGTGTCTCGCAATATGTATCAATACATAATACAGGCATATCGTTTCACCCCTAGGATTCAGACCTGCATCCTTTTAGTCATGAGTCTGACACACTAACCAGTGAGCCACCAAACAGCTTACAACCAGGCCTTGCAACTAGGTTCTGTACTCACAAAACTTTTTGAGCATGAAACTCAAGCTCAAAACCCCCAAAATTAGATACTGAACTTGGAGTGCATCCATGTCATTGAGATTAAGCATTCGAGCAGTGGGACTCAAGTTAAGAAATTTCAAACATTTCTTGGATTCTTACATTATTCTAATCAAAATTAGAGAATGTCAAACCTTTCCGATTTTGACCTTGAATTTGACCTCAAGCTTGAGTTTTAGATTATGCTCAGAAAGTTTCAATACTATTCAGCCAGGCCTCTCTGTCATGAAATGTGACTCGGCATTTTGAATAAGAAATGTTACTCAAGACTTTAAAATATTACTCAAAATTGACATATTCAGTCTTTTGATTGGTGAGAATATTTTCGAGTAAGATTTTGGAGTTGGGTAAAATTTTATAAGGGAAGGGCCAGATTTGTCAGAACAATATGCAATGGACAATCCGTATCAATGCTGTTTGTTTTATTTATAATTTGATGACAAAAACACTGACCATGATCTGCTGATACATTATGTGACAGCAGATCCAAATCTACTGTATACACTCGCGTATAAGCCGGGTACAAATGCAAACAACATAGACCCTGAACTGCCATCGCATAATGCGCTGGCAGATCAGGGTCTATGTTGTTTGTTCTACTGATTAGTCCTTACAAACTGCATAGACCCAGATCTGCTGGCGCATTATGCGATGGGAGATCTGGGTCTATGCAGTTTGCAGTTGGTATTAGCTTATATGCGTGTACATACGGTATGCTGTTTGTAGCTGGTGTGCATACACATACAAAAAGTAGTTCCTGCAGCAATAATCATGATGTACCTCAGCATCAGTTAACTTAAAGAGAACATTTATGGACCACCTACACCCTCCAGTGGGAAGGGAGATAAATATGACAGTGATTTAGAAGATACAGGTGTAATAGCCATAAAACGGATATAATCCCTTGATACTAGCACAGCTTGATAAAAAAAATACTCCAAAGCAACTGAGCAGATGCCTGTATGTACCAATAAAATGGGATCAAGTCAGATTATCCTTCATGCAAGTCCTATTGTGTTGTTGCGTTACATGTTATGTGAGCATGAAATAAGAAAGGGAACTGCAATGCAAATAGTATCATATACAGTGAAACTATAGAAAATTGACTGGGACAGTAAATACATGTAGACAAGAACTGTTATTTTCCACACAGTAAAAATGTATATTCAGAACCAATTAAAAGGTTAGGCCCAATGTTCTCACACAGAAAAGATTATACTCAAAACCAAACAATAAGTTAGACCCAATGTTCTCACACAGAAAAACGTCATATTCAGAACCAAACAAAAGGTTAGGCCCAATGTTCTCATGCAGAAAAAGATCAGAACCAACAAAAAGGTGAGGCCCAATGTTCTCACACAGAATTCAAAACCAAATAAAAGGTTAGGCCCAATGTTCTCATACTGAAAAAGATTATATCCAGAACCAAATATAAGGTTAGGCCCAATGTTCTCACACAGAAAAAGATTATATTCAGAACCAAATAAAAGGCTGGGCAAAATGTTCTCACACAGAAAAAGATTATATCCAGAACCAAAAATAAGGTTAGGCCCAATGTTCTCACACAGAAAAAGATTATATTCAGAACCAAATAAAAGGCTGGGCCCAATGTTCTCTCACAGAAAAAGATTATATCCAGAACCAAATATAAGGTTAGGCCCAATGTTCTCACACAAAAAAAATTTATATTCAGAACCAAACAAAAGGCTGGGCCCAATGATCTCAAATAGAAAAAAAAGCAACAAATAAAAGATTAGGCCCAATGTTCTCACACAGAAAAAGATTATATTCAGAACCAAATAAAAGGCTGGGCAAAATGTTCTCACACAGAAAAAGATTATATTCAGAACCAAATAAAAGGCTGGGCACAATGTTCTCACACAGAAAAAGATTATATTCAGAACCAAATAAAAGGTTCGGCCCAATGTTCTCGCACATTTTTCAGCACACAACTCAAAGCTCAATGTCAGAATATTTTGACACGTATGACTTGACTCAACTTTGGTTCCTATCCTTGCATGGAAAATTTGGATGAAATTTATGCATTCCAAGTATCATATCTGATCAAGGAAATTTCAACTTAATCTTCTTGTTAAAAGTTTGGAAGCACAGATTCTGTAGGTAATGAAAGATGGTTTCTTTTGTAAGGGGAATTTCCAGTATAATTATATCTTCATAACAAGAAAGGAATAGGTTATTATTTTACAAAACAGAGACAAGTACATGTGTTTGCACCTGAAAATTTTAAAAAATACACCAAGAATATGGAGAATAAAATGTAAAAGACATAAATAGTAATATGACTTTCCTAGATTTAAAAATGCCAATGATTCACACTTTCCTAGATTTAAAAATGCCAATGATTCACACTTTCCTAGATTTAAAAATGCCAATGATTCACACTTTCCTAGATTTAAAAATGCCAATGATTCACAGTCTGAAAAAAAATACAGAGATTTCACAATCTTTATGTGTATTTTATCAAGGTTAATACCATTTCTATGCATGGAATGTTATTTGTCTTTCCTTACATTGTATAGTAATACTAAACAGGAGTAACTTGACTATTACACATTTGTCTAGTCAAAATGAATTTCATATATAATTTATATATATATATATGTATATATATATATATATATATATATATATATATATATATATATATACATATATATATATATATATACATATATATATATATATATATGTATATATATATATATGTATATATATATAATTACAAATATATACCAAAGAGAGTGGAACAGAATTTTAAAATACAAAAAAATAATATTGTCATACAGGTTAGAGAAGTTTTAATTCGTACTCTACGGAGATATATTTCTTTTTTTTTCTTTCTGACAGCTTGATATTACAAGCTCTTAATATGGGACCTATCTGACTTGGATTTGTATGTCTCAGGGTGGTCAAGCCACAAAGTACCGTATATCCTCATGTATAGCCCTCATCACACTGCAAAAAGTGTAGATCCAGATTTGCCATTGCTTAATGTACCAGCAGATAAGTGTGTATTATATTTATTGTACTTAGAATTTAAAACAAACTGTACACCTTAGTCCCTCTATCATAAAACTTTACTCAGCATTTTGAGTAACAAATGTTACTCCAAGCATGGAAAACATATTCAAAATATGCAAATATTACTCCAGGCATGGGAAACAAAAATGTACAAATGCAGCCTTTTGATCAGTCAGAATATTTTGTTTGTGAGATTTGGAGTCGAGTTAAGTTTTATGATGGGGTGGCTGTGTCAGTATATTATACAATGGTAGATCTGACTCTAAGACTGTTTGCTGTTTGATGAATGTATAAATATGGTAACTATTTGTTTAAACATTTGTTTACTTTCTTGCACTTTATCCAGATTAGAATTAGGATTAGAAATTAAGATATGCAAACTGTCACTAGAGAAAAATAGTTTATTTTTATGTTTGTGGATGCTAAGAGGATTACACCAATGACTGAATGTGTATGTCACATGTCAAGGCCATAAAACTCAGTGTTTATCTACAGTCACATGTGTGGTCTGAAAATACCTGGACAACACCTGGCAAATAAATCATAATTTCTTTTCATAGGGCACAGCATAGATACCTCTTTCAAACCTAGGGGAAAATTACAAATTCCAATTCTACAAGTCATAGTGTAAATCAAATTTTACAAGGTTTAATTCTGTAATTAACATTACAAAAGTGAATTTTAAAAAAGTTGTGCAAAACTACTGGCTGTCTTACTCAGACAGCCTCTGGATCCGCCACTGAAATAGATCTGTCAAATATCTTTTGCAGAAATGGAAAACTTTATCCTATATACTGTTGGTATTCATCTTTGTATCAAATTGTATACAAATCCATTCAGTATTTCATACATTACTGAGGGAAATAAAAGGGCTTTGGATGGATAGGTGGAAAAAACAGACTGACATATAAACAGACAGAGATTTGAAGAAAGTAGAAAGGAGATTTTGGGTTTGAGCATCAATAGAATCAACAGTTCCCATTAAAGAAAGCAAGGTTAGATGACAAGCTACCAGGAAACAGCTGTGGTGGCTCAGTGGTTAGTGTGTAGGACTTGTGACCAAAAGGGTGCAGGTTAGAATCCTTCCATTGGATCAGCCTGGATTGGTCACCATGGTCTGTCCCTGGGCAACACACTTTACTCTAAGTACCTTACCACTAAATTATATACCGTATATACTCGCGTATAAGCTAATACCAACTGCAAACTGCATAGACCCAGATCTGCCATCGCATAATGCGCTGGCAGATCTGGGTCTATCCAGTTTGTAAGGAGTAATCAGTAGAACAAACAACATAGACCCTGATCTGCCAATGCATTATGCTGTTTGCATTTGAACCTGGCTTAAATGCAAGTACAGATGGTAGTTGTGTTTCTGTGCTGTAAAACACCAAAAAAAACCAAAATCTGGTTTTTAATGACACCCCTGACAAAAGATATGGTAGGGGGTGGGGGTGGGGATCAGGGCACATGAAGTTTTATATAAAATTAAAAATTATACCTGGGACTTTCTTGACTCCAGATTCTGGCTGAAAACGTAGAGATGTTTGTCCAAATGGACTGCGTTTCAATCCCGTGATTCTCTTTGTGATATCAAGAGCATTCCTTGGATCGTTGTATGATCCAGGTGCCGGGGTGATAGACTTTGTTGGTGCAAACCTCTAAAAGACAAAAAGAAAAATAATCTTTGTAAATGTATAACAGCATGTAGATACATTTACCATTTAATTTAATCTTCATTCATTCACTTACTGTTGAAGTTGGTCAATATATATGTTTAAATGTGATCTGCATGATATTTAGGTTACAGAATTAAGCAAAACCATCAATGTATATTTGTATATGCCAATATGGACTGATTATGAGATTAACTCAAAATCTTTATCAATGGTTCTCTTCGAATCTAGGCTGCATAAATGTGTGGGACCATATTTGTTTCAATGTTCCTAATTATAATTCATAATGACTTTTTATCAAACACAGTGCACCAACACATTGTATTCTTCACTGAAGGCTTAATGCTACCTTGATGCACATAGTGCACCAATACATTGTATTCTTCACTGAAGGCTTACTGCTACCTTGATGCACATAGGTAAAATATGAATGACAAGTATTTCTGAGGTGCAGGTAATTTTTGCAGATTTGTACACATCAATACCATCAATTAAAAGTAAACAAGTCCATAATTACATGCATTATCATACATACTTACCATTTCCCTTTAATCATAAAAAAATTAATACTTAAAAATGTAATCACCGATCTTTACTGCAATTCTTTTTAAAAAATGTACAGATGTAAAAGAAAATAACAGTACAATTTCAAAAACTTACCTTGGACTGTGACAAAAAAGGCGGATGCTCAACTTCCATGCCATCTGCACTGACTTTGGGTTGTTGGGGGTCAAAAGTACTTTTGATATCATATTTGCCTGGTCCTGGTATAGCCTGAAATTAATAAAATCTAAACAATAAGCATGATACAGTAATCCCTCATTATAAAGCCCCTCAGTATAAAGCTACTACTCATTTAATGTGGGTAAGGTCATGGACCCCATGAAATAATGTCTAAATTGAGCTACATTATTGCTACCTAATTTAATGGACTTTAATTTACCATATATACTCGCGTATAAATCAAGTCCAAATGCAAACAACACAGACCCTGATCAGCCGTCACATAATGTACTCTCAGATCAGGGTCTATGTTGTTTGTTTTACTGATTAGTCCTTACAAACTGCATAGACCAAGATCTGCCGGCGCATTATGTGACGGCAGATCTGGGTATATGCAGTTTGCAGTTGGTATCGGCTTATACGCAAGTATATACAGTAGTTGTTTGTTGTTGAAACCAACTATAATGTGGTCTTATATGATTAAATACTCCATTTTTGTGGGTTTTTCTTTTACAAAATACACAGATATGACACAGCTGAATGTTTGAAAAGTTTATAATATGGGACACTTCTATGGCTCACAGTGTTTTAAAACAGAAACACTGCATTTAACTCAGTTTGCTTTTCATCTTGATGAAATAAAGGACTTTCAACCAAACAGGTAGAAAACTACAGTAACAGTTGACATTAATTCTGATGTAAATCTTTCCTAACTACCTGACAAATTTTGGCACTAAAAAGGCAAAAATTCAAAAAGTTTTTCTCAAAACTCAAACATGCTGTGCTTTCTGAGCAAACTGGTCTGATGAATTCTAATAAGCATTAGTGCTATTTTGATTACACAAAGTCTTTTTTGAGCCTTTGTTTTAATCGCAACTCTCAAACTTAATGAAAGATGCTACTTCAGGCTTTCCTTTCGCATCCTTTACAAAGGAAACAGTTGTCATTATTTGCAACTGTGCGGAACTTAATCCACTTGAGTTAGCTTCAGTGTGTATGTTTGATGAATCAAGGCAAACAAGCAGGTATTAACCCCCTGAATAAACATTTATATCCAATACTAAACACCTGGTTCACACAAAAGCACTGCATAGCTACCACTGATGCAAGTCTGAATAAAAAAAATGAAGAAAAAAAATGCCCTCCCCACCACCTTGCCTCTCATCCAATTTTAGGTTGCTGCAGTGGCTCAGTGGTCAGTGTGCCAACCTTACAATCAGGAGGCTGAAGGTTCAAATCCTGCCCAAACCAGCCAGGGTCAGCTTCCATGGTGTCTCTGGTAAGACCTTCTACTTGTGTTGTTTCAGCATTAAACAGTCTTTTATGTGCTGATGTGCTCTTGAGCTCCAACCAATCAATCTCATCTTCTAGCTGATCTCTATTGAGTTCTTCAGTAAACCAACACATGCTGAGCAATTTATATATTGCAAAGAAGGGGTTGCAGGTAGGATTATTGTTTTGCATCAAATGACTTTAAAGCTTCTGAACAAATGGAATGTATATTTTACAGACCAATCTCTGCATTCTATGGGTCTACACAGATCTGGGCCCAATTTCTCTAACATAAGTCTGAAAGTTAAGTATTGACAAATGAAATTTGACTGGCCTATTTTAAGTCAGACTTAAATTTCATCCAATCAGATCACTAGATTCTAGACATAAATTTAAGTTTAGACATAGTTTTTTTTGGGTGAAATCCAGGCTTGATGATATATCCAGGTTTTGACAAAATGTAAATATTTCTGTAAATAAAGCATAGAATATTTGGAAAATGGTGAGCAGGTGCTTTACATTTGTATCAACTGCAAAAATAGCACTGCTTATGCATATGCAAGCATGTACTTCAGTCAGAGTCATTCAAATGTTGCAGGTATGAGACAAGGTATTATTCTTATATGTATATTATTATACTTATTTAGTACATATTTTTATGACAACCAATTTTGTAACGAAAGTTAACAGGAATAATTGCATTCAGCCTACCTTATATACTCGTGTATAATCCGATACCAACTGCAAACTGCATAGACCCAGATCTGCCATCACATAATGCGCCAGTAGATCTGGGTCTATGCAGTCTGTAAGGACTAACCAGTAGAACAAACAACACAGACCCTGATCTGCCGGCGCATTATGCGACCGCTGATCAGTGTCTATGTTGTTTGCATTTGGATCTAGATTATACGAAAGTATATACAGTAAGTCACCTGTTTACAAAACTTTGGCTCCCCATGTTTCCAGACATGGCTCACCAGATCTATGTAGCATATACAAGCAGAATTACACATTATCTCCCTTTGACACCTGGTTAAAGGTCATTGGCAATAAACATGTATTAAGGTGAAGAATATCATATCTAATTGCCCCAGATCTTCTAAATGGAGACCATTTATTTCCAATGCCCATTTGACTGTTCCAGCTTTTTAATCTTTGTAAAAGCCAAATCAATTACCGTCTATACTCATATATAAGCCAGGTCCAAATGCAAACAACATAGACCCTTATCTGCCAGTGCATAATGCGCCGGCAGATCAGGGTCTATGTTGTTTGTTCTACTGATTAGTCCTTACAAACTGCACAGACCGAGTTCTGCTGTCACATTATGCATGGGCAGATCTGGGTCTATGCAGTTTGCTGTTGTTATAGGTTTATACGCGAGAGTATATGGTACTATCTACAGTATACTTGCTTATATGTTGTGTCCATCTGCAAACAGCATCATAGACCCTGATCTGCTGTTGCATAATGCACCAGCAGACCAGGTTCTATGTTGTTTGTTCTACTGATTAGTCCTAACAAACTGCATAGATCCAGATCTTCTGGAGCATTATGTGATGGCAGATCTGGGTCTATGCAGTTTGCAGTTGGATCTGACTTATAAGCAAGTATCTATTGTAATAATGCTAGCCAGAGTGTCATTTCATGTTTTCTATATGACATTACCTGCACTTATCATTACCGGGATGACCAATTAACCAATACAAATCCATATCTACCTTTGAGTCCATATAAACATCTTTTTAATGTATAAAATCTGTTGCCTTTTTTCACAGTCAGATTGTTTTTTGTTAATGATTAATTTGTAAAATTGGCTCATTTTATAAAGATCCTCATTCAAACTTTTTTATAAAAAAATATTTCCAAACTTTATTATTATTTCTCAATATTTAAATGCAAAATACATGCCTGTAATTTTGCCTAAAAGCTTTTCTGGCAACAAAGTAAAACTTTCTGTGACATTATCAAGACATTATAGATATTTATTATTATAGATAAATGGAAAGATAAATAAAGGTTTTAGGTGTAACACTAAAATCACACATGACTGGTGATAAAGAAATAAAAAGCAAAATCTTGGTATAATTTCCATCGAAAATCAATTTAAATAATGTAAAAAGGATCAATATACTAACAAGCATGTTTTTTTCCAAAGGCTTGAGTCTTAATTTGTTTTTAGGTAAAATGCCTTTAATGTTAATAATCTATTTAATGATTATTTAGACCTATAGTTTAATAATTATTTAGACCTATAGTTTAATGATTATTTAGAACTGTAGTATAATGATTATTTAGACCCAGAGTTTAATGATTATTTAGACCCACAGTTTAATGATTATTTAGACCCATAGTTTATTGATTATTTAGACCCACAGTTTAATGATTATTTAGACCCATAGTTTAATGATTATTTAGACCTGTAGTTTAATGATTATCTGGACCCACAGTTTAATGATTATTTAGACCTGTAGTTTAATGATTATTTAGACCCATAGTTAAATGATTATTTAGACCCATAGTTTAATGACTATTTAGACCTGTAGTTTAATGATTATTTAGACCTATAGTTTAGACCTATACTCTAATGATTATTTAGATGTATAGTATAATGATTATTTAGACCTGTAGTTTAATGATTATTTAGACCTGTAGTTTAATGATTATTTAGACCCATAGTTTAATGATTTAATGATTATTTAGACCTAGTGTTTAATGATTATTTAGACCTGTAGTTTAATGATTATTAAGACCTATAATTTAATGATTATTTAGACCTGTAGTTTAATGATTATTTAGACCTGTAGTTTAATGATTATTTAGACCCATAGTTAAATATTTAATGATTATTTAGACCTGTAGTTTAATGATTATTTAGACCTGTAGTTTAATGATTATTTAGACCTATAGTTTAATGATTTAATGATTATTTAGACCTATAGTTTAATGATTATTTAGACCTGTAGTTTAATGATTATTTAGACCTATAGTTTAATGATTTAATGATTATTTAGACCTATAGTTAAGACCTATAGTTTAATGATTTAATGATTATTTAGACCTGTAGTTTAATGATTATTTAGACCTGTAGTTTAATGATTATTAAGACCTATAGTTTAATGATTTAATGATTATTTAGACCTATAGTTAAGACCTATAGTGTAATGATTTAATGATTATTTAGACCTATAGTTTAGACCTATAGTTTAATGATTATTTAGATGTATAGTTTAATGATTATTTAGACCTGTAGTTTAATGATTATTTAGACCTATAGTTTAATGATTTAATGATTATTTAGACCTATAGTTTAATGATTATTAGACCTGTAGTTTAATGATTATTTAGGTCTCTAGTTTAATGATTATATAGACCTCTAGTTTAATGATTATTTAGACCTATATTTTTAATGATTATTTAGACCTGTAGTTTAATGATTATTTAGACCCATTCTGATAATACAAAGAACTTTTTGTGAAAATAAACAAAACTTTACCCTAACTAAATGTCTAAGTTCACATACCTATTTTGGCTAGAGATAAAGTCATTATGCCATATTTCTTTTTCTTTCTTTCTATTATACCTTCAAATACTGCAGTCTGAATGGTTTTAAAGTGGTTATAATAATTACATCTTATGGAAAAATATTCAAAATCTGGTTAATACCCAATATTCATACAGGTATATGCACTAGTTTTGTACATGTTTTTATTGATAGTGAAATGTATTACAATACAAATATTTGTAAAGTTTCCATCTTTATGCTTAAATCAATTTAATTTTTAAGGAAGTCATGGTGGCTGAGAGATTAGCATGCTGGACTCATGACCAAAAGAATCTGGGTTTGAATCCAACCATCAGATCAGCTCAGGTGGGCTACTGTGGTGTTTCCTTGGGTCAGGCATTTTACTCCAATTGCCTCGGCAGTAAATAAGGTACTTATGTTGCTGTGCCATAAAACACCAAATAAAACCAAACCAACTTATTAACAGCCATTCCAAAATGATGATTGATTACAGCAAAGAAAGACAGTGTTAAGAGGAAGAATAGGAACAAGTCAAATTGATAAATATGTGGAATCACACCAATGACCAAATTAGGAACTTAACAATCATCACATGAGCAAAAGGTGTATAAGATTTTTGTTTCATATTTATTTTGGTGCTTATTTTTGCCACAAAAAATAGGAGTCTGGTGTGTGCTTATATTCACAATACACTTATTTTCACATACAGGGGAACCCCGCTATTATGCCCTTCATTATAACATGAATTCAAACATAACAGTCACATCATATCTCCTGAATTTTTTTCTTAGATGTCTTTTATTACCTGACACTATTCAAAACATCAGCCAAGCTGACAAACAGATAAAAATAATCGTTAAATTTCAGAAACTTATAGCTTACAGAGCATAATTAATATTCTTACATAGCAATGATTAATTATCATTGAGCATGGGGCTATCTGAATCCTGATTGTTATATAAATTGGCAGGTAGAATAATCATTACTATACATTTATTCTCCCCTCCCGCCAAAACTTGTACACACATTCATCGAATTTTGTATCATTCTTGCCATACTGCAGTTTGGTACATAATGTGGTCAGCCCCTATATTTGCTTATCATGCCGATTTTACCGTGTCAGTCTTACAACTGATACAAATATGAACTACAATATTTCTCAAAGATCAAACAGGAAAAATTACAAAGAAAGGAAAAGTTTAACTCGTTGCTATTTACAGTTAAAATTTTGAAGCAAAGTGAATTGAGACTTAGCTTTTAATAGCAATGACATTCATACAAATACCTGATGAGACTTTTTTGAAATCTATTGATCAAAAATTAGTCAATGGTCCGATCTTCCCACCCCTTGAACTGGTACTTTATCCTATTTTTCCAAAAATATCTGTCCAGGAGTGGGAAGGTCAGAAGAAACTCGGACCAATCAGAAATGACCAATGGTGGTTGGCATAAAATCTTAATTCATACATTTTTCATTGGCATCTATTTTTATTTCTTAGAAAAGAGCATCTACAGCAGTACATACATTTGTAGATTTTGGAAAGATCCTATTGTTTCTACAGAAGACTCATTGACCATTGCGTCTTTGAATTCACGATTTAAAACAACCATGAAATCCATTAAAATTGGTACCCCACAACAAATTGTGAATTAACAGCATAAGTTTAACAAAATAAAATATAAAAAAATCAGAAGAAACTTATGCACAAATGGACTTAAATAAATGATGCTCCATTCTAAATAGTACCGTCTATACTCGCGTATAAGCTGGTTCCAAATCCAGATCAGGGTCTATGTTGTTTGTTCTACTGATTAGTCCTTACAAACTGCACAGACCCAGATCTGCTGGCACATTGTGCTATGGCAGATCTGAGTCCCTGCAGTTTGCAGTTGGTATTGGCTTATACACGAGTACATACGGTATACATTCTTCCAAGTTTTGCAATGAAAAGAGCATCTTTGCTAGGTTAGGGTCCTCAATCCATTTCATTTCACACTGACCCTTGGCATATGTAGTTAACTACAACAGTATTTTGAATAAATGCCTTAAGGCAGATAAAAGAGTTACTCCCTGTAACAAGTGAAACCACTTGACTAATCAAACAGCTTATTACACATGTTTGGTATTCAATACGGTGACTTCTATGATGCCCACATGCCTTGACTCAAAAGAAAAATCTTGTGTGTGAATGGTTCAATATTAGAGAAACTGACCTGCTGTTGTCTATGGAGGTTGAAATTATTTGCATCATCTATACAGGTAAATGTAACAAGCAATCTGATTGGATCAGTTTCTTGTGATAGATGATGTTGCAGCTAGCTACATATACCACGGTTTGATGTGGAACAAAGTGGATTGATAACTCTTGGCTAGCAACATTGTAAAAAGAGATGATAAGAAATTTATTTTAAAAACCACAAAAATTATTTTTTTAAACTCAAAATTATATTTTTAAAGTGACAGCATTTTTCCAATTATGAAAGTGCAATTAAAAAAAGACTCATTTTGTACATGCAGATATTTTTTAATTAGGAAATAATTAAGAAATAAGATGCATTGTCTTGTTTTGTTTTCTTTCATTTCAATAATAACATGGTAATTAATTTTGGAATAATGGTTGTTAATGGCTCCCATCATAACTTAAAGCTGCTGAATTAAAAAGGAGATTTTTGTTATCCTCCTTTTTGAGGTCAGAAAGTTTTTGGCTAATCAGCCAAAAATCAGATAATCATCCTTTTAAAACAGTCATTTTCTATGAAATTTGTTGATTCTATCTGTGATTCTGACAGTCCTGAATAGTTCTGTCAAATAAATCATGAAATGGACAACACCAGTCCTGTCTAAGCAACCATCTCCTGAATTTTTTAATAAAACACCAAGACAGATTTATTAGATGACAAAGTCGATTACAGGTCTAGCAACAAAGCTCCCATATGATGTGTACTCCCATTGGTCCCTAGTCAAGAAATTAGCTTGCCAAATTACAAGGGCTGGTATTCGGTTGAGGTGTTTTATGGGCCTTTTGCACAAACCTATTACAAATATGAGCGAGGAAGATTTATGAAATTGCTTGAATTATGTGCTAGCAAACTTCTCATACTAGCCATGTACTCATTAAAAGGAGCATTCTTTTTGCATGATGTATTTTGTCTAATTATTCTACTATGTAACCCTGATGAAGCTCCTGTATGAACACTGCAATACAGTCTTGTTTTGTTAATATGACAAACTGCATTCCAATTTAAATTGTTGGATTAAGTCAACTCTGAGACAAACAAATAAGATTTTTAAACTATCTGCAATGAATCTGTTATAGGATGCAGAGACCTCAGATGGTGAGCACCCATTTAGAGTTAGAGAAGTCCAAAGTTTACCCCCCCCCCACCCCCCAACCATCTGATAATTTTTTTCCCCTGTGACCAAACATGAATCACTTTCATCATGGTATTGTACGAAGGTAATATAATCAAATAGATGTGAGATGAATGAAAGTAGATTGTACTTCAGATCTCTCTATCAGTGGTGATCATGATTGCAATGGAGGTTTATCATAGAGATCAAATGTATACCTGTATCAATGCAATGCAAAAGTCATTATGGTAAGAAACCAGTATCAATACTCAAAGAAACAACTGATCTGATTGCATTGGTTTAATAGGAAACACTTTTGACTTTGTGGGGTTGCTAAGTCATACATGTGATTCTACCGGTGGTAGGCCAGAAATACCGTTTTAAAGGACGTCTACCGCACATACTGTTTAATAGTTAAAATCTACCGCTTTTGAAAATTAAAAGAATTTTTTAAAAATTTCAATAAAAATATCCAAAAACTGTATTTTTACACATTCTGTCAACAAATTAGAGAAACCAGCCAGAACCAGTCTACTGGCGACCAGAAATATTCCACAGTACAATGACTGGTGCGATGATGCATTGCAGAGTAACAGGATTAGAATTGTTAAAGAACAGCTGTGTACACAGCAAGCTGCTAATTGATTACCTTATTGTTGGAATTTGAGGAATTTAAGGCCAAATGCGGGATGTTTTTTTGAGGTGTTATAAGTAATAAAGGGATAAAAGCTGGTCCATGATGTCTTCTGAGACTTTGATGAAAATTGGCTGACCCTTGGTTGTTGTATTTTACTGCCTTCCAGCATCTTAGAATGCCATTTAGTTTAGTATGTCCATTTTTGGAGTTACATATTCCAGTTCCTTTATGAATATCTCCTCCAAAAATCTCCAATAATAGTGTCATTCCAGTGGCAAGTGGCATTTGTAAGTGCAAATCACAGCCCAGCTGCCATAACACTTTTGATTGTTACTAAGTTGTTGCCAAATAACAATCGAACAACTCGGGTGTTCCCCTTATGTTGCTACAATCAAATATTTCTTCTCAATCTCTATGTACGACCAATGTATCTCAATGGAATAAATACCGGTCTTTTGCCATTTAATGGCAGATGATTCTGACTGACAGGGGGTTTAGGAATGATGCTCCAAAAGAATTTGTATTACTACAATAATCTACATATATTTCATCATGATACAGTGCTATTTAACTGATTTTGCACTTCTATATAATTTTTATTACTTAGGTTCATAAACCTTTATGAAATTTTTCCATATTTCACTCATGTAATAACACCATGTGATATCAGAAATAACATCATATAGGATGAAGGCATCATGTCCAAAATACCTGAATCTACATGAAACTAACATCACTATGCTACATGTATTTGGTGGTTTTACTGTATACATGTATCATTTTATACACTGAAGTGTGAAATATAGAAAATTATTGCTGAAATATTTTCATATTTATTCATTCCTATATTTTATATATACTTATACTTTCACATGTGAAAATATACGATTTCCGATTGTGCCATGTGATGCTCGATTATGTCCACCTACAGAAGTTATACTTACAGCAAGAAAAACATGCATTTTGTGAGCAGGAGAAATAACTGGCTGGAAACTGCATTACTTTTTGGGCATGGAAATTGTCAGAGATATCTGACTCGCCATTGTTTGCTTTCTATGAAGTTATAACCCTGTACTATCTGTCAACAATGTTAAAATCCCAGTGTGCTTGCTTTGTGATCAGATAGGGTAAAATAATTTACATAATGTAAACAATTTAATATTTTATTGCACCAGATCAAGTCATCCCAAACCGACCATTCTCTTAAATAACTGACATTTTATGATCAACTTATAAGTACTGTATATACTCGCGTATAAGCCAATACCAACTGCAAACAGCATAGACCCAGATCGGCCATCAAATAATGTGCCGACAGATCTGGGTCTATGCAGTTTGTAAGGAGTAATCAGTAGAACAAACAACATAGACCCTGATCTGCTCGTGCATTATGCAATGGCAGATCAGGGTCTATGTTGTTTGCATTTGGATCTAGATCATACATGAGTATATACAGTACAATTAAAACTGAGGTGAACTTAGGAAAGGGAGGGGGTGCTCAATAGTAATTTTAATCTTAAACTTTTGATTCAGGAGCCAGTTTGGTGTATAATAAAAAGACAATTTTCTTTTCCTGCATAAAATAATGGATATATTTCATATTATTGAAAAACATGGAATATTTTAACTCATGGCTTTGCCACTTAAAAATATCCTGTTGTTTTTTGTACAACAGGATGAAATATATCCGGTATTAACATAGGAAAAAGAAAATATCCTCTAGGTATTTTTCATCAGGTAATAAATTAGAATCTTCCATTTGTGCTCATTTCAGATGAAATTTATAAAACTCGAGGCTTGCAAAAGACAGAAACTATTCATCCTGTTTCATAAAATGTATGTCAAATGAGCACTTATGCAAAATTGTCTATATATTTTTTTCCTTCTCGAATTCTTTTTTCTTTCTTCTCTACTATTTGCATGTTGTAAGAGGCATCTAATGGTTGCAGGAGCTGTGGTGGGGTTCATAGATTAACATGCCAGACTTGCAACCAAAAGGGTGCTGATTTGAATCCTACCGTCAGATCAGCCCAGGTCTGCTACCATAGCACGTCCTTAGGCATGGTATTTTACTCTAACTGCCTCGGCACTAAAAAACCTATTTGTGTTGCTGTGGTGTAAAACACCACACCAAACAATCTATATTTTTGATTCTGTATCAAATCTGAACATTCAACACCACACTCATACTTGGACAAAGGGAAATAACTCAAACATTAACAATTATTATTAAGATGAAGATATACTTGCGTGAAATATGTATTCTTTTCAAATCAATTCATTGATATGAAAACTTGTGGAAGATTCAAGATATGTAAGCAAAAATTGACACCTGATAAAAAGAAAACAGTGTGACTATTGTGTTTTGCCTTTTTTGCAATAGGGCCAGAAAAAAAAATGAAGAAACAATTACCTAATTACCTTTTTCTCTTCCTCTTTGATAATAGCATCATTGTACCGTGGGATGTGAGACTCAAAGCGTGGTTGCTCAAAGTCTTTCATTATATTCAAATTTTCTGCTCGTGTTCGGAAGTCGATATAAGGTTCATATTCTCCTGGACCAGGTCCTACTTTCCCAGTAATCTCGGGGCGCCTGGCAGTGTACTTTCCAAAATGGACACCTTTATACGTCTTGGTTGACTTGAAGTCTTGTGGCTCCTACAAACAAATGTGAAAAAAAATGGAAAATACAGTTGATGGATGATTACAATTATACCTCTCTGTAAAAGTCACCCATGGGGTTAGCAAAAACTGACCAATGACCTTAGGATACTCTCAAACCCACAACCCCTATTTTGGACTAAAAAAGAATAGGAAAATTATTGTAATTTGTTTGGAGTTAGAAAGAGTCTCTAATTGTAAAAATGTTATTGCAGAAACTTGAGCATTTATTTAGACTTGAGAAAAATTCAAAGTAGCTAGGGTTCAGAATTATTAAGTTTAACTTTATAAACAGAGACACCTGTCATAATAGATACCTCAAAGTACAGGACATCTACAGTGACACCTGTCATAATAGATACCTCTAAATACAGGAAATCTACAGTGACACCTGTCATAATTGATACCTCTAAATACAGGACATCTACAGTGACACCTATCACAATAGATACCTCTAAATACAGGAAATCTACAGTGACATCTGTCATAATAGATACCTCTAAATACAGGAAATCTACAGTGACATCTGTCATAATAGATACCTCTAAATACAGGACATCTATAGTGACACCTGTCATAATTGATACCTCAAAGTACAGGACATCTACAGTGACACCTATCACAATAGATACCTCTAAATACAGGAAAACTACAGTGACACCTGTCATAATAGATACCTCTAAATACAGGAAATCAACAGTGACACCTGTCATAATAGATACCTCTAAATACAGGAAATCTACAGTGACACCTGTCACAACAGATACCTCTAAATACAGGAAATCTACAGTGACACCTGTCATAATAGATACCTCTAAATACAGGAAATCAACAGTGACACCTGTCATAATAGATACCTCTAAATACAGGAAATCTACAGTGACACCTGTCACAATAGATACCTCTAAATACAGGAAATCTACAGTGACACCTGTCATAATAGATACCTCTAAATATAGGACATCTAGAGTGACACCTGTCATAATAGATACCTCAAAGTACAGGACATCTACAGTCACACCTGTTATAATAGATACTTCTACATACAGGACATCTGCTCATAAAGGAGGACATTAATACCTTTACCTAATTTTACTTACATACTGAACATCTATAAGGACACCTGTTGACAAGGACAACATTTTAAAATCCATTAAGTATTCTTTATAGTCAGGACGGTTGTGCCATCAAACTGCACCATTGTGCATGTTATTATGGTATAATCAAACTGTTTTAAGCTGCCATACTCCACAAATATCTGTAGGTTGTTTTAAATTTATGTATAACTGTATCAATTATTTTCTGTGTGATTGGACACTCCATACATCAAATCAAACATCAAAACTTAACAATATCCTCCTTACACTTGCTATCATTTGTTACCACTAATGATTTAGAGAACCTGCTGTGTCCTCTTGCTTCACGAGTCTAATTTGATGGTGGTTTGTGGTACCAGTATCCATTTTAAAAAATCATATCAAATGGTAATTTCGTTATAATGAAGAAGACAATTTCTGCATTAATTCAAAACACTCAGACATGTACAGATTATATTAAGTTTAGCAATATGTCAAATGATTTAGGTTTTGCTCTAGAGTTTGGGGCACTGCTGAAAGAGGGCAATGTATAAGGTATAAAGCTGTTTGTGCAACAACTCCCCAAAAATAAAGAAAGTTAACATACACCTATATGTATTTTGCCTACAGTTGTTCTGGAGAAGAAGTTGATAATAGGTTTTCTACCCAGTTACTAAAGAAGCCACACTGTTGCTAGGAGAACCACCCTGGACTAATTTTTAATACAGCATGTCCTAATAAACATTCCTACCAAGCTTGATTGAAATTGGCTCAGTCATTATAAAGAAGCTGAAAATAGGTTTTCAATCTTGTTGCTAAGGAAGCCACACTGTTGCTAGGGGATCCAACCCAGGCATAATTTTGAGAGAGTATGTGCTATTGAACATACCTATCAAGTTTGATCAAAATTGGCTCAGACATTCTGGGGATGAAGTTGAAAATAGCTTTTCCATATGGTTGCTATGGAAGCCATACCATTGCTAAGGAAGCCACCCCAGAAAATGTTTTGAAAAAGCATGTCCCAAGAAGCATTTTTACCAAGTTAAATCTAAATTGGCTCAGCCATTCTAGAAAAGAGGTCAAAAATAGGTTTTCCAATCAACTGCTATGGAAACCACACCATGACTGGGGGAGCCACCCCAAATGCAATTCTCACTTTTTTAAAATTTATCTCTCAAGTTCAGAAACTAAAAATAGCCACAAGAAGCTAGCAATCTTCTGAGAGATACACATTAAAAGTAAAACCCAGCTGTGTACTCCTGAACCCAAATCAACCTCTATCATTCAGATATCACAATAAAGAAAATTGTACATTCTTTACACTTTCCCTACAATATACACATTCCTTTTTTTATAACAGGGATTAGCAGTGGGGAAAATCTGGGGTATACCTTTTCTTTAAATTTTTAATCCCATGCAAAAGTGCAAGTTGCTCATATGTTTAAACCAAATTGCTAATGACGAATTTTGATAACAAAGGATTGTTTGACTCCTAAGAGACATCAGCGTTTGAATACATTTCCAGGATTTTAACAAAAAATGAAATAGTTTTATTGGATTATTTGTGGATTATTAATGTGAATTTGTCAGTGACACTTGCTTCTTGTGAACAAAAATGTCTACTCCCCTAATCAACTGATACAATAATCTTAAACTTCATAAAAATGAATTATGATAACTGTCAATTCAAAACACTAAAACTGAAAATCAATTTTAAATCCCCATTAGGTTGATTATTACAGACTCAATTTTAGTTGCCCCTTTCTCAATTCCATGCTGTTAAGGGACAATTTGGTCTGCATATATACCAGGACAAATCTGACATTATGCATCATTTTCCATTTAAACTATTAAAAATCTTGATTCATGAATTAGAATATAATCCTGTGGTTTTAAAGTTTAACTAGCTAATTTTATTAATTAGATTTATGAGAGAAGTGCAGTACCCCCTTCACTATAACACTGTTCATGTAAGCCATAAAAGCCATACCTTATAGGTGAGGTTACCTTATATTGAGGTATTTTATACATAATATTACAACTCAATAATGAAATGGGATCCATGATCATTCTCACCTTTAAAAATGGTCATGCTTTTACTGAGGTATTTTATACATAATATTACAATTCAATAATGAAATGGAATCCATGATCATTCTCACCTTTTAAACGGGTCATGCTTTTACTGAGGTGCCTTATTGGGAGGGAGTACTGTATAATTTTAAGTAGTATTTAGTGTAAAGACCAGGATAGGCCAAGGGCCACTTCAGATCTGTGTAAAGCTTCGTCTACTGTTTAAGCATGTATGAACACATCTGGATATTTACTACTTAACTACAGTGATCTCTTAATCATCAGCAAAAGCCCATACTAACAGCAACAAAAAAACTACGTCCCTAATCCTTTCATTCTACAAATTGGCTATGAAAGAAGAACTGTTTGGTTTGGTTTGGTGTTTTATGGCACAGTAATACAAATAGGTTATTTAGTGCTGCGGCATTTGGAGTAAAGTGCCCTGCCCAAGGACACACTATGGTAGTTGATCTGGGGTGATCAGATGGTAGGATTCGAACCCACACCCTTTCGGTTGTGAGTCTGGCATGCTGACCACTGAGTCACCATGGCTCCTATAAGAAGAACTGTCTTGCATCAGTTCTGTTACATGTGTAAAAGGATTATTATTATTATTATTATTATTATTATTATTATTATTATTATTATTATTATGTTATGTTGCATCTACATCTCAACATTGTCAAAAAATATTTGTACCATGGACAGGCATTGATGGTATTATTTTTCCTGAATTTGTTTTCAAAATTAAAATATATTGGCATTGTTTATTCTGAGAACTATAATTATCAAAAGCATTTTTCAATCAAAAATATGAAATTTTCTCATTGAGGAAAAATGACAGGGTTCCTTCAGTTAGAATAATAACTCTCAAGTTACAGGATTTCCATCTGGGTGCATTCAATAGAAAGGGTTATCAATATTTTAACAGATTTAGATTGAATACACATTATTCTTGGTCCCTAACTAATGCCTTGCATAATTTACCTAAATAAAATATCTTTTTCCATTATTATGCTAATTTGATAGGTTCTGTCACACAGTGAGACAATTTATGACTCTTCAGCATTAAATATTATCAATAATTGCATGGGCATACGGAACTTCCTTACAAATGGATACAAAGTTGTATACAAACAGCAATGAAAGGTAAAACAAAGTATTTTATCCAGTAAACATGTAGATGAATGGGAGAATAGCCAAACTATTGACCTTAACTCCATGATATAATATGTAAATATGTTTTACTTCATTGTACCTTCTCTTAGCAATTTCTTCATGTAATATAATCAGTGAATGATAATCAAATCAGTTAAAAGTACATGTACAGTGCATATCCACAGAAAATTATTTCAGTCAACATCTATCCAATATGGTCAAGATCAATGATTATTTTAAAGACACAGTGATAGCGAATATTTTGTTAATTTAATGTCTTAAAACAAGACACCATCACTCATTGTATTTGCAAAGTTTTAAGCCATATATTCAACTTTCACAATGACATTTTTTTGTGATCAAACATTGGCATCAATGGAGTATTTAATTTAAAATTGTATTTCAAAATCAATCCCAGTGTACAAAAGTTATTTTCTAATCAGTTTTAACAGAAAATGGGGGCTGATCACTAAGCACAGCTTTGATTATCTGATAGTGGAATCCTTTTTGTGCACACAAATATAAGATTTGTCCTCAGTGATCATTTCATTTTTCATCTAATAGCATTTTTACTTATGCACATAGTAGTTTTTATGGTTCGGTCAATGTCAAACACAGTAGTTTTTATGGTACAGTCAATGTCAAACACAGTAGTTTATATGGTACAGTCAATGTCAAAAACACAGTAGTTTTTATGGTATGGTCAATGTCAAACATAGTAGTTTTTATGGTATGGTCAATGTCAAACATAGTAGTTTTATGGTATGGTCAATGTCAAACATAGTAGTTTTATGGTATGGTCAATGTCAAACATAGTAGTTTTTATGGTATGGTCAAACACAGCAGTTTTTATGGTACAGTCAATGTCAAACACAGTAGTTTATATGGTACGGTCAATGTCAAACACAGTAGTTTATATGGAACAGTCAATGTCAAACATAGTAGTTTTTATGGCATGGTCAATGTCAAACACAGTAGTTTTTATGGTACGGTCAATGTCAAACACAGTAGTTTTTATGGTATGGTCAATGTCAAACACAGTAGTTTTTATAGTATGGTCGATGTCAAACATTGTAGTTTTTATAGTATGGTCAATGTCAAACACAGTAGTTTTTATGGTATGGTCAATGTCAAACATAGTAGTTTTTATGGTATGGTCAATGTCAAACATAGTGGTTTTTATGGTATGGTCAATGTTAAACATAGTAGTTTTTATGGTATGGTCAATGTCAAACACAGTAGTTTTTATGGTATGGTCAATGTCAAACATATGATATGGTGAATAGTATCGTAACTTCTACTAATGACCAAATTATATGACTGACATTGACCATACCACAAAAAATTACCATGTGCATTAAAGAAAAGCTTGGAATATTGAAAATCAAATGATTTCTGAAAACAATTCTTATATCCAAGTATGGTACATGAAGAGATCTGACTGTCATACAGTCAGTGATTCATTTATAAGTAAGCTCTTGTTTTGTGGTAAAGCCAACAAGAAGGTAATTTGTACCGTGGAATTGATTCTGAAATAAATTTTTACATGAAATGCTCAATTAAATGCTAAGTTGGACTACAGAGAGATACGATTCTCAAAATTGGATGTTTGGCTAAAAACTTTGCAAACACAGTGTATAATGATGCATTGTTTAAAGACAGTAAATCTACAAAATAATGATTACCGGTTCATCATGTCTTTAAAAGCCACAATCAATGCTGACCCTATCAGCTGTGACACAATCAATGCTGACCATATCAGCTGTGAAATGATAATCTGCAGCTGTATGATGTGAATGGTTCTCTATTAAAAATCTGTTTCTCTTTGATTTGTAACAAAGTAATGTAAAGTAATAAAGCCATCTGGAAACACGATTCACAGTTTGTATTAAAACTTAAAGTGTTGCCAAATGTCTTTTAAAAAAATTGATTCTTTAAGTATCATATATAACATCTAGTGCAACATTTCTTCCCTTCACACCTTTCTGTACACCAGAAAAACAAACAAAAGGACTGCTTTTGTTTGAAATCATATTAAAATAAAAGCCGAAAATCAACCTTAAATGTTTTCCTTTTTCTGATTTGAGAACTGAATCTACAAAGAGGATGAATATTAAACAGCTGTTGGAATATTTCAAGATGCTTGTCAATTAATTTGATTTCTTTATTAAGTCTAATGTCATTTCTGTCATTTTAAGTCATTAGATTCAAATTTAGGTTCAGAAATCATCAAATATCTATAAAGAAATACAAATTTTGGGTTATACTTTCTTCAAAACAAGATTTCTCATTATAACCATATATACTCCCTTATAAGTTGAGTCCAACTGCAAACTGCACAGACCCAGATCTGCCATTGCATAATATGCTAGCAGATCTGGGTTGATGCAATTTGATAAGAGTAATCAGTAAAACAAACAACACTGACCCTGATCTGTCAGTGCATTAGGCAGTGGCAGACTAGGGTCATTGTTGTTTGCAGTTGGACTCGACTTATAAGCGAATATATATGGTAAATGTCTAAAGGCAACAATAGCACTAGCAACAATTCCATTCTTTTCATTAACTACATAAATCAAAGGACTAAATAATTACTGAAAAATTTATGAAGTTTCATAATACAGTGAACAAATATTTACAATCTGAAATTCTAACTAAGCAGAAATTTAAATGGAAATATTATTAAAAAATGTAACTAAGGAAAAGGATAAGATGAACATTTGACAATAAAACAAATATATCAGACCATAATTGGCATGCTAATTGGAAGTTGATATTGTTAAACAGTGTAAAATTGCATAGAAGTTACTCACAGTAAGGATGGTTTTTATTTTAAAAGTTTTGTTCCTTTTAACCCTATTAAATTCAGTCTCAATTCAAAATTATGTAAATTATCCAACATTCTTCATAATTTCATTAAAAGTTGAGTGACATAGATAAACACATACAAATTCTTGGTCTTGTCTCTTGGAAATGGTGTGCCACTTTGCAATTAACAAGAGAATATGAGAATTGGTCAAAATTGACAAGACAATGCAAGCACGCTAAGGGTGTAATCAATAGTTTAATTAAACAAAGAATCTTGCTGATATTTGGACCAACTGGTCCATCAAAAAACAAGGATAGTTCATCATGATTAACACAAGTCCCAATCAGATCAACAAACTTCAATTATTAAAAGTTCTATTTTTCCTCCACATTGAAAGTACCAGGTGCCGAAATGGATGTTATATGAGACTGTAATCTCTTTAAAAGCCTCCAGAAAACTTGGAATTATTTTGACCACATTCTTTAAGGATTGTGATGCAAATATGCAAATAAGGTGAAAGTGACACAGTAATCTGTCTGTCAAGGGTTGCTTAAATCAAAGAAAAAATCTTTAGTGGGTGAAAAAAGATCTGACTCAAGGGAAAACCTGCCATGAAGAACATGAGAAGAAAAAAAGGCACAAAGAGTGAGGAAAGCCATAGCTCCTAAACATGCATCATAAAAATTCAAAAGCTGCATAAATGTCAAGAACGAAAGTCTTGATTAAAAATCCAACTCAAAGTTTTTGGTTTTAATTGGATTACCCATTTCTTATTCCTCTTGATTATTGTCTGCCAATTTTTAAATGCTTTCTCTACATTTTAAACAGTCAATTGTTACAGCTTTCAAAAATCTTTCAACACTGGAACAATGCTGCATGAGTAAGTCAATAAAACAAGAGGTCAAAGTGGACTTGATATCACTCACCTGTCTACCATAACTTAATAGTCTATCACATCTCTAAGCAGGTTTGTGTTGTATTGTTAAAACACAACACTATGTTAACTATCTCCCAACCTTTATATTATGAAGACTTTTACTACTGTGGTCGCTCACTATACTACTGCCCCTATTATAATGTAGGTACTGTAGATATTCGCATATAATCCGGGTCCAAATGCAAACAACATAGACCCTGATCTGCCGTTGCATAATGTGCCAGCATATCAGGGTCTGTGTTGTTTATTCTACTGATTAGTCCTTACAAACTGCATAGACTTAGATCTGCCGGCGCATTATGCGACAGCAGATCTGGGTCTATGCAGTTTGAAGTTGGTATTGGCTTATATGTGAGTATATACGGTAAGTTCATGAATACCTATTTTGTTTTATCATTGCTACTTAATTTATTTCACTTTATTTTATTTCTTGGCTTATAATAACCCATTATAATGTAATTTCACATCATTAAACATTGCGGTTTAATGCACTATTAGGATATAGCCTTATTGCCAAATCCCTCAGTATAAGGCACCCTCACTTATAATGTGGGTCACTCTTTTGGTTCTTATAAACATCATTATATAGAGGAAGTATTGTATAGTCTGATAAAAATTCTTTCCTAAGATAAAGGCACAATAAATATGCATACTGTAGACCTTACCTATATTAGAAGTCATCCAAGATCTTGATGATACAAGCCTTTTTCAAAGTTATATCGAAATCAGATGAGAAATGTAGTCTGTACAGAGGTAACCAGCTCAACCATTCATATGCAAGATCACCTTATTAATATGCACAGATCTCACTTAATACAGAACCTGTGTAAGACCATGATGTCATAGGTTTATTGACCAAGTTTGAGCAAATTCTGCTTGAAATTCAGTCTTCAGAGTGGTAACAAGCTCTGCCAATAAGATACAAGATTACTTCATAGATATATGTGTAGATCTTGCTCATGATCAAATGCATCCAACATCTTGATGATAAAAGACTATTTAACAAATTTGATCAAAATCTGACTGAAACAGAGTTATAAGAGTACTGACAAGCTCAGCCAATAAAATGCAAGATCACCACATTAATATGCATAGATTTTGCTGATAGTCGTATTCATCCAAAAGCTTCATGATATAAGCCACATCACCAAATTTAACCAAAATACTGTAAAAAAAATAGTTTCTAGACTGGTGACAAGCTCAGCCAATCAGATGTAAGACCACCTCATTAATATGCATAGGTCTTGGTCATAATAAAAGTCATTCAACAACTTGATGATATTAGCCAAGTACCTACGTTTTTAATCAAAATAGGGTCAGAAATACCATGTCTAGAGTGGTAAGAAGCTCAGTCACTCAGATTCAACTTCACCTCAATAATATGCTTAAATCTTGCTCACAATAAACTCACTGGACATCTTAATGATACAAGCCTATTTACCAAGTTTGATCAAAATCAGATCAGAAATACTGTCTTGAGAGTGGTAACAAAATCAGACCAGAAATATGGCCTCTAGATTGGTAACAAGCTCAGCCAATCAGGTGCATGATCACCTCGTTAATATGTGCAGATCTTGCTCTTCATCGAATTCATCTGAGATCTTGATGTGATACAGACCATGAAATGGTCATTTTACCAAATCTGTATTTTGGTAGCATTTCATTTGCATTTTATTTGCATTCTGTTTGCATTTCAGTCCCTTTGCATTTCATTTATCATCTTGTCAGTTTTGGTTTCAAAAAAGCATTCAGATTTTGGCATTTATTGCTTTTGTCCATTGTTTTCTTTAATATTTTTTTGCTTGCTTGGAAGGAATGAAAATGCATTTACCAAAGTTGCGTTTTCCATTTTGGAAGGTGATAAAGGCAGTCTTTCCAGCAACCCTTTATGAAAAGTGAGGGATCAAGTAGGGCTACTTTTTTAAAAAAATAGGGAAAAAGGAGAGGAAAATAGGGATATTTTATAAAGAAAAATAGTATGAAATGTATGTAAATTACTGAAAAAATCAAACCTTTACTTTACTTAACCTCATAAACTTGAATAAAAGCATGCTGTTACTTACATACTAGCTGTCTCTTTAGTCCATGTTTCTTCAACTGTACCATATTTGTGGGTGCATCTGTGTCATATATTTACATTTATAGTTTATTATTATATGTTTTAGAAAAAAGATTTGTTCAGATTGCTTATGTGGTAGAATTAGTTTTAAGCTCATGTGAGAGGTAAAATACTGAGAGGCAAAATAGAAGACTCTCAACATATGGTTAGCAAAACAGCAATTTTGGAAAAAGTAGTGAAAAATAGGAAGTCGGACAAAAATACAAAAAAGTAGGAAGAAAAAAGGAAAATCTATGGCTGCTGGAAAGACTGTAAATGGAAAGGGCTATAGCTTTCATGTCTTATTAAAAGTGTGCTTTAATGAAATAGCAAATGTGTTATGCATTTTGCATTTGCACTCTCTGTTTTCTTCAAAATGTATTCATCATTTTGTTTGCATTCCTTCTGCATTCTGTTTGCATTCCATTTGCATTCATTCTGCAGACATCCCTCAATATCCAACTTATTCAAGATCTTGAACATAGAGGCTTATATTCCAAGTTTGATCAAAATCAGATCAGAAATATGTCCTCGAGAGTGGTAACAAGCAAATGTTGATGGACAAGACACAATCATGACAGATGCAAGGTACACAATAAGCTAACTTGGCCTTGTACAAATTTCTTTTTTATGATATAAGAAGCTGATATAAAACATTCAATAATAATAATAAGAACTAAAGACTTATTCTTAGAAATAATTCAGCAACAAACAAAAAAATCAGTCATGAGTCTAAAAAATCAGTCATGAGTCTAAAAAATCAGTCATGAGTCAAAAAATCAGTCATGAGTCTAAAAAATCAGTCATGAGTCAAAAAATCAGTCATGAGTCTAAAAAATCAGTCATGAGTACATCTATAAAATATACTTAACCCTCGGCATTTGTACAAACTTTAATTTACCGTATATACTCGTGTATAATGCCATCCCAACTGCAAACTGCATAGACCCAGATCTGCCGTCGCATAATGCGCCGGCAGATCTGGGTCTATGCAGTTTGAAAGGAATAATCAGTAGAACAAACAACATAGACCCTGATCTGCCTGCGCATTATGCGATGGCAGATCAGGGTCTATGTTGTTCGCATTTGGACCCGAATTATATGCAAGTATATATGGTAAGGATGATCACTCAAGAAATGATGGAGTATTTAACGTTTTGAAAGATGGATATTTTTAAAAAACTAAGGATCCACCCAATCCAAAACCAGGATAAAATTTACAGGTTGATCTGCATTTTTTAGCATTATAATTTACAGTAACTATCCACATATAAGGGTCCTGACAAAAAAGTATTGGAACAGTGCCCTGTCAACAACTCTCCATAAAATAACAGCTAAATGAATATTTTAAAAATCATCTAATTTGCTCAGGCTTCCTATAAATTGAGAAAAGTGTATACTGGAAAGTGAATTTCTTCCCTATGATGCATTTATTGAGTTCCTACTGGAATTTTGACATAAAAAGAATGCAAGGCAGTTTATGGTAGGGCATGATTTCACAAGATGTCATATACTTTTTGCTGACTTTATATATTTTTTTTAAAACACTGGTCTTATAATTAATGAAATTATATAAAAACTTTCATTTTTTATTTTTTAATACCATATTTTGGTGTTTATAATGCGCACTTATTTTACCCAATTTCATATTTTCAGAAGGGGGTGCGCATTTTACAAAAGAACAGAAATAAAAGATTTTTTCCAGGTCGATCAGCTGTTTGAATTTAAAGTAACAGCTATGCTTAGCAAGAGCAAAGATCAGACAAATTTGGGCCTAATTGCAGGAAGTGTACATGTACTTACTGACAAAGGGTAATCTTCTTTGGTGGGAATGGAAATGTTATTTTACTTGCAGAGAAAAATACAGTATTCTAAATAATCATTTTTGGGATTTAAACTACAGTAGACTCTAAGTTATTCTAACTCCTATTATCTGAATACCAGGTATTATCCGAACTATTCATCCGGTCCAGGATAAATGTGTTCTTCGTTTATATCTTTTTTACATCTATTATCCAAACATCGATTATTTGAGTACATCCCCTTAATCAAAGTAATTTAGCAGTCTGAAATTCTCTAATCCTATTGAAATCATGATGCATTATACGAAGTGTGAAAACCGTCATGAGTGGCACATTTGACTTCTTGAATCGTGACACCTGTCTGTCCAAACTGTGAGTACTGATTAATCAAAAAGCGGGTTATGTTTATTATTTGTTGCTAATTCAATAATTGACTCGCCTTTTGATAACCCCGTTATTAATTCAATTATTGGCAGTAATTTTATGTAAAGTCGGTTTGATTATAGAAAGTTGGAAAATCATATAAACCCTTTGAAAGCTATGTTCGACCATACATGTATTTTTCAAAAAATCTATGTGAAGTCACTTTGCTTACCACATTGTATCTGAATCACCAAGCCATGGAAACTGGAATATCAAGTGAAAAACAAACTAACTTATGAAGTGATCCATTGACTCATCATCAGATCTAAAATTTGTTCAATGTTGATCATTTTCATGCATATTGAAACCATGATGACAACGATAATTTTGTCTTTGTTGTATGCCATGCAGATTATTATAATGATGACAATGATAATTTTCACTATTGTTTTTGTCTTTGTTTTATGCTGTGCCAATGAAATGGCTTCATAGATATGTAGTAAGGAAACAGAATACAAGAATAACTGAAATGGTACTTTGTTTTATTTCTGTGATTGATGTACACTTGCACCTTCATGACCTTCAGTTATTCCAACCCTGGAATTATCCGAAGTTTTCTTCTAGTCTCCCAGACTTCGGATAATCGAGAGTCTACTGTAATGGGAGTTTATATGGATATAAATATAGTGAATATTTAAATATAAATTGCCGGAGAATCTTCTGTTAGGGAGTGGAGAAGAATGACAGATGAGGACATATAGCAACTTTTAAAGAGTGCTGACTACGAATAGGAATTTGATCCAGTAGACTGAACTCCATCAACATAGCAAACCTTAAAATGGCACTTTTTAGGGCTGACCAAAAAGTCGGAAAGATATACTTTCAATATTGCCACTTTTTCCTTCTTTCTTTTACGAGATCTTTAAAAAATTATTGATCATAATCAGGTGCTGTGTACTCACAGGAAAGACCAGAGAAACAGTTAAGCACTGGTTTATTGTAAACAATTCAAACTTCGTGTAACAAATGATGATCAGTGCACTATCCAAAATGGCTGACTATTGTTGCACTATGAAAATGGAGTAAAATTTTATCACGATTTTAAAATGTATTATATCACATGCACATTATATGGCAGAGCTAAGTTTTTTCCCTCATTCTGGGTGCATGCTATATCTTAGTGTGTGTTATACACACCAAAATATGGTAAGTCTCTTAAAGAAGTCACAATCATATTATCTTATGTTTCACCTCTTCCATGGTTCATAGTGATACAAATAGTGATGCAAAACATAGTCAAAGACCGTGTCATTTTGAACAGAGCAGAAAACACTAATTTTACAAAAGTGGACATCTTTAAGTGTAAAAACAGACAATATTTACCAGCTCACCAATATTGGTTAAGAGTGACTTTACTTCAGTCCTACCCACTTATATCGACATCACTTATGTCGACAAGCCGCCTATGTCGACAAAAAAGCAAAGTCCCGGTCCCTTGGTCTACTATTACTACCAAATTTGTCATGCTTATGTCGACGTCGAGATAAAAAATAAACGTACATGTCAACAGAAGCCCTTGGTCCCAGCTTGAACAAATCCTTTGTTTTCTAATCATTTATGTCAACAAGCTGCCAGTTCCGACCCATACTTTGTTCAACAATTAGTTGATCTTGCCGCCAAGCTTTAATTTTGCCGCCGGACCATTTATGTCGACAAGCAGCCAGTTCCGACCTGTACTTTGTTCAACAATTAGTTGATCTTGCCGCCAGGCTTTAATGTCTTGGTGGATTAAAAAACAGGCTTTTGTTTGGTCCTATAAAGTTGGCCTCTCACGGCGACTTAAATAACACCTGTACCCTTCATCAAAGCAAGCCGGTTACAATGTTTAATAAAAACAATCCACCCTTCATTTAAAAAAAAATCATCACCAAACTTGAATAAAAGCAATGAAATCTGATCGATTGTTGCATTTTCCAAAGTGATCTGTGATTAAAACAAGTTTATTGTGATGTGAAAGTTTCCTTTTTTAACTTTATTTATGTTTACGATTTTACGATGGCTACCAACGGCAGCGTAAAACGCAGATTAAATTTACAGTCTCTGGAAACTAAATATCTGGCTCTTAAGGAAGTTGAAGGTGGGGCATCTCGCAAAGATGTCTGTGAAAACTTTTCACTTAAACATAACACCCTGTCAGGATGGATGATAAACCAAGTTGTTCTCCACCTTTTTTTTTTTTTTTTTTTTTTTTACTGTGGTGGCAGACCAGCAAAAAGAAAAAAAAAAAAAAAAAAAAAGGAGGAGAACAACTTTTTGGTCGAGATGGATGAAAGCTGCTGAGTCTATAAAGAAAGGTAAATTAATCATATCAATTTTATGTACTTTTCACGATGACTTCAGTAAATAAATACATGTTTTCGTTTCCCTGTGAATAGCCCCATCCCCTTGGTAGCCTCAGTAAGATGGGAACATGTATTGTTTCAGGCTGACCAAAATCTAGGTCAATTTAAGTACATGTACATGTACTTTGTAGCATGTAAATAACAACTATGCAACCATGTGCTAATGGCGACATTGAATCGTAGTGAATTGTGCAGACGTGTTAGATCAAATGAGGACAACCATTTTTTATACATGTGTTTCCTATCAGGATGTGACCGATGCATACATTTTCTAACATGAGACCCGTACACGAATTAATGGATTTTTCATATACATGCACTTAACGCATTGTGGATTTTATTACACAAAGGTAACCAAAATGTAATTTGTCAAAATAGAAGTGTATTTCACACTGGCTTTGTCTTCATGTACTCAAAATTTCCATTGTTTGTTTTCACAAAGTGTAAATTCTGCTCACTGACGACAGGTCACCCCATACAGATGAATTTAACTTGCATGCAGGTCCAAGAGAAATGTGCTTTATTCAGCCCCCCCCCCCCCCACTGATCTCAACATCCGCTTATGTCGACAATATTTCCTCGGGCCCGAGGATGTCGACATAACGGGTAGGACTGTACATGAAAATAAAAATTATTACAGGCCAATGGGAGGAACTACCATATTTATTGTATACCTATCAATTTTCTACCTAAGAATGAGCCAGAATTTTACTGTCAAATCCCAAAAGCAGGAAAATGATACTGTCATTTTCTGATCCTGTATTACCATACTTTCAAATGAGGCTGGAACTGCTTTTTCTTCGAGGTTTCCTGGTTTCAACTGAACAAGCATGAATAACTCTGCTGTAGCCTCACTTGACATACAAATGGGAATAAGTAGCATTCTCTTTGACAAATCTGTATCATTAAGTTCCAACAACTTGTCCAATCCCGCTGCAAATAACTGCAAAAACAATGCTGTCATTCCCATGCCAAGTCCCCATCGGAACCTCTCACAATGTTCTGCCAGAAACAGTTCAAACGCTATCAGCTGGGCCTCAGATAGAAACTTCTCTAGTTATTCAGCTGGTGAAATCTTTTGTGATGCAAAATTTGACAACTGCACAATAGCTGTAAATCACATATATGGGTCTGCTCTCATGCATCAAATAACTCATGTTATTAACAGTGATAGTAGTGAAAATGAGTGATTGTTGTTACACATGCTTCATTCATAAAACTGATATTCATGTGCATATCAGCTGTTGAAATGTTAAGCAATTTCTTTTTTTTTTTGCATGTCATATCCTTCGTTTTAAAATCTTCATGATTTTCTCCATTTTAGTTGTGAAATACAGTGCATCCGACATTTTAGATAGTGCATCGATCAATATTTGTTACCTAACACTTGATTGGTTTATAATAAATTAGTGACTGTTTCCAGATCGACTGGGAAATTTCTTTTTTTGTTCTACTGTAAAATGTGCACCTCTTCCTGAAAACAAAAAATATTGGAATAAAAAGTGTGTGCTATACACAGACAAATATAGTAAACATTGTTAACAAAAACACCATCACTGCCGGAAAGTGATACTTATGCCTTGCTAATGCAGGTGATAAAAAAACATACGTGTGCGACACGGTAAAAGGCTGGACCAATGGTGACGTCTCTGTCTGGTGCATCTTGTTTCTTCAGAGTTCCATCTTCACATTCCTCATAACCAAAAGCCTGACCTGGGAATGGGATAGAGGGAGCTTCTGGTTTTCTGTGAAACTTGATTCTGCTCGTCACCAACTGCAAGTAGGGATTATCAATGATTGGTACATATGTTCAGTTCTTAATTTTAAAAACATATTTGCATATTAAACTTTTATTTACTGTGAATTTACATTAACTATTTTCTGTGGTGTACTAATTTTATTGGATATTAAATTAACTATTTTCTGTGGGGTACTAATTTTAATGGATTCCATCCTTGCTTCAAACCATGAATTTAAAGATTCTACAAAGACTGATCTTTCTGTGGAAAGCATTTTTCTCCATCCACAATCTATGAATTTAAATACCCACCAAAATGTAATTTTTCACAAAACAACAAAAACTGATATGCACGAAATTATAAATGAATTGACAGTATCCTGTATAATTTAGTTTATCACAGCAATCTGAGATAGCAGAAAACTTACAATGCTGTGATTTCAACATTTTTCATGGGATGGATTTCATGGTTGCTTGAAAAGCATAAAATTTAAGGACTCAAAAAACAAATATCTATGTAAGAAGATAAAAATACCCTATTCCCCAATCATTGAATTTAAGTATCAACTAACATGTAATTTTTCATACAACAGCACAAACTGATATTCCATGAAAATAAATGAATTACCGTCTATATTCGCGCATAATCCAATACCAACTGCAAACTGCCTAGACCCAGATCTGCCGGCGCATTATGCGATGGCAGATCTGGGTCTATGCAGTTTGTAAGGACTAATCAGTAGAACAAACAACATAGACCCTGATAATATACAGCACCAGCATTTAACAAGTTTTGGATTTATCTGTACTTTATTACTACATTACTTCCATGTGTATAATAAATAAACAACTATGAACAGCATATATGGTGGTCCCTCACTATAAAGCACATCAGTATAACACAGTCTCTGATATAACACTAGTAAGGTCATGGATCTCATACTAGTTTGACTATATTTTTCTATATAATGTACCCCAGTATAAGGCAACCTCTCACCTATATCAGAGTACACGTTTATGACTCTCATGAACTGCATTATAGTGAGGGAACTGCCGTACTCAGTTCTTGTGTTAGGAATCAGTTGAAAATTTAAGATCAATGACTAGTTTATCATAACCAATCAGTAATAACTTTTAATTGCTTGGAGATATTTTATATATTTTCATGGATTGTGTAAATTTTGCATGCTTGGTAACAATTAAGATGCTTGTATACCATGAAGTCAAACATATTACCAGCACATTTGTTGTGTGCCACACTGTTGGTGCTTGGTTTGTACTAAATAAAGAAAGGCTATATTAACTGGAAGCTGCTATTTACATACTTTACTTTTCCTGGAAGATTTTGTCCCCAAAATGTTGAAAAGTTTATTTTAAAAAAAACTTTAATTGTTTATATTTGATTATAGATAAATCATTATCAAATGCTTGGTCATTTGACTTTTATGACCAATCTTTGATTATTTTAATTAACTGTCACACCACTACTCAGTCCTGGTGTTGCATAATGCACATGCAGATCAGGGTATATACTGTTCATCTGTAGAATAACAGCATAGACCCTGATCTGCCAGCACTGGACTCTGTAAGGATCAAATATTTGGGCCATGTTGTAGAAGTAGCTAGGTATGGATGTTCAATTAGGATTAGAGGTGCCAGTTTTGAGAAGTTTCATGGTTTTGCTGTTTCCATTGGGCACATATTATACAAACTCAACAGAGGACAGGTAATTGGCTCAGATGATCCTAAGTTCTGACAATATTAATCTCTGGGTTGCACAAAGCATCTGACAATCAATTATTACATAACAGAAATTCCAATGGACTGCTGATGAATCCAATTGCAAGCTAAGTGTGAATTATTGCATAATTCCAGCTAGATTGGGTTTTTTTTTCCCCATATGGGTCAAGTATGAATTGCACATTGATGTAGTTTTCAGTATTCAACAAACATAATTGACAATTTTTTTAACTTCTATATTTTTCATTCAATTTTCATGATACTTTCACAGCATGCTACATAAATGAGTTTAGTTCAGTCTAAAAAATTTTTTTAGAAGAAAATTATGCTCATAGGTTGGTGGAGTTTTTCCAATTTTTCTAAGAGGTCAATTGGCTAAGTATTTCATAGAAACACAGTAATATTATTTAATTTAGGGTGCGATAATTGCCCACTACCACTACCCAAGAGTAAGGCCCCTTATCATCTTGACCCCTGATTTGCTATTGTTGCACTGTCTCTCACTAGCACTGTGTGGTGCCAGTACACTGCACGTGTTAAAGTGTATACCAACAACAATGAAGAATTTGGAAAGCTTGGTTATTCAATGCAATGTCGGGTACTATATTTACTCGCTTATAAGTTGAGTCCAACTGCAAACAACACAGACCCTGATCTGCCATCAAATAATGCATAGTGTGCAGGCAGATCAGATCTATGTTGTTTGTTTTACTGATAACTCCAAACAAACTGCATAGACCCAGATTTTAGTTTTTGGAAGTTTCGATGTAATTGTAAGAGGACAAAAATGTTAGAGTATACAAAATGTGCTGAAGAAAAAAAAACCAAGCAACAAAACTGTCAGAGTAACATTTTAGTGGAAAATTCTTAAGGAAAAAAAAATGTGTCTACTCATAAATACGAATCCCCTCGCCAACAGGTGGGCATTTGGAGCAGAAAACAATGTATAGACTGGCGTGGAAGATCAATGCAGAGTCAATGGGAGTTAAAAGCCTTGCAAAATGATACACCATGATGGCTGACCCAGGCAGTTTTTGACAGGATTCAGACCTGTTATGTAGTTGCTGAGAGTCTAAGCTTACAACTGATCCACCATGAAGAGGAAGGAAATATGATCGCAATACACTACTCTTTAAGATGCATCAACATACACTGTGGATGTGACAAAGAAATGGCTAAAAATACAAATGTCACACAAATGTGAAAAGTAGGTCACAATGACCTATTTTTGGCTTGGCTGAGTTACTTTAGGTGCATCCACATACCAATTTTCATGACTAGGATACATTGGGTCCAAGATATTAAGTGTATAATGAACAAATGGCTGAAAATACAAAAAACATTCAAGTATGAAAATTACGTCAAGGTGATCTATTTTTTAGTATGATTGAGTTACTCTCTTTTAGATGCATCCAAATACAAATTTTTAATGACTCTGTGTGATAAACAAATGCATCCAAGATATTAAGAATACAGCATATAGCTGAAAATATAAAAATCACTCAAGCTGAAAATTAGATCAGTGACCTAATTTTAGTATGGTAGAGTAAACCTATTAAGAGTTGCATCCACATATCTAATTTCATGTGTAGGTGAAATAGGGTCTAAGGTATTGAGAATGTAATGAACATTTTGTTGAAAACGCAAACATTATTCAAGCCTGAAAATTAGATGAAATAGGGTCCAAGGTACTGAGGGTATAACAAACAGGTGGCTCAAAATGCAAATTAGGTCACAGTGACCCAGCTTTACTATGGTAGGATTTCTCACCTTCTGATATTTCCACATATATAAGTGTAGGTAAAATAGGATGCAACATATTGAGGGTGCAATCAACAGATAGCTGAAAATACAAAAGTCACTTAGGAGTAAAAATTGTGTCACTGCAACCTAGTTTCGATATTGTTGAATTATTCTCAATGAGATGCATCCACCTATCTATTTTCATGAGTACAGGTGAAATGGGGTCAAAGATAATACAGACGTAACAATCAGATAGCTGAAAATACAAATGTCACTCAAGCATGAAATTTGTGTCACATTAACCTAGTTTTGGTATGGCTGAGTTACTTTCATTAAGATGCATCCTCATCACAATTTTCATGAGTACTGGCAAATGAGTCCAACTTACTGAGGGTGTAACAAATGAACAGCTGAAATTACAAAAGTCACTCGCGCATGAAAATTATGTGACAAGTGACCTAATTTGGTATGGCTAAGTTACTCTTCCATTTTCATGACTGTAGATGAAATACGATCAAAGATATTGAGGGCATAATGAAGAAACAAATGAACACAAACGAATGAATAAACTGGCATATCACTATATCCCCTCCCAACATTTTTGGCAAGGGGGTAATTATTGAAAAGAATGGCAATGCAGTTTTAGCAAGAGGGTAATTATTGAGAAGAAAGGCAATGCAGTTTTGGCAAGGGGGTAATTATTGAGAAGAATGGCAATGCAGTTATTCAAAAGATATCATACCTCAGTCATGAGTTATGTTCAGGTAAGTCTAGTGAAAGAATCAATACAATAAGAAGCTGCATAATTAATACCATATTATTATATATGACATAATGAGATATTGAAATGTACCAGTGGGAGAAAACTGATATCACCACAGTAGTGATACCACTTTTATTGCCACAATGGCAATATCACTTTTGGAAATACATTCTTTTCCCATTTAGGAAATATATTTTCCCATATGTATGTTATATTCAAACTTATATTTCTATATTTAGGTCTATGTCATTTTTCTTCTTCTTCTGCTTCTCTCTCCCTCCCTTCCACTCTCTATCTCTCTCCATTAGGATAAACACAATTAAAATATGTAAAGACTGTATATTTATGTAAACAATGAGGAAGTGCCATCCAAAAATACCTTAAAATGAAACTCCAAACAACAAAAAGTAGGTTTCAAGTAATAACTTATATAAAAATAGTTTTCCAAATGAATTGCGCAGATTGTCAGTGACTGAACTTAAATGACATGTTTCTATTTCATATTCAGTATCATCCATACAGAACCTTTTATACTCTATGACAAACAGTAAAGTTTTAAGGAAAAACTTTTCATTAAACATAATACTAAAATGTTTAATTAGCGATTTTAACTCTCATCACATTCATAATCATATGAAAATGATGAATAAATTGGAGATAGATGAGTGTTGATTGCAAACCAAAATTAAGTGACAACTGAAAGTTGCGTTGCAGTGTCTGTTAGGAAACTTGACTGCAAGCTTGCCAGGGCAACACAATTCACATTTGAATGCAGAAATAAACAAAAAACCAAAATACTTATAGGTAAGTTCACAATCATTAAAATCTTTTGTTTAAAGATGCCATGCTCTGAAGTCTGTTGGATAGGACAGCTCTGTGATGCTTTTACAGTACCCCCATCTAAACAATATTCACTGTACCAATCTACGCAAGTAATATATTAATGAAAAAAAACTCTTCATATTTTTACATGAAAACAGTCATTATTTTGCCAAATTACACAATTTTAAGTATTATATGTAGGAACTAAATTTGTAAAAAGTCACTGTCCTAAATAAGTGTAACTTCTTTTTATAGATGTGGTAATGCAGCTATTAATCGCATTAGCACAGACAGAAAGAAAGAAAAAAAAACAACCATGAAAATCAATGGCTTTTGCCTTAATAGATACATAATAATAAGAAAATCTATGTTATTGAAGTGGAAACATTTTGTATTGTCACTCATGGCTTCACACTTGTAACAATATGTTTCCACTTCATTTGCGAAATATTTCGTTACATCTACTAAAAAATACATGCCGTATATACTCGTGTATAAGCCAATACCAACTGTAAACTGTTGCATAATGAATGTGCCGGCAGATCTGGGTCTATGTAGTATGTAAGGACTAATCAGTAGAACAAACAACATGCATTATGCGATGGCAGATCAGGGTCTATGTTGTTTGCATTTGCAATATTCATCATGTTTTGGAGAGGAGCTGTAATAATATTCACCATGTTCAGATGAAACCCTATTATGGAGAGGAGCTGTAACAATATTCACCATGTTGAAATGAAACCCTATTATGGAGAGGAGCTGTAATAATATTCTCCCTGTTTTGGAGAGGAACTGTTAGATGAGCTGTAATAATATTCACCATGTTCAGATGAAGTCATGTTATGGAGTGGAGCTGTATTAATATTCACCATGTTCAGATGAAGTCCTCTTATGGAGAGGAGCTGTAATAATATTCTGGCAACAGAACACTTGCCTGCAATCTGGTGTGCAACTTGAACTACATCATCTGGAAATTCCATTCCAATGGTCTGAAAACTCCAATATCAAGTTTGTCATGATTTTTTTTATTTAACACCATTATTGGTTCTACCATTGGAGGATTAAAGACTTACAAAGGATGTAATTTTCTGTTGACCTCTGCTTTCACTGATTAGTTTGCTTGTTTTGTTTGTCACAGTTATGATTCAAGCATCAATGTAAATGGTATGGAATATGCCATTGGCTGAATGTGTGCTTGTAAACCAATCAAAAGGAGTCTAAAATTGTGACTTATCTCAATCAAAAAGCGCTTTAAAAAGCAGTGTTACTTGTAGTATAGCATCACACTGATCAAGAGTAGGCTAATTCAGACAATACCATCCAGCACTGGAAACTTGATAAACTGAGTTACCTGCATTGCGTAAATGGCCATTCTAATACACCAATTTGTCCCACGGATATATATTCAAAGTGCCTTATGCAATTTTAAGGCACTAATAGCACAAGAGCATGGCTTAAAGTGATCCCGGAATTATAAATGGACAAATGCAGCATTAAAAATTTGTGGTAACTGGAACGCTAGCAAACATTTGAAAAAGGAAAGGGACAAAGCTATGACTTTGAAAACAAAAAGAACCCTGTCTTTTTTGAGACATATTTTAGGTTCTGTGTCTGTCATCTTAAAAATTAAAAATAAAGGCAATGTTCCAATATGGAGAAATCTGTATATAATGGACAGTCAAGAGTACTCATGCTGCCCATTTTAAAACTGTCTATTAATTCAAAAACTAATACAGTATAGGCCAGTACTAAGCCATACAATGAAAAACAAATTTGTTTGTTTGTTGGGTTATAATTGTGTATCAAAATGAGGTGTCCATCATGGCAAATACTACTATACTGTGCCTATAAACATACCCCCATGCCCTTGTCCTTGTCTCCATGGGCTGGTGCAGACTTGCTCTGACGAAAATCTGTTTGCTTTTCTACATGGTATGCACCTGGACCTGGATTTTCATTGGATGTCTCTGTGAAACGTCTGGATTTATTTGCAATCACTTTCCCTCCCTTTTAAAAGAGAAAACAAATAAGCATTTTAATTCAAAGCTTCATTATGGTCTAACAGCCTGTTTTATGGTATACGCTGTACATAATTTGATATAAATATGTCCTATATTTGTTTAAAAATGTATTTCAAAGGTAATTTCATTGTGTGTCCCTGTCCCTCACATGAGATTTGAATATGTTGGGTTGCAGTTATCCAAAAAAGTTGCCAAATGAAGACTGCATGTGCAGTTAGTACATTGTGATGAAAACCCTCCCAAAAAACAATGACTTCTAAACAAAATATTAAATGAAGAGGTAATGCTTTAAGTAAAAATAGGGGCAACTAAAATCTTTGAGAGCATTTTTTGTAATCTTATCTTGATGTTATGTATTTCTTTAAAAATAATTTTAAGGCTAATACTGTACAGTGATTTTAAATTGTGTGATGGATGTTTCATGTTCTTTCTTGGTCTGGTTTTTTAATAATAATAATAATAATAATACATTTTAAGAGGGTAACTCAATTAATACGTAACTAATATCCCTTGAGGCCCACTATTACTTTAAAATCCACAAAAGCATCTACAACATGCATTTTATGCCAAGACTTTTCATTTAGGCAGATAGAAAAATGCAGCAAAAATGGTGACAAACAAGACACCCTTAAAGGGACTGACACTCCACTGGCCAAAAAGAATTTCCAGGAGTTCAAGATAAGACCATTTTAATTACTGTGTGTTGAAACCATCTCTGATGTTCATGAGCAATAAGATTTTAAAATTAGCCACAGTGGCAGCCATATTGGATGTAAGATCACACCATTTTCATTTAGAACAAACTGGACACCAATAAAAGACTCTTGGTGAAAACCCCATGTTGATATGACCATACATTCAGGAGAATTAGTGACAAGATTTTCAATAGGTTCATTGTGGAAGCCATATCTGAGGTCAGACTGGCATCATTTTCATTTAGGACAAACTAGATATCACAATTAGCCTTCTGGTGAAAACCACATGTTGATATGACTTTCCGTTTAGGAGTTGCAATATCAAGACTTTCAAGATGGCTGCCATGCTGGCCATACTGGATGACAGATCAACACCATTTTCATTTCATACCAACTAGATATCATAAGAAGTCTTCTGGTGAAAACCCAATGCTGACACGACTTTCCATCTAGGAGGGGAAGCAATACAATTTTCAAGATGGCCACTGTGGTGGCCATATTGGATATCAGATTGGCACAATTTTTATTTAAGACTAACTAGACACCATAAGAAGTCTTCCAGTGAAAACACCAAGCAACAAAAAAAAAAAAAAGGTTTTTCAAGATGCTGCTGACATATTGGATGTCAGATTGGTGCCATTTTCATTTGTGATCAAGTAGACATCATAAGAAGTCTTTTAGTGAAATCCCCATGCTGATATGACCATCCATTCAGGTGGAGTAGTGATAAAAAGATTTCCATGATGGCCAATGTGGTGGCTATTTTGGATGTCCAGGAAACACCATTTTCATTTAGGACCAACCAGACATCATAAGAAGTCTTCTGATGAAAACCCCATGCTGATATAACTTTCCATCCAGAAGGAGCAGCAATAACAAGATTTTAAAGATGGAGGCCATGGCAGCCATACTGAATGTCAGATCAGCACCATTTTCATTTAGGACCAAGTAGACATCATAAAAAGTCTTTTAGTGAAAACCATATGTTCATATGACCATCCACTCAGAAGTAGCAATAAGATTGTCAATATGGCCCCTGTGGTGGCCATACTTGATGTCTAAGCAGAACCATTTTCATTAAGGATTAATTAGACATCATAAGAAGTCTTCTGGTGAAAATCCCATGCTGATACGACTATCCATCGTCAAAACAAATATGCTAAGCTAGTTTGATTTCATAAAATAAATTACCTGTAATGACCTTTAAATGTTAGTACCGTATTTGCCGGCCTATAAGTCAATGCGGAGTATAAGTCGAATTCGCTAATTTCGTCAATTTTCTATCCTTCATCTATATATAAGTCGATGCGGAGTATAAGACGAAGCCAGATCAACATCAAGCAAATTTAAACAACATATATTACTAGTGCATGCTGCTTTAGCGCAATTACGTCTGATGCATGTGAATTTAATACGGACAATCATGTAAATATTTCGGAATCCTTCTCAGTGTCGGGTCCTATATTTTTTCACACAAGATCTCTTCCCCAAAATGATAATTATTTTCTTACACTATAGTTTTCGTACTTTGAATTTTTTAACTTTTTTTTTCACGTACGAAAAATTACATTAACATACGGTAAAGCAATTTCAATGACATAATCTATATATAAGTCGATTCGGAGTATAAGACGAAGCCCAGACTTCCAGGTCAAAAAGTATTGACTTATAGGCCGGCAAATACGGTAATTACATCAGTTAATCACCCTAAATTATTTTTTCAATGTAACTTTCATCATTTGTTTGACTATTTGGTAGTAAAGACAGTGGATTATAGTTAAGGAAAAATCAATGGTGTTGGCCACGAGAAATTGAAAAGTTTCTATCAATTCTTTTAGGTTGGACACATAAACTTGAATGGAATAAGGAAGGGATTTAGGAATAAAATTTTGTGAAAGGTAAAGTTATTGCCTCAAGAAAACATGGGGAATACAGAGTAAGCATGATGTTTGATGTGACAGGCAATTTTTTTTAAGGACCTGGGGTATGGATGCACTCTCCCCCTTGTTTGACTGTCATACAAAATAATCACGTGCATACACTAAATGCATATTCGTAACAAATAAATCTGATAGGATACAATGACTTGCAAGGAAAAGGGGTAGGAGGGGCAATGCTTGGTAATTAGAACAAGTTTGATTACATATACATTTTTAAGAAAAGATTTTATTTAAAGGTTTTTATCATTTTTGTCTTTATTTTTGTTTTGCATGCCTTTTTGGGATACCTAAACTTACTGTGCACTATATAGCCAGGATTGTACTGATGTGCTGTTAAACCCTAAAAATAACATACATACATAGACTTTTAGCCTAATTATCGAAGAGAAAGAAGTTTTCCTCACTGTTTATATTAATTATCTGAAAAAAGACCTTGTATATCTTTGGTATTGTTAAATAAATTTTAATTTTCTTTATTTTGGTTTATGATTGATGGGTGTAATTTGGGTTAGAGAGTATACAGGCTTGGCCTTGCTTTAGATGTACATCTCTCAAAAGACTGTTAGCTCCATTTGGTCATTTTCACTTCCTGGACTTCAGTGGTAAATTGGAAACAAACTAGCCGATAACTTTTCTCCGTTTTTTTAATATTTGATAATTCATTTATTACACTTTTATTTATTGCACTTTCAGAAAATTGTATTGTCTACTCAACTCTGATAAAATTTTCACTTTCCCTATTTTAATACCAACTAAAGTTAGTGTACTGTGGACTAGTTCAAGTTCATTTCTCAAGCAAATTGGAGCAGCCATTTTGATCAGCTGTCTGCTTTAGGCAGTGTGTTGTTTCCCAAATGCCACATATAAAGAAATTTCAGTCACAGTACATGAAAGTAGCATATAGGTATGCCAACATTCTCTCCATTGTGCTTGTTGCAAATGCACACTTCGCCTTATACCTGTCCTGCTTTCCAAAGTACTTAATAACTGTAGAGCGGAACCTACAATAAAAACCTCCCCATATGTGCAATTGCTAAAATATAAATCACCAAAATTTAAAACCCCTATTTTGGGATGAAATCGCTACATTTTACATCTGGAAAAATAACCAGTAACATGGTATTATTAACTTTGAATTTTTCAACTACAGTGTCTTGAGAGACCACCCATTCTTCCAACAAAAAGTGGTCTCTCAAGGCAGCTGGTCTCTCATTAGAAGTCATTATAAAAAAAGTACACAACTGATCCATTCATGAAAAATATTGTCTTTCATGTGAACAGTCCATATTTCAATACAGGTTTTTACTGTATTAATTTGATCCATTCACATCTGCATTTGATACATACATGTATTTTTTAGCTTCACAAAAGTAACCCACACAAACAATTCCCCCTACATATCTACTCTTAGTCTTAAAATATATGAAAAAATATAAGAAAGTTATGAGTTGTTTTTCTCATACATGGAGATCATGAATTTATTTAGGGGGCGCTCTACAGATAATACATGCTTCTGAGTGAGTGACAGGTGTAAGATGAAGTATTTTGCATTTGCAACATTCACAATGGAGAGAATGTTGGCATACCTCTATGTTACTTTCATGTACTGTGGCTGAAATTTCTTTACATATTGTACTTGTGGAAACTGGACATGATCTAAGCACACAGCAGACAAAATGTCCGCTCCAAAGTACTCGAAAAATCAGCCTGAATTAGTCAAAAGTGACCTATTTTCAGCAGTTATTAAAATAGGGAAACGAATTTTGCCAGAGCAGACAATACCAGCCTCTGAAAGTACTATGAATTACAAAATATCCAAATAGTAAAAAAAGTTATCGGCTCTTTTTTTAAATATTTACCTTTGAAGTACAGGAAGTGAAAATGACCAAGCGGAGCTAGCAGTTTTTTGAGAGGTGCACATCTTAAGTAAGAGCAAGCTGTATACTCTATAACCCAAATTTCACCCATCAATCATACAGCAAAATAAAGGGAATTCAAAGTTCTTTTAACAATACCTAAGATATACAAGGTCTTTTTTAAATAGCCAGGACAGCTAGTGAGGAAAACCTGGGTAATTCTTTTTCTTTAAAAATCTAACCCTATGCAAAGTACGAAACTGGAGAGCGCCACCTTACTCAATTTAATTCAAGACATTGAACATGGTGCAGTCAAAGGGAGGTAACTCACTATGACATGCTGCTGAGCAAAGGCAGGATCATAATGCCCAGGGCCTGGTGCAGCGATGACTTGATCATTAATATTTAGAAAAGTCTCCCTACTGGTCATGGACAGAAACGGAGCATATCCATCTGAAATAAGCATTGTGATCATTATAATGATTATGATTTACTAAGTTATAATTTCATTAAATGACACTATTGATTCAATAATTGAAATGTTCAAGCTTTTCCTTGTTGTTGTTGTTTTAAGACTTATTTTACCTTTACAATTAAATATTCAGTCTGGCCTTAGTATCTTAGATGGCTGAAATTACACCTTAATTACATGCAATTAATTAGGGATCAACATCAATATGTGTTAACCCTATATTAATCACCTTTTGCATCCATCCATCTATCTCTCCATTCACACTTTTTGCAACCACCAAAACTCTGTATACATAATTGGATGCAATTTGGTAGTGTATATACTCGCGGTGTATAAGCTGAGTTTAAATGCAAACAACATAGACCCTGATATGCTGGTGCATTATGCGATGGCAGATCAGGGTCTATGTTGTTTGTTCTACTGATTATTCCTTACAAACTGCATAGACCCAGATCTGCCAGCGCATTATGTGACAGCAGATCTGGGTCTATGCAGTTTGCAGTTGGTTTGGGATTATACACATGTATACATGGTATATAAATTGCCCTTTACATATAGACATGAATTGAAAGGTTTCATCATTCAGGTCCAATCAGCTGGAATTATTGTCCTTTTTCCATCAATTTTCAATCTCCACTACAGCAGATCATTGTAACCAGCATAGCCCAGGAACCATTCAACATATTCTGATGCAATTTTGTGTGAATATTGTATAATAGACCTTGATGTGACTTTGATGGGTTTTGTCTTGTCCACTCCATTTTGGACAGAGTTATGGCCCTTGACAATTAACTTCATATCTTCCCATTGGATGTTGCTTGTAAGCAGCATAGCTCAAGAACCATTCAACATATTTTGATGCAATTTGGTATCAACTCTATCTCATAAACTTAGTTATGTCTTTTATATCGGCAACTCCTTTTTGGATAGAGTTATGGTCCTTGGCAATTAGTTTCATATCTTCATGTGGGATGTTGTTTGTAACCAGCATAGCTGAAGAACTATTTAACATATTCTCATGCAATCTGGTATGAATATTGTCTCATAAACTTATATGTGTCTTTTATGGGTTTAGTATCTTCTACTCTATTCTGACAGAGTTATGTCCCTTGTCAAGAAAATTTTTGTCTTCTTATGGAAGCTTGGTATGTTTCTTGCAATCAGCATAGCTCAAAAACCATTAACATACTTTGATGCAATTTGGTATGAGCATTGTCTCTTAGACCTAGATCTGCCTTTTATGGGTTTTGTCTGGTCTACACAATTCTGGACTGAGATATGGCCCTTGTCAATCAACTTCATATCTTTATATGCGATGTTGCTTATAATCAGCGTATCTTAGGAACCATTCCACATATTCTGATTCAATTTGATGTAAATATTGTTTCATTTATCTATATATATCTTTTATGGGTTTTGTCTTGTCTAATCCATTTTGGACATAGTTATGGGCCTTGTCTATCAACTTCCTATTTTACATGGGATTTTACTTGTATTGTTGAAGTTGAGTTTCAAGCATTCTTTGTCATTATTAAAGGAGTCATGGCCTCTGAATGCCCATTTTCTCCTAGCTTTGGTTCCCCAACACATGTTGCTCTTTTTTAGGCCCTAAGAAGAAAACTGTAGTGAGCAGGGCGCTTTGCAGTGAACCCACCGCCAACAACTCTAGTTATGCCTCTAAAAAAAATTCCATTGCTACTCATCCTCAAGCATGAGATTCTACTGTGATTATAGTTTTGTTGTTGTGAAGGAAAATTCCACTCAGATTTACCACAAGCCGTTAGTCAGGACAATGAAAAAAACCTGCACATACATTTTTCTGCTGATTGTATCATTAAACCCAAGACGGGAAATTTGTTCAATGGGGGTTTTTTTATTTTAAAAAAAAGGACTAGGGTCTTGAGAGTGATAAATTAATAGTTTGGGGGGGGGATTAACATACAAATCCTAAGACCAAAAACTGCTCTTAAATTATGCAAAATATGAAGAAAAAAAATATACATATTTTTACAAGAAAGGTTTTAGTTGCATTCTACTAAATTAAATTTTGTTAATACTGCATTCCAGATACAACTAATAAAGTATGTACCTTTATACCTATATGTACATAATTCATATTAAGCTGCTAATTCAAACTAATTTTCATGAAACATATCAATGATAAAGTTCCTTTACATCCAGTGTATAACATACACTGAACTGCAAACATCATAAACCCAGATCTGCTAGTGTATTATGTGCTGGCAGATTAGACTCTATGTTATTCATTAAAATTGACACTGAATAACATATAACATGAACCTGGCCTGGAAATCAGCTATCAGCCAATCAGAAACAACCTTTGAAAAGTAACATTATATGTGATTAGTTGAAACAAAATCTCAAACTCAAGCTAGAGATCTGTATGATCTCCAGGCCTGGATCAGCCAGTACATCATGTGACAGTATATCTGAGTCTATGCCGTTCACAGCCGAGTGTGCATTAAACACAGCTAAAATTAGCATTTCATGTAAACCTTTATGTTAAGACTTCATTTAAAGAATTAATATTTCGTTAATATTTCTGAGTCTTGTCTATTTTTATAATTAAATTTATTCTGATGAAGAAATCTGAATTATACTTTCTTTTTGAAAATTCAGTGAATTTTATTAAATGGCCAAAATTTTAGAATCATAAAACTATAACTAAAATAGCAAAAAATGTGTCTAGTTCTGTAGTTACTCACCAGCTTTCAGCCTTGCCCTAATAGGGAGTGCAGGGTCATATGAACCTGGACCTACATTTTGTGGTGTGCTTCCAAAAGTTTTCACAAGATCCCTTGGTGCCCGGTCATACATCTTGACAGGGTTTTAATGCTAAAATTGAAATGAACAATATCTTAATAACTAAGGCAGGAAGAAAATCCAAACTTCCCTACATAAAAAAAGGATTTTAAAAAAAATGAAACTATATCTTATGTAACATATGTTTGTTATCCACAGAAATACATTTCCACAAGTTTGATACTGTAAATATTTCCACAAGTCTGACACTGTAAATATTTCCACAAGTCTGATACTGTATATATTTCCAAAAGTTTAATACTGTAAATATTTTCACAAGTCTGATACTTTAAATATTTCCACAAGTTTAATACTGTAAATATTTCCACAAGTTTAGTACTGTATCTATATCCACAAGTTTTATACCATAATAACAATGTTATTATAAGCATATAATTTTCACAAATTTGACAAGGAAAATTTACCATATTAGTATATTCATCTTAAAAATAACTTATAATTCAATATATTACATTAATTAATTTGCCGACTTTTTTTTTTTGTAAATGCTAAGACAAGATGGACCATATTTATGAAAATTTCATCATGCTTTAATAGGCTGTATTATGAATTACAGTAACCTCAAATGAAAAAAGCGATCAATAAGATGACCTAAAATGATTTAAATTATCCATTCCAGCAATTTAGGAAAGTAGGTCACCATTACCCAGTCATAATGTAATCTCACATCACAGTCAAAAGATGCAATGGAAACTAAGATAGCTAATAGCTATATACCAATAATAATTTCCATATATGCTTGTGTATAATCTGGATCCAAATGCAAACAACATAGACCCTGATCTGCAATCACATAATGTGCCGGCAGATCAGGGTCTATGTTGTTTGTTCTACTGATAGTCCTTACAAACTGCATAGACACAGATCTGCCAGTGCATTATGCGACGGCAGATCTGGGTCTATGCAGTTTGCAGTTGGTATATTGGTCTATAATACACGAGTAAATATGGTACGCAAAGTTTAATAGCTGTGGAGAAAAGACTGTTAAATGGAAGAAATGGGAGAAATTCTATTTTGGTCATGCAAATATGGTGGTCAATAAGAACATTTTAGAAATCCCTCTTGTACTAATACTGTGCCTATATCAAATGCAAAAGAGTGAATTGCTACAGGTCTTACTTGTAAAACCAGTATGACAGAACAATTGAGTCTTTCTTAAAATGCATCAGTCAAAATCTAAATCAGTCTTGATGAACTGACATGAAATACTCTTAATTTAATATACACAATGCATAACTGTTGGAGTCATTTCTATGCTTGAGTGGAAAAATGTTGGAGCAATTTCTATGCTTGAGTGGAAAAATGTTGGAGCAATTTCTATGCTTGAGTGGAAAACCTCACAGTAAGTTGTGCCAGCATGTCTCATATTCACAAGAAATTCATGACAAGACTGTTGTACAAATTAATCCTGTTAGTGCATACAGATCAGTCAGTGATACTCTGTATCATTGCCAAATGCTGTACTGGTAATGCACAGACCATTAGTGCAACAAATATAATGGTTTTGTAGTAATATTTTTGTATTCAAGTGATTTTTTCTAATACGTAAACTGTGGTACCAAAAATATTGATATCGGACTTTCATCCTCGGCTAATATTAACTTTTGGCCCTGAATGGATACAAAGTTCTTCTTACTTATCTACTATCTACATACAATACCATACTTGTTCCCAGCTATGAAATATATTTCTATGCAAATAGTTAATCTTACATTTTTGGAAAACAGTTTTAGACTCCTCAGGTACCACAATGTAGGATAGAAAAGGTCATATTATACTGCCCATAAATTACACAAACAGTTTTATATTCAACCAAATTGAACAGGAATAACTTTAGTTGGTAAAGTTGATCAATTTAGGCTCTCCATTCAAATCTGAAGATATTTCATTCCATGTAAGACTTTTAAAATAAAAGTTCATAACCTTAAAGACACTTTTGAAAATTTCAGTCTCTCAGTATATCTTGAACAACAACTGCACACATAATATACATATATATGGAAATGGTACAAGTCAAACATTTTATGCACAATTTACACAATTTTCATTAAAATAGTATTGCAGTCAATATCAAAAGCACAAATACTGGCACATGTAATTATCAGCAATTGGGTCACTGTCCTACCTCATATGCCTGACACCTTGGTGGTGAAGTTATGGGAGATAAACTTCCAAGGCCAACTACAGTATCTGCAAAGAAGTGTATAAGCCAGTATTTGCAAGTACCTCTCTATACTATGTCATAACACAATAGAATTCAGAAACGTGAAAGTGGCCCCAGTACATGTACTAATGGGTATGGGATTTAATTGTAAAATTTTCCAATATTACATAAATATACTCCTGAAATAACTAAAGCTTGGTATACTTAAAAGTTTACAATATTAAAAAAATACGCTCTTGTACTAATTCAAGGTTTCCAAAGTCACCATACTATCTGCAAAGTTGTTTGACACATCTCAGGGTTTTACTCGGGTCTCACACAGTGACGGATTGTTGATTTTACCGCCCCTAGGCATTGTCAGAGTTGCCCCACCGCCACACCCAAAGCCTTAAAAGACCTTTATGCCTTTAAATAATGGCAAAATTCAAATAGAGATTTTTTATAAAAAAAATATGATACAAAATAAATAATTTTTTAAAATAAAGCCAGGTTTTCATACATTAAAATCTGCCATCCCCTGAATTTTGCTACATTAGGCAGCTGCATTGTCTGCCTAATGGGAAATCCACCACTGGTCTCATACCCATTGGCATGAGAGTTAAAGGGAATAAGGCATATTTTCAGTGTAATGTGCATGACACAGCCAACACATTGTTTGAACAGATTAATAATAATTATAAGATAATAAATAAAGAAAATTCCACAAGTACTACAAAATTTAACAAGAGCACCAAGAATGCTTAAAGTTCAATTACCCAACTTTGTAAAAATGTATAGTCATTTCGGTCGCAACCAATTCTCCCAAGCCAGGAAAATTCAAACCGTCTATCCCAGACGACTTTACCAATCCAAAACTTTTGCAATAGTGGTGGTTTCTTTAATTCTTTTTCAAAAAAAGAGGCCCTTAGGGCCATCTGAGTCAAATTTATGGGGCTTTTCTCACTTTCAGTAGGCCCTGCCTATTATTTTACCATTTACAAGTAACTTTTTACTTGCTTATTACATCACCACAATTATGAATATTTGCATTAAATTTCTTGAAATTACTGCATTAATTTCATAGTAATATTTCTCATTGATACTTAGCTATTGTGAAATAATTTTTAAATGTTCTTATCCAATATAAGAATTTCTACTGATAAGAATTTAAATGGCATAGTGCTTTAAACTGAGTATATATAACTTATCTTTTAAATTGCTGCAGAGTTTCAAAAAAATGAAATCTTATTTGTCATTTTAGTCATTTTGAAGCCAACCTTTTTATTTGGAATCATTAACAGTATGGTGATTTAATTTTTTTAGTGGACCTGTCTAATAATCAGGACACAGAGCACAAGCTTGCAAATGATATAGATGGTTATTTTTTGTGCACCGGTTAAGATGTGCCACCAGTGTTTATGTGCCCCTTAAAATTCTTAATGTGCTAAAAGGTACAAGGGCACAATCTTTAGAAAACACTGGTGTGCAGTTTACTCTTTTCCACGTTTACATTCCCAAGACGTTTGTCAACTGAGGCCCAAAGTGTAAGATTTTTTACAGCTAATATTTCAAGAATTTAATATGACATGGGTGTATAGGCAAGAGATTCTTCCCAGTGGTGACAGAGTGACTGGTATACTGCAATTGCCCAAATATCTTTACTTCATTTTCTGTACTGCATTACTCTAAAATAACACTTTATAGTAAACAAAGTTTGATCGTAGCCAAAAGCACTGCTCAAATAGTGAGCTCTTTAGACATATACCATATATACTCACATATAATTCAAGTCCAAATGCAAACAACATAGACCCTGATCTGCCGTCGCATAATGCACCGGCAGATCAGGGTCTATGTTGTTTGTTCTACTGATTAGTCCTAACAAACTGCATAGACCCAGATCTGCCAGCACATTATGCAACAGCAGATCTGGGTCTATGCAGTTTGGAGTTGGTATCAGATTATACAAGAGTATATACGGTAGGTTATACAAGGTATGTAAAAGCTATACCAGTAGCTGTTCAAGTGCCATAGTGGCTGCTACTATCTTCAGGTGGTTTGCACATGCTCCATGTAAAAATATAGTAATTGATCTGTTTATTTCAAGTTGCCGATAGATGTTTTCAAAACAATAAGCAAACAATTAGAATTTACTTAGAAGACAAATAACAGCATGATACAATCTTTAGGTGTGCAGGTTTACCAGACATCATGTTATATATATATATATATATATATATATATATATATATATATATATATATATATATGTCCAGGGGCCCAAACTGGGTATGAAATGAACCCGATGTAAGCAATAACACACCAGATCGTCGTGCATGGCAAAAAACGTAAAATAACCAATTTTAAAATATTAAATATTTACAATTTTTATGAGTGTATATATATATATATATATATCCTGGACTACCCTATTTTGACGCACTTAAGAACTTACTTTCACCTTTTCAGAAATATACTCCTTTCATAGTGATGCCTCTCATTAGTATAGGAACATTAGTTATTTTAGCAAAGCATGCATAAAAAATGACAATGATATATTCCCTAATACTCTTCCTTGCATGCTTTCAACCAGACGACCCCTCGTCGGAAAGTTTGTGTATTACGTCACCCTTAATGACGCACTTCACAGAAGTCTATTCTAGTAGTGACATCATTGTTCATATGCGCGGGGAAAAAAACTATATTACAGAGGAACATCAATAGGACATAGAAAACTAAAGTTTATGGGAAAAATTACAGACATAAATTTAACTTGGCATTCCTAAACTTTTCTTACATTTATCATTAATCTGGTTTTGGTACAAATTTTGTCTTGAAAGGAAAAATAATCAAATTTGGAAAAATCATGATGGTATTATTATAAAATTGTGCAGTTATAATTATAAAATAATTAGATTCAGCATGCGACCTTTTTCTCAATACTTAATTAGCATTGTGAACATGCAGAACCTCAATCTTTGTATGTACTGTTTTTGGAACATCTAAACTGTTTTGCATCCTTCACAACTTATTTATCCAGAATGCAAATAATCAAAGACAGAAGACATAAAATTACAGGAGAAGGTTTTATTTTCATTTTTTATCATTCGTGCCATTATCAAACAAATCTTAAAGAAATAAATTGGTCAAAACAAGTTAAAGATCAAGAATGTCTTAAAAGATTATTGAAAATTTACTGTTAAAGTAAAATTGCTTAATTATCAGATAAAAAATCCTAATAATTGATTTAAATAAGCAAAAATGTAAAGGATACTAATTAAATTATTACATATATCGTAAAAGTATATCTTTTTTGTAAATTTCCACAAATTATAATAACAAATAACCACCTCTGAAAATCAGTTATGACACATCCACATGAAACTCTATAACATTGTACACCTTTCTAAACAGTGTTACTGATGCAGTTATCATCTGTGAGTCACGTTGCTAACACATGCTGAGTAGCAGACTGGATGCCTATTATGGCGGGAAGTTGATTTGCCCCGTCAGAATAGTTAGTAAGGATTTTTATGAGGATTTGCTGGTTGAAAAAAAGTGAATTAGTGACATGGCGTTTTTTTAATGGTATGTGTCTTTGTTTCATTTTACAGCCGATAAGGATAGGATTTTCTACAAATTTTTCTGTCTGCGTGACTCGATGTTGATCAGTGTACATTAATGTTGTGGTTGTGACTTCATTGAAAGATGCGTTCTCTCGAAAACTAGGAGTTTATGACGCTGCGTCAAAAGAAGGTAGCGTCAAAATAGGGTGTGGGACGATATATATATTCACTTGAGCTGATGACCCAAATCTTGTTCAATGTTTCACAAACTGCTGATAACACAAACGCCTAATACTAATTAGTTGTGTAGCAGAGTTGGAGTGTATTTCTACTGATTAAGTGTGAGTTGGAATATTGTCACTACTGTACCCCCCCACCCCCGTCTTTCTGCTTAACTCGCTGTGAACAAAGTTATCATTAAGAATGTACTTCCAACCAAATATATTGAGTCAGTTGCAAATATTTAAATACAATGTATTACAACTTACCTTTCTGATTTCACGGAATGTCTGAAAAGGTGAGGACACTCCCACAAAGGGCGCGAATTTTCAAGCTCCCTTCACGTAGCTTCGTTGTTGCTATGGTACAATATGGACTCTAATAGGAAGTAGATCGATTTGCGATTATGTCGTAAACACGAACATCATGCGCTACATATTAGGCAAATATAAGGATGACATTCATTATTATAATCATAAATCATCACTATTAAGTTTCTTTTGCAAACTATTGTAATATTTAATGAATGGCAAACACGAGACTCGCACATAATATTATCGCTACAGAAAGCACGAAAAGTGTCTTGTCTGGTTTCTGGCAAGTAAACTTTGGAGAAACTATTTTTTTGCAAGACAAAAACTATTGTGATTGATATATTTCTGTATTCAGAGGTACACTATCACCGTGTTAGAATAGTTGAAAAGCTTCCTCTGGTTGCATATAAAGTTCAGACTGACATAATCAGTGTAATGACATAATCATTACACTGCAAACTCTCCACCACCTTTATTTTTACTCCAAGGTTGCTGGAGCACCGTTATTTGCTCAACAACTCGTTCAATGCAGATCAAGTTAACAATGTTAATAACATACATTTGCATATCTTTCACCAACTTGGTTTAATATTTAGTTTTAATCACTAGCCAGGCCTCTCCTAATTTCGCGGCATTTAATGTTGATCCAATTATTATATATAGGATGGCGTAACTTATTCTCGCGGTAATGAACATAGACAAATTTTATTGAAAGTTGGAATTGTATTACATAATAAGAAACTGATCGCCAATGAAAGACAATAATCTGCCTGCTAATGAAAGTTGACTTACTTCTTTATTTATCATTTATCTCCAATCCTGTATTCAGTAAATATTGTAAATGATGCCAATTTTGCAATAAACAATGTCCAGTGGAACATAAGGTTTCTACCACCATATAAAACGAGATGTAATCGCAGTCCAGGGGCCCAAACAGGGTATGAAATGAACAAGATGTCAGCAATAAGACACCAGATTGTCGTGCGTAGCAGAAAACGTAAAATTATTAATTTTATAATATGAAATATTTACAATTGTTATGAATCTATGCAATTATTTATCCTCCAGTTATTCTCAGAAGAGGTAATGCTGACACCTGAAAATTTGTTCTCACCTCAATACTCGACCACATTTTCCCTTATTTACAATAATCAGCGATATGCAATTATTAAGCTCCTCGGGACCAGTGGTTTTTGACTCTTTCAGACTGCTGCTCTCATACATATTGCTATTGTGTCTGTCAAAAGGCATCTGCTATTCTACAGACAACTTTGTGTTTTTTTTATTTTTGTTTTTCATTCATAAAAATAGCTTTTCTTTCAAAATTTCATTCTCTTCATTTGGGAATGTGGTTGATGGTTTTACTTGCCCATCTTTTATGGACATGCTATTAAAGGAATAGAATATGTACTTTCTAAAAGCAGCTATGATGTTTTTTGGAAACATTTCTCTTCCATTTTCACTCCTTTAGTTCCCTTTATTAAATATGAGATTTAATTGCCTATTATTTATTCATTACTGATTTTCTCGTAATGTAATAATTAATATGAACTACTGGCATAATTTCATTTATATATTTTGCCATATTATTAATTATATCAATAGTCATACATGATTGCAACATTCTGGGACGGTTTTAGTATAACAAACCTTTTTGTCAACTATATTTTTGGCAATGAGCAATGGGTAAAGAAGGTAAATTACATGTATGTGATTATGCTTGCAACATTATAAACTATCATCAACTTGATGACTTTATTCAGCAAAGCAGGATGTGATTCAGTACAAGATGTAGGCAACTTATATTTGGATACGGAGTAAAGGGAAAGCAGACCTTTGATAATAATTTTTGTATTGATTCATTATTTTCTTATTTATTTGCAGAAAAGCAAATATTTGTTGAAAGAATTTGTTACTAGTTAAGATCAAACACTTCTTAATAACAAAACTACTGCTATAAATTACCGGTAGATGGTGCATTGATCTATTTAGAACAGAAATAGTAAATACTGTGAGATTAGGGTACCCATGAGAATAGGAGAAACGAGGATACCAGATTTTGGGATGGTAAAACAAAGGGATGTAACTCGAAATTGTAATAAAATTTTGTTCACAGAACAGTCACATGACAGATCCATGGAGACTTTAGTTTCCTGTCCAAAACAGACAAAATACATTTTAATCAGCGAAAGTAGCATCTAATTACATGAGTTTTATTGATGGAACATCTGATGTAGCCCAGTAATTAGAAATAGCAATTGGCACTATGGTTGTGTGATTCCATGTTTATTTTCAAGTTATCAGACAGCAGATTTAATATCAGCAATACAGGTACCTGTTGCTATTGTGTAGCTAACCATCCTGGAATGGAAACCACCCTTGTTCATATGATTAGAATTCATCCTCCCATAGGGTGACTTTCTGGAAGCTTCCAGAAGCCTGCCCTCTGACCCGATGCATGCCCAGTAGTCATCATTTTGTGCAACAAAGTGATTGGTCCTTCCCTTTTCTGCATCCATGGGCTTCAGGCTCTTGACCTCATACTAGAGAGGTCAATGTTCCATTCCATGAACTGCCTGTCCTCTCATGTAGTGGAGATTAAATAGAGGGAGGGGGCAGGCCTAAACGACCCAGGAGAATCAAGAGGCGATCTGGCACTCCTGCCGGATCAGCCACCAAAGACAGTCCCCCGCTCCGCATGAGGAGTTATGGTATGAGGTTCCCATTACCCCTGGATCTTCTACCAAACACAGTGACTCTGAGCCGAAGAGTCCTGCTTCACAGGAGCTAAAGCAGGATGATGATGTAATATCAGTCCTTGTGGACTCTCACGAGTTTAACTCAGAACAGGCTGAGATGGGCCCCCTCCCTTCCAGTCCCCTTCAGCTGTCATCCCAGGTGGTGGAGGAGAAAGAGATTTGGTCTTTTGCCAGGGCGGCTAATGCAGTTGACTTTCTCCTGCCCAGGATTTGTGCCCCAAACCTTCAACTCAGATGACACAGAAATTGTCTCCAGTTTGGAGAAACTCTCTGAGGCTGCGTCCCGCACAGATCTCCTCTTGCTCCTCCATTTGACCATGGTTAAGTAGCTTTCTCAAAGGTTGTGTAAGGGCCAGAAGTTTGCTAGGCAGATAGGGGGGTGGTCTGTTCCTCCATCTATGTTGAGACTTCTGGTATCTGCATCTAGCTATAAGGTTCACTCCCCTGCCTGGCCTCTTAAACCTCCCAGTGTGGATGCTGGGTCCTTACAAGTGGGTATATCCTCAAGGACCTGTGCATGCCTCCCAATTAAGACATTCGTGGTCATAGAGTCAAAGGCTAGGGCACTGGCCAATCTTGATTCAACCACCTCATTAAGTCTACTGAAGGAGGACACTCAGTGACCAAGACATCTCAACATGCCTTGTCTATGTCCATGACCTTATCAGCAGAGCTTCTAAACCTCCATAGTGATGCAGCTTTGGAGCACAGTAAGAACCTCCTGGGGGCTGCTCCCCTAGAGGCAGAGACCCTCTTCAGAGGTCTCATTCCCACTATGGCTTCTCAGGACCTCAGAGACCAACAACACCAGTCCCTCACATCCACTCCTGTCCCATCAAGACCAGCCAGGAAGCATGGTCACCTTTACTGCCCCCTGGGGCTATCGGCTTAGTTTTTCAAACTCACGCAGCCCCAGTCCAAAAAGCAATCCCAATTCCAACTTCCTCCATGGCAATCAAGCCTTAGCAGAGATCACCGAAGAGACCAAGGGAGGAAGTTGCAGTCCCTTCTCCTTTGCCTAAGGAAGGGGAGCCAGCAGCCCTAGGGACTTGCTCCCCATCCTGTGGTGTGTCCCTCTTTCATTAACTTCCGTAGGTGCCAGACTATCCCTTTTTTCAGAGGCTTGGTCAAGCATAACGGGCGATGATTGAGTCTTCTCAATCATAAATGGAGGATACGGCTTCAGTTCCAGGAACTTCCTCCTCTGGTAAGGACCCCCATGTACTTCCACCAGTTGAATCTGGTATGATTCAAGGAAGAGGTGCACTCCCTTCTGCAGAAGGGTGCAGTAGAGAGGTATGATTCAAGGAAGAGGTGCACTCCCTTCTGCAGAAGGGTGCAGTAGAGAGGATGTTCAATGACCAGTCTCCAGCTTTCTACTCCCAGATTTTCCTCATTCCTAAAAAGGGTTGAAAGTTCCGTCTTATTATCAACCTTTCCACCGTAAACAAATGTTTGCAGGAGAAACCTTTCAAGATGGAGAACACAGCCTCAGTCAGGAATGCCATAAGGCCCAGCAACTGGGCAGTCTCCATTGACCTTCAGGATGTGTACTTTCACATCCAAATCTTTCCTCCTCACATGAAGTACCTCTGGTTTTGCTTGGACGGAGAGATCTTCCAATTTTGCACCCTGCCGTTGGCCTAGCTTCTGCATCCAGAGTGTTTACCAGAGTTCTGGGAGTAGTTGCCGTCCACCTAAGGTCACTGGGGAACCCTATCCTCCAGTATTTCTGTCACTGGTTGATCCACAATGGACTATTAGAGTCCCTCAGACAAGATCTGGCTGTCAGTTGGTCTGTGGTGGCCATACTGGACCTTTTACCCAACCTAGTAAAATTGGAGTTGGTTCCATCTCAAGATTTTGTCTACATGGGGATGAATTTCATCATGAACAGAGGATTAGTCCATGTCCGACAGGATAGAGTAGACAAGATCCTGACTCTGTTAGAGGCATTGAGAGCCAAGACCACCTTGTTGGCTCATCTGTTTCTTTCTCATCTATGAACCTTGAACTCCACAGTGGACCTGGCTTACTTCAGCAGACTGCACTTGCACCCTCTCCAGTTTCACCTTCTGGAAAACTGGAAACCTCGCAGGGATCCTCTGAATTTCAGATTTCTCTTGGTCAGGATTTCCACCATCATCTGATTTGGTGGTCAAATCGGGACCTGTTTCTGGTTGGAGTCCCCTTGCACGCCCCCAAGCCCCAGTTCTGTCTGTTCGCAGATGTGTCAGATTCAGGGTGGGGCATTCATCTAGAGCCGGAAGGACTGATTCTTCGGGGTTCATGGTCCTGGGAAGAATCTCCCCTCCACATCAACAATTTGGAAATGAGGGCAGTGCTCTAAGGCCTGCAGGGGTGTGTCCACCAAATAAGAGGTCGCTGCATGATGGTCTCCTCCGACAACATGTCAGTGTTAGAGTAACTCAAGAGACAAGGAGGCACACATACACATTGTCTCTTTGTGAATATTTTTAACCTCCTTCGCTGGGCAACTTCAGTAGGAATTACCCTCTGAGTATGCCACATTCCCGGCAAGAAAAATATTTTGGTGTACAGTCTGTCAAGGAAGGGGAAGAAAGTCCTCACGGAATGGTCTCTACACCAATTTGTAGCAGATTCCCTCTTCAGACTCTGGGGGACACCATTGGTGGACTTGTTTGTGACATGGCTGAACAACAAGCTTCCCTTTTACTTTTCCCCATTTCCTGACCAGAGGGCCTGGGCAGTGGATGCTTTCAGCCTGAAGTGGGATCGTCTGTTTGCTGATGCCTTCCAACCCTGCAGGATGATTCCACAAGTTCTTCAAAAAGTAAGGACCAGCACTGCTCGGCTCATTTTTATAGGCCATCTGTGGTCCCAGCAATCATCATGGTTCAGCAATCTTCTTGACCTGCTGGTAGACCAGCCCAGGACATTACCCCAGTGGAGGGACCTCCTGTCACAGCACAAAGGATCTCTCATACACATCAGCCCATAGATTCTCCACCTACACGCTTAGCTCATCTCAAACTATCTCCACCACAACAAGTTTTGGAGCAAGGTTGCGGAGTGTATCGTTCAAGCCAGGAGGTCTATGATGCCAAGTGGAGAATCTTTTGCGATTGGTGCAGTAGGAAACGTGTTAATTCTAGCTGTACCTTTATGAGTGCAGTGGCTGATTTTTTTAAGAGACACAATACTCGGTTTCTACCATTAAGGGCTATAGGGCAGCCCTTTCCAACACACTCAAAGTTTCTAAAGGACTGGCCATTGGTTTGGATTCACATATTGCTGACCTGATCAGGTATTTTGAGCTATAGAGGCCAGTGCCTTGCTCTCTAATGCCTAGATGGAATCTTTTGACAAAAAAAACCCCTTCAAACCTTTGGATGAAGCTTCTTTAGAGAACTGTACCCTAAAGACAGTTTTCCTGTTCTCCTTGGCGCCCGCAAGACATAGGAGTGAACTTCATGCCCTATCCATAGAACCAGGCTGTTTGTGGTTCAGTGGTAACTATGAGTTGGTTTCTCTCCTTTGCCAATCAGGGTTTTTAGCAAAAACCTAGCTTCTGTTGGTAGCTCTGCTCCCTATATAGATCCCCAGTCTCAGCTGTATCTGTGCTGGGGATGATCAGGATTGACTTTTATGCCCTGTTAGGGTTTTACATTTCTATTTGGCAACCTCTAAAGGGAAAGAAAGGGTAGGAAGCGTCTTTTCCTACCTTTTAAGGGTTCGGCTAATGTATCAGTTTCCACTCTCTGAGGTGGATTGTCATTACAATCAAAGAGCTTAGCAGTCCCTTACTGAGAGGGACCTTTTTTTATTCATGAAGATTAGAGCCCATGAGGTTCATGCCATTGCTACCTCATGGGCCTATCTAACTCATTCGTTGTTGGAGGATGTGATGAAAGCCGCATTTTGGCAATCACACACTACCTTCTCATTTTTCCTTTGTTCCTTGGCACACCAAAGTGAAGGCATTTTTTCCCTAGGGCCCATAGTTACACCCACCTTGCAATGATGTCCTACTAATGGTCTTTGTCCATAAAAGAGATGATGACTACTGACATGTGCTGGGTCATAGGGCAGGCATCTGGAATCATCCAGAAAGTCACCCTATGGTAGGGTGAATTCTCATCATACAGACAAGGGTTGTTTACATCCCAGAAAGGTTAAACGATGCAACAGCAACATTTTTATATCAAAATACGCTATACAGATCATCAAAAGGCCCCTTCATCTAACCATTATGAGAAATATTGGTGTCTAAAAACAATTGATATATGCACTTAAAGTGTTGCAAACAAATCTGTCTCCAATAATTGCAAAGTTTTATAAATAGGTGAGATCATATTCCAAATTGCCAACATACCAATGGAAATTTGAGGGTTGATTTTTCAGATTATGATGACTATAGAGACATTCACCAGAGAGTAATTAATTGATCTTCTAACATAGGTTCTAAATACAAAAAAATGATTAGAACTTCCTCCAGAAGTTGTCCCATTTAATAGACAACCAAATATAGACATGTACATTACATGTACAAAAACAGCACCACAGTGAATTAGATGATGGTGAGATGAGGTGCCCATTTATGTGGGAAATTCAAGCAGAAGAGACTGTGAACCAAGTATACAAATTCGACATCACATTTAGATATTTTTTCATATCTTATGAACATTTACATCCTCATGTTAATTATTTTTTTTTGTTTATCATGCCAAGCCAACATTCCATTTGTATTTGTAACAATATTTTTAACCACTGCTCTGTTGTATGCAAAAACATTTTCATTTATGATGTCATAATGTTTGCCCATATGCCATACACTAAGCTTTAAAAAGATGGGAACAACCTAGCAACATACAACCACAGAGCAACAGTGGTAAGTGTTAATATAACTTTAAAAGAAATAAATCACTAATCAAAGTTTAATAAAATGAGGAAAAAATTCCTTTCACAGCATTAAAACAAAAATGTTGACAGCAATCTGTTTTTAAATAAGATAGTTATTTCTCTTTTTTAAGAAGAGACCCTTGAGGAGTAATGTTGCTAGAATAAATTTATAGGAATTCCTTAGTAAAAACCAGTATGGCAGAAGGGCTATAATAGTCTTGTTCCTTCTGTGAGAACAAAGTATGTATCATCTAGAAAAAAAACTTTGTTTCTAGTATTTAGCTTTATTGGTCTTAGACCAGAAGAGTCTGTCTGTCGATTAATTGTCTCTCTATTAGCACAAGTTTGTTATCACCATTTTTTCTAAACTACTTGGAGGATTACCATAAAACTTTGTGCACACATTTATCCCAGGGTCTAGTTCTTCCTAAATAACAATGGTACCACACTGACATCCATTATTGCCACCACAGTGGCCATTTTGAAAATCTTGTTATTGCTACTCCTATTGAATGGATAGTCATATCAACATCGGGTTTTCGCTAAAAGACCTATGCTGTCTAGTTGCTTCTAAGTTTTCACCAAAAGACTTTTAAAGACATCTAGTTGGTCCTGAATGAAAATGGTGCCAATCTTGTATCCAGTATGGTGGCCATCTTGAAATTGTGTTGTTGTGCAAGAATAGCAGTGATAGTTTCAACACTCAGTAGTTAAAAAGAGGAAAAAGTGTTATTTTGGATTCCTGGAAATTCTTTTTGGCCAGTAGCGTGTCATTCCCTTTTAGGGACTCTTGTTTACTTATGGTTTCTCAAGATTTGCTGAAGATGAGTAATTCAGCAAAGAATGCAAAATTCAGAATGATAAAATCAAAGAAGGTAGAGAAGGCTCAGTTTTCCTTATTTATATAAATTCACAACTTTAAAGATATTTTCCATTATCATCAAAGAAATTAATGTTACATGCAGTACAGAAGAATGTGCATCTGCCCTAATGCAAAACATTTCCATTCTGTCATGCAAGCATTATTGTTATTGTACTTGTGAATTAATCTACTTTTTTCAGAAGCACCTCATCAGTACACTCAAAATGTCAGTAAGTACACACATGACAGAAGGTGCACTTGCTTCTCCTAGGCTCTGCCTATTTCATATTACTACACCATCTACATTCCCCAGTGATATTTTAGGACAATACATGTATATTCTTATTCAGGTTTTCATATAGTCATGAAAAGTACTTAAACTTGATCACATTTGTAAAGTACTAGACATCTCATCCATTCCACACTTGTTATGACTTAGTGGTATGGGACCCACATCATTCAACAGGATATTTTAACAAACAGACAAACAAACTTATAGATTTACCATCTATACTCGCATATAAGCCAGGTCCAAATGCAAACAACATAGACCCTGATCTGTCATGGCATAATGCGTCTGTGTTGTTTGTTCTACTGATTAGTCCTTACAAACTGCATAGACCCAGATCTGCTGGCGCATTATGCGATGGCAGATCTGGGTCTATGCAGTTTGCAGTTGATATTAGATTATACACGAGTATATACGGTAATATGAAATAGGCAAATTCTAAGAGTGCAAGTGCAGCTTTCTGACTCATCCTGGTGTCATATAAAAGCTGGCTTGTGTCTTGCATTCAGCATGTATGCCTTTTTAGCCTGTGCATAGGAAATTATATAGCATTGCACTGAATATCTGTTATTTTTGCTTCTCTGTTTTTTTTCCCCTCATAATTGCACATTTTTTATATGGCCAAAATAATAGTGCTGAAACAACTGTTGCTTTTTTGCTAGTTGACTAATCACTCAGAAAAGGTAGACTAGTTGTGATATAATTAATATCATTGTAGAAGGACAGTTAAACCTGTGTACAAATAAGATGGAGTTGGGGTGTAAAAGATTGACAAATATCTCCATGGTCAGAACTTGTGAAATTGTTTGTTTATTTCATCCATTAGCCAGTTAGCCCTATTTTATAAATTCTCTGCAAAATGTTTATCATATACCATTAAATGACATTGATGAAAATAGGCTTGATTATGCATTCAATTGACTGATGCCATTTGAAATTTTCTTTTTTTTTTCTTTTTTTTTTCTATACTCGCTTATAAGTTGGATCCAACTGCAAACAGCTAAGACCCTGATCTGCTGTCGAATAATGTGCTAGCAGATCAGGGTCTTTGATGTTTGTTCCACTGATTGCTCCTAACAAACTGCATAGACCCAGATCTGCCACCACATTAAACGATGGCAGATCTGTGTCTCTGCAGTTTGCAGTTGGACCCAATTATATATTGTCGGTGTAGTAATCATTTCTATAAATAATTTAGTAAAAAAAATCTTTATTTTATCAAGATTTTTTTCTTCTATCAAGATGTTCAAAGTAGAATGTACATGTTGAAAAGGTAATACCTGGTAATCTCTCTTGATTATCACTAAACATTGATTAAACTACCATGTGGCTACAGATCAGTCTTCTTAATACAGTGAGTGTAGTGATTTTATTTTTTTCTGTTTCTCAATATTTATTTCATGATTGTAATGTTTCATACTTTAAAATTTTTTAATAGAACTTCAAAATTTAGATTACTGACACCTTGTACCAATTCCATTGTTCTATGTGTCAGTGAATGTTAAATGTGATTATTTGTGTGAGTCTTTTGCAACAACAATCAATAATCTTTGGTTTTATTGGGTTGAGCCCTCTTTAAAGTTTTTTGCCTACAAATCTTTTGGTTTTTGTTGACTCATGGAATGGTCCTTTGCATATGGAGCAAAAGGCGATAGATCAATACCTTGTGAAGAGGAACCAGAACTGTTAAATGTGATCAGCTGGAAAGTTGTCATGACTGCGTATGTAAGGCTGAATTGACATTCATTTTTTTCCACTTTATTAAATAGAAAAACATATCTTTTTAAGTGGTACCAAGTATATTTATAAGTGAAAGCTGTTTAAAGCCAAGGGAGGTGAGGCAGCTAGTGGATTGGCAATTTTGTAGTCCGTTATCTGTCTCTTTGAAAGTTTACTTGCCAACTAGTTGTTGAAGCACTACAAAATAATTATCTGTTAATTCCAAACTGTTTGGTTGGTTTGCAATTAGGTTTACGTTATTGCTGCAAGATCACACCTGGGATGAAGAAAAAAATGTTGCCACAGATATTGTCCAAAAAATATACTAAATCCAGTGGAAACTTCTGGCATTTGTATCTCTTAAATGTCTAGAGCACTGCTTTATTTAAAATAATTGTTTAAAGCATTTTATTACAACTATAGGTCAGTTTTTTGTCAAAATTAATTGGGCTGAAGGATAAATAGCATTATTGTCCATTTTATATTTAAAAAAATGGCTTTAAAATATATTGTGAAAAATTTTAATGTATGTATTTTGTACATGTGCTTTACATTTTATGTGTGGGAAGTATTTTAGCATTTATTAAAATTTTGAACAAAAATCTACTGTTGTAATAGTTGCAATACAGTCTAAATAACCATTGCAAATTATTCTTATGTTTAATATAAATCTGACCCATAATTGAACAAATCAGAAAATAAAAATTAAGTTTAAGTACTGTCTTGAATCAGATAAGTAAATATGGTTTTACAAGGAAGTAAATTGTGATTTTGCTTAAAAATATCCCAGGTTTAAATATTTTCATGCTAAATTTGTGTTGTTTCAGCTATTATTCTGAATTTCTTTTTTACAAAACCAAATATGAATTCATATTTAGAAGAATGAAGAACTATGAAGTCAAAAGTTGATCAAAATGAAACTTTTACTTTTACATTTTGCTTTAAGTGTACTGTGGCAGTAATAGGATATAATTGATGAGGGTATTATTGAATGTGAGGACTAATGGCTTTTCATGTGATCAGCTGTAAATTTGTCGAAGACATGAACATGGTAATCCAATTTTTTATATGCTTGCTGTAATTTGGAATGTATTATCTTATGATGTCCATCCTTTTGTCTGTCTGTTTTGTTTCCGTACAATAACTCGAGTTGTCCACCACCTACAGTTACAAAACTGTGTGGATGGCTTGCACTTGGGAAAACAAAGAAGCCTATCAATTTCAGGGTCTATGTTGTTTGTTCTACTGATTAGTCGTGACAAATTGCATAGACCCAGATCTGCCAGCATATTATGTGACAGCAGATCAGGGTCTATGTTGTTTGCATTTGGACCCAGCTTATACACTAGTATCTACTGTAGAACTCCCTGAAAGAGAAAATATTATGCAAATATTTTATTTGAAATATACTGCAGAAGCAGCAAAATGCGATGGCAGATCTGGGTCTATGCAGTTTGCAGTTGGTATCAGCTTATACACGAGTATATATGGTAGTTTCAGTAGTACATAGTTTTCTTTTCAGGAATGTTGCAAATGTGGGGAAATGTGAGCACAAGAAGGCCCCATGGGATATGCACCCCAGATGTTTATCTTGCAAAAGTGCATAAGAACATAAGAATGAACATCTGTCCCTTCTGTTGTTTATGGCTTGACAGTGTTTGGGATCTGGTGAGTGTTGGTGCACATGTAAAGGGAGGAATAAACGCCCTTCTTCCCCCTATACTCCTTGGTCCCAGGAGAGTATGGGATTCCTATCTCCTCGATTCCAGGAATGTATGGGATCTTTCTCTTCCCTAGAGAAGAGTACTGCCCCAGTGGGATAGTTTCATTCTGAGACCTATGTGACTTGGAACATAAATCCTTGGTCCCAGGAGACTATGAGACCAATCACTCCTTGATTCCAGGAGGGTATGGGATCCATCCAGAGTTGAGCAAATCCCATAGCCTGACGTCCCGGACTATTCATTTTCCAAGTCGAGCAAGTAAAATTTTCCAAGTCGCTAGTCTGGGACAAGTGCTTTTTAAAAAAGTTGGGCAAGTCCTTATTTTCGACTTTAATCACTATATCTACCTTTATTTGGCCAATCATGCCCTCCGGGCATACTGAATACTTGATTCTACCCCTCAGTGTGTATACATTTACATCCTGTTACCGCTTGACTGCATATTGGGCTAAGCAACCAAATTATCGGCAAATCAAAACACGTCAAACAAAAGAAAGCCAGTATGATCAATTAGCAGTGTTTTAAGTGGCTTTGTTGCTTTGTGTTTACTCAGGCCAGATCACAATGTAATGAAAGGTACTTTACCAACATCAGTGTTGGTTTCCTTTATGAACTGATTAAATGACAGTAATGATTCTTTAATTTATAATTGATTATACAGATGATTAATGTCCATGTGCGATATTGCGTTTGAAGCGAAACAATTCTGCTAATTAATGAGCTGTCTCTGTTGGTATTTAAAAGAGAAAATGTATGTTATGATCACTTTAGAAGTAGTTGTCAAGCAAGCTGATAGTTACTCTGTGGATAAAGTGAGTTTGCTAAATTATTTTCGCAAGGAAGGTAATAAGGGCGATTCGGAGAAGGAAATTTTGTTTGAAAGTGGAGGGATAAAATGTAAGACTGCCACTGAGTGTGCGGTAGCTATTTCTCCAAAGAGACATAAGCAACAATCTGTGATGGCAAAAAATGTCAAATATGACACTACTAAGAGACAGAGAAATTTTCAGCCGCATTGGGTTGATTGTTATCCCTGGCTTGAATGTATTGACTCTGAAGGAAAGATGTTTTGCAGTTATTGCAAATAATATCCAAAACTGGCACAGGTTGGAAATTCACCCAGTGTATTTGTCAGTGGAACTGACAAATTCAGGATTAAACCAATCAAGTCTCATGACATGTCTGGACCACACAAGGCCTGTGTAGCACAATATATGCAGGACACTAGCCAGCATGTGCAGAAAATCAGTGAAGTCTTGAGAGAAGAAGTTAGGGAAAGTCTGAATTCCTGTAAATTCCTTTCCATTCTTGCTGATGGAAGTACTGATGCTACCATATCAGAGCAAGATATTGTGCATGTAAGATACCTGGACAATGGAAAACTGAAAATCTCATTTGTCAGCATGGAGGAGTTGAAATCAGCTGATGCCTTGGGAGTAAAGGAAGGCATTGAAATGGGTTTGGAGAAAGTCGGTCTTACATTGGCTGATCTTAGTGATGTTACCAGAGCTTGAGGACTTTAACCCAGACACAGCTATCAAGTGCTGGCTTAGTGCTGGTGCAGGTGGCAGACATATACATGGACATTTTTTCAAATCCATCAGCTAAAACAATATATACATGAACCTGAAGAAGCCAAATGTATAACAACCAATGTTTTTGAAAAATTAAATTCTTTTAAGAAATAATTATGTTGTATATTATTTCATTTGTTTTTTCTGTGGATTAAGTACATACATCTCATCAAATCTCGGCAAGTGATTACCATTTTGGGACAAGTGAAAAGTAAGGTGGGACTAGTGAAGAGTAAGGTGGGACTAGTGAAGAGTAAGGTGGGACAAGTGAATTTTCTGAAACCACTTGTCCTGGACCAGTGGTTAAAAAGAATATTTGCTCAGCCCTGCTGTCTCTCATGAATTCAAGAGATGCATGCTACTGAATAGTCATTTAACTCTATCAGGGTAGGCACTCCTCGATCCCTGGAGGATATGGGATTTATCTCTCACAAAGAGACGTAATGCTCTGAAGAGTTGCATGGTCTGCAGCCCAGTAAAGGTGCCAGAGACCAGATCACTCATCCTTGAGAAGGGAAAGCAACACACTCTGACTCATCAAATGGAAACTTGTCGATCAGATCATCATTGGCTGATTGGTCTTTGACTGTTTGACCAGTGACAGGTGTACGAGTACTGGCACTGGTCAATGGAGTCCCCTCAGTGGTATGGGGACATGGATCTGGTCAATATCCCCCTGTCTCTACTCTACCAATTAAAATCCTGATGGGGATAGGGAGTCAGCATTTACTCATCCAGCTAGGGTGGGGGACCGGATCAGCATCTCCCCCCTCCCTTCCTATGTTCCTTCCCATTAATGGTGCCATGGATGCCCATGCCTTGGTCTCAGAGCAGTTCAGATGTGGCAGATCATGGACTTATGTGGAGCCAAACAAAAAGGATGGGGGATCTGTTCCTGTACTACCAGATGATCTAGGAGGGACAAGAAGCGTTCAGAAAAGTCAGTTAGTAAGTGTGGTCCCTGTCACTCCCCATGAGCAGTTGCAGGACATGGATACGCCTATAGGAGTTACAAGAAACATTTCCTGTTCTCCTAAAAAGCCTGTTGGTAGGGGTAGTCCTACCACTCCGGGTGAGGAGTTGTGGGATGAGAATACCCCTACTCCACAGTCACCTCTCATCAGAGAGACACTGGGTGGGGATGTCCCATCTCCCTGCAGGAATGGGAACAGGATGATGACATCCTTTTGGTTTTGGCGAACTCGATGAGTTTGCCGAGGAACTGACGGAGGTAGTCTGTCCTCCCTTTATGTCCCCTTCCTCCTCCCACCTGTTGGTATAGGCGGAGGAGGAGGAAGAAATCTGGTCTTTTGATAAGGCAGTCAGCGAAATTGATTGCTTTCTCACCCAGATGGGTGTTCCAAGCCTTTGGGTGTGGAGGACAGGAAAATCCTCTCCAGTTTGGAGACACTCTCAGTGGGCTACATCATGTCCAGATCTCCTTTTACTCCCTAATTCAACCATGGTAAGGGAGCTTTCCCAAAGGTTTTCGAAAGGCCAGGAATTCGATAGGAAACATAAGGCATGGTTTGTTCCCCCCTCTATGCTGCACCTGCTGGTTTCAGTGTCTAGCTACAGGGTTCACTCTCCAGCTTGGCTTCTTAACCCTTTAGCTACCACTGCCGCATCTATGCATCACCTGTAAATAACTCTTCAACTCCATTGTCGCTTATATGAACTGTTTATAACACTTGAATGCTCCCCACTGATGCATATATGTGCACAGTCCAGAACTACTCGAAATCCCTGTGTCACATATGTGTACATGCCAAGTGCATAATTGTAATCAGGCAATTTTGAATACAATGCACTGAAATTAATTAGTCAAAAATACCATGTAATCAAGATTTTTTACTGATTACTGTCACGAAAACATTGAGAAACTTGAAGTGAGATTTTAAATTTAATAAAAACATTTGGGTGTATCATGATGTGATTTTTTTTTTAGTTGAAAAACATTTTCTGTTTCTGTGATAAGGACTTAGATGTTGATTTTAAAATGTGTAACACAGATTTAAGTATATTTGTATTTTTATAGAGAAAATGATGAAAAGCAGTCAATAAAGTATATTGATTACCTTTGATAAAGTAATGTTTTTTAATCAGTTACTCTTCACAAGAGTAAGTAATTGATGTTGTAATCAAAATTTAAAAATGTAATCATAATTTCATTGATTGCATTTAAAATTAATTGACCCCAGGTCTGCTGCCATCATTTACATGTACAGTACATAGACTATCGATATGTCCAATTCTCTTTCCACACTTAAAGCCTTGAAAAACTAAATTTGACAACCTGTTAATGTGTCAGATTTTACAAAAAAACATGATTTGTTCAAAGGATGGGGGGGGGGTAAGTAATGTTCTGTTAGCTGCCCGGTCACAGTGTTATCAAGGTTAATGAAAGGGAAGATAAAGCAGCCAAAGCTACTTGGCAGTCACCCATTCCTGAATGGAAGATTCCATATAGTGACTTGATATATATAAGTCATCATGTTCTATATACTTGGCAAAATATGTGGAATGAAAACTCTACAAGAAGCTTTGTAACATGAAACCCATCATTGGAGATTGGCATCCCTTTTATAGAACAAATCACAGAGATAAGATGGTATTGTGCTGATTGCAAGTAGGACACACATACAGTACAAGACTTACACACACTTCCTGAAAGGTGAACCTTGACCATTCGGAGTACATACCCTGCAAGTGTCACTGACATTGGAAAGCATTGTTATCAAATGTATCGTCATCCACCGTGTGAAACAGATTTTTTTTTTAGGTCAAATCAGTTAAAAACTTTTGATGATGTACCACCAGAGAAAATATTGGACTTTTTGAGACAATGTGGTTTATACACAACAATTTGATCTGATATTTTAAGGATTTTATATATTTTTTACTGTTATCTTTTAGTTTATATACCGGGTACCTTTAATAGAGTTTTAACATCTTTACCTTTATCTTTCATTTTATATACCAGGTACCTTTAATAGACTTTTAACATCTTTCATTTTATATACCGGGTACCTTTAATAGAGTTTTAACATCTTTTATTTTATATACCGGGTATCTTTAATAGAGTTTTAACATCTTTTATTTTATATACCGGGTATCTTTAATAGTGTTTTAACATCTTTTATTTTATATACCAGGTACCTTTAATAGTTTTTTTTAACATCTTTTATTTTATATAGCAGGTACCTTCAATAGACTTTTAACATCTTTCATTTTATATACCGGGTACCTTTAATAGACTTTTAACATCTTTTATTTTATATACCAGGTACCTTTAATAGTTTTTTTTAACATCTTTTATTTTATATAGCAGGTACCTTTAATAGTTTTTTTAACATCTTTTATTTTATATACATGTGTACTGGGTACCTTTAATAGACTTTTAACATCTTTTATTTTATATACCAGGTACCTTTAATAGTTTTTTTTAGCATCTTTTATTTTATATAGCAGGTACCTTTAATAGTTTTTTTAACATCTTTTATTTTATATACATGTGTACTGGGTACCTTTAATAGACTTTTAACATCTTTTATTTTATATACCAGGTACCTTTAATAGACTTTTAACATCTTTTATTTTATATACATGTGTACTGGGTACCTTTAATAGACTTTGAACATCTTTTATTTTATATTCCAGGTACCTTTAATAGACTTTTAACATCTTTTATTTTATATACATGTGTACTGGGTACCTTTAATAGACTTTGAACATCTTTTATTTTATATACCAGGTACCTTTAATAGACTTTTAACATCTTTTATTTTATATATCGGGTACCTTTAATAGAGTTTTAACGTTTTTACCTTTTATCTTTGTTCCTCATGTTGATTTTTATTTAGAAGGGTGTAGCTTCCAAAAGTTTGATTCTTTTGCATTTCTTATCTTTTACATTTTTAGAACTTACCTTTTAATTTGCACCATATAGCCAGTATTGTGCTGATATGCATACCAACTTTTGAATTTAAGTTAAAATCTATAATAGTGTTGTTTACCAGGATGACTAGATTTGTTTATAGTGAATATTATTACATACTTGTGATATTTGCACAGTACCAGACTGGGAGAGGTGATAAAATATTCTGTGAGATTTGATGACATTTTCTGTGAGATATGAGTTTTTCCAAGGTCATCCATGTGAATATATGCAAAATACAAACAAAATGTCCTTTGGGTTCACTTTTACAACATGTGTATAAGTTTCAGATTATGTGGAATATCCACACAATCATGACTGAATTGAAAATTAATATATGTTCCATCAAAAGGTTTGCAAAAATATGCATCTTACATGTATTATAAAAACACTTGGAATGAATGGTCCTTTGGTTCAAAATAGTACAAAGAACAAATACTACTAACATTAATTAGGGATCATCGGTGGCACGTAAGTTACAAATGCCATTGTAGTCATTGCTCTGCACACCTTGATGTATACAGCAAACCTGTTTACATTCCAAGTGGAATCATCAAGTTTGTTCATTTACATCTTACCTGTAGGAACCAATGTTGAATGACATTCAAATATTGAACAATAAAATAGAAAAAAAAAAAACATTTTACTTTTATGTATATCGGTTAAGCATATTTTTGTAAAACTTTTGTTTTCTTAAAAATTTTACTATTTTGAAACATTGATAAATATTTAAATCTTGCATGTCCTGGACATCATAGTCATGATACAGTGTACAGCAGCATGTATTAAATTCACGAAGACCAATCAATCATCTACATCTTTTGATTCTACAGGAGGAAGTGATGGTTAGGCTACGCAGTATGAAGGAGGTGCGAACCCAGACTCATCTCATTACAGGCGGTGGAGGTTACGTGGGATTCTCACTGGGGAAGTCTTTGGTGAAGAAGGGTCACAATGTTATCTTGATTGATAGAAGACCACCAATCTGGCCTTTACTCAAAGGGATGGAGTTTATCCAGGTACTGGTACTAGGAATCAGACAAGTATTCACAAGCATAACATTTTTGTCTCAATGACATGAGGTGTAAATTCACTTCAGTTCACTGAAACTATATAAACAAAATCATACAGATGATTACCTCTGTTTTAGCTATAACAGATTGCTTTAGAAGATTGCCTTTTTGCACCAGTAGACACCACACACATTTCTGTGCACCAGAATTAAAAACTCCCAATTCAGCTGTTTGGAAAATACTGTTTAAAAAACATGCCAATGGCTCTGTCATTTGAAGAATCACACCATATGATGAAAAAATCAAATATTTTCAGTCCAAGGAGCTCATAATAATATAGATTGTATTATTGTATATACCAGTATACTGAACTTCACCTTAAGAGAAAATGATTATGCTCAGAGTGGTTACCTCCATTATTATTGCTTGACAGCTTCACTGTTGAATCATTACAGTACAAATGCTCATAAAATTGCTTGTATATTTTCTATCAAAAATGTTTGTTGAATTTTTTTTCAGTTTAGGAGAAAAAGAGAAGAAAAGATTTGAGCATTTAAAATTCAGATTACCTGTTTTTAAAGGGATATTGGTATTTACTTATGATCATAAAAAGGAACATGATTATACATATTTCACAATTTAAGTTCATCCCTTTCATCCTGTTCAATGTTCCTCCAAGTTATCAGTATTCTCAATACTTTGATTTAACTGATATGATATACATTGTAACTTGGTTTAAATGATGATATACACTAACTTGGTTTAAATGATATGATATACATTGTAACTTGATTTAAATGATATGATATACATTGTTAACTTTATTTAAATGATATGATATACATTGTAACTTGGTTTAAATGCAAGAGATTCATTTTTTTGTAAATATTTTTTTGTTGTAAATTTAACTGAAACAAAATTTCACAAATTTGGTTGTAATTTTCATTTTAAGAAACATTATTCCACAGTACACGCTGGTATACTGATATCTAATGATGCCACAGTACACGCTGGTATGCTGATATCTAATGATGCCACAGTACATGCTGGTATACTGATATCTAACGATGCCACAGTATACGCTGGTATACCAATATCTAATGGTGTCACAGTACATGCTGGTATATTGATGTCTAGTGATGGCACAGTACACACTGGTATACTGATATCTAACGATGCCACAGTACATGCTGGTATACTGATATCAAATGATGCCACAGTACATGCTGGTATACTGATATCTAACGATGCCACAGTACATGCTGGTATACTGATATCAAACGATGCCACAGTACATGCTGGTATACTGATATCAAATGATGCCACAGTACATGCTGGTATACTGATATCTAACGATAACACAGTACATGCTGGTATACTGGTATCTAATGATGGCACAGTACACACGCTGGTATACTGATATCTAACGATGCTCGAGTAAACACTGGTATACTGATACCTAATTATGAAAAGAAGTGATCATTCTGTTTTGGATAATTGCTATAACTAAACATGCAGTTATCTATCTGTTGAGCAATCACTCAGACAATGGAGATGAATCCCTATGCTTTTGGAGAATCAATGACTAGCGTGTAATTATACAGCAATTACTTTGCTCTGTTTTTAGCTGTTTTATTGTATTACCAGAGTAATAGTAGAAGCACTAAACATATCAATCAGTACTTTGCAAACATATATATGCTGAATTGACTTACTTAGCAGATATTTGATGACATTAAAATAGAATGAATCACAGCATATGACTATAGAAAGATTAGTTCTTTCAAGCTTTAAAGTTCAAGTAACAAATCACATACCGTATATACTTGCTTATAAGTCTAACTGCAAACAACATAGACCCTGATCTGCCATCACATAATTGGCTTGCAGATCAGGATCTCTGTCAGGGGTGGCCAGACTTTAGTGACGTGGGATCTACTTTCTACCGAGTCTACCAGCATGACCTCCACCTTTACGAGACATTGAAACATGTTGCAAAATATTGAATTTCATTTAATAATCAAATAATGTGGCTATGGATATATCAAACACTCTTACATACTTTTTTTACAAAGTCTATAAATAAATGTACATATGTCAAGGGTGGCCAGACTTTAGTGACATGGGATCTACTTTTTACGGAGTCATACCAACACGGAAACTGCTTTGCAATCAACTGGTCGACCATGATCGATGTATTGGCCACCCCTGGTCTATGTTGTTTGTTCTACTGATTACTCCTAACAAGCTGCATAGACCCAGATCTGCAGACTCATTATGCGATGGCAGATCTGGGTCTGTACAGTTTGCAGTTGGACTTAACTTGTAAGTGAGTTTAGGTATTGGTAATCTACTTGCCTAAGTTTTGGGTGAAGGCATAGATGCCATGAGTAAAAGTACTTGTTAGTAATCAAGTTCTTAATAATCAGAAAGAAAACTAAACGTTTGTATTAAAATGTAAAAATGGCCTGTAAAATTGCCATATCAAGACAAAATTATGATAAAATTTACTTGCAAGTCTATGGATAACAAATGTAATATTGTCAGACACTAATTGTTTTTTACTGAGAAGTTAACAGAAGAAGATTCTTTCAATTTTTTTTAAACATCCATGTTGATAAATTTATACTTTATTCTCAGGCATTTTATGGCCAAAATGTTTGGAAGAAACAGAGGTGTTCAGTGGCATCCATTTTGTGATAGAGATGCAGCAAAAAGCTGCTACACAAAACGGAATTCAGAATGGTTTTAAACACACATAGTTATCTCCCCTTACTTTCAGGTTGACATCACAGATTCGTCAGTCATGGAAGATGTTTTTGCTGGTGTTGACTGTGTTTATCACATGGCCTCCTATGGCATGTCAGGGAGAGAACAGGTTGGTGCTATTTTCAATCTTTGGAAAGGGGGTAGGGTTGGCGGCAGTGTTCAGTTGAAGCAGTGGGTCTTATTGGCTTGTGTATAATGCACATGGGACTGTGAACAGAATTGTCCCAGATTTGCCCTTGTACAGTATGCTGGTAGATCAGGGTCTATATGCTGTCTGTTCTAAATATGATTTCATGCAAAAAACATTGAATTTGCATGATCAGGGTTTGTAGTTCGGCATACATGATACACACAACACTACATACATGTTTTATGTTAAGTCAGCAGAAAAAAATGAGCTTGATATGGCATAAGGATATATTGAGGTCATCAGGCAGAGACATATTCGCATGCCATATCAAAGGAGTTCTTTTCACAGACTGTGAACAAAACACAAATGCAGTTTTTTATTTATCGCATGGCCCTCACTTGCGCTTTCCAAATATCTTTAGCTATACCATGTGAATGGAATTCAAAAGAAACAGGATATATAATAGTTTCATTCAGTTTAAGAATATTGGTGCAAAGACCTGAGTGAAAACACCCACCGTCTATACTCGCATATAAGCCAATACCAACTGCAAACTGCATAGACCCAGATCTGCCATCACATAATGTGCCGGCAGATCTGGGTCTGTGCAGTTTGTAAGGACTAATCAGTAGAACAAACAACATAGACCCTGATTTGCCAGTGCATTATGCGACAGCAGATCAGGGTCTATGTTGTTTGCATTTGGACCCGGATTATACGCGAGTATATATGGTAAGTGGTTTTAGTCTAGGTGTGCGATACAGAAATACAGATTGAACATTGTTTGAAAAGCCAGATCAACCATGTAAATTAAATGGGTATGTAATAGAGATAAATATATCAACCATGTAAATTAAATGGGTATGTAATAGAGATAAATATATCAACCATGTAAATTAAATGGGTATGTAATAGAGATAAATATATCAACCATGTAAATTAAATGGGTATGTAATAGAGATAAATATATCAACCATGTAAATTAAATAGGTATGTAATAGAGATAAATAGATTGACAATGTAACTTAAATGGGTATGTAATAGAGATAAATAGATCAACCATGTAAATTAAATGGGTATGTAATAGTGGTAAATAGATCAACCATGTAAATTAAATTTTTTAGATTTTCCCAATATATTGCAAATATGTATTGCAATTCACTGTCCTGTATCGCAGTTCGAAAATGTGGGCAATACCCAGCCCTATTTAATAGCAAGATAAACAGTTGGATAAACCAGACTGTACTTCACTTTGTTAATCCTTCATGGCTCCCTGCTCTTTAGTTGTTTTCATATGGCACAACAAATGGTGTCAGCTGGTGCTAAACAATATATTAATTCTGACTGCCTGAAAAATGGCTGCAGTGGACTCCTTTTATATGGGCTTCAATAATTTCACCTTTATTTACGCAAACAATATGCCTTCGATTCATCTTTGAAAAGTCAAGGTGCTTGTAATGTAAACTCCCTGTGGAGATGTAGAAGAGGTCTGATGAACTCCCCAGCATGTTGTAAGAGGCAGCTAATGGTGACTCATTGGGTAGCATGCTAGACTCGCAATCAAAAGGGTGCAGGTTCAGACCCTACCATCAGATCAGGCCAGGTCAGCTACGATGGAGTGTCCATGTGTAAGGCATATTGCTCTAATTGCGTCAGCACTAAATAATCGACTTGTGTTTCTGTGCCATAAAACACCAAGCCAGACCTAACCAATCATAATGTAAAATTGTACTGGGTAGCAGTGCCTAGAAGTTGTTATAACCATACTGGGGTGAGTGCTCTTGATTGGTCAAGTGCTACTGTAATCTGCATTATAATTTGCAAAGATTGTTTTTTCGCCTATAAGTAATAAATAAAAGAGCATTTAGAAAAAAGGAAACTTTATAGAAATTCAAACAAAATGTTGAAGATAAATCACTGATATGGTACATGACCATACGTCAACCCAGATGTTGGACCCTGCACAACCCAGCAGGGAAAAACCATTTAACAACATGGCAGCAGTTTTAACTGTGTGAGTTCCGTGACCTTTTCATGGTGAGTTTAATGTATACTGCCCAAGCTGATGGAGGAAAGAAAGTTATGAAGTCATTAAAGCTTGTATAAAATGATTCTTTCTATTCATTTTCAGGCCGTTTGCATTAATAGATTTTTAGATGCAACATTAAGTTCCAGTCACAGTGCCATTTGAAACAACTATAACTTCCAAATATAGTATACATTTTCCAAGTAATGTCCCTTGCCATGATTGTGGAAGGGGCATATAATGTTATTTTTGTCCTCCACAGGGTTGTCTCTAAGTTTTGAAGTAACAGGGCAACATGGAAATGTAGAAGATGGGGAGGGGTCACACTGTCTGGCAAGAGTTGAGGGGGAAATGCCCCTGTTGGATTGCCCATATGGGCAAAGACCCATGGGACAAAAATGATTTTAGGCATTTTGTGACCTTAAAATCGCTCTTCTGATACCTGATAAGGGCATGTTTTTCCTGTAATAGAAACTTTTTTCATAGTTTGAATGTACATTAAACAAAGGCTTTTACCAATTATTTTTAAGTCCTTTAGCATTAATTGCCTTTAACTCAAGTCACTTTATTTAACCATCAGGGTGCTAGACCTGCTTTTCTAGCAGCAGTTGTATCATGCAATGCAGCTTGCATGAAATAACTGCAGCTACAAGAATGGTCAGTTCTAAACTATACTATCAGGTTTTCAAATTAGTCCTGTACTCAAGTAGAATATTAAAATACTGTGTTACTGTTTAACTGTCCAAAGTTGCAGCTTAAACTATGACCAAAAAATAACCAAATGCTGTGTTATAATTCGAGCAACAACAAAAAATAACGATTTTATTTCCACATACAATTCATGTAAAAACATAATATATAATTCCTGTGGCAGGAGTGGACCATTCCTGCACAGTAAAATGCAGGTGGCTCATTTGGATGCAAAAAAGCAATTTATTTTCCACTGTAAAATGTCCTTTTTACCCTTTGGTTCAAAAACATCTTTTCAGCCATGTGATTTTTTAATGTCACATTTCAGAAGATAAATCTTGGAGTCCATATCAATGAAGTGTTTACATTGTTTTCTGTTTGCACTATTTATCGTCCCTGTAGAGCATCTAAGTGACATGATAAGATCAGTATTGTTAAAGCAGTAGCGAAGGCCATTGATTTACTTATAAGTGTTTTTTAACCCTGACCACAACTATGAAATAATTCATCAATGGCCAAAGGCTGCATTGATTAACACAGAATAGTCATTTTTATGCATACAAATTCTACCCACACACACACATTTTTTTTGTTTCACACCTTAGTGATTGCTTGACAGAGCAGTCATTTTGGCATCCATGTAAGTGACCTTCTATCTGTCTGATCATCTGTCTGTCCATCCACACCCTAGATTATGGTCAATGTTATGGTTTAAAATTAAATTCAGTCTTAAATTATTTTTTCATTCAAGCTAAACAAATGGTGGGGTTCAACAAAAAGGACATTTTGTTACTTTGAATATTTATAATTTGCATCAGGGGTTCAACAAAAAGGACATTTTGTTATATTGAATATTTATAGTTTGCATCAGGGGTTCAACAAAAAGGACATTTTGTTATATTGAATATTTATAGTTTGCATCAGGGGGTGCAAGATCCATACCCCAGATTAGCAAGTGGTTAAATTATAAGTTGCCAGCTGAAATCTCCAGCCCTTATGGATGGCCCTTCCTCCGTACTTACATATATCTATGTGTACATATATCTCTAAAACAAGCAATTTAATTTTGTTAGTTTCTAAAACTTCACCAGAAAATGACAAAGTTGAAAAATATTTCAAAGTTTTTTAAAACAACCTCGGTAAATGTACATGAGAGCACATACACAGGCTTTTTCACACTATAGTGGTCACTGATGTTACAGATGAGTAACCTCAACTTTACAACTACATGTTTAGGTGGTTAATTCAAAATGAAATCTGAATCTTTTGGACTTTGTCAGTTTTTTTGGTAAACTTTTGATGTACAATAAATTAAATTGCTTGTTCTAGTGACAGTTGATTAACTATTTATACCTAGTTGTAATTCCAATAATGTAATCTAGGTACTCAGATCAGAATTAATTACAATGTACAGTTTCTGCTGTGCTCATATGAAGTCATATGGCTACAATACATGGTGTAATGACCAAGAATGGCACATAAACATTAATGTCTTCTTCCTGTTTACTAACTTAACCGAGTGATAGAGTATTTCCAAAGTGGCTGAAGTTAACAGAGCTGTTTACTGCTACATAGTTTCTTTAGAATTTTTCACAAAAATATGGGCTATGGTTCAAGGTATTAATTTTAGAGCTGAGTTTTTTTCTGCAAAGATTCAGCATGGCTGAGTTATGTCCATTTATTAATCTCTTTAGATCTGTCACTTAAGTGCTTGATTTTCCCCTAATGCACTGTTTCCTTGCATCTGTGTGATTATGAATGAACTATCACATGTCAAGTCCATGATTTAGAGTTGTGATGAACTGTTGGCAAGGAAAATGAAGCAATGGGATCTATAAACACTCTGATCAGATGAGATGGTCCTGAGAAAAAATGATAACCAGTGATTTCTTAAGAATTTTCATTAAAGGGATGGGGGTGGGAGTATTTTTTTTAATGAGAACAGTATCTATGTGTAGACACCTTATATCATGTTTCAACAAATGTGTGTGATAAATAACTTTTACTGAATAAAGATAAAAGTTACAGTTGTTTATCTTCATTAATGGTATAATGGCAGCACTACATTGTATGCATTAGAACTACATTGTATGCATTAGAACTGTATTTAACAACAGAGACATCACCACTACATGGTATGCATTAGAACTACATTGTATGCAGTAGAACTACATTGTATGCATTAGAACTACATTGTATGCATTAGAACTGTATTTAACAACAGAGACATCACCACTACATGGTATGCATTAGAACTACATTGTATGCAGTAGTTCTTTGTATGCATTAGAAATACATTGTATGCAGTAGTTTTTTGTATGCATTAGAACTACATTGTATGCAGTAGAACTACATTGTATGCTGTAGTTCTTTGTATGCATTAGAACTACATTGTATGCAGTAGTTTTTTGTATGCATTAGAACTACATTGTATGCATTAGAACTACATTGTATTCAGTAGTTCTTTGTATGCAGTAGTTCTTTGTATGCATTAGAACTACATTGTATGCAGTAGAACTACATTGTATGCATTAGAACTACATTGTGTGCATTAAAACTGTATTTAACAACAGAGACATCACCACTACATTGTATACATTAGAACTACATTGTATGCAGTAGTTCTTTGTATGCATTAGAACTACATTGTATGCAGTAGTTCTTTGTATGCATTAGAACTATATTGTATGCAGTAGAACTACATTGTATGCAGTAGTTCATTGTATGCATTAGAACTACATTGTATGCATTAGAACTACATTGTATGCATTAGAACTATTTAACAACAGAGACATTACCACTACATTGTATGCATTAGAACTACATTGTATGCAGTAGTTCTTTGTATGCATTAGAACTACATTGTATGCATTAGAACTACATTGTATACAGTAGTTCTTTGTATGCATTAGAACTACATTGTATGCAGTAGAACTACATTGTATGCATTAGAACTACATTGTATGTGTTAGAACTACATTGTATGCATTAGAACTGTATTTAACAACAGAGAGATTACCACTACATTGTATACATTAGAACTACATTGTATGCAGTAGTTCTTTGCATGCATTAGAACTACATTGTATGCATTAGAACTGTATTTAACAACAGAGACATTACCACTACATTGTATGCATTAGAACTACATTGTATGCAGTAGTTCTTTGTATGCATTAGAAATACATTGTATGCAGTAGTTCTTTGTATGCATTAGAACTACATTGTATGCATTAGAACTATATTGCATGTATTAGAACTGTATTTAACAACAGAGACATTATGACCAAATACTGAAAACTGCATATCTGCCATTGTGCAACCTTGCCAAGTGCAGTTGTTTAAGCATTTTTAATAATTAGATAATCAATGAAAGCATCTCATTGATCAAATTGCAAAAGTCACTTAGCATTTGATTATGACGGCTGATCAAGAAGTCAAGCGCTATCATGATCAGATTGAACTCTGTTAATATTAATGAATGTTACAGCATTCATAATGCTCACAGTAAATCATCTGCTTGATTTTTTGCTTCCTCATTTTAAGGGGGAGGGGGGTAATGCTAATGTTCATTCTGGAGAAAACACTAGATATACACCATAAACTGTGACCTGGCATCATCCAGCACATGTACATTATAGTTGTTATAGAAGAGGGGGTGTGTATTAAGTGAATAGAAGATTTGTTGTTGGGGTTTATATGGCTATATCATGCTAAGGAAATGGGAGACAAGTGACTTTCCCAGGGACATGCTAAGGAAATGGGAGACAAGTGACTTTCCCAGGGACATGCTAAGGAAATGGGAGACAAGTGACTTTCCCAGGGACATGCTAAGGAAATGGGAGACAAGTGACTTTCCCAGGGACATGCTAAGGCAGCCAACCTGGGCTGGTTTAGGCTGAATAGAAGAACAGCAATGCTAGAAATAGCCACATAGATACATCGTTGAGTATTTAAAACCTCTTGACGATGAGCCAGTTATCAGTGTCATGATGGTAAATCATGGACAGGTGGCTAAAATTGCAGACACGACTTGGTTGGGGGGGGGGGGGACTACTGGTACACATGTCTAGGTAAACAGGTCTGGATTAATGGGAAAATGTGCCCCCAAAATGATGTCACAAAATGGCTCAAACAGCTTTGGTACATCTTTGTGTCACTGGTACACTCCTGATAATTTTCTACATTCAAAGTGTTTTTTTTTTTTTTTAAATAAATTACCCACAAAATTGTCATACCATTGGCAGTTGAACCATTTTGTTCACACTGGTGTCATTTGTTCACTATATCCTAATGCCAGCTGCTTTGTACTTCATGCATCCTTCTCTGATTCTAAATGAAAAGTACCCTGAAAATTTACAATCAAATTCCACAGTTACAGCGGGCGTGTGGGCTCAACCCTTCTGCAATGAAAACATGGTTTTATAAGAGGAGTTTACCTCCAGTTAAGGGGCCAAAATGATCAAAATGCACTGCCATGGTGCATTATACATGTATGATGGTCTTTCATCAGGGGGTGGTCTCTTTAGATGGGCCTTCTAAGGAGGGGGAGGGGCACTGTACTATATACTGTGGATTCATTTATTACATTGACCCCAGTCTGCTCTTCTATTAGACTTTGTGGGGTGGGGAGTGCACAATTATGGCACACCAAATAACTTTTTTTTAGAAATTTTAAGGTCACTTTAATATTAATCTTTTCCTCTTAATGTATTCTCGATTTTCCACCAAGATGATTAGGTCATAGTTGGGGGCTTCTTAAGGGTATATGGCTGAAGTAGGCATGACTTGCCTAATGAGCAAAACTGAAAGAAAACGAGTGAAAGTGGACTATATCAAGTGGAAATTTGTTTTAAAAAGTACCGTATATACTCGTGTATAAGCCAATATCAACTGCAAACTTTTGTAAGGACTAATCAGTAGAACAAACAACATAGACCCTGATCTGCTGGCACATTTTGCCCTGGCAGATTAGGGTCTATGTTGTTTGCATTTGGACTAAGCTTATACGCGAGTATATACAATACCAAAATGAATGAACCAAAAATGCACTTGAAGGAACTGAAAATCAACTAAAACAGACATAAAGAATTCTTACTGCTGAAAATTGGAATTTGGGCGAAACCTAATACTATTTTGTGAATATATACCATGATTGCTATTAAGAAGTATTTTGAACTATAAAAAATTTTAAGCTATGAAGGTAATTTAGTTGACTCTGAAATAAGTTTCTTACATAATGGAGTTTTCAGTCTTATGGGATGTCCTGTTGTCCATCGTCCATCTGTCCGTTATCACACATTTTTTATTGCTACTTCTCCTAAACTACTTGGAGAATTGCCATGAAAATTTACACACACATTCATCCCAAGGTATAGTAGGTCCTAAATGAAAATGATGCTGCTCGAACATCCATATGACTACAACACTGGCCACCTTGAAAATCTTATCACTACTCCCCCTGAATGGATTGTTGTATCAACATGGGGTTTTCACTAAAATACTTTTTATGATGTCTAGTTGATCCTCAATGAAAATGGTGCTGATCTGACGTCTAACATTGCCGCCACATCAGCCATCGTGAAAATCTTGTCATCACTACACCTCCTGAATGGATTGTCATATCAACATGGGGTTTTCACTAAAAGACTTATTATAATGTCTAGTTGGTTCTAAATGAAAATGGTGCCAATCTGATGTCCAATATGGCCACCACAGCAGTGATCTTGAAAATCTTATCACTTCTCCACCTGAATGGAAAGTCATATCGACATGGGGTTTTCACCAGAAGACTTTCGATGTTGCCTAGTTGGTCCTAAATGAAAATGGTGTCACTCGGACATTTATTATGGCCACCACAGTGGTCATCTTGAAAATCTTGCTATTGATACTCCTTCTGAATTGAAAATCATATTGGCATGGGGTTTTCACCAGAACTCTTCTCATGATGCCATGTTGGTCCTGAATGAAAATGGTGCCGCCCGGACATCCAATATGTCTGGCACAGCAGTCAAAATCTGGTTATTGCTACTCCACCTGAATGGATGGTTATATCAACATGGGGTTTTCACTAAAAGACTTCTTATGATGTTTGATTGGTCCTAAATGAAAAAGGTGCCAATCTGGCATCCAATATGGCCAACACATCAGCCAACTTGAAAATCTTGTTATTACTACTCCTCCTAGATGGGAAGTCATATCGACATTGGGTTTTCCCCAGAAGACTTCTTATGATATCTAGTTGGTCCTAAATGAAAATGGTGCTGATCTGACATCCAATATGGCCACCATGGCAGCCATCTTGAAAATCTTGCTATAGCTACTCCTCTCAAATGGAAAGTGATATTGACATGGGGTTTTCAACACTAATTATGAGATCTAGTTTGTCCTAAATGAAAATGGTGCTGATCTGACATAAAATATGGTGGGCATCTTAAAAATCTTGTCACTCCTAAATGGAAAATCATATTGACATGGGGTTTTCACCAGAAGACTTCTTATGGTGTCTGGTTGGTCCTGAATGTAAATGATGATTTTGTGACATCTAATATGGCCACCATGGTAGTCATTTTGAAAATCTTGTTATTGCTACTCCTGCAGAATTGATGGTCATATTGACATGGGGTTTTCACAAACAGTTTTTTTTTGCTGGTTTTTAACGGCACTTTTAACACATTATTGGCTATATCATGCCAAAGAAATGGAGCTAAGTGCCTTTCCCAAGGACACGCTGAGGCACCCGCACGGGGTGGCCTGGGTGGCTATGGAACCCACAACCCATGGATTATGAGTTTGATGCTCTACCAACTGAGCTAATGTGGCTGCCTTTCACAAACAGACTTCTTATGATATCCTAAATGAAAATGGTATCCTGCATACATTCAGTATGGCTGCCACAATGAACATATTGAAATCTTTTTGTCACTGACTCTCCTGACAGGATGGTCAAATTGGCATGGAGTTTTCACCAAAAGTATTCTGATGGTGTCTACTGGTAGTTTGTTCAAAATGAAAATGGCAATGATCTTTTTACTTCCAATATGGCTGCCACAGCAGCTAATTTTTGAAAATCATAATGTTAAAGAATGTCAGAGATCGTTTCAGCACTCAGCAGTTAAAAAGAAATGGTATTGTCTAGTATTTCTGGAAATTCTTTTCAAACAGTTGAGCATTAATCCCTTGAAGAGACTCTTGTTATATGTCTACCATATAGCAGAGTGTATGTCTATCTGAATGTTACCAATTTCATTTCCACACAACTCAAGTTCTCCGCCATCTACAGTTACCAAACTTTGTGGATGACTTGCACTTAGGATAAGAAAGAACCCTATCAATTTCAGGATCAAAAGATCAAAAATCAGTATCACTGGGACTGAAAGAAGAAAAATGGTACGATAACATTAGTTCTATATGACATACCTGGACCAAACTGTGTGGATGGTTAGCACTTAGGGAAGGAAAAAGCCCATCAAATTTAGGGTCAAAGGTCAAAGTCACTGACTTATAGAAGAAAAATGGTTTCTGCACAAAAAGTTCAGTTCTAGGCCATGTCCTTTCACCAAAGTTTGTGAATGACTTGCATGTTGTGTAAGAAAAGCCTTTTGATTTTGGGGTCAGAAGGGCAAAGGATAAGGTCATAGTGACTGAAAGAAGGAAAATGTTTTTTTCATAGTAAGTTTAGTTCTAGATCACATAACTCAAGCAAAGTTTGTGGAGGGCTTGCACTTATGGTATGGAAGAGGCCTGCTGATTTTGGGGTCAAAAGGACAGGGTCATTGTGCCTCAAAGGAAAATTGGTTTTTGCAGAATAACATTTGTTCTAGTTAAATCTCTTTAACCAAACTTTGTTGGTGGCTTGCACTAAGAGTAATAAAGAAACCTATAGATTCTGGGGTCAAAGTGTCAGAAGTCACAATCATGATAAGTCTGATAAGAAAATAATGGTTTCTGCACATTAAGTTTAGGTCAGGACTGTATGTGTTGACCAAAGGTAGTGGACTATTAAAATCTAGTCAGGCGTATAATGTGCCATTCACAATAGTCTTGTTTAATGTGGAAAGATGGTGAAATTGTAATTGATGTCACATATATAAAATCTACCATCTCCCAAATATCTCTGATTCATCATGGTTGCATGCTCCTAGGTGCCCAAAAAGAGTCAAATCCATTGCTTAATCACTATAAACATAATTTTAATAGCAGCAATACATTACCCTATCACTATTATATAGCTTATTACTTTTTCGTGTCGAAAAATCTCGTCTGTTCGATGTGAAAACATCCTCCCACTTAGAGTGGAGATTTTGTCAACAAGACACGTCACAGCCGTGCACCTCTCCGCGCCTGCGCGAACATTCATCTTTTTCATGGACGCCATGGATAATGGTTGTGTCGTGCGAACATGACCAGAGAAAAATTGTCTGCTGTGGGTATCAACCACGTTTGGGCTCTCCTTTCAGCCTTAATTCATCTGGTGTTACATTTGTCCATCTCATCTTTATGCTGCCCTATGTCAGTATTTGTTCTAGAAAGAGTCTTTCTAGATTACCACGTGTATTCCGCCCTTAGGGTTTAGGGTACACCATATTTTTATTTTCTTTTCAAATACAATTCAGCTCATGGTAAGTCTTGTGTGTTCGTTACAACGTAACATAGACAACCGGGATAGCACCGCAATTAGCAGGCGCATAATTCTACCAATTAAATATTTGATTAAATATTCTTTTTGCTAAGTCATTAATTGTATTTTTAATACCACGCGTGACGCATCACATTGCTATTCTGTACTTTCTTGAGAACAATAAAGTTTGTCAAGAAAACTACACTTCTAATCCTTGTTCATGTATATGTATATTGTTTACCTTTAGACAAAATCCACTGTGGTGCATATAGACCGCTAAAAGTGTATGCAAACAGAGCGAAGTGAACCGGTGTGCATATAGCACACGATATCTACAAAAAGGGTGAGTTTTTCACGTGTGGAAATAAAAGGTGAGTTTTACACGTTTTATTATTGTATTATCTTTCATTAAACATTTATTTCAGAGAACAATGTCGGCACAGTCTGCAGGAAAGTGTGGCCACAAGAAGGCCCCTTGGGATGCCCACCCAGACTGCCTCATATGTTCCAAGGTACACGAAAGAATCGCTGTACCTTCTGCACTAAATGGACGAATGAAACCTGGAATCTTGCCGATTCCAGATGTACATACAGAGGGCGGAAGAAAATATTTAAATCCCCCTCATCGTCTGAATTTTCTGGATTTTTCTATTACAGGTACTCAGGCAAAGGGAACATACTGTAAGAAGACCACTACAGATCATAAGAACATTCCGGGGCACCAGGAGCCTATGGTACCAGCCCCCCCCCCCCCCCCCCCCCCCCCCCCCCCCCCCCCCCCGAGATAGGTAAGGTCTCTTCGGTAGGAGGGAGTGTACATTCCAGGAGTAGATCGCCTCTCCCGTTAAGGGAGAAGACAAACACCCCTCACATTAAAAGTAGCATGTAGCTGCCTTCCACCAGGAAGGAAGTGCACCGCTTATATCAGAGTAGCATGTTGCTGCCTTCCGCGAGGAAGGAGGTGCACCGCTCGTCTCAGGGTAGCGTGTCGCACCCTCCCGAGAGGGAGGAGCTGCACCGCATCCAACACTTCCGGGGTAGCGTGTCGCACCCTCTCGAATGGGAGGAGATGCACCACACCTTGTTTAGTGATGAAGACGAACTAGGCTGACATATCTATGTTGCCTAACTGGCCATTGACCGGTGCCCAGTGACTGGTCCGGTCACCGGGCATTGACAGGTGACCGAGTATTGACCGGTCCGATGGCTGGCCATTGACTGGTGACCGGTCCGGTCACCTGGCATTGACTGGTCCGGTCACCGGGCATTGACTGGTGACCGGTCCAGTCACCGGGTATTGACTGGTGACCGGTCCGGTCACTGGGCAATTACCGGTAGAAATGACCGGTCAATGTATGATGACCGGTCACCGGTGACTTCGTCCCGGTGGCTGTTTACATCGCCACAGGCCGTCGGTCATCTCGAACCTTTCACCAACCTTATACCGGTCATCACCCAGAGGCCTCAAGGTGCGGGGATAGGGGATCGGACCGAGACCCCATCTCCCAACTTTACCATCATACCCTTTACAGGATTGGGAGTCTGCCCACAGGGTTCAGACTAGGGAAGGGGATCGGATCGGGATCCCCCCTTTCCTATTATCCCAATGAATCCGTACAAGAGGTGGGGCCCAGAGTAGAGGCGATGCCGCGGCTCGTGTCCTGCCATCGCCTCCTCGTCAGGTGGCATTCACCAGTAAGGCGGAAGCATAGCATCATCCACGAAAGACAAGCGGTCTCGTCTTTATCCTGGAACATCTAGAACACATAGACAAACAAGTACGGGAAATGGCGCAGAGTACACCTATGTCACTGTCTCAGAAGGACATAATGATGTCCAGCCACTCTCCTGCTCGGAGTGTTCTAGATGATGATGCGTTTATCTACCCTCGTTGACTCCAGTGAGATCGAGGTAGAAACAGCTCTTTTGTCGCCTCCTATCAGTCCCACCAGTTCCTTTCACTTAGATGATTTGGAAGAGATCTGGTCTTTTGATAACGCTGTAACTTGTGCCCTAAGCCATCTTGCGCACAGCCCAAGAAGTTCCTTTCCAGTTTAAAAGATCTCCGGGACCCAGCCACAACCAGATCTCCTGCTCCTTCTACATTCCTCAACGATTGAGGAAATGTCATAGAGGTTTTTCCACAGGCCAACCTGTGCTAGACGGCATAGAGGATGGTCTGTCCCTCCCTCTACTTTGAGACCTTGGTCTCTGCCTCTATTTACTGGTTACATTCCCGAAGTGAAAACCCATTAAGAACCTCTCCAGTTGGATGCAGATGTGTCTCAAGTGGGTATTATAATTGAAGCCTGGGCATGCCTTCCTATTAAAATAATCGAGCCTTTGAGCAGAAAGGCCGGCTTCTGGTCACCATAGCTTCCCATGCAGACCTCTTCTCAGCTACTTCATTTAGTATGCTGAAGGAGGCTGCTCTGAACCCAGCCGCATTACAATGCGTGCTGGAAGCTGTGATCAAGACATCCCGGAATTCACTCTCTGTCGCAATGGTTTTATCAGTGGAACTTCTAACATCCACCATCACATTGTGCTGGACTCCTCAAAGGTCTTATTTAACCATAGGAAAGACCTTCTAAGGGCTGCTCCATTGGAAGCCGAGAGCCTCTTCGGAGGACTCATCCCCACTGTGGCTTCACAAGATTTGAAGGATCATGAACATAGATACTTCACAACTGCACCTGGCCCATTGTAATCGGCCAGGAAGCACACTAAGGTGAATTTCCCCCAGGGGCCACCCACTAAATTTTTATAACAGATGCAGCCCCAGTCCAATGCACAAGCTCAAATGAGACCTCCTCCTGAGTAAAGTCCTCAGGATGAACTTCCCCAACCCACCTTCCATTCCCAAGGAAGGCAGTGTGTGTGGGGGACTCATACCCTCTCCTTCCATGCATTCCTCTCCAAATTTCCCTGTAAGGGCTTGTCTAGGCCTCTTTTCAGAGGCTTGGTCAAGTAACTTGGATGATGGGTGTGTCCTTTCTATGGTAAGTGAGGGTTACCGGCTTCAGTTTCGGGGAACAACCTCCTCTATCAAGGACCCCGATGTTCTTTCACAAGTCCAATTTGGTGAATTTAAAGGAAGAGGTGCACACCCTTTTACAGAAAGGGGCAGTCAAGAGGTTCCTGAACGATCAGTCTGCTGCATTCTACTTCCAATTCTTCCTGGTCATCAAGAAAAGTGGGAAATTGTGTATCATTTTCGATCTCCACCTGTTAAACCGGTGGAAATACCTCCGGGTTTGCTTGGACCAGGAAGTCTTTCAATTCTGGGTTCTATCATTCTGAATCGCTTCTGCACCCTGAGTCTTCACCCATGTTATGGGAGTTGTAGTGCCCTATCTCTGATTACTGGGAACCTGATTCTCCAGTATTTTCACGACTAGCTGAACCATAATGTTCAGGTTCAGTCCCTCCATCAGGACCTGTTCCGTTGTTGGTTCACAGTAACTCGGTTGGGTTTGTTTTACCCAACCTTGAGAAGTCAGAACTCATTCCATCTAAGTTTAATGTAGGGATGAACTTCTTTGTGAACCAGAACTTATTCCGGGTTCCACTGGATCACATAGATCGAATCCTGGCACTTCTAGAGGCGCTACGAGCAAGAACATTGTTGTCTGCTTGCCTTTAACTATCCCTTTTGGTAACCTTGAATGCTGATGCAGATCTGGTTCCCTTAGGACGGCTCCATATGCGCCCTCTACAGTTTCTCCTTCTTGCAAGGTGGAAACCACACAAGGATTCTCTATCAGCTCTGATTCCTTAAGGGTTCCGTTGATATTTTGGCCTCCACTATTGCACGGTGGATTGTCACCACAATTAAAAGAGCTTATCAGTCCCTTACTGATAGAGACCTCTCTTTTACGAAATTTAAAGCCCATGAGGTTCAAGCCGTCGCTGCCTCATGGGCCTATCTAATCACTCTTCCTAAGAGGACATCATGAAGGCAGCATTTTGGCGATCCCATACTACCTTCTCTACCTCCGCTAATTGCGCAGGTATTCTCTCTTGGGACCCATAGTTGCAACACAACATGTGGCCCAGAGGGACTCCAACAATTTGTAAAGTGGATCTCTCCCTCAAATAGTGAGTACTTTCCATTTTTCTCTGTTTTTGATCAGTTTAACATCAGCCTACCAGCCTAACTGACCAATTCAGCTATATAATAGTGATAGGGTAATGTATTGCTGCTATTAAAATGTAGTTTTTTTTGGGGGGGGTAAAACTAATTTTAATTATGCAATACTTACCCATTACTATTATCAAATGCCCTCCTCCCACCCCGCTCTGATGTCCTGGCGTAATTTCGTCTATGAAAAAGATGAATGTTTGCGCAGGCGCGGAGAGGTGCACGGGTGTGATGTGTCTTGTTGACAAAATCTCCACTCTAAGTGGGAGGATGTTTTCACATCGAACAGACGAGATTTTTCTACACAAAAAGTAATAAGCTATATAATAGTGATGGGTAAGTATTGCATAATTAAAATTAGTTTTACCCCCCCAAAAAACTACATTTCATGATTGAAAATATTATCAAAGGGTTCAAAGAAAGAAAGAAAGAAAAAGCAAATTATGGGAGGAGTGATGGTAAGGTTTTTATTCCCTTATTTAAAATACATTTAGCAATTAACTATTAGTCATTTTCAACCATGGAAATTATCTTTTAATTAGAAATGCCATAAATTATTTTCCATACTCTTGATGGTTCATTTTAATTCCATTTTTTTTTTTCAATTTTCTTCATGTTTTTGATGATTATTCATTAATTTTTATTTAATGGATTATTTATTTTTGCTCATTTAGTTTCATTTTCACTATGGCATGTATTGTTACTAGTAATTATTGTTAGATTACATGTTTAGTAATGATAATTATAACTAAAACAAATGCAGTAAGCAATATGTTTTACTTATAAGAAAATACTTTTAGTACATTTTACTGATAAACAGAGTGGAGGAACTAACAGAAAATATTAAAAAGATTATGGATTAAATGATAATCTTTGCTCCTCTATATAGGCTGAATTTTGCAAGCTGCTTTGAATTTTTCATTGATTTTCGGAAAGGGCCCCAGCAGTAATGCTGTATCATTTGGTTACTTGTATTTATGTAGTATCAATTTTTGTGGATTTTGTGCCTGGTGCAGTCCATGAAATTAATGATAATAATCAGAGAAAAAAAGACCCAGATGTGGAGGAAGTAGAATACCCATCTGAACACCCTTACCCCATCTGAGATATATCCAGGGAATTCAGTACTTTGGGGTCTTGTTAATAATTTGCATTACGTCTTACAGTATATTAGCCTTTGAAAGTTCATTAACCTTTTGTATTCATTCAGTAATAATAATAATAATAATAATAATAATAATAATAATAATAATAATAGTAATAATAATGTCTTTATTTTAAGAAGATGACTCATTTAGTTATAAAGAACTAATCTTCCTTGGGGCCCTCTTTATAGACAATATTTACAAAAAAATACTTGTGTACCTAAACACTGCACATACACACAGAAACACACACACAACAAACAATTTTACCTGTGCCTACACACTTGAACTGATATTATAACAATATACCAAGATAAGCACGTGACAGGATATGTGCAGATTTATATAGAAATGTTTGCAGGAAGTGGTGGACACTGAATATTTAACTGTTATATTTCATCCAAGCAATCATCCTTTCAGAAAGAATTGTGCAGTTTGAGCTTATTTAGTTTCCTTTGGAATATTATTCCAAACAGTTGCACCTGAATAATGAAAGCTTCTTTTAAAGGGTTCTTTTTAGGTTTTTGCAGTTTGTAGTTATTTGAAACAGTTGAAATCAGGAGTACAATTATTGCCTTGCTGTGGTTGATTAAAAAGATCATTTAGATACTCAGGAGCTGATTTGTTATATATTTTATAAATCATTTTTGCTTTTCTGAGAAATATATGCTCGCATATACATAAAATTTTCAGCTGTTCTTTTACTTCCAGAATGGAGTATCAAGTATGATTTTTACAAGCTCTTTTTTTGTAACTTTTTATGGGTTTGTACTGGTGAAATCACCTCATCGAATTTTGCGATTGTCAAAAAATGGCTGAACAAAACATTTATAGAATTTAATGCAATGTTTGAAAGAAAAGTTGATTTTCTTCAGTAGTCGCATGTATGGGTTCACTTTTTTTTAATGATGTGATTGATATGTTCATTCCATAGTAAACTAGTATTCACTTGTACACCAAGTACAATTTGTTCTCTCTTTTGAGACAACCCTTTCTGCACAGAAAAACAGGCCTTGTAGAAGGGGTGTGACTGCTCTTAGTTAAACATAATGATACCAAGATACTATTTTAGTGTTGGGTAAGGGGGCATTTGATTGGGGGTGGGGGGTGGGGTGGTCTGTCATGGGAGGGGTGTCTTAAAAGAGGAAATACTGTATTTATGAATATTTGTAATTTTTCATTAATTATGTCAGTCTGATTGTAAATTTATTGCATCTGAAGAGAGAGCATGACATGAGCAATTATGCTTGTTGCTCAATACTCAAGATATGTCTCTCATAATTCTGAGAACCAGTATTGCTTAAACTAATATTGAACTGAGAACCAGTATTGCTTAAACTAATATTGAACTGAGAACCAGTATTGCTTAAACTAATATTGAACTGAGAACCAGTATTGAATAAACTAATATTGAACTGAGAACCAGTATTGCTTAAACTAATATTGAACTGAGAACCAGTATTGCTTAAACTAATATTGAACTGAGAACCAGTATTGCTTAAACTAATATTGAACTGAGAACCAGTATTGAATAAACTAATATTGAACTGAGAACCAGTATTGCTTAAACTAATATTGAACTGAGAACCAGTATTGCTTAAACTAATATTGAACTGAGAACCATTGTTGCTTAAACTAATATTGAATACTGAAACATTCTTGAGTATCCCCTGCACCTTTTAATTTTGGAATAACCCTAGGTAGGTTTAAAAGCTTTTCTTGTAACATTAGTCTCAGAAATTATATTTTATCGATGTATGCCTGTATTTGAATGTCTATATATGCATATAATTTATTTTGGAAAGTATGATTAAAAGACACATCTTCATTTGATAGCCTTTTATTTATCATATTGTTAAGTAGTCCTTTTAAATATTTCAGAATATGGTGTTCATCAAATTTAAGCATTCTTCAAAACCTAGTAATTTCAATGGAAAATCTTATTCGCTGTAAACTAAAATTTGAGTGAGTTCATTTACCTATACAGCTAGGAATTTATATTATCTATTGATTTGTCTAAACCCTCTAAAAATTGACCACCCCACACTAAATCCCCTCCTGTAAAATGGACCATTCCACAGGTGAGGGCTCTAGCATGACCTTAGTTGACCTACTTTCACCCTGCCTATCAGGTCATTTACATATTCTGGCCTCAGTAGGTCACCAAATGACCAGTCTACCCTAATTACCAGTTTTTTTTCATTGATCAAAATCAAGAATATTAACCTTTTATTGCACTTTTAGCCCAGAAGCCACTGACCTCTGGCTAGTGTCACTGACTTTGTGGTTCAAAGTCGACATAGCAGTAAAAGAATTAATAAAAGTCAGGTAAAGATAAGATGAGTTTATAAGTAAAATGTTTAAATTCAGCAGCAGCAACAGCAACAACAACAACAACAATAATAATAATAATAATAATAATAATAGTGAGCTTTGAACTAGATTTCATATATTGATTTTAACAGAGTAGACAAACTATAGCAATGATGTTTTCTTGGAGTTTTTTTTTTATACGAATAATTACAAGTATTTAGATATCAATGTTTTACAACAAGATGAGCGAACAAAGTTTGGCTTGGTTTGGTTTGGTTTGGTGCTTTACAGCACAGCAACACAAGTTATTTAGTGCCAGGGCAATTGGAGTAAAGGGCCTTGCCCAAAGACACGCCACGGTAGCTGACCCAAACTGGTCCGATGGCAGGATTTTAACCTGCACCCTTTCTGTCATGAGTCCAGAACAATAACCATGGAGCCATCGTGGCTCCAAATAAAGTTTTGGAAGGAAGACTTTTACAGAGTTTGTCAAGAAGCAATGCTTTCACTTAATTTCTATCAGTAATGAGTATATTAAGGCAGAATAAGTTGAATAGCTGGGCAATCATAAAAGTGTTATACCTTAGCTGGGCTGGGCAATCATAGAAGTGTTATACCCTAGCTGGGCAATCATAGAAGTGTTATACCCTAGCTGGGCAATCGTAGAAGTGTTATACCCCTGAATGTAAAGAGGGAATAATTGTATATAGTAAGACTCATGTCCGGTTTTCTGTCCAGCATAATCTCGTTAATGCAACTAGCCCCACAAGTTGATGCACATTCATTCACTGGATCAGGAGATATGGCCATTTAATTAGTACCAATATGCAATCTCTACTGAAACAGCAAGAGAGAAGGAGGGATTGCCATGAAACTTGGTAAATATTATGGTCATGACCTGAAAATATGCATATCGACCATGGTTCACTTGATAGATTGCCATGAAACTTGGTAAATATTATGGTCATGACCTGAAAATATGCATGTCGACAAATCACTTTGCTTCAGCAATTTTATTAGTTATTGCCCTTTTTTGTCATGCAGCTGCAGCTGAATGCAGTTTAAGACAGAATCTTGTGAACACAACTTGTCTTGCAATTTTTTATGGATTGCTGTGAAGCTTGGTACTTACGGTCATCATTTAAAGTGAGGCCTGAGACTCCCATATCACTTGCTTCAACATTTTTCTGTATGATGATTTATGAAATATCTGAAAATTTTGACTTGATGCAGTCAACGGTTAGGGAGATATACAAAATATTCCCCCAAGGCCATGTACAACTTCGGCAGTGATATCGCTGGAGGAACCCCAATTTGCGATTCACCATTGTTACTCAGTGTGGGAAGGAGGTCTGTTGTTGGATGTAGCAGTAAAAATATGTCTTCACCATTTTAACCTCACGAAAAATAGAATATCATGAAGTAGTGATTTTATTATCAGCTAAACATCAAATCAAAATGCAGTTATCAAATTATTGAATTCTTTTGTGAGAGACAGATGATGTCAGACTGCTCGTGGTTGCTGAAGACATGTAAATCTGTACTAATATTTTCACAATACATGCTATTTTTCCCCCAAAAGACTATATAAACAATACCATATTTTAGATGATTAACTTTAATATGCAGACGCCATTTAAAAAATGCTTGATTAAATTCTCTTAGTAAAACGTGCTTCACTTCATAAGCATGTCTTGGTAAAACATGGTTCTCTTCACAAGTATGTTTGTCTGAAGCAGACGCATCAGTATTAAAGTCCATTATTGGCAAAGATGATCTTAGATACACTTATATTAATATATTTACACAGATATTAAAAAAAAATAAACCGTAGGTTCAAGTTACAACATGGCGAGAGAGAGATAGTAGGTTGTGAGTGGATGTTGAAAAATGTGCTGAAAGATACAGAGTTATTGCTAAAAGTGAGTTTCATTATTTTAAGTTAACTATGATTGGGAAAAGATGGAAAATTAAACCTTGGGAATAACAGAGAAGGAGGGAACAAATAGAGAAAGATGAAGATTAAAGTGAGGGGCTAAATGAGTGGGGGGTGCATGCAGTCTCAACATCACAAAAATAGAATATAAAACAATTTCAATTTTATTATCAGCTAAAAGTCAAGTGAAAATATAATTACCTCATCCTCACAGAGAGAGAGAGAGAGAGAGAGAGAGAGAGAGAGAGAGAGAGAGAGAGAGAGAGAGAGAGAGAGAGAGAGAGATCTGTATGCAGAGTTGCCAAAGACAGATGACTACTGCAGGAGATGAATTCAAGTCAGGGTCGGACGGGGGGCCCCCCCCCCCCCCCCAGGAAATCACAGATCTCGAGCATCCCCCAGATGTTGGATTCAGAGAGATGGAGAGATTAATCTTGGAATCATGACAATTTTCCTACATTATTATTAATTTCAGCAATAAATTTAACTCTGTTTTTATGGACAATTATCAATGAATCGTCAAACTTTTACTATTAATTGCTGGGCTACAATTGGGGCTGTTAAATACTGCACTCCATATCAGATGGCTTTGTGTAATAAAAATGACACATAAACACACATGTATTGAATATACAAATATACAAGACTCTTTTTAAATGATTTCTTTTGTTTTATCCAGATACATGTATATAATCGAGATAAAGACGATTGAATCTTTATTTTGGTATCTGCCTATTACTATTGTACAAAAACATCTACACATCTTTTTTGTGAAGAAAATGATTAAGAAACACATAAATTGTCCTTTTTCTAGCAATTCTGGCAAGATTATGAAACTCAAGTCATTGCTAACATAAACATGAGCCAAACTGTTTAATGAAAATGAAAGTAGGTTTCACAGGTAGTCCGAGTTACTTAATGGAAATATACACATCATTTAAACACTGCTGCAACACAAAAAGCAAGTTTTATTGGTACTATCATTGACTGTTGTGTGTACTGTGCATTGTTCCTCCGCTGACATCACAGGCTTGTGCATGCATATCACACTGTTTACAGAAAGTCGCTTGACTGTTTCCATAGAGATTGCATAAATAGAGATTGCATTTTGGTAGTAATTAAATGACTGTATCTCTTGATCTATTGAATGAATGTGCATCAAGTCTTCACAGTGCACATGATAAACAAATTAAGATTCCCATTGGTAGTATATAGCTTTAAAGATGTACATATTGACATATCTTTGATTATCTCCCTTGATTATTTATAAGTGTTTTGGATCTTTTGTTTAAAGATGTACATATTGACATATCTTTGATTATCTCCCTTGATCATTTATAAGTGTTTTGGATCTTTTGTTTAAAGATGTACATATTGACATATCTTTGATTATCTCCCTTGATTATTTATAAGTGTTTTGGCTCTTTTGTTTAAAGATGTACATATTGACATATCTTTGAATATCTCACTTGATTATTTATAAGTGTTTTTGATCTTTTGACTTACAACTGGATGCAGTGTATGTCAGAATTTTGTGACTGCAACTACTCTTTCAGTTTTATTGGATTGCTGTGAAATTCAGTACACATTATGGTCATCATTGGTAGATATGCATGTTGTCTGGTCAATTTACTTGCACTGTTTGCACAGAAGTTATGCTCTTTGTTAGACTTCAGACTCATGTCCATCATGTGGTATGGATGATGGGTGCATGAGAGGCAGGGGTGTATTCATGTGAGCAACTTGCTCACTATTTCTCTAGTTTTTTCTCTGGTGCTCTTTACTTTGTATGACTAAAAAATTTACTGTTATGTTTATTTTGTAATTTTCTCTCATTTACATCACCATGGCAATTGAAATCAGTTTATTGATAGATTTATATTTTTTAGCTTTTGGCTCCGGGTGTTGTGGAATCAAACAGGTTGGAATAGTTCTATCCACCTTTCTAAAATACCATGTAATGATTTTATCCCCATTTTTATATGCCTGTATGGCATTGTCCATTAATCCATCCGTACATCTGTCTGTAAGTCTATTAACATTTGCTTGTCTGGCCCTGGCCCATAACTTTGTAAGTGTTGGAGAAATTTTCATGTAAATGCCTAAGTATGTACATGTATCATGACTAGATGGTGTACCATAGTCAAGCTCAAGCATCAAGGTCAGGGTCTTGTATTCTTAAGAGTCCAGAGTATTAACTTGTAAACTACTTAAGATATTATGTATCATGTATAGTCGGAATGTCATATACCATAGCCAGGCCCACTGCCTCAAGGTCAAGGTCACATCATGGGAAAATGTAATTCTTTGACTTGTATGCTTGTCTGGAATATAATTTTTTTTTACCAAGGAAGGTATTTTTAATGAAACTTTAGCTAATTATATATCATGTATAGACAGAGTGTTGCATACCATCGGCATGCTCCATGCCTCAAGGTCAAGATCATGGTAAGAGAAAATGTAATTCTCTTGTTTGTATCTTTGTCCAGAGTATAACTTTTGAAACACTGAAGATATTTGTAATGTAATGTAAGACGAAGCTTATATCTGTAACCATAATGTAAGACGAAGCTTATATCTTATGCACAATCTTTCTGAGAGTATACTTTTTAAAAACGTGGACATGTTGTGTGGCTTACCATTGAGAGTATACTTTAAAAACGTGGACATGTTGTGTAGCTTACAGTATATTCTCGCGTATAATCTGATACCAACTGCAGTTTGTAAGGACTAATCAGTAGAACAAACAACATAGACCCTGATCTGCCGGTGCATTACATGATGGCAGATCAGGGTCTATGTTGTTTGCATTTGGCCCTAGATTATACATGAGTATATACTGTATTTTAGAGAAAAAGTACCTAGTAGGTGCCCACTATCAACATTCAGCCCAGAGGAATCTCTCCATTTACATACAGTAGTATATGTGTGGCAGCAGCGATAAAAATGAAATGATATTTTTTTTCAAACTTACTGTTGTTTGCAATTCACCCATATGTAGATTTCTTCCCCCCCCCCTCCCCCCAAAAAAAATTGCATTTGAAATTCTGGTAATTATTTTCAACCAATAAGAAACATTCATTCTCTTAAATAGGGTATTTAATATTCTAAACACACATAGGCTGGTTCCATAGCTTGTATGTGATCATATATCATGTATAGATGATGTGTTGCATGCCATAGCCATGTCCCCTGCCTCAAGGTGAAGGTTACAGCCAGAGAAAATGTAGCTCTGACTTGTATCCTTTTCCAGAGTATAACGTCTGAACTAACTGAAGATATTTTAATGCAATTGTAACCAGTTGCATATCATGACTAGACAGTGTGTCACATACCATAGCCATACCATCTGCCTCATGGCCAAGGTCATAGCAAGGGAAATCTCTGACCTATATTCATGACAGGATAAACTTTAGTCTTTTACATATCATGATTTTATAGTGTTTCACGTGTTTACAATCATAATTTTGCCTCAAGGTCAAGGTCACATTAAGGGATAATGTATGCCACTGCCCTCTTTTCTTATCCAGGCTGTCACTTTTATGTAGATATTTAACTGATACTTGGTCCACACCAGAGTTGTTTGCTCTACAACCGTCACAGTGTAGAGGAAGTTAACATGCATTTACATCTCTCTCACCTGTTTGGATTGACATTTTGTTTTGATGACTGCTAGGAACATGGGTGCTGTCTGAAGCAGACAGCTGATGCAAATAACTGCTTTAGTATGCACAGGAAATGTACTTGAAATATCACAAAGTACACTAACTTTGCCTCTCCTTGAAATACAGAAATTAATTTTCAGTGTAGACATTACTATTTTCAGAAAGTAAACTTACGAAATTTTAAATATAAAAAACTAAAAAAATGATCAGGTCATTTTTTTCTTCACAATTTACCTCCGAGTTGCAGGAAGTGAAAAAAGCAATGCAGAGCTAGCAGTATTCCATGATATGCATATCAGAAGTGAGGCCCAGCTGTGTATTCTCAAATATCATTCTGATATACACATTACCTTTTTTATAACAAGGATTAATGGGGAAATTCAGGAGGTACCTTTTCTTTAAAGTTTTAACTCAGTGCAAAAATATACGAAATTTTCTCCTGATGGTCATATCAGCATAGTGTTTTCACTTAAAGACTTCTTATGATATGTAGGTGATCCTAAATGAAAATGGTGCCATTGAGATCACCAACATGGCCTCCATGGTAGCCATATTGATAATCTTATCACTGCTTCTCATAACAGATGGTCATAGAGGTATGGGATTTTCCCTAAAAGACTTGTTATTACATGTAGTTGGTCTTAAAATGTAAATTGTGTTCATCAGACCTCAAAGATGATGGCCATCTTGAAAATCTTGTTATCACAAAGTCTATTGATCGTATGGTCATATTAACATGGGGTTTCCACTGATACACTTCACTCTATAAAATTATGCAGTCTTGACCAAATGAAAATAATGTTGCTGTGACCTCCCAAAATGTGAAAAATCTCATGACATCTATTTCTATTAATTGTCTGGTCACACGGATGTTTTTTTTTTTTTTTTTTTTTACAGAAAACCAGAAAACTTTTATTTCTTGCAAGTTGCAAGATATAGTTAATTCTGTATTGAAATGATGCTGATAAAACCTTCAAAATGGCTTCCTTGACAGCCATCCTGAAAATCTATTTATAGTTACTTCTTCTGAAGAGATGGTCATATCAACATGGGATCATCACTTTAACATTATACATGTACCAGTATGTAACTGGTTTTGAGCGAAAATTGTGCTTATCTGACCTCAAATATGACACCATAGTAGCCATCTTGAAAATCTTGTTATCCTCTTGCATGAAAGGTGGCATTGACATGGGAATTTCACTTACACACTTTTTGTTGTAATTGGTTCTGAATGAAAATGGTGCAGATCTGACCACCAGCACTTTTGTAAAGGAGTTTGAAAACCAGACTTAATTGACCTTGGGTTAAGTTAAAGGTCATTGTTTGTATATTTTGAATTTCATTGAGCACATGAACACATTGACAAGTTGATGTACTGGCCCAAGTATGTATGGATTCAGAGACCATCCTTGGTCCCTAAAACGGGGAGAAGTCATAAGTTGTGTATTCATTATTTTTATTATCATCATCATCATAATCAATACAAGTTGCTGCTGCTGTAGTTTAATTTTTTTTTATATAAGATGAAAAAACTGATCCTGATGTATATGTGAAGTTCAAAGGTGAAAAAAAACAAATACCAACATTACCCTGGTCTCCTTCCACACAATAAACTTAAAATATGTTCTTGACCTATATTTAGTAGATTAGTGCGGTTTGGTTTAGCCTTGAATTTTGCCCTTGTACCATTTAAGAAATTATATGCACATGGCAGTAGTAGTAGTTGATGTTTGTCAACTTGATTGAGAAAAAATAAACTGTATATGCATTACTGTTACTAACAGTTATTTTTCATCTAAAATGTTACTTGAATCTTTTTCTGATTAAACCACATTTCTATCAGGAACTTTACAGACAAATTCTCTATATACATCAGTACACTTCATAGCTGCAAGGCAAGGACTAGCAAGTAGATCCTTTGTTGTAGTTAATTAGATAATTTGCTATCATCAGGTGTCACAAACACTGTTTCAAAGGGCATCTGATAAGTCAACTGACAAAATAAATTTAAATGCAGAACAACCCAATTTTTTCTTTTTTCAAACCAGTTTGTGGATATATCACTAGAATACCTTGAATGATGTCAGTTTAATAAGTTGCTTTTTGTCAAAAAATTTTAATTATTGATTTAATCAAACTTGCCATGTGGATATATCTTGATATTGTCTGAGACAAAATTGGTAATCTCTATCCATGATATCAGGTTCAAGTTCAAAGGCCATGACAAAGAATTTTGTTCTGCACACATGTGCAGGTATCTTGTGAACATGTTAACTTAAACATGTAAGAAAATATTTTTGTTACCAAATTTGGTATCTGGAGGTCTCAATAATATCTAAGGTGGTTTTAATACCGTCTAAGCTGCATGATTGTGTGATTCCAACAAAATGTGAAAGTATGCTACAATCTGTAGTCCCCTGGTGCTCCAAATGGTACCAAAAATAAGCATGTCTGGAAAAATGGATACCCTGGTCAATTTCGTAATTGTCAGATGCTGAGTTCTCATTGGCTGTTTTATAAATGACTGCCTTATACCACAGACTTGCCATGTGACAGAATGAAGAAACAGCCCAGACTTTGTACCCTTTTTTTTTTTTTGATAGATAAAAACTCAAAAGAAAGTGTTGAGGATGAACAACAGGAAAGTGAAGATGTTTACATTCACAGTAACAACAATAGTTCCAGCAACAGCGATGAATGTGATGAAAAAGGTGCAACCATCACAAAAAAATACTCCTTCCTTGAGAACTGGAGGAAGAAAAACATCCATAGTTCAAAATAAGTGAGAAACAGGAGATGTTTTGTAATTGCTGTTTAAAAACTGGGTAGAAAAACTCTTTCAGTTGTGGAAATACCAATTTAAAAAAACTACATTTGTTCAGCACGTGGAGTTACCACCCACAAAGTTACAGGCCATTAACGAGAAGTAATGTCTGTGCACTACCTATAGTTGTCAGCCTGATAATCGTTCTCTGTACAAATTTATTTCCAGTAAGTTTTTCGTGGTGAACAGAGTCGTTCCCCCTTCCTCCCCCAAACTTGGTTGGCCTTATTTTTTCTAGCGGTACAGAGGCACATGACCCAAATTTTTCAAAACCTATATGCAACTCTGCAATTCTTAACAGTTAAAAAGAATAAAAGGACATAAGAAATAGACTTTCCATGGATTCCTTGAATTTCTTATCAGCCAGTAGACTGTTCATCTCTTTGAAGGACTCTTGTTTAAAAAGAAATATTAATTATGAATTAAACCAAACTTAGCATGTGGGTATATCTTGACAGTATCTGAGATGAGTTTAGTTTTCATCTATCCATGATATCAGGTCCAGGCTCAAAGGCCATGACAAAATGATAAAGATTTTTGCACTACATTTATATTATGTGCATGTTAATTCAAACATATAAGAAAATATTTTTGTTACCATATTTGGTATGTTGGAGTTTCTCAAGAATATCTTAGATGTTTTCAATACTCTACGATTAAAAAGAATACAAAGATACATGTAGTAGAAATGACTTCTTCTTTTCAGCTAGAAGAGCACAAGTCCCTTCAAGGCACTCTTGTTTAATATAGACAAGATCTTAAAACAGAAACAAAAACCCTGTAAGGCAATAGTGTTGTTGTAGACCATGTTTTCAGACATACATGTAGACAAATTTATAAATGAAAATAGGGGAACTGTAGGTCATCATATTCATAACAGTGAAAATAGGGGAACTGTAGGTCATCATATTTATAACAGTGAAAATGGGGGAGCTATACATGTAGGTCATCATATTTATAACAGTGAAAATAGGGGAGCTATACATGTAGGTCATCATATTTATAACAGTGAAAATAGGGGAACTGTAGGTCATCATATTTATAACAGTGAAAATGGGGGAACTGTAGGTCATCATATTTATAACAGTGAAAATGGGGGAGCTATACATGTAGGTCATCATATTTATTACAGTAAAAATAGGGGAACTGTAGGTCATCATATTTAAAACAGTGAAAATGGGGGAGCTATACATGTAGGTCATCATATTTATAACAGTGAAAATAGGGGAACTGTAGGTCATCATATTTATAACAGTGAAAATAGGGGAATTGTAGGTCATAATATTTATAACAGTTAAGATAGAGGAACTGTAGGTCATCATATTTATAACAGTTAAGATAGGGGAGCTATACATGTAGGTCATCATATTTATAACAGTTAAGATAGGGGAACTGTAGGTCATCATATTCATAACAGTTAAGATAGGGGAACTATACATGTAGGTCATCATATTTATAACAGTTAAGATAGGGGAACTGTAGGTCATCATATTCATAACAGTTAAGATAGGGGAACTATACATGTAGGTCATCATATTTATAACAGTGAAAATAGTGGAACTATACATACATATACATATACTATACATATTTATAACAGTTAAGATAGGGGAACTGTAGGTCATCATATTCATAATAGTTAAGATAGGGGAACTGTAGGTCATCATATTCATAACAGTGAAAATAGGGGAACTGTATGTCATCATATTCATAACAGTGAAAATAGGGGAACTGTAGGTCATCATATTTATAACAGTGAAAATAGGGGAACTGTAGGTCATCATATTTATAACAGTGAAGATCGGGGAACTGTAGGTCATCATATTCATAACAGTGAAAATAGGGGAACTGTAGGTCATCATATTTATAACAGTGAAAATGGGGGAGCTATACATGTAGGTCATCATATTTATAACAGTTAAGATAGGGGAACTGTAGGTCATCATATTTATAACAGTGAAGATAGGGGAACTGTAGGTCATCATATTCATAACAGTGAAAATAGGGGAACTGTTGGTCATCATATTTATAACAGTGAAAATGGGGGAGCTATACATGTAGGTCATCATATTTATAACAGTGAAGATAGGGGAACTGAAGGTCATCATATTTATAACAGTGAAGATAGGGGAACTGTAGGTCATCATATTTATAACAGTGAAGATAGGGGAACTGTAGGTCATCATATTTATAACAGTGAAAATGGGGGAGTTATAGGTCATCATATTCATAACAGTGAAGATAGGGGAACTGTAGGTCATCATATTTATAACAGTGAAAATGGGGGAGCTATAGGTCATCATATTCATAACAGTGAAGATAGGGGAACTGTAGGTCATCATATTTATAACAGTTAAGATAGGGGAACTGTAGGTCATCATATTTATAACAGTGAAAATGAGGGAGCTATACATGTAGGTCATCATATTTATAACAGTGAAAATGGGGGAGCTATACATGTAGGTCATCATATTTATAACAGTGAACATAGGGGGTCTGTAGGTCATCATATTCATAACTTATCAAGTTTCATGTGAGTCAAAGAAAAGACCAAGCACTGGTTAATGTTTTTGGTGCTACATTTCTTCTAATATATTTACGGTACATCTTGAGATGTCATTTATTATTTTCTGTGCATGTAGTTCAAAGCCCTAATTTAAGATTGAACTTATCCATTGTGAATGCCTGGATATGCCAAAATATATGTAGCATTGTGAACAAAGCTATACTGTTTAACTCAGACCATATCTTTTGTATTCAGGAAAATGTTTTTGGAAAGGGCACAAACATTATTCTATTCCTGTACAACATTTTAGGTTCAGTAACCAACTGCACATGAATTCTTTCTTTTCAAATCTATAAAAATCATCAACAAGGCCTCTCACTTTTGTGAAATTGATTACCTTATTTATCCATTCATAAGCCCATGCTTATGATAAGCCCACCTCCAAGCCCACCCTGTACTTTTTGGCAAATTTTATTAGGTTTGCTACTGGTCTTATCAAGAAAGAATTGCTGTAACGGACTGTATTGTACAATTAATCAAATATATATACTTATCTTCACATTCATCCATTCAGTGCATCCCCATGTCTATTCATTTATGTCATGAAAAAATTAAACCAGAAAGGTGTAGTAAAAATTATACATACCTGTTACATTGGTCTCACTGAAATACAACTTACAGTTTTTCTTCATCTACTGGTATTCTTCAGTTCATTCACACATGCTTGTTCTTCTCAGTAGATTCAGACATTTTAAGTTTCCGATTGCTTTTTTTTTATGCAAGAACTTTTTAAAGAAAGTATTTTAACTATTTCTGTCCTTTGGATGCATGAGTAGATAGTTCATTGAACATTGTAGGCTCTGAATAATAACTATCAAATAGTCATTTGAATAGGATTCAGATTCAGGAGTTCCAGAATTTTTGCCAGTATGGAAACTTATGAAGTAATTTACATTAAAATAAATATTTATATTGTTTAGCTTTTATTGATAATACTTGAACTCTGTCTGTGATATGGATGATACAGTAGATCAAATGAAAGACCTGAAGCGCAAGAGAAATAATACATAAACACCCTTTGGCATATGACATATCTATAAATGGTTTTAATCCATTTCAGCATTTATCCATGATTGATTGATCATCTTTTTCTTGATTGTGTAGACACTTTCAAAGCAATAAAATAAATTACAGCTATCATTGTCAGTTTCATAATCTTTCCACACCAGGTTTTAACAATTTTTCCTTGTCAATCTGATGAGGAATTTCTTGTCAATATTCCCCAATTTCCTCCAGGAAAATGGATACAGCTTTACATGTCAGCAGGGATTAACTTGGCTGCTGATATAATCCATGTTGAAAATGCTGAAAAGGAAGTAAATCTATAATGGATTTGAAATCTTTTAAGATAATATATCAGCATATGTTGTGAGATGCTTATCTTAAAAAGTCTGCATTATGGACTTGGATAATTTACTTTCCTGGGGACTATAAGGATATTTATATTACTGCAAGATTGCAAAATATATAAATGAAGTGGATCTCCTGTGGAAAGAGAATCAAGTATCAAATTACAGTAATACACTAATGCACTATGTTCTCAGCAGTTTATGTGGAGGATTATTTTACAATGAGTCCCAGTATCACAATTTAGTTTTCAGTACAATTTGAAGCAGGTTGCCAAAAGCTTGGAATGTGCCTGGTTTCTCTAAACATTTCATTCTTTCCGCAATCTACTACCATATATACTTGCTTATAAGTCAGGTCCAACTGCAGACAACATAGACCCTGATCTGCTGTCGCATAATGTACTAGCAGATCAGGGTCTATGTTGTTTGTTCTTCTGATTATGCCTAACAAACTGCATAGAACCAGATCAGCCAGCGCATTATGCGACAGCAGATTTGAGTCTATTCAGTTGGACCGAACTTATAAGTGAGTATATATGGTATCTCTAACAAAAATCCCAGTATCATAGATGTTATAAGTTTAAAATATGAAACGGTGGAAATCAGCAATAAAAATGCTGGACAAAAATGCAGGGGAATTTTTCCAAAATAAAGATCATTCTTTTATAGCTGACATCATTAAAAGTTGTATAGGTATTCAAATACACCCCCACACACACACATGCACACACACACACACAGATGTATTAACTTTTAGTAATAAGTGTTAGAGGTGCGCGGTATTACTGGTTTACTGCAATTTTTTTTTCTATGGTACATACCACTGTACTTTTTCATTGTGTCAGTTCTACTATAGTTTCTGTCAGTACGGAATGTACGGAAATTCCTGATTTATCTTGTTACGAATGTAATGATATTAGCATGTTTTCATTTTTCATGACAAAATAATTTCAAAAATAATAAAATTATTTACAAAATAGTTGTATTTGTCACAAATTAATTTAGAATATTACAAATATAATTATATTTATGAACCTTTAATCACATGTTTGACATGTGTCACGTATGCCAGCATGGCATCAGAAGGGGATGTCGTGAAAGATATTCTGGCCAAATCCAACTTTTGGAAAAATTTTGGATTAAAAAAAATTCATCTTTTAATATCAGTAATAGCTTACTCTGTTGCCATTGCGTAGCTAATCTATTTCAGTGACGGGAAATATCCGACCGTATGATTAGAATTCATCCTCCCATAGGGTTGATTAGAAAGTTCTAGTGAATAGGACTCTCTGTGTGAACGCCACAGTATGAGTACATGACTCCCACAATTCATACTTCATTCTTTTTCCGGTCATCATTTTGATGAAGACGGTGAAATTATCACTTGAGAAATTGTCTTCGCTAGACGAGTCCACTTAGCGAATTTCGCTTTTTCATTACATTTTTCATAAACTACAGGTAGTATTTACCCTTGACCAGTAATTTCCTTGTCTGGAAATATTCAACTCTTTGTGAGTTTGGCAATTTGATACCAAGAAAAGTCCTGTTCTTAATCTTGGTTAGTCAGTTATTTCCCCATTCACGTATTGTTCGTCGGGGGTTAATTATTGCCTTTTGAGAATTCCGTATTGTTTTTCTTAAGCTTGGGTAGCTAATTTATCCTTTTTCCCTATCCCTGTCGCCAACCAGTTGATTTTCTTTTGTTTGTTTTTTGAAAACTCATGAAAGCATCGAAAATTGGTTTTTCTCAATTCTGATTGGTTGGCTATGTTTAAAGCTTGGGAAAGCAGTTCTCACACCAGTCTTTTCTTCTTATGTGCGTTTTATATTGAACTCCGGTTCAATTTTTAATTAGTATAAGAAATTATTCCTTTTGCTATAATATTAATTAAAGCATTTTACCAAGCTGGTTTGTTGCTTATTATTCATATCCAGTATTCGATAAATCTGGTTTACGTCACCTTGTTTTATCTTACTACCTATATATATATATATATATATATATATATATATATATATATTGTAGTGTATATACATATCTAAAAACATTAAAAAAAATTACAAAATACCTCAGTAGTATTTCTGTCCTTTCGTATAAGATAAAAAAGAGATAAAACTACAGTGGTTTAGTCACCTACAGGTGAGTTTCTGCTAAGGTTTGTTTCCAGAGCAGTTATATATATAAATATATATATCACCATTATTTTGTTTTCAGTGTCTCTTTTTTTACAGCTATGTCAAGGCGGGTGGGGAGTGATTCGCACCGTCCCGTGAGGAAGGGCAGCACCCTCCCCAATCCAGTAAGGCAGAGAGTGAGTTGCACCCCTCCCAGAAGGGAGGAGCAGCACCCTCTCCACTCTACTAGTACAGAGAGTGAGTCGCATGAAGGACAGAGAGCGAGTTGCGCCCCTCCCAGATGGGAGGAGCAGCACCCTCTCCACTCTACTAGGACAGAGAACGAGTCGTGCCCTTCTGTTAGGGAGGGCAGCACCCTCTGTTGTCTCGAAGGACAGGGCGGGGTTGGCCGAAAGTGAGTCACATCTCCCTGAGAGGTGAGAACGGCACCCTTTCAGCCCCTGTGGCCCGTTGTCAGCGACAGGTTCATGCCACCCTGAAAGTGCTGAGCATCGATCTAAGTCTGTCAGATCTGGGAGAGGATCTTCGCACAGATCAGAGTAACCTGACTGGTCATTGACCGGTCACTGGATACCGGGTGCCAGTCACTGGGTACTGTGCAGCAGGTATCGGTCATCGGACAAGAGTCACCGGTCATAGGGCTACGGATACTGGTCATTACCGATCATTTTGAGGTCCATCGGTATGATGAGAGTGTCCGGGTCGAGACCCACTCCCTCCAGACTACCGTTCAATCCTCCTTGGGATTTTAATTCGTCCTACCGACATAGAGCTAGGGAAGGGGATCGGATTGGCATCCCCCTTCTCTATGATACCTTTAAACCCCGATGGGATGTGGGGCCCTTCCACCGCATGGCAGCGATTGCATGGCTCCCTACTTACAGCCATGGCCTTCAGGGCATTGGCTCCATGGTGGTGAGATCCCCCCTTCCTTAAGATCTCCTGAACCATCGATTAATGCAGCAGAGGAAGAAGAGGTCTGGTCGTTTGATAAAGCAGTTAATGAGATTTACCGCCTATTGCCCAATGATTTGTGTCCCAAGCCCTCAGGCTCCGAGGACACTAGGATTCTCTCCAGCTTGGAGAAACTAGCTGGATCTGCCTCCCGTTCAGATTTCTTGTTGCTTCCTCACTCGGCTATGGTAAAAGAACTGTCCCAAAGATTTTGCAAGGGCCAGGAGTTTCCTAGACAATGTAGCGGATGGTCCGTCCACCCTTCTGCGTTGAGACCAGAAAGCGAAGTCATCCTTAATGGCAGCAGTCTAAGCAACAACCTCAGTTCAGACCTCCCCTTCGTCAGTCGCCACCTAGAAAAATACGCTGCAGAGGCCAAGGGAAGAGGTTTACGGGCTCTTCCCCCTTTCCTAAGAAAAGGGGGGGGGCAGCCCTAGGGACTCGATCCCTCTCCTGCAGAGTGTTCCTCTTCCATGGGTTCCCGTAGGTGCCAAACTAAGCCTTTTTTCAGAGGCTTGGTCCTGCATCACGGCAGATGGCTTGGTCCTCTGTATCATACAAGGAGGATACAGTCTTTGGTTTAGAAATCTCCCTCCTCTAGTAATGATTCCATGCTCTTCCACCAGTTGAATCTGGTGTGGTTAAAGGAAGACGTACACTCCCTTCTTCAGAAGGGTGCAGTGGAGAGGGTGTTAATGACCATTCTCCAGCTTCAACTCCCACATTTTCGTGGTACCCAAGAAAGGAGGAAAGTTTCGTCTAATTATCAATCTTTCCTACCTAAACAAATTTCTACAGGAGGAAACCTTCAAGATGGAAACAGCAGCTTCAGTCAGAAATGCCATAAGGCCTGGCCACTGGACGGTTTCCATCAATCTTCAGGATGCGTATCTTCACATCCCTATCTTTCCTCCTCACAGGAAGTACCTCCGGTTTTGCTTGGACGGAGAGGTCTTCCAATTTCGCGCTCTGCCATCCGGTCTAGCCTCCGCACCCAGACCGTTTACCAGGGTCATGGGAGTAGTTGCAGCCGACTTAGAGTCACTGGGTATCCCAATCCTCCAATATTTAGATGATTGGTTGATCCACAATGGAATGCTCGAGTCCCTCAGAATCGACCTGTCTTGCTGTTGATCTATAGTGACCAGACTGGGTCTCTTACCCAACCTAGAGAAGTCGGAGCTTTCTCCATCTCAAGATTTAGTCTACATGGGGATGAGTTTCCTTACCAACAAGGGGATAGTCTGTGTCCCTTTGGACAGAGTAGACAAGATCATGTCCCATTGGAGGCACTGAGAGCCAAGAGCACGTTGTCAGCTTGTCTTTTTCTTTCTCTGCTGGGGACCTTGAACTCCGCAGCGGACCTGGTCACCCTAGGCAGATTACACTTGCGTCCTCTCCAGTTTCTCCTTTTGAAAAACTGGAAACCGCACAGGGACCCTCTGAATGTCTGGATTTCTCTAGGTCAGTCCTTCCACCATCGTCTGTCTTGGTGGACCAATCGGGACCGGTTTCTTGCTGGAGTTCCTATACATGTTCCCGATAACCACTCCTACCTGTTCGCAGATGCATCAGATTCAGGGTGGGGCGCTCATCTGGAGCCAGAGGGTCTGATTCTTCAGGGTTCGTGGTCCCAGGAAGAATCTACCCTCCACATAAACAATTTGCAAATGAATGCAGTGTGCTTAGCCCTTCAGGGGTGCTTCGACAACATAAGTGGCCACTGCATGATGGTCTCCTCAGACAATACGTCAGTGGTGGCCTACCTCAGAAGACAAGGAGGCACTCATGCCCCTTCTCTCTGCATGGGGGTTTGGAACCTCTTTTGTTGGGAAACCTCGGAAGAGATTACCCTTTGAATTTGCCACATTCCTGGCAAAAAGAATATTTTGGCAGACAGTCTGTCCAGGAAAGGATGGATAGTCATCACGGAGCGGTCTCTGCACCAATACATAGCAGATACCCAGTTTAGACTTGGGGGGACACCCTTGGTGTACTTGTTTGCCACAAGGCTGAACAACAAGCTCCCCTTTTACATCTCCCCAGTCCCCGTTCAGAGAGCCTGGGCAGTGGATACTTTCAGCCTGAATTGGGATCGTCTGTTCTTCTATGCCTTCCCACCCTTCAGGATGATTCCACTAGTACTTCACAAAGTAAGGAACTCCACTGCTCAGCTCGTGTTGATAGCCCCTCTGTGGCCCCAATGATTGTGGTTCAACGATCTTCTCAACCTGCTGGTAGACCAGCTCAGGATGTCACTCCAGAGGAGGGACCTTCTATACATGGGTTCTCTTATGCTCAACAGCCCACAGATTTTCCACCTTCACGCTTGGCTCATCTCAAATGATCTTTCCACCAGGAGAAGTTTTCGAGCAAGTTGCCAAGTGCATTGTTCAATCCAAGAGGCGATCTACGTCTTTTGCGATTGGTGCAGTAGGAAACGTATCAATCCTAGCTGTCCCTCGTTGAGCGCAGTTGCTGATTTTCTTTCTGTTTGAAGAGAGACAATGCTCAGTTTTTACTATCAAGGGCTATAGGGCAGCCCTTTCTAATACTCTCAAATTTTTGAAGGGTCCGGCTATTGGTGCGGACTCTCACTTAGCAGACCTGATCAGGTATTTCGAACTGCAAATACCAGTGTCTCGCTTTCTGATGCCTAGGTGGAATCTCATGTGTCTTGTGGTCCCTTAATAAATCCCCCTATGAACTTTTTAGTGAGGCTTCTTTCGAGAACCTTACCTCAAGACTTTTTTTGCTCTCCTTAATGTCCACGAGACGAAGGAGCAAGCTTCATACTCTATCCATAGAACAAGGCTGTTTGAGATTCTTTGGGAATTATGAGTCATTTGCTCTCCTTTGCCAACCAGATCCCCAGTCTCAGTCGTACCTAGACTGGGGATGATTAGGATAGACTTTTATGTCCAGCTGGAGCTTGCCAGTACCTTACCAAGAGGGATCTTTCTTTCATGAAAATTAAAGTTCATGTGGTTGAAGCCATTGCTACCTCATGAGCCTTATTACCTCATTTGTCTCTTGAGGATGTGATGAAAGCTGCGTTTTGGCAATCTCACACTACCTTCTCCTCCTTTTACCTTTGCTTCTTGGTTCACCAAAGCAAAGGCATATTTTTCTTTGGGTCCACTAGTCGCAGCTCAAAAAAGTGGCCCATGCGGATACCATCCGGCAGTAGTCAACACCTCTACAGTGTGGGTGAGTATTCCCTGTTATTTTCCTTAACCAGTTGTGAGATCATCAGCCTCCCACCAAACTGGCAAATTCAGCTATGCAATAGCAACAGAGTAAGCTATTACTGATATTAAAATGTAGCTTTTGGGGGGGGTAAAACTAATTTTAATTATGTAATACTTACTTTTTGTTATTGGCAGATTCCCTCCTCCCTCCCCACACTGATGTACCACTAGTAAGGCTACATCCTGAAAAGAATGAAGTATGAATTGTGGGCGTCATGTGCTCAGACTGGGGGGTTTACACAGAATCCTATTTACTAGAACTTTCTAATCAACCCTATGGGAGGATGAATTCTCATCATACGGTCGGGTATTCCCTGTCATGGAAATAGATTAGCTACGCAATAGCAACAGGTTAAGTATTACATAATTAAAATTAGTTTTATCCCCCAAAAACTACATTTTTAGTTATTTACTATTGTATGTTAATGCGTTAAGTACATGAATTCCTTTGTAAGACCTATCGCCATCTAAGATTTTCAGGAGATCAATTGTTTTTTCTGTTTTAATTTTACGTAATTTGTCTAGTCCACTAAATATTTTCTCATTTGTTGAGTCAGTGTGTTTTATGTTTACTGGTCCCCACTGATAAATATCTTACTTGATGTTGGCATCCCACTCATAGTCTATAATACCAGTAGTGTAGCTAGCAAATTGTTGGCTTCAGTGTCTACGCTTTCTATCTTTATCAACAAGCTTTGTAATTTCAGCGCAATGACTTTTACAGGGTGTCAGCTATTGTGTAAGATTAATCATCCAACTTTAGTTACAGTTTTTAGATGACAACTTAAACAACAATTAACATACACACACAAGGCAAAATCATGTACTCTAAGGTACTGGCCATTTAATGGGGGCGGGGCACACCAATTTTCTTTTGAGGCAAAATATTTTATTTTCTTTTAACTCAAGATATAAAAAAAATTCTTCAAATAATATAATGGATATAATATAGTGTCTTTTTGCTATAAATCAGAGCGAGATATTTTTTCCAGCTATTTGAGAGCTGGACATTTTTTAAAATAAAATCCCAGGCCCCTGCCCCAGAAAATTAGATTGTTGGTCCCTAATATAATTGCGGTATAACTTGGTACTTTTCGCGGTATGTTAGAAATACCACGGTGCAAAACATTATTGTGGTACCCAACTCTAAAAAGTGTGGTTGCTTCTTATATTATGCCCATCCATTATTAGGTGACCTGTACATAAGGACAGTTAAGCTAAAATGGTATTGTCTTGTATCATGCATGCATCATCTTTCATCCATCAACGTTTGATATTTGAAGCTTCTTAACACCACTGAACCATTTTCAACCAAATTTAGTGGAGAAAATCCTGGCATGAAGGTATTTTAATTTTTTGCACCCTTCAAATATGGCCACCATTACAGAAAAAAACCAACCAAACAACAACCTTCAAATTACATCTTTTTAAAAACTGCTCAACAGAATTTGACTAGATTTGATAGAAATCATCCTGGCTTAAGGCCTTTCAGGATTGCACAAACTGATTCATCCTCCCAAAAATCTCGGCCATTACCAAAAAGTAGAAAGGGCAAAAAATTAAATGACAGCATCTTACTAATGCAGATTTCTTGGAAAACTGCTCTAGCAATGTTGCTGTTAGGTGGAAGTCAGCCAGGTGAAGTGATTTTAGGCCAACTTGGGCCTCCTGTAATTCCCAAAGTCTGCAGACTGTAATAAGACATGTTCCGATCTGGAGATTTTGTCTCCCATGCAGGATAACCTCCAAGATTAATTCAAAATTGGTTGAAAATACAGGAAACTCTGGCCGATGCTGGAGATGTATAACAGCTAGCAACCTGGATTACATGAAAGACACTTAGATTATGGCAAGATTGTGAGATTTGAAATTAAATGTTTATCTCTTTTTGAAAGAGAATCAAATATAAAATTATAGTAATGCTCAAATGCACTATTTTCTCTCTAATGTGTTTCTTTGATTGCTTGTGATTACTTGAAAATGTGTTCCAGTATCACCATTTAGCTTTTAGTGTGACTTACAAGTTGTTATTAAAAGCCATGGGGTCTCAGAATTACAATGAAATGAACAGCTCAAGTTAAGGGTGAAAATGGGGTTTCAGAACATAAATATCAGGGTCCAGGGCAAGAAATATAATCCATTTTGGGAGTCGGAAATAAGGTTGCCCCAAAAGGTACTAAACTATGCATTTTAGAGACTCTGTTAAACCTTGTCCTACCATCATAACATTGAAACATCTTTAAATGTATGCAAAGCTTGTGAAATCGGTTTATCAGCAGCATAAAATCCTCATCATACTTACTTGATCACATGAATAAATATTATGTAAATTTAGTTTTCTTGTATTCATTTTTGGCCAATAATTAGCTTTTTTATTTATCTACTTTTTTTTATTTTATTCAGAAATGGCATTTCAAAACTTGTTTATTTGTCATAGACCAGAAGAGCTTATCAGATGGCCTGTTGTCCATTGTCTGTCATCCGTCCATTACCACAAATTTGTTATTGTTCCTCCTCCTAAATTACATGGAGGATTGCTATGAAACTTTATACACGTAATTATCCCATGGTCTAGTTGGTCCTGAATGAAAATGGTGCCACTTGACAGCCAACATGGTTGCCACAGTGGCCATCTTAAAAATCTTGTTATCAGTACTTCTCCTGAATGGATGGTGATATCATCATGGGGTTTTTACTAAAAGACTTTTTATTATGTCAGATTGGTACAGAATGAAAATTGTGCCAACCTGACATTCAGTAAAGGTGCAAAAAAAACAACCTGGCAGCCATCTTGAAAATCTTGTTATCGCTACAGCTCCTGAACGGAAAGTCGTATTGACATGGGGTTTGCACCAGAAGACTTTTTATGATGTCTAGTTAGTCTTAAATGAAAATGGTGCAGCTCGGACATCCAATATGGCCACCACAGCAGCTATTTTGAAAATCTTGTTATTGATTCTCCCCCTGAATGGAAAGTCATATCAACATGAGATTTTCACTGAAAGATTTCTGATGATGTCTACTTGGTCCTAAATGAAAATGGTGCCAATCTTACATACTGTATGACCACCATGGTAGTCATCTTGAAAATCTTGTTATCATTATTCCTGAATGAAAAGTCATATTGACATGGGGATTTCACTAGAAGACTTCTTATGATGTCTGGTTGGTCCCAAATGAAAATGTGCTGATCTCACCTCCATTATGGCTGCCACACTGGCCATCTTGAAATTTTTTTTATCGCTACTTCTCTTAGATGGATGGTCACATCGACATTAGGTTTTCACCAAAAGACATCTTGTGATGTCTTGTTGGTCCTAGATGAAAATGGTGACGATCTGACATCCCATATGGCCACCATGGCAACCATCTTGAAAATCTTGTTATTGCACAAAAATGTCAGATGGTTTCAACACTCAGCAGTTGAAAAGAAGAAATTATCTTATCTTGAATTCCTGGATATTCTTTTCAGTCAAAGCATCAGTCCCTTTGAGGGACTCTTGTTCATACAGAGAACTTTTGATTAAAAATGGTTAATTTTTAGGTACTTAATAAAATGATTATTTATATTTTTACCTATAATTATTTGTACAATAAAAATAATTATTTAAGAAGCAAAGGCCATTTATGCATAGTATGTAATCAAATTTAAAGATTTATGCCTTCATGATTCCAGTAAAATATGAAGTTACATTTTTATCGTTTCAAATAGCTATAAAAAGTAAAACATATCTCAAGAAAAAAAGAACAAAACTATATTTTAATCATTGTTTGCAAATATTGTCACTGCAGACAAAATGGGCACATGAATAAATAAGTAGTTCCTTTCTGGTGTTATGAACATAATAACTTTTATTTTTTTGCACTACATTATGTGATTTTTTGTATGTAAATGTTTTTAATTATTTAAAAGTATACACAAAATTACAGTTTAATAGCAGTAAGACAATACCTGTCAGTAATTGCCTGCTTATTGTACCTTCTGGGATGCTAAGTCCCCTTGTTCGAGCTCATAATTCCAACCTCCCATTTTATTGAATGTTCAAGAAATCTAGAACTGAGAGAACTTACAACCAATATGACTACTACCAATATGACTAAACCAATATGACTACCACGTCTTTGGTTCATCCAGGATGCTCGTCCTCTTTTCCGTGGACAATTGTAAGTCATGTCCATTTCACTCTCAGAAAATTGCCTTCATTTATGTGTTAAATGCGTTTTTCGGCAAATTAATCTAATTTTCTGTTTTAATTCAGTGATTATCCCAACAGACCTTGCATTATTTGATTGTGCATTTAGCTGTCTTGATACTTATGGGCATTTTATTCTTCTCACTATACTCCTCGATCCCTGGAGAGGATGGGATCCATATCCCCTCAATTCCAGGAGTATTATAATAATAATAATAATAATAATAATAATAATAATAATAATAATAATAATAATAATAATAATAAAGCATTGAATATAAGCTATATATATATATATATATATGGACATAATAAACAGAAAGTTTTGTAAGAACATGATCCAACTAGGTACATTGTGTATATACAGTACAAAAATTGTGAGACAAAAAATGGAAGGTTTGAGAATTTATACTTTAAGTTGTAATGTATTTGTCAAATCAACAGGTTCCACGTTTCATCCATTGAATTAGATGATAATTAAATGCATTTATATTTGTACTTTCTCTAATTTCCTTTGGGATTCGATTCCAAATTAGTGACCCCGAATATTTAAAACTTTTCTTAAATAGTTCTTTATTTGGTATTGGAATGCAAAGGTGGTTAGCTGAATTGATCTTAAATTGGGAGTGTTGCCTTGTTTTCTAGCATGAAATAGTTCCTTGAGATATAATATATATGGGATCTTCCTCTTCTCTAGAGAAGAGTACTGTCCCAGTGGGACAGTTTCATTCTGAGTCCTGTGGGACTCTGAGAACATAACTCCTCGCTCCAAGGAGAGTTTGAGACCAATCACTCCTTGATCCCAGGATGATATGGGATCTGTCTCTCATGAATTTATGAGACGTATTACTCCTGAAAAGTTGCAGAGCTGTATCAAAGTAGGCACTTTTTAATCCCAGGAGAGTATGGGATGTGTGTCTCATGGAGTAGAGAGACATAATGCTCCTGAAGAGTCACAGCACTCTATTAGGGTTAGCAGCCCAGTGAAGGCGCCAGAGACCAGATCATGCGCCCCTGAGAAGGGAAAGTGATATCACCCTGATTCGTCTGCTGGAAGCTTGTCTATCAGATCATCATCACCTGACCGGTCACTGCGCTTCAGTGGAGTGCCCTCAGCAGTAGGGGTTAGAAATTGGGTTGATACCTCCCCCCCCCCTCCATTCTACCAATCAGTCCTGTTGGGGATAGGAAGTCAGCATGTACTCATCCAACTGTGGACTTTTTGGGTTTTATGGGGTTTAAAGCCATTTTTCAGCACATGATAGGCTATACGTGAGGCCAGTATATCTGGTGAAGAGAGAACCACCAACCCATGGGAAGCTGCTGGCAAGCTTTCTCACATACTCACGTTGGTCGAGCCAAGGTGATATGTGTGAGTGAGCTGTAAAGGCAAGCACCTTAGACCACTCAGCCATCTGGGGCCCCTTCCAGCTAGGGAAAGGGATCAGATCAGCGTCTCCCCCTTTCCTATGTTCCCTTTCAATCCCTACAGGATGTGGTGACATCTATTCCAGGAAGTGAGTCTTCCTCTCCATTAATGGTGCCATGGTTGCCCATCCCTTGGTCTCATAGCATTTCAGATGTGGCCAGTCATGGACCTGTATCTTCTGCTCATGTAGAGCCAAACAAAAGGAGGGGGGCCAGTCCTCTCCTACCAGACCATCTAGGAGGGAAGTCTGCAAGTAAGGGCGGTAACGCAGTCCCCATGAGGAGTTGCAGAACATAGATACACTTATCGGAGGGACCAGTAGCATTTCTGGTCCTCCTTAAAAGGGTGTTAGTAGGGGTGGTCCCACCACACCCTGTGAGGAGTTGCAGGATGAGGATACCTTTCTCAGTCTCCCTCTCCTGAGAGAGATGCTGGGTCAGGAAGTTCTGTCTCCCCACAGGAGCAGAACAGGACGATGGCATCCTTTCAGTTTTGGTGGACTCAATGAGTTTGCCAAGGAATCGGTCAAGATTTGGTCTTTTGATAAGGCAGTAAATGAAGTATACTGCCTTCTTCTCCCAGATTGGTGTCCCAAGTCTTTGGGTGTGAAGGACGAGAAAATTGTCTTCAGTTTGGAGTCATTTTTATTTAAGCATGAAAATTATATCACATTGGCCTAGTTTTGGTATGGTCAAGTTTTTCATCACGATGTATCCACATATTAATTTTCATGAGTGTAGGTGAAATAGTGTCTAAGATTTTTAGAGCTTTTATCAAAAGGGTGTACAAAATGGAAAATACCTCACAAATGACTCAATGAATTTTTGTCTTTTTTATTTCATTTTTTTCTATTTCAAACTTATTTATCATGTATCTTTCAATGGATTTTGGGCTCAGATTTTTCTGTATGTAAAAAAAAATAAAATTGCAAAGATTTAATAAGAAAACAGCTCTATATGAAAATTTAAAGTACAATTTAACCAAAAAATTTTTTTAAATTGATTGTGTGTACAGAAAATTGGAACGTACAAAAATATCATATAGAATATGGTAATTCAGTCGGAAGCTTGATTATCTCACAATTGTTTTTTGCAAAAGTAGTGCCATGGAGTCTTCCAAGCAATTACTTAATGTCCCATGCAATTACTTAATGTCCCATGCAATTACTTAATATCCCAAGTGATTACTTAATGTCCCAAGCAAATGACAGATGTATCATCTCCAGAAGATTAAGTCTTAACAAGTTTAACAAGGCAAGTAATACTTAGCCCCACTTAATCTTTTTTCTAAACAGCTGGAAAAATATATTCCTTTCCTTTTTAATGAGACATCATCTTAGACAATTGTTTATTCTGTATACTGGTAACTTTTTTATACTTCTGAAGGTGGGTCACAGTAACGCCTCCACCATTATACTCAAGACTTTCAGAGTTTTTCATGAGCTTTTTATAATTTGTGGGTAGATTTTATTTGAAAAATATCAGTTGAGATGCACTTTTGTTTCCAGAGAAAATTACTCATTTTCTGTTTTTCAGTATTCAAAACAAATGATGCTCACAAATAAAATGAAATTTAGTCCTGTCAATGTATTTAATATATTTACAATTTTTTTTTTGATTCTAGAACAATTATCAAATTAAATTATAATGTTGTCTACATTTCCACTATTCTGTATATATTTTTTGCACTTTTTCATGCAAGAGAAATTTGTATGCAGTCAGGTTATATTATTTCAGTCGTTTTTGGTTTCTCCAACACAAAGCATTGCCATAAAAAACATCAGATAAACAGATTCATTTCATTGATGACATCTAAGAAATCATTCTCGCCTCTGTAGTGTCATATACATTGTAAAAAAAAAGTGATTGTTGGATCAACCGGTGTGAAATAAATGAGAATAGACTTTATTTAAATCACAATTTGAATTTTTCATCTACAAGTTTATCTGAGTTCCACAGGTATGCAATTTCTTTATCTATTTTGTGCCAAGTAGAGCATTTTCAGATATTTCATTAAATGACTATTGAGATAAATTCCTAACAGTGTTAGGTGAAGCTACAAAGCATCTGTAGATATAAGAAAATCAGATACGCTTACCTGAAGTAAAAGTTGATCAAAAGTAAGATAAAGCCTACTTGAAGGTTCAAATTGGCAATAACATTTGAATCAAAACTATCAGTTCACATGTGCCTGTCTCTAGCCTGTCTCCAGCCTTATATGTGTGTTTCTGTTGAAGCAGGTATAGATTCTGTGTATTGAACTTATGGGCAGTTGGACATACTGGTGCTAGAATGTTGTTTGCATATTCATTACCATATATGATGAACCATAAATGATGAACTCAAATGCTTAAACATAGACCACGATTTATAATCTCCATGTTTTCAAAGAAGCATGGGGATTTTGTGATACAGTCCATATGTATATGTGGTTGTATCTTTGTAATGGTTTTGAACTCCTCCTGCACTGTTAAAGTTAGACACATGAAACTTTGGTCAGGGGTTGTGTAGACTGTGCCACCACTTTGGAATTCCAATCTTCTCCCTGGGAGTAGGGTACATGTAGTGTGTGGGGTCAGGTTGATTTGACATAAATTTAAAATATTACCAGGTTATGTCCGGAGTTGTTTGTCTCTGATCTCATAAAATTGCCATGTGTGATCAATGACCGAAGTGGCAACACATATTGGGCTGGTAACCATGGGTCATGCCCTAGGGTTATTTCCCTACCCATGAGGAAATTTTCCCCTCATCATGACATAGAAACTATTGAGATCCTCACATTATAACTATATTTGTGCTTACTTGGCATGACAAGACAAATTTACATGCAACTGACATTGGCCCCAGGGTCCATCCTACCCCCCCCCCAACTGTACTTAATCCATGTGTCATAACTTGAAAACTATCAGGATCCTCAATCTAACCATGTACATACTTACTGTGCATGAAAAGACGAATGCACATACCCAACTGACATTTGACCCTGGGTCAGTCCATTCACACAAGGACCTATCCTAGAGGTTCAAACTTGAAGTGGAGGTCAGAATGGTGAAACATGGGGGTATGTGTTTTACAAAGACATAATTCTGTAATCTTCATTTGCAGATGATTTGGTTTGAATGCTCTATTTACACCTCTTTAGTTGGTACATGTTTTACATGTGTAAATCTTTAATACTGGAAGCCATACTCCAATCAAAAATTGTATGAGGATTCATTTTCATCTCCACGTGGTTTAAAAGAAGTGCGGGAATATTTGTATCTAGTCTGTAAATAAGTATGTATGGTTGTACGTGTGGAATATTGTATCTAGTCTGTAAATAAGTATGTATGGTTGTACGTGTGGAATATTTGTATCTAGTCTGTAAATAAGTATGTATGGTTGTACATGTGGAATATTTGTATCTAGTCTGTAAATAAGTATGTATGGTTGTACATGTGGAATATCCTTGAACTAATACACAGCTAGAGACATGAAACTTGGTCAGTGATAGCCATTTGGGTATAGATTTTGCCAGCACCTTAGGAATTTTTATTTTGCCACTGGGGGTGGGGCTATGGGGATAGGGGTGACTTTCCGTAAATTTCAAATAACACCTGAATTGCTTCTCTGAAATGTCTCAGATTTGGCATGTGTGATCTGTTGGACATCTGGGTTGTGCCCCTGGGTCTTTCACTCCCCAACAGGAACTTAGGTCCTGGGTTATAACTTAGAAAGTATTGAGATCCCCATCCTATAACCATAGTTACACTTAGTCTTATTGGGCATAAAAATACAAAAATGTATACATGGAATTGCATTGATCCCAGGGTCAATCATTATCACAGGGACTTAGCCCCTGGGTCAGAACTTAAAAACTATTGAGATCCTCACCCAGTAACCATAGTTACACATTCTGGACATTAAAAGACAAATATATACATACAATTGAAATTGACCCTATGGTCCATCCCTATCCCCAGGGACTTAGTCTCAGGGTCATAACTTGGACACTATTGAGATCCCCACCCTATAACCATAGTTACTCTTTTTGAGCATGAAAAGACAAAGGTATACATACAATTGACTTTGGCTCCAGGGTCCATCCTTACCTCCTAAAGGACTTAGCCCCTGGGTTATAGTTTGGAAGCTCTCAAGATACCTACCCAATAACCATGTATATTCCTATTTTGCATGAAAGGACAAATGCACATATCCAACTGATATTTGCCCCCTGGACAGTCCTTACCCTTAGGGACCTTGCCCCTTGGACAGTCCTTACCCTTAGGGACCTTGCCCCTTGGACAGTCCTTACCCTTAGGGACCTTGCCCCTTGGACAGTCCTTATCCTCAGGGACCTTGCCCCTTGGACAGTCCTTATCCTCAGGGACCTTGCCCCTTGGACAGTCCTTACCCATAGGGACCTTGCCCCTTGGACAGTCCTTATCCTCAGGGACCTTGCCCCTTGGACAGTCCTCACCCTTAGGGACCTTGCCCCTTGGACAGTCCTTACCCTTAGGGACATAGTGCCTTGGACATTTCTTACCCTTAGGGACCTTGCCCCTTGGACAGTCCTTATCCTCAGGGACCTTGCCCCTTGGACAGTCCTCACCCTTAGGGACCTTGCCCCTTGGACAGTCCTTACCCTTAAGGACATAGTGCCTTGGACATTTCTTACCCTTAGGGACCTTGCCCCTTGGACAGTCCTTACCCATAGGGACCTATCCTAAATGTTTTTAATGAGGGTCAGAAGGGAAAAGTGTAGGGATATGTGTTTGATTATTGTTCAAATAAATTTTTAAAATATATTCTACAATCACAGTATGACATCAGATTTAAACAACATCAGATTTGCTGGAAATTAAGACTTGAGTGTTACAATCATCCTTTGCACATTATATGTGAGGTCTTATTCTTGGAGATTGGGTCTCTGGTGATTTTAATTTCAGGAATACCAGCAACTTGTATAGCAATTATAAGTAGCTTCTTTGGGGTCTGTCAAGTGATTCTGTCAATCCTGTTTAATAGTAACAGCTGTAATAGTTAGTTTATTGTGGTAATTACAGTCATCTCTCACTATAACTGTTTAAAGGAGCCATACTGTGTTATGGTGGATTCGCCTTGTACTGAGGTATATTAGACATAGTATTACCATTACATAATGTAGTGGGATCCATGACCATACCCACGTATTAAAGTGTACCATGTTATACTGATGTGCCTTAGGGTGAAGACCACTGTATAAGTTAGACTCTACTTGCTTAGACAGGGACTGTGTTATACTGATGTGCCTTATAGTTAGAGACCAAAATTAGACTCTCTACTTGCTTAGACAGGGACTGTATTATACTGATGTGCCTTAGGGTGAAGACCACTGTATAAGTTAGACTCTCTACTTGCTTAGACAGGGACTGTGTTATACTGATGTGCCTTAGAGTGAGAGACTGTATAAATTAGACTCTCTACTTGCTTAGATAGGGACTGTATTATACTGATGTGCCTTAGAGTGAGAGATTGTATAAATTAGACTCTCTACTTGCTTAGACAGGGACTGTGTTATACTGATGTGCCTTAGAGTGAGAGACTGTATAAATTAGACTCTACTTGCTTAGACAGGGACTGTGTTATACTGATGTGCCTTAGAGTGAGAGAACTGATGTGCCTTAGAGTGAGAGACTGTACAAGTTAGACTCTCTACTTGCTTAGACAGGGACTGTATTATACTGATGTGCCTTATAGTGAAGACCACTGTATAAGTTAAACTCTCTACTTTCTTAAACAGGGACCGGTGTTATACTGATGTGGCTTATAGTGAGAAACCACTGTATGTTGGTACTGATCATGATGCAGTTGTTGGCATCATCATCATCATAGTCATTGCTGTTGTTTTTGTTGCTTTTATTATTATTATTATTATTATTATTATTATTATTATTATTATTATTATTATTATGTTACTCAAAAATCAGTGTAAAGTTTGTCATTACAAATACTCACACATTTTCAGATAAACTCAATCTACAAAACTGCATGCAGCCAGACACTATATATCTTGTCCATATTATCTGTTAGATAAATCATTTAATACATGGAACCAATTACTGGCTGCATCAGAGCCCAGTCAGTAAGGAGGCAATTCGTTATCAGACCAGTTTCATCAAATCCTTAAGACCACTAAATATAAATAATGGTTTTGCTAATTCATTTTATTAAGTTTTTAGAGGGCGACTTTCAGAAAATAAATTACTTTCCTCCTGATTGTATTTTGCCAAGACATTTGACAAGATGAAATGTAGATATTTGAAAGTCAGATGAGGGTTAGGGTAGAGAATCTATAATAAAATGGTTGTAATTTCTCAGATTAAGGAAAATTATTTGACACATCATTTTATTTGAATGATTAAGGTTTAGATCATTGTGATTGGAATAAAGGAAAGTACTTTATTTGTACAGAATCTGTACTGATTTGCAGGGCTGGACATTAAAACAGTTGTCCTGTTGCCTGGGACCTGTACTGATTTGTAGGGTTGGACATCAAAAAGGTTTTCCTGTTGCTGGGACCTGTTCTGATTTGCAGGGCAGGACATTAAAATAGTTGTCCTGTTGCCTGGGACCTGTACTGATTTGTAGGGCTGGATTTTAAAACAGTTGTCCTGTTGCCTGGGACCTGTACTGATTTGTAGTGCTGGACATTAAAATAGTTGTCCTGTTGCCTGGGATCAGTACTGATTTGCAGGGCTGGACATTAAAACAGTTGTCCTGTTGCCTGGGTCAACTGGAAATTGAATTTGGACAAGTAAAATTTGCAAGAGGCTTCAAGAACTATGCTATCAATTCATTTATTTGGTTTGCAAAAGTGTATATAGTCAAAAAGTATATACATGTAGTCAAAAAGTGTATATATAGTCAAAAGTGTATATACATGTAGTCAAAAAGTGTATATACATGTATAGTCAAAAAGTATATATAGTCAAAAAGTATATATATATAGTCAAAAAGTGTATATAGTTAAAAAGTGTATATAGTCAAAAAGTGAACTTCTTTAGATCTGTTTACCATCAAATTTCATAAACAAGTTTATTGTTGGTATCACCTGATTGTATATCAGAAAAGAAATTCATGAAAGTTTTTGTTGACAATTGACAATTACTTTCTGAGCAAGTGAATTTTACTATTAAACGGACAATGTCTGTTTGTAATATAATCCTTGCAGGAGACAAAAAAAGACAAAATCAAAATATAATATTGAAATATATATATCTCTGTTTTAAAAATTTCCAATTTAATTCCAGCTCAGGTTTGAAGAGAATAGAAAATTTTGTTTGATTGACAGACAGGCTTTTGATGCTTACAGTGGAAGGAAATAGTATTTCATAATTATTTTGTAGCCATTCTTGCTTATACACTTTCAAGAGATGCACATGATATATACTTTAGCTTTAATCCGTTTCATATGCCCAATATGCTATGATGTGCATCTGTCTGTTCATCTGTCTGTTTATTTTTATTTTCCACACAATAATTCTAGTTCTAGACCCCATACCTTAACCAAAGTTTGTGGATGTCTTGCACTTGGGTAAGGAAGAAACATATAGATATTAGGGTCAAAAGGTTAGAGGTCAAGGGAATAGTAACTCAAATTAGAAGTCCAGTATAATCGTTGTACTTTAGACAACCTCCAGCAGGCTCAGGGATGTAGAATAAGCCCAATGTGCTCTCCTGCATGTTGTAAGAAGTGACTAATCGAAGCAGGAGCCATGTTGATTTAGTGGTTAGCATGCTGGACTTGTGATTGAAAGGGTGTGGGTTAAAATCCTACCATTGAATCAGCTCAGGTTGGCTACCATGGTGTGTCCTTGGGCAAGGCACTTTATACCCCCAGAATTTAGGGGATGGGACTAACTAATTTAGGAAAGTTACCAGCTACCATAAGGAAGGGGGCCATGTTTTTTTCCAGTGTATGGAAATTGCCCATTTTCGCAAGGTGGGATCACTGACACATGGAAGGAAATTGTCAGCTCCTGCAAGGGAGGGATCCTTGGCAGTTCCTATTGGAGGGAAATCACCACAACCCAGTAGTGAGACTGGCCTTCCTGATGCAAGGGAAGTGCAGTCTTCTTCTCATACGAGTAGACCTGTGTTTCAATCAAAGGAATCTCGTTTGTTGGAGTAGATTTCCCAGAACAGAGACTCCCTAATAAGGTCTACATTGCCAGACAGCTCATTGTGTGGTGACTGGGTACCAGGCACCAGGTGCCAGGTGCTGAGTAGTGTGTCAAGTGACAGTTACCAAGGGCCTGTCACTGGTTACTGGGCACCAGGCACTGCGTAATGTGTTAAGTGAGAGTCGTTAAAAGTCTGTCACTGGGCAGTGGGTAATGTCACTGGGTAATGTGTCAAGTGACAGACAATGGGTGCCGGGTACCAGATCACTAGTCACTGGGCACTGGGTGCTGATTACCAAGTAGGGTGATTGTTACTAGTCTTCTGTTTCCAGTCTCTGGTCACTGGTCACCATGAACCAGGCACCAGGTTTTGACCACCAATCTAGTGAAAGGGATCAGTTCGATAATCCCACTTTATATTTCTGTTCAGTCCCTATTCAGAACGGGCTCAGAGTTTTGATGACCTATGTAGGGGAAGGGATCTGGTTTCTTGATGTTCTCATTCAACCCCTACGTGGCTTGGGGACTCCCATCACCTGGTGGTTAGTTGGCCATGTCTCTTTTTCCTACCATGACACCATGGAGGACTTTGCCATGGATTAATGGATCAGTGAACCTAGCACACCATAGATCATTCCTGCCTCTTCCATCCTCATTATCAAGGGAAGGGGAGGGGAATTGCCACTCACCACCTCCTGTGTCAAGAGGAAATCGTAAATCCCTTTCTCAAGGGAGATGGGAACAATGGAGTCCTGTACACACTCCCCCCCCCCATGAGAGAGGACAATGAACCCTCAGTTATAAAGTCTCCTTCTCCAAGGAGGGAGATCAGATGGAATAGTCCTGCCTTGCTCCAAGAGTGAAGACAGGATAATGAACTATTAATTTTGGTTGACACAGATGAGTTCCAAGAAGAACCAGTCACTCTGGGCTATTCTGTTTTGGGATTTCCATCTTAGTCAGTCCCACTGCATTAGTCATGTGATGGATGAGGGGGGAGTATGAATATTTGACAAGGCAGTAAACAAGACTATCCCCTTTAAAAACCATGGATATCATGAGATGCTATGATTCTCTCCAGTTTGCAGATGATATCCTGGGCACAGCCTAAAACGGACCTTCGGTTGCCCCCTCACTCAGCCATGATGAGAAAGCTAACTCAGAGGTTGTTTCGATGCCAAGAGACAGGCAGACAGCAGAAAGGGTGGTCTGTCCCCTCTTTTATGCTTTGGCCCTTGGCTTTAGCCTCAAGTAACAGGGTCCATTTGCACTCTTGGCCCCATAAGCCCTCCGCCTTGGACTCGTACTTCCCATGTGGGAATTTTGGCAGGATCTGGTCCCATCTCCTAATTAAGGCTGAAGGCTTGTACACTATGTACCTTAGCCTCCCAAGCTGATTTTTTTTTAGCTGCTTCCCTCAATCTGTTGAAGGAGGAATCTTTGTCTCCAGCTGTGTTGCAGAGATTGTTGGAGGCTGTTGCCAAGACATCGATACATGCGCTCGCGATGTCCATGGTGCTGTTTGCAAAGCTTCACCTCAGTAGGGATGCCATTTTGGAGACATCATAGGTTTTGCTGGAGCAAAGGAGAGCTCAGATCTAAGTCTATCAGATCTGATTAAGGGTCTTCCTACAGAAGTCACCTGACTGGTCTTTGCCTGGTGACTGGGCACGGGTCATTGGAGCCCCTATGGTACGGGAATGGGATCTGGTAGAGTCCCCCCTCTCTCCAAACTGACGTTTCATCACGCAGGGGACTGGGAATTAGCTTACAGATGCCAGATTAGGGAAGGGGATCAGATCAGCATCCCCCCTTCCCTATTATCCCCCTAAATCCCTATGGGATGCAGGGCCGTCCACCACAGGGAAGTGATTGGACCTATCCCTGCATGCAGTCATGGACTTCTGGACCTTGGCTACATGGTAGTGAGGTCAGTGCTGTGAGCTGTGGACTACATTTTCTTATGAAGTTGGGTCAAAAAGGGGGAATGGGATAGACCTTATTCCCCCAATTGCTCTAGGGAGGTGGAGCATCGCTCTCACCCACCTGCTGAGTCCCCTGCTAAGGGTAGTCCATTAGCACCATGGGAGGAGTTATTGGGTCATGTAGTCCTGCCTCCCAGGAGAGAGAGAAGGATGAAGATGTCCTTTCTGTCCTCGTTGATGCACACTAGTTTGATACAGAACAGGCCGATGTGACACCTCCTCCATGCAGGTCCCCTGCCCCTCTTACCCGTCAGTAAAGACAACAGAGGAGGAAGTGAGTTGGTCTGTTGATAAAGCGGTAAATGAGATTTACTGCCTCTTGCCCAGAGACCTGTGTCCCAAAACCCTCAGGTTCTGGTGACTCTAAAGTTATTTCCAGGTTAGAGAAACTTTCTGGGGCAAGCTCTCAACCAGATCTCTTTTTGCTTCCTCACTCGGTTACGATTATGGAGCTCTCACAAAGGTTTATAATTTGTCAAGACTTTGCTAGACAACATAGGTCACCCCCCCCCCCCCCCTGTACGTTGCTGCTCTTGGTAGCTGCTGCTAGCTATAAGGTTCATACCCCTCCCACTTTGGATGCTGAAGTGGCTCAAGTGGACATTTTAGACAGGGACCTGGGCTTGCCTTCCAATGAAAACTCTGGAATCCTTAGAGCAAAAGGTCACTAGTAACCATAGCCTCGCATGCCGAGCTCAGCCTGCTAAGAGGAATCTCTGTTGCCAATGAATTTTCATTATTTGTTGGAAACAGTAGCAAAAACTTCTAGGCATGCGTTGTCCTTAAGCTTCTCCATCTCTGCAGGGATGTTGCTCTGGACACTTCCAAGGTCTTACTAGAGCACAGTAAGAACCTTGTGAGGGCTGCTTCCCTGGAGGCAGAGACTCTCTTCAGAGGGCTCATCCCTCCGTGGCTACTCAGGATTTGAGAGACCAACAAAACCGGCCAAGAAGCAAAATCATCCTGATTGCCCTCAGGGTCCATTGGCTAAATTCTTTAATGCTGTGCATCCGTAATCAAAGCAACAACCCCATTTCAGAGCTCCCCCTCAGCAGTCAGGCCCTAAAAGAGCTCACCACAAAGGCCCAGGGAGGAAGTTCACAGTTCCTTTTCCCCCTTTCGTACGGACAAGGGTGGACAGCCCTGGGGACTCACTCCCTCTCCTGCAGAGTGTACCTCTTCCATGGGTTCCGATAGGTATCAGACTAAGACTCTTTTCAGAGGCTTGGTCTGGCATAACAGTTGATTGCTGGGTCCTTTATAGTTAAAGATGGCTATTGGCTTTGGTTTCGGGATCTCCCTCCTCTAGTAAGGTCCCCCATTTTCTTCCACCAGTTAAATCTGGTGCACTTAAAAAGGAAGAGGTTCACTCCCTTCTTCAAAAGGATGCAGTAGAGAGAGTGTTAAAAGACCAATCTTTGGCCTTCTACTCCCGGGATTTTCCTGGTTCTCAAGAAAGGGGGAAAATCCGGTCTAATTATCGACCTTTCCTCCCTAAACAGATTTCTTCTGGAGTAACCATTCAAGATGGAGACCACAGTCGCATTCAGGAACCATTCAAGATGGAGACCACAGCCTCAATCAGGAATGCCATAAGACCTGGCGATTGGGTGGTCTCCATCGATTTTCAGAATGTGTACCTTCACATCCCTATCTTTACTCCACACAGAAAATACCTCTGGTTTTGCTTGGATGGGGAGGTCTTTCAATTTTGAGCTCTGCCGTTTGGCCTAGCCTCCGCACCCAGAGCTTTTACCACAGTCATGGGAGTAGTTGCAAGCCATTTAAGGTTACTAGGTATTCCAATCCTCCAATATTTTGATGATTGGTTGATCCACATTGGCTGACTAGAGTCTCTCTGACTAGGTCTGTCTTGCTGTTGGTCCATAGTGACTAGGTTGGGCCTTCTGCCAAACCTAGAAAAATCAGAGTTCACCCATCTGTGGATGAATTTCCTCATAAACAGGGGATTAGTCCACGTCTCTCAGGACAGAGTAGACAAGATCCTGTCCTTATTGGAGGCACTGAGAGTAAAGACCACATTGTCAACTTGTCTTTTTCTCTCTGCTGAGGACCTTGAACTCTGCGGCGGACCTGGTTCCCAAGGCAGACTGCACTTTTGTCCTTTGGGCGGTGTGGAAACCGCACAGGGACCCTATGAATGTTCTGGCTTCTCGGTCAGTATTTCCACTATCATCTGATTTGGTGGACAAATCGGGACCGTTTTCTGGCTGGAGTCCCCATGCCCCCCCCCCCCAACCCCTCTCCTACCTGTTCGCAGATGCGTCAGATTCAGGGTGGGGTGCTGATCTAAAGCCAGAAGGACCGATTCTTCAGAGTTCATTGTCCCAGAAAGAATCTACCCTCCGCATCAACAATTTGGAAATTAGGGCAGTGTTCTTAGTCTTTCAGGGGTACACCCACAAAATAAGAGGTCTCTGTGTGATGGTCTTCTCTGACAGCACGTCAGTGGTAGCTTACATCAGGAGACAAAGAGGCATACATGCACCTTCTCTCTGCATGGAAGTTTGGAACCTCCTTTGTTGGGCAACTTCAGACGGAATTACCCTCCGTGTTTGCCATGTTCCCAGCAAAAAGAATATTTTGGCGGATAGTTCTTATGGAATGGTCACTCCACCAATCCATAGCCGACTTCCTGTTCCAACTTTGGGGAACTCCTTTGGTGGACTTGGTTGCCACCAAGCTAAACAACAAGCTCCTCTTTTATGTTTCCCCAGTCCCCGACCAGAGGGCATGGGCAGTGGATGCTTTCAGCCTGAAGTGGGATTATCAGTTCACATACACCTTCCTGCCTTTCAGGATGATCCCACTGGTTCTAAACAAAGTCAGGCACTCCACTGCTCAGCTCATTTTGGTCACCCATCTGTGGTCCCAGCGATTGTGGTTCAACGATCTTGATCTGCTGATGGACCATCACAGGACCGTACCTCAGAGTATGCACACAGGCTCTCTCCAACACAACAGCCCACAGATTCTCCACCTTCACACTTGGCTCATCTCAAACGATCTCTCCGCAAAGAAATTTTTTTTATCAGTGTTGCCAAGTGCATCATTCAGTCCAGGAGAATATCGATGTCTAAGGTGTATGATGCCAAATGGAGAATCTTTTGTGATTGGTGTAGTAGAAAATATGTCATTCCTAGCTGTCCCTATATGGCTGGTTTTCTTTTCTTCAGTTTTGAAGAGAAACAATGCTCGGTTTCTACTGGTACTATTAAGGGCTATCAAGCAGCCCTTTCAAACACTCTCAGATTTTTGAAGGCCTGTCCACCGGGACAGATTCTCACTTTGCAGACCTGATCGGGTATTTTGAGCTGGAAACACCGGTGTCTTGCTCTCTAATGCCTAAATGAAATCTCTTGTGTGTCTTGTGGTCTCTTAATAAACCGCCCTATGAATCTTTGGGTGAAGCTTCCTTCAAGAACCTTACCCTCAAGATGGTTTTCTTGCTCTCATTAGCAAGACAAAGGAGCAAGCTTCATGCCCTATCTGTATATCAGGGCTGTATCAGGTTCAGTGGGAATTATGAGTCAGTTTCTCTCCTTTGCCTACCAGATTTTTTAGCAAAAATGAGCTTTCATTAGTTGCTCCACTCCCGATTGAGATCCCCAGTTTCAGCCGTACCTGTGCTGGGAATGATCAAGATAGACTTTTATGTCCAGGGCTTTACGTTTTTATTTGGCAGCCTCTGAAGGGAGAAGAAAGTATAGTGTTCTGGAATCTTCTGGTTCACCCTAATAGGAGGATGAATTCTAGTCATACGGTCAGCATATTTTCCACCTGGAAGAGTACCGGCTATGCAATAGCAACAAGTAAGTATTAGTATTACATCATTAAAATTAGTTTACCCCTCTCACACACGCACAAAAAAGCTACATTCCACCTTTTGGGATAAAAATTTGTTCTCACCTAGAAGGAGAAAAAATCAGTGTTGTAAATACTGCAAAATTCTATGTTGCCAAATCACCACCTTAGATATCAACCAACTCCCACCCCCAAATAATATTTTATATTTGCCATTTCAAAAAGTACTCAATAAAATGGTTTGAAAGATAGAGACAGTGTTAGAGCTGCCATTGCAACACCCCATGACACCATTTCAAGCTGGTTACTGGATAAAACCACATTGGAAACCTATCAAAACCAAGTTCATCAACTCTTCAGATTCCCTTTCTACACTGTAAGCCTTGCTAAAATCTTAAATTTGAAAACATTAATATCCCAAATCTTACAGGAATTTGATTTACTCATACAATCTGGAGAAAGTATTTTGTTCTCTTGACTGCCCTGTCACATTGTTATTAAGGGTAATGAAAGATAAAAGCTGCCCTGCAGTCATCTGTTTCAGGATGGAAGATTCCATATACTATCTTCAAATGTTATATAAGTCTGTGTGTTCTATATACTTAGAAAAAATATGGGGAATTAAACAAACCCATCAGTGGAGAGTGGCATCCCTCATATAGAACAAGGCACAGAGATGAGGTAATATTGTTCCGATTGCATATTGGACATGCATACATGTACCTGACTCGTACATACTGATTGCATATTGGACATGCATACATGTACCTGACTCGTACATACCACCTGACAGGTGACCCACAGCCAGAACACATACCCTACCAGTGGAACACATTCTTGTTGAATGTATCAACTTCCACCCTGTGAGGTAGAAGTTTTTAACATGAACTTAATTAATTCACTTTATGATGATGCACCACCAGAAAAATCTGGACTTTTTGTGGGAATGTGGTGTATATAAAAAAATTTCACCAAACATTTTCAAGATTTTCAATTTTTTTCCCTACATTTTGTATGCAGTTCTTAGTTTTACATTTATATAAGTTTCTTAAATCAGCACCATATAGCCATTATTGTGCTAACACGTCGTTAAATGCTAATACATAGATACATTCAATTTTCATTTAATAGAGCTTTTCTCCATGCTTGCTTGAATATTTCCTTATAAAAATGTGTAATCTTAGCTTGTTTTTTTAAGTTTTAGCAAAGGACAGAATAATAATAAAATTATAAAAAAGTTGAAATTCATTTATTTTCATATACATGTATGTCATTTTTCATGGTTTTGAAAGAAATTACATTTTTAGCAATATTTACAGCATAAATATGTTCCTGGCAATTATATTGATCTTTTATGTTGGTTTGGTTTTTTGCTTTTGGCACATCAACACTTTAAAGATTATATCATGCTGAGGCAAGTAAATTACCTATCCCAATGACACAGAGGCAAGTAAATTACCTATCGCAAAGACACAGAGGCAAGTAAATTACCTATCCCAATGAGGCAAGTAAATTACCTATCCCAATGAGGCAAGTAAATTACCTATCCCAATGAGGCAAGTAAATTACCTATCCCAATGACACACCACAGTGGCTGATCAGGGATGATATAATGGTCAGGCAAGTAAATTACCTATCCCAATGACACACCACAGTGGCTGATCAGGGATGATATAATGGTCAGGCAAGTAAATTACCTATCCCAATGACACACCACAGTGGCTGATCAGGGATGATATAATGGTCAGGCAAGTAAATTACCTATCCCAATGACACACCACAGTGGCTGATCAGGGATGATATAATTGTCAGGCAAGTAAATTACCTATCCCAATGACACAGCACAGTGGCTGATCAGGGATGATATAATGGTGAGAATCAAACCCACAGCCTTATGGTCATGAGCCCAATGCACTGAGCTGACATGGCTCCAATCTTTTATGTTGGATCTTTAAATTCATGGTTTGAAGAAACCACAAAATCCACACAATTCAGAACCCCATAAATAACAATAAATTCATAGTCATTCTTTACCAGCATTTGTCTAAATCTGTTGAAGTTATGGATTAAAAAAAAAAAAACTTTCAGGGAAATAAAACACAGTTTATTGTTTTTGTCACATACTGTTGAGAGTCTCCTGGCTAAATTCACTTTCAATAACAAATGCCTTGAATTTTATTACACTTGTACTTCTGAAGTCTGCAGGCCTTGAAAAAGAATGTGTCTGAATCAATGGATTTCTGCTTACTTCTTGAAGCCATTATTGTAGTTGATTGATTCCACCTCAGAGAAGGCTATCAACCACGTAGTTCCATGCCACTGTCTTGTAGTATATGAACCATGTACACGTAGTTCCATGTCACTGTCTGGTAGTATATCAAACAGTTCTCAATTTTTTATTCAGGAGGGTGTTTAAATTTGCAAATATCCAATACCTATTGCAGATATAGCTAAATAAAAATTAATATTAAAAATGTGTTTTACAGCTATTTTTTTTTTTTTTTTTCAACGATTTGAGGAAACAAGTGGATGTGGATCTTTGACAATCCATCCAAATTTAACCCTGTTTAAAAGATAGAAGAAGTTATTGATTGAAGGAATGTGGTGGCATTCCCTCCCATCTGCTGGAGTGGTGTAGTCACCCCCAGTTCCGGACCAGTTTCGTTATCCATGTAACACATCAGAGGAAAAAGTTCAGGTTGATACATTTGTTCAACTGATCACCATGTCTCGACAGTGTGAGGTTTATAAACTCCCTAGCAGCCGGTACAGCTGCCTTTTCGGTCATGTGACATAGGCACAGCTGGTTGGTAGTAGGCAAACATATCACAAATCAAGGGTTTGCAGCTGGTGCACTCGGGTCGAATGATATTATCTTTTAATGCAGCCAGGATTTGACTGTCATTAATGATACAAAAGTTAAAAATCGTTTGTTTTTGGTGGGGTTGGGGTAAAGAAGAGGTAGCTAAACAACTCTAATTATTTATTGAACCCTCGTGGAACAAGATCTTATGTGTAACCTCGAAATAACTAACCAACCTCACACTTACCCACACAACTACAGAGCAGATGAGTATGAAACAGCCTTCCAAAAGGCCAGAAAAGCTCAAAGTTTCATGGGTAAATCATTCGCAAATATGTATGATGTTTATATACTTAACTTTATCTATGATTGTAAGTTGTATGGTTATTTAAAAATACATACTTAACTTTTGTCCATGCTTGTAAGTTGTGACATGTGTCAGGTAGGGCGGTGTTTTTCCATTAGAATTACTCATATTGTGTTGTGACATAGGTTATGTACGCATGTGTATGTGTTGTTGAATTCAAATATAATTTGAGAGGAATTATTTAAAATATTCATTGGAATTACTAAAGTGCTCATTGACTTTTGGATTAATACATGATTTTGGGATTTATGTGAACTCATTCAAATACATTCTGGATTACATCTTTGTGGTACATCAGGACATTTAAGGCTATTGGAATTCATTCAGAACATTCTATTATTTTAGAATTGTGATTAGGAAATTTAGGATTATTTGGAATTTAACTCGCAAATTGTAAGTGTCTTTTGAATTTTCACTTTAATTGTCTTGATTTTACTTGATTTTATTGGTGTCACTTTCTTTCTGTTACATATTTTAAGACCTAGAGTCATAACAGGAGACACTGAGATCTTTGGGCACTTTTTTGCATGGTAGTCATCTGCTAGACTGAATAGAGATATTGAGCTTGGAGACTACGAGCCTGTGATCAGTCCAGCATTCCGCACTTTTCATAGCCTTCGTTATTTGGACATCCTGCCTGTCTCTTCTCCTGACGATGAAACAGTCATTGAGATGCCAGTGCTCAGAGTGCACGTGCATCCAAGACGTCTTGTTGCAGTTTGGCAGATGGAAGACTGTGTTGGTGATTAGATGTTCGTGTTCAGCACATTTTCTCAGTAGGAGTCCATTGTTGTTGCATTTGCCAGAGCCATTTGACTAAATTTGATAGAAGCATCCAGTCATGAAGAGCTTTCAGGTTTTTATAAACGATGATAATCAATCAACAAATATGGCCACTGTTATTAAAAACAGAAAAACCTTCTAACAACTTTTCTAAAAGCGCTCAATAGAATTCGACCACATTTTACAGAAAGCATCCTAACATGAAGGGCTTTCAAATTTTTCACAAATGATCTGGCATAAAAATCTGGCAGCAGTATCTAAAAGTAGTAAAACCTTTAAACAGCTTTGTTTGAAAAGCCACTCAACAGAACTTAATCATATTTGACTGAAAACATCCTGGTATGAATGGCTTTCAAATTTATGCAAATGATGCAAATCTGCCTTCAAATATGGCCACTCTTTCTAAAAATAGAAATCCATTAAATGATTTATTCTTAAAAACTGCTGAACTGAATTTGACTAAATTTTACAGAAAGCATCATGTATGAAGTGCTTTCAACTCTGAGTAAATGATGCTTACATATATCTGTTCTCATATATGGCTACTGTTACTAAAAACAGAAAAACATAAAATGACATTTTCTCAAAAAATGCTGAACAGAATCCGAGCATAAAGGGTATTCCATTTTATACAAATGATGCTGATCTGCTATTAAGTATGGCCACTGTTACTAAAATTAGAAAAACCTTTAAACATTTTCTTCTTAGAAACCACTCAAAGAATTTGACCAAATTCTTTTACAGAAAGTGTCTTAGCTTAAAATCTTTTCAGGTTTATACTAATGTTACTGAACTGCCTTCAAACATGGGCACAGTTACTGAAAATAGAAAAATATTTGAACAACTTTATCTCAGAAAACTGCTCAACACATTTCAACCAACTTTGGCAGAAATCACCCTGGCATAAAGGCCTTTCAGTATTGGACAAATGATGATGATGTGCTATCAGATATTAATGAAGATACAAAAGATAGAGAAACTTTGGAACAATTGTTATCATACCATATGTAATCAACAACATTGGAAGAAGTTTCTTCAGAAAGCATTCTACTGACTTAGATTTCTTGGTCAGCTGCTCTTGCATTTGGTTATGAAGCATATGTCAGTCAGGTGAGCGACCTCATGCCCACATGTACCTCTTGTTTTAAGTTTTCATTTCTGGTTCAAAAATGGTCAAAGATCCCTTGTTTGTTTCGTTTCTGTTTTTTTTTTTTGGGGGGGGGGGGTATACAACCTGCAATCACTATTCAGATATTGTCATTTTTCCATAAGTCAATGCTTAATGAGGGGCCTATCCGATTTTTAAAAAAAATTTGATAATTTTTATTTATGACAGCTTTTTCCACTGATATCCATACATCATAGGATTAGACCAACAAGTGCTTCTCAGCCCTTTTTCTGACATTACTGGTCGTGACAGAGAACAACTGTGTAGAAGGAAATTAAATATCAGATGGTCCACCCCATAAAAAATATGGATTTCTGAGGGCTCGCAACTAACAAATTCAGTTATTTAGACTGACCCTTCTGTCGATCTAGTGTATTGAATCTTTCCACTCACTAATCAGTCAAGCAGCTGTTGAAATCCTACGCAAATTTCTAACATATGTGTGCAGATTTTCCAACACTGAATTGCAGCTTACACATGTGTTCTCTGTCGTGGCCAGTAGTGTACGAAAAATACAAAAAGTGGCAGATAACTTGTTGGGCTAATCATAGGAGAAATGTTGTAGGAAGGTCATGTTCTCGGTAGTTTCATATTAACTATGACCATTGAGTTCCATGAAGTTGTATATCTCCAGTTAAACGATACATTTTCATAAAAAGTTTGTGTAGAGGTGCATTACAAAAAGCTTTATTGCTGTTCAAACTGAAAAGGATTTATGTTATTTTGTATCATTATCCTGTTTTGTGACAACTATTTTTAACAATATGTGGCCTGTACACAGCTTATAAAGTCTCATTTTAATGCCATTTGTTAGTACTTCAGTTTCTTGTCTTTGGTTTATGCACAAGTCAGTTGTCTTTTATGCATTGTTTTGTTGGCAGTAAACAATTAACTTAAGGACAATCAAATGGCACAGAAAGGAAAAGAGAACTTTTCTGAATATTAGCAGTATGGCTACAGTTACGAGGAAAATTCATCAGTGTTACTAAATATATATTTCATTTCCTGCACCAACAGCTCTATTTTGAATTCAGAGAGAGCCCACCTCGCCTAATAAAATTTTAATTTTTTTTCTTCTGTTTTCTCCCTTTCATGAGAGGTCACCTGTTTTATAAGATCACCATTTCATTGCAGAAGGGGTGGTCTCACAAGTGGAAAACCACTGTTTTCTGATATGAATATTCTAAGATATATGGTCACAAGTATCTATTTGGATATCACTGATTTATCAGCTGTGATATCTGCATGTTCACAGACAATTTCCCATTCATTACTACAGCATTGCTTTAAATAAATTTTTAAAGAGGAGAGCAATAGATTTCCATTGGAATTCAGATACTGTGGTTGACAACCTTTGCAGAATAGAACATTTACTTGTTCTCATTTGCATTACTCAGAATAAATGTTTCCCAACAAATGAGAATTCAAATAAACAGCTATCAAATAAATCTGTCACTGCCTTTAATTTATTGACATGCTATCACTAAGGTGTTGTTGATTTCAGTAATCTATTTCAAATAATGTGAAACTAAGCAACTTTAATGCAAAACGGATTTCCCTTGGTACTCAATATGATTAACAGAGGATGGAATTTCTACAGAATTAATAGTATTTAGAGAAAGAAGCACATTTTAAATTAATCTTAGATGGAATTGAATATCATGGATATGCCCCTAGCTCATCACCTACTGCAAATATTTTGCCTTCGGGCATTAGTTTAATCAACATTAGAAAATTCAAAAAAAGTCCAGCATTGTTATATTACTTAGTGTATATTTTTAGTTTTATATTTTGGTCCTATATTATGATAATTCATTTTCAATTTTTTAAAATATTTTCTTAATGCCAAATGTCGAACTTCCATGTAGGCAAAGGCAATTTTTCACTTAGAAATATTGATTAGTGAAGCTAAAGTTTTATTTTTTAATTTAAATTGTTAATGTACACGTGCCAAGTTTTGCATAACTTTTGGCTGTTAAAGACAGGTTTTCAAACCAGTCAGTGATACCTGTGCCAGAGATGATTCTAACAATGCAATTTTTGGAACCCCTTCCCTAGAATTGGGATTTTTGTGTCACGAAAATATTTTGGGAATATTTTTAACACTTAGGCTTCTGGTGTTTCTAACCATCTTTCCTTCATCACTCCTGTATTATATGTTGCAATATTTTTCACAGGTCCTTTTATAGCAAATTTAAAATTTTTTTTTATATTATTAGAGTTTATGTATAGTGTAAACCAATATTTGTTATATCATTTTGTTCTTGTTTTGTAGAAAAGTTGCCTTTTCTTTTGCTCACCTGGTCACAGACTAGGATAGAATATGGGCTGGCCTGTTGTCCATTGTCCATCCATCCATTAGCACAAGTTTATTACTGCTACTCCTGCTAAACAAGTTGGAGGATAGCCGTGAAACTTTGCACACACATTCATCCCAAAGTCTAATTGGTCCTAAATGAAAATGGTGCTGCTCGGACATACAGTATGGTCCCCACAGTAGCCATCTTGAAAATATTGTTATTGCTATTCCTCCTGAATGGAAAGTCATATCGACATGGGGTTTTCACCAGAAGACTTCTTATGATGTCTAGTTGGTCCTTATTGAAAATTGGTCTGCTTGGACATCCAATATGGCCACCACAGTGATCATCTTGAAAATTTTTTTATCACTACTCCTCCTCAATGTATGGTCATATTAACATGGGGTTTACGCTAAAAGACTTTTTATGATGCCTAGTTGGTCCTAAATTAAAGGGCCCCAGGGTGTCTGAGTAGTCTAAGGCTCACACCTTTACCTATCAGTGACATCTCACCTTTGTCTGCATGGGTTCGAGTCTGGGGCTCAGCCAATGTGAATATGTGAGAAATCTTGCCAGTAGCTTCCCATGAGTCAGTGGTTCTTGCCGGGGTTTTCCTGGCTTCTTCCTCCACCAGATATACTCGCCAACATGTATAACCTATCATGTGCTGAAAAATGGCATTAAACCCACAACAACAACCTAAATGAAAATGTTGTCGATCTGATGTCCAATATGACCACCATAGCAGCCATCGTGAGTTATTGCTACTCCCATTGATCAGAAAGTCATATTGACATGCAGTTTTCACCTCAAGACTTATGCTGTTTAGTTGCTCCTAAATGAAAATGGTGCTGCCCATAGATCTAATATGGCCTCCACAGTGACCATCTTGTTATCGCTACTCCTCCAGAATGGACGATCATATCAAATTGGTGTTTTCAGTAAAAGACTTTTTATAATGGTCCTAAATAAAAATGGTGCCAATCTGACATCCAATATTGCCAATTCAGCAGCCATCTTGAAAATCTTGTTATTACTCCACCTGAAATGACAGTCATATCTACATGGGGTTTTCACCAGAAGACTTATTATGGTGTCTAGTTGGTCTTAAATAAAATTGTGCTAATCTGATATTCAGTATGGCCACCACAGTGGCCATCTTGAAAATCTTATCGCTACTCCAAGATGGAAAGTCATGTAAACATTGGGTTTTGACCAGAATAGACTTCTTATGATCCAGTATGGCCACCATTGTAGCCTTCTTGAAAATAGTGTTGTTGCTACTTCTACTAAATGGAAAGTCATATTGACATGGTATTTTCACCAGAAGACTAATTGTGATATCTAGTTGGTCCTGAAAGAAAATAGTGTCGATTTGACCTCAAATATGTCTGCCTTAATTAACATACTGATACTGAAAATGTTGTCACTAATTCTCCTGAATGGATGGTCATATCAACATGGGGTTTCCAGCAAAAGTCTTCTAATGGTGTTCAGTTTGTCCTAAATGAAAATGGTGCCGATCTGACATCCAATATGTCCATGGCAGCAGCCATCTTGAAAATCTTCTTATTGCTACCGGTAGTCCTGAATGTAAAATAATATCAGCATAGGGTTTTCACTGGAAGACTTCTTATGGTGTCTAGTTTCTCATAAATAAAAACTGTGCTAATCCAATATTAAAATTTTTTAAAAAGATATTTCCACAACAGTAGCCATCTTTAAAATCTTTTTAATAGCAGCAATTACTTATCCTGTCACTATTGTTTAGCTATTCTATTTCGTGCCGAAAATCACCGTGCTTTCGACGTGAATACATCCTCCCACAGAGTGGAGAAAAGGTTCGTATGACCTTTACACTCCAGTCTGTGTGTCGCTTAGACTTGCCTGAACTCTCATCTTTTTTTTCACGGACGCCATACTGTGTATACGTTTGCCTGAAACATCATCAGAGAAATTGTGCCTGTAGCAACTTAACGCATTAGCAGTCTCCATTCTGCAGTTCATAATTAAGTCAAAGTGTTGCACTATCCGTTTCATATTTTATTCCGTATGGTAACCTTGCCCCACTTTTAGAACTTAGTTCTTTAAGGGGCCTCCTAGGCTACCTCGCGTATTCCACCCCTTATGGGTGGGAACACTCCCTTACTTTACTGATATCCAACTGAGGTACAGGTAAGTCCCTGTGTTTTGAAAAAATAACAACAGGCTCTGCCTAACATAGAGAACAGCATATTCCTCTCTCTCCTTAAAAAAGTGTCAATTTTCAGTAAATTTTCACATATATTATTAATGTCCACACCACGAATTGTGTGGTCATTGCATATGTGTCTGCATGTTTCTCTAATAAAATTCACAGCGTGAAATATCTTACTTTTTGACAGGAAAAGGACAGGCTTATTCTACAAGGTCAAATCTATCATTTACCTTGTGCATACAGTGTACTTAGTGCATACACAGTGATGTACATGTACGCAGTGTACACAATGCATACAACCAGGTGAGTTTAGTGTGACACAACAAGGTGAGTTTAGCGTGACATTTATTAAATATTGTCATTACTTCTCTTCAGAATAATGTCAGGACAGTCTGTGGGGAAGTGTGGCCACAAGAAGGGCTCTTGGAACTCACCCAGACTGGATAAAGTGCTCCAAGTGCACACACAAAAAAAAAAATCAAAAGTTATGGCCTTCTGGCACCTGGAATCTATTTGATTCCAGACGTACTTATTCTTTCTTAGGTCTCAGCATTTGGGACCAACTTCTTTGGCGGCATGTGAGGCCCTTCATAAGGAGGGACTTGATGTTCGAGGAGTCTATCACCTCCCCCCACAGAGAGGAGAAGACAAACACTTCTCATGTTCAGAACAGCATGTATGCCTCAGGTAGCAGGTTGCTCCTCATGTTAGGGAGGTGGAGCACTGCGACAGCGGGTCACTCCCTCCCAGCAGGGAAGTAGAGCACTGCAATAGTGGGTTGCGCCCTCCCATTATGGAGGTGAAGCAATGCGACAGCGGGTCACACCCTCCAGGAGGGAAGTAGAGCACCACAACAGCGAGTTGCGCCCTCCCGTTAGGGAGGTGGAGCACCATAACAGTGGGTTACTCCCTCCCATTTGGTTGGTAGAGCACCGCAACACATCTCATTCATGCCCATGGTAGCATGTTGCTCCCTCCCACTCAGGAGGTGATGCACCGCTCCCATCACTTCTGGTCGGTATCAGCATGCACCCTCCTGAGTGATATATCAGTTGAAGATGATGTCTCCAATTATCACTCGTCGGCCTCAAGGTATGGGGACAGGGTAGGGACTGAGTACCCCTCTCTCCCCCTTCTACCGTCCCATCCTGTGCGGGTTTGGTAGTCTGCCCACCAGTCTCGGAATAGGGAAGGGGAATGGATTAGCATACCCCTCCATTATCCCAATGAATCCCTACGGGATGTGGGGCTCTTCACCTGAAGGTTCTTGGTCCAATATGCCCTTGTGGGCTACTGGACCTGGCCCTCACAGTCGAGGTGATGCTGCGGCTCGTGTCCCGCCATCACCTCCTCACCAGGTGGCCTCAACGTGGAAGGTCAGAGGTGTCGCATCATCCAGGGTAGACAGGCGATCTGGGCTCCCCACTGGAATTCGCACAACTACGGACCGTGGTGCAGAGTGCTCCTATGCCCCTTCCACTATTGAGCGACATAGCGATGCCCTCTCTATTCTCGTTGACTCAAATGAGTTCGAGACAGAAGCAGCGGCACTGACACCTCTCAGACCCATCCCTTCCTCTCAGTTGGAAGAGGAGGAAGAGGTCTGGTCCTTTGATAAGGTTTACCGCCTCTTACTCCAGAAATTGTGCTCCAAACCATGTGGCACACAATCCAAAAAGATCCTTTCCGTTTTGGAAAAGATCTACGGGGAGCAAACACTTGTTCTCCTTCATTCCCCAACGATTGAGGAACTCTCACAGAGCTTTTGGCTAGGCAAAAACATAGCTCGGCAACATCGAGGATGGTTCGTTCGTCCCTCTACATCGAGATTCCTGGTCCCTTCTGCCAGTTACAGGGTACATTCCCCAAAGTGGCCTACCAAACATCCTCAATTGGATGCTGAGGCGGCCAAACTGGGCATTTATATGGGAGCCTGGGGACGTCTTCCAATAAAAATAATTTATGCAATGGAGCAGAAAACCCGTCGCATTCCGATCTGTTCTCAGCAACTGCATTTAGTATGCTGAGAGAGGCCTCCTTGAACCCAGCCGCATTACAATGCGTGCTGGAAGCGGTGGCCAAGACGTCCCGGCATGCGCTTTCTGTTACAATGGTTTTATCAGCTGAATTTCTGCACATCCACCATGATATTGCATTGGACTCATTGAAGGCCTTACTTAACCACAGTAAAGACCTTCTAAGGGCTGCCCCACTAGAAGCCGAGAGCCTCTTTGGGGCCTCATACCAACTGTGGCTTCTCAAGACTTGCTGGATCATCAACATTGATCCTTTATATCCACGCCTGTCCCATCACAATCGGCCAGGAAGCTTGTTAATGCGAATCGCCCGTGGGCAATCCGCCAAGTTCTTCAATCGGACACAACCCCAGTCCAATCTGCAACTTCAAACTAGACCTGCTCCTTGTCAGTCTGGTCCACGGTACCAAGGTCGACACACACCCCAAAAGAGGAAGTTCTATAATCCTCCTTCCTTTCCCACCATAGGAAGGGGAGAGACAGCCCTAGGATCCACCCCCTCTCCTGTCATGCATCCCCATCCCAAAACGTCCCCGTAGGTGCTCGCCTAGGCCTCTTTTCAGAGGCTTGGTCAAGCATTACAGACGATGGGTGGGTGCTCTCCATTGTGAACGAGGGTTATCAGCTCCAGTTTTGAGAACAACCCCCGCTATCAAGGACCCCCATTCTCCTTCCCCAGTCCAATCTAGTGAACTTGAGGGAATAGGTGCACACCTTTCTGCAAAAAGGGGCAGTCGAGAGGGTCCTGAACGATCAGTCTTCCACCTTCTACTCCCGAGTCTTCCTGGTCACCAAGAAAAGTGAGAAATTTGGATCATAATTGATCTCTCCCCACTCAACCAATTCTTCTGGAGGAACCTTTCAAGATGGAGACAACCTCTTTGATCCAGAACGTATTTTGTCTGACCGATTGTGCAGTCTCCATCAACCTTCAGGATGCCTATTTGCACATCCCGATTTTTCCTCCACATCACAAATATCTCCAGTTTTGCTTAGACCAGGAAGTTTTTCAATTCCACGTTCTGCCGTTCGGCATATCTTCCGCACCCAGAGTCTTCATTCGAATTATGGGAGTGGTTGCGGCCTACCTTTGATTACTGGGAACACCGATTCTCCAGTATTTCGATGACTGGCTGATCCACAATGTCCATGTTCAGTCCCTTCATCAGGATCTGTTCTGTTCTTGGTCCGCTGTAACTCAGTTGGGTCTTTTACCAAATCTTGAGAAGTTGGAATCATTCCACCACAGGACTTTGTTTACATGGGGATGAATTTCCTCACGAACCAGAACTTGGTTCAGGGTTCCACTGGATCGGGTAGATTAAATCATGGCTCTTTTAGAGGCGATTTGAGCAAAAATATCATTATTTGCTTGCCCTTATCTATCCCTATTGGGAACCTTGAACACTGCTGCCACCTTGGTTACTTCAGGATGTCTCCATATGCGCCCTCTACAGTTCCTCCTCCTCTCAAAGTGGAAACCGGGGCCTCGGGTGGCCGAGTGGTCTAAGGCGCTCGCATTTACAGATCACTCACACATCTCACCTCCATCTGCGTGGGTTCGAGACTCGGGCTCGGCTAATGTGGGTACATGAGAAAGCTTGCTAGTAGTTTCCCGTGAGTCAGTGGTTCTTCCTGGGTTTTTCCTGGGTTCTTCCTCCACCAAATATACTGGCCGCCATGTATAGCCTTTCATGTGCTGAAAAATGGCTATAAACCCACAACAACAACAACAACAAAGTGGAAACCACACAGAGATTCTCTATCAACCCCAATCCCACTAGGATGGGACTTTCACCACCACTTGCACTGGTGGATGTATCAGAACAGATTCCTGGCTGGGATCCCAATGCATGCACCTGACCCCCACTCCTATCTGTTCGCCGACGCATCAGATTCCGGTTGGGGTGCTCATTTAGAACCAGAGGGCATAATTCTCCAGGGTCTTTGGACTCTGGTCAAATCATCCCTCCACATCAACATTCTAGAAATGAAAGCAGTATTTCTAGAATTACAAGTGTGCATCGAAAGAGTAAGGCGTCGCTGCATCATTGTCTCCTCAGACAACGTGTCCGTCGTAGCATATCTCCGACATCAGGGCGGCACACATGCCCCTTCTCTTTGTGTGGAGGTCTGGAACCTCCTCCAGTGGGCAGCCTCAGAGGACATCAGAATCCGAGTTTGCCACATTTCGGGCAAGAAGAACATATTAGCGGACAGTCCGTCCATCACGGAATGGTCTCTTCACCACTCCGTAACATAGTCCCTATTCACACTCTGGGGAAAACCCCTAGTGGACCTGTTTGTGACCAGGCTCAACAACAGACTTCCCTTTTACGTATCTCAGGTCCCGGGCAAGAGAGCATGGGCAGTGGACGCATTCAGCTTCTGGTGGGATCGGCTATTCGCATACGCCTTCCCACCGTTCTGACTGCTACCTCAAGTTCTGCAAAGACCCGAACTTCTACTGTGAAGATCATTCTCATCACCCCACTGTGGCCCCAGCAATCATGGTTCAACGATCTGCTAGACCCGTTGATCAATCAACCCAGGTCTCTACCTTACCGGAGGGCATTCATGTCTCAACACAGGGGATCCCTTCTCGACAACAGCCCACACATTCTCCACCTTCACACGTGGCTCATTTCAAGCGATCTCTCTGCCAGAACAAGTTTTCGTGCAGTTGCATCATCCAGGCCAGGAGAGCTCTACATCCAAGGTCTATGATGCCAGGTGGAGAATCTTCTGTGACTGGTGCAGTAGGAAACACGTTGATCCTATCTGCCCCTCTATAACTTCTGTTGCTGATTTCCTTTTGTTCCTTTTTGAGACCAAAGATGTTCAGTATCCACTATCAGGGGCTATCGAGCTGCCATCTCCAACACACTTAAATTCTCTCAGGGCATGGCAATCGTTTCAGATTCGTACCTTGCCGATTTTATTAAGTACTTTGAGCTCCAGAGACCCGTCTCCTGTTCTCTTATGCCCAGATGGAATCTTTCTTGTGTTTTGTGGTCTTTAACCAGAACCCCCTATGAACCATTGATAGAAACCTCCATTCAGGACCTCACACTCAAGACTGTGTTCCTACTTGCTCTCGCATCTGTGAGACAACAAAGCGAGATTCATGCCTTGTCTATTGACACTGGCTGTCTCGAGTTTAATGAGAATTATGATTCTGTTTCCCTCATTTGCCAACCAGGACTTCTCGCTAAAAATCAGTTATCTTCGGTAGCTCCACTACCTTCTCTGGGGCCCATTGTTGCAGCACAACATGTGGCTCAGAGAGACACCAACCTTCTATAAGATGAACCTCTCCCTCTACGGTGAGTACATTCCATTTTCTCTGTTTTTGACAAGTTTAACTAGAGCATCCCCCTAACTGACAAATTCAGCTAAACAATAGCGACAGGATAAGTAATTGCTGCTATTAAAATGTAGTTTGGGGGTAAACTAATTTTTATTATGCAATACTTACCTGTCGCTATTGTCGAATACCCTCCTCCCACCCCACTCTGATGTCTTGCATAAACTTTGTCTGTGAAAAAGATGACAGTTCAGGCAAGCCTAAGCGACACACAGACTGGAGTGCAAAGGTCATACTAACCTTTTCTCCACTCTGTGGGAGGATGTATTCATATCGAACAGACGGTGATTTTTGGCACGAAATAGAATAGCTCAACAATAGCAACAGGTAAGTATTGCATAATTAAAATTAGTTTTACCCCCCCCCGAAAAAAAAAGATTCATATCGCTACTCCTCGATGGAAAGTCATATTAACATTGGTTTTTCACCAGAAGACTTCTTAAAGATGTCACAGTTGGTGTTAAATGAAAATGATGCTGATCTGACATCCAACATGACCACAATGGGAATCTTGTTATTGCTACTCGTCCTAAATGAAAAGTAGTAGCAACATGGGATTTTTAACCAGAAGACTAATTATGATATATCTAGTTGGTCCTGGATGAAAATGATGCTGATCTGACCTCAAATATGGCTGCCACAATGAACATATTGAAAATCTTGTTGCTAATTCCCTTTAATGGATGGTCATATCAACATGGGGTTTTCACCTAAAGTCTTCTAATGGTGTCTAGTTTGTCCTAAATGAAAATGGTGCCAATCTTACATCCATTATTGCTAATTTGAAAATCTTATTGCTCAAGAATATCAGTGATGGTTTCAACACTCAGTGATTAAAAAGAAGAAATGGTCTTATTCAAGAAATTCTTTTTGGCCAGTAGAGTGCCAGTCCCTTTGAGTATCTCTTGTTTGTAGTAGAAGTAATAGTAGTTGTTGTTATGTTCTTTGGAAAAAAGAAAAAACTTTTTTAGAACAAGTCCTTAATATGAGACAAAGGATCTGCAGCCAATAAATTGATCTGTTTATGCATAATTTTTAGCCTACAGTATAATAATTCTGGGTTATTTACAGATGTTATTGGAATAAAATTGCACCGTAATTATGTGGTACCTTTAGTTAGTTTCACATCAAAGTCAAAGTTTGTTCTGTTCTGTGGGATAGGAATCTTGTGCAGCCAATTTAATAAGCAGACCCAAGTCAACAAACTAGAATATTGAACACTAGAAACTAGATTCCCTTTTTAATATAAACCATGAAGTAGAACATTATATAAAACATGATTCAGATCATTAGAGTTAAAGTCGTCAGAAACGTCATTTACCATTTCATGCTAGACCATGTGACCCCAAGCATACCTTGACGGACAAATCTCAGGCACTGTGTTTAGTTTAAGAAATTCAAAAAACAAAATGTTTGTATTGGTCATTACCAGTATGTATTGTCAACTATTCAAACGGTTAGTAAAATAAGTGTTCTAATTAAGGAAGGAATACATATATATTCACTATGAAAATGGAGGAGCCATCTGCTCACTTGTCAGCTCTTCAACAATGCATATACATTGGAGAATCCAAGTATTTACTATGCTTACAGTGCATGTAAGAAAGCAATGGCAAGCTTTTGTATCAATAAGAATGCTTCCAGTACGAAAAATGGTAAATTTTATGGTTCCGATCCAGTAACATGTTATGCATATGAATGGAATGAGGGAAAAATGTTGGCAATCAAACTGTTCTAACTCACCCTAATTAATATAGTTGAATCATATCTGCTGTACATATGCTAGATCATGTCTGGCTATCAAATCAAGCACATAAATCAAGTGACTATTCAGATGTCTGTTCATTGACCAGTCAAGTGGATATTCAGATGTCTGTTCATTGACATAGTCGGAGAGAAAATGACACAGCTCTGTTCATTCTCCTTTTATAACCCTTTCCTGTCTTTTAAGGAGATTTGACATCATATTTCAGTTTTATTCCATTCTGTTTTAAAAAATGCAGTTGAGAAACTTTAGGCATTCGTTATTCAAAATAAATAATATAGCTCAAAACATCCATGTTCCTGTCTCATGATTATTCATTGTTGATTTTCAGTTTCTCCGTTACAGTAAGATTCCAGTTTGCTCCAACGATTTGTTCACAGGCTTTGCATTTACTATGATACCTGTCTAAACAGACAAGCCCATATTTGGGACTCTTGCGCATGAAAGACACTTTCATTAGGAAAACTATTTTTGTACTTAATGTAATGGACACCTGTTTACAATGGAATATTACTTATGTCTCATAGTTTCATGTGCACTGTGCCATGGCACAAAGTGATTTCTGAGATTCTTCCAGAAGTAAATTTTTGTTGAGCCCATGTTATTGGGAAACTAGAAATATCAGTCACTTTTCCAGCTGTGGTTAAGGTTTTGGTTATGGTTTTTCATTTGCTTATATTTTCAAAACCCTTTGATACATTCTCATCATTCATCTACTTGGCATGAATCATTATGAAGTTAAGACATCTGATTCTGTGACATATTTTCTCACTTCTTTCACCTTGGAATCCAGGTCACAGTAATAGAAAATTTGCCCTAAGAATTTGGTTCAAGTTGTTCATTTGCTTATATTTCCTAAACTCCCTGATGGATTTTATTCATACTTGGGATGAATCATTATGAAGCTAAGTCAATTCATTCATGGAAGATTGGTCAGCTGACCAAATGAGCTTCTTCTTTAAATAAAGTAAGTCATTATTATTATTATTATTATTATTATTATTATTCTGCAACATGCTTGCTTGCCCATTTGGTCTTAGTGTCAGTGTCATATCCATAGAAAATTTGTGTTACAATTTTGGTTTAAGTGCTTATATGTCCTAAATCCCTATATGAAGCTAAGACAATTCATTCTGCAAGCTTGGGTTAAGGTCACATGTTTTACAGCAATGCTCTGACATGTATGCCTTGTCCTTCTTCTTACATGTATTTTGTACCTGTTCAGGTGTTACTTCAGACATTGTTACATGTATTTTGTACTTGTTCTGGTGTTACTTCAGACATTGTTACATGTATTTTGTACTTGTTCAGGTGTTACTTCAGACATTGTTACATGTATTTTGTACTTGTTCAGGTGTTACTTCAGACATTGTTACATGTATTTTGTACCTGTTCAGGTGTTACTTCAGACATTGTTACATGTATTTTGAACTTGTTCAGGTGTTACTTCAGACATTGTTACATGTATTTTGTACTTGTTCAGGTGTTACTTCAGACATTGTTACATGTATTTTGTACCTGTTCAGGTGTTACTTCAGACATTGTTTGGTCTTTCAAGGATCATAGATGTTAGTGTACTAATATATATGTATTTATTCTGTTATTGTCAGGGAAATGACATAAAATACACATATAGAAGAATTTTCTATGAGATGCATCCATATAAAGACACTTGTCTTAAAAGAACAAAGTTATGTGTCCTGTATAGACAGGTTTCATTGTGTGTTTATTCTGTACATGTATTTTACACAAAAAATTCATAGTCAGGATTACTTGGAAAAAGTCATTTTATATAAGACAAAAAAATGTTTTGTTTTTTTTTTTAAATAAGTTTTTCATCACTTTTATTCAGGCTTGTAGCTACTTTTAATACAGTTCTTAGCTTTGATGTTAAGTAATTTTGTCTAATCTGGATTTCAAAACTTTTTAAAAAAAAGTATTATATGTATCTATGATATTTCTAATCAATCAAACATGTCCAAACCCTTGGAGTGTAAATAAAGATCTAAAGTTAAAATATACAAAAGGGTTGAAGCATTTATTTGAAGTTTTGACTATTGATAGTTTATATACCAATAGCCCTAACAAGCATTAAAAACAAACAAAATTATTATTTTTGTCTTCCAGCTGAACAAAAAGTTGATTGAAGCTGTGAATGTGCAGGGCACAGAAAATGTCATCCTAGGTAAGTTGCACATTAACATATTGACCCTTTCTTTAGGTCATACGGAAATTGCTATGAATTGTCATCCAAGGTAAGTTGCACATTAACAAGTTGACCCTTTCTTTAGGTCATACGGAAATTGCTATGAAAGGTCATCCAAGGTCAGTTGCACATTAACATGTTGACCCTTTCTTTAGGTCATACGGAAATTGCTATGAAATGTCATTCAAGGTCAGTTGCACATTAACATGTTGACCCTTTCTTTAGGTCATATGGAAATTGCTATGAAAAGACAAGTGAAAGTAATATTATTCTTCTGGTATTTTTAAAATGAATGATCATTCACTTAAAATGATATTTTAAAATTTCTAATTGGTATATAGTCAGACCGGCCCTAACCGTCACCTTGATATAGTGGTCGCCTAGTATCAACAGCCATTCCCATTTCACTCCATGAAATTTCCTCTTAAATAATCATGTGTAAAATAGACACGGGGTTTCTGTGGTCAACTTCTCAGTGTTTCTGATTCAAACTGTGTGTTTTATTGCTTAAGGCCACCTTGAGCATATCAGCCATGCAACTGAAGCATTTTTGTTTTTCCCAAGAAAGGCATTGTTTGGGTAAAGATGTGTCATGTGAATTGATGTATAAACATGCCATATCTTGCTTATATTCACCTTATTAAAGTCAATCTGTATCTGTAACTTTAAATCTCTCCATTGATATTTTAAGAATTTGAATAAAGTCACAGTATTCCTTAGAAATTCATTGTTGGGGTAAAAATACTCAAAAGTAGATTGCAATTCTTATAGCCCCCCCCCCCCTTTTTTTTTTTTTTAGTGAAGGGATACACTTGTGATCATACTACATGTATATGAATTAATCAGGATAGATTAATAGAGGATTGATTTTACCCTGACTGTGCTTTAGTTTCTCAAACTAAAGCACAGAAATAATAATAATAATAATAATAATAATAATAATAATTCTTTATTCAATTAGGGTAACTCAAGTAAAATACAGATGAATCTAGTCTCCCTTTAGGCCCTCAGTTAGTCTGTTTCTTTGTATCAGAAACTTTAGCTCAGAAACAGAAAGTTGCATAATAAGATCAGATTTCCTGCATTAAAAAAACAAAACAAACATCAACAATGTTAAACACATCAAAAAAATAATAAATGGTGATAATACATTGCACATGCACAAAGGTGAAGCAAATGACAATACACTTGAAGTATAACAAATCCTTCAGAAAACAGGTAAGATATTTTTCTTTAAAACGTTCAACACATTTTGCTGTTTTAACATGTGCAGGCAAAGAGTTCCATGTCCTTGCTCCAAAATATTTCATACTATGCCTAAACTTGTCAGTATTAAATTTTGTGGAGTTTCAAGTGACTTTTTGAGGTAGATCTTAAAGTACAGGGCCCATGATTTTGCCAGTTTTTTTGTGTATTTTGGCATATTGCAGTTTACACATATGTGAACAAGTACATGTAGTGCTCTATGAAAGTTTATTTGAGCCATTTGATTTCATGGAATAGAGTTTTGAGATGGTGTCTCAAAAGGAGCATCCAAAATTACCATCTATACTCATTTATAAGTTGGATCCAACTGCAAACAACATAGACCCTGATCTGCCATCACATCATGTACAGGCAAATCAGAGTCTATGTTGTTGGTTCCTTCTGATTACTCCTAACAAATGCATAGACCCAGATCTGCTGGTGCATTATGCAATAACACATTTTAGTCTATGCAGTTTGCAGTTGGGTCTGACTTATAAGCGAGTACAGATGGTAAGTGAGCAGCTCACGGTTGGGTCTGACTTATAAGCGAGTACAGATGGTAAGTGAGCAGCTCACAGTTGGGTCTGACTTATAAGCAAGTACAGATGGTAAGTGAGTACAGATGGTAAGCGAGTACAGATTTTAAGTGAGCAGCTCACTGTTGGGTCTGACTTATAAGCGAGTACAGATGGTAAGTGAGCAGCTCACTGTTGGATCTGACTTATAAGCGAGTACAGATGGTAAGTGAGTACAGATGGTAAGCGAGTACAGATGGTAAGTGAGCAGCTCACTTCTGAATCTGCTTCTGAATCTTATCTTGTTTATTCATGCTAACTGGCTCTTCGAATAGTTTCCCCTTATAACTGGAAAAAAGAAGGCATTATAGTAAGTTATTCTAGTTTGTTTATTATTTATTTCCTGATTTTACTTATCAAAGTTATTTTACTTGTAAGGAATTTACATAGTCAACATGTTTATTCAGCTTTAAATCACTTTCAACTATCACTCCTAAAAGATTTTCATCTTTAACACTTTCAGTGACTTGACTATTTACTGTCAAATTGAGAACTGTCTCAGATGTGGATAAGCTCCTTAGATGAGGTTGTTACCATATATTTTGTTTTTTATTCATTTATAATTATTTTATTTGTTTGACCATTTTTCAGTATTTCTTTGATCAGAATTCAGTGGAGCCTGTGCAATATTTAGATCACAACCTGAAGTTGATACTGTTGTATCATCTGCAAATAATGCTGTATTTGTGTGCTCTGTGCAGAGGAGAAGGTCATTTATGAATATAAGAAAGAGCAATGGTCCTAAGATAGAGCCCTGGGGAACACCATGTTTAATTTCAAGTGTGTCAGATTGTATGCGTGTCCAACAGCATCTCTTTATGTTCTGTGAGACAGACATGAAGAGTACCAGTTTATTGTGTTCATTTCAAATCTGTAACATTTTAATTTTTATAGTAACACATCATGATCAACTAAGTCAACTAAGTCAAGAGCCTTTTTGAAGTCCAATAATATTACACATGTTTGATTTCTTTTCTCTATTTCCTGCAGCCAACAGTCTGTGAGATTTATTAAAGCTGTTTGGCAAGAATGATCCTTGCAAAAACCTGACAGTTCATTGTGGAAGAGTGAGAATGTATTGAAGTATTCACATACTAGTACTTGATTGGCAATCCATTTCTCAAAAACTTTAGATAACGTAGGGAGGATAGAAATGGGCCTGTAGTTTCCAGGGTCCAGCTTAGGGCCATTTTTATGAAATGGGGTCTCTTTTGTTTGTTTTAACTTTTCTGGAAAAACACCAGAAATAATGTTAAGATTAATGAGGTGAGTTAAAGACTGAGATATCACAGGTACAGCAACTTTTAAGATTTTTGGACCTATTTCATTAAGTCCAGTGCATTTCTTAACATTGAATGTCACATGGGTACAGTAAACATCATATTCGCTGATAATGGCAAACCGAAAATTCAAAAGAAATAACTGTTGGAACATTTCCATTTACAAAACTATGGAGTTTCTCATGATTGGTGGACTGAATGTTATCCCTAATATAATTTTTTGTTATGTTAGTAAATTAATGAATAAACATGTCAGATATTTTTGGTACAGTTGTGGCTGAGTTTCCATTGTGGTTTACTGGTATTTGGGTTGGCACATGATGTTTTTGGGAGGGACTAAGTTCTTTGAGATTTATTGCCATAATGAACTTGCATTTACAATGCTCTCAATAGCTTTTTTATAATTGCCTTTTTTTTGCTTTATATATGTGGCCTGTAGCCGTATTTTGCCATTTTTTGTAGTTTTCTCAGTCCTTAATTTTATGGGGTTTATTTCTTTTGTACCATGATGCTTTTATTTGTTTTGTCAACCATTTAGGCTGAAGCTTATGTTTAACATGTTTAGTTAGACAAGGAGCATGATTGTCTAACACTCGAAGAAGGTTGTACCATGTGTCCAATGCAATATTAACAATTGGAATATTCATAATATCATTTAAAGGAATCAAAGTGAGATCCTGAAGGAAATTTTCTTCATAGAGGTTGCAGAATTCTATATTTTATTTCACGATGTTGGTTTATGGTAAATGTGGGCAGATGTTTAGTAATGCAGGATAGTGATACCCATACCTGCCATAACACAATGTGTCACATGATAAACACAATTTTTTACTCCCAACCCCCAACCCCCGACACAATCATGTTTAAAAAAACACAATTTTCAGACATCTTAGCAACAAAAGAAATAGAGAGACCCCTTTCTTGATATCATGATATATGCTTCTAACCTGTATAAACAGTAAACAGTCTTGCTTAATGCTCATGGAAAACTATCACCATGGCCAGTTTGATACTGCTGATTGTTGTAGAGGTGATTCAAACGTACGTTGGTGAGAGATAAACAACTACTATTATACAGATTACTTCACTGGCTGACAATATCTAGGGTGATGTTGTGTTACTGACTGACAATAACTAGGGTGATGTTGTGTTACTGACTGACAATATCTAGGGTGATGTTGTGTTACTGACTGACAATATCTAGGGTAATGTTGTGTTACTGACTGACAATATCTAGGGTGATGTTGTGTTACTGACTGACAATATCTAGGGTGATGTTGTGTTACTGACTGACAATATCTAGGGTGATGTTGTGTTACTGACTGACAATATCTAGGGTGATGTTGTGTTACTGACTGACAATAACTATGGTGATGTTGTGTTACTGACTGACAATAACTATGGTGATGTTGTGTTACTGACTGACAATATCTAGGGTGATGTTGTGTTACTGACTGACAATATCCAGGGTGATGTTGCGTTACTGACTGACAATATCTAGGGTGATGTTGTGTTACTGACTGACAATATCTAGGGTGATGTTGTGTTATGAATCCTTTGTAGGAGAACCCATTAGGATAATTTCAATAGATAAAGCACACAAAGTGGAACAACGTAATTCATTTGAAGTTAAGTAAGAGATTCATGTTGAAGCAACACAGATTGTTACTCTTTGCTGCCTTGAATGATAATATTTAAGCCATCTTTATCAGAGATTACTGGGTCGTTCATTATCGGCATCAATGTTTCTTTGAAGTTGAATTTTACTGTACTTGAAATAGCGTGGAAGTGGGATTCATTTTTTAAGGCAAAATGTCAAAATGCAGCCATGATTCACAGAAGGATGAGCCATAGGCAAAGCAAGCAAAACCCAGAAAAACTAAATTTTAGAACTAGTTGATGGCATTTGACTTTATGCAGCATAGCAGCAATGGGGAGCATTTTATTCTTTGCACATACTGTAAACACCATATTGAGATTAGTCATTCTGGAGTGTACTACAACCATTGACACAGTAATACCACCCAGCCTCAGGACAATAAACGATTGGAGAGCTCAATCCCAAAAGTAACTAATATGTTTAAACATTCTAATTGATGTGGCCATTGCATGTTTGAAACTCCCTCACAGCAGTGCAGATGCATAAAGAACATTTTCTATGCTGAGAAAAATTCAACAAGATCTTCAGACAAGTTTAAACAACAGTACCATCTGGTCTCTCATCAGTGCAAAGATGAACTCTAATGGCACATGCATCACCTTCACAACCCCCACTGAACAATTGGGAGCAGTCAAGACTGCATCTAGTTGAGATTGTATTCCACTGTCCAATTGTGTGTGTGTGTGGGGGGGGGTATGTTTATTTTTGCCTCAGGTGTTTTACTATAACCTGTATTGGTATCAAAGGAACCACATGCACAATTTAAATTAGTACATCTGTTACATAGTTCTAAAAGAACATCGAACCTATTCTGCGTGCTAATGTGGTAATTATCAAAATGTATTGTATTAAAGTTTTTAGTACAGAAACAGTCAGATTAACCTTCTTCTCTTTGCCAGTGTACTTGAGAAAGCAATCCAATTGTTGAGGGCAGAATTTCTGTTTATGTCCCAAGGTGTTACATTTGAAGCATGAGAGATATTATCCATGGCTGCACCCATCTGCTGTGTGCCCTGGCTCCAAATATTAACAACATTACTCATCTGAAGATTCTTGGAAATAACTGAACAGTTCCTTCCTACTTAAATGAATTTTGTCTCAATTATACGGTTGGGGATCTGTTGTGTTTGAGCCATTTATAAAGAAAGAGGAGGCCTGTGGCACACACTGTTCACATAGATCAATTAACACATTGTTCACTTATGTCACTTTTGCATCAGTGTCTGGGGGCAATGCAGATACCATTATACTGCATGTTAGGTTGCTTAGTGATTGCACCCCCCAAAAAGACCTTTCAGAATCATTTTAAATTTGATCTAGGGAATTTCCCTCACTCGTATTGTTTCCTCCTGCAAGGATAACAACTGTCTTGTGTGATGAAGGTCCATGCACATGATTTTATCAGCCACATCATTATTCTTGGCACCACTGAGTGCACACACATCAGTCTTGTGGATGCATCTTGGTCTAATACCATTCACAATTGATGAAACTACTATCAGCATCCTGTCAGGATTTCTTGGAGCGGGGCTTTCTGACTGCTGTCTTTTGTTGTTGCTGCACACTTTGTGCTGGGGGCACAGTTTGTTTATCATTTGCATTGACATGTATTTGTTCTTGTCTCATACTGTCCTGTTCTGGTACTATCTCTATTGTAAAATATGCTCTTGTCTTGTCTTTAAGAGGTTTGGAACGGGACACAGGATCTGACTGTGTACTCACAGCTTATTGTATTTTGTTAGATATTTCATTTGTTTGTACTTCCTTGCTCTCCATAACTGTTTGCTCTGTTTAGACAGACATATCAGAAGTCACAATCTCTTTTGTCTTTGTACATTTATTCTTATGGGTTCTTTATTTAATCTCACTACCGTATATACTCGCGTATAGGCCAATATCAACTTCAAACTGAATAGACCCAGATGCGCCAGCTGATCGGCGTCTATGCAGTTTGTAAGGACTAATCAGTAGAACAAACAACATAGACCCTGATCTACTGGTGCATTATGCGACAGCAGATCAGTGTCTATGTTGTTTGCATTTGGACCTGGATTATACACGAGTAATACGGTACTTCTTGTTTTATAAAGGCCATTATGTGTGTTTGATCAACATGTATACCCTGGTTCATGTCTGAGGTGCAGCTGTGATTGCTCAAATACATGTCAAGATCAGGGTCAACTGACCGTGATATTGATTGCATATTGGGCACTATGTCATTATCCAGAAAATTGAAATGTAACACTTTGTGAACAGTCACATGGGCAATTGACTCCATATACTGAATTAGTGTTGATGTTATGATGGCTTCCTCATATATTGTTAATCAGCCATAGATTATACGAGATTACATGTATATGAGTGCATTTATGAAGGAAAGTGACAAGTCCATCATCTACAGGTACCAAACTTTTTGGATGGATTGCACTCAGGGTGAGGAAGAATCCTGTTGATTTGGGGGTCAAAAGGGCAAAGGTCAAGGTCAATGACTGAAAGAAGAAAAATTGTTTCTACACAATAACTAGAGTTCTCCATCATCTACAGTTACCAACCTTTGTGGATGGCTTGCATGGAGTAGGGATGAAGCCTATCAATTTTGGGATGTCAAAGTTCAAGGTCACAATGACAAAGAATACAAATTATTTCTGCACAACAACAGTTCTACCTCACAGACCTGGACCAAACTTTGTGTTTGGCTTGCACTTGGGATAAATAAGAAACCTTTCAATTTAGGGGTCCAAAGGTTAAGGTCACTGTGGTAGAAATAAGAAAAATTGTTTCTGCACAAAAATTTCACTTGTTGTCGACCATGTACCTTCACCAACGTTTGTAGATGCATTTCACTATATGTAGGTCTATATATATGTATATGGCTTTAAATTAAATTCTACATTAACAACCTATTTGGTACAAAAGAATATTGATCATAACAACCTATTTAGTACAAAAGAATATTGATCATAACAAACTATTTAGTACAGAAGAATATTGATCATAACAACCTATTTAGTACAAAAGAATATTGATCATAACAACCTATTTAGTACAAAAGAATATTGATCATAACAACCTATTTAGTACAGAAGAATATTGGTCATAACAAACTATTTAGTACAAAAGAATATTGGTCATAACAAACTATTTAGTACAAAAGAATATTTGTCATAACAACCTATTTAGTACAAAAGAATATTGGTCATAACAACCTATTTAGTAAAAAGAATATTGGTCATAACAACCAATTTAGTAAAAAGAATATTGGTCATAACAACCTATTTAGTAAAAAGAATATTGGTCATAACAACTGTTACGACTAGGGTTTGAATATGTAACAAAAGAAAGAAATACTCTATCAAGCTTTCACAATTCCAAAATACAAATTTATTTTAAAACAAACAAAGTGAAAGAATAAAAAATAACTTACAGTGTAGAAATTCCTTAAATAATCCTAAATTGTTGTATAGAATTCACTAATCCAGAAACTGTCCAAAGGTATTCCGAATGAGGACACTAATGTGCTTATGTGTCAACAAGAATCAGTTCTAAATCCAAATGTTATTAATTCCAGGTAAATTCTTGTGAACGTAGAATATCACAAAAGTTCTTGAAATGATTCCGATAATTCCGACGGAGTAGAATACAGTTCAGATCTTTGAATAAAAGTACGTAATCCCAAAAGTACTGTTTAGAGTTAAGATTTCACAAACATTAAATAAATTCCCTCTATGACATTACCAAATGCTGTAACTGCCAAGAATGAATACGCAGTCATTAAATCCCGTTTTATATTATCTATACTGCGTAGAACAAATAAAAACCCAATCATCTCAAATCAACAAACCCGAATTGCAATGTTAATTCTTACAAGTAAACAAGTTGTACTCTTTACTGAATCATGGGAATTAGGTCACAGAATACATTTCACCATGCGCTACTCACGTGATGTAGTGAGTCATGTTTAACCAATATTCCTAAAATAGGATATACATGTACGCAATAATAGCGTTGGCTACTAAAAAAATACAAATTATAATACAAAGGTCATAAACCAAATGAAAGCTATATTATAATTGAAAAGATAATGCATAATTCCGTAACACAACCTATTTAGTACAAAAGAGTATTGATCAAAATGATTTGGGGGATGGGATGCACTAAGTGCACCCCTATTAAGGAACTGTGGTGGTTATAAATCAGTTAGACTTGAAATACCAAAAAACGATCCTAGTGTATAAAGCCATACATGTGAGTTCCTCACATTTCCAGGATGTGTTAGTCCAAATTCATTCTAAGTATAAATGCATTGTTGTATAGTGGGAGTTTTTAGTGGCGGAGAAATTAAAGTGATTTAGGGGTCTCAGAGTGAGATAGCAGAAATAAATCATGCAAAAATATAACTGGCTAAAAATTATAATCCTTTTCTGAACAAATTCACCAAATTTTACACCTACGAAAAATACCCACTATAAGGTTTATTCTAAAGATGATAGGAATTGTAATTTTAGCCAAGCCTTGTATAGAACAATTTAAACAAAAAGCGTTTTAGATACGTAGCAAGCATCAGGAACAGTTTGCCCTGTCATCAGAGTATCTTCAGTTCTTGAAGCTTTCAAAAATAATAGGTAACATGATACCGTATATGCTCACTTATAAGTTGAGTCCAATTGCAAACTGCACAGACCCAGATCTGCCATCTCATAATGCACCGGCAGATCTGGGTTTATGCAGTTTGTTTGAGAACAGTACAACAAACAATATAGACCCTGATCCGATGGCCCATTTTGAGATGGCAGATCATTGTCTATGTTGTTTGCAGTTGGACTCCACTGATATGCGAGTATATACAGTATGTAAAGCTTGATATACATGTACACTGACACATCCCATCACAAACAGCCATAGGGACCAAATAAATATTTAAGTTTGAAAGAGAATTTGCTTTAGTGAGGTTTGCTATTTTTTTCTAAGAATGAGCTGTGACCAGGTATTCACTTACATTGAAGTACACATATACTGGTAAATGCAAATAGCTTGGTTTGGTTTGGTGTTTTATGGCACCGCTACACAAGTACGTTATTTAGTACCGAGGCAATTGGAGTAAAGTGCCTTACCCAAGGACACACCATGGTAGCTGGTCCGGGCTGATCTGATGGTAAGATCTGAACCCGCACCCTTTCGGTTGCCAGTCTGGCACACTAACCAGTGAACCATCATGGCTCCTGCCTCAGTTAGTTGCCGCTTATGACAAGCAGGAGAGAGCATCATGCCTATTGCACATCCCCGAGCCCTCAGGGGCATAGCCAGGAGTGCATCATGCCTATTGTATATCACAAGCCCTCAGGGGCATGGCCAGGAGTGCATCATGCCTATTGTACATCACAAGCCCACAGGGGCATAGCCAGGAGAGTGCATCATGCCTATTGTACATCCCCAAGTCCGCAAGGGCATAGCCAGGAGAGTGCATCGTGCTTGTTGTACATCACAAGCCCACAGGGGTATAGCCAGGAGAGAGCATCATGCCTATTGTACATCCCCAACCCCTCAGGGGAATAGCCAGGAGAGAGCATCATGCCTATTGTACATCCCCAAGTCCGCAAGGGCATAGCCAGGAGAGTGCATCGTGCTTGTTGTACATCACAAGCCCACAGGGGTATAGCCAGGAGAGTGCATCATGCCAATTGTACATTCCCAAGTCCACAGGGGCATGGCCATTTAATTTTAAAGTAGATATGTGTAATTATTATGATTTCATTGCATTTAATGTGTTTATATGTTGCTTTCATGTTATTCTTCATGGCCTTAGACTGTTTAAAGACGATTGGATGATCACATTTTGTTGTTTTGTGTTATAAGGTTTATTTTAGTACAAGATTGAAACTGTGTGCCAAAAATTAATTTTGGTAGAGAAGAGGGGTTTTGGTTTATTGAGGTAAGGTTCACAGAAATTAGAGAAGGAAAAATTCTGAAGCAGAAAAATAATTCAGTTTCAAGGGGATATTGTTTTAGTGAGGTTTTGGTATTGAGAGGTTCGACTGAACAGTAAAACCTGTCTTGAGACACCACTGTTCTGGAACACCACCTTTCATGAAAGACCAGATTCTTCATGCACAGATCGATGTTTTATATAATATATTGACCTCATCGAAAGATCACCTGTCTTGAGGTATTTTGTTGACAGAAGAGGTGGTATCTCGAGACTGGTTTCACTGTGTTTATATATGCATATAAAGTTATACCTGTCTAACAGTCACTCGTACATAGCAATCACCTGGTCACAATGGCCATTCTAATTTCTCCCCAGCAAATTTCCTATATAAATGTCCTGTATGTAACAGTCACTTGCCTTCTGCGGTCAGCAGCCAGATGTTTCCTAACCAACAGTGGTTTCTCCCTACCTTAAGTAGTCGCTGAAGCGTATCATCAGTGACTGCTCTAAGTATGCATATGAAACTTTTGTTTGATGATAAAGGAATTGTTTAGATAAAGGCATATTATGTGAATTGATGTGTAAACATTTCATATCTCGCTTGTACTCACCGTACTCGTTTCACACTGTCAGTCTAACTCAAAAGTGTCAATAAGTCGGGTTCAACAGCAAGGTGGTTTTTATCCTAACAGGAGAGGGTCGAAGCAGTTGGTTTGATGGATGTTATGAAAAGTAGTTGTGGTTATCGCAGCAGAAATGGAAGTCACTTTTTGTGTCAGTGTGACAGGTATAGTTCAATATCTTCTATTTGCCTGCAAATTAAAGCTATCACTGATGAAAAAGTTCATCTTTAAGAAGAGATACGAGTTACATCCTGTTTCATTAATGTCAGGGGTAATTCAATATTAAACCTTGTATGTAATGGGGGGGTGAAGTTTCAGGTCATTGGTCACTTGTATGTTATGGGGGGGGGGGAGTTTCAGGTCATTGGTCAAAAAATAGCCATATACAATTTTGTTTGATTCCCTATTCATCACAGGCCTCTGTCATAAGCCGACTGTCTTTTGATCTCGGTGAGTTGAGTAACAACTGGCTAATTCAGATATTGTTTTTGAAGAATGAACAGGTGTTTCCAATAATAATGATTTTCAGTTCATGGTATTTGCTCAAAAACCAATTTTGAAAGGTGATCCTGTGTACAAAGATCACCTGTATACAAAGGCCAGTTTGACCTTTACCCATGGGTGGCTGCTATTGACAGGTTTCACTCTCTCTCTCTCTCTCTCTCTCTCTCTCTATATATATATATATATATATATATATATATATATATATATATACACCACAGATGAAGGCACATATTTGCTGCCGAGAGAAGCATTGCCTAATTTGCAAACATATGCCCGAGACCAAATCGTTCAGAAGTTAGCTACACTATCAATCAGAAGTTGGGATGTTGAACCAAACACGTAATCTATCTTCTAACATGCAAGATCTGTGGCACTCAATATGTTGGTGAAACCATTGATTTCAGAAAATGAATGAATAACCACTAAAGCCACATTCACAACCAAATCAATGTGAAACTCTCCAACCACTACAAATCGACTGGGCATTCAGTCGAGTCCCTTGAGATGCTATTGATTGATTATAACCTGGGGTGGACCGATATAGAATACACATGTAAGGAACGATACTGAATACTTCAAATAAAAACTCGTGGGGAGTTCGACCTAAATGAAAAAGTCTAACCTTCCTAATGCAATCGTATAAAACAATTCAGCCACGCATCATTTTATCAGACGTACTCAATTTTTGAGATAATATTTACCCAAGTAAATTTTCCATAACTCTTTACATGTATTATTATTATTGGTTTTATTATTATTATTTTTTTTGTGTGAACTTTATACTTCCTTAGTATCTCAAGAGTCAAGAATTTCTCTTGGCTGTTGTGTGTAGTGTTTGTTTTGTGGATGTAAATTGTTTCTTCCCCAGATGAAGAGCTTGTTTAGCTCGAAATGTTGGGAAACTGTTTTGTATTTGTGGTGTTATATATGTTTGTGCCATGATATATATATATATATATATATATATATATACAGTGAAACCCCGCTATAACGCGATATTTGGGGTCCATAAAATTCGATCGCGGAAAAAGCGGGGTCGCGTTACTGCAGGGTTTTACTATATTTTACTTTATTCAGAGAACAACGTATACACATCTGATGTATAGCATGAATAGGGTATCAACACCGTTTACTATCTGATATCGATCCTTCTTTGTTTTCCCACATGACAACCCTTTGATTGAGCCACGAGTTTGATACTTGTTCAGTGCCAAGTAACAGAGAATGGTTATTTGAACTCACTGTGATCTTGCTGCCCAAGCTCAGTCTCTACATAAGCACCCACACATGACAATCTTTGATCTTGCCGCCCAAGCTCAGTCTCTACAAAAGCACCCACATATGACAATCTTTGATCAACCACTGCATTGTCTGGTGCTTGGTTGTGTATGCAGTTAAAGAAGAAACATAAGTCGGCTATTGTTTGCGCAATGATTGTATACAGGATGAATTGAAGTCCAGCGCACGTGTTGGCGGCTTACATTTTTTTATGTTTATTAAATCGTGAGAATCTTTTATCAACCACCACACTGTCTGATGCTCGGTTGTGTATGCAGTTAAAGAAGAAAAACATGTCGGCTATTGTTTGAGCAATGATTGTATACAGAATGAATTGAAGACAAACACAAAGAAGACTTACTGGCTTTACAGATGGATCAGTAATAAGTAACATTTCCGATAATGTTTATTTTGGCATAACACTTCAAGAAATTGTTGAAATTGTTACATTTCAGAAGCCACACCATGATCGAATTCATATGTGATCTCTTCCCCAAAATGATAATAAACTTTTTATACACTATTTCTCGTCCTTAAAAAAAAATTTTTTTTCCGTGTATGAGAAAAATACATGTACATGTATATAAAATTTCAGGAACCACGCCACAAATGTATTATACTAGAATTATACGCGATCTCTTCCCCAAAATGATACTGTAATATACACATTTTATACACTATTTCTCGTACTTTGAAGAAAAACAAATTTTCATGTGCAAATGAATATATGAAATTTTGGGAGCCACGCCAGAATCGCGTTATATCCGAATTCGCCTTGGTATGTCCTTGTGAAAGGCACTTAGCTCCCATTTCCTTGGCATGATATAGCTAATAATGTGTTTAAAACATGCCTTTAAAACCTACAAAAAAACCCCATTAAAAAACATGTTACTTTTACAAATGCTCTGATATGATCATTTTTCAGTAATTTTATTTAACATCCCTAATTGTTGGCAATGATTCATTTTAGGTGTAATTTTAATAATACAGCACTTACTCACTGAAAGTTCCTTCATTATAACACCATTCTTGTGATAAGGCAAGTATGGATTTGGATCCCATTTTGTTATGTAGTTGTGAAATTATATGTACATGTATAATGTACTTCATTATAAGGCAGTCTCGCTATAAGGTGGTATACTTTGTGGCTCCCATTGACAGTGTTGTCATGAGGAAGTAATGTATCTCATGTTGGAGTAAAACAGACACTTCATTTTGTCTGTGTTTACAAAGCATAGCATGCAAGCATGTATCATTTGGTCTGTGTTTACAAAGCATAGCATGCAAGCATGTATCATTTGGTCTGTGTTTTCAAAGCATAGCATGCTAGCATTAGGTCTGTGTTTACAAAGCATAAATGGTCTGTGTTTACAAAGCATAACATACAAGCATGTATCATTTGGTCTGTGTTTACATAACATAACATGCAAGGATGTATCATTTGGTCAGTGTTTACATAACATAACATGCAAGCATGTATCATTTGGTCAGTGTTTACATAACATAACATGCAAGCATGTATCATTTGGTCAGTGTTTACATAACAACATGCAAGCATGTATCATTTGGTCAGTGTTTACATAACATAACATGCAAGCATGTATCATTTGGTCAGTGTTTACATAACATAACATGCAAGCATGTATCATTTGGTCAGTGTTTACATAACATAACATGCAAGCATGTATCATTTGGTCAGTGTTTACATAACATAACATGCAAGCATGTATCATTTGGTCAGTGTTTACATAACATAACATGCAAGCATGTATCATTTGGTCAGTGTTTACAAAGCATAACATGCAAGCATGTATCATTTGGTCAGTGTTTACAAAGCATAACATGCTAGCATGTATCATTTGGTCAGTGTTTACATAACATAACATGCAAGCATGTATCATTTGGTCAGTGTTTACAAAGCATAACATGCAAGCATGTATCATTTGGTCAGTGTTTACATAACATAACATGCAAGCATGTATCATTTGGTCAGTGTTTACATAACATAACATGCAAGCATGTATCATTTTAGACCATAAGACCATTTAGACCTATTCATGAAATCAAGGAATCGTTTGCAGACAGATGTCTGCAACGTATCTGTGTACATTTCTGACACTTACCAGTATTTCTCGTGTCTCTTGAGCTACCGTCAGTTAAAGGGTCCTTTTGGCGATATGTACAGAATATTTTTGGATCAAATCCTATGTTTCATGGCTTGTAAATCCACGTGGAGTAACACAACCCTAAGTCCTGTGGCCATTTTGAATTTTGTGGCAACATTTGGCTGTTACCAAATACCGGTAAGTGTCTAAACTGTACACAGGTGTGTTCCAGACAGATTTGTATGCAGCAAAATTGCACATTTCAATTAACAGGTGACATCAGACCCACAAATAGTCCATCAGTATCAACACAGATTTGGGGGGCTGATTTTTCGGACTAGTATCATTTGGTCTGTGTTTACAAAGCATAGCAAGCAAGCATGTATCATTTGGTCTATGTTTACCACGCATAGCGTGCAAGCATGTATCATTTGTCTGTTTACAAAGGTTAGCATGCAAGCATGTACATGTATCATTTGATCTGATTTTACAAAGCATAGCATGCAAGTATGTATAATTTTGTCTGTATTTACAAAGCATAACATGCAAGCATGTATCATTTGGTCTGTGTTTACCAATCATAGCATGCAAGCATGTACATGTATCATTTGGTCTGTGTTTACAAAGCATAGTATGCATTCATGTATCATTTTGTCTGTGTTTACAAAGCATAGCATGCAACCATGTATCATTTTTATTAGCTAAGGTGAAACTATAACCCCAAATTTTTAACTTCATTCATCGGTAGTTTACTAAAATATTGTATTGCTAATACGCTAAAATTAAAGATCCACCAAAATTTAATGATGCCAAAATATTGTTGTGATTCACAGTATGTAACTAGTTTTAAAAAAAAGGCCCTAATAAAGAAAAGTTGTGTACTAATTGATTGAACTTCTATAAAGTATTATTGTAATTAGTAGTAGAAATAGTAGTCTTAGTAGTAGAAGGGAGAATACTTGTGCACTAATTGACTGAACTTACGTAAATAAAGTATCATTATCATAATTAGTGTAGTAGTAGTATTCTGTATAGTAGTTAAAGTTTTTGTTATTGTTGTTCAGATTTTCAAATATATATTTGTACATTTTAGGAATGTTTAGGGGACATGGTGTTGGTTTTGATGAAGCAAACATTTGAATCAAATTGCTTCAGAAAAGCTGAGGCTGTGCTCTGTGTGACACAAACGTAGTCCTCATTGGAGAGAAACTTTCCCGAGTCATGTTTAGGGATGCCGTCAGGAATCTAAGATAAATGTGGATCTGATAAAATTCTAAAAGCAGAAATCTGTGACTGCATCTTGATAGAAATTTGTTTATTTCCTTGGCTTTCATGCATGGTTTTTGCTTGTTTGTTTGTTTTTGGTTTTTAACAGCACATCATCACAAGAAAAGCTATATAGTGCTGTGGAAATGGGAGTAAAGTGTCTTGCCCAGAGACATGCTACTGTGGCTTCCTAATCAAATGGGTATTCAGTTCCTGTTTATTTTTTGTTCAATCATATACACATCTTTATTCAGTTAGGAAAGAGAAAGGTTTTCATTGCAATCAATTCATTACAAGGTTTTGGGAGAAATGGAAGAATTACTGTGGAGTTGACGTAAACTCTTACAGGAAATTTATGTTTGAATCCTTATTTGTTTTATTTTGATGTTATTCAGGAACATTTGTCCACTTTTATATAATTCTATTCATTACTCTTTTTTATTTTTAAAAACAATTTAAGTTTTTAATGTTTTCAGGCTGTATAAAGCACAATATAACTAGGCTGGTTTACAGTAGTACCTATAATGTGGTTTTTGGAGGCCAGACCATCGAGTCAGGGGATGAAACTCTACCTTACCTATCTCTAGACAAGGTAAACTGCTATTCTTTTTGTCTTGCCTGCAAAGGCCAAGTGAAATATAGGTATCACTTCTACAAGAGCAGGGATGGGACAAGACAAGGAATTTGTAATCAAAATAAATATTTTTTGGTAAAGAGTTTTGTAAGTCATACACTGTAACTACTACAGCAAGTCACTTTATTTAATTGAAACTTTGTTATAACATTACTTTATGACTTCTGTTTGTACACTTATATGCTAGAATTATTGTTGCACCAGTTTGGACAGATAATGGCAGTGTAATAGCACCATTCAGAAGCAAGACATAGTTTTGCGTGGAACCCTTTCTGTCTTCTTCAAATGTTACAAAGGCTTGATGTTGTTAATACAAATTCTTCCGGCTGTCTATCTATCTTCCATGTAGCATCAGTTTTAGTTTAAGTTAATTGAAAGTGTACTTATCTCCCTTTTGGGTATGTAGTATTAAGTGTACTTATCTCCGTTTTGGGTATGTAGTATTTAGTTGTACATTTATTCATGGGTAATCTGTTTTCATGGTTTTTGTAGTTGCTTCAGACCACAAATAGAAAGACCTAACAAATAGAAAGACCTAACAAATAGAAAACCTAACAAAGAATAGTCCAGCTGTGAAGCTGTTAAGATCTTGTTCCCCGTCTATGAATTTAAGTGCTGACCAAAATTTTTGTATTTCACAAACTGTGAAAATTGATGCCATGACTGTAAATGAGTTAACAGAAGACTAATGATTGGTGCGGTTTGGTGTTTTACGGCACAGAAACACAAGTAGATTATTTAGTGCCAAGGCAATCGGAGTAAAGTGCATTGCCCAAGGACACACCACTCCAGCTGAACCAGGCTGATTCAGTGATGGGATTCGAACACACACCCCTGTGGTCGCAAGTTGAACTCTGGCACGCTAACCTTGGAGCCACCATGGCTTCTTATGAGTCAAGGCATGATGGGTCTTAAGGGACCATTGGAGTGAAAAGGTCAATTTACCAAGGTCACTGAGGAATAGCATCCATCGATGGAAAAACAAACTTTTCATGTAGCTTCAGTTTATTTTGGCTGTCAAATTCGTATAAACATGTACATGTACTAACATGAAGAACACGTGCTATTCTAGCATATTACCTAAATTGTATCGAATTGCATTAAAGTTTACATAGGAAATTTTTAATCTCATATCTATCATTTTTATAAAAATTATCACTTAAACTCATTGAAACAGCAGAAGAGGGTGAATACACTTAGTAAATAAACAGTTTTTTACCCTGATGAAGTCTTGGATACTTAAAAGGACATATTGTTCTGGCTTGATGAAGTCTTGGATACTTAAAAGGACATATTGTTCTGGCTTGATGAAGTCGTGGATACTTAAAAGGACATACATGTATTGTTCTGGCTGTGGAAGGCTTAAGCTAACCCTCTGTGCCCCCACAGAGCAGTGCAATAAATGCATTGCAGTTATTGCAGGCAAGCAAGAAGCAATACTTTATGTGGTCATATACTTTATTTTAAAGCAAAAATTTGCAGTAAATCAGTTGTTTCTTATATTTGGCATTTTAGAAATTGATGACAAGCATTTCATTGAACATTTATGGTGTGTTTCAGGAAGCATTATTCAACAAATTGTCCAATTAAAGGTTGCATTAATGTATATTACATCATCTGGTTTGTAATTAACATCAATAAGACTTAATTTGGATAATCATTTTATCTTAAATTTGCAAGGACAATTCATGCCCCAATGCTCAGCAATTATTTCAATCTTTTTTAAACAAACTATTTTTGTCAATTTAAATAATATAACACAATCTGTTTGTAAATGACCAGGGTCCTCTGTTTGTAAATGACCAGGGTCCTCTGTTTGTAAATGACCAGGGTCCTCTGTTTGTAAATGACCAGGGCCCTCTGTTTGTAAAATGATCAGGGTCCTCTGTTTGTAAATGACCAGGGTCCTCTGTTTGTAAATGACCAGGGCCCTCTGTTTGAAAAATGACCAGGGTCCTCTGTTTGTAAATGGCCAGGGTCCTCTGTTTGTAAAATGACCTCGGTCCTCTGCTTGTAAATGACCAGGGTCAACTGTAGGATACATAATTATGACATTCACACTAATCTCAAAAGTTGTGCCAAAAAATGAACTGAATGTGTGCAAATCATTCATATTTGAAAGCCCTACCTTTGTCTTGTTTGTTAAATCTTCCCAGTATATGTTCATTGTATTTAGAAAATTCACCCCTTTTTTCAAGTGGAATTTCCTCCTAAATTTTGAGTTCTAGAATAGACCTTTGACTTTTGTACTTGGACTTTTTCTTGGGACACAAACCTTGTTTTTGCAAGTTAAGCAAAAACTACTTGAGGTAGACAAATGAAATTGGACAGGCATATCTGTATTTATAAATAGATTCTGTATTTATTAATAGATGACCTAGTTAGAATTTTAGCCATTACAGTAATTTTTAACTTTTTTGCAAATTCTTTTAATATTTATGGACAGACTTTTTTTAATGAAAACCCTGCTGGCACGATTAAGTGAAAACCACTGGAGGTAGACAAATGAAATTTGGTATGCATGTTTGTATGCATATGTAGACAACCTGATTAGATTTTCATGCAGTTAGAGCAGTATTTCAACTTTTTCTAAATTTTTTAATTTTGGGGAATTGGACTTTTTGTTCTTCATGTCTGCAGTTGGAGTATACATGTTTTGCAAACACAAATCTAGTTAGAATGTTAGAGCCTGAAATTGAAGAACCTTGACTCCGACTTTTGGCATCAGAGAAATGGTTCAAAAATGTAGAGCACAAAATATTACCCCAAGTATGAAATTTATTAACTTTCCCTCTATTTAGAATAAATGTATCACAAATCAATGTTTATTAATTTGTGTATACACCTGCCATAAGGCACAGCATCTCTTGTTATGATATCCATCCATCCATCTGTCCATCCATAATTGTCCATTTCTTCACTATTTCATTTCCACACAATAACTAGAGTTCTCCACTACTGACCATTACCAAACTTTTGTAATTGGTTTGCATGTGGGGCACGAAATAAAACATGGATTTTAGATGCAAAAGGTCAGAGATCAAAGTCACGGGAACTGAAAGAAGGAAAAATGTTTCAGCACATTAACTTCACTGTTATACCAGATACTTTGACTAAATTTTGTAAATGGCTTTGTGGATGGCTTGCATTTAAGACAAGGAAAACAATTTTTCTTTTGGAGATCAAAAAGGTCAGAGGTCAAGGTCACACAGACTGAAATAATCAAAAATGATTTCCACAAAACTACTTAAGTTCTGTACCAAATGCCTTGAGTAAACTTTGTTGATGGCTTGCATTCAGGCAAGGAAGACACCTGTTGATTTAGGGGTTCAAATATCAACATCAGAGGTACTTTAAGAAGGAAAATGGTTTAAACATAATTAAAGTCCTATGGCACAAACCATGACCAAACTTTGTGGATGGTTTGCATTTGAGACAGAAAAGGAACCAATCAATTTTGGGGGCCATAGGTCAAAGGTCAAGGTCAACAAGGCAGAATAAAAATGGTTTCCTTAAAATAACTTGAGTTCTGTGCCTTTTTACCTTGACTAAATTTTGTGGATGGTTTTCATTTGAGACAAGGAAGACAGCTACCATATATACTCGCATATAATCTAATACCAACTGCAAAAAGCATAGACCCAGATCTGCCATCACATAATGCGCCGGCAGATCTGGGTCTATGCAGTTTGTAAGGACTAATCAGTAGAATAAACAACATAGACCCTGATCTGCCGGTGCATTATGTGACGACAGATCAGGGTCTATGTTGTTTGCATTTGGGCCCAGCTTATTCACAAGCATATATGGTAGCATTTAGGCAGAGCATATCATTTAGTATTGCAAAGCAACATCTCTTAGCAACAGTTACATAGTAAACAAGTTAAATGGGTACTATGTGTTTTAGGAAATGAGTACTATCCAATCCAATAATAAAAGAGGGTTTTACTTAAAAGAAGTATTATATGTGATGCTATTTACCACTGTACCATTAATAGACTGATATTAGTCTCAGTTGAATGTTTGTACATAACTTATTACAGCATCCAGACCACTACTCCAGAACAAAGTCTATAGCCGAGCAGAAGGTCTTGGCTGCAAGTGGTCAAACAACAGAAAATGGAAAGAAACTGCACACTATTGCTTTACGTCTGGCAGGGGTGTATGGACCAGGGGAACAAAGGCATCAGCCGCGTATTGTGGTGAGTGGAAGCCAGATTTGTTCAAATTGTGCTTATGGCATATTAATTATACAAGAAATTCTAACAACCCATACCATTCATGCTTGACATCTCAGATACCATTCATGCTTGACATCTCAGATACTATTCATGCTTGACATCTCAGATACCATGTACATTTGACATCTCAGTACCATATACACTTCAAATCTCAGAAACCATGTATGCTTGGCATCTCAGATACCATTCATGATTGACATCTCAGATATCATGAAGACTTGACATCTCAGATACCATGAACACTTGACATCTCAGTACCATTTACACTTGACATCTCAGAAACCATGTATGCTTGATATCTCAGATACCATGTATGCTTGACATGTCAGATACCATTCATGATTGACATCTCAGATACCATGGACACTTGACGTCTGAGATACCATGAACACTTGACATCTCAGTACCATATACACTTGACATCTCAGAAACCATGTATGCTTGATATCTCAGATACCATATCCTGCTTGACATCTCAGATACCATGTCCATTTGGCATCTCTAATACCATGTACACTTGACATCTGAGATACCATGCACACTTGACATCACAGATACCATTCATGCTTGACATCTCAGATACCATGTACACTTGACATCTCAGATACCATATACACTTGACATCTCAGATACCATTCATACTTGACATCTCAGACACCATGTCCACTTGACATCTCTAATACCATATACATTTGACATCTCAGAATTAGGCATGAGATTGGTTTTGAGACAGAGGAAATCAACGAGCGGGGATGAAACCATCGACATTTGATGTTCAGCCACTTGCACTCATGCATCATAGAAGAACAGGGGATCAAACCAAAGCTGCAGGGGTGCTAAATGCAGAGCTGTATATTGCTACGATTTCACTGTAATATTTACAGAAAGTGCCACAAAAATACATGCTACTGTTTGTGGTATCAGTTTTTCAGGCAGTTTTGTTTTTTCTTCTCGCAAATATGCAACATGCCAGACTTATATTTATTTATTAGGTTGCTCAACTCAATCACAGAAGCACTTGGAAATGCATTATTGCACAAAATTCAAGCATCTATAGGAATATAAGTGAGGTCAAGCCCATGAGTTTGCAGTTGTGTTGAACTGTTGACAAGTTAAATAAATCAATGGGATGTACAACTGTTGACAAGTAAAATAAATCAATGGGATGTACAACTGTTGACAAATAAAATAAATCAATGGGATTTACAACTGGTGACAAGTAAAATAAATCAGTGGTATTTATAACTGAAAAACAGATGAGATGGTCTTGATAGAAATGAAGGCACCAGGAATTGCGACTTTATATCAGCCAATACATACAAACTATGCTTAGTATATAGGGCTGGCACTGATTATAGGATAGGGCTGGCACTAATTATAGGATCAGTTATACTTGAAAAAGTCTTTCCAGTGGCCCTAGTATTTCAAAATTGTTGTACTATTTCCTACTTTTTGTGTCAGACTCTCTCTTTTTCCCCACTTTTTCCAAAATGACCCTACTACCCCAGTTTCTTTTCAATTTTATGTTACAAATCGATTACACACTGCATGCACGGCTGTCATGAAGAAAATTCAGATATGGTCTCTGTGATATGGAACCATGTGTGAAAGAAGATATTGGCTATGTGGAATATAGAGAGATGGCTAGTATGTGAGTAAGAGCATGCTTTTGTTCAATTTTATGAGGGTAAGTCAAGTAAAGGTTTTATGTTTTTACAGTAATTTACATAAATTTCATACTATTTTTCTTTATAAAATATCCCTATTTTGCAATAATTTTTCCCTTCCTGTTTTTAAAATCAATAGTCCTACTTTATCCCTGCTTTAGCATAAAGGGTTTCTGGAATGGCCATGAATATACTTTGTGAAGTTCTTTAAGAATGTTACTGTTATAACAGCTGTCAGTGTTATAGGTCTGCACAGATCTGTTACAGGTCTACACAGATCTGTTATAGGTCTACACAGATCTGATGATTCGCTGTTTTTAAACATGGGCAAATCAACATTTCTCTTATCAGGGGACTTAGGCTGGGAACAGTATGTAAGCAGGAATTCACTCCAACTTTATTATAAAACTGATAATTACTGAAGTATGGACTAAATAAGCATGATAACATACACAGGAGAATCATAGCATATGTTTTATCATAGCATATGCACAGTGACATACTGCATGTCAAAACATGCATGAGGAGTTATGCATGTCTTAACATAGCATATTCACAGGGAGTTTAATGCATGTCTTAACATAGCATATGCACTGAACATACTGCATGTCTAAACACATACACAAAGAGTTATGCATGTCTGAACATAGCATATTCACAGGGAGTTTACCACATGTCTTAACATAGCATATGCATGGGGATTTTATTGCATGTCTTAACATACCACATGGTGATTGAGCATAATTATTTAAAAGCAAAACCTTTCAATGTCTACATCTGTGATAAGGCTAGATTACCACCCCGACCTTCCGACTGCTTTTCAGGTAGATGCAGTAGCTCAGGTGGTAGAGTGTTGGACTCATAACCCAAGGGTCACAGGTTCAGTACCCACCCAGGCCAACCCAGGTCAACTGCCTTCGTGTGGCCTCGGGAAAGGCACTTAGCTCCCATTTCCTCTGCATGATATTTGAGGCAATAATGTGTTAAAATTACCATTAGAACCAGCCAAATAGAAAAAACATCCAATTGCTATTCTTAGTTATTCATTCCTTCTGCATCCCCAATCCCAACAGTCCCCACTCTAACCACCAAATTATCAGACTGTTGTGCATTATTCTAATCCAAGGAATAACCAAAGTTGTAAATGTCTCTCTCAAACAGCATATGCCAGTTTTGCAAATCTACACATGCACTAATGCATGCATCATGAACACACATGGAAGATCACAAAGTCACCGTGTTCTCTGTAAATAAGAACTGGGACAAGATAAATCTTTATTTCCAAGACAGTTGGTTAATTCCCTGTGCACTGGTTCAGTAAAATCTGTGTAATTAGGACAGTCTTTATCCAATCCAATTATTACTGTATACTGTATATACTTGCCTTTAAGTCAGGTCCAATTGCAAACAGCATAAACCCTGATCTGCCATCACATAAGACACTAGCAGATCAGGGTCTGTGCAGTTTGTTCTACTAATTACTCCTAACAAACACATACATATGACAGAAAAGAAAAGTCAGCTTGGAACAGATCAGAAGATTTGCAAAATTTGGTCAGGAGTTTTGACCTCAAAAGAGGGAGGATTTACAAAATGCAAAACATTAGAACTTGTAAATTTACTTGCCATGGATATACACTAGGTAAATTTACTTGCCATGGATATACACTAGGTAAATTTACTTGCCATGGATATACACTAGGTAAATTTACTTGCCATGGATATACACTAGGTAAATTTACTTGCCATGGATATACACAAGGTAAATTTACTTGCCATGGATATACACTAGGTAAATTTACTTGCCATGGATATACACTAGGTAAATTTACTTGCCATGGATATACACTAGGTAAATTTACTTGCCATGGATATACACTAGGTAAATTTACTTGCCATGGATATACACTAGGTAAATTTACTTGCCATGGATATACACTAGGTAAATTTACTTGCCATGGATATACACTAGGTAAATTTACTTGCCATGGATATACACTAGGTAAATTTACTTGCCATGGATATACACTAGGTAAATTTACTTGCCATGGATATACACTAGGTAAATTTACTTGCCATGGATATACACTAGGTAAATTTACTTGCCATGGATATACACTAGGTAAATTTACTTGCCATGGATATACACTAGGTAAATTTACTTGCCATGGATATACACTAGGTAAATTTACTTGCCATGGATATACACTAGGTAAATTTACTTGCCATGGATATACACTAGGTAAATTTACTTGCCATGGATATACACTAGGTAAATTTACTTGCCATGGATATACACTAGGTAAATTTACTTGCCATGGATATACACTAGTTGCCATGGATATACACTAGGTAAATTAAAATATTATAATATAAGGCAGTTCTGTTTATTTCTAATAAACTTTGTGTTTTATGCTGCAGTTAAAATATCAAGCAAGATTATATGTCCATGCATTCTTATTCTTAGAACAACTTATTTCCCATTTTCACAAAAAAACAAATGGTCATTGAACTCACCTGCTAAAGTTTATGCAGTTGGCCCAAGGGAGACTTCTGTCTCTAAAATATTATAGAATCTGTTGCAGTGGTTTCATAAGGTTTAAATCCAGAAATTACTCTTCTATCAATATAATTCTTTTGGAATTTTGCTGAAACAGTTTGAAAAACAACCACTGGAGGGAAATTTTCCTTTAAATGTACCTATCACTGCTTTTAATTTCCAATTAGCAGTGCAGACTGATAATATTGTTTCATTGTTCACCCATCAATAGCTGGTAATTATCAATATTGATCATAATTGATAAGACAACCTACCTAATTAATGAGTATTGATTGCACTCCCAAGCATCAAATGTTGTTTTAATGTCAGTAAGATTGTCCACATGAAGCACTGATGCATACATTATACCATCACACCCTATGTGACTTTAAGCATAATTTGCAGGCACCTTTGTTGTCATCATTATCATCACTGTCACCATCCCTTAACAATAACAATTAAATCCGGGAAACTTTACTAGTATTATAGACGAAGACAAAGACCTCATTCATCCTAGGCATCACTGATTAATTTCTGTACTGTATACATATTATTCGTATTATTATTATTATTCGTATTATTATTATTATTATTATTATCATTATTGTACAATTGTGATTATGATTACTTATGAACAATAAAATAGTTAAACTTTAGTAATACTTACATAAATATTTTATTCAAGCATGCAAAGATGAGTTCTGCTGATCCAATGTTACAGGTTGATATTCCAAGGAATCTTGTAGATGTTCTGTTTACATCCTTGTCAAAATCATGAACTAAGACTGCCAGAAATTTATTATAAGACACGTCAATGAGATGGTCAACATTTTTATTGTGGTACATGTCCGTGACTTTCTCATCCCAATGAGGACCCAAAGCTTGGGTTGCAATGTAAGTAGTTTTTGTCCATTTGCATGAGAACTTTTGTGCAATTTCTGAGTCCAGGAACATTATTTTGACTAGATCTGAAAAACGATCCGCTACCAGAAACAGGAGATTATATTTAGCTATAAAGTTGGCAAATAGTGTCACAACACCTGTAACTTTATCCATATTTGATGCAGATTCCGCTAACATGGATTTCAGTGATGGCATATTTGTTGTTGCGGTGAATATGCTTTTATGAGATGGGGTTTCTGCATGATGTGTGATGTTATTGTTGCCACCATAACAGGAAGAGCAGAATACATATTCATGTCCCTTTGAACTTGACGGCGACCACTGAAATTCCCATTTCCATCCATCATATAATTTCATGTGATATTTAAGTTGCATGGATTTTGGTGTTTTGGCATTTGGAGATAATGCATGCTTAGACATCTTGACAAACTTTAAACACCGAAGTCAAACCGACCCTGTCTCATGCCACTTGAGCTCATGAGTAATCCAACCATAATTAACATCCTTAATTCTGTCCAAATTACATTTGATCATACGTAGTATAGACTCTAATCCATCTTGACAACTTTGAGCACCGAAGCTGAACATACCTTGTGGAGAGAATCAAAGTAATGTTTATTGTGGAGCCGTGGTGGCTAAGTGGTTAGCATGCCAGACTCACAACCAAAAGGGTGCGGGTTCGAATCCTACCATCGGATCAGCCGGGATCAGCTACCATGGTGTGTCCTTGGGCAAGGCACTTTACTCCAAATGCCTCGGCACTAAATAACCTACTTGTGTTGCTGTGCCATAAAACACCAAATAAATAAAAAAAGTGTTTATTGTATTATGCTGATTGAGCTCTTTAATAACCCATCTTTAATCAATTACCATCTTTAACCCTTTCTGAATTATTTCTTCTCACACATAGTACAATCCACCTCGACAAACTTCAAACAATGCCGACCCTGCAACTACATTGTCTTGCCCTGCTTAAGCCAGTTCAGTCATGTGATCAATGGCAGTATTACTGTAAATATACTACACTGAAACCGAAATGAAAAAAAAATGTAAAAAATGTAATTTTTAAATAATAATTTTCCATATGCAGGAGATTTCAGTGAATGACAGGAGACACCCCGAATCTTGGGAGAAAAACCTCCTGTGCAGGAGGTACACAGGTATACAAACAGCACAAACCCAGATCTGCCAGTGCATTATGTGCCGGCAGATCTGCGTCTATGCAGTTTGGAGTTGGACTCAACTTATAAGCGAGTATAAATGGTATATAACTCTATAAATAACTACGGTAGAAATGTATTGATGGAACATGTATAGCCCACCATAGTGCCAGAAAAGTGACCAGCAAAGTGTGCTGGACAGATGGTCAAGGGTAATACTATATGTCACTGTCATTGTGGAGCATAAAAATAGATGATATGCATTTCTAAAAATAGGATCAACAGTATGACTACCCACTTAAAATGGATCTTGAAGTGTACAGACTTTTACTCATCGTTGTAAGCCACAGGCGACAATCCATGATGTTCATTTATCACCCAAGGCTGCCTGTGCTGAGATTTCTGCCTGTGCTGAGATTTCCTTGTTTTTTATGAATATGCATAAACCTGCTTAACCAATTGCTGTGAGTGCAACTAAAAAATTGTTTGCCATTGTGACCCAACATGACCTTTTACGCTGTTTGAATAAGCCAATCTAAGTTTTCTCTTCCAAATACAGTTACTTATTGATCAATAAAGCAGGCACTTTCATCGATGTGTAGGAGATTGTTACATTGTGTTGTTGATGACGTATTTTTGTTTATGCGTATCCACGAAAAACAAGGAAATCTCAAAACAGGCAGTCACGGGTGATAAAGGAGCGTAGTGGATTGTTAGCTGTGGCTTGTGATGAAGACCTTTACTATAAAACAAGGTTTTCTGTAATCACAGAAGTAGTTTACCATGTTTCAGACTGAACAGATTGGCAAATAGACACAATTATTTTCAAACTCTTTTATGAGATAGGAAAGAAAACAGTTCCAAAAATAAAAAACATAAGCATGAAAATACAACTTGAGGCCAGAATAATGTTGTTGCAGGTGTCAGTGAGAAAGACTATATACCGTCTATACTCACGTATAAGCCAATACCAACTGCAAACTGCATAGACCCAGATCTGCCATCACATAATGCGCCAGCAGATCAGAGTCTATGCAGTTTGTAAGGACTAATCAGTAGAACAAACGACATAGACCCTGATTTGCCAGCGTATTATTCGACGGCAGATCAGGGTCTGTGTTGTTTGCATTTGGACCTGGGATATATGCAAGTATATACGGTATTCCATCAACACTTTGAAACAACAAGAACTTGGAATTTTTTTAGAGAACATCAATTGTGACAAGATAGACAGAAAATGAATTTTAGCCCCTAAGCTGTAGAAAGACAGAAACAGAAATGAATTTGTCTGGAGAAGTGTAAAGAAATAAATAATTTACTTTTAAAACAGCCCTTAACCATGGTGACCCAGACACTATTCCTCTTAATGTGTTTCTCAATGATGTTGACTCAAGTCTTATGATGATTTGAAAGATGCTGACTCGATAATCGTCTACAGACGATGATACTTGCTCTAGATGCATAAAGCAGACACAGAGGATTTAAGGAAATACTCTTGGGTGAATTTCTGCATGGTTTTATGTTCATAATTATTTTGGTCAAGTAGAAAATCATGAAAATTTAACCATGCAGGAATTAAGGGACTGATACAATTTGCGTCACCAAGAACCAAAATTAAAAAAATTATACACACAGAATGTTAAAAATAGTAAACACAAAAACTTAACAAGACAGAAATGTCCCGCTATACAGTACTTTCTCAAACATGTGTATGCATGTGTTATACATAGTACAAAATTGTATGGAAAATAACAATCCTTTCAGATGCTTTGGATCCAGCAAGGAATTGCATGTGCTTTGGATTAAGTTAAAATGTAAAAAAAGATTGACAATGAACAGTAAAAGACTCATTTTAACTAGCCTGAGTACTTTTAACTAGCCCGGGCACTTTTAACTAGCCTGAGCACTTTTAACTAACCTGGGCACTTTTAACTAACCTGGGCACTTTTAACTAGCCTGAGCACTTTTAACTAGCCTGGGCACTTTTAACTAACCTGGGCACTTTTAACTAGCCTTAGCACTTTTAACTAACCTGGGCACTTTTAACTAGCCTGAGCACTTTTAACTAGCCTGAGCACTTTTAACTAACCTGGGCACTTTTAACTAGCCTGGGCACTTTTAACTTGCCTGAGCACTTTTAACTAACCTGGGCACTTTTAACTAGCCTGAGTACTTTTAACTAGCCCAGGCACTTTTAACTAGCCTGAGCACTTTCCACTTTAATTTTGGTCTTTGTTGAAGGCAATTACAAAACAGAAACAAACAAGACTAACAATAAACACAAAAGAAAGCATTGAATTTGCAAAACTTGACATGATTTTAGGTTTAATGGGAGTACTGTTTTAAAATTTGACCTAAAATCATGTAAAGTTTTGTACATTCCTGTTGGCCAGCTTGAAAATGTTATCGATGTTTCTTAATGTATTGTCTTTATGACATGTGGCTTTCACTAAAAGACTTCGTATGATATTAGTCAGTCCTACATGAAAATACAGTGCCCCTTGGACATCCAGAAGAGCCACTATGGTGGTAGTCTTAAAAATCTTGTTATCACTACTCCTCTTGAGTGGATGGTCATATCGACATGGACAAAATTTTAATTTTAAAAAATTCCTTCTTGCAATATATAGTAATTCCTATATTAAAATGATGCTAATCTAACCTCCTAAATGGCTGCCTTGATGACCATCATGAAAGTCTTTTTATGGCTACTTTTCTTAAACAGATGGTCTTCATGACATAAGGTTTTCACAAAAGCACTAATATAGCAATATATATAGCTGGTTCTGAATGAAACTGTTCATGAAACCTACAACATAGCACCATGGTGGCCATCTTTAAAATCTTATTGTCACTACTCCTCTTGCATTAATGGAGGCATTGACATGGGGTTTTCAATAAACACTTGCAATATTTAATTGGTTCCGAATTAAAATGTGCAGAACTGACCACCAACATATCTGCACTTTTGTGAAGGAGTTTTGAAAACCAGGCCTGATTGACCTTGGAGTCAAGTTAAAGGTCATTGTCAATCGGGGGGTATCTGTACTGGCTTGTGAGCATAGTAATGCAAACAAGTATGAATGAATTTTTATCAAATCCATTTTGTGGATGTAACTGATGAGTGCCTTGAATACTACCACTTAAATAACTGGGGTTTCTTTCCCAAAAATAATAATTATAGATTTAAGAAAACTTTGCCCCTGGGTATATCTTAAAATTGAGACAAGTTTAATGATTTCAGGTTCAAGGTCAGTGGCCATGTTGAAGAATTTTTTCATGCATTTACAGGTATCTTTTCAACCTGTTAACTCACATATGTAAGAAAATATTATTACCAAATTTACTCACACATGTAAGAAAATATTATTACCAGATTTATTCACATGTAAGAAAATATTGTTACCCGATTTACTCACACATGTAAGAAAATATTATTACCAAATTTACTCACACATGTAAGAAAATATTATTACCAAATTTACTCACACATGTAAGAAAATATTATTACCAAATTTACTCACACATGTAAGAAAATATTACCAAATCTACTCACACATGTAAGAAAATATTATTACCAAATTAACTCACCCATGTAAGAAAATATTACCAAATTTACTCGCACATGTAAGAAAATATTATTACCAAATTTACTCACACATGTAAGAAAATATTATTACCAAATTTACTCACACATGTAAGAAAATATTATTACCAAATTACTCACACATGTAAGAAAATATTATTACCAAATTTACTCACACATGTAAGAAAATATTATTACCAAATTTACTCACACATGTAAAAAAAATATTATTACCAAATTTACTCACACATGTAAGAAAATATTACCAAATTTAGTATGTTGGAGTTTCTCAAGAATATCGGAGGTAGTTTCAATACTCAGCAGTGAAAAAGAAGAAACTGTTTTATCTTGGATTCCTGGAAATTCTTTTCTACTAGCAAAGTATCAGTTCCTTCAAGGGACTCTTGTTTATGTGTACAGTGCACATACTGTATATTTGTACAAATAAACTTGTTAGCCATATTAATTGCCTTATCAAGGAGAACATTGATGGAATTTATACTGATTTAGGGACTATTGCTCTTTTGCTCAGAGAAACTCTACAAGTTTCATACATTTTACTCAGGTATTGCTGCATTCTGATCTGATAACACATTCACCCCCAGCAACAACTGTACATAGCATAGGATGGTAGCCTTCTTCAGAGGGCTGTGATTTCACTACTGTTTATCACAGACCAATATGTAAAGTCCTAGCAGACAGGCAAAGACTGAGATTTAAAATTATATCAAGTAATTATTATAGTAAGTATATTAGTATTCTAGTAAGTATATTATTTTAGTAACTATTCTCTATGAATTTTACATTTCAGCTGAAAAAGCAGAAATTTAGAGACCTGATTTTTCTCAGTAAAAATATATCTGGTACCGGTTTGGATCTCAAGTTTGGATTTTAGTCTTCCTGTCATACAAACTAAATAGGTTCAGTCAAAGTACCGTATATACTCGTGTATATTTGGACCCGGTTTATACGTGAGTATATATGGTAACACCCAAACAGGTTTAAACTTTACAGAGATCAGGATAAGTTTGACACTTGTACAAAAGAGGGGCTGGGAGGCAAAATCATTGACCAAAAAAAGGGTCAAATTGTTCTACTTTTGCACATGATGAAATAGCCTGTCCCAAACATCTTACTCAAGATATCTGACCAACTATGAATATGAAACTAATGCACAATGAGACTTCCTTGGATTTACACAGATGAGATATCTAATCAACTATGAATATAAAACTAATGCACAATGAGACTTCCTTAGATTTACACAGATGAGATATCTAACCTACTATGAATATAAAACAAATGCACAATGAGACTTCCTTGGATTTACACAGATGAGATATCTAATCAACTATGAATATGAAACTAATGCACAATGAGACTTCCTTGGATTTACACAGATGAGATATCTAACCTACTATGAATATGAAACTAATGCACAATGAGACTTCCTTGGATTTACACAGATGAGATATCTAATCAACTATGAATATGAAACTAATGCACAATGAAACTTCCTTGGATTTACACAGATGAGATATCTAACCTACTATGAATATGAAACTAATGCACAATGAAACTTCCTTGGATTTACACAGATGAGATATCTAACCTACTATGAATATGAAACTAATGCACAATGAGACTTCCTTGGATTTACACAGGAGAAATGAGGGATTGCTTTCATCTACCCCCCCCCCCCCATCTCAGGTGAGAACTCAAACATTCTCTTGGAACAAATGAGTTCAATAAATCCACCTTTCAGCTTCACAGAGCGTAAAGATGGGTGCAAAAAAATCCACCTTTTAACTTCACAGAGCATAAAGATGGGTAATATAGATACTCGCTTATAAGTCAAGTCCAACTGTAAACAATGTAGACCCTGATCTGCCCTTGTATAATGCATCAGCAGATCAGGGCCTATGTTGTTTGTTCTACTGATGACTTCTAACAAACTGCAGAGACCCAGATCAGCCAACACATTATGCTACAGCAGATCTGGGTCTGTGCAGTTTGCATTTGGACTTATAAGGTAGTATATATGGTACATCCCCTTCTGTTACTGCATATTGTATCAAATATTTGTCAAAGCATGGCTTCCAGAAGAGTTTTCATATTTTCTTTGTTCCAAAAGAAAAGATCTACAGACTGTGTTTTTCTCAAAATCTGGATGTCCATAGAGGAAGACAAGAAATTATTATTGCTGTTGTCTTGTGGGAAAAGAATACCAAAGGTACTCACGTATAAGCTAATACCAACTGCAAACTGCATAGACCCAGATCTGCCGTCGCATAATGTGCCGGCAGATCTGGGTCTATGCAGTTTGTAAGGACTAATCAGTAGAACAAGCAACATATACCCTGATCTGCCGGCACATTATGCAACAGCAGATCAGGGTCTATGTTGTTTGCATTTGGACCTGGCTTGTACACGAATACATAAGTTATGTATCCAAGATAAATAATGCATTATTTTCAGCATATTTTACACAATCTACATGCTATGAGAAAAGAACAACAATCATTCATGGACACATACAAAAGGATATGAGACTATAATGTTGGTTACCTGAATATTTTATTGAAATAAATACTGTGTAGAAAAAATGGTTACAACAATGTTATGGCCTCTTGGAAAAGAGACTTCACTACAGCATTGTTTTTTAAAAATTTCTTTGAAGTAGAGTTTGCTTAAAAAAAAAAAAAAAAATGTCTTGCCCCAAAGCAAAGTATGTATGTATGTATTATGTATCTATCTCTTGATAGAGAGAATCATTATCATGCAAATATATGACTTTATAAAAACATTTTAACAATTTAGACACCTTAGAGAAATACATTATTGTTGCTCCATAGATACAGTATACTTATGTTATTCAAAACCTTGATATCTCCTTTGCTTCTCTGAACATTCATTTCATAGGATGATGAAAAATCATTCTTATGGCCTATAGCAGAATATGCATGGTATCTACGGTTTATCAGAATTCAAATGCTGTATGGAAGTCATTTTATAGCCACATGACATAGCTTTGTGGAAAGAATACACATTTTTTCCCAAGGTATGAATGTTTCCTGAAGATTTCTTGGAATTTGAATGCTTAAAAAATCACTTTCCTATCCCCATAGTGAATTTACCATATTTATGATGTCCACTCATCTATATTTATGATGTCCACTCATCGCTGTCCACTCATCTATGAACAGCATAGAGCAAATCTCCAATCACATAATGCACCAGCAGATCACGTCCCATAGTCATGAAACTGAGCACAGAAATTACCGTATATACTCGCATATAGGCTAATACCAACTGCAAACTGCATAGACCCAGATCTGCCATCGCATAATGTGCATGCAGCTCTGGGTCTATGCAGTTTGTAAGGACTAATCAGTAGAACAAACAACATAGATCCTGATCTGCCAATGCATTATGCAACAGCAGATCAGGGTCTGTGTCGTTTTCATTTGGAGTCTGCTTATACGCGAGTATATATGGTAAACTCCTACAAAAAATATCACAATGGACAATCACACATAGAATATTTCAATCTCATTTCATTTTGGCACTTATAGGGGGATTACAAAGGATAAACTCATGCCCAAAATTTTCTTAACTCTAACCCCACTAGGAACAGATTTCTAAATCAAAATTTTGGAAATTTGAGAACATGTTCAATTTTTTGCTCAAGCAGTTTAGTGACTATAGGGTCAGGTTCTGTCTTTGCTTGAAATCATAAGAATGGTATAGCCCCAGATCTGCTGGTATGTTATGTAATAGCAGCTCTGGATCTATGCTGTTTCCAGTTGTGCAGGTATTTTTCATAGCGTGACTTTATGATTAGTTTTTTAATTGCGATACTTTTAGAAGAGATATTGTCATTTAGGAAAAAAGTAAATTATGGGTATTTCATAGTTTTGTTTCCGATCAGTTTCAAAGATTATTAACCAGAGAGGAAAAATAAATACATCCTTGTACATTCTCACAGGAAGGAATATATGGTATCTAGGTTATTACACAGCTTGATTTCCTGGAGATTTCACAGAATTCAGATGCTATGGGAAAAACAAATACATCATTGTCATGAACAGTCATTTACTATTGAAATCTTGTCCATTTAACATGTTTAATAAAAGCATTTGCCAAGTATATTGGCAAAATGTAGGGTAATAGAATGTGACAAAAGGTTTGAAATTGAATGTCTCATCTTAAGAGATTGCTGAAGGATATAAATAATATGCAGCTAAATCAATATTGATGTAAAACTGACAAACAGAAGCTTTTTAGTTCACCTGCATTGAGTGCAGGAAAGCTTATGCTATACCCCCAGTTTCAAAGTTGTGCCAGTGTCTGTGTTGGCATTAGCAAATGTACACCTTATATGTTCAGGTAAATGTCTCCAATATTATTGCCTCTACAGTCATGAAAGTCGATTTGTGCATACAGCCTGAGGAGTACTACGCTACACTAAAACTAGGTTACTGACCTACTATTTACAATTAATTGACCATGTACACTTTTTATGTTGAGGACATTCTCTCAGACACTATTGCTTGTAGATTCATGAAGCTTAATTTGTGCATACATCCTGAGGAGTACTACACTGCCATACCAAAAATAGCTCACTGTGACCTACTTTTCATCCTCCAATGTTCATGTACACTTTTTATATTTAGGTCAGTTTCTTGGATGCTGCTGCTTGTTCAATCATGAAAATAGATATATGCATGCATCCTGAGGAGTACTACACTGCCATACCAAAAATAGGTCACTGAGACCTACTTTTCATACTCCAGGGATCATGTTCACTTCTTATTTTTCTGTCAGTTTCTGGGACACTGTTGCTTGTACAGTCAAGTAAATAAACTTGGACATAGATCATAAGGAGTACTATACCACCATACCAAAGGTATGTCACTGTGACCTAATCCTCTGGCTCCGCTGATCAAGTATTCTTTGTATATTTCATTGAGTTTTTAAGACACTGTTGCTTGAACAGTCATGTTACCTGATATGTACATGCATCCTGAGGAGTACTACATCATGATGTCAAAAGTAGGTTACTGTGACCTACCTTTAAACATAGGTAATGATGTATACTATGATATGTAGGTTGGTATCTTTGACCCTGCTGTGCAGTCATCAAACTGAATATGAATATACATCCTGAGAAGTACAGCATTATCATATCAAAGAAGAAAGAAACTGTGTCCTACATGAGCCACTAGGAATTGCAATGGCTCAGAGGTTGGGGCATTGGAATTGTAACCAGAAAGCTGTGGGTTCAATTCCCACCATTAGATCAGCCTGGCTTGGCTACCATGGTGACCTTTGGCAATGCACTTTACTTGCCTGGGCGCAATATAACTGCACTCTAAACCTAAAAATCTCAAGGACCATCTGGTATGTGCAAAGGTAATTTCAGACAGGACCACCAATGCAGGCACATACAGTTGCAAAGACAAGTGCTGCCTAATCTGCACGCACATACTGTATATACTCACATATAGGCCAGGTCCAAATGCAAACAACATAGACCCTGATCTGCCGTTGCATAATGTGCCAGCAGATCAGACTCTATGTTGTCTGTTCTACTGATTTCTGCCAGCGCATTATGCAACAGCAGGTCTTGGTCTATGCAGTTTGCAGTTGGTATCCGCTTATACGCGAGTATATACAGTATCTTCCAGAACATGTCTTGCAAAAAACATGAGTTTTGACTCTCAAACCCTGTGAAACACTCAAATTTATACAAACACGATTTCCAGTAAATCTTATAATTAAAAACAAACAGAGAGAGACCTTTCTTTACACTATGATATATACATGTAACCTGTAGCCTGTAAACAGTCGTGCTCATGGAAAGTCATCTCCACTGGTCAATTTATACAGCTAATAGTCATAGAAGCAATTAAAAGGTAAAGAGATAAACAACTACCACTCAGCAAAGTATCTAATTGCCTGACAATAGCTAGAGTCATTTTTTGTTGCAAGTCCTTTGAATGCTGCTGTGGGAGGGTCCATTAGGCTAATTTGCATAGGTAAAGTACAGAAAGTGGAATAACAAAATTCATGTTAACTTAGGTAAATCAAAAGATGTGAGTTGGAGAAAGAGAAGTTTTTACACTTTGTTGCCTTGATGGAGAATCTTCAGCCATTTTTATTTTGATTATTGGCTAGTTTGTGAACAGCAGCAGTGTTCTTTCAAGTCAGATTTGATGCCATATATAAAATGCAAAACATGATTTTTTTTTCAGTAGTTGCAATAGTGGGAAAGTGGGATTAATTTTTGGAGGCAAAATGTCGAAACACAGTTGTGATTCAGGGAAGGATTAGCAATCTGCAGAACAAGCAAAGCTGAACAAAACTAAATTTCAGAACTCCTGGTTGATGGTGTTTGTCTTTGTGAAACACAGTAGCAGAGTGGAGCATTTTATTCTTTGCACATGCTGCAAAGACAATATAAACATGGGCAATGTCATCTACCAAGATTTATCATTGTAACCAGTGTGTGGCCATTTCATTTTTTACCCTCTCTTACCAAAATGCAAATGAAGAACGATCATTTTCAATGCTGAGAAAAATTCTGCAAAATCTTTGGGGAAGTTTGAACAGTAGATACATCCAGTCTGTAATGAGTGCAAAGATGAACAGTAACAACACTTGCATCACAGTAGTACCATCCAGTTTGTAATGAGTGCAAAGATGAACAGTAACAACACTTGCATCACAGTAGTACCATCCAGTCTGTAATGAGTGCAGAGATGAACAGTAACAACATTTGCATCACAGTAGTACCATCCAGTATGTAATGAGTGCAGAGATGAACAGTAACAACACTTGCATCACAGTAGTACCATCCAGTCTGTAATGAGTGCAAAGATGAACAGTAACAACACTTGCATCACAGTAGTACCATCCAGTCTGTAATGAGTGCAAAGATGAACAGTAACAACATTTGCATCACAGTAGTACCATCCAGTCTGTAATGAGTGCAAAGATGAACAGTAACAACACTTGCATCACAGTAGTACCATCCAGTCTGTAATGAGTGCAAAGATGAACAGTAACAACATTTGCATCACAGTAGTACCATCCAGTATGTAATGAGTGCAGAGATGAACAGTAACAACACTTGCATCTCAGTAGTACCATCCAGTATGTAATGAGTGCAAAGATGAACAGTAACAACACTTGCATCACCTTCAAACCCTCAACTGTACTGCTGACAGAAGTGGAGTCTTCATCTAGTTAAGACTGTATTCCACTGTCCAATAAAGTTTAAAGACAGAAACTTGGTGTATTTTTTATTTAATGTCAGTTTGATCTTGATTATGTGAGTGTGTACATGTGTGTGTGTGTGTGTGTGGTGATGATATATGACAATGCTAAGTCTACCAACTATTATTTGTTTGAAAGTGTATCAAATGCTTCAAAGTAAACATATCTTGTTTACTTTTTATTCAGATTTGAATTTCCAGTTATTTTCTGTTGGCTTATATGAGTAGATAACTTGTTCTTAATTCTACGATGTCGCTTTTTTCGGGTCACACACACCAACCTTGACACCCCCACCCTTCTTGGGACCACAAAACACAGTTTTTGAGTCTCAACCCCACCCCCATCACACCCCCAAATACTGCCTGGAAGGTAGGTAGGTATGCAAGCATATGTCTGAAACCAAATTGCTACGAAGTTTACTTACAGGATTTAGCTTTACTATCATTGAGAAGGGGGATACGGAGCCAAAAGTGTAATCTGTCTCCATACATGCAAAGTCTGTGCCATATAACATGTTGGAAAAATTGTTGACTTCAGAAAATGAATGAATAACCCCAAGAGTCAAAATTGCAATAAGATAAGTGCAAAACTTGCCAACCACTAAAACTCAAATGTACTTTCAGTATTGTCCTTTGAGATGTTACCTATTGAGTCTAACCTGGGGTGGGCCGATATAGAAAATACACTTAAGGAATGATACTGAATTTTGCAACTGAGAACTCTTGGGGAATTTTATTTAAATGAAAACATGTACTACTTTCTCCACACATAACTTTACCAGGATACAAAATTTTGCATCAAAAGTAAGTTTACTGTAGACAGGGGAAGAGTTCAATTGCAGAAAAAGTCTATAGGAATTTTCAAGATTCAAGGAAATAAAGAATTGCCAATAAAATTAGTAATATTTAAACGTCATGAAATGTAGCTTTGATAAACAAAATCACCCATCAGTGAGACCCAAGCATAGAATTGTCAGTAAATAGACTTATGTCAAAGCTGCAAATAAATAAATATTTTTAAAAAATCCATGATTAAGTTTCAAGAAATACGGAATTTCTGAATAAAACAAATTGGATTGATAGTAACATTTAAAGGGGGGCATTCCATTTTGTATTAAATAAACCTTTGTCACCACAGAATTTTTAATGATTATCCCCAAAATCTAATTGGGTCTATAATATGTCTATATAATATGTCTATATAATATGTATATAACATGTCTATAATATGTCTATATAATGTCTATAATATGTCTATATAATATGTCTATAATATGTCTCTAATATGTCTATATAATATGTCTATAAACAAAACATTTAGAAACAAAAAAATAATGGGTTTCACACAGTACAGTGTATGAGATTCAATTTGTAGTGAGATACTTTAAAATCCTATCCTAGTCTGCCAGCAAAATAGAAATAATTCATTTCATACCATACAACTATCTGTTGTGAAACAAAATGTTCAAGAAGATAATTATCCCCTTGGCAACCATTTTGCTCATTCATTTCTGTGTTTGTACATGTATGTGTTCATGCATTTGTTCATTCTATATGCCTCAATATCTTTGACCCTATTTCACCTATACTCATGAAAAATTCTGATGTATATACTCGTGTATAAACTGATACCAACTGCAAACTGCATAAATCCAGATCTGCTGTCGCATAATGTGCCGGCAGATCTGGGTCTATGCAGTTTGTAAGGACTAATCAGTGGAACAAACAACATAGACCCTGATCTGTTGGTGCATTATGCAATGGCAGATCAGGGTCTATGTTGTTTGCATTTGGACAAGGCTTATACGCAAGTATATATGGTATTTTTGATACCTCTCTGTGAAAGTAATTCAGTCGTACCAAAACTTTGCAACAGCAGATCAGGGTCTATGTATATATGGTAAGTATACAATTACATGACTTGATGTAATGTTTTTGCAATTCAGATACAGGGGAGATAAATCATTGCTCAGATGAAAGTGAGACACTAGGCTGTGGAACACTTGTGATGGTGTATATCAGTCAGCTCCCTTTGTAATGTTAACTTCCTCTATATCGATTGAGAAAGAATGATCTTGATATTTGGCATAATGTCTGACTAGGAGGAGTAGATGGTGGTCAAAAGTAAAATCAAACGAAGAGTAGATATTGGCAACGGTAATCCATCTCTAGTTGGTTTTCTGATAATTTGAAGAAGTGTTCCATCTCTAGTTGGTTTTCTGATAATTGAAAAAGTGCATATGTTTGGAATCTAACACCAAACAGTATCACTGCAATTAGACAATAAAATTAAGCAAATCTCACAGGTGCATTTCCACTGTGAGCAAGCTGGTAAGTTTTACAAAATATGTCTCGTGACATTTACAGCAAAGTCATAAAAGACAATGGGTTTGAAACCAATCTCTAGTTTATACAGATGATCTTTGGTTTTGGTTTTTGCAAAACCTTACTGGCATGCAATAAATGAGTAAATCTATCTTTTTCCTACACTCCATTGAGATGCATAATGTTGTGTATGCATTTTATTTGCAGACAGGTCTGTCCTAAATGTTTTACGACCATACATTTAATATCACTTCACTGACTTTTATAACATCATATTACTGATACATGTATCATGCAAATTTACCATATATACTCATTTGTAAGTCAAGTCCAATGGTAAACAACATATACCCAGATATGCCATCGCATAATGCTCCTGCAGATCAGGGTCTATATTGTTTGTTCTGCTGATTGCTCCTAACAAACTGCATAGACACAGATCTGCTGGCGCATTAATCGCCAGCAGATCTGGGTCTGTGCAGTTTGCAGTTGGACCTGACATATAAGCAAGTATAGTTGGTACTTCAGAAATGAAAATACTGCTAAAATCCATATTACTTCAGTTTGCACTGGATTGCACAACAATTTATACAAACAAAACAAGACCTGTGTATCTCCATAGCAAAGGAGGCTGCCAATGTTGTTTTGCCTTTTTTTTTTTTTTTTTTATGTCTCCATAGTGATAGCAGAAGGGAGTATATTGCTTTCCTACTGTCCATCCATAAGTCCATGTTGAAACCATTTTAGCATGATGTCACAAAAACTATTGGTCTTGGAGCCATAACATTTTTAATGCTTTATCATGGTCATGAGTAGATGACCTGTTTAGAATTTCAGGCCATTACAGTAATGTTCACATTTTTTACATGCTCTTTTGACAAAGACTCTGTTAGCAAAAACCACTTGAGGTAGATGAATGAAATTTGAAGTACTTATTTATATTCATATGTTGATGCCCTGATTACATTTCCATGTCATTAAAGCGATTTTTCAATTTTCTACATATTTTTTTTTTTTTACTTCTTGGACTTGATCAAAGACCTTGTTCACACAGTTTAGCAAATTATCATGTGAGGTCTACAAATTAAATTTGGTATGCATATTTCTATGCATAAATAGATGACTTGAGTAAATTTTCATGTAATTATAGCAATTTTTCAAATTTTTCTAGTTTTTAATTTTATGGAGACAAATGCAAATCTAGTTTATTTTGGGTTTTTTTTATATATTTGATATCATGCATATTGAAAAAAGAAGAAAAAGGTTAAAACAATAATGCAAAGCATTGTTTCTTGTTTTTATTTAAGGTAATCCACTTTTGCAAAATAAATGTTTCCTGCGCAGATTGAATTCACACGATCAATACACTGATGTCATCAATATGACCACACTTTTTTGTTAGATGTATCGTCAAGCTATGAACTCTGTGAGAGACTGGACTTAAAATGATGTTGTAACTTCTGTTTTTAATTAAATAATTAAAAACAAAAATTACACCGTTTTAATAATCGCAATAACAATCCTGTGAAAGAAAATGATAGTCAGTGAAAAGTACACACACAAGACCTTTTGAAATCTCTAGCGATTTACAACTTGCCGTACATTGGCTGTACAGGCTTTCTGTTGTAGACAACCGACTGATGTGATCCCAATTATTGTGTCATACCAAAAAGTTCACTCACCCTTTTATTTGTGTATTTAATAAGAGGAGTCTTAGATCTTCAACTTTTTAAAATTTGATAAAGTTTGTAATACTCATTCAGCTATTAATTTATGGACAATTAGTGACTGTGTACTTATTCCAATACTTTTCTGTTTAATGACCCTTGCTTGGGGTCAGATATTTAGCTAAGTATAGTGCAAGAAATACACACCAACCTATACATTTTTAAGTGATTTTGGATCGCTTGGACCCTTAGTTATGTAAAAATATAAATACAGTCAAACCTGCCCTAACAGTCACCTTTATATAGCAGTCACCTGGTCTCAATGGCCATTTCCATTTCCCCCATGAAATTTCCTTTATAAAAGTCATGTTTTAAATGGCAACCTGCTTATCCGACAGGATTACTGTTTATTTTGTAACCTATCACCCATTCCCTGAACTGTTACTTCAACATTAGTCAGTTCTTTATTCTAGTACAATCAAACCTGAAACAATGGTCACCTTTATTTAGCAGTCACCTGATCTCAACAGCCATTCCCATTTCCCTGTGTAGTGTCCTTTATAAAAATTATGTATGAAACAGTCACCTGCTTTCTGTGATTGCACATTCTCTATACTGTAATCTCTATGTTTGTGAGTTCTTTGTGTTAGTACAGTCAGACCTGCCCCAACAGTCACCTTGATTTAGCGGTCACCTGGTCTTGAGAACCATTCCCATTTCCCTCTGTTTAATTTCATCTTTAAAAGTCCTATATTAAAGGGTCGCCTGCTTTCCCTGGTCAGTGGCCAGATGTTTCCTAACCAAACTGGTTTCTTACTGCTTAACTCATTAACCCAAGGAGATTCTTTTAATTTTCGCCTGAAATGGGGGTAGGAAACGCATTTTGGGGGTTACTTCTGAATGCAGCAAAACACAGCTGCTTAAGAAAGTTTTTCATTTAGGCGGATGCTTAGGTGTATCAGAAACATTGTTTTTGATTGGTTATTACGCTCGCGCATGTGCAGAAGGGTAAAAGTTGGACTTTTTTTTTTTTTTTTGGACCCCTAATTTTTGTGTTCTGGCCCCTTTTTACTCCAAATCTGAAACTTATCCTACTTTTTGCAAAGGTTCATCTGTGCGAGTGCAGTTTGGACCGGTCTGGTTTAGATCTAAGGCGAAAAAGTCTAAAATCCGGACACAAACTCCAGTTCTGAATCGGGCAGTTTTTTACCTAAAATAAATCTGGTCTAAAAAAATGCATTTTTTCCGCTGTATTTTTTAATACGAGTAGAAAGTCGACATTATTTGGTATCGTTGTAGAGCTACATCTGTCTACTTTCCTGCAATACCATCCACTTTAGTGTATCTTAAATGATGTTGACATTACAGAGCTCGGAAGTAGGGTACAACCTCATGACACGTAAACGTGGCGCTAGGGGTTAATGAGTTAAAGTGGTCACTTAAACCAATCAACTAGAGCTGGGTACCATGAAAAAATTGGTACCATGGTGTACCGCAGTATTTTTGAACATAGTGATACATACCACAGTATCCTGCAATTATATTAGGAACCAACAACTTAATTCTCAGGGGCAGGGTCCTGAGATTTTTTATTTTGTGTTCACATTTCTGGCTCTCAAATAGCTGGAGAAAATATCTTGCTCTGATTTAAAGCAAACTAACACCATATTACATCCATTATATTATTTTAAAAAAATTTAATGATCATGAGGTAAAAGAAAAGAAAATATTTTGGCTCAAAAGAAAATCGCAGCCCTCACTCCCACCCCCACCCCCGAAAATTAAATGGTCATTACCTTATATAATAGATGAATTTACTATGTCTATATTAACTGTTGTTTAAGTTGTCATCTAATAACTACCTAAAGTTGGATGATTAATTTTACACTATAGCTGACACCCTGTAAAAGTCATTGCGCTGAAATTACAAAGCTTGTTGATAAAGATAGAAAGCGTTGACACTGAAGCCTACAATTTGCTAGCTACACTACTGGTATTATAGGCAGTGAAACTTCTAGTCAGACACTAACACCCAGGGAAAGATGTTTATCAAAGAGAGCCAGTAAACATAAAACACACTGACTCGACAAACGAGAAAATATTCAATGGACTAGAGAAATTGCATAAAATTCAACTGCTGTCCTGAAAATCTTAGGATGATTCTCGGTGTTACAAAGGAATATATGTCCTTAACACACTAACACACGCTGGTAAATAACGATTTCTATTTTTAATCCTAAATACTCCCAAAAGTTGGATTTGGCCCGAATATGTTTCACAACATTCCATTCGGTTGCCATATTGGCATATTTGACACGTGTCAACCATGTGATTAAAGGTTCATAAATATAATTATATTTGTAATATTCAAAATTAATTTGTGACAAATACAACTATTTTGTATAAAAGAAAGATTAATCATTTTTGGAACTATTTTGTCATGAAAAATGAAAATTTGCTTTTAATATCATTAAATTCGTAAGAAGATTACTTGACAGTTTCTGTACATTCCTTACTGATGGAAACTACCGAAGTACCACTACAGTGAAAAAGTACCGTGGTACGTACCACCAGAAATAAATACTGTGGTAAACTGGTAATATCAATCATGCAATTGAAGTGTTTGTTTTCACAACAAAGGTATTGTTTGGGTAAAGACATGTCATGGCTAATATCCATCCATGTTGAAGATGAACATTTTCACAGACATTTAATCATTAGGCTACTCTCTTTAATTCAAGAATAGATAATGAACCAACAATACAGTTGCTATTTGAAATAAGATATTTTGATCTTCAAAATTTTCAAGGAATGCTCTGTCCAATTCTTCAAGAACACAGAACAAAAGACAAAAACTCCTGCACATTTGATACATGATGGGAACAGTGTATCAACTTAAAAGGCATCACAAGTCTTTAAACAAAGGTGACCTGTCAGTCATTGGGTTGCCACTTTCTATATGTGGCCTAGGTCTGTGACTTCTGAGACAGCAACTCCAGCTGCAATATACAAGCAGTTGAGCTAGCTTCCTTCTTAGTGTATATAAAAGCAAAATGTAGTACATGAAAAAAACACACACTGAATGAAAGCTTGAAGAAATCTGTGACTGAAACCCTTTCCATCAGAATTTATGAATTATAAATGTATACAGTGAATTCTTTGAATAGGAAATTATGACTTTTGCCTGAAATAATAATAATAATAATGATACTGGTATTCTGTACATGGTATTTGATCAAGAACTAAGTTTAAAAGGTGAATCTACATTCAGAGGTCACCTGTATACAAAGGCCAGTTTGGACTTTTCCCATAGGAGGCTGCTATTGGCACGTTTGACTTATACATCGCTTCCGCATACATATCAGGGGAATGTGATACCTGTACAAACTTTTTTGTGAGTGTCATACTTTTTAAATGCAAATATTTGTAAATTTTGCAGCAATAGAAATCTATAATGACAATGAATATGGGGTTTTCAGGTATGGAAAATTCAAAACTAAGTTTAAATGAAACCTCCATAGTTGACCTTAATGGAATATTGTACAGTGAAATCTCTGAAGACCAAAAGCACTTGAGACCAGTCAAATGTGATGTAAAAAATGACAATCAGTGCAGAATCTAAAATGGCAGACCAACTATTGTTTCATGACACAAAACTGAGCAAAATGATCAAGATTTTGAAATTTTGGATATCACTTGCATGTTATATGACAATTAAGTTTTTCAACCAACTCTGGGTCAAAAATTCGGGTGCACATTAAACATTAATGCATGTTACACACAACGAAACACAGTAAAATGTTGGTTTGGAGGGGTTTTCAGTTTACTGAGTACAGTATATACTCGTGTATAATCTGGGTCCAAATGCAAACAACATAGACCCTGATAAGACGTCATGTAATGCGCCAGCAGATATGGGTCTATGTTGTTTGTTCTACTGATTAGTCCTTACAAACTGCATAGACCCAGATCTCCTGACGCATTATGCGATGGCAGATCTGGGTCTATGCAGTTTGCAGTTGGTATCGGCTTATATGCGAGTATATACGGTAATGATTACCCCATCTCCCATATTAAAATTTGTTTTTAATGCGGTGAGTCCTGTAGGCTTTTCATTGGAGAAATACTATTAGTTTAGCTGCTGGAGCAATACATAAATTCGTATCACATTTGTCATTGTATATTTATAAAAATAAATACTTAGAAAAATAGGCACATTTTACTGTTTATTTGTCCTTTTTCAGAGTTACATAGAGAAAGGTTATTACTGCATGACATATGGTATGAAAACCAAGCAGGATTTTGTACATGTTGATAATGTAGTTCAGGCGCATCAACTGGCAGGAGAGGCACTCACTGAGATCAAAAATTACACAGCTGTAAGTATAGATACATCAGATATCCCTGCTTAGGTCTCTAGAGTTTGTGTGATATTACTTTGAGTCTCTGTGGTATTAATGTGTCAGTATTTATTTTTATTTGACTGTCAAAATCACTTTACCAGTTTAGCATAAGAAAGAAGTAATAATGATTTATTACTAAAATTGATTGTTTTCTAACTCAGATACTATAAAATATGGATAATAATGGTATACATAAAAGTAATCCTATATAAAAAAAATAAGTGCACCGATTTTTTTATTATACCCCCATCATACTCTTTGTTGAGGGCATTAAGTGTTACCCGTTTCCTTCTAGCCCTTCTGTCTGTCCCATTGTGTCAGTCGCCTGTCATTACTCTAGTTTCCACTCCACAACTTTTGCAAGACTTCTTTGATCAAAACCAAATTTTGTATACAGAAGAGTTGGCTTGTGTTCACTTTACCCCTTTTTCCATCAAATTTTCAATGAGTTATGGCCCTTGTTTGACTTTTAAGTTTGCATGTAACATTAGTTTTGTTTCTGATGAGTAACTTTTGAAGGACTTAATTGGTTGGAATCACATATTGTATGATCCTTCATATTGAGAAGACCAAGTTCAGGTTTGATTTCTACATTTTCTTACAAACTTTGTCAGAGTTATGGCCCCTGTTTGACTTTGAAGTTTGCATGTAACAAGTTTTGTTTCGGATAAAACTACTTGTGAAGAACTTATTTGGTTGAAATCAAATATTGTATGACACTTCATATTGAGAATACCAAGCTCGGGTTTGATTTCTACCTTTTCTAACAAACTTTTTCAGAATTATGGCCCATGTTTCACTTACAACTTTTCACTTGCATATTGAGCCAAGTTTTCTTCAATTACACCCTGTTGATAGGGGTATCCACTCACATGGACACATTTCTAGTAGCAAAAATAAGTACACAATCAGGAATTTACCACACTGTATTGGGAAATATGTGGAGTTTTTTGCCTGAGCAAATGTTAATTTAGAAAGTATATTTTAAAAAATTTCAAATGTATTTTTGTATTGTGGATATTACCAGAAGTTGATAAATCAGTCAACATTTGAAAGGAATGAAAAACAAACTCTTCTGATGTGCAAGGCATATGTGTTTAAGTTTTCTGATAATTTGACAAACATTATACCAGTATTATTGTCTCTGTTTTTGTCAAAAAAATAATTCACTAAACTACCTTATATAATTCATCTTGGGACAATAATATGTATATTTAAATATTTTAGACAGATATGAATAGGTGTAAAAAGTTAAATGACTCATAAAGTTGCTGACTGTTTGGTAGTTTACAATTAAAATAACATTGTATTTATTACGTAGGTGAATAAGGGTAAAACCTTAAATGATTCATAAAGGTTCCACTCTACAGTTACGTACTTTGCACAGGGTTTGATTTTTAAAGAAAAAGAATTTCCCAGGTTTTCCTGACTAGTTATCCTGGTTACTTAAAAACAGACCTTGTATATCATAGGTATTGTTAAAATAACTCCTAATTCCCTATATTTTGGTATATGATTGATGGGTATAATTTGGGTTATAGAGCATACAGCTTGGCCTTATTTCAGATGTACATCTCTCAAAAGACTGCTAGCTCCGCTTGGTCATTTTCACTTCCCGGACTTCAGTGGTCATTTGGGGCGAAAAAAACACTAGCCAGTAGCTTTTTTTTTTTTTTAATATTCTATAATTCATTTATTGCACTTTCAGAACTTAGTATTGTCTACTTTGGCAAAATGTATTTTCTGTATTTCAATAACTGCTAAAGTTAGTGTACTTTGGTTAGTTCAGGTTAATTTCATGGGCACATGGGAGCGGCCATTTCAATCAACTGTGTGCTTTAAGCAGTTCATTGCTTCCCTAATACCACATAATAAAGAAATTTTGATCACAATATATGAAAGTAGCATAGAGGTATGCAAACATTCTCACTATTGTGCTTGTTGCAAATGCAAACAACTTCACCTTATACCTGTCCGCTTTCAGAAGTACTTAATAACTGTAGAGCAGAACCAGAGTGGACAGTCATACATTGTTTAATGGTTGCACACGACTATAATTCAAAATCATCATCATCAACCAAAGTGGCTAACTGTATTGTAGTTGAAAATTAAAATAACATTTATATTTAAATATTTTTGACAGACATGTAGGTGATTAGGGATAAAAACTTAAATGACTTGTAAATTCACAGCCTGTACGATAGTTAAACATTAAAATAACATTTATTTTAAAATTTTAGATAAATATGAAGGTGAATAGGGGTAAAAACTTCAGTGACTCATAAAGTGGCTAACTGTTTGGTGGTTAAACATTTACCTGTTGATAAGTGTGTATTGAAAATAATTACAAATTTTTACCAAGCCTTTGTAACGAGCATTAAGATTGGTTCAAATCATATCATGTGATACAGAAAACTAAACGTTATTAGTTCATAACACCAGAAAGGAACTACTTATGTATTCATGTGCCCTACTTGTGTACTTTGACAATATTTGTAAATACCATATTTGCCGGCCTATAAGTCAATACTTTTTTACCTGGAAGTCTGGGCTTCGTCTTATACTCCGAATCGACTTATATATGGATTATGTCATTGAAATAGGTTTACCGTATGTTAATGTAATTTTTCGTACGTTAAAAAAAAAATTTTTTTAAAAATTCAAAGTACGAAAAGTATAGTGTAAAAAAATAATTATTTTGGGCTTCGTCTTATACTCCGCATCGACTTATATATGGATGAAGGATTGAAAATTGACGAAATTAGCGAATTCGACTTATACTCCGCATCGACTTATAGGCTGGCAAATACGGTATTGGTTAAAGTATACTTCTGTTAATTATTCAGTATGGGGTGGAATTTTCCTATCCAACATCAGTGCATATATATAATGATAATTACTTAATTTTAGTTCATACACAAATTGATGATTTTAATTAATTGTAATTACACATAACCAGTTTTATAATAGGTTTAGTCATAGTAATAACCATTAAGGTACGTATTAATAGTATTGCAGGCTGATGTGATGATATAAACTTAGAATTGTCTTGTCATAGGCAAACACATGTATAGGAGTGTTGTACATGTACCTTGAAATTGGGAGGTAAACAGTGGCTTCTGCAAGAAGCTATTATTAGCCCCTTAACTTACTGTTCTTTGTACACTGTTCTTCCCAAATGAACTTTCACATCTAAACTGGCATTCTTTTGGGGGTTCTTTTTTGATATATTTTAATACAAAATTTGTGTAGGTATTTTTCCCCAGTCAGATCCTCATATTCTATACTAATAATATAAACACCATGCCTGTTTAATACATTTCTTGTGCTCTTTTTAGATAGGAGAAATTTGAAATCAGAATACTTTTTTCATGCTGGGATCAGCCTAGCACTATTCAGCTTAATCTGGGATCAACCCAGAATACACTCTTATGCGGGAATCAGCCTAACATAGATTTACTTAATCTGGGATCAGCACAGAATACAATCTAATGTTGGGATCAGCCTATCACAGTTTCTACTTGATCTGGAATCATGCCCAATATCCACTCTTACACTGGGATCAGCCTAGCACAGATTGGGAATCATCATAGTCTTGTACAGAGTTTCATTCAGATTCTAGCCCATGAGTAGCCCCCATAGAAAGAGCAAAAAATATTTTGTTTAAGTAGTGAAGTTATTGTATATATAATTACTTGTTTGAATATTTGTAATAATGAATAGAGACATGAGTTGACTTGAGGGAGAAAATACAATATTCTCAATTAACCTTTATTTTCTTACAAGGTATGTATTAACTGTAGTAAACATTTCTTCTTACAAGGCATGTATTAACTGTATTAAACATTTCTTCTTACAAGGCATGTATTAACTGTATTAAACATTTCTTCTTACAAGGCATGTATTAACTGTATTAAACATTTCTTCTTACAAGGCATGTATTAACTGTATTAAACATTTCTTCTTACAAGGCATGTATTAACTGTATTAAACATTTCTTCTTACAAGGCATGTATTAACTGTATTAAACATTTCTTCTTACAAGGCATGTATTAACTGTATTAAACATTTCTTCTTACAAGGTATGTATTAACTGTATTAAACATTTCTTCTTACAAGGCATGTATTAACTGTATTAAACATTTCTTCTTACAAGGCATGTATTAACTGTATTAAACATTTCTTCTTACAAGGCATGTATTAACTGTATTAAACATTTCTTCTTACAAGGCATGTATTAACTGTATTAAACATTTCTTCTTACAAGGCATGTATTAACTGTATTAAACATTTCTTCTTACAAGGCATGTATTAACTGTATTAAACATTTCTTCTTACAAGACTATTTAGTTGTGAATAAAATAAAAGAATATTTTGCTTATTTTCCTGAATAAAAAATGATGGTCAAAGCCAACATGGAATATTGTGAACACTAATGCAAATTTTAAAACAGCAAAACACTCATTGGTTCTTTCCACTCCTAGAGATAGAGCATAAAAGGTTAAGTTTACACTGAAAACTTCAGTGAAAACTTTAAATGACATATCAACGCATTATCAAGTTCAAAGATCAATGGTCAAGACCATCAAGGTAATGGCAATACACAGCATCCAAAATATGTATTGAAGATAGCTTGCACAATGATACAAGTGTGAATACTGTATATACTTGAGTATAATCTGATACCAACTGCAAACAGCATAGACCCAGATCTGCTGTCTATGCGCCGGCAGATCTGGGTCTATGCAGTTTGTAAGGACTAATCAGTAAAACAAACAACATAGACCCTGATCTGTACCTGTAGCCATATTTTGATCAGTGGAAAACGCCATGTTTGCGGGACATTAACTTCAACTGCTGCACGATTGAGGATGTAAATGTGTTTCATTTAATGTTTATCTTGATTATTGTGAATGTATGCTCAAGTAATGATGAAAATCTGGCAGTTTTTAACATTGTGTGCACTATGATCACAGTAGAAGGTCGTTTGTGTGCACTATGATCACAGTAGAAGGTCGTTTGTGTGCACTATGATCACAGTAGAAGGTCGTTTGTGTGCAGTATGATCACAGTAGAAGAGTCATGTGGTGAAAGATAGAGATTTTCACCAATTTTGTTCCACACTGGAAAACATGATCATACACATGTAGGATTGGGAGAAAATAGAATCCACTGTATGCAGTGGTGATAGGGAAATTGCACCCAATCGTCACAATTTGTGGGCAGAAACAACGTTTTGTCAAGTTCCTGTCCACAAACTCTGATCCCAAGGGTAGGATTTCCTTATCCCACACCAATCCATAATGCCGGATTATTGTTCTCTCATTTCTCAAAGGAAATAGTATTGGGGGGAAAAAAAAAATGGTGTATCATCGTTATTGATATAGCTTAAGAAATATACAGTATTAACAGTTTTGCATAATTAGACAGAGCATTAAAAGTTTAGTTTGCAATAAAGAATTTGTTGTAAACAAAGATTACTCTTTATAGGCCAGCAAAATGTCATCATTTCAGTACTAAAAATACAGTGAAGATTGCAAACTTTCATGACATCATAATTACAATGATGTCGTCTACAGTATCAGTGAGTGCAGTTATTTGGCATAGGTATATCCCACATGGGCAGACTATATGACACATACATGTATGGACAAAGACAACTACCGTCTATACTCGCGTATAAACCAATACCAACTGTAAACTGCATAGACCCAGATCTGCCGTCACATAATGTGCGGGCAGATCTGGGTCTATGCAGTTTGTAAGGACTAATCAGTAGAACAAACAACATAGACCCTGATCTGCCGGCACATTACGCAACAGCAGATCAGGGTCTATGTTGTTAGCATTTTTGGACCTGGCTTGTACGTGAGTATATATGGTAATTCATTTCCCATTTGGCATGGGCACATCCCACGTCGACAGACTGTATCACAATATGGGCACAGACAACTAATTCATTTTCCATAGACCATAATGGTAATGTTTCGTAAAAAATATATATTATCCTGGTAAAATTGCCATAAACATGACATAGCTGGTAATAATTTGGGACTAGCATCACCTTTTGAGATCATAAGAATTATATGTTGTGTAGCCATATTTTCAAGCATATCTGCCTTGTACTGTTAAACTGGCAGTCAGCAGCTAGAAAATTCTCCTTTATTTACAGTTTGGAGTACATGTCTGTGAGTTATGTTGTAATAAAAAAAGGAACCTAAATCAAATAATTAAGTTGGTAGTAGTGCTGTATGTCTATATTATGTTTTAGGGAAAACTTTGACATGTATAAGATCAGATTATCCACCAATCACTTATTTGTTTGTATCTGACATCAACTATAACATTACAAGCTGACTGGTTCTAGGTCTCATAAATAATTAGTTGTCTGTGACCATATATAGGAATGGGGGATCTTTTACTCTAAATGTACAATAAAATAAATTTAAATTAAAGATGTTCATCATATTTTACGATTTGTAATAGAGAGAGATTGGTAATATAATATAAATATCCTTCAACAACAACAAAACTCTTTCATGGATGAGTGATGATGGCCCTATACTTAATATCGACCATCTGGGACTACCAATTCATAACCCAGAACAAACATATGGGATGGCCACACAAAAACAATGTCTATGTTTGTTCCTTCCTTCAAAAATACCCGTAACACCACTACTGTATACCTTCACCCAAGTAAACCATTGGTAGCCTACTTCCTATGATAACATGATTTCTCTGTAATTCATAAACTCAACAGAGTGAAATATTATTTATCAGATGGAGTAGTAACTAAGAAAAGACAGAAACATGTGACCATTTCCATCCATTGAAATATAACATTGCCTGCTACACTACAAAAAATGCAGTTTAGATGACAGAGTAAAAAAATTCAGGGACAATGCTACTTTGCTGTAAAAATCAAGTTTCATTGCTGTGTAGCCCGTATCATTGGGTGTTGCTAATTTTAAGGGAGATAACTTTTATTACTTATACATTTTGCCATGCATAGTTGTTTCCCTTATTTAAAACTGTGTAGTGATGATTGGATTTTAATTGTCAAGCTCATTTTTGAAAGCATTTTGTGCCAAATCCGATTAAAAGCTTTGATTACAGTTAGTTGTTTAGATAATGATGTTAAGAACATGATGCACTTTTTGACATTTGATAGATACATAATAAATCTTGATGTTTAATTTTATTTCAATTGTTTTTTGGCTTGAATGTTTCTTTTTACTGAACCATTAAACCAATGCATCATACTGTCTATAATTATTGTTCATCTACTTGATTGAACTTAACCAAACATTGTTCCCTATGCCTTCCTTTTTTTTTTCAGGCAGGGCAAGCGTATTTTATTTCTGATGGTGCTCCTATCAATACTTTTCATTTCTACAGACCATTGGTAAGTTTGTCGGTTTGAATTGTGCAGGATGAAGAAACTTTATTTCATTTTAATATTATTATCTAAAAATAATGGCTTTAGATACAGGTGTGTATCTTTTTGGTCATGCACTTAGCTTCAATATTTAATCTGTCATTGTCTATAAAGAATCAGATAAAGTGGTATCTATATAAATGCAGCTGTAAAGGGACCAAAATTTTGGTTTCTCATTGGTTCACAGGCCATTTGTTGGTTTCTGCTTCTTATATCTATATATACTTTTGTTCTTGAATGCATTTAAAGTATTCACTGCACTCTTTTATGTTCTTTAATTAGGCCCCTGTAGGGCCCCACATCGAGATGCATGAGCCCTATAGTAATCCCCTTTTCTGTCCATTCATCTGTCCATCTATCCACAATTTTTGTAACCACAATATCTTTGCAACCTGTTACAATATTTGGATGCCATTTGATAGGTGAGTTGCATATTACATGTACAAGTGCCTTTTAAATATTTTGTCTTTTCAGCTTACATTTTGTCAGAGTTATTACCCTTTTTTGATCAGTTTTAAATCTCCACTATTGCAGATCCTTATAACCGGCATACCTGAGCAACCATTCAACATATTTTTATACAATTTAGTGTGTACACTGTCTCATAGACCAAGATGGGTTTTGTCTTGTCAACTCCATTTTGGATAGAATGATAATTCTTGACAATTAAGTTCATATCTTCACATGGGATATTGTTTGTAACTGGCACAGCTCAAAAATCCTTTAACATATTCTGATGCAGTTTGGTATGAACATTGTCTCAGATTACATGTGTCTTTCATGGGTTTGGTCTTGTCAACTCCATTTTGGACCATTTTGGCCCTTGTCCTAAGTTTTGATTCCAAACATGAGTTCATCTGTTTAATGCCCTGCTGAAAAAATTTGAGTGAGCAGAGCCTTTTGTGATGCATGTTTTGCTAATAGCTCAAGTTTGCGCTTGATAGGGCAGTAATCTTGAACACTGATGGGCCAGAGCTTACAGGTCCCAATGGATAAGTTTATTTTTTACTATTATAATTGTTTTCCACATTTTTGAAGTATAATGCCAGAGTTTTCATAAAGTAGAAAATATGAAATAAACAAGAAAGAAAAATATGTTTCAAAATTCGAATTCTTTGATTATTTCTCATTTTTTCTAAAATTCATTACCATATATACTCATGTATAAGACTATACCAACTGCAAACTGCATAGACCCAGATCTGCCATTGCATAATGTGCTGGCAGATCTGGGTCTATGCAGTTTGAAAGGACTAATCAGTAGAACAAACAACATAGACCCTGATCTGCCGGAATATTATACGATGGCAGATCAGGGTCTATGTTGTTTGCATTTGGACCTGGATTATACACAAGTGTATACGTTATTTTTTTTTTTTCCTTCTCAATTCTCTCATTCTTACAGTCTTTTGTTATTAAAAGAATAAAGTACATCCTTAAGTTAGGGTCAGTACAGTTATCATAATAATAAACCTATTTTATGCATCATTCTTCTTATGTGCCAAGGACCAATATCAAAGCAATAGAAAGATCTAAATTTTAAGAAACTTGATGAGGCACCAACTATTGATGGGGTTGCTCCTTCAGTTTCCTTTCTCTCCTTTATAAGGAACAAATAAATTTGCTGCTCTGTTTCTCCATATGTCCGCATATTATTTAGTGACCAAAAATTTCTTTAATAGAGGAGGAAACAAATTTCTGGCACAAAGGAAAGGCCTAGGATCTCTTCTTCCCCAAAACACAAAAATAGGTGGTGCCTATGGTAGCACTAAACAGTTTTTAGCTATGGTCAGGGTTGAGGATGGACCCTCTCACCTTTGAAGCCACCAACTATAAAAACAAAACTCCATAACCATCAAAATTTTTAAATTTTTAAACTCATCAGAGAATGGAGAAACTGAAACAGTAAAAACATTGGCATGACAAAGATGATTCTTCTATGATTACCCAATTTAGAGTCACACCAACCTCCCATCCCAAAGCACATGAAAATCCCTAAAACTCTCAATTTCAACCCAGAAAAGAACCAAATACTGAACAAAATCTTAGATATTTCGTATATAAACCAGTGACAATTTGTCCGAGATATTATTTTAATGAAGAGGAAAGTAGACCATGAGTGGACCCATTTACCACAAAATAACTCTCTATAATAATTGTCTCAAAACAAGTCACATCTCTTGAATTGATGGTCATATAGCATAGTGTTTTTGCTAAAAGACTTCTCATGGTATGTGGTTGGTCTTAATTGGAAATGGTGCCCATCTGACACCCAATATGGCCACCATAGCAGCCATTATGAAGATCTTTTTATCACTACTCCTCCTAAATGACATGGGGTTTTCACTGGAAGACTAATTATGATATCTAGTTGTTCCTAAATGAAAATGCTAGCAATCTGACCTCAAATATGGCTACCATGGAAGCCAGCTGGAAAATCTTTTTAGTGCTAATCCTAAATGGAAAGTCATTTTGAAATGGGGTTTTCACTAGAAGACTTCTTAAGGTATCTAGTTGGTCCTAAATGCAAATGATGAAAATCTTACATTCAATATGGTCTCCATGGCAGCCATATTTAAAATCTTCTTATCGCTACTCCTCAAGAATTGATGGTCATATTGACATGGGGTTTTCACCAAAAGGATCTTATGATATCTGGTTGGTTCTAAATGCAAATGGTGCTAATCTTATATTAAATAAGGCTGCCATGATGGCCATCTTGAAAATTTTTTTATCATTACTTCTCCTTTCATGGTCATATTGGCATGGGTTCTCACCAAAAGTCTTCAAATGATGTCTAGTTTGTCCTAAATGAAAATGGTGCCAGTCTTACATATAGTATGGCCACCACAGTGGCTCATTTGAAACTCTTATCACTGAAGAATATCAGAGATGGTTTCAACACTCAGCAGAATTCCTGGAAGTTCTTTTTGGACAGTAGAGAATCCGTCCATTTGAGAGACTACTGGGTTTGGGGGTGGGGTGGAGTGATTTCACAAATTTCTCATAACGATGCAACGGCAAGTTGGAAATTGAGACGTACAAAGGCTTCATAAGACCCCAACCCCAAGCGCTTAGTGTGCATTAAGTGTGAGCACTTAGACGGATGTCCTTTATGCACTTTAGAAGCAAATGAATTATGGGAATTAGCTGAAAGGCATCACTCTTATAGAAGCAGGAAAATTGAAGCAACCTCATCTTCTTCTTTGTGGATGGACCCCCACTTTCTGTTCATTGGCACTTCCTGGCTCAAGGAAGTTGCCAGCTCATCGATACTGGGTGGGATCACAATCCCAGGAAGGATCAGAGATACTTTCCAGTACATGAAAGTTGCCAGATCATCGATCCTGGGAGGGATCATGATCACTTCCATATTTAAGGAAGTTGCTGACACAACTGAACAAGTCCTGTCTTTCCAGCATAAGGGAAGTGCAGTCGTCTTTACCTAGCTTGTCTAAGGGGTTGAGATTGTCTGTTGTCTCTATAGGGACTCCTCTGGATGATCTTCATCATTCAACTGGTCCTTGAGGAATAAGACTACTAATTATTAATTGAGCAGGTAGCACTCTTGAAATGGTGGAACATTTGATACCATACTTAATAGAGATCGGTTGACTGGCTGAATTGTCAGCAATAGAAATTTTCTTTCTTGTTTTCCAAGACTTTTATCTGTGCTCTCAGCTTCTACATAACATTCTGTCTGTGCACAAACATGATTTTGATTTATTTTCTGGCAGGCTAAAATTATATTAACCAACTATATCTCATTGTCCATCAAGACAGGATTCCCATTCCACTTCTCTGGAGAGAAAGATAATATAAGACAATTCTGTCTCACCCCGCCTGCATGCAGAGACAGAAGGATAAACTGTCAATTATAGTGCACTCTGAAAAGTTTGAGGAGACTCCAATTGAGTCTGCACCTTATCCCCCCAGTTGGCATCCCCATCTCCATCCCACATTGGGCAGGTGATGGAAGATGAGGGTGTTTGAACTTTTGACAAGGCAGTAAACAATGTTTACCACCTTTTTACCCCTGGAACCGTGTTGTGAACCTTCTGGGTCTTTGGACAAGAGAATTCTCTCCAGTAGAGATGCTTACAGGGGCACAAATAAAATCAGATCTTCATTCCCCATTCAACCATGGCGAAGGGTATTGCACAGAGACTGGCACAAGGCCAAGAGGCAGCCAGTTAGCAGAGGGGTTGGTCAGTCCCTTCTACTACCCTGCCTCCTCTGGTTTCAGCAGTAGTTACAAGGTTCACTCACCCGCTTAAGCCTCCTGGACCAGATTTGGAAGCATCTAAAGCAGGGATCTCCATGGGGACCTGGTCCCAAATCCCAGTCGAGATGCTCAAAGCTATGGAACTTATGGTGTGCACCATAGTTACCATAGCTTCATATGCTGACTTTTTCTTAGCGGCCTCCTTTCACATTTTAATGGAGCTATCTTTGTTGCTGGCTGCTTTGCAGAGACTCTTGGAGACCATAGCCAAGAAAGCAAGATACTTGCTTTTACTGTCGATGGCACTGTTGGATGAGCTGCTCCACATACATAGGGATTCCATTTTGGATTCTTCTAAGGTCTTGCTGGATCATAGCAAAGACCTATTGAGGGCAGCCGCATTGGATTCAGAATCCTTATTTGGCAGGTTAATCCCTATGGTGGCATCTCAAGAACTGAGAGATCAGCAGCATTGGTTGTTGGCCATGGTTCCAGGCCTGGCTAAATTGGTGAAGAAGGGCCCTCAACCTTAGAGGTCAGAGGGTCCATCACCTAAAGGCTTAAACAAGGGTCCCAGCTTAACGGCCAGACTCCTTATATAACTCCTTACCTCCATTCTTTCATTAAACAGGGCAGCCATAAAGTTTAGGGCAGAAAGTCTGTGTACCCTTCCTCTCCTCATAATGAATGAGATTATTGGTCCCAGGGAGTCACTCCCTCTCCTGGAATTCTAAGGTTATTTCACTGGGCAGCTGCAGAGCGATCACTCATAGTTCACCACATTGCAGGCAAAAGCAAATATTCTAGCTCACAGCCTGTAAAGGCAAGTATATGCAGTCCTCACAGAATGGTCTCTACATCAATCAGTAGCAGAGAGTCTCTTTCATCTGTAAGGGAAGCCATTGGTTGATTTGTTTGCAACAAAGCACAACAAAAAGCAACCACTTCAGGTCTCAACAGTGTCAGATCAAAGCACTTGGGGTGGAGAGTTTCAGTCTGAAGTGGGATCAATTGTGTTTCTATGCCTTCCCATCTTTCAGAATCCCTCAAGTTCATCCTGATAGACCCCCACCCCCACCCCATGGATATCCCAGACAATTATCGCTGAGGAGGGATCTGCTGTCACAGTGTAGAGCAACCCTCCTCCACAATGATCCACAGATGCTCCATCTTCACACCTGGCTCATATCAAATAATATAGCTGCCTAGATCAGTTTATTAGCAGGGCTGCAGAGTGCATCATTCAGGCCAGGAGACAGTTGACCTCCCAAGGTTTACAATACCAAGAGGAGAGTCTTCTAGAATTTGTGGAGTTGACACGGCATTGATCTGATCTGCCCCTCTTGGATTGCAGTTGCAGATTTTTTCTCTCTCTTTTCAGAGAAAAGGATTGTTCACAGGGCTCAGGAAAACTACTTGTCCTGTCATCCTGAACAGGTACAAATTGGCTGGGCCAAGTAAAACTTTACTACGTACTCATCCCTTGGTCGAGTAGATGCAGATTCACACCTTGAGAATAAATCTGAATGCATTTTCTACCCTTAACAAGTGCTGAAATTCAGCATCGCTTAACATTTGGTGTGCATCAGTTATAAATAACCTAATGTCTAATCTGCCTATTGGTTGTCAGTCTAGAACATGTTGCAAAGGAAATGACTTTGTTTTGTTTTACACAGGTATTGGATGAAAGCTTGATACTAAAATGGATAAATATTATGAACATATTATGTTGCAGTTTCACACTTAGCCCTTGATTTCTTAATGGTGTTTGCTTGATTTCTTAATGGTGTTTGCATTTACAGTGACACTTTTCAGTAATTTAGGTGTCATTTTGATGAAAGAAAGTTTTCCTTTCAATGAGCTATCACACATCTTAATGAGTCAGAACTCTTAAGATGTTAAGAGACAGAGAATGTCAAAATGTTTCATCTGGTCAGGCAACTTTACAGTTGCCCCAGGTCACTGGTATTTTAAAGACCAGAGCTTTATTGATACATTGTCATGCCAAAGGGAAGATGTCAGCTGATATTTCTGTAAGCATGTAATTACTTTTCACAAGAAAAATATTGCCAACTTACATTCGAAATGAATATTTTAAGTGTCTCAGCAGATTCCCAGCAACTTTCACACAATCAAGGTGTTGTTATCTATTTATAAAGCAAAGAATGTTGAGACAACAGCTGACTGGTTGAAATCTATCTTGGGTAACGACTTAGAAATGTTCCACTTCTTTTGGCCAATCAGAAGTCTTCCATTTTATGGCGCCTGTGTGTAGCTGTCTCAAATGAAGGCTTGACCAAAATGGATCATTTATCAGGTATTTTGAGCCCTAGTGACTCATTAATGCCTAGCTGGAACCTGTCATGTGTTCTTTGGTTGTTGTCTTTATCTCCTTATGAACTTCTCAGTGAGGCTCCTTTTGACAATCTCACATTAAAGATGGTATTCCTTCTTTTATTAGCATCAGTTAGGAGAAGGAGTGAAATTCATGCCTTATCAGTGGAAGATAGTTGCCTTCATTTTGATGGCAACTACAATTCAGTCTCACTTTTGGCCAACCTGGTTTTCTGGCCAAGAATCAGCTATGTTCAATAGCTCCTGTACCAGTCTAAATCCCTAGTTTCAGTGGCATTTGTGCTAGAGATCATCAAGATAGACTTTTTTGTCCATTCAGAGCTTTACATTTCTGTTTGGCTAAATCAAAAGGGACAAGCAATGGTATGAAACGTCTCTCTATCCCTCATAGGAGTACTTCTGATATTTCAGCAGCCACCATTTCTAGGTGGATTAGTTTGACTATCAAAAGAGCCTATCAGTCTCTCATTGAGAGATCTTTCCTTCATGAGAATCAAAGTCCATGAGGTTTGGGCTATTGCTACATCTTGGGCATTTATTAATCATTCCTCTCAGGATGATATCATGAAAGTTGCCTTTTGGCATTCTCATTCAACTTCCTCCTTGTTCTATGTCTGTATGATGGTGTACCAGAGGGAGAGCATTTATGCATTAGGCCCAATTGTGTCAGCTCAACAAGTTGTCAACAAGTCATCTTCCAATCAGCAGTAGCATCCTACTGGAAAGAGATGTTATGTTTTTATTGACAGCTATTATGGGGCCATCAGCCTCCCTCCCAGCTGATAAATTCAGCAGTGTAATAAATCCAGGTATTACATTAGTGCTTTTCAATTGTAGTTTTGAGGGATACAACTAATTTTAATTAGGTAATACTCACCTGTTATTATTACTTGATTCCCTCCTCCCTCCCAGCTCCGACGTCCTGTAGTTTTGGTCCATGTCAAACAAGGCCAGTGTTACGAATGAACATAAGTGACTCTGAGGCGTCTGACTGGGACTGTGTTGTTTTTGCTTTTGACCCCCAGTTGCTAATTGGACGACGGAATTTTCACCATGAACTGTGAACTAGCACCAGGAAAAGAGATAGGAATGTAATAAGTATAACCTAATTAAAATTGTTTTTTCACCCAAAAACTACATTTTAATTTGTTTACCATAATGAAACAATAAGACTACTTGACCTGCATACACTGATATATAATGTTTATAGATAAGATAACATCAGATTGCTTCTAAACTCACTTTAAAACACACATGGTGCTTTCTGACAGTGACCAACTTGATAAAGGGTACTCATTAACGATATTGTTTAAGGAGTATGTGCTGTAAAGGCCGCTGTCCAGCTGTTAATGAAACAGCAGTAGATACTGTAATGACAACAAGAGATCAAACACATCAGTCGTTTTTTGTTTTTACCAATAAAGATAACAATAGAAGGGTGGATCGAAGAATAAGGGTACATTCTCAATTGACAAAACAATTACCATTTCAAAATAAGACGATCAAAGGCCTTTCTGCACAATTATAAATGGTGATTATTTCTTTTAGTTCCTAACCTCCAGTTTCAATATTCGATGCCACAATTATATACTTACCCAAAGTTAACAAATATTTATATTTTGCAAATGAGTTTTGACCAAACATATATGTAGCAAACAGTACATTGTTTGTTAAACGTACCTAAATTGTGCATTGGTATTTTTTCTCAGCTATTTGAAATGTGAACTTTTCTTCTTGATTCAAATATAAAACATAAAACTATGAGAAGAAATATAATGTGAAGATAAAAAGCGAAAGAACAACACCTTTTATTATGTGTGATTTTAATCTCTTATTCTTTTTCATAAAAAATATGGCAGTATTTTCTGTCTTTATTTTTGCAAACGTAAATCTTCTCATTCAGACTTTCTGGGATGAAAATTCTAAGGATTTGATGAAAAATACAAGTTCTGTGTATGAACAAATATGATACATTTATTTAATTATGATTTTTATAGATGGCGTATGAAAAATTAGAGTGTATGAAAAATTACATGAATTACAGTATGCCCTAAATGAAGAAGGTGCTAATATATCTTCCCAATATGGCCACCTAGTGGCCATCATCAAAAACTTATTATGGATACTCCTCCTTAATGAATGGTCATATTAACATGGGGTTTTCACTAACACACTTCTTGCAATATATAGTTGATCTTATATTTAAACTCAAAATAACCCAAAATTCCTGACAACCATCTTGAAAATCTTTCTAATGCTACTACTCCTGAACAAATGGTCATATAGACATTTTGATTTTCCTAAAAGACTGTAACAATATTAAACTGGTTTTTAATGAAATTGGTACCGATCTGACCTCCAACATGGAAACCATCAAAAACAATCTTCTTATCACTACTCCACTTGAATTAATGGTGGCATTGACATGGTTTTTTACTAAAAACACTTCCTGCAATATGTAAGTGGTAATGAATGGCATTTTTGCAGATCTGACTACCAACATGTCCACTCTGTTGTGAATGAGTTTGAAAACACTACCTTGACCATATGGTTGAGTTAACACACTTCCATGACCTTATGGTTGAGTTAGAGGTCACTGGTTTCATTCTTGTACTTCACTGAGCTTGTGAACATATTGACTTGTACACATGCAAATTAATTTTGACCAGACATTGCATTTAGTTGTTTTTTAATTTAAAAAAGTTTATAGCGTAGCATTCTGATGTTGATTTCAAGGTCATAGGTCTTGACTTGGGTTTAATCTCTAATGGGATATGAACATGATAATGCAAACAAGTGTGATTAGATTTTAAATGAGTTAACTAGGAGTGCTACTCTAGTGGCTCACTGCTCTTTCGAGCTGCTGGGGTCACTACTGCAGCTGATTTGGGGGCTGACTACCAGAGCCTGATGCTGGTGCAGCCAAATGATAACTTTTTAGCTGATGATTTGGGGAACTTTTTAGCTGATAATTTGGGGATATGGGCTAATTGTTTTAGTTTTTTTCTGTATAATAGACTGATTTATAGACTACAACCATGCATATATAAAAACCATAACTACCTAATGTCTGTTTGATTCTTTTATCATGCTGACATCCACAAGATTGGTATAAAATCCATGAATAGAATACAAAACACTATTTTTAAACACTAAAATTTACACTTTTGGTAAACTCTGTGACTTTTGGAGCACATGGCTCTCTTGTCCACACTTCTCTGTCTTCATCATCAGATTCTGTCTCAATTTCAGACAGACTTGACAAAGAAGATACCAGTAATTCATTGTCACTGCCAACACTTCCTAATTCAACATTGTCAAGTTCGGTCTCGGAAAACCTGAAAATTTGGATTCTGAATTGCTAGCTTAAGCAAAAGCCATTGTTTCCACTGTCAACTACAAATGCATGTATTAACTAACACGTACAAAATTGCAAAATATCCCCGGATTTAGTAGGAATAATCATTTGTTAACTGTTTTGATTGGTTAAATGCCCTTTTACTTCCCATTATTGACCAATAAGACCAATTGTAGCATGAACATACATAGCTTATCTATCCATCACTGATGTATAGGGAGTATAACCAGCAAGCAGATATATCAGTCACTGTGGATAGTAGTGCTTTATTTACAAGCAGATTTATCAGTCCCTGTGGCACCAAGGCATGTACACATCAGGCATAGTTAAAGAGTTAATCAGACTCTTTTTGTGGATATGCCTTGAATGATCCCAGTTCGGTAACTTTGGGTTTTCTTAAAAAAGAAATATTAATTAGGGATTTTAACTAAACTTGGCATGTGGGTATATCTTGACAGTATCTGAGGCAAGTTCATCAGATTCAATGTCAAAAGCCTTGACAGAGATCTTTGTACTACACTTATCTTGAGAATATGTTAAATCGAACATAGTTTCGTTACCAAATTTGGTATGTTGAAGTTTATCAAGAATATCAAAGATGGTTTCAATACTCAGTACCATATTTGCCGGCTGCTAAGTTGATACTTTTTGGACCTGGAAGTCTGGACTTCGTCTTATACTCCGAATTGACTTGTATATGGATTATGTCATGGAAATTGCTTTAGCATATTTAATGTAATTTTTCGTACATGAAACAATTTAAATTATTTTTCAAAGTACAAGAATTAATGTGTAAAAAAAATAATTCTCATTTTGGGGAAGAGACATAATTAAAACGAGAATGAACTGTTTATTCAGAGGTATTAATTGATAATGGAATACATATAGTAATGCCCCTGTACATGAGTAAGATCATAATCATCAGGTAACTTAAAAATACAGATAACAATCGCCCTGTAATCTCTCTCTCTCTCTCTCTCCAAAAGCAACAAATAAAAACTGCTCTGAATGCATACTGTTACGACTCTATGGTCTTAAAATAGTGTAACAGAAAGAAAGTGAAACCAACAATGTAAGTAAAATCAACAAACAATTTATTTCTAGATAATTAAAAATGAAAATTCAAAAGACACTTACAATTTGTGAATTAAATTCTAAATAATCCTAAATGTCCTAAACACAAGTCAGAAATTATAGAATGTACCGAATGAATGAATGAATGTTCCGAGTGGATGGGTAGTGTTGAATGTCCTGATGTACCGCAACAATAGTCTTGAATGTATTTATGTACCCCAATAATGTAGTCCAGATCATCTTTGAGAATGTCCACAAATATCCAAAAGTAATATATTTAAATCCAACGGTTAATGAGCACTTTATGGTAATTCTTTCAATGTTCAAATAAATAATTCCTTTGAAATTATGACTACAGTATTACAGCAATACAGCATAACTAAAATTCTAATCATAAAATTATTCTAAACTGTCTGATGATTCCAAACAGACTGATCATCAAAAACAGTAATGTTTTTAACCCACGATTTAAAATTGGAATGATTATAATGCGTTCATCAAGTTCTTATATACTCTTTGCAAATGGGCCATTTCACAACATGACATGTCTTACAACCCACAATGCAATACAAAATGCGTCATTCGAGTGGAAAATATACTCCACATCGACTTATATATGGATGAAGAATGGAAATTGTACAAAATTAGCGAATTCGACTTATACCCCACATCCACTTATAGGCAAATATGGTAGAAAAAATGAAGAAAAGGAGCGAAGAAATGGACTTCTCATGAATTTTTTCAAATACTTTTTGGCCAGTAGAGCATCAGTCCCTTCAAGGGACTCTTCTTTTGTATTTCATTTTCAGGTCCTGCACAGCCCAGTCAGAAAATCAATAAAATGTACACTTAAATAACTGATGAAAATTATCTTAACGTTTGGAAAATAGCTGAACAGTTTAATCTTACATCACAACTGTCCATAATCACTAATTAACAAAAAATATTTTGATTTAAAATTTCAAAAAGACAGTATGATGAAATTCAATTCAATTCAGTTACTTTACTATGGGACATAAAGGATTAACTTAATGGATTTTATTTCAGCTACACAAAATACTGACCATTCAATTAATTTTTATGCTCACACTGCAGTGGCAGAAGAGGGCATTTTGTTTTGCTGCTGTTTGTCCATTTGTTTTCACATGCATCCCAAATACATTCTAGTGCAACAGTCTAATGCAATAGCACAACAACTGTTTAACTTAGCTTCGAGCCATGAAATATTTCACACTTCATCATGGTCTTAAGTAGATAGCCTTATTAGATTTTCATGCAATTACAGAATTTTTTTTTACACATTTTGAACTTGTTTGACTTGGACTTACTTGACAAAACCCTTGTTAGCCTGATTCAACAACAACCACATGAGGTAGACATGAAATTTTGTATACCTTTTTTTTTTCTTGCATAAGTAAATGATCTGATTATGATTTTTATACCATTATAAATATTTTTCACATGCACAAACACAAAATCTTAAGTAGTTTTCTTAAGCTCCGCTGGTCATAGACCAGAAGAGCTTATGGGATGGTCGGTTGTCCAATGTCCTTCTGTCCATTAGCACAAGTTTGTTATCGCTACTCCTCCTAAACAACTTTGAGGATTGCCATGAAACTTTGCACATACATTCATCGCATGGTCTAGTTGGTCCTAAATGAAAATGGTGCTGCTGGATATCCAATATGGCCACCACAGTGATGTTTAGTTGATCCTAAATGAAAATTGTGCCCATCTGATATTCAATATGGCCACCACAGGAGCCATCTTGAAAATCTTGTTATCACTACTCCTCCTGAATGGAAAGTCGTATTGACATGAGGTTTTCACCAGAAGACTTATTATGATGTCTGGTTGCTCTTAAATGAAAATCAGCCATCTTGAAATCTTGTTATTGCTGCTTCTCAAGAAAGGATGTTCACATCAACATGGGGTTTTCACTTTAGGACTTCTTAAGATGTCTAGTTGGTCCTAAATGAAAATGGTGCTGAGCTGATGTCCAATATGGCCATCACAGCAGCCATCTTAAACATCTTGTCACTACTTCTGAATGAAAAGTAATATTGCCATGGGGTTTCACTGGAAGACTTCTTAAGATGTCTAGTTGGTAAATAAAAATTGTGCTGCTTGCACATCCATTATGGCCACCACAGCAACCTTCTTGAAAATCTTGTTATCACTACTTCTAGATGGCTGGTCATATTGATATTGTGCTTTCACCAAAAGACTTCTTATGATTTCTAGTTGGTCCTAAATGGAAATGGTTCCAGTGTGATATCCAATATGGACACCATGGCAGCCATGTTGAAAATCTTGTTATTGTTACTTCTCCAAAATAGAAGTCATATCAACATGGGGTTTCCACCAGAAAACTTATTGTGATGTCTTTTTGGTCCTAAAAGATGTCTTGTTGAACCTAAATGAAAATAGAGCCAATCTGATTGCCAATATGTCCACCACAGCTACTAATTTAAAAATCGTTTTATTGCTGAAAAATATCGGAGATAGTTTCAACATTCATCAGTTAAAGGAAGAAATGGTTTTATCTACAATTCCTGGAAATTCTTTTGAGCCAGTAAAGCATCAGTCCCTTCAAGGGACTCTTGTTTTGGTTGTTGTTTTAAGTACAAGTTATAGACATTATTTAACATTTCAGGTGGAAGGTCTTGGCTACCCGGTACCAACAATACAGATCCCTATTTCTCTTGTATATTTCTTCGGTAAGTTAATCTGTTTTTGTCTCGCATACAATCTACAAATTGCATTGTAAAGTTTAAACACATTTATAATTACTTTTGTATATTTCTTTGGTAAGTTAATCAGTTTTTGTCTCGCATACAATCTACAAATTAAATTGGAAAGTTTAAACACGTGTATAATTACTGTAAATTCAGTATTTTTCTGGGGTATAATTTTTTTGTTGCTACAAACTGCAAATTTAAAGACACAGTCATCAATGATCCCTGTGTGGAAAGACTGGGAACCCATCCCCAATCCACAGTCATCAATGATCCACCTGTGGGAACACTGGGACCCCATTACCAATCCACAGTCATCAATGATTCCCCTGTGGAAAGACTGGGACCCCATTACCAATCCACAGTCATCAATGATCCCCCTGTGGAAAGACTGGGAGCCCATTCCCAATCCACAGTCATCAATGATCCACTTGTGGGAACACTGGGACCCCATTACCAATCTACAGTCATCAATGATCCCCCTGTGGAAAGACTGGGAGCCCATTCCCAATCCACAGTCATCAATGATCCCCCTGTGGAAAGACTGGGAGCCCATTCCCAATCCACAGTCATCAATGATCCCCCTGTGGGAACACTGGGACCCCATTACCAATCCACAGTCATCAATGATTCCCCTGTGGAAAGACTGGGACCCCATTACCAATCTACAGTCATCAATGATCCCCCTGTGGAAAGACTGGGAGCCCATTACCAATCCACAGTCATTAATGATCACTTTGTTGGAAACTGTGCAATTACTTCATGCTCTGGTAATACAACAATAAACATTTAAAAGCATATTTAATCATTTAAGTATCAAGCCATAAATTAATTCTAAGCAAATTCAGATATTTTAGAACAGGATGACCATTTGCTCTAGGCTAATTCTGCAAGTTCTTTGTTTGGATATATGAATGAATAATCAAGAGGGAGCAATTTTTGTAAGGATAGGCTATCTTGGACATGGTTCATACAACCTTGAAAAATCCTAGAATATGAGGGGTTGCCTTGAAAACTCAAAAAAAGATTTTGTCATTGAATTGTCCTTGAATTTGTTTAAAAACTCCTTGAATTTATCAGAGGGAGTACAACATGTTTAAACTGAATAAAACTTGTAAGTTTTTAAATTCGCATATTTAGTTATTTGCCTATTTTCTAAAAAATTATTATTGAATATGTAAAATGGAATAAAATTGGGTGGATCAAAAGACACATGACACATGTTTTTCTTCTACATTGGTACCTACTTATGCAATGATCAATGAACCATGTTGAAAATCTATTAACTATTCATCCTGAACAGATGGTCATATCAACATGAGGTTTTCATTAAAAAAACTTCTTGCAATGTAACCCCCTGTGGGTGTGGGGATGGTCTCCTGTCCAATGCTCTACCTTATTTAGGTAGTACATTTCTCAAGTACAGTTGGCCACAGAGTCATGTTACATGATATGTGAATACATCTTGTTGTGTACGACCAAAATCTCAGCAGCAGGTTCAAGACTGATGTTTTATTGGATAATTCCGATGTTAGTCTTTTTCAAGATTGATAGCTCATGTTTTATAATTCCGATGTTAGTCTTTTTCAAGATTGATAGCTCATGTTTTATAATTCAGATGTTAGTCTTTTTCAAGATTGATAGCTCATGTTTTATAATTCCGATGTTAGTCTTTTTCAAGATTGATAGCTCATGTTTTATAATTCCGATGTTAGTCTTTTTCAAGATTGATAGCTCATGTTTTATAATTCCGATGTTAGTCTTTTTCAAGATTGATAGCTCATGTTTTATAATTCAGATGTTAGTCTTTTTCAAACTGTACTTGTTACTTTATGCTGAGGAAACAGTAATATTTGTTCAATCTGCTTCCGAACTGCAAGCAAGTTTAAATGCTATGTTTGTGCTGTCAACTCTGGAAACTTTGTTATAAAAACAGCAAACACAAAGGTACTCTATTTTCCAAGTCAAGGTAATACTATTTTACAAGTCAAGAAAGAACTATTTTTAAATTGTACCTACAGTGGTGAAAAGCTTGTACTTGCAGTGGTTTTCAGTTTCTAGGTCTTACTTTTTCAAGTAAAGGTAACTTTAACAAAGCAAAAAATAGTCTGTTCAGCAAGCTTGGAATGCTTTGTTCTTTATTTTAAGAAAAGCTATTAAGCTAAGTTTACCAACAGATTTTCAGCTGCATTTTTTGATACTATGATTTTGTCAATATTACTTTATGGAACAGAGGACCAATATTTTCTTCAAGCTGCATCCTTGTGCTGTTTTTCATGGTAAAATTCAAATGGGCATACATAAACATCAGAAATGTGCTCTAAAAGGCACACAAAAATAAACATCCGTATCATTTGCTTTTTTGTTCTCTGTCTTCCAGCTATTAGGCAACTCCACCCAGTCATCAAGATGCATGATTTTATTACTTGGGTGATGCAGCAAGCTTCATCTTGATCAAGCTTACTTTGTGCTTTGATAGAGCTCTAAGCAACCAAATCATAACGAATTCATGAATGACTTTCTTTTTCATGCTGAATAAAAAAAGTAGTTTAAGGTGATGATCACTGATGGTCTGAAGTAAATGCAAGTACACCTCCCCCTTGATAACTTGCTAGTGACTGGGTCCATAAACATCAACTGCAGCATGGGCAAGGGCACAAGATAGCAAGGGATGCTTAAATTTTGGTTAACAGTTGGGGGGAAAAGGGGGGAATAGCAGCTTTCATTGATACATGTGAACTGTAATCAACATTGTCCTTCACAAATATTCATCTAATGTATTTTAATATTTATGGATATTAGATCTGAAGAAGTCACTTAAAGTCAATAAACTGATGAGATACTTTTGGTATAAATAGACTTGAAAAGCAGTACTCACATTTTCATGTATCAGTAAAGCTGGAGTTACTTCCCTTGTCCAGTCAGAACACATTCATAAGCAAACACTCTCAAATTTAAGCTAATTGCTAAAATAACACTTATAAACCACAAGATCCATATCCATCAATTTGTTTGCAATGGTTAATTCCTCAAAATAGCTATTTTATATGTCACCATACAATCCTTCATTAATAGTACATGTATTAAGTACAACCCAATATCATTTGTACTAATAAAAACAGTCGGCACATGGCAGTCGCACAGTCCAGGAACACTATATCTGAACTGAAATTTTAAAAAATTAACCCAAAAGAAGTTGGAAGTTTTTTTGAATGCAGAATTTTTAAGAATAATCCCCAGATTAGCTAAAAGCAAAAACTTTGGCATTGTCTATGGTATGTGAGGTTGACAAAAAATTAGGTTGACCATACACACATGCTACTTTCATGTGCTGTACTGAAATTTCTGTACATGTGGTAATTATGGAAACTATGCACTATCTAAAGCAGACAGCTGATCAAATGGTTGTTCCCATGTGCTCGAAAAATGAGCCTGAACTACACTAATGTTAGCACTTATTAAAATAGGGAAAATGAATTTTGCTAAAGTAGACAATACCAGCTTCTGAAAGTACAATAAATGAATTATAAAATATATAAAAAAGTAAAAAAAGTTATCAGCTAGTTTTTTTTCTTTCAATTTACCTTTGAAGTCCAGAAAGTGAAAATAACCAAGCAAAGCTAGCAGTATTTGGATAGGTGCACATCTTAAGTAAGGCCAAGCTGTATACTATGTAACCCAAATTACACTCATCAATCATACACCAAAATAAAGGGAATTTAAAGTTCTTTTAACAATACCTAAGATATACAAGGTCTTGTTTTAAATAAACAGGGTAACCAGTAAGGAAATCATGGGAAATTCTTTTTCTTTAAAAATCTAACTCTATGCAAAGTACAAAACCGTAGAGCAGAACCTTTAGTGAAGTATAATGACTGAAATGTCTGTTTTACAGATTACTTTTACATAAGGTAACAAGCAGGAAGAAGAATATTATATTTGGCTACTTTCCTGGAGTTCTTGGGAAGACAGAAGAATAAATACAACAGTTTAAATTCTATTAATATTTATTTTTTAGATTATTGGTCAGAAAAGCATGTAAGATTTCAGGTTATAAACCATGGGTCATGGTCAGTGGAATGTTGTAGAGGGTATAAAATAATATTACCATATATACTTGCATGTAAGCCGATACCAACTACAAACTTCATAGACCCAGATCTGCCATCGCATAATGTGCCGGCAGATCTGTTTCTATACATTTTGTAAGGACTAATCAGTAGAACAAACAACATAGACCCTGATCTGCCAGCGCAGTATGCGCCGGCAGATCAGGGTTTATATTGTTTGCATTTGGACCCGAATTATACGCAAGTCTATATGGTATTTAAATAGGTTCAAATTAGGCATAATGTGAACAGCATAGGGATTTGTTGCAAGGTCCATCAAAAGGAAAAATGAAACTCTTGTGATAGTACATGCTTGCATAGTATTGCACAACTTACACATGAGGTATGCACAACTTACACATGAGGTATGCACAGCTTACACATGAGGTATGCACAGCTTACACATGAGGTATGCACAACTTACACATGAGGTATGCACAACTTACATATGAGGTATGCACAACTTACATATGAGGTATGCACAACTTGCACATGAGGTAGGCACAACTTACACATGAGGTATGCACAACTTACATATGAGGTATGCACAACTTACACATGAGGTATGCACAACTTACACATGAGGTATGCACAACTTACACATGAAGTATGCACAACTTACACATGAGGTATGCACAACTTACACATGAGGTATACACAACTTACACATGAGGTATATACAACTTACACATGAGGTATACACAACACACATGAGGTATGCACAATTTACACATGAGGTATGCACAACTTACACATGAGGTATGCACAACTTACACATGAGGTATACACAACTTACACATGAGGTATACACAACTTACACATGAGGTATGCACAACTTACATAAAATTTTCTATATGCTCCATGTGTATAAATTTACATTGATCATCTTCAAGTCTATCATGTGTGTGAATCTGTTATTCTACTAGTCCATCCATCCTCTGTCTCTCTCCCTCTCTCACAATATAGAATGCTTGTTATACATGTACTCAACATCTTATACCATTCAGTCATGTGCAACCACCCTTCCTGCAAGTTAAAATCTCTCACGATTCATCAGCATTCATATTAGGTTAAAAATTGATTACTGTTCATCTATCCATGGAATAAATTTTAAAATAAATGCAAAGTCACATTTTACTGCAATCTTCATTTTTAGCTCCACTGGTCATATCCAATATGGCAACCACAACAGCCATCTTGAAAACCTTAGTGCTATTCCTCCTGAATGGATAGTCTTACCAATATGGGCTTTCACTAAAAGACTTTGTATGATGGCTAGTTGTATGATGTCTAGTTGGTCCCAAATGAAAATAATGCAGATCTGATGTCCAATTTGGTCTCCATGGCAGCCATCTTGAAAATCTTCTTGTTGCTACTCCTGAACAAAAAGTCTTATTGGCATGAGGTTTTCACCTGAAGACTTTTTATGATCTCTCATTTGTCCTGAATGAAAATGTTGCCTTAAAAACATTCAATATGACCATCACAGCAGCCATCTTGAAAATCTTGTTATTGATACTCTACCTGAAAAATGGTCATTTCAACATCGGGTTTTCACTAAAAGACTTCTTATGATGTCTAGTTGGTCCTAAATGAAAATGGTGCAGATGTGAAATCCAATATAGCCACCACAGCCGCCATCTTGAAATTTTATTACTGCAGCTCCTCCTGAACAAAAAGTCATATCAGCATGGGATTTTCACTGGAATACGTATTATGGTGTCTGGTTGGTCTTAAATAAAAATTGTGCCCATCTGATATCCAATATGGCTGCCACAGTGACCATCTTTAAAATCTTATCACTACTCCTTGTAGATGGAAAGTCATATCATCATTGGGTTTTCACCAGAAGACTTCTTATGATGTCTAGTTGGCACTAATGAAAATGGTGCCAATCTGACATTCAGTATTGCCACCATGGCAGCCATCTTAAAAATCTTGTTATTGCTACTCCTCCTAAATGGAAAGTCATATCAACATTGGGTTTTCACCAGAAGACTAATTATGATATCAAGTTGGTTCTGAATGAAAATGGTGCCAATCTGACCTCAAATATCACAATGAACATACAAATCTTGTAACTAATTCCCATGAAAGGATGGTCTTATCAACATGGTGTTTTCACTAAGAGTCTTCTAATGACATCTTATTTGTGAAAATGGTGCTGATCATTCAATATGGATCACTCAAGAATATCAGAGATGATTTCAACACTCAGTAGTTAAAAAGAAGAAATCATCTTATCTTGAATTCCTGGAAATTCTTTTCAGACAGTAAAGCATCAGTCCTTTCAAATGGCTTTTGTTAGCTTACTCAGCCAATGGCCAAGTGAACTTACAGTATGGCCCTGCATCGGTTCATCAACGCTTGCTTGTGAACACTATAAAGTCTTCATTTCTGATCGAATTTCAATCATATTTGGTATGCAGGTTTATATCCTTGGATCTCGGATCACTTCAATTACAAGCAACATCCATGCATATTTTTGAGGTGATCTTGTATTTGCATATAACAAGTAAGAAGTAACCCTCTAAGTTGATACTAATTTGATAGTATAATTGTATTTATGTGATTAGTTTGTAAAATACCAATGAATTATTTCAATCTTGTGGATCAAGAGGTTTTTAATAAGTAAAAATATGTATTGAAATTTACTAATAAGACAATGTTGCCTCTAGGCTGATGATCTAAAAGTGTCTGATGTACACCAATATAGATATCTAAGTATGATGCACACCAATATAGATATCTATATAGGATGCACACCAATATAGATATCTAAGTAGGATGCACACCAATATAGATACCTAACTACGATGCACACCAATGTAGATATGTGAGTAGGATGCACACCAATATAGATATATAAGTAACATGCACACCAATATAGATATGTAAGTAGGATGCACACCAATGTAGATATCTAAGTAGGATGCACATCAATATAGATATATAAGTAGGATGCACACCAATATAGATATCTAAGTAGGATGCACATCAATGTAAATATGTAAGTAGGATGCACACCAATATAGATATGTAAGTAGGATGCACACCAGTGTAGATATCTATGTAGGATGCACACCAATATAGATATCTAAGTAGGATGCACACCAATATAGATATCTAAGTAGGATGCACACCAATATAGATATCTAAGTAGGATGCACACCAATATAGGTATCTAAGTAGGATGCACACCAATATAGGTATCTAAGTAAGATGCACACCAATATAGATATCTAAGTAGGATGCACACCAATATAGATATCTAAGTAGGATGCACACCAATATAGATATCTAAGTAGGATGCACACCAATATAGGTATCTAAGTAGGATGCACACCAATATAGATATGTAAGTAGGATGCACACCAATGTAGATATCTAAGTAGGATGCACATCAATATAGATATATAAGTAGGATGCACACCAATATAGATATCTAAGTAGGATGCACATCAATGTAAATATGTAAGTAGGATGCGCACCAATATAGATATGTAAGTAGGATGCACACCAGTGTAGATATCTATGTAGGATGCACACCAATATAGATATGTAAGTAGGATGCACACCAATATAGATATCTAAGTAGGATGCACACCAATATAGGTATCTAAGTAAGATGCACACCAATATAGATATCTAAGTAGGATGCACACCAATATAGATATCTAAGTAGGATGCACACCAATATAGATATCTAAGTAGGATGCACACCAATATAGGTATCTAAGTAGGATGCACACCAATATAGATATGTAAGTAGGATGCACACCAATATAGATATCTAAGTAGGATGCACACCAATATAGATATCTAAGTAGGATGCACACCAATATAGATATGTAAGTAGGATGCACACCAATATAGATATCTAAGTAGGATGCACACCAATATAGGTATCTAAGTAGGATGCACACCAATATAGATATGTAAGTAGGATGCACACCAATATAGATATGTAAGTAGGATGCACACCAATATAGATATGTAAGTAGGATGCACACCAATATAGATATGTAAGTAGGATGCACACCAATATAGATATCTAAGTAGGATGCACACCAATATAGATATCTAAGTAGGATGCACACCAATATAGGTATCTAAGTAGGATGCACACCAATATAGGTATCTAAGTAGGAGAATTTCGTTACATGTTTAATTATGGGCAAGAAAAAGATTTTGCTCTAAAAATAACATTTTTTGTAAAAATGATGTCCAAATTTTGAAATTTATGTGCAGAGAATTATTGCTAAAAATATACCCAGATTTATACTTCTTTAATCTTTTTGATCAAGTTTAATATCATGGGTTAAGTGAAATTTTACATTTGCTAATATTGGCATATTAAAGTGCCTGAAACATTTGTCATTTGTATGTTATCACATGTATTGTGCATTATTTTAAGGCATTTCATATATTCATTTCCATTACTCACAAATTATTTTAAATGTATATTTTGTATTTTTAGCTTTTAATTCCTCCTAAAACTTCTAAATTTAATTGCGAAGAGAAAATAAACCCATGACCTTAATATAAATTATGAGAAATTTTTTAATATATCCATGCTGATCAGATGGTGGGAATCAAACCCAGAACATTCAGGTCATGAGTCCAACACCTTAACCACTGAGCCACCTCAGCTCCCTTGGGTGGGGATTCCAATGGTTTCAAATTTATGACTCCAGGAGCGGGTCTCAGGTGCATGGACAGACCCAGGAATCCATGCTGACTGCACAGATTAAAACCCTTGTAATGCCAACTAAGTGTATACACTTTAAGACTGGGACTGTGAACAGTTTTAAAGTTATGAACTAGGGCCTAGTTCCCAGGTGGCAGGAAGAGATCCAGTAGACAATGCTGGTTGAATGAATGACTGTTCCTTTTAATGCCTGATCCTATAAATATGGTAAAGGAAAGAAGATAAATGATATAAATATTAATAGACAATATAGCAACTATATGCTCCAAGCTTTTCTTTCCCCTCTGCAGTTTATTAACAAGCTGATGTGTCAACTACCGAATGAGCGATATCAGGCCGACTTGGAGCTTTTGTTTAACATTCATTATCCCTGTCTTTGTGCTATAAATATGAAAACTTTGTATCTTCTTGGCTATTGTGGAGTGTCTTTCAACACATGACACTTTGCTTGAAAATCTCAAGACAGGTACCTGACATTGTGACTTGATATGGGATGTCATTTTACTTTGCACATCAGGATATGCATAAACGGTAGTGTTATTTGTCTTTAAGGCTTGAGAAATGATTGGAGGAAATGCATAACAGGTATAGTTTTGAAATATCTTTTCACAGTAAGTATAAGGGAATTGGGATTTAGGACTTGGGTGACATTTCATGAAAAATGAAAAAATCTGGACACATGTTTCACGATTGCAGATTTTCAGTAGAAGAATTTTACTTTTAGTTAGTATTTTCCCCAAAAAATGTCCTATTTTTATGATTGATGGAGATTAAATTCTGTGCTCCGTCAAATTCTCAAATAGAATCACATTAAATCAATTTTCCAGACTATTTTTAAATGGCTCATTCAATGGATTCTCTCTTTAGTAAGCATCATCTTTAGAAATAAAATTCACGAGAGACACATCTTTCAACCTTACACAGATCAAAACATGTCTCTCATTACAGCTCCTGACAATCTTTGCAATCAATGAAAAAAGGCCTGCATTTAGATTTGATCAATTATCTCAAATTACCAACATGGTTGATTAATTTGTTCAGTTAGTTATGTGTTTGCTTGCTATCTTTCATTTGTGAAACAGAAATAAAATTGTAACAGAATATTTGGAGTCTAATTAATTGTAACAAAACACTTTGTTTAAAAAAAAAAAAAATTCAAGAGAGACTTGAAGTTTATTCCTGCAACCAGACATCATTTTGGTTAACATTTAAAAGTAGTGTGCATACAATTACTCTTTTGAAGTGAAACTTTTATAGCAAAATTCCTAGATCAGAGGAGGAACATCTGTTAAAATCAATCAATGATACAATTTCAGAAGAAATTTTAGATCTTGGTGCACTTGGAGGACAGTTTAAATGCTGTCAATCGTTGTATTTTAGCGTCATTACATTTTTGCACAGTCTGCATATTTGTGACATTAAATTTCTATGATTAGCTTGTTTGATTTACTGTTCATGTTGGGCAGTGGACTGAAATATGTTTGTTGCATATTGATTTTCACTGTTTAATCTACAAGGCATTAATACAGCAAGAAGTAAATCAACAAAAAGAATTGTCAGTTTCTTTCAGTTCTGCTCTTGTACTCCATTTCAGCCTTCTTGACAGAAATTGTACATTCCATTGTTGCCAGGGTATATAATTTTCAACCACTTTTGACAAGAACCGAGGTACACTCTCACTCTCTCTCTCTCTCTCTCTCTCTCTCTCTCTCTCTCTCTCTCTCTCTCTCTCTCTCTATCTCTCTCTCTCTCTAAGGTTGGTACAATTTAGGGAATTAGGAAAAAAATTCAAATTTATTTGAATCATCTAAATCTGTTATTTTATTTACAGTCTTGTTTGATTGTGCCTTGGCATGACCAGGATGCTCACAAACTCAGTTTTGCTAGGCATTTGTTTTTTTGTGTAAAGAAATATGGACAGTGACTCATATTCATACACTTTTAAAACATGACAATGTGTCATTCAAAGTTGCAAATATAGAATATTTTATGATATGTACTAATGATTAATACATCACCTATTGAGCAGGACATATTTTATTTTCCCCACAGGTATACAAGACTGGAGTAACTCATCACTTCAGCATAGCTAAAGCTCAGCAGGACTTGGGGTACTGTCCAACAATACAAAATGACCTTAGCAGTGTTGTACAGTATTACATCAGTACAGGCCACAAGAGAACACAAAAGCAATCCTCATTAATGTATTGGATTGTCAATGCCATTATTATGATTATATTTGCATGCTTTATCCTCTCTTTGATACCCTCTGTGAAATGACTGGTGTCATTTTAGCCTCAGTTTTAGAAATAAATATTTTAGTAGGATTTTGTCCACTTCTGTCTCTATTCTCAGAAACATATATACCATCCACTGAGAAATAGTAAATCAGTCTGATGAAAAAGACATTGTACCTTATTATTAAAAGGAAAGGCAAATTATTTTAGTTTTACATCTTTTTATTGCATTTTTTAATATTTTTCATCATCAGTTACCAAATCTTCAACTCTGATAAGTCCATTTCAAATTTCAAATACCAGTAATTGCAAAATTAGTATTTTTAACATTCTGACATTCTAAATGAAAAAAAATAAAAAAGCAATTCAGAAAGGTTAGAAAATGTGTTCATTCTTGAGTTTAAATATTTTGAATGTGTTCATCAGTTTGACCATCTATCCATTATCCACACTTGTTTCCTGGGCAAAACTCCAAAACCATTTAAGATATCTGTATGAAATTTGTTATACTTATTGGGCTAATGGTGTATATGTGCATTTTGCTATTCTCCATTCATGAGTGTAAAGATTTGTAGCATATTCATCCATGTGTCTGTTCATCAATCCATCCATCCATCCATCATTCACACTTTCATTTCTAGAACTTAACTCTAAAATTATTTAGTATATCTCAGTGAATCTTAGTACACATATTAGGTTAGTGGTCCAGATTAGTACATATATTGGGTTAGTGGTCCAGATGTGCATTTTGCTATTCAAAATTTCCTCAGTTTAAACATATTTAATGTTTTTGTCTATTTCTCCATGCATGCATCCATCCATTATTCACACTTTGGTTTCCAGGGCAACACTCCAAAACTATTTAAGATATCTGAAAGAAATTTGGTACACATATTACCGTATATACTCATGTATAAGCCAAGTCCAAATGCAAACAACATTGACCCTGATCTGCAGTCACATAATGCACCAGCAGGTCAGGGTCTATGTTTGTTCTACTGATTAGTCCTTACAAACTGCATAGACCCAGATCTGCCATTGCATTATGTGACGGCAGATCTGGGTCAATGCTGTTTGCATTTGGAAATTATGTGACGGCAGATCTGGGTCTATGCAGTTTGCAGTTGGTATCGGCTTATACACAAGTATATATGGTAGACTAGTGATGTAGATGTGCCTTTTGCTGTTCACACTTCTTCAGTTTTAATATATTGCATGTTTCTGTCCATTTTTTCATTGTCAATCTGTTCACACTTTCATTTCTGGAGAAAAATTCAGGATGCCTTTCACATCCCTATATCCACTGTACTACATGAAACTTCCTGTATATGAAATCTTCAATAAATCATTCTGTCTCCTATCAGACAGGGTGCGGGATGTAGATTACTCTGTTTTCTTAAGTTATTTGTATCCCCTGTGTGTAATTTGGGAGAATATATAGCTATGGCTGTGTCCATCTGTCTTTCTGTTCATAAATATTTTCATTTGTGGAACATAACTTTCAAACCATTCAAGATAATTAAACCAAACTAGGTACATATATCATGTTGCTTATTGGGATCTTTTCATGCTTAAATTTTTCCACATTTAGTATTTTTATATCCCCTTTATAGAGGCCAGGAAATATAAAATCCACATGTATATCCATTTCTCCATCCACCTATCCTTCCATCTGGCACAATCTCGTTAGTGCAACTAATCCACCAGTTTTTAGCTCAACTGGTCATAAACCAGAAGAGTGAATGGGATGGTCTGTTGTCTCTCGCCTGGCATCAGTCCATTAGCACAAGTTATCGCTACACCTAGACTACTTGGAGGATTGCCATGAAACTTTACACACACATTCATTCCATGGTCTAGTTGGTCCTAAATGAAAATGGTGATGCTCATATATCTAATATGGCTACCATGGTGGTCATCTTCAAAATCTTGTTATTGCTACTCCTTCTGAATAGATGTTCATATCATCATGGGGTTTTCACAACAAGACTTCTTATAATATCTAGTTGGTCCTAAATGAAAATGGTACCAATCTGATGTATAATATGGCCACCACAGCAGCCATCTTGAAAATCTTGTTTTGCTCTACTGGGCATAGACCAGAAGAGCTTATGGGATGGCCTGTTGTCTGTCATCCGTCATCTGTCATCCATTGTCCAACATCCGTCTGTCACTAAAAGACTTCTTATGATGTCTACTTTGTCCTAAATGAAAATGGTGCCAATCTGACATCCAGTATGGCTGCCTTACCAGCCATCTAGAAAATCTTATCACTTCTCCTGATGAACAGAAAGTCATATCAGCATGGGGGTTTCACTAAGAGACTTCTTATGATGTCTACTTGGTCCTAAATGAAATGATGACCAATCTGATGTCTAATATGGCCACCATGGGTGTAGTCTTGAAAATCTTGTTATCGCTACTTCTGATGACTGGAAAGTCATATGGGCATCGGGTTTTCACACGAAGACTTAAGATGTCTAGTTGGTACAAGATGAAAATGGTACTGATTTGACATCCACAATGGCAGCCATCTTAAAAATCTTGTTATTGCTACTCCTTCTGAATGGAAAGTTATTTTGACATGGGGGTTTTCACCATAAGACTAATTGTGTTGGTCCAGAATGAAAATGGTGCTGATCTGACCTCAAATATGGCTGTGACAATGAACATGTTGAAAATCTTGTCCCTAATTCTCCAGAATGGATAGTCATATCAACATGGGGTTTTCACCAATAAGTCTTCTAATGGTGTCTAGTTCATACTAAATGTAACTGGTGCCAATCTTGCAGCCAGTATGGCTGCCATGGTAGCTAATTTGAAAATCTTATCGCTTAAAATTATCAGAGATGGTTACACTCAGCAGTTAAAAAGAAGAAATGGTCTTATCTTGAATTGAGGAGCTCTTGTTATCACTACTCCTCCAGAATGTATGGCCATATCAACACGAGATTTTCACTGAAAGACTTCTTATGATGTCCGGTTGGTCCTAAATGAAAATGGTGCTGCTTGTGCATCCAATATGGCTACCATGGCCATCTTGAAAATCTTGTTTTTGCCACTCCTCCTGAATGGATGGTCGCATCAGCATGGAGTTTTTACTAAAAGACTTCTCATGATGTCTAGTTGGTCCTAAATGAAAATGGTGCCACTCAGACATCTGATATGGATGCCACCACAGCCATATTCAAAATCTAGTTATCACTACTTCTCTTGAATGAATGGTATATCAACATAGGGTTTTCACCGAAAGAATTTTTATGATGGCATTGTGGTGGCCATCTTGAAAATCTTGTTATTGCTATTTCTTCTAGATGGCTGGTCATATCAACATTGTGCTTTCACCAAAAGACTTCTTGTGATGTCTACTTGGTCCTAAATGGAAATGGTGCACATCTGATATCCAATATGGCCACCATAGCAACAATCTTTACAATCTTGTCATTATTCCTCCAGAACGGAAAGTCAAATCAACATAAGGTTTTCACCAGAAGACTTCTTATGTCTTGTTGGTCTTAAATTAAAATGCTGCTGATCTGACATCCAACATGGCCACCATAAAAATCTTGTTTTTGCTACTCATCTTAAATGGAAAACCATTTTGACATGTGGGTTTTCACCAGAAGAGTTCTTATGGTGTCTAGTTGGTCCTAAATAAAAATGATGCAAATTGACCCTAAATATGTCCACGATTGTGGCCGTCTTGAAAATATCTCTACTCCTCCCAAATGAATGGCCATATCAAAATGGTTTTCACCAAAACACTTCTTCTGATACCTAGTTGGCTGTAAATGAAAATGATGTGCATCATACATCCAATATGGCTGCCGCTACAGCCATCTTGAAAATCTAGTTGTCACTACTCACCCTGAATGGATGGTTATATTGTCATGGGGTTTTCACCCAAAAACTTCTAATGATATCTACTTGGTTCTAAATGAAAATGGTGCCAATCTGACATCCAATATGTCCGTCAGAGCAGCATATTTTAAAATCTTGTTATCACTGAGGAATATCACAGAGATGGTTTCAGCATTTAAAAGGAAGAAATGGTATTATCTTCAATTCCTGGAAATTCTTTTCGTCCAGTAGAGTGTCAGTCCCATTGAGATACTCTTGTTTATGAATTACCATGAAAACTGGAAAATGATACAATCACCTGAAGATGCGTATATCAACAAATCACTTTGTCCTTGCAGTTTTTGTTAGAGTTATCGACCTTTTTAGCTCTACTGGTCATAGACCAGAAGAGCTTATGGGATGTTTTTTCATCCATCCATCCATTAGCACAAGTTTGTTATCGCTACTCCTCCTAAACTACTTGGAGGATTGCCATAAACTTTACACACACATTAATCCCATGGTCTAGTTGGTTGTAAATAAAAATTGTGCTGCTCTGAGATCTAATATGACTACCACAGCAGCCATCTTGACAATCTTGTTATTGCTACTCCTCCTGAAATATGTCCAGCACAGCAGTTAATTTGAAAATCTTGTTATTGCTGAAGAATATCAGAGATGGTTTCAATACTCAGCAATTAAAAGGAAGAAATGGTCTTATCTTGAATTCCTGGAAATTCTTTTCACCCATTAGAGCATCAGTCCATTCTAGGGACTCTTGTTTTGATGGATTGCTGGGAAACTTGGTACAAATTGTAGTCATCATTTAAAGTAACACATATTGACAAATCATTATGTTCTCTTGATTTTTGTAAGAGTTATTGCCCTTGATGACAGAATTGTGTGAATCCAGCTACTCTTGCAGTTTTGGTGGATTGTTGTGAAACTTGAAATATATTATGTCATCAGCAGAAGATATGCATGTTGACCAATCATTGTAATTGCACTATTGTCACAAGAGTTATGCCCTTGTTTTGATTAAAGACTCCTCTCTGTCATGGGGTAGGGGTGGGGGGGGAGAGTTGGGGGTATATTTATGTGAGCAAAATGCTCACCATTCCTCTAGTTTATGTTGTCATGGAAACAGTGTGTAGCAGTGGTAGTATATAATAATTGAGAGTGCTGCACTATATGGTACTATCATAGATACTATAACAATTTAGAGTGCTGGACCATAGGTACTTTAATTATTAATTCTCCAATTTTGATGAAACTTGGAATATGAGGTCATATCAAGGTCTTGGACAAGTTGGATAATGACCCATGCATGTTAATGAGGTGACCTTGCACCTGATTGGCTGATCTTGACAACACTCCAGAGACTCTTTCTGATAAGATTTTGATCAAGCTTGTTAAATAAACTTAAGTCATCAAGATGCTGAATGATTATGAGCACGAACCACTTATTTGTGAAGTAATCTTGAACCTGGTTGGCGAGCTTGTTTCCACCCGAGAGACAGAATTTTAATTTTATTTTGCCCAAACAATCTCATTAGTGCAACTGTCACACTAACGAGATTGTTTGAGTAAGAGTTATTGCCCTTTTTGATTGACAACTTGATGCTGTGTATGACAGAATTTTGTGAATGCAGCTATATATAAAATTGATATAAATAAGTTTATATAATCTTGGTCATTTTCAGGGATCTGTAATAAGTTGAATCTGAGCATAATAATGAGGTGATTTAATTGGATGAGCATATTACCTCTCTTGTATGACTATGTATAATCCAATTTTGATAAAACTTGGTCATTAGGTTTATATCATCAAGATTTTGGATAGCCTGATTATGAGCAAGATCTGTGCATATTAATGACATCTTTATATTTGGAAAAAATCTGTATCGGGCTATAGTAGCAATAATAGGTAACCAGCAAGATATAAGGTTGGGAGGTAGTTTACAGTGTATTTAGGGATGTGTTCTTAACAATGCTAAGTAAACCTGCTTAGTGAAATGGTTAACTGTTCATTTATGTAAGCCAAATGATCGATTTCAGGCTCACTCTGGTCTCTTGTTCCTGTTTTTTAGTCTTTTGTACCTTTTGAGTGAAAAGTTTGGTATACGTTTGATATATAATTTAGATAACCTGATTAGATCTTTGTGCCATTTTCATGATTTTTGCAAGTTTTATTGTTCTTCTCTTTTCTTTGAACTTAGTTGTGTTTTTGACTGCAGTATGACACGTTTTATGAGCAAATATGTACATTTTATCCAGTATGACTACTGAAATTTCACTTTAATTAATATCTTTGTACTGTTTTCTTTTGTGATTTAACAAATTATATAAAGTAATTGTAATCTTCATTTATTTTACATCGATTTTATTGTACATTTTGTCATGTTGTCCAGGTCTGCACCAGTTACTACACAATGTACAGTTCTTAGTGATGCTGTGAGGTATTGTATGATGGTATTAGAAAAAAATAAACATTTAAATAACAGGGAAAATTTTCTTGGCGGCCTTCAAAAATACTGCACAGAATCATGGACAAGTGTACATCATGAAGCAGCTGGTTTTGTGCAGCAGCCTGTGCAGACCCTGTATTCTATAAACAGTGAAAATGTTGGCAAAGGATGTTCTTTTAGAAGGATGTTCTTTATAATGATGTTCTTTAGAACGATGTTCTTTTAGAATGATGTTCTTCAGAAGGATGTTCTTTTAGATGTAGGAAATGAGAAAGCCAAGTAGAAAATCAAATACTTTGGATGGGTACCTACTAACTCTTGTATTTACTGGTTTTCATGCATCAAACGCAGGACTGCAGAGGTGTAAAGTGAGTGATTCCCCACTTCACTATTCAGGTCTTTACTCATATTTATAGCTGTGACCATGCATCAGGCAAATGTGCTAAGAATAAGTGATCAAAATCATGTCAAATCATCGCTCCGTATCTAAATCTACAATGTTATCTATGATACATCTTTCATGTGTCTGCATTAGTAGCCTCGAGTAACCACATTTCACAGACTTAATGTGAATTTTAACGCGTTCATTATAATATTATGATAATCTATTCAAATAAACCATAGACAGTTATCAACTATGTCTACTTCATTTAATCAGCGTGAAATTTTTTTTGCATTCATGTACATAAGTTCATAATTACCGTTTTTCTGAGCGTGTGTATGTTTACTTATTTCTGGAAGTGACTTAATTGTTAGTGACACTGACTAAAAAGTCACGTGGCATATGACCGGACCGTGCCAGTTAGACCAAGGTATGGATATTATTAGTTTACAGCGTCTCCATGTTTTTGAAATTAAAAAAAATTAAATTTAAAAATGAATACATTTTTTTCCGTTATTTCTTTATGCAGTTTGTGCACTTACATTACTGCTTGCTTGTTCTTTACCATATAGATACATGACTCAGTAGACTGAGAGAGAGACGGACAGACATATAGAGAGACAGAGAGAGAGAGAAATTTAAAAATAGACTGGTGAATGGATAAACATTTTATTATAATTGATTCAATGTCTTTTGATGTAGAATATATGTTTATTATGATATAATACTGAAACGAAAAAGTCCGTAGTGAATATACATTTTGAGTGTAAATTTTTCTTACGTTGTATAAGAACTCCACATGATTAAAACCAAATATTTACATTGGCTAACCAGTTGTAGAAATTCCCAAAGTGGATTATCCTGTTCAAAATATGTAAACAAAGCCAAGATGTGATCGGTGGCGCTGTCTGTAGCATATAATAGAAAATTCAAGGTCAAAAAGTCTGACACAAAAAAGGCATTAGTGAAAAAAACATTTTCATTATGATTTTTTAAAATGACATGAAATTACCTTTTTGAATTGCATTTATTTGCTTTTACTATAAAATTATATTCTTTCGCTTCTGAAAAACGCTGGTGACACAGCTGATGACGTCATTATCTCGAAAAAAGCTCGTTATATTGCGAGAAACATGGCGCTTGATTGAAGGAGTTCCACGACAACTGGCCATGGACAATATATTATCAACAGACAAGACTTTCACAGTGGAAGTCAAAAAGTCAATGTGCAAAATCACTATCAACAGCTCATCCGATCTATTTTTAGCTGTACTGGTCATAAACCAGAAGAGCTTTAAAGTTTGTTATCCCTACTCCTAAACTACTTGGAGGGTTGCTATGAAACTTTAAACACATCCCAAGATTTAGTTGGTCCTAATGAAAATGGTGTCGCTCAGCCATCCAATATGGGCACTACAGCTTGAAAATTTTGCTATCACTACTCCTTCTGAATTGATGGTCAAACATGTTAACATGGGTTTTCACTAAAAGAATTCTTATGATGTCTGGTTGATCCTATTGAAATGATGCTGTTCTGACCAAAGTCCAATATGGCAGTCCTCTTGAAAATCTTGTTATCGCCACTTCTCCTGAATGGAAGGTCATATTGATGTGGATTTTTTTCCAAAAGACTTCTTATTATGTCTTGTTGGTCCTAAGTGAAAATGGCACTGATCTGACCTCCAGCAACAAGGCAATATGACATCCAGTATAACTGCTATAATGACCATCTTAAAAATCTTGAATGGACGGTTATATTGACATGGGGTTTTCACCAAAAGACTTCTAATGATGTCTAGTTGGTCCTAAATGAAAATGGTGCTGATCTGACATCCATTATGGCCACTACAGCGGCCAATTTGAAAATCTTGTTATCACTCAAGAATATCAGACACGGTTTAAACACTCAACAATTAAAGGAAAAGAAATGGTCTTTCTGGAAATTCTTTTCGGACAATAAAGCATCAGACTTTTTGAGGGACTCTAGTTTCTTTATATATTCACATCTGAAATCAGGTGTATTATGTTATGGCCTTGTCTGTCTATCTTTTAACATTTTATTGTCCAGCCCATAACTTGCAGATCATGGAGAGATTTTGATGAAACTTTGCCCAGGTATATATGATGACTACACATTGTGTCACATACCATAGTCAAGTCCACTGGTGCAGAGATGCTGCCAGGGCGCGCGAGTGCATGAATCACGCAAAATTTGTATGAATTTGCGCACTTGGAAAGCAGTGATACGCAAGGACTCCCACAAATTAGTTTAAAGTCACGCATATAAAAATGTACTTTGCACAGTATACAATTTATATTTAACTGTTAACCCTTAAAGCGCTTGTTGCTGCATAAGTTGCACCGCCAGTAGAGGTCTCATAGTGCTTGTCTCGTTATCTGTCTTTTTTCTGGTAGGCAACTGTTTACACATTTGAGTACTTTGGCTTGATATGAACAGTTGTTAAACTAAATTTGATTGGCACATTGGGCCCAGGAACAAGCATTGTCGACGTTGAACCTTGCAGTCATGAAGAAAGTTTTACAAATGCATGGTTCAAGTAAGGGCCCCTAGAAAATCCAAAAATGGCTGACTCCCACCTTCAGATGACGATTTCGTTCGGCAAATACTGGCCGATGATAGCGATGATGAAAATGATTTTTAAAGTATTGAAATATGAGAGAATATAGGATCCTGGAAAGTGTTACGGGAAATACCAGTGAGTAATTTTGAACCTGAAAATTATGTTGAATACCAGTCCAATGTACATGCTGGATGGACAAAAACAGATGGCATGCCGGTCAACCCCCTATTAAGCAGTCCTTTGAAATTAAATGTCAAAAAGGCAGAATACTAAGCCTAATTAAACTACAGGCAATTTAAAAGTTGAGTGCAATTTTTCATTTCTTGTCTGACACAATTCTGCCTTGAAGAATCTTGTGCTACAAAACTATATAGCACTCTAAGGGTTAAGATAAATTGAATAAATAAAAATCTAAAAAGAAATTAAAAAGTAAGGATATTTATTTTTGATCAGAATAACTCTGTCTGAACAAGCTGACTATGTCATTGATGGACTTAAAACCCTAATACAAAATTGTGGAACAGATAAGAAATCTGGCATACATGTAGTAGTCAGCAAAGCACTGATTCAATAAAGTGAAACTTTGGCAGAGCTCTAATGTTAGTGAAAAATGTTATTTTGGAGCAGAGATATCCAAGAGACAATATCTATGAACAGCTGAAAATTTTACAAAACAACCATAAAGAACATTTTCCAACTTGTTCAAGCTGGCTTAGCTAGCTGTGCATATGTGAAAGGGGGTTCTCAACACCAAACAATATTCAAACACAGATAAGGAACAAATTAAGCTCAAAAATGATCAACATATTAATGCTTATACAACTAGAGGCGACATCTTTTGAAGATTTTAATTTCTGTAGAGCAGGAAGAAAGAGATGGATATTTATGTGTTAGGTAAATATTGAACTATGGCCGTTTCCTCCTCCCCCTCATTTTTTGGCTACTCCCCCCTTATTTTTTGGTGAGAAGGGGGGAGCTCCCCCTTTAGATAAAATCCTGGCAGAATCTTTGCTGGTGAAAAGTCAATATCATGGCAAGGAAAAAAGAAAGTTAGTGGCCAGAATCCTTGTCCAGACCGTGACTTTTTAAATGCTGAGGATATTGTGATGAAACTTCAGCTAGATATATATTATGACTAGATGGTGTGTCATGCACCACAGCTTCACCACCCCCCACAACCCATCTCAAGGTCAAGCTCACAGCCAGAGAAAATGTAAATCAATGACTTGCAGCCTTGTTTTAGTATAAGTTTTACCACTGAGGATGTTTCAGTAAAATTTTAACCACACATATGTCATGACTAGATGGCATGTTGCATACCACAGTCATGTTCCCTGACCCAAGGTCAAGATTACAGCAAGGAAAAATAAAAATCAATGACTTGAATCCTTTTTCAGGGTGTAAACTTTGAACCACTGAAAATATTTTAAAGAAACTTGAGTCATTCATATATCATGACTAGATGAAGTGTCACATATCACAGCCATACCCCAATCTCAAGGTCAAGGTCACATAAAAGAAAAACAAACTCGGTGACTTTTGTTCTTGTCAGATTTGTAATGAAACTTGAACCACTTTTATAAACATCATAAAGAAAATTTAACTGTATAATATTTACTTGTCCAGGTTGTTTCTTTCACAAAAGATTTTTCTCATGAAATGTTGACTAATTTTGTCCCATACAGTACCATATATACTTCCTTATAAGTTAATGCACTGGCAGATCTAGGTCTATGCAGTTTGTTAGGAGTAATCAGTAGAACAAGCAACATAAGATCCTGATTTGCCAGTGCATTATGTGATGGCAGATGAGGGTCTATGTTTGCAGTTGGACTCGATTTAATAAGCAAGTATATATGGTATTTCATAATTTACCTAAGTGTTGCTAAATGCTATTTCTCTTCAGTATATTTCTCCTAGTCACATTCAGGTATTACAGTTTTTACCACCTCTTGAAAATACACACACCATGTACAGTAATTAAGCCACACAATCTACTCTCAAATATTGCCATGACAGGCATATCATGTGCTTCAACAGTCCTGATTAACACATCAACTTTGTATCAATAGTACACAAATCTGTATAATGAAATCCTTTTGCAATTCAACCTGCCTAAGTTCCTAAAGTCCACAATTTTCTAATGCCTGCTTCAAAACCCCTGTATTTAACATCTCTAAAGTTTTAATTTGTTTTAAAAAATATAATTCTCCAACAAAATAAGTGCATGAGGAATGTCTGACAATGAACTTTTAAAAGAACGGCAGTTACTGTAGGAGTCTGTCAGAATTTTGGAACTGGGAACTTGTGCTTGAATGGTTTATAGGGTACAGATCCTGTAGCACAATGTTAGACTCTTATTTTAAAATATTTAATTTCTAAAAGGTTTTAGACATTTTCATATGAGCATTTATATCAGGAATATATATATATTTTATTTGTTAAATCCAACTCTTCATAAATTTTGTTTGCTGATAACAAAGTAAAATAACTCGTCATTGGTAAACTTGTGGTCTTTATTTATAAAACTTTCTGTCAACAAAATTTTGCTTTGAATTTATGAATTTCAGTATTCCTCTTTTTGAAGTCGTATGTCTAAATAGCGTGATTTATGGGGGGGAGGGAATGGTTTCAGATGTGTCTGAATATTTTATTTTTTTTTTACAGATATTGTTTTTTGTATCATTTTATGAGATTGCAATGTATTTTGGGCTGGTGACCCTGAATTACTGAATAAAATAATTGTCATTGCCATATATAAATTTTTGGTATGATTTGACCAGTCATTGCCATATAATAATTTATGATCTGATTTGTCCAGTACTTGTCATATAATAATTTATGGTATCATTTGACCAGACATTGACATATAATAATTTATGGTATGATTTGACCAGACATTATCATTTAATAATTTATGGTATGATTTGACCACGGATATCTTTTAAACTAGTTAATTTATTTTCTTACTTGCACCATTAATTTGATCTCTTTTGGTATAATGTACCAACATCTTGATGAATAAATCATGGATAGCACGATCTAGAGGGTTTTCTTGTATTGTGTGCAAAACATAAGTCAGACAAAGGTATCGCTTCTCTGATGGCATTGTCATCATCATTATTGGCATAGGAGTGAACATTACCGTCTATGCTCACGTATAAGCTGAGTTCAAATGCAAACAACAGAGATCCTGCTCTGCCGTCACATAATGCAATGGCAGATCAGGGTCTGTGTTGTTTGTTCTACTTATTAGTCCTTACAAACTGCATAGACCCAGATCTGTCGGCACATGCGACGGCAGATCTGGGTCTATGCAGTTTGCAGTTGGTATTAGCTTATACGCGAGTATATACGGTAAGTTTTTGCATTTAGTTCACTATCTTTGAGATAGTTGTATGTACAGTTATGAAATTTGAAGGGTATTGGCGGTTGCTACTCACTGCAGGCAACAGTAGGTCATAGTGACCTGCTTTTCTTGCTCTAGTGTCTTTGCAAAGTTTTAGGATCATGCCACAGTGAATCAAGCAAGACAGCATTCCACAGAATTGAATGCATATTGGTAATTACATTTTTTTTAACATAACACATTTCCACAACAATACAGTTAGGTACCATACATTTAATTTGTGCACAAATTCCATGAAATCATCTGACTTTTGATGAAGCTCTAATCAAATAGGTCATAGAATATGTTCCCAATAGCATTGGCAGCACCCTTCTTTCATTATCCCCTTGCCAACAAGTAGCTACAGGTTATAGTGTTTTGCCCAGTCATTTGTTAACTTGTTCATTCATTTGTTATGTCCTCAAATCTTGGACCCTACTTAACCTACACTGATGAACATTGATATGCTGCTGTATCTTAATGAGACCAACTCAACTATGCCAAAACTAGGTCACTGTGACCCAATTTTCACACAAGTGACTTCTGTCTGTCTGTTATATCTTGGACCCTATTTAACCTACACATAAAGAGTGTTATGTGGGTGTAAAAGAGAGTATTTCAACCAGACCAAGATAGGTCAATCCAACCTAATTTTCATGCTTGGAATTTTGTATCTTCAGCAGTCAATTTATAACACCCTCAATATTTTGGACCCTATTTCACCTACACATGAAAATTGTTGTGTGTCCATATCCCAATGAGAGTTACTCGCCAAGACTTGGTCAGTGTGATCCAATTTTCATGCTTGAGTGATGTTTGTATTTTCAGCCATTTGTTTGCACCATCCTCTGTATATTTGACCGTATTACCTCTAATCCAACTGTTTTGGCACTACACTGATGAAACTTGGTATGTTGATGCATCTTAATGAGTAGTATATTGCAGTAATATTTCCGTCCTCCACATGGTAGCTTACCACATATACTTGCATATAAGTTGAGTCCAACTGCAAACAACATAGATCCTGATATGCCATCGCATAATGCGCTGGCAGATCAGTCTCTCTGTTGTTTGTTCTATTAATTACTCCGAACAAACTTTACAGACCCAGATCTGCTGGTGCATTATGCAATGGTAGATCTGGGTCTGTGCAGTTGGAAACTTTCCCCCTTTTCTTTAGTAATAGGAAAATCCAGTAGAGAACTGGAGATTGGTCGTTTCACACCCTTCTGAAGAAGAGAGTGAACCTCTTCCTTTAATCGCACTAGATTCAACTGGTGGAAGAACATGGAGGACCTTACTAGAGGAGGAAGATCTCGAAACCGAAGGACATAACCACCTTTTGTGATGGAAAGGACCCAGCCATTGACCATTACCCCAGACTAAGCCCCTGAAAAGAGGTTTAGTCTTACACTTACAGGAACCAATGAAAGAGGGACATTCTGAAGGAGAGGGAACGAATCCCTAGGGCTATCAACCCTTGTCCTTAGGAAAGGTGGAAGGGCCCGCAAACTTCCTCTCTTAGCCCTTTTAGGGCCCAACTGCTGAGGGGGAGCTCTGAAATGGGCTTGTTGCTTTGATTGGGGCTGTGCAGCTTTAAAGAACATAGCCAACGGACCTTGTGGCCAGTCAGGATGATGTTGCTTCTTGGCTGGTTTCGAAGGACCAAGAGCAGATGCAAGAGACTGGTGTTGTTGGTGGGTATGAGCCCTCTGAAGAGAGTCTCCACCTCCAGGGGAGCAGCCCTTAGAAGGTTCTTTCTGTGTTCAAGTAAGACCTTCGATGTGTCCAGAGTAACATCCCTGCGGAGGTGGAGAAGCTCAGCTAACAAGGCCATGGACAAGGTTGAAGGAAGCTGCTGAAAAGAGGTCGGCATGGGAGGCTACAGTTACTAGAGACCTAGTCTTTTCTTTAAAGGTTTCCAACATTTTCATTGGGAGGCAAGCCCAGGTCCCCGCAGAAATACCCACTTGAGCTGCTTCAGTATCCAGAGTGGGTGGTTTAGTGGATCAGGAAGGGGTATGAACTTTATAGCTAGATGCAGCAACCAAGGGTCTCAACATGAGGGGGTGGGGGCACACCCCCTTTCGTTGTCTAGCAAAGTCTTGGCCCTTACTAAACCTTTGGGAAAGCTCGTCTTGATTGTAACCAAGTGAGGAAGCAGCAAGAGATCTGGTCAAGAGTGAGCCTCAGAAAGTTTCTCTAAACTGAAAAGACTTTAGCTCTATTCCTCCTCTGCCACCTTGACCAACAGGTGAGAGGTGGCAGGGGATCTGAAAGGAGGGGCTGCCACGTCAGCCTGTTCTGTATCAAACTCAATCCCGCCCTCTCTTTTGGGAGGCAGGACTATGCGACCCAGTGTCTCTCTGTTGCAAGGGAGACTGGGGGGTAAGAGGAACTTGAACCTGTAACTCCACACGCAGAGATAATGAAATGTCATTAGTAGCAGACTCCGCAGGTGGGATAGTGATTCTCTACCCACCTGTGGTGTTTGATGAAAGAAGGTCCGTCACCCTCCCACTTTTTCGACCCAACTTAGAAAGAGGAAGATGTAGGTCCACAGCTCGCAGCATCAACCTCTCTACCATGTGACCAAGGTCCTGAAGTCCATGGCTGTATGCAGGGAAAGGTGGTAGGCCCCACATCCCGTAGGGATTTAGAGGGATTAAAGAAAAGGGGGGAAGCCGATCCGACCCTCATTCCCAATCTGGCACATGTAAGTTAATTCTGTATCCCCCGTAGGGTGAAAGAGCAGTCTTGAGAAGGGAGGAGGTGGTCTCGACCAGATCCCTATCCCCGTACCATAGGGGCTCCAATGACCAGTGACTGGTACTCATAGAATGGTCACTGGTTGATGACCAGTCAGGTGACTCAGATCTGTAGGAAGACCAGGGGCTCGATCCCGTGTTGCCAACAATGGTCCAAGGAGACTGAAAAGGGGCATGACTCACTTTCATCCTGCACCCAGCTGTGGGCGAGAGAGGGTGCTGCTCTTCCCTCACAGGGGGGGGGGGTGCAACTGACACATCCCTTCTGGATGGAAGAGAGTGCTGCTCCTCCCTCACGGGAGGGTGCAACTAGCTATGTGTCCTAGTGTAAAAGACAGGGTCTGCTCATCCCTGACAGGAGGGCACGAATCACTCTGCTTTCACGGAATGGGAAGGGTGCTGCTCCTTCCTAACAAGAGGCCGCGACTCACTCTCACTCACTCTCCACCAGTTATTACCTCCCTTGGGAGGGGGCCCACGAACCATAAGAGTCTCCGAAGAGACTTTGGCAATCCATCTCGGAGCAGGAAAACCCCGAAAATTCGGAGGAGGACAAGGAAGGAACTTTCATCCTTCCTTTATAAGTACGTCTATGTTCGGTGAGGTCCCAGACCTCATATGACCATAGGCTGCAAAAGGGACAACCATCTGTACTATTGCAGCCTGTACAAGATAGGCAAGTGGGGTATGTGTCCCAGGTGGGGCTTACCCATGGCTACACATACCCACACCCTGCTTAGACATTGCTGCAAAAGAATGCTGAAAAGAAGATTTATTCAAAAACTTCTATGCAAGTATATGTAAAATAAAAAGTATTTGTGTGGACTAAGTCTATGCTAAATATGATAACAGTAAGAACTCCCTTTTCCTAGGTGTTGTCGCAAAAAATTAAAACAATCACATGTTTTAATGCAAAAATGTAAGCAATGCTAAGCTAAGTACTGAAGATTATAAAGAGATAAATAAGTCAACCAGGCTTAATTGAAAGCTGAGGACGATTAAATTAGCACACACAAAAAACAGTTTGTAAGATTGCTAATAAAACAGGATAATAACAAGGAAAACTATCCAATGCTAATTCTGAGAATGAACCGGTGTTCAATAACCAAAGACACAATATAAAGGTAAAAAAACTGGTGTGTGACCTGCTTTTCCGAGTTATAAAAAGAGCGCAATTCACATTCGCATAATGCACTGGCAGATCAGGGTCTATGTTTGTTCTACTGATTAGTCCTTACAAACTGCATAGACCCAGATATGTATTTTTTTATTTTATTTTTTTTTGGGGGGGGGGGGGTAAAACTAATTTTAATTATGCAGCACTTACCCATCACTATTACATAGCTTATTACTTTTTCATAGTGGAGAATTGTTAATAAGACACGGCACACTCGTGCACCTCACTGCGCCTGCGTGAACATTCATCTTTTTCACAGATGACATTACGCCAGGACATCAAAGTGGGGTGGGAGGAGGGCATTCAGTAATAGTGATGGGTAAATATTGCATAATTAAAATTAGTTTTACCCCCCCCCCCCCCCCCCCGAAAAAACTACATTTTAATGGGAGCGGTGAACAGTCCATTCCATGAGGAACCTTCTTCCCTGGAATCTGGCGAAAGGAAGGTGGGTTGAAGAAGTTCCACCAGAGGACCTGACTGAGGAGGAGGAGGTCTCATTTGAGAATGTGCATTGGACTGGGCTCCATCTGTTAGAATTTCGTGGGTGGCCCCTGGGGGCGATTCATCTTAGTGTGCTTTCTGGCCAATTGTGATGGGCCAGGTGCAGGTGTGAAGGATCTATGTTGATGATCCTTCAAATCTTGTGAAGCCACAGTGGGAATGAGTCCTCCGAAGAGGCTCTCGGCTTCCAATGGAGCAGCTCTTATAAGGTCTTTACTATGGTTAAGTAAGACCTTTGAGGAGTCCAGCACAACGTCATGGTGGATGTGTTAGAAGTTCCACTGATAAAGCCATTGCGACAGAAAGTGAATTCTGGGATGTCTTGGCCACAGTAATGCGGCTGGGTTCAGAGCGGCCTCCTTCAGCATACTACACAAAGTAGCAGAGAAGAGGTCTGCATGGGAAGCTATGGTGACCAGAAGCCGGGCTTTCTGCTCAAAGACTTTGATTGTTTTAATAGGAAGGCATGCCCAGGCTCCAATTATAATACCCACTTGAGACGCATCTGTGTCCAACTGATGAGGCTTAATGGGTCACTTCGGAAATGTACCTGGTAACTAGAGTCAGAGACCAAGGTCTCAAAATAGAGGGAGGGACAGACCACCCTCTATGCCATCAAGCACAGGCTTGGACTGTGGAGAACATCTGGTTGTGGTTGGGTCCCGGAGATCTTTCGAAACTGGAAAGGATCTTTTTGGGCTGTGTGCAAAATGGCTTTGGGCACAGGTTACTGCATTATCAAAAGACCAGATCTCCTCCGATTCATCCAAGTGAGAGGAGCTGGTGGGCCTGATAGGAGGCGACAAATGAGCTGTTTCTACCTCGAACTTACTGGAGTCGACGAGGGTAGATAACGTATCATCATCTAGAACACTCCGAGCAGGAGAGTGGCTGGACATCACTATGTCCTTCGAATACAGTGACATAGGTGCACTCTGTGCCATTTACCGTACTTGTTCATCATGGTAGACGTTCCAGGATAAAGACGAGACAGCTTGACTTTCGTGGATGAATGCCATCTGGTGAGGAGGCGATGGCGGGACGCGAGCCGCGGCATCGCTTCTACTATGGACCCCATATACCGTATGGATTCATTGGGAGAATAGGAAAGTGGGGATACCGATCCGATCCCCTTCCCTAGTCTGGATCCTCAGGGTATGATGGTAGAGTGGGGAGAGGGGGTCTCGGTCCGAGGGCTCTGGGTGATGACCAGTGTAACGTCGGTGACCGGTACGAGACGACCGGCTGCCAGTTACCAAGTCACCGGCGACCGGTCATCATACATTGACCGGTCATTTTGATGAACTGACCTGTGCACGGTGCCCGGACCAGTAACCACCGAGCACCGGTCTGACCGGTGACCGGACCGGGCACCGGTCAATGATCGGTCAGGCGACATAGACATGTCAGAACCTAGTTCGTCTTCATCACTAAACAAGGTGCGGTGCTGTTCCTCCCATTCGAGAGGGTGCGACACGCTACCCCGGAAGTGTTGGGTGCGGTGCAGCTCCTCCCTCTCGGGAGGGTGCGACACGCTACCCTGAGACGAGCGGTGCACTTCCTTCCTCTGCGGAAGGCAGCATCACGCTACTGTGAATGTGAGGTGTGTTCGACTTCTCCCTTCCGGGGGGAGGCGATCTACTCCTCGAACGTTCACTGCCTCCTACAGGAGGGGCCTTACATGACGAGCGGTGCACTTCCTTCCCCGCGGAAGGCAGCATCACGCTGCTGTGAATGTAAGGTGTGTTCGACTTCTCCCTTCCGGGGGGAGGCGATCTACTCCTCGAACGTTCACTGCCTCCTACAGGAGGGGCCTTACATGACGAGCGGTGCACTTTCTTCCTCGCGGAAGGCAGCATCACGCTGCTGTGAATGTGAGGTGTGTTCGACTTCTCCTCCCTTTCGGGGGATCTACACCTCGAACTTTCACTCCCTCCTAAGGAGGAGCCTTACCTGTCTCCGGAGAGATTGGTCCCATAGGCTCCTGGGACCCCAGAGTGTTCTGATGAGCTGTAGAACTAGTCTTCTCACAGTGTGTTCCTGCCTGAGGCTCTGTAAGAGAAAAATCTTAAAATGCAGACGATGAGGCGGATTGATCTTTCTTCCGCCCTCTCTACGTACGTCTGGAATCGGCTAGATTCCAGATTTCATTAGTTCATTTTGTGCAAAAGGTACAACGATTCTTACGTGTACACTTGAACATGTGAGGCAGTCTGGGTGAGTGTCCCAAGGGCCCTTCTTGTGGTCACACTTCCTACAGACTGTTCCGACATTGTTCTCTGAAATAAATGTTATCTGAAAGAGAACAATAATAATAATAATAATGTATTATTTTCTTCATACGTAAAACTCACCTGTCTGTATGTAATGGGTGCTATATACACCCCAGTGTATTTGCACAAGGTAACCAATATTTCCCTGAATTAAGAAGTTATCTGAAGGAGAACAATAATAATAATAACAATATTGTAGTATTTCCACACATACAATGCGTGCTAAATGCACCCCAGTGAATGTTCAAAGGTAAACATTGTTATATACATTACACACCTCATCGCACCTATGTTTAATAAGGATTAGTCGTTCAGTTGTTTAAAACTTGCATTGCTCTCTAGCGGCAATTCAGACGCACACAATAACAATGCGACGCGTCACGCGTGGTATTTAAATACAATGGTGAATTAGAAAAAACACCGAATTGATGTTTGATCAATTATTTATTTAATTAAGGAAATAATGAATTCCTGCTTCTTAATTGCGGTCGGGCCTATGATGCGTTATAACTAACACACAAGACTTACCCGTGAACCAATTCTATTTTGAGAACTAAGAGATGGTGTACCCTAACTCCTAAAGGCTGGATACAACGTGACAACCCATGAAGACCTTTTTCCAGAACACAATACTGAAAAGGGCAGGGGCTACCGGCCTAAAAACAGAAGACGAGACGGATGAATGTAACAATAGATGAAATAAAGCTGAAAGGAGAACCAAACGTGGTTTAAACTCACAGCAAGCAATTTTTCTCTAGTCACGTTATGAACAACACAACCATTTAACATGGCGTCCTTGAAAAAGATGAATGTTTGCGCAGGTGCAGAGAGGTGCACGAGTGCGCCGTGTCTTGTTGACAATTCTCCAATCTGTGGGAGGATGTATTCATATCGAACGGACGAAATTTCTCGACACGAAAAAGTAATAAGCTACGTAATAGTGAAAAGGTATTGTATTGCTGCTATTAAACTGCCGGCGCATTATGCGACGGCAGATCTGGGTCTATGCAGTTTGCATGTGGTATGGGATATACGCGAGTAAATACGGTAGTATTACTGCACCAGTGCATATTGATTTTTGTATGATGATATCCACCTTGTCGTATCATGCCAGCGAATATTTATTTGTTATTTTAGTGTTGTTATATACCTATTCATGTGGTTTGGTATGTTGTTAAGTCAGACTGGTCAATTTATTTTTAGAGTAGTTCATCAATCGAAATTTCTCAATGTATTTATTTATTTATTTATTTATGATCTTACTATTTTTAAATGTCACTAAGGTTCAGTAATTTTGTAATTTTGTTTTTTAATGTTTTCTTATTCCAATACGAGATGTTGATACACAAAAAAAGGAGTGGTATAGTAAATTTATTTTTCAAAACACCCCCAAGTCTTGCTGTTCTTGTACTTTGTAGCTCTACTTGTCACAGACCAAATGAGCTTATGGGGTGGCCTGTTGTCTGTCATATGTCTGTCCGTTAGCACATGTTTGTTATTGCTACTCATCCTAAACTTCTTGGAGGATTGCCATGAAACTTTAGATGCATTTATCCCAAGGTTTAGTTGGTTCTAAATGAAAATGGTGCTGCTAGGACATCTAATATGGACACCACAGTAGCCATTTCGAAAATCTTGTCATTGTTACACTCATCCTGAATGGACATGGGGGTTTTCACCAGAAAACTTGTATGATATCTAGTTTGGTCTTAAATGAAAATGGTGCTGATCTGACATCCAATATGGTCACCATGGCAGTTATTTTTAAAATCTTTTTATATCTAGTCCTGAACAAAGAGTTACATCAACATGGGATTTCCACCAGAAGACTTTTTATGATGTCTAGTTGGTCGTAAATGAAAATGGTGCTGATACGACCTTAAAAAAGGCTGCCATGGTGGCCATCTTGTATTTTTGTTATCGCTAATCTTCCTGAATTGATAGCCATATTGACATGGGGTTTACACGAAAAGACTTTTTATGATGTCTAGTTGGTCCACAATTAAAATGGTGCCAACCTGATGTCCAGTATAACCGCCATGGCAACTATATTCAAAAGTTTGTTATTGTTATTCCTTATCAACGGGGGGGGGGGGGGGGAGAGGGGAGGTCACCCAAAAACTTCTTTGTACCAAATCAAAATTATGCTGATCTGACATTCAGCATATTAAAAATCGTGTTATTGCTAATAATCCTGGATGATGGTCAAATCGATATGGGGTTTTAATAGCAGTAATACATTACCTACCAATATAGCATTGCCTTCTTTCCGGGATGCAAAGTCCAATGTCCAATCTACAGATTATACATGATCATACATGATTCCTTCTTCCTGTTAGGATAGAAGGTTTGTAGAACTGAGGAAAGAACCTATTCTCAATCTAACGCCTGCATCACAACCTCACGTCCTGTTTACTTCCTCCTTTTACTTCGACGTGGCGTCGATCAGTTGTGTTATTTTGCTTGGCAATTTTGCCTTAGATGTTTGTTTTCTCAGTGTGTTTTCGGCAATCCACTTGTATATTTTGTTAATTTGAGTGTTAGTCCCCACAGTCCTTACTACAATCGAGTGTTATTTTTTACAGTCATTTGTTATTTCAAGTTTGTTTTTAAACATTGGACAGCATCTTGATAGGTAAAAGGCGGTGCTAAATGTTCTATGTTCCCTTCATAGTACGGGATTGAGTAAGTAATTCCTACGAATATTTAGTTCCGGAATTTGTTTCCTTTTAAAATTATTTCTTTTCTCTGCATAATTCACTTGCGAGGGTATGTATGATAGCCCCGTGGGATCACTCACACCTCTTACTAGCTTGCACAGATTACATACTAAAGGCAGTTGTCCGTTTTGATGTTCATGGACGTGTTAGGTGTGGGACTGGAGGCAGCATATAATAAATTATTGCAACCCGGTTGTCGTCCGGACATTTATTTCCTTTTTTCATCCAATTGGAATAAGATTACATTACAATATTTGTATAATACTTGCGACAGTAGTAAATATAATATTTTGTTGCATTGGGTAAGTATTGCAACACTTTTGCAGTTCTGGAATTTTAATTCCTTTTTTATCCATTTAAAAAAGGATGACATTACAATATTGCAGTACATTTAATATTGTCGTATTAGAACAAAGTACGCGTTTAGGCAGTATATATTTTAATTAGAATATTTGTATAATATTTTTCATTTCAAAGAGTACTTGCTTCGGCAGTACATATTTTTCTTTTCAGGAAAATACTGCCCCGGTGGGGCAGGAATGTTGAGTCAGAATAGATTGCTCTGTCCTATCCCAGCAGTGTATAGGATCTGTCTCTTGTAAGCTGAGAGGTGTATAGCTCCTGAAGAGTCGCATAACTATCAGGGTAGGCAGTCCTTGATTCCACGAGGATATGAGATCCTTCTCTGAGTCCTTAGGACTCAAAAAAGACTCTCCAATCCCAGGAGGGTATGGGATCTTTCTCTTCATTTGAGATGAGTACTCCTTGATCCCAGAAGGGTATAGGATCCTTGTCCGAGTCCAGTGGGACTCAGAGTCAGACTCCTCAATTCCAGGAGGGTATATAATCTTAGGATCTTAAGATCTCTCTCTCTCTCTTTGTTTAAAAAAAATTAAAAATAAGACCAAAAAGGGAGAGCAGCGATCTCGCTCTATAATTCTAAGGACGGCTACACCATCAGATCAGAGTCCCCCGACCAGTCCTTGATTGGTGACCAGTCTTCCAACACCAGGCCCCAGTCACTGGTGTTCTAGTATCAGTCAATGGAGCTCCATCATCAGTCTGAGGACACGGATCAGGTCGATACCCCCTCACCACACCACCCCCATGGAGCGTCATCTCCCCTCTAGACTACTTAGGAATGATGAGAGGCGTTCTCAACATAAGGTCCGCTAATAAGGCCAGTCCCATCATCGGACTGAGGACAGAGATCGGGTTGATAACCTCCTGTCAACGCAGATTGAATATTGCTGGATTCAGGCCTGCCTTGTCTGCTAAAGACTAACCAAACAAGAGGAGAGGGCTTGGCCGGATCAGTCCCCTCTAGTCGACCTAGGCAGGATGAGAGGCGTTCTCATCCTCCTAAAAGGTCCTCTAGTAAAAAGGGCAGTCCAATCACTCCCCGTGAGGACTTGACTCAATACCAAAAAAGGGGTGGGGGAATTCTGTCCAGTGAGAGAGACTTTCAGGAGTGCATTAGCACCCGGACCTTCTGCTCCCCTCACATTCCTCGAGCGTCAGGGATTTTTCGCAGACGTTTTGTAAGAGAGAAAGGGTTCGCCAGGCAAATGAAAGGGTGGGCAGGCGCTCCACACCCCCCCCCCCCCCCACCTTCTACGCTGCAACTGCTGGTATAGGCTACTAGCTTTAAGGTCCATTGCAAGCCCTCCCCCAAGTTGATGGCTGATCGCCCGGTTAAAACCTGGAGGGCATTCGTGCTTGGGGCTGGGACACTGGTTACTATTGCCTGGCATGCATTGTCGATGTCCATGGCAGTCCCTGCAGAGCTGCTTTACCTCCTCAGGGATGTTGCTTTGGATGCTTCCAAGGTCTTGCTGTACCTTAGCAAGTATCTTCTATGGTCTGCATCGTTGGATATGGAGATGCTCCTAACGGGGGCCTCATCCCCACCATGGCATCTCAGGATTTAGAGGACCAAATAACACTAGTCCCTTGCGGCAACACCTGGCCTGTCGCAACTGGCGCAGAAGCGCGCTGACCTTGATCGCCTCATGGGACTTTAGCCCAATTTTTTCATACAGAGATGCAGTCTCAGGAATCTCCAAAGCAGCATCAATTTAACCTACTCGTCGCCTGTCCTTCGGTGTAGAGGCGACCGAAAGGCACATGGAGAAAGTTCGTGGACTTCTCCCCCTTCCCCAAGGAGGGTGGAGTCCTTCCCTAGGGACTCGCTCCCTCACCTCACGTACCTGCATCTTGCCGTGGTCCCAGAAGGAGCTTGGTTAACTGTATTTGGCAAGGACTTGGTCGAGCATCATGTACATTGTGGGGTCCTTTCTACCTAAACGGAGGGGGTATAACTAAGTTTAGTAATGTAAAACTTAGCTACCAATATTGCAAGAATTCCCTCCTCCCGTCCCGCTCTGATGCCCTTCCTCTGGGTCCAAGTAACGAGCACGTAAACATGATCTGGGGCTGTGACGCAGGCCTCAGACTGGGACCAAGTTATTTTCTCGGTTCTAGAACCTTCCATCCTAATAGGAGGAAGGTATCATGTACGATCATGTATAATAGGTAGTTTGGACGTGAGATTTAGCATACCGGTAGGTAAGTGTTACATTATTATAATTAGTTTAAACCCCCCACCTCCACCCCCACCCCCACCCCATAAAAAGGACAAAAAATAAACATAAATACATTTTCACCAAAGACATCTTATGATGTGTAGTTGGTCCAAAATGAAAATGGTACCAATATTCCAACCAAAAGGGCCGATATGATGACCATTTTGAAAATCTTGTTATGACTACTCCACCTGATGGGACCGATATAGAATTGGAGGTGCCCCGGGCGTCGGGCTATCAATTTTTAGCATTTAAAGGAGATTGATGGTATGTTACTTTGGCATAGCATTACATATATATATATATATATATATATATATATATATATATATATATATAGAGAGAGAGAGAGAGAGAGAGAGAGAGAGAGAGAGATAGAGAGAGAGAGAGAGAGAGAAAGAGAGAGGCTGCAACATTTTATAATAAGGGATCATCCATAAAGGACGTCCGCAAAGATGGGGGGAGGGGGGTTTGTTCAAATGCGGACAACTGTGGACAAGGGGGGGAGGGGGTGTAAAGGACCTTGCGGACGTCCGCAAGCTAGTATTTTTTGTTATGATATTCTGTGTTGAACAGCTGCTTTAGGCCTACTGAATGTATTCCAGTATGTTTTGCGGACGTCCTTTATGGGTGATCCCTAAGTATAAATTATTTGTTAATTTCAATTTGTACGATTCGTGCAACAGAATATATATGAATGTGTTGGCTGACCATGCGACTGCAGAGCTAGTGCCTGAATAAAGACTTTTTTAAAGAAAGAACTTTCTGTTTATTTTCTTCTTTGTTTTGAGCTACATGTTGTGATGAGATCAGTGAGCGTTGTATTTTGAGAGCACCAGCTATTACACTGCCAGACCATAGAGAAGTGTATAATGCTAGATGGTGACGTCCGCAGCCGGGGGGGGGGGGGGGGGGTAAGGGGGGGGGGGGGGGGGTAAGCCACATGCGGACAAGAGGGGGAGGGGGTAGGAAAACAGGTATTATCTGCGGACGTCCTTTATGGACAACCCCTAACCGAAACGATTCAGTTTAATCGAAACGATTAGAAACTCAACCTTTCCCCCTATCTCCCCACTAAGCGTACTGACCAGCTGACTGCTGTTATTAATGTACATGCCGTACCTCGCTCAACTTGTGATTGTTTCATTTGCTGTATGTTTTATACCTCTTATTATGACATGATTCAGTTTGCGACACATTTCTTTGTTGAATATATCTGACAGTGTCAGTACAAGTCTCCTAGGATTGTAGCGATATTGTTTCCTTCAAGTACATGTATGTACATGATGAAAAAATCGATATCGGAACCGGTCGTACTGCCTGGACATGCGCAATGGATGCTTATGTATAATCTACAATGTCTAAGAATCTATACAGTGGTGTACAAACTTAAAATGGCGTTTCTTTAAAATACAATTTTTCTAATCAAAGGTTCTGTTAACGTACATGTCATTTAAAGGTAAATTTTGTAGTTAAAAGAAATATGTATCATCATTATCAGTAGATCCACCTGATGTGTAATGTGCGCTATAACCAATTTTTGCCAGCTTTTGCTTTTTTCCTACCGATGCCACATTGCGTGTGAAACTCATAGATACATACTTTAAGAAATAAAAATCCTTCTAAACAAAGTAAAGATGTGGAAATATAGAATTTAATTTGAATGGGTAGTTTCTGCATCAATGACAGTCACATGCATGTTCGTTTACACGTTTACCAATTTTGTAAACGTTTAAAGGCAGGAAACTAAATAGCCTCTTACATGTGTAAACGTTGAAGCAGAGAGAGAGAGAGAGAGAGAGAATCACAGTACTCAATGAGAAATTATAATTTATTTTCGAGAACTAAATTTGCTGCAAATAGATGTTTATTTGTGTGAAATCACCAAATAATTGGCAGCAGTTTGATTGATTCTTGGCAGACTCATTTGAATAGTACTTTGAACCCTTTCAGTTGACACGGGCGTGCAGACTGACAGAAGAAAGAACTATTTTTTGGTGGTGCAAAAATTGAAATAACGCTGAGAATTTCTATAAATATTGATATTATCCTTCATCATTCTGTTTGATTCTAAGTAAAATTCCATAATGTCCAATGACTGACACTTGTTATAGCTATGAAATATATGGTAATTCAGTGTTTGAAATAGTAGTGTTATATCTGCCAATTTATGGCTTAACGTTCAAAATCACTTTAAATTGAATTCATGTACTTCCAGCTGAGAACAACGTAAACTGCAACATGATAAAACCAATCATACGTATATGCTACATAAATTCATCCAAAGAGCTGTTTTTAATATTGTTTTAGGAAAGGTTTTGAATAACTTTTACACGCCAGCTATATTATATTATGATTTTTATGCGTCCGTCCGTTCGTCTGCTCCCTATTTCGTTTCCTCTCACAAGTTACTACTTACGTTTTTCATCAATTGAATAAACAAAATTGGGTAGACTCTATATTTGCCTTATTTTTTAAAATCAGAATGGTTGCTACGTATTCTGACTGAATTTGAATTATAGACGTGTGCGACGAATCTCGTCATGTACGTCTGTTGCTACGTATTGCAATCATTTTATTTTATGTAGTAACTTTTGAGCCAATCAGCGTTTGCTGCTGACGCGTGTGCCGCAAAGGAGCTCTTCACTTGGGAGGTTGTGAATTTTCCAAGTGATTGGACTTTTGCAAATACATATGTAATTCGTCCATGGAAAAGAATTCGGAGAGTTGATTAGAGTGAATGGTAAGTAGAAACTTAATTTTGCATTTACCTCTGTTCTCAAATTGTTTCGTAGAGTCGCTTATCTCTGTAAGCACAGGCCATCCGTAGGTGAACGTAGCCTTGTCGGACCAGTAAAAAAATTCGCACAATTCTAACATTTTTGGGTCTGTAACTTCAGTTTGGTCCAGCGCTGAAAAGTAAACGATGGCTTTGTGATATAATATGGCTGAGTGCTTTCATGGATGGAAATAGCAGCCAGAGATTGAGGATCAGGTGTTGAACGGAGTCCCATGTCAAAACGGGTCATAGCAGTAATCTGAGGAACTTTTGTCACTGTATGATTTTTTTTTCTTTTCTTCAGGCTATTGCTTTTTTTCAACATTAAGCTCACGTCAGCCACCTGTGCATCGTGCTGATGTGGAAACCCCAACCTCTATTGCAGTGGAAAAGATACCCTGATGACCGAAATAATATGTTGATATATGGGCTTGACATAAGATATTACTGAGATTTGGTAGTAGTGATCCAACGGGTATAGGTCTAGCTAGGAGTCTGGAGTCCATATGATCAATGACGATTGGCATGAGTTGAGTAGAAGTGATATTATTATAAGGTCTGGTTATGGTTCTGCTAGGAACTAGTTGAGATCACGGGCGACTGGCCTGAGTTAGTATAATGTGATCTGAAAGTTGGTCTGATAGGTCGGAGCCGAAAGGACCAGGGGCAAATGAGCTAGGTATAGATTGCGATTCTGCAGGAAGGTCTGGTCAGTAATCTGGAGTCTTTGGGTCAAAAACTATGGATCCAATGGAGTAAGTCCATGCAAGGTGCTGGAGCCTACAGATCACAGGCGAAAGGTAGAAGCTTGGAGATTGATTAGCCCATATTAACATTGGCATGAGATTTTCTCAACAAAACTAAAATTTCATATACGTTCAGGTGGTATCAGAGAGTAGAAACATAAAAAACAAACAAACAAGAAGGTCATCTTTCTTCCTTTCGCTCTCTTTCATATTTCTGTCCTCTTTCTTGATCTTTCGTCTTTCGTTCCTTCTTAATTCATTAATTCCTTCGTCATTCATTTGTTCATTCACAATCTTCGTGTCTTCTTTATCTTCTTCATTTGTTCTTTCCTTCATACATACGCCCTTCCTTCCTACAGTCCTTGCTTCATGCCTTCGCACCGTCACTCCATCCGATCACTTTTGAAGATAACCTAAAATTTTATATGAAAGTCATTTCCTAACAGTTGTGAAATGACTTTGAAAAACAATCGGATGTCTCTGATATTACGTTTTTGCCGTACATAACACCGTAACGTCATTTATGATGTCATGATGTATTGTTACAGTAAACGTGTTATATATAGAAAATGTATGATACTGGTATAGAAACCTAAATAGCACAATAGTAATGTGATACAATTACTTTTTTAAGAATATCTGAAAAGAATTTGACTAAATTTTTTAGACAGCATTCTGGCATGAGGGTCGTTTTGTTCTGAAGAAATGCTATATTAAATTTTTTATTTAAACCAAATTTGACAAAACTTTGCACAATTGAACGAATGCGGAGCCGCCATCAAATTTAATATCGGAAAAATAGGAGACCTTTTAAAACAACTTAAAATCCGCTCAACAGAATTTACCAAATTGTGCAGGAAATATTATACGTGCAGATATTAATTGGGTAAGTGCTCCTGTTTCGGACTATTTCGCTGATGTAAGCCAGATGAACGATATCAGACCCACTGTGGCCACTTGTTAAGTAACAGTGCAGTATGAAAATCAGCACCATCTTCGACTGGCACAACAATCAGATCAAGTTCTATTGATTTTAATTTTTTTACTCCAAGTGTACATTTCCAGCAATCACAACAGTTTTAAAAAAATATAGTGAAATAGGGAAATTCATAGAAATGTCATTGATGAGAAAATATGTTTCTAATTATGATGATCATTTCTTTGTGACAAAAATTATTTCAAAAATGTGATGGCGTTAAAATATTTTGTATAAGCACTCATTTCTTAAGAAGTGTGTCTCTCTTGAGTAAAATGTCCATATCATCACAATTCACCTGTTCAATCGTTGCCATGCCAACAATTAGTATCTGAAGAGTATTATGCTCCTGTGATTAACTTGACCTTTATTATACCTCTTGTAAACTGATTAAATGACCTGAACGATCAATATATAATGATTTAGTTTCCGAGATTTTTGTGATATCTCTTATAATGCCCTCAAGAGACAGAATCTACTGGCTTATTCATCCCATGAAGCAATTTCAATTGACAGAATCATCTTACACAATCTTTGTTGTAGCCGTCAGTAAAACACTTACGATAACATTGCCATGGCGCTGGCTTCAGACCGAAGAATTCAACTCCAGAAGCAAAATTGTAAAGGTGATTGGAGAAGCGATGGGCTATTTAGCTGTCTTTTTTCATGAAAATTTATCATTATGCCAAGAATAGATGCCATATAAGGTATCAGTAATATACGTCTATGCAATCGAACTAAGACAGTATTAAGGGCCTGTGGAGTTTAATGTGTGGGCGTCTGAATATGAGAACTTCCGGTATTTGAGAGTAGTACTGTTATCAAAAATATAAACAATTAACATAAACATATTCGCATACGTAGGCTTTCTCCCGCAGGGATAAATGATAGACTGGTTATGAATTTCGATGAATATTAAACAGACTGAGATTAGGACCAATCTGTCATTTATCCCTGTTGGCGAAAACAGAGGTTTCCGAACAAAAAGTAATTTCCGTCATTCTATGGATACTTGAGAGGGTCCTTGTGTTTGAATAAAGATTTCTCTTTAAGAACTTTCAGTCAGCTTGGGAGGAGGTTAGTGACGAATTCTAGAATCATCTTCAAATCTACTGCCATGCATCATCTTTTTCAGTAATATCTGTTTAGCAAATATTTTGGCGGCGATTTGCAACATTCGTGCTTGAATCTAGTTCAGAAAGGCGGACTTGCCGACACTGTCTTTCTCTGTTGTGGAAATTACGCGTTTCCATCAATATTAGAAATGTTAGATGGTGCGATGTATTATTTAGAAGAAAAAAAATTGAACCAATGGCATACCATTTTTAGATCGATTAAAGGGCTATCCAAATCTGCAATCTATTTTATTACTTCTCGAAGTGATATGCTGAAAGTCTGTTATGACCACCATTGGAATAATTTCCCGCTGTTACAAACTGCTTCATTTGTTTCAGCGAATGACGTATGCGAGACTATCTTCTGTAAATCTTCTGTAAAATCTTCTTGCATGCATGAGAATACATGCAAAAGGTACCTTTTTTTCTTTAAATTCGACTTCAATTTTATTCGTAAATATTATGAGGACAGTTGAAAAGTGGCTAAATGCAGTCATTCAGACTGTAGTATGACTTAGCCTAGTACCTAAATTAGTTGGTTGATTCTTTTACCAATACATATTACTTGCTAAATTATGAGGAAACCTTTAACCAAAGATTATTTTGTTCACAAAATTTATATATATTTTTACGCAGTAAATCTGAAAAAAAGTCATAGCACTTCCTTTATGCTTAGTCATTGCTTATAAATTTCTACAATGTGTGAATAAAAACCTACGTCATTTAAAATGTCATGTCTATGGCATGCGTACTTTTGACTATATAATAGTGTGCACATTATTTTGGGAAGCAGTGGCAAGTGGTCAAGTGAATATGCAAAGTCATTGAGATAACCTTTTGTGAATCATCAATAACTGAATGAAGCAGGGACAATTTATTGTGAAAACAGTAGCAAGATTGCTGCAATTGGGTAATATAATGAGATTTAATTATCTGCTTTGTCCTTACATCGTGAAAGCATGGTAGAGATTGAAAGATCATTGACTGTAGTGCCAACATATAGAATTCCACAATTATACAATTTGTAGGTTTCTTCAGTGGATGCATTTAAGGCACATCCCCTGAAATAGCTAATCCTCAAACACCTTACTCAACTATAGTCGGTACACAAGGCAGATAAGCCACTTTTAAAGAGAGGCTATATAAATGAAGTAGCGGAATAAATGTCATTGTCGGCAGGTATTTATGAATTATGTGTTTTAAAGGATTGAGCAATTATATTTTCTTTGAAGGTCAGATTTCTTGCCATAAAGGGCGGTGGTGGATAACATCTCCTAAGTGTATCGGACCACATGCTGTCTGCATAGTCAAGGGATTTAAAGTCAAATCAAATCCTATCAACTAGGCTACTATATTTACAATAATGGCAGTTTTAAAATGTCATTTGTAAAAAAAAAAAAAAAGAAAAGAAAAAAAAAGAAAAAATTTGTCTAGACTGACTCTTATTATTCGTAAATTGTTTGTCAAGATTCTACATACTAACATTGAACGCGTGTGCTTATGACCCTAAATTTCGTGCATATAACAAGAAAATGTTGGTCATCCAAGAGAATCGGCAATGTTCGCAGTCTCATCCTACCACCCTTACGCACTCCACGGAAAACACTCAATGGTCGGTGACGCAAGTTGAATGAACACAATACACTGTTCTGCAGCAGTGATGGTGTACTGAGATATACTGTTCCAGAATATTGAAACTATATACCTGGTATGCTATTCAAGTAACATTGTTTGAAAAAATGTTAAAGACTGATAACACAATATATGCTCTGGTGATAGCTGCCCGCCCCCCCCCCCCCCCCCCCCCCCCCCCCGTCTCACATAGGATCTATTGTTTGTTCAAGTTCCACAACTATTGGGGCTAATGTATATATAAAAATAAAAACTCCTATACTTTACGACAAATTGACACCCCCCCCATATATATATATATATATATATATATATATATATATATATATATATGGGGGGGGTCAATTTGTCGTAAAGTATAGGAGTTTTTTTGCCCTACTCTAACTGTTAACAGTTCGGAAATGTAGTTCATCCTCTATTCCATAACTGTAATGTTTGCAGATTAAAAAGGTAAAGAGATTAATGCCTTTGACGATTGGTGCCTCCACAGCATCCTTTGTGTCACACGCACCCAACACATCGCGAATGCAGAAATCGGAGACCGAACGTCGTTGAACTCCTGGAGGTCCTGCTTGTCGGTGTTCTCACTGGTCACTTCCATCCCGTGCTGATTACATCCAACTTTTTAAATGATGTCTATTCTTTTGTCTTAGTCTCTTGTGTGCATATGTTCTCAATACTTACGAGCTCTACAAAGTCAAAATCCTATAGCAATCACATTCGTTAGTCCGACCGTCACCATTTGGTTTGCACAAGGATACTTTACGGGAAAACAATTGATTTTCAGCACAATTGGTATCCTTCTTTCTATTGATGAGACTTTGGAAAAGTTCGATTTTTAGCATTCTGTCATAATTTACAGGAGTTATGTCCCCTTAGTACATGTTGTTCTAACTTTAATTTCCTCAACAATGAATGTTTGGATTTAGCCAAATTTTGCATACAGCTCTATTTTCATAAGGCCTTAAATAATTTAAATTTGCAGGTTTTCACGTCATGATTTAGAGGTTTTATCGTCCATGAATGCCCATCATTCTTAATGAGATTTCAACAGCGTAACTTTACCAAGAATTATTTTGTTTCAATCAATTTTATCATGCTGTTTTGTATAAATAAGTAGTAGAGTGGGCGAAATATGGCATAAAGGGACTCCCATGTTAAACAGAGTAAAACATTTACGGGAAATAAGGGGATTTTAACATTATGTCGCCATCTTGGTTCATAGTTTATTCACAGGAAGAGTATGTCTGTTTGTAACAGTGTATTATGGGTCTGTCTGCACTATAACTGAAATGCCGTATTACGTCGTAGGTTTTTTTTCCTCACTTGACGAGTCTGTCTGTTTGTAACAGTGTAGCATGTTAGATGTGTTTGGCGGAAAATGTGAGTTTGTCTACCCTCTAACTGAAATGCCGTATTTTGTTTTGCTTGATAAATATATGGACACAAAAGTACATCGAAGTGGTGCATATTAACAGGGGTGTGTCAGAGAGAGAGAGAGAGAGAGAGAGAGAGAGAGAGAGAGAGAGAGAGAGAGAGAGAGAGAGAGAGAGAGAGAGAGAGTTAAAAATGCGAAACACTAGTCAACACCATGTTTCAAAATCATTTTTTTTTAAAAAGAAAAGTCCCGCTCATTTAAACTTTAATACATGAAGAGGGAGCGCTTGTCCCTTCCTTTTCTTGTACGAAAGCCGAATATTAAACATGAACATATTTACATATTGACAACGTTATAAAGTAAGACTAGACTTCCCAGGAGACTAAGTGTTGTTCTTGTTCTGGCCATCGTGACATCATGACTACCTTTTTTTTTTTTTTTTTTTTTTTTCTCCACTTAGGGTCTATAACTGCTGTACTGGTTAGAAAACATGCTCTTTGTTTACGCCCTTGACAGAAAATCAAAAATCGTGTTTTCTTTCATGGTGCAACAAATTACTGACTTTTACTGTTGCAGTAACTCACAGTTTAGTGAAGAACTGACTTTTACTGTTCAGTAGCACACATTTTAGTGAACAAAATTGACTTTTACTCTTGCAGTAGCCGAAGTTTATTGAGAGAAGAAAAAAACTTACTTTACTGTTGCAGTAGCAACATATGACGCGTGGCGTCACTTTGAGTATATATATATATATACCCATGAGCGTTTCTACGATGTACCATTGCTGAAGAGTTCAAGTAGAGTATAATATGGCTGAAATTAAGACTGTTTTTGTGTTTGTCTACTCCTGCAGTGGATACACCTTACACTCTAAGTGATAGCATGACTATTGCAGCAGCTGTTGCGAGTATTCTTACAGAGGAGGATGACTTCGATTTGGCCTTGTGCGATTCCATATCTTCTTCGCAAGAATTTTTGCTGGTAGTACCGCCTTCACCTCTTTCTCCATCATTATCAGTCTATGATGATTTCTGAAAGAAACAGAAGGAAGAGTTAACGACTTCTTTGCAACGTCAAAAAGAAGAACAGACATTTGTTGAACAAAAAGGAGAGGAAAAGAGAAAGCAACAAGAGGAGAAGACGAAAAGTTTGACCAGTGAACAGAAGGACGAGAGTGAAAACAAAACTGTTCGTGTGTTACAAGACATTTTGGCAGAGTTAAAACACTTGAGAAAAATGTATCAAACTTCTTTGGAGAAACATAAGATAAAGAGACATACACCTACACCTAAACCTTCCAATACACCGATGTCAGCAGCAGCGGCAACCACTACCACTACTACTGCCACAACAGGAAAAAGTGTAAGGCAGTTGCAGTTTTCAAAACCAAACGAACCTTTTCCGCTCCACCCAGTTCTTTTAGAAACAGATACTATTCAATCATTGCCAATATATGTGTTTCATGTTTGTGTATATCTATGCATTCTACACAAAAAATAAAACATAACCCCTTTACCTCTTGTGTTATAGTATATGAGTATGTTTGTGGGTATAGTGTGTGTAAGCACTCCTACCCTTGTTTGTGTGTCTTTTCTTAACAAGTGCAAAACACTCCATGTACTATACATAACGTCAATGTAGTTTAATGTAGTTTAGTGTTTGCCATTTTAAAAAAATAATGGAACTCCCTACTTTGATTTAGAAGTACACCAAACCCCGAGCTTGTTTGATTTAGAAGTACACCAAACCCCGAGCTTGTTTGATTTAGAGGTACACCAAACCTTACCCCGAGCTTGTTTGATTTTGATACAGTACTGTTCTTCAACATAAAAAAGTTCCAAGAAATAAATATCATTTTGAGTACTGACGTTCACCGATAAAGATGAATTCCAAAGAAAATTATGATCCACCCTTCCAAAATGTAAACGAAAACGAATGTGATGTCACTCAATGCAACCAGAATGATGCTGTGTTCTGCATTCAAGTGAATGAATATTTTAGAAAAGCACATTCAGAATTTACCTTTGGAATTACGAGAATACATGTGCGAGTATTGCTTTCAGATTCAGGTAAAAAACAAACGACTAAGGATTTCAACATTTTTAAACTGTTGCTATCTGAATAGCATAAGAAGGCTAATTCTCGGGAAAAACTATGACAGACAAAACTCTACGTGTATATAAGGTTCTCGATGCCACGACAATTAGTGTGACACCGAATTACATTTTTGTAAATGGACATATTCGAAGAGCACATTCAAACTCTACCATTGAACCTGATTGAGCGTCTTTACAGAGCCGTTGTACAGATCCAAGTGAAACGCAAATAACAAATGCATCCGAAATGGCCTAGGCTTTTTAATCATTGGTATATGAATGCTTAAAAAGGGCTGATTACTTTGATATTGATAAACTGCGAGCACGTTATAAGGCTCTCCTTGCCACGATATCTGTCATCAGTGTTACGCCAAATTCCATGGAAGGAAGTTAATGACAGCATTCAAAACTTAGTGGATTACCAAGTACTTTTAAAAGATCCGATTCCACAAGACGATACGTTTCCTTTGAATTTTTGACGACGTGTCGTATATGTCTGTTAGCGACTATATTTCTTGGATTTCGTTTACTGGCAGATTCTTTGTGTCAAATTTATGAAAAGTACATTCAAAGATTTGACATCCAAAACTTCATCTGTGCACGGAAAACTCATTGTGTTAAAGTCCTATGAATATTAGTGAATACAAATTCTGTACCCCAATGTGAGGACGACTTTCGTCGCACTTTAAAATACTCTTCATACTTACCAAGAAGTGTGTATAGCCAGTTGGCTGCACTAACAGATTTACGACTGGAAGGATGTACGTGACTGTAAAAGTCTTGCATTCGACACTTGGAAACAAGAGGTAACTGATTATACCAAAGACATTGTGTGTGACTGATGAAAGAAAGAAAACATGAACTTTGTTTTTTGAAATGTAAATATGTTGTACCGTGAAAGAAAAAACACGAACAATCTCTCTTCTATAAAGAGACCCCTACCTAAGACAATACACTCATGCAGTTTCAATCCGTGAAGATGGAAGAGCCACTAAAGATGATACTTCTGGTCATAGATTTACAGAGCGTTATTCAAAAATACACTTTCAAAAACCCTTCTGAAGAAACTGCAGACAACTCATCTCGTGATAAAAGTCAAAGTACTTGTTATATCTGTTAAGAGAAAGTACATTGGGTTCCAAAATATCCATAATGTCAAAGAAAAGAACCTCTGAGACCGGAGAAAAGAGAGACAAACGTAATGATACATGTTATCATTGTCAGGAAAAAGGACATTAGTCTACAGAGTGTCCCAAGAAAGTGAAAAAAGAGAAGAAAAAAAGGATGAAATTTCAGAAGCAAAAGAAGAAGAAACAGAAAAAGAACAAATTCCAGCAAACAAATTTAAATCAAGACAAAACAGAACATATACCAGAAGAACCCATTCCTATGAAAAAATTCAAAAAGAAAGATAGTAAAAGAAGAAGAAAAAATGGACTTTTGTGATGTGTTTTGAAATTTCATTTTGATTCTATTTATGAGAATATACCAAAAGCAAATGCTGCTTATGTTTTGATTTGTTTGTTTAAGTATGCATAAGATATTTAAACATACACACATACACATTTTATAATCAAGTGAAACACGAAGAATCATTTGTCTATTTTCTCTGGAACATAACTAAGAACGAGAAGTATATGGAAACTCTAAAGAGACAGAGACTGGACAAACCCGAAGACCCTACCGACGCAGCAACATTAGGGGCGTAGATGGATTTAGATTCCTTTCATCGTCTTACTGCATAAAGAGACGTTCATATTTAAAAAGTATAGAAAATGAACAATATCACCATGCAATTCAGAAACATTTTTTTTATCATGTGGGATTTCGAAAATCAAAGGCTATCGTTTTCTTAAATTTAAAAGAGGCTATTGCAGTCATTAACATCACCAAAAGGTCTGGGTTCAAGATAAATCTTTTACTCACAAGTCGGGAGAAAAGGTTCATTTTTTGAAGAAAAAAAAAAAGACTTTTAGTGAATTTATTGGTAACATGGTGTAATGTTGACCTCTATCAGAAATTTAACTTTATGTTAGTGGCCCGAAATGAGGCCATGTTCTCAGATTACACGTATTGTGAAAATGAATATGGTCAAATGTACAAAGAAATATAATTGGCTTTATGAGAAGAATTGCATTATCCGTTCAATTCAATAATGTGAGATTAAAAGAATAACTCAGCCTTGGATTCCTATTAAAACATGTACTGACAAAAAGAAGAAGAAAAAAAAAAAAAAAAAAAACGCCCTTACCCCCCTTCCACTTATGACCTACATCTAGTGCAGATGATTTTCAGCTATTGACAGAGAAAGTCGCAATTATTGTTTACTCCAGGCCTTGCATAAGTTAACCGCCTGTCTGTTTATCCAAAAACTAACTACGGACATATCTTAGAATGGGATGGATGAAACATATACTAGCCTTATCCAAAACTGAACGGAGTGTTCGTATGTGATCTTTCTGTGACAATTTTACATTTACACTAAGCAAAGAAAAGGATTTTAGTGTTGATACAATTCAATCATGTGCTATTTTTTTTAAAAATTGGATTTCCAATGGATGTGATTTTTTAATGGGATATTCTCTTGAAATTTCTATGTATTTCACGGGGAAAATACATCAAAAAAGTACGTTTATCTTTGTCTTTATTTGATTTCTTTAAAAGTATGAATAATATATTCACAGACACACACATACATACATTTTATAATGAAATCTCTCTCTCTCAAAGAACCCCCACCCGTTTCATGTTAAATTCTATTTCTCAGTGTTTCACACACACACACACACACACACACACACACACACACACACATACACACATCGACAGACACTTACACTATTTGGAATCTCTCTCTCTCTCTTGCGCATTATGAAAAATTAATAATAATAATAATAACAATAATAAGAATTTGTTATGGTCTGTAGCTTGTCAAATAAACCCCGTCCCCCCCCCCTCTCTCTCTCTCTCTCTCTCTCTCTCTCTCTCTCTCTCTCTCTCTCTCTCTCTCTCTCTCTCTCAGCCTAATCCCAATGATTACGTGAAATAGAAGGTTATGTTAGGCTAGTTTTGTGGCTTTAAAAAAAAAAAAAACTTGTGCACCAAAAAATGTAGAACCGTTGTGTGTTTCATCATAAGGTGCATCTCATTTATCATATAAAATCTACAGTTTCATTTATCATATAAAATCTACAGTCTCATTTATCATATAAAATCTACAGTCTCATTTATCATATAAAATCTACAGTCTCATTTATCATATAAAATCTACAGTCTCATTTATCATATAAAATCTACAGTCTCATTTATCATATAAAATCCACAGTTTAGTTTTAAAAAACTGAAACTGCTGCAATTTACTATTCATTTTTCGCTTGTGTCACGAAAATGTCGACCTATGTTTTGTGTATGTCAGGAATCTTAGCTTGGTCATAGACCATCATATGTTTTAAAGATTTTGTAAAAACTGACGTGACTTGTGGACAAGAAATTAGACAGAATAATGCATTCTTATTGGATATCAAAAAATGTACAAATTTATTATATGATTTTGGGTCATTTGCTTTCAGATCGGCGACATAGACGTCAAAACTGTTTACTCCAAGCGTTGCGTAAAACAAAAATTGTACAATCCATGGTAGGGATTGTAACAATGTAATTTTTGTACACGTGCCTTGCGGAAGCCGAGAGAATAGTCAATGTAGATTGACAGAATTCTAGGCATTTAATTTTGTGACCCACACGCCAAATCATACTGTGTTCATTCGATAACGTTTCAAAAAATTAACACTAGTCTTCAGAAAGTGATCTATGAAAAAAAATTGCTATCCTTATGCACAAAAAAACCCACTGGCTACCAGTGAGAATTGTAAAATTTAGGACTGCTAAAATTTCTACCCCCCCCCCCCCAGCTTCCTTTATGATTTATAAAAGATAAAATCCTGTGCACATTTCTAATAAATAATGTACTCTTGTCATCTGAAAGTCATACAAAGTTTAACCTAATGTTAATTTCCCATAGACACCTAAAATGTCACTAAAGACAAAATGGTGGCCTACATATATTAGTAGTTAGTGGGGAGTGTTGGGGGTCGTGAGGGACTCTACAGGGTCACATAGGGTTAACATTGCGACCCTGTAGAGTCCCCAAAAAAGGCTTGACCCTATAAACCTTCGGTCAAGTGGGGACACTATGGGGTCAATGGGACTTAGCATTGTGACCCTGTAGAGTCCCCACAATGTTAAATCTGGGTTGGGGGACTGTACAGGGTCAAGGGTAGGCAAGAATGGAAAATTAATCTTTTCTTGTGAAATGGGTGGCCCTGAAAAGGGCCATTGGGTTTTTTTGTTTTACTGCTTTAGCATTTTCATCTCCTAGACGGTCTTCTTCTTATTCTTCTTATTCTTCTGACTTCTTCCCCATACATTAGCACTCTTTTCAAGCATCCTTGCCTTTCTATGTAGATTCTTCTTTTCCAATAGGTGGTCTCTGTTATTTTTGTCACAGCCCATGATGCTCGAACATACATAGGGAATGCTGGATTAAACAGCATCCCTGAGACGATGTTGGAAGCTTCAACACTGGTCCACATTTTTTCTTTAGGAGTAGTCTTGGAGAGAAAAAAACCGGTGAAGCTTTATGAGACAAGCGGTGGTATATATACCTTACGATCGGATTGAAATGCATCGAAATGAACTACCAATCCCAACGCGCGTTACAAGCGGGTCGGTTTTTCTTCCAATGGGAAGAGAGTAGGGTGTGACATCATTTTGGGTATAAAGACATCGTAGCGTTCGTAGGGATTTGACTTGGAGCGGTATCATGGAGAGTATTAAGCCTATGAATTGGAGCGAGAATCCTATTTTTAATTTAGATTTTCTGAATCAAGAATTTGAGTCTGAGACTGCTGCTGTTGCTGTTGCTGCTACACCACTTCCCTCTTTGCTACAATTGATGGAGGAATTTAAAAAGAAACAACAGGAAGAGATGGAAATTTTTTTAAAGAAACAGCGAGAGGATGAAGAAATGTTTCTTCATCAGCAAGAAGAGGAGAGAAGAAGAAAAAGTGAGGAAGAAATCAGACAACAGTTAGAAGAGGAGGAGAAGGAAACACCAAAGGAAGTCAGTCAGGAAGAAAAAACGGTGAGTCTTTTAGAAGAGATTTTATCAGAGTTAAAGTATCTGAGGAAACTATACGAATATTCTTTAACTCAGCCGCCTAAACGAAAAAGACCATCACGGGCTAAACATTCCAAACCTACCACTTCTAGTGAGATGCCACCACCACCACCACCGCCACCACCACCACCAGTGACTACCACCATTACCAAATCACCAGCAGTAGCAGCAGGAATTGGATTGGGTCGTGGTAAAGGACTACGACAATTGAAGTTGATTATGTCAACTCCATAAGTTGGTTTGAAAGAAACAAAAACAAACACCCCAACGGCCCTTTTCAGGGCCACCAAAATTTCTAGAAAAGAAATCAAATTGCCAAATCAAGTAAAAACTTTAAAACCCATTCTTTTGTGTAAGAGTGAGTGCGTGCGTGCGTGCATCCATACTCTAAAAACAAATAACACAAAAACACTTACTTTTTTTCCATTCGGGTGTATTCTCATTTTTTTTTTACAAAATAATTCACCATGAACATATAACATCACACTCCAAAAAAAAAAAAAAAAAAAAAAAGTTCATTTTGTTTTCACTGTCTGTCTCTCTTGTTCTTCTTGAATTTCTTCTTCATAGGGATCAAGATATTCACAGGAATCATGGGTTCCATTGGTACATTTTCTTCATTCTTGAATTTCTTCTTCATAGGGATCAAGATATTCACAGGAATCATGGGTTCCATTGGTACATTTTCTTCATTCTCACTGTCTTCCATCCATCTCACTCTCTTCTTACTTTTCTTGATGATATGTTCTTCTTCTTCTTCTTCTAGGTTTGAAGATCCTTCGGGTTCCTCCCTCTCCTCTGGTAGATTTTCTTTTTCTTGTTCTTTCTGAGGGCATTCCGAAGACCAATGTCATGGTCCTTTACAATGATAACAAGTATCTTTTGTTTTGTCTCTTTTTTCTTTTTTTTTTTTGGTTTCGCCGTTGTGGACATTCTGGAGCCCAATGTCCTTTCTCTTGGCAGATATAGCAAGTATCTTGACTTTTATCTCTCTTTTGAGTTTGTTGACGTTGTGGACATTCTGGACCCCAATGTCCTTTCTCTTGGCAGATATAACAAGTATCTTGACTTTTATCTCTCAGTGGTAGTCCTCGGGCTATATAATCCCAATAATACGCAGCAGGATGCATATTCTTAGGGCATCGATTTTTTCTTCTTCTTGACTCTTCCATCTTTACAGTTTGAAAGTTCAATCACCAAAGACTGATTCTGAAGGTAAGAAGGTCTCTTTATATATACTCTCCTCTCTCTTATATATAGATACCTGGGGTGAAACTGAATCAGTTTCAAAGTAAACTTCAAGATGAAAAGATCACGCCTAAACCATGAGAAACCAGAAGAAGAAGAAGAAGAAGAAGAAACGAAGAGACCACGACGCCAAAGATTGTCTGTACCGCCTGAAACACCACTAGCTGAACTACTAGCTCAAGTCGATGCTAGTGACTTCGAAGAGGAGATGAGTGAACCTGAAACCAAAACTTCTAACCCACCCAAAACAAAACCCACCACCAGCACCACTACCAACACCAGAACCCCTGACCAAAAAAACACTACCTACTACTTTGGTTCCTCCTGAAAATTACTATCGGATTCAAGAGACTCAAAAAATAACTTCTCGAAAATTTAAAACTACAGCCTACACTCACACGGTTCACTTTAAAGACTTCAAGTCCGAAGTACCTCCCGAGAAAGCGGCGGGGTTCATTAGTGATTTGTGGGAATCTGTGTTACAGAACTTGAAACGTCAATGTGGAGCCAAAGAGGACGATCGCTTGAGACTGGCCATTCATCATGACAATTTGAAGAGTCCTGTTTGGATCGAGTTCAGCACCCCGGCAGAATTAACACCAGACAAAGTCATGTCCAAAATAGAACATGTTCAACAATCGAACGACAAGTTTACCATCACGGATGGAAAGGCGACACTTTACATGACTCACGTTGCTCCTCCTCGAGGAAGTGGACGAAGTAGGAAAGCGTTACTGGTGGACGATCTTCGCACTACCAAACGCAATGTCGTCCAAATTGACAATACCCAAGACCAGATCTGCTTGGCTCGGGCTATCGTGGTGGGGCGAACGCATGCCAACAAGAACGAGAACAAAGAATGGAAAAGAGCCTGGGAAAACATTCGAAAGTCTAACAAACCCCAACAACGAAACGAAGCAGAACTCCTGTTACGACAAGCTGGTATCCCTAAAGAGACCGTGTGTGGTATTTCTCAAATGCAACAACTTCAAGACGTCTTGGCTCCTCACTACACGTTGAAAGTTCACCCTCAAGAAGTGCGCGGAGATATGGTGTTTCGAGGCCCCGATTTCCCCGAAAGAAAATACATTCACCTCTATCACCACCAAGAACATTTCAATACCATCACCAGTATCACCGGATTTTTAGGATACGGATACTACTGCGAGAAATGTGACCAAGGGTTTAACCGTCGAGAGCGACACACTCATTGCGGAGCAAGATGTCGGGGCTGTTTAGCGGACCAACCATGCCTTCCTGAACAACAAGGTTACATTCATTGTGAGACGTGTCGACGTAGTTTTGTTAGTCCTTCTTGCTACGAACAGCATCGCAAGACACAAGGTCACCAACAAAAATGTGTTTGCGACTTATTGAAATCGTGTTCCACGTGTGGACAGCTAATTCGAACCAACGACCCTAAGAGACACATTTGTGCTGGAAAAAAAGATGTTCTATTTGCAAGCAGATCGTCGATTTTGATCATCAATGTTTTATTCAAAAGTTTGACAAGACAGAGAAGAAAGAAATAAAGAAGAACAAGAACTAAGTGGATTTCATCTTCTCTGATTTTGAATGCATGCAAGAAACGGGTTTTCACATTCCTAATTTCTGCGTGGCGCATCGGGCTTGTGATCAGTGCATTCAAGAAACGATTCATTTTCACTGTCCTCATTGTAGTCGGATTCCAGGAGGACGTGAAAAAATCTTTCGTGGGGTTAACACTTTGTCCGAGTTTGCTGAATGGATTTTAGACCCTACCACCCACGACAGTTGGAGCGAAGAAGACATTCATCGTTACGGAGACTGTCATCGGTATGCGACCGTCATAGCTCACAATTTTTCGGGATACGATGGGCAGTTTTTGTTAAATTATTATTTGAACCATAGTACCGAACGTCCTGAAGTCACCATGAACGGAAAAAAACTCATCTACATGAAAGTAGGACAAGTACAGTTCAAAGATTCTATGAGTTATTTGGCCATGCCTTTGAGTCGCATGCCAAAAACGTTTGGCATGACAGAAATGGCCAAAGGCTATTTTCCTCACTTCTTCAACACGGAAGCTAATCAACATGCTGTCCTACCTCATTTACCTGACCTTCATGATTACGACCCCGACGGAATGCTCCCCGAACAGCGAGAAGCCTTTCACACTTGGTACCGCGCTAACCAGACCGATCCATTTGACTTTCAAGAAGAGATGTTGAAATATTGTCGATCCGATGTGGATATTTTAAGACGTTGTTGTGGAAAGTTTCGAGAGTTATTTCTCTATCACGGAGAGGTCGATCCTTTGAAAGATGCGGCCACCTTACCCAAAGCTTGTTCCTTAGTCTACAGGCAAAATTTCATGCCCGAGAACCAACTAGCCATCATCGACTCCAACACGTCTCTCTTTGCCAGTCGTCAATATTCGGTCAAAGCTTTACGTTGGCTTCATTACTTGTGCCAAAAAGAAGACAAATGGATACAACATGCTAGAAACGGAGGAGGAGAAAAGAAGATTGGAGGTTATTCCGTGGATGGATTTGATTTAGAAAACCCGCACACGGTGTACGAGTTTCAGGATTGCTTGTTTCACGGATGCCCTACTTGTTATCCTGATCGAGAGATGAAAAGTCCTTATTCAGATTCTACCATGGAACAGTTATACGAACAGACTTACCAACGACGACTGAAGTTAGAAAGTCAAGGATACCAAGTGGTTGAAATGTGGGAGCACGAGTACGATCGACGTTTGAAAACCGATCCTGAATTTAAGAACATCACCCAAAGTTACGACGTGGCCGACATCGAACCTTTGGATCCGTGCCAGTTTATTTGGAGGACGAACCAATGCCATTCGCTTGCTGTACGAATCCAAAGGAGAAGAAATCAAGTACATCGACGTGTGTTCTTTGTATCCTTGGGTGTGTAAATATGCTCGTTTTCCCACCGGTCACCCAGAAATCTTGACAGAACACATCGACGTGGAACACATTCGTCAATACGAAGGATTAATCAAATGTAAAGTCTTACCTCCGACCCACTTGTACCATCCCATCTTACCTCACCATTGCCAAGGAAAACTGATGTTTCCTTTATGTCGGACGTGTGCCGAAACGTGCAACCAAGATCATCCCTGTCACCACACGGAGGAAGAACGGTCTTTGACAGGAACGTGGGTTAGCGCCGAATTGTTTCGAGCTCTGGATCGTGGATACCGTTTGTTGAAAGTATACGAAATCTGGCACTTTCCAACTACCGCCCAATACCAAAAGGACGACGCTACGAATCTTCCAGGCATTTTCTCGGGGTACGTCAATCAGTTTTTAAAACTGAAACAAGAAGCTAGTGGTTATCCTTCGTGGTGTCAGACTCCCGAAGACCAAGAACGATTCAAAGAAGAGTACCATAACATCGAAGGCATCACTTTGGAAGAGGTGGAAAAAAATGAAGGAAAAAGATCGTTTGCCAAAGTGATGCTCAATTGCTTGTGGGGAAAAATGGCCCAACGTACGATCTTAACCAAAACGGAATACGTCACTGATCCTTATCGTTACTTTCAACTGGTGGACGATAAAAGTATACTAGTCAAACACGTCGAAATCGTCCGCGATGATTTGATCATAGTCAATTACGAAGAAGAACCCAAGTTTGTCAAACCTGACAAGTTTAGTAACGTAGTCATTGCCGCTTACGTGACCGCTCATGCTCGCTTGAAATTGTACGACGAAGCGTTAGACGTCTTGGGAGATCGTGTCCTGTACTTTGATACCGACAGTTGCATGTACATCCATCGCCCCGGTTGTCCACACCCTACCATCCAAGGAGATCGCTTAGGAGCCTGGACAGACGAGCACCCTCAAGACACCATTCTGAGTTTTGCCAGTGGTGGCCCCAAAAATTACGGCTACCGATACCGAGACCCACAAGACCAACTTCACACCCATTGCAAAGTCAAAGGATTGACCCTCAACTATCGAACCAGCCAATCGGTTAACTTTGATGTTTTAAAAAATGCTTTACTGTCTGGACAAGTGGAAGACTTTCGTGTGCACACGTTAGAACCTCACAAGGTTACCTAATCACCAAATTGTCACTCGACCTTTACAAAAAGTGTACCGAATCGTGTACCAGAACCGAGTGAGACTTCCAGACCACACCACTTTGCCTTACGGACACGTTGATTTGAAGTATAAAAAAGGAACACCTTCCAAGCCTAACAATTCATTCTAACTTTCAACGTTGACCGAGCAAGAAGAAAAAAAAGATGAGTAATTTTGTCATTCTTCCACCAAAGTTCAATAAGAATACTCATACTGCCACCCACCCACCAAGGGAGAAATCTAGTATGAACTCCAAGTACTGTTACGACTCTATGGTCTAAGAAAAATGTAACAGAAAGAAAGTGAAACCAACAAATCAAGTTAAAAATCAACAAGCAAGTTATTACTAGATAATTAAAATGAAAAATCAAAAAGTCACTTACAGTAATGTGTTTTGAAATCCTAATAATCCAATAAGAATGATTGTTCTAATCACAAGTCCTAAATATAGAATGTTCCGAATTCACGGCTGTGTCCTTGAATGTTATTATGTGCCAATGGTCTCCAAAGTCCTGATGTACTAGAAATCTTGATGTGCTGATGTCAAAATGAAGTATTCCAAAATCTCTGAATAAGTTCACATAAATTCCAAAATCATCAATTAAAAATCCAAAATCCAAAAGTTTATGAGCACTGTTATAATCCAATGAATATTTAAAATAATTCCTCTCTTAGAATTTGGAATGAATTTTCACAACTGTAATAGCTCTTTACAAGACTGATGGTAATGTCAAAACTGAATAAATGTCCACCAAACATAGCATATATAAAGATTGGTCACATGACAGAATGTTCTAGAATATGAGTCATCTTAATGTAATTTTACTTGTAAACAAAATTCAACCTTGACCTTCAAATTGAGAAAACATATTGATCAAAACAACCTAATTCAAGGACACTAGTTAAACATGTTTTTCCTGATAAACATTAAGATTTAAGCAAATATTAAAGTGATGAAACATTTATAATTTCCTAAAATATTTATAATATTATATAAACATCATACATAACACCTCCCCTCATAAAGAAAAAGAAAGATTTATATAATAAAGCTTTCTTTTGAATATACATCTAATACTATAATAACCAAAATTACATAAGAACATGTTTTATGATACTGGACTTAATTACATCAAGCAATATTACATTTCTAGGCACGTGAGAGTGCATCTGCAATCACATTGTCTTTTCCCCTGATGTGTTTGATGTAAATGTTATATTCCTGCAATATCAAACTCCATCTCAACAATCTCCGATTTTTATCTTTCATTTTGTTGATGAAAGTAAGGGGATTGTGATCACTGTACACAATAATTGGAGAAAGAGCTGAGGTGACATACACTTCAAAATGCTGTAAAGCCAATATCAAAGCCAAACATTCCTTCTCAATTGTGGAATAATTTTTCTGGTGCTTGTTTAGTTTTTTAGAAAAATAACAGACAGGGTGATCCACACCACTTTTGTCTTCCTGAATCAATACTCTACCAACCCCTACATCACTTGCATCAACAGATAATTTAAATGATTGGCTCAAATTTGGTGCAGAAAGAACTGGTGCATTCTTAAGCATGGCCTTTAACTTGTCAAAAGATTCCTGACACTTGTCAGACCAACAAAATTTGGTTTTCTTACTCAATAAACTTGTCAAAGGTTCAGCAATTTTGGAAAAATTGGAACAAAATTTCCGATAATATCCAGCCATACCTAGAAATCGCATCAGTTGCTTTTTACAAATTGGAACTTGAAATTCAGAGATAGCTTTGACCTTAGCTTCTATAGGTTTAACTTGACCTTGTCCCACAATATGTCCTAAAAATGTGACACAAGCATGGCAAAACTCACTTTTGCTCAAATTAATTGTCAGATTCGAATCACTGAGTCGATCGAAGAATTTTCGAATGGTTTCCAAATGATCTTCCCAGGTGTTGTTGTAGATAATGACGTCATCGATATAAGCGTCACAATTATCAAGACCAAATGTTATCATGTTCATCAGACTTTGAAACGTTGCAGGCGAAGTTTTCATTCCAAACGGCATGACTTTATATTGATAAAGTCCATCTGGAGTTGCAAATGCTGAAATTTCTTTTGCCCTTTCAGTCAATGGAATTTGCCAGAATCCTTTTAAAAGGTCAAACTTGGTGACATATTCCGCATTTCCAATTTTATCAATGCAATCGTCCATTCTTGGGATTGGAAATGAATCAGTTTTGGTGACACTGTTGACTTTTCTATAGTCAGTTCACATACGGAATGTATTATCTGGCTTGGGAACAAGAATACATGGTGAACTCCAGTTACTTTTACTTGGTTCTATGAAATCATTCTCCAGTAAATACTGAATTTCTTTCTTCAGATAGTTCTGTTTGAGAGGATTCATCCTATAAGGATGCTGTTTCACAGGCGCAGAATCTACAATGTCAACGTCATGATAAATTTTACTTGTTCGTGTTGGAACATCAGGAAACAAGTGCTCATAGTCATGTAATAGCTGTTTTAGTTCATTTCTTTCCTGTTGTTGTAGATGTGAAAGTTTCTGGTCTAGGTTGTTCAATATTTCTGAATTCCGAAGATTGGTTATACCAGAGTCACTATAGTCTGATTGTATTCCATCGTTGATATTTTCACTGTGTGGGACAGGTACAACTAAATTAACAGAATAATTAGCTGAGCTATCTCTGTCAAAATATTCCTTTAACATATTTATATGACAAAGTTGTTTCTGTTTCCGTCTCCCAGGAGTATTAATGATATAATTTAAGTCATTTACTTTCTTTTCAACGGTATAAGGACCATAAAATTTAGCCTGAAGAGGATTCAGAGGTATGGGAAAGAGAGCCAGAACTTTGTCACCAGGTTTAAAACTCCTTTCCTGTGAATTTCTGTCATACCTTAATTTCATTTTTGACTGGGTAGTGTGAAGATTAGTTCTTGCTACTTCACAGGCCTTTGACAACTTGTATTTGAAATCAGAGACATAATCCAGAAGATTAATCTTTGAATCTTCATTTGAAAGAAGTTTCTCTTTCAATAATTTAAATGGTCCACGGACAGTATGACCAAAAACTAGTTCAAAGGGACTAAAACCCAACGACTCTTGAACTGATTCCCTAACAGCAAACAACAACAAATGAACACCCTCATCCCAATCCTTTTCTGTATCAAAGCAATATGATCGAATCATATTCTTCAAAGTTTGATGAAATCTTTCCAAAGCACCTTGACTTTCAGGGTGATAGGCAGAAGATTTAAACTGTTGGATGCCTAATTCATGCATAACTTGTTGGAAAATTCCAGACATAAAATTTGACCCTTGATCTGACTGGACAGATTTGGGAAGGCCAACAAGTGTAAAAAACTTCACCAAAGCTTTCACAATAGTTTTAGTTTTTATATTTCTCAGAGGAATTGCCTTTGGAAATCTTGTAGATGCACACATGATGGTCAACAAGTATTGGTTGCCTGACTTGGTTTAAGGTAAAGGACCAACACAGTCTACCATTATTCTACTAAATGGTTCATCAAATGCAGGAATAGGTTGCAGATGAGCCTTAGGTATCTTCTGATTGGGTTTTCCTACCATTTGACAAGTGTGACAAGATCTGCAGTATTTAGAAACATCACTTTTGAGTTTCGGCCAATAAAAATGATTCAAGATCTTGTGATAAGTCTTACGGACTCCTAAATGACCAGCCAAAGGAGTTTCATGGGCTAAATTTAGAATTTCCTGTCGATATGATTTAGGAACAACAATTTGATAGTTCACTGACCACTCGTCACCAGCGGGTACATCAGGTGGTCTCCATTTCCTCATAAGGACCCCATTTTTCACAAAGTAACACACTGGAACTTGTGTGGCTTCAGTTTCACTAATAGCCCTCTGAAACAAACAAGATATCTCGGGATCTTGCTCCTGTTCAACGACAAGGGATTGTCGTTTGTCATCCTGATTAGAACAAAGAGAATGAGTTGCCAAAAGAGGATCACTGTGATCAATACCATTTGATTGATCAATACCTGAGGAAAAAGTGACCTCATCAAAAGACTGACCAATACATGTGTCAGCTAAAGGAATAATATCCTGATCAACATCAATCTCAAGAGCTCTTTTTGCCTTAGCTCTAGTAACTGCACAAGCAGGGTACAAATCAGGGATTTCAGTTTCGACAGGATCAACTTTCTGATCCAAACAAGGCTTGTCAGTTACAAGTGGATTAACCACAACCTTATCTCCAGCTAGGTCATTGCCTAGTAATAAATGAACACCCTCTATGGGTAAAGAAGTCACTGCCCCAACAGTCACAGGTCCAGAAACTAAGTCTGATGCCAAATTTACACAATGAAGAGGAACATTTACAAAGCCGCACTCAACTCCCTGAACAAGAACACTTTCACTTGAAGAAGACTCCTCAGACAAAGGCAAAGTACCTGATAATAAAAGACTCTGAGAAGCTCCAGTGTCCCTTAATATTTTAATTGGGATAGGTTTGGCAGAATCACCAATAAGTGATATAGAACCTTCTGACATGAATGGTTCATAAGCCTCCAAAATAGAATCAGACTGGGGTTTGTTTGACCCAACAAATGTATTGCTTTCAATACAAGACCGTGACCTTGACCTCGTAGAAATAAGAGCATTTGGAAAAGCTCTGTCTTTACTCTGTTGCTTATTTTTCAACTTGAAGCAATCAGAAATAACGTGCCCTTTCGTTTTACAATAAGTGCACGTAGGAAGAGATAAGGATTTCTGATCAGTCTTATCAGATGTTTGATTCCTAACAGTTGTGCTGTTGTGAAATTTCGAAGTACTCGAATGAGATTGAAATGGTTTTTTACCAGAAAACTGCTGAGAGGACGATTTATTACCAAATGAAATTTTGTGAGTCAAGGAATAATCATCAGCCATACGAGCAGCATTTTCCAAAGTTTCCACATTCTGCTCGTCAAGATAGGTTTTAACATCACTATGGATGCACCTCTTGAACTCTTCAATTAATACGAGCTGTCTGAGGTTATCATAAGCTTGATCAACTTTCTTGGCTGAGCACCACCTATCAAATAGTTGTTCTTTATCCCTTGCAAATTCGACATGAGTTTGTCCAGTTTCTTTTCTACAATTCCTAAACCTTTGTCGATATGCCTCTGGTACCAACTCATAAGCTTTCAAGATGTACTCCTTAACCACATCATAATCAGTGCTTTGTTGTACTGACAGTGAAGTGTAGACTTCACGAGCTTTGCCAATAAGTACAATTTGTAATAACAAAGTCCAATGCTCTCTGGGCCATTTCAAGTTTTCAGCTATTTTCTCGAAATGAAGAAAGTATTTATCTACTTCTTTTTCCTGAAAAGGGGGTACTAACCTAATATATCTAGTAACATCAAAACCTGAACTTGTGTTTAAAGGAGTGGAGTGTGCTGTTTGCCAGTTTTAATTCTCTTAACTTAAATTGCATTTCCCTTTCTTCTCTTTGCATTTGTATCTGCCTCTCTTCTTTCTCTCTCTCCATCTGTATCCGCATTTGTCTCTCTTCTTTCTCTCTCTCTCCATCTGTATCTGCATTTGTCTCTCTTCTTTCTCTCTCTCCAACTGCCTCTCTTCTTTTTCTCTCTCCATCTGCCTCTCTTCTTTCTGCATTTGTATCAGCCTCTCTTCTTTTTCTCTCTCCATCTGTATCTGCCTCTCTTCTTTCTCTCTCTCCATCTATATCTGCCTCTCTTCTTTCTCTCTCTCTCTCTGAATCTGAAGCTTTGCCAATTCTAAATCCATCTGGTTCTTTAACTCTAATTCCCTTAATTTCCTGTCAGAACCAGATACAGGCTTTCTCTTCAAACTTAAAGCACTATTTTCAAAAATTCCCTTTCCTACTAAATACTGAATCAAAATAATCTTTATCTCCTGTTTTGTCAATGATAGCTTTGCCTCAGATAGACTGTATTTTCTGGCAAGCTCGAGCAACTCATCCTTTCTCATGCATTCTAACCCCTCCTGGGTAGGTTTTGAAATGAAATTCTGAACATTAGATGCCATAGTAAATGCTTGTTGGTTTCACACACACAAAAATTTCTCTATTTAAAAATCTTTGCCAAAGACAAAAAAAAATTCTCTGAGACAAAATCAATATGAATTTCAAAGATAAATTTAATATCTCTAATATGCTTTAAAGAAATTCAATCCCGGATGACGAGCCCCCAATTTCTGTTACGACTCTATGGTCTAAAAAAAATGTAACAGAAAGAAAGTGAAACCAACAAATCAAGTAAAAAATCAACAAGCAATTTATTACTAGATAATTAAAATGAAAAATCAAAAAGTCACTTACAGTAATGTGTTTTGAAATCCGAATAATCCAATAAGAATGATTGTTCTAATCACAAGTCCTAAATATAGAATGTTCCGAATTCACGGCTGTGTCCTTAAATGTTATTATGTGCCAATGGTCTCCAAAGTCCTGATGTACTAGAAATCTTGATGTGCTGATGTCAAAATGAAGTATTCCAAAATCTCTGAATAAGTTCACATAAATTCCAAAATCATCAATTAAAAATCCAAAATCCAAAAGTTTATGAGCACTGTTATAATCCAATGAATATTTAAAATAATTCCTCTCTTAGAATTTGGAATGAATTTTCACAACTGTAATAGCTCTTTACAAGTCTGATGGTAATGTCAAAACTGAATAAATGTCCACCAAACATGGCATATATAAAGATTGGTCACATGACAGAATGTTCTAGAATATGAGTCATCTTAATGTAATTTTACTTGTAAACAAAATTCAACCTTGACCTTCAAATTGAGAAAACATATTGATCAAAACAACCTAATTCAAAGACACTAGTTAAACATGTTTTTCCTGATAAACATTAAGATTTAAGCAAATATTAAAGTGATGAAACATTTATAATTTCCTAAAATATTTATAATATTATATAAACATCATATATAACAGTACCATCACGACTTGGAGTGCGATGCAGTACCTTGCGACGAGACGGATTCCGTATGCGTTGACAACAGCAATTCACACGATGCGACGGATTCCGTACGTTGTGACATCGTGGATGCAGTAACTCACCGACCCTCTAAAGATGCAGGACGTCCTTTCTTCTTTATTGGGAATACTAAACGTATCTGTGAATGTCATAAAGAATTGACGATACCTGTGGCTTTGCCTGGTTATTCCAAGTATGAAAGTCGACTCCAGACGTTCCAAGACAAGTGGCCTAAATATTTAAAAGGACCTACTCCCGAAGCTTTAGCCAGATCTGGATTTATCTACTTGGGAGAAGGAGATCAAGTTCAATGTTTCAGTTGCGGTGTGAGACTTAAATTTTGGGAGCCTACCGACTCAGCTTACATTGAACATGCCAGATGGTCTCCGCACTGTCAGTTCTTACCTTTAGTGGCCTTAGAAAAGTACGGGTACGATGAGCCAGATGCCAAGCAGAAGAAGTAACAACATGTCGAAGGAGGAGGATATTTCTTTAGAAGAACGTATTCGTGGTTTACCTTTGGAGTTGCGAGAACACATTGATCAGTATTTTGTCACTATTAACTATACTTTAGAAGAACGTATTCGTGGTTTACCTTTGGAGCTGCGAGAACGGATTTACAGAGAATTGGTCAAGATCCAAGTGAAACGTAAAAAACAGTTACATCCTCTACGACAAAACATGTTGTAACCATTGGTATCTGAATGTGATAAGACATCTGATTTGGGCCAAGATATTCAAATGGTCAGACATTCATGAAAAACTAACCGACAACTTTAAGAGTTTGGAGGGTACCACCTACAATGTGGCAGTGGAATATAGAATTCGATGGAACGAAGTGAAGAAAAAAAATGTGACCAACAGACAAGAATACCAAAAACTGTTACAAGAACTATCACCTCAAGACGAATCACCTTTACGTCGCTTGACGTTAGATAGGATAATCACTGATGATTGTTTTGGATATCCTTTACCCACCGATTCCGTTTGGTTGGCATGTGAGTATTTTGTCACCAAGAAGACCACTTTAGAAGACCGCATTCGTGACTTGCCTTCGAAGTTGCGAGTTCGGATTTACCAAGAGTTGGTTCAGATTAAAGTGAAACGTAAACTCCAATTCATTCCTCGATTTGCGCACTACCGTGAATTTCACCGTATCAGAAATCTGATTCTGGACAAGAACTATCACCGCTATCGTGAAGAACACAAAAGAGAGTTACTTCTTTCCAAATCGGAAACTTTACCAGAACACATTCGTGGTTTGCCTTTGGAGGTGCGAGTACGCATTTACCGAGAGTTTGTCAAGTTACAAGTGAAACGTAAACTCAAAGTCATTTCTCGAGCTGTACGCTATGCTTACTTCCAAAGTATGAGAAGACTGATTCTGGGAAATTTGTATTGCTGGCACTACCTTGAAGGAGACTATCACAAAAGGTACCAACCTTGGGAACCTGGATATAAAAACCCGCCACCCAAGATACCCACCTTAACCATCTCACCCTATAAAGTCTCACCATGAATGATCTGTACTCCTCACTCGTGAAACGGATTCCGTGGAAGGAAGTCAACGATCGTGTTCAGACCTTAGAGGATTATAAAGACTTGATACAAGAACTGTTTCCATTGAATTTTGGACGCTATGTGGTGTGTGTCTTAGTGACTGCTTATCTTGGAATTCGTTTTCCAGGACATTCGTTGTGGAGTATTTTTGAGGACAAGTGTTTGCCTTGGATTATTTTGGAGGACCCTTGGTTGTTTTGGACTATTTTGAAGAGTCCAAGAAAAATAATATGACCATTCATGCACCACCCTTAGTAGAGGATTATAAAGACTTTATTTTATCAGTACACGAAAGACAAATTGTACTCAAAGTGTTGAGAGTGGTGATGAAAACCAGTGAGGTACCTCCGTGTGAAGAAGACATTCGGCACACTTTATCTACCTTTCATACGTTTCAAGAAGTGTGTTTTGCTAGTGAGTTACACCAACAACTTTTCAATTGGAAAGATGTACGTGACTGGAGAGGTCTTGGTTTCCATGCTTGGCTACAAGAAGTGGCTCAGTTTGCCAAAGATCTGGCATGCCACTAAGTGTCCAAAAGTGAAATGGGAACGACTGAAAGAAGAAGAACCTGACACAGCAGAGAAAGATGACCACACTGTTGTCCAAATTCAACCACCCCCTGAGGAACACAACCCTTCCTTACCACCGTCAGAGACATTTCATTTTTCCACCAAAACAAAGACGACCAGAAGATTGCCACCACCAGTGCCTGGGCCTTCCATTCCTAGGACAGTGTTTTGTTCTTGTTGTACATTGACTTGTTTATACAACACTTTAAATGTTTTAGTGGTAGCCTTAGTCTTGTACGTGATCATTTTACTTTGCTATTTTATCACTCGTTCGCTTTCATGACTTGTAAATATGCTTGTTGTGTTGATTTGTTTTTACCAAAAAAAATAAAAATAAACGTGTATGAAAACGTATAAAATGTCTTGGGTCTTTTGTCTTCTTCTCAAAAATCTTCTTACCTCAGTCATGACTACATCTTCTTCTACCTCGTCTACCTCTTCTGCTTCTGTAGTCAAAGTGATTGACGAAAAGTTAGATCGTTCCAGTTGGGACGCTTTGTATCTGCGCCATCCTTTTAACATGTTGATTGCTGGACCCAGTGGTTCAGGCAAAACCGAATTTGCCAAACGTTTGATCGAACACAAATCTCATTTGTTCGATCGTCCACCTCAACGCATCGTGTGGTGTTACAAAGAGTGGCAAAAGTCTTACACACTACTCCAAGAAAGTCAAGGAGAAGCCATTTCATTTGTGGAAGGCATCCCTCGCGAAGACGATGGGATCGTGTCTGACGTGAGTCAAACACATCTGGTCATCTTTGACGACATGTTAGGAGAAGACGAAGAAGAAATTAAACTTTGGTTTACACGAAAAGGACACCATCGTAATGCTAGTATTGTATACATTACTCAAAATTTATTTCAACAAAGTAAAGCCCATCGTACCATCAGTCTTAACGCTCATTACGTGGTCTTGTTTAAAAGCCCCAGAGACAAATCTCAAGTGCAAGTGTTAGCCAAACAGTTAGGCACTCCTTGGTTAAATTATGCGTACGACGATGCCACTCAAACCCCTCACGAGTATTTACTCATCGACTTAAAACCCACCACTCCTGACTATTTGAGATTTCGTGCTCAATTGTTTCACCATTTTGGTCAAGAAGGAGGCCCTGTCATTTACACGTCCCCTTCAGCCACTCTCTGAAGAAAAAAACTATAAAAAGAGCCACTGCGTCATTTCTGTCTCACACTCTTTCGAGATGACTTCCTTTCAAGCTCATCCTTCGGCTAAATTGATTCGTGCCTTGTATGGCATCAGTCGCGAAAAAAATGCACAAGTCCGTGCCCATTTGTTAGAAGCTAGTCTTAAAGAAGTGTTACGATGGTTTACTTTGACGGCACGTCAATTGCTGCAAGGCGTCATTCACATTCCTCATCAAACTCAACGTTTTTTTTCAAAAACATAAAGGGGCATTGTCACAACTAGCTGATCCTAGAATCGATTCACGGACTAAAAAACAAATCATTTTAACTCCTGGTGGAAGCGGTTCTTTAGGAGGGGTTATGATTCGTTCCCTTTTGAAATGCGATCCTAAAGCCCAAACCAAAAAACCCAAAACACCCAAAAAGAAGAAAAGTCCCAAAAAGAAGAAAGCCACACAAAAAAAGAAAAGCCCTACAAAGAAGAAAGCCCCGAAGAAAAAGAAAAGTCGTGCCAAGAAAACAACACCCACTACCACTGGCACCCGCCGCAAGAGAGGTACTGCGGCCAGGACGCAAACGTACACTCGCAAAACACCACCACCACCATTACCATCACCACCAGCAGTGACGAGGTCTCCTTTTGCGTCCACATCTTCATCTTTGTCTTCTTCACCACCCTTCACGATGATGCCTGCCAAACCGGACTTAAGACAAGTGTTTCCTAATTTGATGCAAAAATGGAAACCTATTTCGAAAGTCACCACGTCGGGACCCTCGACTTCGGCTGATTTAGCCATGGCAGCAGCCGCCAACAAAGTACCGTCCCCTAAAACCAAAGTCCAAGAAAGAACCGGCATCTTACAAAGTTTAGTGGATTTATCCAAAGAAGAATTGAGACGCTTTAGTCCCTTGAAAACACCTCAACGTCGAGTGATGCCTGTCATGACGATGGTACGTCGTGCAGACAATCAGTGGAGACGTGTTCCAGTATAAAATAGAAGGGTACCCTGCCAGAGACTTCAGACTTGTTTCTACCCACTAAAAAAGATGACTCCCAAACGTGCACACCACCACCACCACCAAAAAAAGAAGAAAAGTAAAAAAGGACGACTTCCACCTCGTCTGGCGAAACATTGGGACGTCTTGTCTGTCCTGACCAAATCCAATCCTCCCATGCGAAAACAACTCATTCAAACAGCCCCTAAAGAAATCATCGATAACGTGTGTGAATGTTGTTTGAACGTTTTCAAAGGAACGGTACCTTTGTCCAAGATACAGAAACAAAAATTAGGTAAACATCGGAACGTTCTTCGTCAAATGGTGAAAAAGAAAATACCTCTCCAGCAAAAGAAAAAAAATGTTGGTGCAACGAGGAGGATTTTTACTTATGCTGTTAGGACCGTTGTTAAAAATAGCGGGTCCTTTGTTAGGAACGATTGCTGGACCCCCTTTAGGAGGTGTCATGCGACAACAAAAAAAAGAAGATAAAAAGGACCACCCTTCTCTGAAAAGACCACAAATTTTTTGTACCTTTGGATGAAATGGAAGGACGAAAACTGACTTTAGTACCTTACAAACGATGGATGGAATTCCATCGTTGGAACGAACAATGGATACCTCATTTACCACCCAATCCTAATCTCAACGCAATGTCACAGTTACAACAAGAATTACAAGCCCTGATGGAACGAAGCGATTTGTCAGAAACAGAAAAATCGCAACGGTACGGTCAACTTTTACAACGTCTGCAACTCTTTCACCAAAAAGCTGTCGACGAAACAGTTCCATCCACTCTGAGAGATTTTAAGACGATCATGAAAAGCGAACCTAAAGTGACCACCACCACTAAAACAGACACCGGCACAGGGATGACAGAAGACGACGAGACTCGAGAAGTGTTTCAAACTCCGTCTGCTGGTATCTCTAGTAAAATTGCCGCGTCCATGTTGACACCCTCGCCTATACCCTCATCGAGAAAAAATGAAAGATTGGGTTCATAAGAAGATGTCCACTCCTTCTTCAGCAGAAGAAAAAAAGAAAGACAGCAAGACTGAAATGAAAAATGAGACCACCAAAAAGAAACCTACCATCACCACTCCTGTGGCTGTCGAACGCGTCAAGCCACTTCGTCCAAACCTCATGACACTCACAGTAGTAGCATCGAACAGTGGGTGACTTATTGAGGAATCATGGAGAAACTTTTAGCTACCATTTATTACAATCCTGGCCATGCTGCTGGTTACGGAGGAGTTCAAAAATTATATCGAGCTGCCAAAAGTAAATTGAAAAGTGTACGTTTGCCCGAAGTACGACGATGGTTACAAGAACAATCGACGTACACGTTACACAAACCCATTCGACGTAAATTTTCTAGAAGTTCAACCCAAGTGGAAGGCATCGATCATCAATGGCAAGCCGATTTAGCCGACGTCTCTCATTTGGCCACCTACAATCGTGGTCACAAATATTTGTTTTGTGTCATCGACGTATTTTCCAAATTTGCTTGGGTCGTGCCTTTGACATCTAAAAGCAGTACCGAATTGGTACGTGCCTTAAAATTGGTCTTGAAACAAAGTGGTCGTCACCCTTTACGATGGCAAACTGACAAAGGCACCGAATTTCTAAATCAAGCTTTTCAAAAAGAATTGAAACAAAGACAGATTCATTTTTTTACCACCGAAAATGCTAAAACCAAAGCCAGTATCGTGGAACGTTTTCAAAGAACTTTGAAAGAACGCATGTGGAAATATTTTACACATCAACATACTCTCAAGTACATCGACGTGTTGCCCCGTTTTTTCAAAGCGTACAATCAATCGCTCCATCGAAGCATCGGATGTGCTCCCGAAGAGATCAGCCCTGAAAACGAAGTGACCGTGTTTGATAGATTGTTTGATACCCCTAAATGGAGACCTCAGAAGAAACCCTTGCTGACATTAAAGACGGGAGATTGGGTTCGCATCGGAAAAACCAAACGCACTTTTGACAAAGGTTATTTCCCCAACTGGACCACCGAATTGTTTCGTGTCACTACACCCGTGCGTGGACGCCATCCTCCCGTATATAAATTGGAAGACATGCACGGTGAAGTGCTCAAAGGAACATTTTACTTGCCTGAGTTACAACGAGTGACCAAAAAAGAAGACACCTTGTAGGACATCGAATTCATTCTCGAACAAAGAACACGCAAAGTAGGCAAACGTCGAGTAGAAGAAGTCAAAGTACGTTGGAAAGGATATCCTCCTAGTTTTGATTCTTGGATTGCTGCTTCTCAAGTCGTCGACTATAAAAAGAAAAAGAAGTAACCCAACAACATGCCATTCAACACAGCAACCACGACTTCAACGACTCCTTCGCAGAGTTCTTCTCTTCAAGAATTACAAAAACAACCGCTCTGGGTGTGGTGCGGAGAACGTGTGCCTAAAAATCAAATCGTCTTTTTCTGCCAAATTTTTGTAGTGTATTGTGTCATCGGAGCAGCTATTGCCAATTTGAGTTTGCAACAAGGAGACAAACAATTGTGGACAATTTTACTCAGCAGTTGCATCGGTTATCTTTTACCCAGTCCCTCTTTGAAATTTACGACGACGACAGACAACAGTCACCACAACAACAGCAGCCACAGCAACCACGGTAGTACGACCAACGTCAGTCCACCTTCTTCCAGTCACCATAATACCAGTCCTCTTTTAGAACCCTTTGAACATCCTTTGAACTCGAGTGACTCCTTGGAGACCAAAACCACTTTGGAGCTACTATGAATGACCAATTTTATTTAACTTTACCTAGTGACAGTTCCATGGATGTGTTTCCAAACAACAGCTTATGTTGTTTCACGGCCAAATTACCTCAGTCCATCCAATTAGATCACGATGCTCATTGGGAAGTGGATTTGGTAGAAATCATTCATCCTACGCAAATTCAAAACATCGACGAAGGTCAAAACACTTTCATCGTGGAAATCTTGAACAAGGGAGTGCATGATGAGTTGGAGAAAATTCAACCTGGCCTTGAGCATTCCAGAAAGGTATTCACGAAGACCACTCCTCCCTTTGCGAGCCATACCATGAGAATTCCTAAGGGGTATTATTTTAGCGCTAAACATTTGGTGGAGACGATTCAAGCCGTCTTCGAAGCCCAATTTGCCAAAGCCTTGGAAAAAAACCAAAAATGGGTACGAATCGCTTACCATGATGTGGCACACCGTTTCATCTTGCAATTTTTCAGAGATAGGGGGGACCTCATTGACGACAAAAAAGACAAAAACTTACCCGAGCAGGACATAAAATTCATGACCATTGAATTTTCTCCTGGGTTGTATTCTATTTTTGGGTGGAAATAAAAAGTATACTAATAAAAAAGTCGCAAGCAACGTAGAATTCGGAGAGGCTTTTCGCACCCCTATCGAATTGAACGTTGGACTGAATTTAATGTTTGTGTACTCCGATGTGGTGGAGTACAACGTGGTGGGACACACAGCTGCGCCCTTACTGAGAGTCATTCCTTTCAAAGTAGATACTGCTGCTGGTGCGTACGAAGAAGGTGGAAACACGTTTCACGTTCACCGTGAATTTGTACATCCTCATTATCTTCCAGTCAGTAAATCGTATTTTGACAGTGTCAACATTAGTATAAAAGGAGATTTGGGACAAGATGTGCCATTCATTGACAAAGGAAAAGTCACGGTGAAACTACATTTTCGAAAAAAGGTTCTCTAACGCCTTGTAACATCCAAAAAATGTATCCAGTGTACCGAGGAGTGGCTCGACAACGAGGACATGGTTTAGGAGATATGTTAAAATCGGCTTTTCGGACGGTAGCCACTATTTTGAAACCAATGGTGACTCGAGGATTCCATGCCTTAAAAGATGCCGCTTTGACGCAAGGAAAAGAATTTTTGCAAAATGTCCTCATCGACAAACAAAATCCTAAAGAAGCCTTTATGAGAGCAGGCAAAAATGTGTTGATGAACACTGGCAAAGATCTTTTAGGTCTGCGAGAGAATCCTATAAATTCACTTCACGCTTCAGGCCCTGGCATTACTTCTTCCTCCACTTCACAGCAAGGACAAGGTAGAAAGAGACGACGACATCGAAATCCCTTCAAAGTTCATAAAAGAACACACGGCAGTTCAAAAAAGAAGAAGAAAAGAAGAAGAACCGTCAGAGAATTAGACGTGTTTGATTACTAAAAACCATTAAAAACGATGCACCGAGATTCTTGCGAATGTACCAAGTCAGAACTGGATATGTTTACCATGCCTCCCACCATGATGACGATGCAAGAATCCCAATGGGTGGAATTTCATCCTGTATCGTCTTTGACGGAATCAGCTCCTATCGAATTTGAAATCAAAGGACAAACCGAAGATTACATCGATCTGAATAACAGTTACTTGTACCTGAAACTTCAAGTGAAGAAAACGGCGGACAACACCCTTCCTGGGGAAGCTGCCAGAGTGGCACCCGTCAATAATTTCATGCATCCCTTGTTCAGCGGAGTAGATTTGTACTTGAATAACAAACTGGTCAGCAGCAGTTTGGATACTTACCCTTACCGTGCTTATTTGGAAAATCTCTTGACGTACGGAAAAGAAGCCAAGAACACTCATCAGGATGCTTCGGTGGTCTGGAAATCTGACACCTCGGAAAAGTTCAACATCACAGACCTGACAGTAGCAGCGAAGTCTACTGAGGATGGCAATAATGGTAATAAAGATATAATTCCAGCAGTCCTACACAATGTGGGATTTAACGACCGTCGAAAGAAAATCAGACGCAGTTTAGAACTGATGGATCGTTTGCATTTGGACATGTGGTTGCAAGACAAGTATTTGTTGAACGGAGTAGATGTACGCCTGAGACTGAATCGCAGTAGTGCCGCTTTCCATTTGATGGCCGAAAACAACGAGTGGAAAACCATCATTCAAGAAGCCAAACTTTACGTACGACGTGTTGAAGTCTTACCAAAAGTAGCCAACGACATCAGTCAAACGTTGAGTAGAACCACTGCCAAGTATCCTGTGCGACGAGTGGAAGTGAAAACCTTTACCATTGCCGCTGGACTCCGATCCAAAGTCGAAGATCACGTCTTCCAAGGACAGCTCCCCAAACGTTTGCTGATTGGTATCGTCAGTAATTCAGCCCTCAACGGAGTCCACAACGAAAATCCGTTCGAGTTTAAACACTACAACGTCTCCAAGATAGAAGTCAGTCGAGATGGCAAAACGTTGTGTACCAGACCTTTTGAACCTAACTTTAAGCAGAAAAATTACTTGCGATCTTACCTGAGCCTGTTTGAAGCCACAGGACAGTTAGGCACCAACACCAGCCACGGCATTTCGTACGACGATTATGCAGTAGGGTATGCCTTGTGGGGATTTGATTTCACTCCTGACCAAGGCAGCGACGAAGGACATTTCCACCCTATAAAATCAGGCCCACTTCGTGTGGAACTTCAGTTTGCAGATCCTCTACCTCACACGGTGAGCGTCGTCTTGTATGCAGAATTTGATAACACTCTAGAGATCAACAGTTTGAGAGAAGTGATTCTAGACTATTAGAAGAAAAGAAAAAAAACAAGATGGAACACGAAGAACCTATGGAGATAGATGAGGGATTTTGTGAGCAGTCACAAACTACCACGAATGATGATGATGACGAAGTCATTCATTCAGAACCTAAAAAAGAAGAAGAAAAAAATTCGGTTCCCGAGTTGTTTACTGGATTTATTTCTCGATGGCCTGAACAAGAAAAACATTTAGTCTCCTGTTATGCTAAGGAATTGAGTGAAATAATTAACAGTCAAGTCCGAGAACATTGTCATGGATGTCAAATCGATCATCCCAGCCAAAAACAACACGACCAATGTTTGATGATGACAGGCGAAGAAAAATTGGATGAATATTCGGAGAAGGCTTGGTCCCAGATCTCGGAAGAAAAAGTGTTGAAACAATGGTATAAAGACTTGGTGAATTCTTCTTTTCCTCCACTCACTTCTCTGGAGATCAAACGCATCGAAGGACTCATTCAGCAGAGTACAGAAACTATTCGCCGTGAATATTCGTGGAATACTTGACAGATCAATTCAAGTTTAAAGTCAGGTGTGAATTGGTGACCCATTATTTCCTGTGAAGAAGAAGACGAAAAAATGGATACCAGGGAACTTCATTACCTGTTGACTCGCAGTTCCTACACTTCTTCTTGGAATCCTGTGGTGTGTGCTAAAGATGAACTACCTCATCGTAAACCTAAAGACGTTCATGCCTATGTCATCAATACCGACGACAGTCATCTACCAGGAACCCATTGGGTAGCGGTGTACTTTCCCAACGATCACAATGGTAGTGGTGTGGAATATTTTTATTATTATTTATTACCTCCTTTGGAAGACGACATCATTAACTTTATGAGAAGAAATGCCGTCTCGACTCGATTCAATAATGTTCGATTACAAGGATCGGATTCCATGGTGTGTGGACAATATTGTGTACATTTTCTTCATCAACGCAGTCTCAGATATTCCTTAGAACATTTCGTGACTTGGTTTGATAGAAACTATGCTCGAAACGATGCTAAAGTAGAACGATGGTTTTGTGAACGTTATGGATATCTCTTGTCTTTAGCTCAGAAACGTAATGTGCATCAGAATGATGTCGATGTAGAAAAGTGGAAATTTAGTTTACCTTCCCAACGTTGTCAACCCTGTAAATACGTTCCTGTTTAATATCTTGTTGATTGTTGGTTTTGAACTTTTTATGTTAGAGAAGATTCTTCTTGTTCTTCATTAAAAAATGTTCATTGTTGGAAAAAAATATGATGTTGTGTGGTTTTTTATTGAATTTGAAAAAAATGATTATGTTCTGTCTCTCTTTCTATCGATCTGAAGTTACCCCTCTATCTATTATCTCACTGTCGATCTGAACCCCATGTTTTCCATCGCGTCCGCGCTTCGAGCATATAAAGCGGTGCGTTGGCCAGTGTAGTCATTCTCGTTGACTCGTCAAGATCTCAACAGTTCAAGAAGATGGCAGCAACCAAGATTACTAAACTGAATGAAGCTATGGTAAACATTCAGAGGGTGAAGAATCATTTGATGGAGACCAACCCTGAGAGAAAGACGATGACGTTCATTCAAATGGCACATGATCTGGTGGAAGAAGTCCTGAGGGAAGAAATACTTCGGGAAAGAACAGAATGGGAGGAGAGACAAAGACTACAGCAGCAGCAGCAGCAACAGCAGCAAAGACAACAACAAGAACAACAACTTTTGCAGTCCATCAAACTACCCGACGGAGAAGTCAGCTGTAAGATAGACTGCGATGAATTTGCTTTCTCTTTTACCAGAAAGAGAGCACCTTGCCTTAAAGCTGTGAGACCAGTGGCTAAACGTGGCCGCCCTGCTGGAGCTGCTACTACCTCTACTTCAACCACAAGAAGTTAAACATAACTTCTTAAAACACCCCAACGGTCCTTTTCAGGGCCACCCCAATCTCTAGCAAAGATAACTACTCTCAGATTGCCATATATATATATATATATATATATATATATATATATATATATATATATATATATATATATATATATATATATATATATATATATATATATATATATATATATATATATATATTTGTATGTTTGTATGTTTGTATGTTTGTGTTAACCCACCAAACAAAAAAACCCTTTTCCCTTTTGTATGTTTGTGGCTTGTGTTTGATATATAAAAAAAATTTTTTTTTTTTTTTTAAAAAAAATAGTGTGGTGTGTGTTTGGTTTATAAAAAAAAATTTAAAAAATGGATTGTATGTTTTGTGGTGTGTGTTTGGTTTATAAAAAATATATATATATATATATAAAAGATGGATTGTATGTTTTGTGGTGTGTTTGGTTTATAAAAAAAAAATATATATAAAAAATGGATTGTATGTTTTGTGGTGTGTGTTTGGTTTATAAAAAAAAATAAAAAAAATGGATTGTATGTTTGTGGTGTGTGTTTGGTTTATAAAAAAATATAAAAAATGGATTGTATGTTTGTGGTGTGTGTTTGTTTTTTTTTTTTAAAAATGGATAGTGTGGTGTGTATTTGATTTTATCAAAAGTAGTTTCTTTTAGGTCCGCGCCTTGGGGGGTAAGGGGTGATGGAGTGCAAAATCCGCGAAGCCTAGAATGACGTCAGAAGAATGACGTCAGACGCGGGGTAGTGGGGTGATGTTTTCTTTGTTTTTTTTAGGTGTAAGGGATGTTTTCCTTCACGTCCGCGCTTCTCGTATATTAAAACAACACCTTCCCTAGTCGAGCTACCCCACTTATTCATCAAGATGAATAACATTGAAATCATCAGACAAATTAGAGTACATTTAGAGGTGGCGTGGCACCTCCTCCAAGATCTGGAAAAGAAGGAGAGGGAGGAGAGGGAAAACAAGATTTCTATCAGACCCCACCTGATAATGGAGGAGGAGTGGGAGTCTGAAGCGACCCATCCTCCGTTTATCCTCCTAAACAACAAGCGCTGCATGAGTGCAGAAACCTGGAGGGGGAGCTGTCCCGCTTGTCGGACTAAGCCCGGGAGGTGTCCGCACCTCTAGGTGAACTTTAAACCCAACGGCCCTTTTCAGGGCCACCCATTACTCAAGAAAAGATTAATTTTCATCATTGCCATAGGTGTTTGTATGTGTGTGTGTTTGTATAGAGTGTGTTTGTTTTTTGTTTTTTTTCCCACTCCAAAAACAAAATTCCCTTTCTCAAAAAATGTTTGTATAGAGTGTGTTTGATAAAAAAGAAAAAAAGAAAAAGGATTGTATGGTGTGTGCTTTGTTTGTATGTATGTATGTTTTTTTGGAAAAAAAAGGGGATGTTTTCTTTCACGTCCGCACTTCTAGCATATAAAGCAGCGCCTTCCGCAGTCGCGCCATTCACATTTCACTGCTGAACTATGAATACCATCGAACTATTGCAGGAAGCCTGGGATGTGTTGGTAGGTGTGGAGTCTTTGGTGGAAAGGTTGGAGTGTTGGTGGAGATATCCTGCCACCAAACCATTCGTCACCAGCCAACTAGCGGCTCTCACTTCAGCGAGGAGGTTGGTGAATGATGTCTTGGTGGAGGAAAGACAAAAAACTTCTTCTTCTTCTTATGCTCCTTGTCGTGTGGGTTTTATCAAAGCAGCCCTCGACTTACTGGATGGAGTGGAATACTTCCTGCACCAAGTTCAGGAAGATTATTATATCTATCCACCCACCAGTTGCGTCAGGCGTGAAGAGATAAATCTTCACACGACAAAAATATTATTAAGAAAAGTTTTAGAGCAAGAAGTAGCCCACATTAAAATCTTGTGGGCTCTCGAAAGAAGTAAGAAAGAGCAAGCTAGGAAAGAAAAGGAATTCCAACGCCTGAATTTAAACTGGATGAAAATCCAGGAGAAGTTCAGACGTATGGAACATCCTGACTGGCTACCTGATCCACCACCACTCCCAAAGAAGAAAAAGACTCAGACCACCACCTTCCTAGGCTTCTTCACACAGTGTTGGAGAAGGAAAAAGTAATCCTCCTCCTCCAATGGCCCTTTTCAGGGCCACCCATTTCACAAGGAAAGATTAATTTTCCATTCTTGCCTACCCTTGACCCTGTACAGTCCCCCAACCCAGATTTAACATTTTGGGGACCCTACAGGGTCACAATGCTAAGTCCCATTGACCCGTCCCCACTTGACCGAAGGTTTATAGGGTCAAGCCTTTTTGGGGGACTCTACAGGGTCGTAATGTTAACCCTATGTGACCCTGTAGAGTCCCCTCACGACCCCCAACACTCCCCACTAACTACTTATATTTCTTCTTTCACTCCACTGGTAAAATTACAGGGATTGTGAGAATAGTAAAGGGGATGGTTGTTTTGTTTAAAAAAAAGAAGAGTAGCTGAGGCTGAGGACATTATAGAACGGGTAGATATTTTACTTCATTTATAATGGGGATCATAGGGCGGTAAGGGGGACTAAGAAAGTTATTTTTATTGATAAGGGAATTACATTCTATGTTTATACCACTTCGTTTACATCCTATCCTGCGTGCAAGGGATGGTAGTTTTGTTTCAAATAGGAGGAATGAGGAGATTCGGGACGTTATAGATGGTAGTAGAGGTTTTTGGTTTATTTATAAGGCGATAATAGGGTGGTAAAGGGACTAGAGAAGTTATTGTTATTTATAGGGGATTTAAAATCTATTGTTATACCTCCTCTTTTACATTCTACTCTGTGTGAATGGGATGGTAGTTTGTTTTAAAATAAGAGATCAGGGACATTATAGATGGGGCTGAAGATTTTTACTTTATTTATAAGGGGGATTATGGTGTGGTATGGGGGCTAGGGAATGTGTCTTTATTCATAAGGGATTTAAATTCTATTTTTGATACCCCTTCTTTTGCATTCTACCCTATGTGAATGGGATGGTAGTTTTGTTTAAAATAAGAGGGTAGGTACAATATAGCGGAGGTAAAGAATTTTACTTTATTTATAATGGGGTTCATAGGGTGATGGGAAAGATAGAGAAGTTGGTTTTGTTTATAAGGGATTTAAATTCTATTTTATACCCCTTCTTATGCATTCTACCCTGTGTAATCAGTTGATGAGTGGGTGTTGGTCCCTCCAAAAGGCATGTTAAATAGTACGCCTTTTGGAGGGACCAACACCCACTCATCAACTGATTACACAGGGTAGGATGCAAAAGAAGGGGTATAAAATAGAATTTCTTGTTATAGGCCAGAGAACCCCACACGATAAACCTACGACGTAATATTCATTTCAGTTAGAAGGCAGACAAATTCCTCTTGAGATCTTACTTGACTTTGTTTGAAGTCACAGGCAGTTAGGAGCAAACATTGGCCACGGCATTTCGTACGACAATTATTCAGGAGGATATGCTTTGTTGGGATTTGATTTTATTCTGGATCAAGGCAGCGACAAAGAACATTCTCCTTATAAAATCAGGCCAACTCCGTGTGAAACTTCAGTTTGCACTAGCTCTGGCGTACGCAATGAATGTCATCTTTTATGCAGAGTTCGACATTACTCTGAATTTAACAGAGAAGTTATCCAATACTATTAAAAAAGAACATAAACCCATGGAAATAGAGGATGTTTTGCATCCAGAACAGCAGTCGCATACACTCAGTGAAGAAGAGGAAAAGAAAGAGATGGAACATGAACCCATGGAAATAGGTGAAGAGGATGTTTTGCATCCAGAACAGCAGTCGCATACACTCAGTGAAGAAGAGGAAAAGAAAGAGATGGAACATGAACCCATGGAAATAGAGGATGTTTTGCATCCAGAACAGCAGTCACATACACTCAGTGAAGAAGAGGAAAAGAAAGAGATGGAACATGAACCCATGGAAATAGAGGATGTTTTGCATCCAGAACAGCAGTCACATACACTCAATGAAGAAGAGGAAAAGAAAGATATGGAACATGAACCCATGGAAATAGAGGATGTTTTGCATCCAGAACAGCAGTCACATACATACACTCAGTGAAGAAGAGGAAAAGAAAGATATGGAACACAAAGTCATGGACGTAACCAGAGAAATTATGTTTTCCGACGAGTACAGTATTTACATGCCCTAAGTAGAGAAGGAGAAAAAGATGTCATGATGTCACGATGGCCAGAACAAGAACAACACTTATAGTCTCCTGGGAACTCTAGTCTTACTTTACAACGTTGTTAACTTTGTAACTATATTCATGTTTAATAGATGGTACATCAAAAGGAAGGGACAAGCCCTAATCCTCCTTCTTCTTTTATTAAAAGTTTAAGTGAGCGGGGCATATTAAAATTGTTGAATTTGACACATAGTGTTGACTAGTGCTTTGTAGTTCTCTCTCTCAGACACACACTACTGTTAGGATGCACCCCTTCAATATACTTTTATGTCCATATATTTATCAAGCAAAACAAAATACGTCATTTCAGTTAGAGGGCAGACAAACTCACATTTTCCGCCAAACACATCTAACATGCTACACTGTCGCAAAACCTACGACGTAATACGGCATTTCAGTTAGAGTGCAGACAGACCCATAATACACTGTTACAAACAAACAGACTCATCCTGTGTAAAAAAAAACTATGAACCAAGACGACGGCCTAATGTTAAAATTGCCATATGCCTCGTAAATGTGTACCCTGTTTAACATGGGAGTTCCCTTACGCCCTATTTCTCCCCATTCTACTACTTAAATGAGATCTTGAACAACTTTCATTTCCATTGTTGCATGTCATCACTTACAAAACGTATTTATCCTGATTGCCCGTTGCTCTAACTTTGATTTCCACAGCATGAAATTAGCAAGGATTGTTGGATTTTAACTGAATTGTGGAGGCGTCTTTATACTAATGAGACCTTAAATGAGTTAATATTTAATTTTCCATCATTTACACGAGTTGTTTACCTTGATTTCCATCCTCTTAACTTTCGTTTTGGCAGCATAATTTTACAAAGGATTATTGGATTTAGTGTTAGAAATTGGATAAAACTCCATGATTGATCAAAATTTTTCTAACCGATCCATTTTCAGTTTATATCTATTGATTTGTACACATGATGTCTTGCCTAAACATTAGCTACTTTTTAAATAGTCTGAAACCTGAAACAGTTGGAATAAACAAAAACTGAATTTCACAATACTCGATCACAGATATTGTACTCGTTTAATTGGGCGTTTTACTTTAAGTGAACAGTGCTCCACAGTCAAGCAATTTGAACAGCATTAGTTTGATTTCAACCAGATTTGAAATGCAGCTTTATATTGATCAGGACTTGAAATAGTTTCATTTCCAGCATTCCATGTTTTCATTTAGTGGAGTTATGGCCTCTGATTGCATGTTCTTCCATGCCATGTTTGATTTCTGCAAAATAACTTTATTAGAGATTGTAGAATGTAACGTAAATTTAGCATTTCGCATTTTACGGCTGAAACTTTCATGAGTTTGATTTCTAGCATTCAACTGCATCATTTAGGAAAGTTATGGCCCCTAATTGCCAATCCTCATAAACTTTGGTTTACGCAGCATAACTTTACCGAAGATTATTCGATTTCAATTAAATTTGTTAGGTGCTTTATATTAATGAGTTCCATTTCTAGCTTTCAGTGTCCTAATATAGAAGAGTTATGGACCCTGATTTTCCATATCCAAGACTGGTTCCGCAACCTAATTTTAGCTATGAATTTTGCATATCAATTCAGTTTGATGTGCTGCCTTATTCTGATGAGATTATGTATCTTTGATTTTCAGCCATCTACTTTCGTTGAGATCAGTTGTAAAGATTTAATGTCATTAACTGGTGGAGAGGTGGACCATTGCTTTAAAACCTGTAGCTTATGTACCCTTGGAATACCAGTAATTATTGGATTTCGGATGAATTTCTTGTGCAGCTTTATATTTTTTAACTTTTGTACATATATATTTTTTAAATTTTTTTTATGACCCATTATTGCTGGACACGCCTCCTTTTGAATTTAGAAAGTTCCTCTGTTTAAAACCTCCTTTGCGGATCAAATATGACACTTGCTCTTTTCGAAAACCTAGTGGATCCAATATTCTTATTTACAAAAATACTTCAGGATGTTGCTAGGGATACAATAAAAAAATTAATCCTGTGCGAATCCTAAACTTGTCAATAAACCATGGTTTGATGATGCTTCCAAAGATGCAGTCAGAGAACCAAACAAGGTTAAAAAAAAAAAAAAAAAAAAATGTCCAACAGCTTAAAATCTCAATAAATATCGTATATACCCAGCTAAAGCTCGTCATACCATTAGAGATAGCAAGAGGAAAACATGAAGATTCTACGTCTTTTGGTTGAACTCTCGATCCTCTATTAAGTTAGGATGGAATATAGTACGGAAAAAGTCACTGGCAAAATAAATACAGCTGTATCAAGTACTTGTAACCTGATGAATTGGTCACGACCTTACCAGAAATTTCAAATACATTGGCCGAAACTTTCTCCAAATACTCATCTCAATAAAACTATCTGAAAAGTTTCAGAGAATCAAAAACCTGAAAGTAAAGGTTCCTTTCAAATCTGCTATTAATGAAGATAAAAAAAAAAAAAAAATTCACTCTCGGAGAACAACAAGAATATCTTGCTCGAACCCATGACATTTCAGCAATACCAAATGATATCAACCATCAACTTCTGAAACACTTGGCTGACGCAGCTCTCAGTATACTACTAAACATTTTCCTTAAAATTTGGGAAACTGGCGACTTCCCGCCGTTGTGGCGAGAAGCAAGTGATACCAGTACCTAAACCTGGAAAGGAATATACCGGCCCTTCCAACTACCGTCCTATATAACTAAAAAGCTGTATTTGCAAAACCATGGAACGAATGATAGATGACAGACTTCTCTGGTGTATTGAGTCCAAGAAACTACTATCAGACCTTTAATGTGGTCTGAGACGCCAGGCAAAACACATTTGACCATTATGCCAGACTTGAAGCATTTATTGGATAAGCTTTCTTAAGAAAGAACATATAGCAGCCGTCTTTTTTATGCAAGGAGAAAACTTATGACACAATATTGAAGAATGGCTTAATGAATGACCTGCTCAGCCTAGGTTTGAAGAAACGCCTACCTATCTTCATATCCACTTTTATGAAGATAGAAATTTCAGATTTGGGGTAGGTACCACCTTTTCTGAAAGCTCTCCTTAGGGTCCGGGTGTACCACAGGGAGGATATTGTCTGTCACCCTTTCGACATCGAAATTAGTTAACTGCTTTAACCCAGGAACTTACTGCTCATTATATATTAATCAAAGAGTATGCATACTAATAAGCGTCATTATATATTAATCAAAGAGTATGCATACTAATAACCGTCAGCTACAGCTATGCTTGAATAGGGTTAAAAAATGGGCAGAAGAGAAGGGATTCAAATTTTCGAATTCTAAAACTGATTACCTATGATCCCAAACTCTGCTTTGACTATTCTTTGATCACTGTTGTGGAGAAGACCAAATTGTTAGGACTTTTTGTTACACCGTAAAATAATTTTTGTCTTCATATTAGGTACCTCTGGGATAAATTTCAAAACGCCCTGAATTTAATTCGAATTGTAGCAAACACAGACTGGGGAGCAGACCAGAAGGTCTTACTCCGATTAATCAGGACTTTGGTAAGATCTAAATTTGACTATGGCTCAACTGTGCACGGATCAGTTTGTATATCTTACCTGCAGATGCTTGATCCGATAAACAATGAATGACTTCGAGATTGTCTGGGGGCATTTAGAACCTCCGCTTAGAAAGCCTTTATGCTGAGGCAATTGAACCATCACTTTACCTCAGACGAACGAAACTGGCTCTTCAATATACTACCAAACTGTCCTCTGATCCATCTAATCCCGCAAAAATTATATCGTCTTTAGGCCCAAATACCAAACCTTGTACACTCAGAAACCAAATTTCATTCCACCTTTTGGCATATAAATTCACCAAGAAGCAGCAAAACTCAATGCTGCACATATTGCACTATTCTGTATTCCCAAATCACGACCTTAGTTATCAAAATCTCTCAAATTAATATTTAATATTTGCGAATTCAAAATGTCTCCAACGAATCCTCTAGTTTTCCAGAGTAAATTCAATGAAATCAGAGTCTCCGATTGTGGCTGTATATATTCGATACGAAAGATGGAGACATGGTTTGAGCTGCCACTGCAAAACCCCGTGGCACCCTCTCGAGCAGAATATTATCGGATAAAGCCTCCCTTTTTACACCTAAAATTACAACCATACTCAAATATTTGAACTAAATTGAAACCTCCACAAAAACTGTTTTTTTCTTTTTATCTTTTCGGATTCCATTTCCACACTGAATGCTTTTAAAACCTGAAATTTGTGAACCCGTTCAAGTTCCAAATCTTACAGAAACATAATTTGCTGATACAATCTGGAGAAAGTATTCTGTACTGTTGGCTGTCCTTTCGTAATGATATTACGGGTAATGAAAGGGCAGATAGGTAATCAAAGCTGCCCTTCAGTTGCCCGTTTTAGAATGGAAGATTCCATATACTGACTTCAAATATTATATCAATCAACATGTTTCTCATACTTGGCAAAATATGTGGCATGAAAACTCCACAAACAAGCTTCAAAACATCAAACCCATCATTGGAGAGTGTCATCCCTCGTATAAAACAAATCGCAGAGATGAGTGATCTGTTTTAGAATCTTATTATAGCTTTAAAAAACAAAACGAAACAAAGTATCAAATACATTAGAGTGTTTGTGTGCTGCCTTGAGAGGCGGGAGTTGGGTGAGTAGCAGAGATTTCGATGAAATTGTCCAAATGTTTAATTTATTTAATAAAGGGGATTTTTAATATCTGTTCTCGTTAATTTCTTCATTCAGCACTGATATTAGATTCTATAGAAGCAATAGTCTACCGTTGAAACCATAATTATATGTGTATTCATACACTATGGACGAATCACAATTTTATAAACCAACAGTAATCGTATATCAAATTCTTTTATATCAGCATTTCAAAAGCCATGTTACTTGTAATGTATATTGTTATGTGTGTGTGTGTGTGTATATATGTATATATATATATATATATATATATATATATATATATATATATATATATATATATATATATATATATATATATATATATACAGCACACGGGTCTGCCGTCTGCCCAGTTGTCCAGATAATAGGGTGTTCCGAAATAAACTAAATTGTACCCCCGGATGTTTTACCAAGTGACGTAATTATGATACGTTTTCATGACGTCAGAGCAACGGTGGTTATCTAAAGGTTGATCTTAGACATACACGATGAGTATCGTATTACCTAGTAAAAGAAACTTTTATCGCCTTGCACCATCAGAGAATGTCCAAAATGCAAGAGCGAGACTGGGGCCCACATTTTCTGATGCAAAGCTCTTTAATTTTTCGCGAAATGACCTAGAACTGGTGAAGTTATTACAGGAATTGGAAAAATTGGACAAGGCTAGATTCAAGCTTCTTCGAGATATAAGACGAGAGCAAGCTTTTCTGTTGCACAATTTGAGGTTACGTGAATTAAAACCTAAGGAAGAGTCAAAAACTTCAGTAACATCCTTAGGAATGTACCATGAGGAGGTTGATGGTGAGCGGTTACCGGCAGGATTCAGGTATCACTCAGACGGCGAACCCAAATTGAGCTCTGTCTCCAGGATTAGTCAGTCACGAAATAACCTTGCACTTCGATTGGATGCAAAGGTGTCAGCCCGGTCTTTGTCAAAGTTGAGCAATACACGCTCAGCAATATCTCGTTCAGAGATTGTAGAGCACTGTACTCATCGCGAGAAAAAGACCCCAGACGAGGAACCAGATTATTTACGTGTGAGTAAAGAACTCGAATTGACTTTGACTGAAATTGGGGAGGACATCGCCAAAAATAAGATTACTCAGCGTGGAAGTGCTCATGTTGGAGACAGAAAGCACAACTTTCTGAAGGCAAGATCAAAAATACTAGACAAGCCATACTTTCCAGACTTTGAGACGAAAACTGTTTCATCTCCAAATGATCGCTTTGCATTACAGCCCGGGTCTTCGAGACGAAAGAATGAAAAAAGCCCTTTGTACAAGCAAAATATTTACAGTCCAACAAAGAGGGTATGTGCTGGTTGTGTGTGCAGGTTAAAGCATAAAAGCGATGATTTTATAAGGCAACAAGAAAAAAGGGAGAAAACACACAGAAGACGATGGAGCATTTCTCTTCCCGGCAAGAAGATGAAATCCACACAGTCCGAACCTGGTATATCCACATTAAGCATTGCAGGAAAGTCTCCATCACAAAGTAAACACGACAAAGAATCTTCTATTAGCAGCTCGCCGACGAGGTCATTCCCTGGTATTAACCATGACCAGAGTAGCATCATCTCTTTGAAGAGACCATTTTCTGATGCAAAACATGGAAAGACTATATCCGAGTTTTTGAACAGACCATTCTCTGGTACGAAGCACTTACAAGGTGACCGCGATCGTCCTGTAACTTGGGTACCGAGAGTAGGAATTTCTGCGCCAATAGTTTCCAATGGAAGAGCAAGCAAAAGTGCCTTTACCTTGAAAAATACTCGGTCAGACCCTGTCAACTACGTGACACGGAGTATTCAACTTTTTCTCATAAGTGATTCTTTACAACAAATGATGAAAGATAAAGAGGTAATATCTTTGAGTTAGTTCATCAACCTTTAAAAGTAAATTGTAGATGAATAGCATACTTACCTCTTACCTTTCTTGACCTACGATTATCAATGTCATTAACGTGGTGATTTTTACCAAGAAAGTTTTAACGAAAATGGTGAATCTTTTTGCGAAGAAAAGTCTTTTTTCCCGGAAAAAGTATTGTTTTCGTTAGAAAACTGTTTATTTTCAAAGATTTGTGTATCCATTACCGTCGAAATCTTCATGTAAAAGTGAATACTTCTTGCACGTAAAAGGCGTGTATCCTAGCCGAACATGTAAAAAATGAAGGGTTTTTCATGAGGAAACTTGTTTTGATGAGTTCTCAATCTTTAAAAAAAAAAAAATTACCAATCTTTAAAATCACCAATTGTGTGTAATATGGCTTTATACGAACAGAGTGTGTAATATGGTTTTATACGACAGAGGAATCTTTTTTTAAAAAATACTTTTAAAACATGTCAAATTTGTGACATTCAGATTTCATATATTTCTTTCCTCTAAACAAATCGTTTAGATTTAAATTTTGCTTGCCATTTTATAACCATGAGAAGTTGCATTCTTTCATATATCATTCAAATGAAAGAGAACAGTTTTAAAGCTTACAAGAGAAAAATGTCTTAAATCTTCAATCAGCCACTCTTCTTGTCCTAAAATAACTAATGAACTGGTGATATTAATAGAAACCAAGTCCAAAGTTTAAGCGCTTTATTGTCACTTAAACTCTAACACGTGCCGATGCCCAGTGGCGGCGCGAGCGTTTGAGGCGCCCGGGGGCAATTTAGTGGCGCTGCTGCTTTGCCACAGAGAATAGATTTTATGTCATTTGCCAACGTCCAAACCACCTCCCACCCCTGATCTAGGCCCCGGCCCCGGTTACAGCTAAAAAAAAAAAAAAAGCTCCCGATGGCGCCCCTCTCGAACAACGCCCGGGGCAATTTCCCCCTAGCCCCACTGCCGATGCAAATAGACCGCCGGCCAATATTACAACTGGCAAATGTGTGAGCATCACGTGATTTACAGGCATACTGGCAGCTTGACGGACTTTCCGACCTAATGTCCGTCACCTATCCGAATGTCACTATGTTTCCTATACAAATTCAAATCGTCATAACTTAAATATTTGTTAATCATTGTTCATGAAATTTTCAGGATGCACTAAACAATTAACATTAATTCACACCGGGTAAGTATCAACATAAAATACTTTGACTTTATATGAGTAGCTATGCTAATGAGTAGGGCGTGGTTACGTCTGCTCTGGCGATAGGTTAATGGTTGTAACCGAATCTGTTGCAAAGAAAGTGTTTGATAAACAAATTTTTTAATAAGAATGCCAAATCATGCTAAAATCTCGGTATTTGGGCCATCTCTGAAGAAAATCCTTTTTGACTGACAAAAGTTATTTATTGTAAATTACAAATGTGTCATACGACACGAATACATCTGCGAACGTGATGCAGTTGAGGGGCAAAGTGAAATCAAATAGGAGCCATAACTGCGCAAATTATCGGAAGATCGTGAAAATCGAAATTGACTTAGGTAATTTTAATGTCAAATCTCAGTCCAAATCCACGGAGTCCTTCAAAAGTTATTGAGCGGAAATGGAATTTGTGACGTGACGTGACGTGACTAACTGACATGGGTAACATTATTTGCCCTCTTCTTTGATATCACGGAGCATACAAGGAAACTCGCACACCTCCGGTTTTACCACATTCACAAGGCATATTTGATACTGTGTTATTTACGTTAATATACCCATATTATAAATGTAGGATTTCAAATGGGTAATGATTTAATATTGAAGCTATGCAACGAGTTGAATAATCTCCAGTTTTTGTGAGCCTTGGTGAGCAAAAGCTGGAAAGTATGCAATGATTCTGTTTATCACATAGTTTTTATTTTAGTTAAAGAGTTTAGATATAAAAAAGAAGATGTGATTTTCGGCATTTCATTTTTTCTGGATCAGACGCTGCACCTTTCAATTCTTGCGCGTGAAAAAATAGTCCCAGACGCGATTTGAATCAATAATGCAAAATTGGATAACCAATAAATTTAAAAGTAGACTTTGTAAAAATTACAATTCAAAGAGAAAATGTCCTTCTAAATCAATAGAACATTTGACACGGACAACATCATTTTTCAACACTGGATCTCTGGTGGAAATTCTTGTGTGATGTCATATAGTTCACTCAAGTCAGGTCAACTGGAATTATTGACGCGCCATATACATTGAGTTCCACAAGACTGTTTACCACATTTGCACTGAAAAGTGTGTCGATTCCACTACGAACATACACCACAGATGCAGTATTGGATACGGCATTCCAGTTGTTGGATATTCGTGTGAAGGGATGATTACCGGATGCAGAAATTGTACTAAATCTAGACTAGAGGTTCCCTAAGTATAGTGATTCCAAATTTAATGATTTTGTGACCGGATATTTGCAATGTTTGATTTGGAAGAATGCTATGTTTAGATAATGTTCTGTCAGTTGTGAGACTATCATTTGTCGACATTCTTTTCATTTGTGAGTTTATTTATTCCAATAGGTTGACATTTAAACCATTCTTGTTCTGGGGGGTGGGGGGTGGGGGTGGTGCAAGATTCATACCGCGTGGTAGCAGCAATGTAAAGGGAATTGTATGCATTATAATAGACTGCTGGGCGTTTCTCTACATAGACTCGGTATGTTCCGTGTTGGACAGCGTTATGGATTTTGTCGCTTGTCCCACATTTTCGATGTAACTAAGCGAAAGTCCAGCGGGTTTACTCATCTTATAGTTTTAGTTTGGCATTCGGAGAATTCTTCGTAGGATAAATTGGCCATAGTTCGACATGCGTAACCGCTACTGTGCGTTTTTGTGATAGTCGCCAGTTTTTCCCAGTGTTTATTTGGAAACCGATTGGAAAGACGGCCGCCATATTGTTGATAGTGATAGAAAATTAAAAAGGTTCCAGAATGTGGGGCAAAGAAAATTCAATCAGTAATGAGAATACTGCGCAAGAATTTCATGGACTTATATGGACCAAACAGATTCACAGAAAGTGATAATGTTAACGTGTTGACATATCAAAAATATTAAACTACAAGCACTATATAAAGTATACCAACTATGTTATAATGCTTATGTACGTGACACGTGTAATAACACCGCATGACGTCACAACAACGTCATAACGGTATGCAAATGGAATGCGTAATAACAGAGGCATCGGAGTGCATTTTAAAGTCATTTCACTGAATTATCCTGCAGTTTGATCAAATAAAATCAGTATTTTTACTCATGCAATAAACAGAATCTTGCGTTTGTGCTGATTTCAAATTATATTTATGAAACTCATCGCATAATTTGAATCTTTTGCTCGCGAAGACTCGCAAACTCGTTTAATAAATTTGTTCAGAAATAAGCACTCATGTTAGATTCTGTTTATTTTATTGTTTAAATGAAGCATAGAGTTAGTTAGAAAGTGGCTCCATGCTGCGTATGCGCAAAGGTTGTTTCAATGAATTCAATAGATCAATTTGATTGTCAATATACTGTGTGAAAAACTATGGTGACCATGTTTATATAAAAGGTGCTCTTCCTAGTATTTGTCTCAGGGAGAAAACACAAGACAATTTTACTTATTTTCTCCTTGCGTTCGTCTGTCCTTCCTTGCTTTTAACGCTTGAAAATGATTGTCTTGCAGTTTGGAGCATTTACATGGAAACGTCTTTTTTTTTGTCTTCTTCTTCTTCTTCTTCTTCTTCTTCTTCTTCTTCTTCCTCTACCAGTCTAATAGACCACATCATTGACTATAGGAATCACACCCGTTGGCTGAGCTCAAAAGTTCGCTAGAGTACCAGGCAAATGTTTGAACCCGAGTGTTCAAAGTTTAAACCGGCGTATTTCAGTCTTCCTCGAGTGCTCCGTCAAACGTTTTAACACAGCAAACCCTTTATGACTGTTATTTAAGACAATTACAAACTAAATATATTATTTGCATGATCAGACCGATTCCAGCTTTATTGACGGATGCTACTTTACGTTGCAGGTTAACTCTGACATCGAAAACGCACGTGCCGCACGTGGACTTGAAATCAAACATTACTTTCGTAGGTCATTCATGACTGATGTATTGATGCCGTAATCGATTATTTTCGAATAGCTAGCTTATTAGGTTTGATTTGAAAAATAATACAATTATTGCGTAATTCGTAAATATGCGGATAATTCTCGGTCATGTAAGACTTCTACTCTTGGTCTCAAACTCTTGTCTCATGCTGAGGCAGATTTATTCGTATTGTAAATAACAATTTCAAGTCCCAGAAAAAATATCTGTAACTATCAATGCAGTTAATTACTGTGACCTCATATATGTCTTTTTGTGTGGTCTGTTTGAAATAAAGTTGTGCTGTAATGAATGTTTGAAACAGTGTATGATACATATATCAGCGAATTACCGAAGAAGAGTTTTGTTTTTTTGTTTTTTTTTTAAACTGAGGATATTTAAAGATTGCTAACGTCAAACAAATCAGCACGTGAAAAACAGATCTTTAAAGACTGCTCGCATCAGACAAATCGCACGTGTCAAGCAAGAGGAAACCGTGTAATAATAGCTACTGTAAACCTAGTTTTATTCGCGTGCCATATACTGTAAAACCTTATATTTTAGTGTTATTCAATTTTTACGAATACAGTAAATTTAGCATGTTAGCTACATAAAAGTTCACCTGATAAATACTTTATTATATAATTTATATCATTTTCGACGAAAGATAGTTTCGCGAATATAGCTAACTCGCTGAATTCACTAAAATTTTATTGATCGCTGCAAAATTTGCAGTATTTTCACGTAGTTCTCTGAGTATAACAATCGCAAAATTTTAATAGCCGCAAATTTTCTTGTTTTTCTTTCTAAAGTTATAAGAGCCATGACAAATGTGCGAAATTACATCGCCGTGATATTGACATCGGGAAGCCTCAAAATATAGGGACTCAGGGTGGCCGGGTGGCATCAAACCCCCGCCTTTATAGATCACTTACAGATCTCACATCTCTCCGTTAGAGTTCTAGTCTCAGCTCGACCAAACTTGGGTATGTGAGAAAGCTTGCCAGCAGCTTCCCGTCGGTCGGTGGCCGTGCCTAAAAGTAGCGTTATAGTGATTCTCTACATCGTTGGTCAATCAAATCAACCCGGTGATGGTCAAATCCATGAGTGATTGATCAATCGATCCATATAGTCCCGACACTTCGATTCATATATTCATTTATTTGTTTGCTTAATTGTTTAGCATCCAACACCTCACTTATTTATCCACACCCCGATTGCAGAGATGACATCCTTATTTGATCCTGTCTGTCTGTACATCCGTCCACCCGGACGTCAGTCCTGATAAACTTGTCAGCAAGATTGCGCAAAAAAAACTAAAAGTATACAAATTAAATTTGGCGGTCATATTTGTATGTATATGTAGATAACCTGATTCCATTTTCAGGCCATTACAGCCGTGTTTCAATTGTGTTCACATGTGTGAACCTTTTTTCTAGAAAAACCTTGTTAGCACGATTACGCACAAGCTACCCAAGGTAGATACAATTAAAGTTGGTTGTCATATTTGTATTTGTATGTAGATGACCTGACTACATTCTTCGGGTAACTGCAGCAGTTTCAATTTATTTTTAACATCATTTTCTCTTTCTTGAACTTGTTGGTCTTAGACTTTTTTTTTTTTTTAAAAACGAAAATCTTGTTAGCATGACCAAGCAAAATATACTCGAGGTATAAACAGGTGTAATTCGGTATGCATGTTTGTATGTTTAATGACCTGATTAGATTTTCATGATATTATAGCACTTTCTTCAAATTTGTTTAAATTGTTGAACTTCGTAGGCAGTGGGTGGCATACGTGTTATACACAAACAAATACCCTTAATCGTGTATTCTTTTTTTCGACACAGGCAGAAGAGCTGAAGGACTTGGAAAAAAAGGTCAAGGATTTTCTCAAACGGTTCAACCAGAAATAGCGACATGAGAGAGAGAGAGAGAGAGAGAGAGAGAGAGAGAGAGAGAGGTTGATCTTCGAAAGTTCCATTGTCAGTATTCGATTGTAAAAATAAATATATTAAAATTAGATTTAGCTCTTCAGTCTTCAAATTTGTGCGCTGTTTAGAATAATGACATTAGATTGCTGCCATTGTCAATGCTTATTGTATAACCGTATTACCGTGTCACGATCAGTGTAGAGTAATGACATTAGATTGCTGCCATTGTCAATGCTTATTGTATAACCGTATTACCGTGTCACGATCAGTGTAGAGTAATGACATTAGATTGCCGCCATTGTCAATGCTTATTGTATAACCGTATTACCGTGTCACGATCAGTTGTTGAAAGTGCCTTTTGATATCAAACAGTTTGACAATGATTTCATGGTATACTGACCGTAGAGAGCCCTGAGAGCATATGAATGCAACCTCATGTTTGGTCCCCGCATTTTCGTGAAATGCGGTGGACATAGGATTCGTGTTTCATGACGTTCGTAAGGCTCTCACTCCATTCGTCCTTGGGTTCGTCACATTTTCCTTCCACTCTTGAATTTTAAACCTGCACTGAGACACATAGATGAAACTAGTCAGAAAAAATCAGCCCCCAAACCTGTATTGATATGTGGTGGTTTGGGTTCTGATTTCACCTATTCGTAAAACATTGCAATTATTGCAGACAGATTCGTCCGCAACACATCAGTACACATATGGGATATTTTCCAACATGTACCAGTATTTCTCCCGGCTCTTGAGTTGGGGTCGGCTGAAAGGGCTTTTAGGTGAGCTCTCCAACCTTAATTCAGTATAAAATCTGATGTTTGTAAAGTGTACATATTCACCTGGAATAACACAATCCTACCGCCCGTCGCCATTTCGAATTACCAGGTCACATGGTGGATAACTGGGTGTTCCATCAATATCGAACGACCAATCATATGCGACTTTCGCTAATTCGAAATATTTTAGTTGTTTTGGTTACGTGACTCAAACTTCTCTGGATTTGGGGGCCCGGGTGTCCGAGTGGTCTAAGGCGCTCGCCTTTACAGATCACTGACATCTCACCTCTGTCCTCGTGGGTTTGAGTCTCAGGCTTGGCCAATGTGGGTATGTGAGAAAGCTTGCCTGTAGCTTCCCGTGGGTCGGTGGTTCTTCCCGGGTTTTCTCGGGTTCTTCCTCCACCAAATATACTGACCGCCATGTATAGCCTATCATGTGCTGCAAAATGGCGTTAAACCCATAACAACCAACCAACATCTCTGGATTTGTCATGTGACTATCACGTGACGAACATCTCTTCATGTGACTATTGTCAAGGTTCAATAACGCCCCAAATTACAAAATAAACGGATTAACTTTAGATTGTAACCGTGATTGCTCAGAACACTGTCACTTATTCCGTCAATTTTTTTTAAATTAGGGACGTTGTTGAACCGTGATACTAGTCACATGATGGGATATTCATCGCGTGACAATCACATGACAAATGAAGATTGAATCACATAACCAAAACAACAAATATAAATATATTTTGAATGAGCTAAAGTCGTATCTGATTGATCGCTTGATGTTCATGGAACAGTCAACTATTCGCTGATGTTGCCCGATAATTCGAAATGGTGACGGGCAGTAGGATTGTATCATTCCACGTGGATTTACAAGTTGTCCAACATCGGATTTGATACGGAAATGTGCTGCTGCTGATGCACATGTCGCCTAAAGAATCCTTCAACCGACTGTAAATTAAGAGCCGCGAGAAATACCAGCAAGTGTCTAAAAACGGTTGACATGTGCACGGATGTGACTGATGTGTTCCTGACAAATCTGTCCTACGAGATACAAGATACAAGAAACTGTATTAACCGTCGGTGGTCTGGGTAAAATACATAAAACACTAGCTCTGTACGAGCTATTTTACCGACAAGATCAGCTATTTTGCCGACCTCAATAATTGCAATGTTGTATAAATAGGTGAGATCAAATACCAAGAGAGGTTTGGGGGCTGATTTATCGGACAAGGATAAAACTTGGACACATATCTCATCATTAAAAGGTGTGACCTGTACCACATTTTCGGTCCTATCTTTGATGGCAAGGTGATAGATCATCGCAGGATTTTATTTTGCAGGTCAACATCAAAAGGTCGACTTTACTTTTTTCTTCAGCTTTATAACTCTTGAGACATTTGAATTAAACGGACTGGTAGCTTATGTATCACTACAACAATATACAGTTATTTCATAGCTGTGTAGAGAATGGACCAAACTATTTGCCCCGAGGTGTTTGGACAACCGGGTGTTCTATTGACCGAGGGTAGGCATCAGTAGCAAGGATCAATACCTTTTCTGAATAAATCATCTATTTCACATTTAAAATTTCATAAAACTCCTTTTTGCTAAAGTCTTCGCTTGTTGCTCGCTCTCGCTCGCAACCGCTCAGACATCCCTCCAATTCGTTTTATGAAATTTTAAATGTGAAATAGATGATTTATCCAGAGCCCGGTATTTATCCTTACTACTAATAATTATCAACTAATTAAACAAACCACTGTATTATATAAATGAGCAAACCAACACAATGCGTTATTGGATTTGACAACAATAGTCTCTGGTCAATGAGATTTGGTTCTATTAACGGAGCAGCTGCTTATTGTGGAGTCTCTCCTGCTACAATAACTAAAAGCTGTAAAGACATAAACAATACATTTAACGCTAAACGCTTTACAGGTAAGCTTACATTCTTTTATTACGACGACGAAAACATTAACACCTGGTCGCGTACTGGTAGTTACAAAGGTTGATTATACAAACATGTCACACAAAATTAATCACTAGAACATTTGTTTACAACATAATTTATAAAATAAGCTCTCACACAAAATTCAAACAACACAACTATTATCATCATGATTAAATCTAACATTTGCGTATACCTATTGTTTAGATAAAATTTATTCATCATCACTTGTGTCTTGAGTAGTGGAGTCATCATCATCATCATCATCATAAGTATATTTATAATCTCTTGCTGAAATTACAACAGCTTTAGCAATAAGGTAGTTTGTGTCATCATATTCAAAAAGATACAACTTAATTAACCCATTTATCATCATTCCAGGTTTTATTAATTTACTAAATTCTGAAAATTTAACGCGCTTTATATTTATGAAACAACTAATCTCATTGTCTATTGTTATTTTTGTATATTTATCATTTGATATTGGATTGTATAAAGTGTCAACTTCATTGTCTGTTATGCCAGACAATTCTACTACAAAATCAAAATAAGCTGATTCTTCATCTTTAACCAAAGATAATTTAAGTTTATCTCCGCTGGTAAAACATGAACCAGATCTTTCATCAATAAACTTTTCTGTTAATTGTTCACCATTGCACAATATTTTTGTATTTTTTTATCTGTGTCTTCAACACTTATATTTTCAATATTCATCTTATACATATAATTCACAAAAAATTAATCTGGTATGTCCTTGTACTCGTGGTACTCCTTTACATATTCTTTTTCGTAACGTGACATTCTTATAGGTAACAGATCTCTTAACATATCATCCTTAACACGAAATTCTTGTATTAAATCTAACATAATGTATCTTTCACCTCTCAAAATATGTTCTTAGTTGAATCAAAATCTTGTTATACTTAATCATCGCAAACTTACATGCTGATTTCTAATTCTCAAATTTAGGCTCAATTTTCTTGCCGCTTGCATTTAACGCAATACCAACACCTGATATTATCAACATGAATGGATTAGCCGTACCACCTGCTGTTAGTGCCATTGGGACATATGCAATCACCTTTAGTACTCGTCCATAATACCGATAAGCTTTCTTTGTGCAATACGATTTTTTGTGATAACAGTTATAATATGCGATTGACTCTTCAGGTATGTTGTACGAAATATGGATAAAGTCGATCACATTTTTTGGGATCATTTTATTCATTATTGTAGACAAAATCTTTGAAAAAAATTCCATAATCATAAGCAAAAGATTCTTCAGGGGTAAATACACTTTGTTTCATGGTATACATACGAGCACTAGTCACCAGTATTCCCTCTGCAGCTACATCTCTTAATCTCTTGTCATAAGAATAACTTTGAGATTTATACAATAATATTTTTTTGAAATTAGGGTTTTTTTTATTGTCTCTCCAATACTTTCGTAAATACCATCATTTCTTTGTGATAACGCCTCTTCTTGTTCTTTAGTATAACTTAATTTATGCGTATAATAAAAGTCTTTTGGAAATTTTATATTTGCAAAATCCTTGTTGTAGTCATTTACCTGTTCATGATACATTTAGATGTACTCTGCAGCTGATTTAAGCAGATCTAAATCCCTAAGATGATGCAACATTCTTTGATATATATATGATCAAATACGCCGCCAAAAGTTTTGGCTTAAATCGCTCTAGAAAATTAATGGTTGTACCAACAGCCTTTATCGAATCCGAGAACTTTTTATTTTTAGGATCATCTAAAAATTCGTACAATTTATTAACGTCATATTTACCTGTGATCTCTGGTTGATTGAACTCTATTGGTACATGGTGAACTTCTACTGTATTGACCGCATTTTTCACTAATTCCTGATATTTTATAATGTAATCTGCAGCCCTTTGATAAATTCGTTGCCTAAGATAATTTACATGTCCTATTCTTGCCTGGTACATTATCGTGTATTCGGCCGCAAAATCAGCCAATTTATTATTGATGCTAGAAAACAATTCTGTTAATGAAACTCCTAATTTTAATGAAATAAGGTCAATTATCTTTGCATAATTTACGTTATCTTTTATTTTATTTATTTCATCAAAATAGTCACCATTTTTAACCTTACTAAGCTTGACAGGCGCAAATATTATCTCCATTTCCCATGTAATCTTTGGTTTAATATCAGTTATCTTACCAACTTCATCATAAAACTCTTTTTTTATGGCTTGATCTTTTATCTCTTCAGTTGTGTCTTCAATTATGTCTACAGCCTCTAGCGCTGTATAAATCTCTTGTTCAGTATATTGTTCTCCTTTATTTGAAAAAGACTATGCCAAAATAAAATAACTTGTTGCATCATCAGGCTGGTCATGTACATCTAAAATCGTTTTAACATCTTTGTAATCTAATCCAGTTGTCTTGAACAATCGTCTTTTTGCAAAGTGTTCTCTGAGCTCTTGTTTTTTAAACAGAGACAATTTTTTCTTTGTTACGTTATCATCTAAACAGTCACTGTTAGTTTTATGTCTTTTTTCATCAGCTTTTTTACAAAATTTTCGTTTGCTTATAACCTTAGCATATGAAATCAAATGAACATTTTCCATATTTAATTCTAAAATAATATCGTGAACTAAATTCTCAATATTTTTTTCTTGTTCAGTTATTGCACGATCTGAACAATACTTGACCATAACATCAAACTTATTTATTTCATTACGTAGTTGATCACCACGCATAGCCGCCACAGACAACAAATTGTCAATTTGTTCCTTGTTCTTTTCATAATCATCCCTAAATAAATTTGCATAATGCCTGCTATGTGTCCCAACACCAACGTTAATTTGATAAGCAAACATGTCAAAATCTTTTTTAAACACGTAATTATAAAACTCACGACAAACTTCAACTATATCTGAAGTACGTTTTTCATCTTGTTCAGCCATTGTTTATTAAACATTGTTCGACAAAATTTACACAGGATCATCTAACGTAAATATCAGAAACAACGTAAGTCCTGGATTTACAGCATCTGCCGCAACACAAAAAAGTCTAAAATATTTGTATGTTACATTTGTATCAGCTGTGGCTAAAAAATACTCTTTCGTCGTTGTACCAACATTATCTGCTGCACCAAGGTTGCTGTGTATTGTTGTAAATGTTGTATTATCATTTGACCTCTCTAGCCGCCAGTTATAAATTCTTTCTCCACCAGATGCTCTACCACGTAGTTGGTATTTCCAAATTGCCACAGCACTTAGACACTCAATTTTGATCCAAAATCCTGCTGACTGTCCATTGGTCGCCCATTCATTTGTATTTGCACCTGTCGCCAAATGATACGCAAACGCGTTAAAAGGATTGTATCTATTATAAAATGTTGATGCGCTTGCAATAAAGCCGCTGCGATTTGCGCTGTCGCTTGTTAATGTTGGAATAAATCCAACGTTATTTTTAACACGCTTTATCCCACCTCCACCGCCAACAGCAACACTGTCAACCTAAGCCTTTTTTGTCAAGTTATCAGCTGCAGTTGGCACAGCACTTGACGTGACTTTATTGTTGCCCATAACTAACGCTCCTGTCATTGTGTCGCCAACCTTTTTAACAACAGCGCTCAACACATTTGTTAAACTTGACAAAGGAACAGCGTCACCAGGTTGTGATGGTGCTGGCACATTTATAATTTTAAAACCATTGTTCATGTTTAAATCTCCTGCCATTATGTCACCTGATTTGCTAACCGAATAATCCTTCAAAACCTTATAACAAACTGCATAATCATCTGCTGCAGGCATAATCGTTTGCAAACCATAAAGAACCTTATTGCCCATACTTAATGAACCTAACATTGTTGTACCAACACGTGGTAATACAACAGCGCCTCTTCTTTAACTTGTACGTAACTTACAGCGTCAGTGTCACCAGGTGGATATGATGTTGGTAAACCCGTAATTTTTCCTGTACTTGTAAAGGTCAATACACCTGACATTGTATCTCCAGTTTTTGACACCTTTGTATTATTTATGTAATTAAGCTGTGATAAACATACGGCCTGACTAGGATTTCCACCAGCTAATGGATATGTGGTTTCCAAGTTTATTATCTTTTTACCTGTCATGTTTATACCACCTGTCATTATACCACCAGATAAATTTAACTTTTTTATCGTCTATGGTTTTTAGTTGTGAATAACTTATTGCCTGCGAATCAGCTGGATTAACAGGTGGATATACTGTTTCTAATCCAACTACACGTCTACTGTTTATGTCCAAGTTACCTGTCATTATGTCACCAGACTTCCTAACATAATTTGTCAGGTCAACAGTACCATCTGTTGTTATTGTTGTTGTACCACCATTACCAATAAAGTTTCCAAACTTTGTATAATACGTCATCTTTATTTTATTTCTGTAGATTACATTTAGTCTAAAGAAAATTAAATAAACATGAGCGTAATAAACTTTGACACAGAAAATGTATTGACTCAACAACACAACAACAATTTACCAAACTGCCACTACCTTATTGTTGGCAGGACCAGTTCAGGTAAAACAAATTTGCTAATGAACCTACTCTTAAAAGACAATCTTAACTATGATAAGGTGCACATTTATACAGTTAACCCACAACAAGACAAGTACCAGCTGTTAACTGAGTATAACAACATTTTAAAAGACAGACTAAACGTACAAGAAGATACTTTTATAATAAATCAACCTGACGATGTTATTCCTGTAAAAGAACTAGATGCAGCGAACACAAAATAATCGTATTTGACGACATACCTCTTGAGCATAAGGAAATAGATAAGATCAAATCATATTTTTCGTTATCACGTAACAAGAGATGCAACGCAATATTTTTAGCACAAAATTACTACAATGTTGACCGCTTTATACGACGAAACACAGGCTGTTTCATATTATTCTCAGGTATGGATAATACAGACGTTAAAAACATTGCACGAGAACAATGTGGAGATGTTACAAAGGACAAATTTGCTGAATATTATCTTACGGCAACAAAAAATAAACATGATTTCTTATTGTTTGACAGATTTGCGCCAACAAAGGATAAGATGTTTAGGTGTTGTATCGACACATACATCTGCGACACGTAGAATTCTGTCTAAACAACAACAATAATGGACCACAAAGAAAGACTAAAACAGCTAATCGAAGCTAAACAGCGAAATAAGGCTATATTTGACCAAGCACATTACGGTGAACAAGCCTTAACTGAAGCGCGAGCTGAGGCCTTTTTGCCAATAACCCAATCTATTTCCACAGTTAAGGAGACGATAGATAAGACACAAGATGAGGCCATAAAAGCGTTAAAGAGTAAACAAAAAGAAATTCTAGATCAACAGCGCGCACAAAACATAATTCTAAACAACATGCAACAACAAATGCCACAACAAGATAAAGGGGTGAAGGACGTTAAAAAGTTTTATTTGGAACCTGTTTGGTGAATCACATGATTTTGAAGAACCAGTTGAATCTGAATTTGACATGACAAATCTTGACGAAATTTTTGAACAATCAAGAGATGGTCCTATTTACCATAACACGCCAAAACTAAAAGAACTTAATCGTTTGAGCACAAAAGATTTAACCGAATTAAGAGAAAGAAATGTTGATATGAACAAACTTTCTTCAAGAAATAAATCTAAAAATCAGGATATGATTAAAGATCACGCACTGATGATTCAAAAGAGAAACGACATTGACTAAATTTTAAAAATAAGGGCAAAAAATAGTGACGATGATGTTGTTTATGGTACTGGCATCAAGATCTTTAGTTCAACAAAAGAGATGATAGACCATCTGCTGCTGCTAATATCAGCAAAAGAATCTGGCAACACTGGTACGGAAATAGACAACGAAATTTTTGATATTCTTGATAAACTAAGAACATCTGGAATTATAATCACAGATGAGTACACAATCTTACACACAGATCTTGTTGAATTTTGCACCACGAATTAATGTTCCAATAAATTGATGTGAATTTTGTATGAACTTAATGTATAAACAAAATGCAAACAACATTGTTTCTAGACTCTTCAGTAACTACAAATGACAGCGCAAATTTTAGCGTAACGTAAAATCCGCCAATAGCTTTAGACACACGAGAAAAATATGAAATAAGCCTTATTTCAGCAACAATGTGGAACAGTATACGGAATATTAAACCTAATGTTAACGACGATTTTACATTTCGCGATCTTCTTGGTGTCTGGAAAAGTGTTAAGATAACACCTGGTGCGTACAATGTTCCAGAACTTAATATAATAATAAAATTCTTAATAACAGACAACGGAGGAAACGCAGACAATTTTTTTTAGAACCAAACTACAATACATTGCGTTCAAAAATTACGTTAAATAACAAGATGCTTATTGACCTAAGTACACCATACACTGTAGGGTCACTGTTAGGCTTTAATAAACAACAATATGGTTCAAAAACTTTGCCAACAATAAAATATGACGGTGAAAATCCTGTAAACATTAGCTATGCTGATGTCATATTGATCAATTGTTCAATAGCTGAAGGATCGTATACAGCCAAAGGTTCTAAAGGAGATGCGATTTATGCCTTTTCACCAGATGTACCGCCAGGTTCTTTAATGCAGATTGTACCAAGAGAAAAAATATATTATCCTGTTAATCTTTACGAGCAAATATCAACAATAAGAATGAACCTTACAGACCAATCGGGAAATCAGTTGTACTTTAATGACGAAATTATTACGTACTATCTTCATCTGCGACAAGTACGATGAATGTGCCGCCACAAATTCTGTCTAATCATCAACAATAATGAAGAAAAGGAAACAGTACCGCAAAAAGGTTATAGGTGGAAACATATTCGGTAGCATTTTCTCAAAAATAGTTTAACATGCACCTGGCATAGCGACTAAACTAGCGCCAGTAGCTATTGACGCAACAAAAGCCTTTGCAACTGGTGCACGACTGCTGCTGGTACTGCAGTAGAACAAAAGATTGCTGATAAGATTAGAGGCCAGCCACAAACAGCGCCAACAAATGAACAAGAAAAGGAGGTAATAAACGAAATAGCACCAACAAAAGCCACAGCAAATGCCATGATAAAAACTACAACAAAATTGTTATCGCCAAGAGGTGAAGATATTGTTAGAATGTCAGCTACTCGCGCATACGTTTTTGTCTAACCAATAACAATAACATGACATCAGTAAGGACTTATCTAGACATTAGCGAACCACAGGAGATTGACGAGTCCGCAACGGAGTTCGAGTACGTGGAGTACTTACCAGATAAGACAAACGTAAACGAAAGTCAACAAACAATAAACACAAAAGATGAAGATATTTACCTGTTACCACACAAAGCTTTTATTGAAGTACGAGGACAGCTAATGACAACAGCAGCACCACTTGTCGCACATGCTGCTAATACTGAAATAGCACTGCTGAACAATGGATAGTGTTTGTTTAGAGCCGCAAAATACCTAATTGGTAATCATGTTCTTGAAGACATACCTGATCATCTGCCAATAGCCAGCACAATAATGAACTTGGTATCTTTTTCAGAAGATTACTCAAAAACAACATCAACAAATATGTTGTGGTTTAAGGACATGGCAACTGGTGGAGCTGTATCAACTGAGTTTAGAACAGGAGTTGGTGGTGCTGGTGCTAACGACAACAATCTTATAGCTGATCCTGAAGCTAAAACAGCTGGTGCTATTGGCAATGCAAAAAGAGAAGCGGCTACAAATCTCAGGCAACAAAGATACAACATAGGATATGCAAAGCGCAAAACCTTATCTGACAACGGTGCACAAGTAACAATACTTTTACCATTAAGCTCAATATTTGGGTTTTGCAAGGACGTAAACACGGTCTTTAGAGGAATAAAACATACACTTGTCTTAAACAGATCTGACAACAACAAGTAGGTGTTGCTGATGGTCAGTTTGTTGCGAACTATCTGGCACTATGGATGCCAAAGATTGTACCATCAATATCTGCACAACTTATCTTAGAAAACGCCCTTGAAGCATACACACAACAGGTATATTTTGAGCAAAATAAGGTCTACAAACAAACAGTACCAGCAGCCGCAAGCTGCACATGGCGTATAACATCAACTTCATCTTTGGAGCTACCAAGACATATTTATCTTGTATTTCAAACAGCTGCACGAGCTGATGGTGATCAAACAGCAAATAAGCGAATATTTGATAACATGGGTCTTATTCGTATTAACGCAAGAATAAATTCTAAACAATATCCTGAACGAGAAATTTGTTTGTAATTTTACCGCTGGTCCAAATCAGAATTTATCTAGACCTTATTTTGCCCTAATGGAGGCCATGGAGAAATACCAAGACACAGACACGGGTAGTCAGTTGTCCGTAGAAGATTTTAGAAATAATTATCTAATATTTCATTTTGACGTTAGTAAACATGCAGAGCGTCTTAAGCTCTCACAAGCTGACATTGAAGTTACATGGACATTATACGCCGTACCAGGTGCTCAGTATTATGCTTATGCGTTTATAACCGCAGACAGGTTTATTAAACTTGATGCGATGAAAGGTAGGATGTACATACAGGTGTAAATTTTATCTAACAAATTTTATAAATATGTACACACAACAAGAAGTAAACTTGTCCAAAGGACAAATAAAAAAATTTATCAGACGCTGTAAAAAATCGCAAAGCAGTGTCAATAAAAATTGACTACAAGGGTGTGGAACAGGTAAAACTTTTGTTGACAAATTCGCAGCTCACTAAGCTTAGTAAAGGCAGTCCATTTGTTATGAACCTATCTAAGACACAAATTACCGCAATGGCTAGACATGGTGGATTGATAGGGCCTGCACTTGCAGTTTTTGCAAAAACTGTATTACCAAAAATTTTGCCTGTACTTGGTACACTTGGTATTGAAGCCGCATCTGATGCCATATCTGGTGCAACTCAAACGGCCGTAACAGGTAGGGGTATAAAGACCACAAAATAATTTTTTTTTATCTAAACAAAAAAATTACAATGCCACCAAAACGAGGGCCTACAGTAAGGCGAAGAGCGCCAGCAAGGAAAAGGCAGGTAACAGGTGGAAGAATACCAATATTAACTGACATTGGTGATTTTTTTTTTTTGAGATTTATTTAGTAAAATTGGTTTGGCACAAAAAAGAGGTGGAAACATTAAGGCTAGATTAACACAACTGAATGAACTGAATCAGCAAATTATGCAACAACAAGCAGGTTTATTTTCTGGGCCGTAGTTTGGTATGCGAACTTATAGACAAGAACCTACTGCAGATGCTATTCGTGCTATAAGATTTATGCAACAATTACGGTAAGTATCTTTGTCGTAACAAATATGTTGACCATAACAGAATTTTATCTAAACATTAACAATAAACATGCCTCCTAAACGACGTACTACAGTAAGGCGAGGAGCACCAACAAGACGGAGAAGAGTAGGTTGTCTGTACATCCCTGTGATATCTGACATACTTAAAATATTTGGCGTCAACACGTAAATTTTATCTAAACAATTATGATAACAATGCCAGCACGAAAAACAAAAAAAAAAAAACGACAACAACAAGAAGGAGACGCGTACAAGGTGGATTCCTAATACCAAAACTTCTAGGGCAAGGGCTGACGTTGCCAGGTACCAGACGGTGGTAAAGCCGTTGTCTAACTTTGAAATACAAGATAAACTTAAAAATGTTAAAGGTTTTATTGGCGTCTTTTCCAAGGACCAATTGCCAGGCAAGATGCGACCAAATACGTCGTGTGTGATAAACATACAGAACTTTAATGACGGTAATAGCACACACTGGACTGCAATTTATAACAATAACTATTTTGACTCGTTCGGGCTGCCACCATCAGACGCTGTTAAGAAGTTTGTAAATAAACAAATAAACTACAGCTCAACTCAGATTCAACCAACAGGCACAGAGGCATGTGGTTACTATTGTATTATGTTTATCAAACATATGGCGCGCGGAGATTCCTTTATTAACTTTATAACCAAATTTGATACGCCAGCAAGTATGAAAAATGATGAAATTGCCATAAGGTTCATATGAATTTTGTGTGAAATATATGAATAAACATGACAACTACATATTGCTTAAAGTGCAAAACGCGAACAGGAAACATAGATGAGGAGATTGTTACAACAAAGAACAATCGTTTAATGATGAAAAGTATCTGTGATGTATGCGGCAAACGAAAAAGCGTATTTATTAGGAAACAAGATGTACCTATTTTTTGTGAGGGTGTTAATCTTGTTGTCAGACCAGACTCGCCTGAACTCTGTCTTCCAGAAGGTGTTGTTGTAGCACAATAACTTTATCGAACAAAAATAATAAATGTTGCACAATTGTAAATGCTCAACCGATCATGACCTTTGTATCGAACGCAATAAGGTATCGTATTGTAAAAAATGCGATAACCGTAAAATCATTGGCGGGGCTGTTGACATACACAAAATTATTGGCAAATTACCAAGACCTAAAGGTGGTTGGACACTACCAGGACACAAATACACTGGTCCATGGAATCCTCTGCACGAACAACTTGACGAAAATGACAATCCATAACCAGGACAAGAACCGTATAACCAAGTTGACGCTATTGCGATTCGACGTAACATTTGTTATCGTGATAATGAAACTGACAAACATGGTTGCGATAAAGTTATGTTAAACGAATTAAGCAATATGAAACCACAAAATGTACGAGAACGTATAGACAGAAGATTTGTACAAGGTGATATTGGTGCAAAGTACAAACTTGGTTTGGCTGTACCACTATTTGTTGGTGAGGCCAAAGGTCTGGCATCAGAATTGGACAAACCAAAAACAAAAAAAAAAAATTTCCAAGACGGCGTGTCGTTGCAAATGCTGTAGACGACATATGGTCCGTAGACCTGGATGATGTGTCATCACTTGCTGAGCACAATTATGGTAATAAATATCTGTTGAACATAGTTGATGTGCAAAGCAGATTTACATTTAGTATAAAAATAAAGAATAAAATGGGCAACACGATAACAACAGCATTTCAACAAATAATTAGCGACACAAACCGCAAACCAAATAAGATCTGGACCGACCATGGTGTAGAGTTTTATAACAGACAGTTTGAAAGTTTGAACAGTGGTTAAAGGACCATGACATCACCAAATACACAACAGGTGACGAGGGCAAAAGTGTTATTGTTGAACGATATAATCGTACGATAAAACATAAAATTTATAAACATCTTACCGCAAATAATACGAATAATTACGTTGACAAACTACCTGAAATTGTTGATGAATATAATAGCACCAAACATAGAACGCTTAAAATGTCACCAAAAGATGCTATAAGATTTCCTGTATTAGCAAACGAAAACTTGTACCGTAGACACAAATTTAGTGTTGGTGAAAAAGTTAGAATTTCGTTGGTAAAAAAGATATTTGAAAAATCTGCGACACCAAATTGGTCTGAAGAGGTGTTTGTAGTAAACAAAATTCTGAGGACAATACCTGTAACTTATAAACTACGCGACCTTGACGACGAAGATATTACAGGAAGTTTTTATGAAGAAGAACTACAAAAGACAGATCAGGACGTATTTGTTATCGAACAGATAATGCGAATAAAGGGCAACAAAAGTTTGGTTAAGTGGAGAGGGTACAGTGATGTGTTTAACAGTTGGATTCCAACATCTAGTATACATCCGTACGTAAAATGCAGTCTGGTTTGACGTCAAACTGCGGCCAGCATTATTGTTAATAACTAGTATGAAAAGATTTTCTTTACTGAACATTTTTAACATTACGAGACCACACCTTGTGTCAACCTGATTTTGTTAATAATTGTATTGTAAATATATTCGTAGTTGATCAGTACACTTTTGCACTTGACATTTTTGCATAACGAGACCAAATAACTTTTCCGGTCATCAGATAACTCTGACATCAGCAAAAATAACTTTGCAAAGATAAAATCAAATTTTATATTTTTTTGAGTGCCAGGAATCTTAATGTTCATGAAATGTATTAGCCTGGCATTAAAGCTTTTTGTTTCGGATTCTGTCAGGTTAAGATTTTTTAATTTTTTTTTGTTATGTTTTATTTGACGTTGTATCGGCCTGTAGTTGGTGGAGCGTAGTGTGTTTTATCAACAACAACATTTTCATATTCTTCAGGAACAATTTCACTATCTTCTGGTACGTAGTGTTCTGTCAGGTACAATTGTTGATTATCTGGTATTTGTTTATGCAAAACAATGTTTGTCGTAACATCTGTTCGAACAAAAGTTGGAACTGGTTGTGCGTAGAGTCTTTGCAAAATTGACAACATTATATAATTATTCTTGTCTAAATTGTGGTCAATTTTCTTGCCTAAATTTAATCTAACAACAATAAATAAATGGACAATAGAAAATACATTGTCAGATGTAAAATCATAGACAGAGTTGACTTATACGATGAAATAAAAAAGATGTTTGGTGATGAAAAGAGAAAAATAGCGTTTGATTTTAAGATTACATACGGAACGAAGGATATGGTGCTGTTAACATCACAACAAAAGTAATTGTTTTTGCAACATGGTGAGATTGCTGTATCGTACGACAAAGATACGTTAATGAACTTTGCGCATAGTTGTATAAAACGTGATGTGTTGAAGAAGATTATACAGATGAATAATATGTGAACATTAAGTATAAAGATGAATAAAGATTTATGTTATGACGAAATAAAAGATTTTGTTAAACAAGTTTCAAAAAATAAGATCAAACAGGGAACGGAGGATTGGTATAAGATTATGGCGACAACTGTTGGCGGTTCAGAAGTTGCCACAATTTTGGGAGTCAATCCATACAAAACTTTAGCTAAACTTGCAGATGAAAAGTCACAAATGAGACAAGGTAAGTCTGTTAAGTTTGAAGGATCTTTAGCATGTTATTAAGGCAAGATGTTTGAACCAGTTTTTGTAAAATATGTTGAACATGATCTTGATGAACGGGTACTTGGTAACAACATTTGTGTAACAACAGATTTTGGTATGAGATACTCGCCAGATGGTTACGTCGTTGGCAGGTTTAATGATGATGAACTTGTTAACACAAAACAAAAAGATAAGGAAAACGACGTTTATAAGATAATGTTGGTCGAGCTAAAGTGTCCAATGTTACGCAGGATAAAAGAAGATGTACCAGAACATTATTTGCCAAAAGTTCTGTGTGGATTAGAGGTGTCGCCAATAGCTGAACAACGTTTGTTTGTGGACGCATGTTTCAGAAGATGCTCGGTAATTGATTTTGATTGTACAGCTGATTACAAAAAGACACTTCATTTTGACAAAAATTATTACGATAATAAAGTGCCAGTTGCAATTGGTATAATTGGTGTATAAGGTAATAAGAAATGCAAAGATATTGTCGATTAAGACGCGTTTGGTTTATTTATGCAAGATGTTGATAATAACAAGTTTGCTATAAACTGTGATTACATCATATTTGGTGATGGCAGAGGAGACAAATATGTTGACAAATACGAAGATATTTTAGTTTTGTTACAAAAACAATACAAAAAAAATTTAGTTGGATTTCTTTGTTACAAATTATTTGAGGTTAATTATCACATTGTTGATAAAGAGAACGATTATCGTGAGATTTTTGTTAATGCGATTCAGACGTTAGAAGAACAAATAAAGTTGTTGGAAGATTAGTCAGGGTATAAAAAGTTAATCCATTGTTTATCTTTTTTAGAATATGCTGATCTTTGAATATTGTCAGCAACTAATTTTATTGACATTGAAGCAATGGCAAAATATCGAGCAGCAGATGATAATGAAGGAAACTCATGCTCTTCATCCGTTTCGTTGTTGATTTACAGCACTGGTCTTGGTGGATTTCTAAAATTATTTCCACCACCATTTCCTCGTCTAAGATTTTCTTGTTGAGTAACAACATCAAGATTTAATAAATTGTTGTTGGTTTTATTGCCGTCAAGATGATCAACAACAAGATCTAACGGTATTATACCACCAAGCTCTAGAACACAAAACGATGCGCGTAATATGGTGCTTTGATATTTTTTTGTAAGTTGCAAACACAAATTCTGATGTAACCAGTGTTTTTAGCAACATAACCAATTTCCTTTTTAAGTCTGGCATGTCTGACAACACCTTTCTCGTTTGCTTCATATGAGTCAAATACAGGATGACGTTTAAACTCGTTTTCCAAAAATAAATTGTTGACATTGTTGTCGTCAACACAGCCATTTTTGTGCGCGACGCGCTTACCAAAAGGTATTGATCCAACTAGTGTTTCATACAAATTTTTTTTACAAATATCTTTGTAATTGCGTGTCCATCTTTTACACCAACAGAGATTATTTGTCCAAACTGCGACTTCTTTCCAGGTATAACGGTTTGTGCTGTTAAGTTAACAACCATACCAAGTTTGTTGGCGGGGTTATTTGTGTAAACTGAGTGCGTGATAAATTCATCGTCCGCAAATGAGAACATCATGTCATCACATGTTATTTTTTCATCCATAATTATACATAATAGTTTTCTCTAACAGCTTGTTTTTTGTCAAATGTTTTTTCATAACGATAAAATTTCTCAATTAGAAAAATAATATGCTTAATAAATATACACAATGCAATGGTTAGTTAATCTGTCAAAAAACATACTTTTACAAGCCAAACAGAATGCAACAGCGTTCTATGGTTTTGACAAGACGTTTAAAGTTGAAAACGAACTTGCGTTAAAAGGTCTAACGCCAGATACTTTATTTCAGATTTTAAATCCTGTTGTAACGCGCGAACTCAGTGTACATAGTTCAATAAAAATAATCGTGCAGTTTCATGTTGTATTTTCAAAACTTTGCGTACACGAAGATTGCGATCCACGTAAAGAGATTGCTGAGCCTTGCATAAGCTCAAGAACACGTAAGATTTTGCGTGGCACCGACGTCAAAAAGGCTGCCAACAATATTTTTGAGGAGATTTGGAAAAAATAGAGGACTTTACAACTTCAGGTTCAGGTTGGAAACTTGAAACCATAAAATCAATACAGTTTAACACTTTAAAGTATGTGCCATTGAGAGGTTCGTTGTATGTTGATTTACCTGATAAAATTAAAAATACAAAGTGCGTTATAAATGTTAAGAATAACGATGACAAATGTTTTATGTGGGCTGTATTGTCCGCTGTATATCCTGTAAACAGGAATGTACGTGTCTTATCAAGTTACCGTGCATTTTCATCGCATTTAAAATTTGACGGCATAAAGTTTCCTGTTGAAGAGAGACAGATTCCCAAATTTGAAAAATTAAATGATTTGAGCATAAACGTATTTGGCCTGGACGAAAAGGATAATGTTTATCCAAGGCTTATCAGCAAAACAGCTTCACAAAAGACAACAAACTTGTTGTTGTACAATGGACATTATTGTTGGATCAAGAACTTCAACGGACTTGTCGGTGGTCAATACAATAAATCACAACACAAAAAATATTTTTGTTATCGTTGTCTCCATGGTTGCACAACAGAAGATGTTCTTGAGAAACATTTGGATTATTGCAAAGACGTACAAGGAATATCTATGGCAAATAAGGAAAATTCTGAGCTTAAATTTACAAATTTTAAACATCAACTGCAGGTACCATTTGTGATTTCTGATGATTTTGAAGTGCTGTTAAAGACGGTAGTTACAGATATAAAGTGTGATCCTAATAAATCTTCAACAACAAAGACACAAGAGCACGTACCATGTGGCGTCTCGTATTAAGTTGTATGTTCAGCTGATGAAAGATTTTCAAAACCAATAAAAGTTTATCGCGGAGAAGATCCTGCCAGTTGGTTAATATTAAATTTGTTGGAAGAGGCCAAAGAGGCTATGCGTATAATGCAAAATGTTAAACCAATAATATTAACAAAAGAAGATGAAAATTTTAAAAATGTACTTAACTGTCATATTTGTGGAAACGTGATGGGTGATGATTGCGTAAGGGACCACTGTCGTATTGCATGAAAATATAGAGGAGCAGCACATGACACGTGCAATTTGCATTTTAAGTTTCCTGATTTTATACCTGTAGTTTTTCACAATCTACGTGAATATGATGGTCATATTATCACAAAAGTATTTAGCAAATTCCAAGGAAACAACAAGATTAAATGTATACCAAATAATTTTGAAAAGTACATGTCCATATCTTTCGGTAACCTTAGTTTCATAGACAGAGTACAATTTATGGCCGCTTCATTAGAAAATTTGGTAAAAGGTTGTACGGTGTTCAGTAATTTGGAAAGACAATTTGGTGAAAAATCTGATTTGTTAAAGAAAAAATGTGTTTATCCGTACGAGTACATGACAAATTGGGACAAGTTTGATGAACACAATTACCAAATAAGGAAAAGTTTTACTCAAGTTTGATGCTTGAAGGGATAAGTGATGAATAGTACGATTATGCACAAAAATATGGAACGAATTTGGTTGCAAAACGTTAGGTGATTATCATGATCTGTACCTGATGACAGATGTTTTGTTGTTAGCTGATGTTTTTGAACAGTTCAGAACAATATGCTTAAAGTATTATGATCTGGATCCATGTTGGTACTTTTCATCGCCAGGATTAAGTTGGGAAGCTGCGTTAAAGGTCAGCAAGATAAAACTAGTTATTGATAGATCCTGATATGGTCTGCTTTATTGAAAAAGTAATACGTAATGCCATTGCAAACAATAAGTATATGGCAAGTTACGATAATACAAAGGAAGATAGTTCGATCTTGTATTTGGACGCAAATAATTTATATGGTCGGCTAGGATATGTCACAGTCTTTACCGTATGCTGGTTTTCACTGGATAAATACGGACCAGTTTTTGAACGAAATTCATAAAAAGGTACCGGAAGATGTAGCTTACTTTGCTGAGGTAGATCTGGAGTATCCTGGTAGTTTGCATGAACTGCATAACGATTATCCGTTTTGTGCGGAGACAATGTTAATCACGGACGATATGTTGTCGTTGGAACAACAGAAACAAGAAGGGTTTTAGGATGTAGCTATCTAAGCCCTGATCGCTGCCAGCTTAAAGTTGTACGCCTTTCCTAGATGGGCCTATTACCGTCGAAGCTTTGATGTATTATTTATTTATTTTTTATTTATCCATAATTTTTTCGAATTGTAGAATCTGAAATCGAGAAGAATTCTATTTTTAAAACTCGTGTTAGCGTTCGAAGTACATTAGATGCCGCTACGTGCACTCCAGTCTCTGAAACTTTAACAATTTCAACGTGCAGAAAAAATTATCACAAAACGAAACAGCTTCAAACCAGTATTTCTAATGAAACAATTATTTCTATATATCGGGATGTGATTTCGAATTACATGTATTAATATTTTAAAAATATGAGAAAAGAGGAGCCCCCACCCCTTCTCTTCTCTCTCATGGTGGTAGTTTGCATAAAGGACAACTGACTAGCCTTTTTAAAATGCCACCTATGTTGCCTTGCTTATAGAAAGAAGTGGTTGAGACGTCCCAAAATACTGATAACTGTTTTAGAATCAGTTGTTTAACAACAACAACTAACAAACTACGAGGACGTTTATAATATACACAGATGCTAAATCATATTAACTCCAGGATTTTAAGTGGCTACTTAATTTTTCCAAGTCGTCAAATGTTATTACTTCCCTAAGTTTTATTTTTTATTTTATTTGTTTGTTTTTTGTTGGGGTTTTTTTTTTTTGGGGGGGGGGGCTTTTTATACTGCTGTAGTATAATCAGTTAATTTGTTATTAGACTTTAACTGGGAAAGAAGAACCTGTCGCTATGTTTCGCCATACATCGTTCATTTTATTGACTTTATGACAACCAACAAACACAGGTATTCCAACGGTGATAAATTCTAGCAACACATTTTCCAAAGTAAGGTATTCCGGAAGTCATTATCTTCATGGCCGTTATTCTGGTTTCATTGTGTTTCACCGTATTCAAAGATCGCGCAAGGTGGCTTTCTCATACTTCCTCATCGCTAAAACAAGATCTTGTGATAGTGCTCCCTTGTTGCCTTTTGTCCTTACCTCATCTCTATCAACACTATCCACACCTTTCCCACTCACGTTTGAATGTACATTACATAGACGTCATAATTCCGAATTTATTAAAACAATAAAAGCAAAACAATAATAATAATTATTATTATTTATTAGCTCTACTGGTCATAGACCAGAACACCTTATGGCAGGGGTGTCAAACTCATTTGTTATGGCAGGCCAAATTTGATATAAATAATAATAAATAATGAGTCTGGCGGGCCGTATGCGGCCCACGGGCTGTATGTCTGACACCCCTGCCTTATGGCATGATCAGTTGTCCGTCGTCCGTCTCTCAGTTAGCACAACATTTTTATCGCTACTCCTCCTAAACTACTTGGGGGATTGCCTTGACACTTTCCACATACATTCATACCATGGTCTAGTTTGTCCTAAATGAAAGTGGTGCCGATCTGATGTCCAATATGGCCGCCACAGCAGCCATCTTTGATATTTTGTTATTGCTACTCCTCCTGAATGGATGGTCATATCAACATGGGTTTTCACTAAAAACTTCTTATGATGTCTAGTTGGTGGTAAATGAAAATGGTTCCGACCTGAAATTTTGTTATTGCTACTTCTCCTGAATGGATGGTCATATCAACATGGGGTTTGCACTGCAAGGCTTCTTATGATGTCTAGTTGATCCTAATTGGTGCCGATCTGATGTCTAATATGGCTGCCACAGCGGCCATCTTGACAATGTTGTTATCGCTACTTCTCCTGAATGGACGGTCATATCAGCATGTGGTTTTCACTGAAAGACTTCTTGCGATGTATAGCTTGTGCTTAATAAAAATGATGCCGATCTGACGTCTTATATGGCCTCCATGGCAGTCATCATGAAAATCTTGTTATTGCTACTCCTCCTGAATAGATAGTCATATCAACATGGGGTTTACACTAAAGACTTCTTATGATGTCGAGCTGGTCCTAACTAAAAATGGTGCCGATCTAGCATGCAATATGGCCGCCATGGCAGCCATCTTAAAAATCTTGGTATAACAACTCTACGTAAACAGAAAATCACACTGACTTCGGGTTTCACCAGAAGACTTCTTATGATGTCCAGTTGGTTTTAAATGATCTGACGTCCAATATGACCGCCACAGCAGTCATCTTGAAAATCTTGTTATTGCTACTCCTCCTGAATGGAAAGTCATATCTTGAATATATTGTTATCTCTCCTCCTCTCCAAATGGATGGCTATATCAAGATTTGGTTTTCACCAATATACTTCTTATGATATCTAGTTGGTCCTAAAGGAAAATGGTGCCAGTAACACATCCAATATGGCTGCCACGACGACTGTCTTAAAAATATTGTTTTAACTACTTCCCCTGAATGGATGATCATTATGACATGGGGTTTTCACCAAAATGCTTCTAGTGTTGTCTTCTTTATCCTAAATGAAAATGATGCCAAGCTGACATTCAGTATGTGTACCACAACCGCTAATTTGAAAATCTTGTTATTGCTGATGAATATCAGAGATGGTTTCAACGCTCGACAGTTAAAAGGAAGAAATGGTACTATCTTTACTTACTGGAAATTCTTTTCGCCAAGAAGAGCGTCAGTCCCTTCTAGGACTCTTGTTAGTATTATTGTTGTCGATGTGTTTGGTGCTGATATTGTTGTTTAAATAGCTTATTTTTTTGTGCTGTTGTAAATGATGGTAAAGTTCTCTATAATTACTTTTTTCTGTTCTTCTCATTTTGATATAGCTGGTTGGTTTATTTATATGTTTAACTTCGGATATATTAGACTAATTGTGTTATATCAAGCATGTGCAACTTCCTCCTGGCGCAGGTCTGATAAGCGATTTTTAAAACCACACCCTATGATATAAATAAGCGGATAAAACCAGTCTGCTTTATATCTTTCTTGTGGACAACGTGTACTTTTTAAATACCGTCTGTTGGTATCTTTCTTGTGGACAACGTGTACTTTTTAAATACCGTCTGTTGGTATCTTTCTTGTGGACAACGTGTACTTTTTAAATACCGTCTGTTGGTATCTTTCGCAATATTTTCTTTTATTATAAAAGGTAGTATTTCAATTATTATTTTGTTTCCTTTCTCGTTAAATGATGCACGTTTTAGATAGTTTGCTAAGTTCGACAAACATCACGAATTGGCAGGATATTAGCGTCTGGTAGCCATGATTATTATCCTAATTTATATGAAATTTTGTATTATGTTGTATTCAGAGTTTTCACGCTGGAGGCGGTAACACAAATATGATTAAAAGCAAGTCGAGGGAGCAATCATTCCACTCATAACAATCACTAAAACAGATTGTACTTTTTCCTCCAAGTGTCGTGGATTTTCTAATATTACAAAATGATTTTCTAATATTAGAACATACAAATTTTAGTCCAAAATGGCTTGCCATACTTCTCGAAATTTCTGCCTACAAGAATCTAACGAGTGTTTTGAACAAACTTTGCGCAATGAACCTCAATCATATATATATGTTTTCATCTCCACATTTTCGCAAACGGAAATATACAGATAAATCCGAGAACTGTGTTCTTCTCTTGATATATAGCTTCGGGCGTCCTTTCTCCTAGAAAAGAAAAACATTGTATTTTTTTAAATTATTATTATTTTTTGTCTTTTTGTAGACCATACAGTGTCCGCAGTATTTTTGTCCTATTCCGCATGTGCGTCTTGAAACCTTCTTTTGAACTCACTGAACGAGGACTCTTTTCCTCAAAGGACCCTCTCCTGTACCAAACGAGATTCGAGATGTCCAAAAATGCGGTTTACATATGTTTGTCCCGTCATTGTTTACCTTGCTGTCTCTGGAACGCTTACAAGATTAGAATTGTAACTGGCAAGCTTCTAATGAGAACACTCATTAAAGGAGCAATCATTACATTCTTTACATCGAAAAGCATCCATCGCCAGTTTGTGTCTCGTCTCTAATTTTATATTATTAGACAATCGGTTATCGTATTAGAAAATGATTTTTAAACATTAGAAAATAACGAATCTCTTTTAATATTAGAAAAATAGCTGCATCATATTTCTAATAATCATTTTCTATGATTATAAAATGTATCATGTTTACTAATATTAGTAAATGATTTTCTAACATTAGAAAATAATAGGGATTTTCTAATATTAGAAAATACTGATTTTTTCCGCAATGGCTTGCTATAGAGAAGAACCTTTATACGATAGTCCGGACAACCTACAGTTAAACGACAAGACATGTTCAACAAATTACACCGTTTGTTAACAGGGGGATAAATGGCGGTGCCCTGTGTGGATGTACACGGTAAATCTCTCAACTGTACGGGTTTTAAATAATTCTCTTTCGAAGCATAGGGCACACAGAACGTTGAAGTGAACGAACTTTCAGTTTCAGCTAGTAACATTTATTTATCTCTTGCCGTATTTTTGGAAAGGTTAGAGGCATAGTGTAAAATACAAAGTGCAGTATCAGAGTGGAGTTTGAAATGGAGTCTGGAATGACGTCTGGAGTCTGGGTCAGGTGGAAGCAGTTGTGTGTATGTTGGTTTAGAAGATTTATTTGTATGTATGCGTGGGTGTCATCTTGAGGAAAATTTCTCACTACAAGCAATGGTAGATCACAATGACATACTTTTCACGCGCAAGTGATTAAATATCCCCCGGGGGAAATTTAGCAATTGCCTATATAAAACTCTGTGTGTGTGTGTGTGTGTGTGTGTGTGTGTGTGTGTGTGTGTGTGTGTGTGTGTGTGTGTGTGTGTGTGTAAAGGAGTTTTATGTTGGCCGAAATTGGAAGTTTTATCGCAAAAAGCATTTTTGCTGTTTCTTTGGCACTGTTGTATATACGATCATGAAACTTGTTAAGTGTATTAACCTCTTACATCATGAAGATAATCTTGCATAGCTAGAAAGAAATTCATACCTCTAACAGCATCCGTATAACTCTTCTGTAAAAACACTTTCTTAAACATGATTTGGGCTCGGAAGAAAATTGCACTCAAATCTTCTATGAAGGGACAAAGTGCTTTACTGGAAATTGGTCTTTATATTCGTGTGTATAAGACACAATTACACAAACGTGTCAAACATCTTTTTCTCACTTTGGTAGATGATCACATCATCAGATAAGGGCCATTCAGTTACCGTATGTTTCTTCATCTAAGAAGTCATAGGGACGATACTGTCCTCCTTAAGCTGAAACTATAAATCTCCTATGACTGAAATAGACTCTTTTAGTAATTAACCTAGTATTGCTATTTGATTTTTATCTAATTGAAAAAAAAAATCAATATTTATTAGCTTGACAAGAAGATCAAACCAATTCTTTTTTGGCTCCACTGGGCTATAGGGCTTGACCTACATTTGAAAATATAAGCCTCAGAAACTTTGATTTTAGATCTATGCTTTAAGGAGGAGTGAATAGGAAAATTTAAAATTTCGTGGGAAGTTCAGTCCTATGAGAAAAGTAGTATTTGGTCGACTCAAACTTGGCAAACTGATTCAGGCTGTTATTATCCCCTTGTCAAATAAATTACACATTAGTGTTAATTTAAACATTGTTTTCCACCAGTTCTGTAATAAGATACCTCCAATGTTAGGGCTGGAGACATATAGCATGATTGTTTTGGTCAGTGTATTTGTAGTAACAAAATATAAACATATGTATACATACACGATATATATTTTTTCGTTATTTTGTTTCCATGCTGATACCGGAAGACAAAGAAGCACGAGTTTAAACAAGGTAATTATTTCTTTTTCTATATCATTGTAATACTTTAAAAAAATATAGCTTTTTACATTATCATTACTTTTCTGATTTCTTTTTCCATTCTTTGATTGTATGTGTATAGTGCATTTAGAAAGTGTTTAGGTTATCGAACAAAAATTGCTCTTGTGGCCAGGGCAATTTGTTACTTTTGACAGGACACGGTACTAGCTGTTACACATTTGCCATTTTCTAACAGCTGTACTTGATTTGTTCTTTGCTGGGTTAAGATGAATGCCATGTTACAAATCAGCATTTGTAAATCCACTAAAATTCACACTAGACACAGGGCATAATTTATATTACAGATAATCAGACACAGGGCATAATTTATATTACAGATAATCAGACACAGGACATAATTTATATTACAGATAATCAGACACAGGGCATAATTTATATTATAGATAATCAGACACAGGGCATAATTTATATTACAGATAATCAGACACAGGGCATAATTTATATTACAGATAATCAGACACAGGGCATAATTTATATTACAGATAATCAGACACAGGGCATAATTTATATTACAGATAATCAGACACAGGGCATAATTTATATTACAGATAATCTCACACTAGACACAGGGCATAATTTATATTACAGATAATCTCACACTAGACACAGGGCATAATTTATATTACAGATAATCAGACACAGGGCATAATTTATATTACAGATAATCAGACACAGGGCATAATTTATATTACAGATAATCAGACAAGACATCATTTATGTTGTAGATGATCAGATAATAATTGTCAATCAAGTGTGGATTTCACCATGTTGAGATTAGTTGTGACACCTATGCCATATATATATATATATATATATATATATATATATATATATATATATATATATATATATATATATAATGCGAGTTAAACCTGGAAGTGTAGTTATAAGTTTGTATATAACGTCAACAATTAGTTAATATAGTATCGTCCTTCTCTCAAGATAAATTTGTTAACAATAACAAAACCAAGATATGAACAGCCTTGTGTCCAGTTATTTATTGAAATGTTACACATCTGACTTCAACAGCCTTGTGTCCAGTTATTTATTGAAATGTTACACATCTGACTTCAACAGCCTTGTGTCCAGTTATTTATTGAAATGTTACACATCTGACTACAATAAAATCTTTAGAATAACTTTAATGCTACTTCAAACATGCTGACATAATTTCAAGATATGCACGAGTATTCCTTCATATAGTACAGCACACAAATCATAGTACAATAATAAAATGGTATTGAAGTGATATAACTTTGAGAATTCGTTAAAGTATTAAAAATATGCATGTAATTTACTTCAACTTTTTTGGTAATTTCTTACACGGGACTCAACCTTTCTTGCTGTCACTGATATTTTATTTGACACTAGTGGAATATGGCAAAGATGACCTTAAAGATATTCTTGGCTGAAGCATCAGTTATGTTTTCATAACAAATACTGTGAAGAATCCATGATAAAATTCTACCTGTGATGGGTATTTCTTTCTTTCTTTTGGGTCATTTGTTGGGGTTTTGGCTACAGTGACAGTGTTATAATCACAGGCTCAGACATAAACACGTGCAGATGACAACAAACAAACACTATAATTTGGTCTAGATTAATACACCCTAGACACCAGACTCTAGACTCCAGACTCCACTCCAGACACTATTCCAACACTCAACTCTGCATTTTACCCTAAGCCAAAGCTAGTACAGGTTGACATATTCACTCTCGACGAGCCAACGTTTGCTTAAAAGCATCAAATATTTCGTTAAAATCATCTCTCCTCTTCCTTTAAAGTCATTTAGAAGTGCGTTATGTATCATAGAAGCAATGGAAGAGATGTAGGGGGACAGGGAGACTGAATTACGTAGAAGTCTGACAATCCGTTACAACGTATTACACATCGATTTTGGAACAACGTAAACACTACGAAGCACTCTGAAAGAAGTGAAAAATTGTACACTGGTAGCAAACTGAGGCCTCCTAACTCCAAAATATTATTCCAGTTTAATTATAACACATAGCTTAGTTGTCAGCTCTTCAATCTTTAGTTTAGATATGTCACGTATTGCTTAACATACACGAAACTAAAGTATACAACATTAAATTCAGTTTCTTAACAATAAATTGTTTTTCGTCAAAATTTATGTCATTGTTTATTATTATTATTGTTATTATTATTATTTACTGTAGGGTTTTCTTTAAAGCAAATGACGCATTATATAATCCTTCTGTGAACCCCAAAGCGCAGGAGGATTTTCCCATTAAGCACCTCTAAAATTGGCTTTAGTACGTGTTGGTAGTCAAGAACCAGATGACAGAAAATAATCTTTTATATAGCATATACGGGGGAAACTCTTTTCTTCGTATATCACAGCGGGACAGGTTAATTTCATTACAATTTTCTCTTTAAAACAGTCTTACGAAGACCGATGTCAGGGAACACTGCAGTGTCTAAGAAGTCCACATCAACATGAATCTCCCTGTAGTTTTTGCAAATGTTCGTGGACAATTTGGCTGGTCGTGTGAAAAATCATGGAAATGATTTGCAAAAAGTAATCTTTTTCGCATGTTTATGGTTATTTCTCCACACGTATTTGCGGTCAGCACAATAAAACAATTAATACTGGATTGATTTTAGTAGAATGTAAGGTAAGTAGGAAATAAAATCAGATTTAAGTACAGCGTATTTTTTTATTTTTTTTTTAAGGCGACCTTCTCATACACTGCACCATAGTTTGTTACTTGCTAGAAGTTGGTATGCATCCGCGTTTTAAATTTCTCGATCAAGGGCCAGTTTTTTTTAATAAATTTATTGCAAAACGTGTTTGGCAGCAGTAAAGGGAAAAAGGAATGTTGTACAAACATTCGTGTGTCTTTTGTTCTGATTGAAAGGGTCTTAAAAAGGCGTCGTTCCCTAGCCATTTGTTTGATACAGAAGGACCCTGTAGATCACTCCCACCCTGTCTCAAAACCTGCATAATGTTTAGAACATGTCTCAATTGTCGTGTTCTTTCTAGATCCTTCTTTTACAATTCGTTATATGACATTATAAAAAAAAAAAACTTGGGTGAGGAAAGCTTGCTTATATATGTATTCATACTCAGTAAATAAAAAATGGATTCATTTTCAGCAGAAAAATTCATGAAATTCAATAAAAATGGGCATTCATATCAATAGCAAATCACGAGTAATTTTGTTTTAACTAGAACAAACATGAGTATAAAATTCACATGTAGAATGTTTGGTTTAATTTTTTTAAATAAAATATTTATTTTAAAAAATGGAATGAGCTAATTATTAAGTCGCCTTTGAAATTTTAAGTAAATATTTCCACAGCATGAATGTTTGTGGCAGCTACTTCCTTGAAAACTTTCCACAAAATATTTAAAGTTGTAGATCTACCAAAGGATATTTGGATACAATGACCCACATTGTAAAGGCATGGGATTCGTGATTTTAGACATGGGACTAGTGATTTGGGGCATGGGACTCTTGATTTGGGGCATGGGACTCGTGATTTTGGACATGGAACTAGTGATTTTGAACATGGGACTAGTGATTTGGGGCATGGGACTCGTGATTTTGGACATGGGACTCGTTATTTTGGACGTGAGGTTAGTGATTTGGGACATGGGACTCCTGATTTCGGACATGATCTGGTGATTTTTATATGATATGTGTCCTGGACCCACAGTTTTAAACTCCTAGCATTAGGTTTGAGTCATCCATATCTACTTGACTATATTTCTTTTTTGAAGTCAGATGAGGATTCCTCCAAATCATTTAGCAAGTGACATTTATAGTCATATTTACACAGTTGACTTGCTGTATAAGGAAAAGCCTTCTGAAAGAATCATTATGTGCAATCAAAGGATATTGGGATGAGCTTCATTTTTTTTTTTTTTTTTAGTTTAAAGCATTGGCATTTTTGGTTTTGGTCCATTCTTGTTTTGTTTTGGAAAGGCCAGGAGAGGTTTAAAGGGCAACTTCTATAGTGAAACAAAAAATCCTACCTCTTTAAGACACGTCAAGGCATACATTTGTTTTCTTCATGTTTCTCATTATGACACATGTTTATATGCTTAATTTTACCCCTAAAATCTTATTAGAAAGACTATCTGCAATAAAAATTTGAAGCTAGAAGGTATAGATTTGCAACTAGTGTATAATTTCTCGCTTCCTTCAGTGTTCTTCTTAGTATTAACTTTGTCCCGAAGTCGTTGTGAACTACGTTGTAATGGAATTTGAGTCTTCCCCTGTCCCCCTAAATTGCTTCCACTGTTATGGCATATGACGTATATTGCTTTAAAGGACGAGGAGAGATGATTTGACCGAAATATATCTTTCTTTTAATCAACAACTGGCTCATCGAGCGTGGACATGTCAAACTGTAATCGATTCTCCACAAATACGGACACAGATCTCCAAAGGTAACCAGCTGAAACTTTGTTTACTTCGGAATTTCACGTGCCCTATGATTTGATGCAGAATTCTTTAAAACCTGTACATTCAATAGAAGTATTCTGTACTGTTGACTGCCAAGTGATATTGGTATTAAGAGTTCTGAAAGCGCAGATAAAGCAGTCAAAGCTACCTTGCAGTCACCCGCATCCAATTGGAAGATTCCAAATACTGACTTAAAAAATACTATATAAATCGACATGTTCTATATACTTGACAAAATATGGGGAAATGATAACTCCACAAACAAACTTTAGAACATCAAACTCATCATTGGAGAGTGGCATCCCTCATATAGTATAAATCTCAGAGATGATGTGGTATTGTGTCGATTTCGTATCGGACACGCATATCTGATTCGTGCATACCTCATACCTCCAGACGGGGGAACTTCAGCCAGAGTGTGTACACCGACATTGGAACACACTCTTGTTGAGTGTATCAACTTCCACCATGTGAGACAGATTTTTTTTTTTTTTTTTTTTTTTTGTGAATTCCGTTAAGAAACTTTATAATCATGTCGCACCCGAGAAAATCTTGGACTTTTTGAGGGAATGCAATTTATGTAACAAATTTTGACCATATGTTTTAAGGATTTTATTTGGGTTACCTTTATCTTTTACTCTACATACAATTTACAGAATTTTTACATCTTAACCTTTTGACTTTTATTGTTTAATACCTCATGGTTATGGTTTTTTGAGAGTCTTTATTTTCCTTTATTTTTTGTTCTTCTATTCTTTATATTTAAATTTGTAGAACTTTACTTTAAATCTGCACCATATAGCCATGATCGTGCTGACGTGCCGTTAACCCCTATTACTACTACTGATGAGATATTTACTGTAGCCATGCGGGGGCACCACCATTTATCCTACTCTTAACATGCGATGTAATTGTTCTTTAACATGTCTTCTTATACTTGGAACATTCGGTTATCCGGACCAGCGTGATTTACGAAATAAAAAAAATTAAAAATAAATAAATAGCTTACTTATCTCCAATAATTAATTTATGATATATTTCACACTATGTTTACATGATACATTAGATATATCTAGATATAAAGTTGCTCAGTCAATTCATATCGTCAGTCGCACCACCTTTGTGAGTCAATGACGTAATTTTTATTTGATGAGTGACCTATCACGCAATTGTTACATTAAGGAAATCACGTGGCTTGATCAAATGAACAGACGTTAAAGGCCACACGAAAAGGTACTTAGACATCAAGATCACACGAAAAGACACTCAAGACGCTTTCTGTACAGAAGTCGAAGCTTTTGACTTAATTTGTAAGATCAACATCACGCATTGTCTTGATCCTGTTTACCGTCTGTACTGCAGCTGCTGCTGACGTCAACCCAGCTGATGACGATTATGCAATTTTATGATACAAGTAAGACCTATTTATTAGACAAGAACCTGCTTTTTTAATTAATAATTTTTTTCTCCCTGTAAATTACTGAAATTGGTTTTATTTGAATGATCGATGATAGTTACGAGAGGTATTTAAAAAGTTCTGAATATTATTGCACTGTACAATTTTTTTTTATTAGTAAACAGTACGTCAATGCATCCTGTCAAAGCACTATCCATGCACCCCTATACACTTTCTCAGTCTGATTATTCAATTATTAAATGCAACTTTGTATTCACTTTTTGGTATGATGTTCATAGATTGGAAAACTGCACTTCCAACCGCATGGCGGCTTTCAAGTCGTCTGCCCCTCAGCGAATCTCTCATAACGGGAGTCAGCCAAAAATCACTCGGAGCTAACTCGGGGGTGTATGGAGGATGTGACAAAGTTTGGATGCTGTGCATCTCCAGGAAATCTGTCACGACGGCGGATTTATGCGCCGATGGGTTGTCATGGAGTGGATGGTTATCTCGGATACAGGTGCGCTCACGGGTGGTTCGGTGGTGTTCCACAACATTTGGTAACATTTTGGAAGGATCAAAATGTCCAGTGACACTAACAGAGTCAGTCACAGGTACCTGGACAACCAGGCCTTTTGTATCGAAAAATAATGCGTATTAAACTCTCTTGACAGTCCGACTACGTCGAGCGTTTTGTGGTCTCTGCTCATTTTCTCCGATCCAAACTTTTTAAAAAAAAATTTCTCTTGAATCAGGTTTAAAAAAAAGTAAATCCATATTTCATCACCCGTGACAATCTCATTCAAACGTCTCTGGTCACTCTTTTCATATTTGGCGAGTAGCTGTTTGGCAATTTCATCCCGAGTTTGTTTTTGACCAGCCGTCAACAAATGCGGAACCCATCTTGCACAAGCCTTTTTGAACTTTAAATGATTCTTCAGTATATTTAGAGCAGCTGACAAATTAATGTCCGTGATAACAGAAATATATTTTACTGTGTATCGATCATTTTCATCAATTGCCCTCTTAGCAGCCACTCCCCGCTCACCAATCGCAGACAACGGTCTTCCAGAACGTGCGTTATCGTCCATGAATTCTTTAAAACAATGAAACCACCTCAAAACTGTAAGAGATGAAAGAAAATTTCATCCGCAAACTGTATCCAAGTCGGCCTTGCTATAAGTCAGAGAATACCGTAAGAACGACCGGATTGTACAGATGCTCTCTGTGCTTTAACAGAATTGTTCTCCTTCTCCGACATTTTTACGTCACTGTCATTTACCTATCTTACGTCACACGCATATATCTGAGGGTGTCCGGCGTGTGGAACGTGCAGCTACAGGTCATTTTAAAGAACGTTATTTTGTCTATCGATCGGTCTTAAATTTATTGACAGGTTCAAAAGAAACAAAAAGACTGTAACGAAATATTCAGAACTTTTCAAATACCCCTCGAACATAAAAGAATTATATAGTTGAAAGATTTTACTGATTATATTGGTGATAGGACAACTTTCATGGCTATGCACGTTCTGTCAGGAACTACTGAATTTTCTTTAAATGTTTTTATCCTCTAATTGTGCTTGAACAATCAACCCATAGCAATCTTTAATATTGTATATACCTAAGAAAATGGAAATTAATTTGTTTTCCTATAATATTTTTGTACAGTTGAACAAATACGAATTGCACGTGGACGGAAAATTACATGTACAATACAGTACAACAAATGTCGCCTGTACTGGCAATAACACTTTAGATACATAAGGTCGCGCAGCGTTCTAAGGCTTCGTACTTGACAATAAATATTTAATTCATAGGTATTTATTACCGCATTTACACTTTTTACAATGTATCATTTTTCGTAAAAAGTATAAATAATTTTAAAACAACATAATTATAAATATTTGCACATATATTATTGTTAGCAATTTACTCATGTACTGGATCAAGGGTTTAACTATACTTGCTTATAAATCAGGTTGAACTGCAAACCACAACGACCCTGATCTGTCGTCGCATAATGCGCAGGCAGATCACGGTCTACTTTGCTTGGTCTACTGAGTACTCTTAAAAAAATGCATAGACCCATAGCTGCCGGCGCATTATGCAGTTAGATCCGACTTATACTTGAATATATATGGTACTCATTACCGCTTACTATCGAGTGTCAGACTCATATATGATAGTGAATTAAACTCTTATTATCACCCTGCTGATTACCAAAGTCGATAATGAAAACGACACGACGATGCCTAAGTTCCCTTTATTATAAGTTATTGGCATTACAATCTAATTAAAAAAACAACATATCTATAGTAAAAGTCATACAGGTCATGCAGGCGTTCAGTACCGACTATTTCAGTAACGGTATAGTGTTTAAAAAATTGATTACACATACCTTTAAATGGCAGTTATTCCCTTTATTTGGATCTTCATATATCCATATTCCTTGGGAAGGTAATTATTTACACGCCCCGAGAAATACATACGGCGAAATCAATGTTAAATTAGGTCGAAATTTTTGAACGATGTCAATAGAAAGGTGTGAAAAAGTACAAAGCAGATTGAATGTCGCGCGGTACGGTGTCACAGTGAAAGCAGCGCTTGTTGAAAACAAATTCGTAAAACCCTGTTATTTTGTTATGATAGACCCGATGTCTTCTTTTCTTGACCAGTTTAGTACCTGGCCACCATTGTACAAGTCTACAGCGATCAATAATTTTCGTCTGGAAGTTTGATCACGTTTAAGGTGCAGAGCAATCAACAATCAGGATTGAACAGACTTTGTTTACACTATTTTAGGATTAAATTTTAGAACAACAATTAATATTTAATTTAATCTGAGTAAATGACACTTTAACCTAGAATTGTGGACCTAAAATAAAGGATCAGTATCAGATGAACACAACAATTGTAACTGATGACGTAGAAGGCGTTCATATATGATGGTATGTGTTAAAGCGCTCACTATTCAGCAGCCTCTCTCCTTCTTACCCCCACCCCCGCCTTTGTATGTGGGAAAGTAACGTACATTACATCTGACACCTGTACCTATATTTCTATATTTTAGTTTCATCGTAAGCAAATTCTTCTCTCTGTCAGATATTTTTTTTTCTTCTTCAGTCTAGTAGCTGCACTTGCACAGACTTGTTTCTACATTGGACCAAAGACGTCATATACATTGGACCATTTCAAAAACTTTATTATAATACACTTGACTAAAACTGAACATTTTAAAACGAGGGTGTGTATTTATTTATTTTTTTTCTTCTGTTTATGGATCTAAGGAAATAACTTTTAATTTTTATGTATTTATTTTATTTTATTTTACTTTACTTTATTTTATTTTTTGCCAAACACGATCTTCCGTGGGCATTATATCTAGGATTGTCAACTTTATGGGAAATGAGTGATAGGGTTGTTCATTTGCTTAATTTGAGCTGTCTGGTTATAATACAAGTAACCTAACCTGAAAACTCACAAAATTTTGCCTTTTTCTGTAAGGATCTGGATGAAATAATGTGTAATATTCAATAATTATTGGGCTTGGGTGTTCTTTATTGTCATTTTTATCTAGAAACCTCGAACTTTAGAGAACAAAATAACGTTGTGGTGAATATTTTAGTATTTGATGGCACAATGAATTCCACTGACATTTACGAAATTCCAGTTTTTTGTATTGTTACAGAACCCCTCTCCTTTCCAATGTACATTCTAATTTCCTAGATAAGAAGTCCCTTGTTAATCAGAGTTTGAATGTCGACTCTATTTATTTGTATCTTACAGTTTTAAATTGGAAAAACAAAGTATTTTACTTTTTTATTTGATATATCGCGAATAAACAGAGCGCATTGTGGATTCATTCTGGGAGTAGTGTTTTCTGTTTACATGATTACTTTAACTGTATGGGGTTGTATTATAGAGAGAGACATAGGAACAAGAAGAACAGAATACAACCCCCCTCCCAAGAAAACACTGTACCTGCTCACCGTCAGTTGGTTGGTATAGTGGTTACCAAGATGAATAAACCTTTTTATATCTGCCAGACTGCAATCCAGATAGTTTACTATTGGCTGTTCCTCAGCAGCCCTAGTTGGTTGCGTGCAATTAAAAAAAAAAAAAAAAAAAAAAAGCAAACAAACAAACAAACAAAAAATGAAACAGATGCAATACATACATTTAGGACCTTTATAGAAAATTAAACATCGTGCAACTCATACTCCTCATACTTATTCCAGGAAAAAAATGGCAAAAACAAAAACAAGGTAAAAGCGTCAAAAACAGAAATATCATCAACCAGTTTATGATTATATAAATTCTGAAGAAAAAAATCTACTGCTTGAAAACTGTATGTCAAGAATTATATACATGTAAGTATTCACCTCAAGCAGTTTTCATTATACATGTAATTCTTGTCTTCTTTAAAAGAAATATAGTGATTTTGCAAACGAAATATTTATCACGTATATCGTTTATACATATAGATTGAAGCCTAGATGGTTGATTCAGACATCCCGTAATCGACTCTTTACTCTGTAAGGTGTAAATGTGCTATTTATACACAGCATCACTGAAACAAGTATATATGTGTATGTTAGAGCCTATCTGGTAAGTCTGGGGCTTGCGCATGAAATGCCGTTCTTTATTCTCGCACTGCCATCTGTGTAATCCTCAAACCTGTGATACACTTTGACAGATACACTGTACCTATTGATCAGCTACAACTACATTGAGAACACGAGAGTATAGTTCATTAGCATGATTACTTTACCTCAAAATGACAAGTAAAGTAAATTTAATTAATAATGTTTCATACAACATGACAGCATCGTTGGATCTGCGTTGGAACATAGTTGTTGTACTATGCGTTGTAATAAAAACACAGCTATAAAACAGTAAATACAAGTACTCTATTTCCAAAAACAATTAGGATTATGTTCAACCAGGTGTTTTCTCGTGGCAGGTATGGAAATTATCAACGGGTCTCGATGGCAAGCCGTTTAATCATTTAATCTTTTTTCACACAAGCGAAATTCTTTTTAACGTATGTGAAACGAATTATACATATGTGTAATAGTTTGACTGTATTTCGCATATGTGGTGGCCTAGGGCGGCAAAATTTGAGGGGCGGCAAAAAACTGAATGAATAAAAAAAGAAAGAGAAATAGCGTAAAATAGTAAATAATAAGCGTCTAAAAATAGATAGAGAAAACAGAAGGAAAGAATAAATGTAAAATATTCATTTTCGACAGTTAATTGTGGAGGAGGAGGGAGGCACCAGGCCGAAGGTTCGCTAGGGCGCCAAATATTGTTGCGCATGTCGCATATGTGAAATAAGTTGTTTATTTTACATGTGAGAAACAATTTCACATATGCGAACAAAATATTTTTAAACATGTGAAACAAATAATTTTACATATGTAGAAGAATACTATTTACACGTGTAAAATTCATGTTTACATATGTTCTTCACATGTATGAAATGTATTTACATATCTTCTTCACATGTATGAAAACGAATGATGTCTGTGTGAAATAACTTATTTATTTTACATATGTAAAGAGAACATTTTATAGGTGAAAAATACGTTTACGAAAAAGAATTTCACATCTGGCAAATAAGTTTTTGTTTCACATGTGCAAAATTCCTTTTCACATATGTAAACTATTTTGTCACATATGTGAAATGGCATTTGGCGTATATGAAAATAGGAATTTATGCTTAAACGGCTTTCCATAGATTTCGAAGTAAGTCCCGAAAAATGAAAATCTTTGTCGAACGGTAATAAGTTGTACAGCCAAGTCTTAAGGAATTTATTATTGAAGAAAGTATGGATCAAAAGCATTATTGTGTTTCTATGAATATAACAGCGAAGTCGATCTCAGACTTTTTCCACGACACCTGCTAACGCCGATTTGATCGTTGCCAGTGCGTAGAAATATCATTGCTGATATGCTGACATCGTTAGTAGTTAGAGGATGAGAGATGGACTGCTCATATTATTATTTTTTCTACATAAATAAAAATATATTCGAGTTCCCAGATCACATTATAATCCACTAAGTGTACACTGAGCGCAAAAATAATATGAAATGTTTGCAAAACATAAATAATGGAACAAAGCTATATCGTGAAATATTGAATTAATTTAACACAAAAGTAAAAATTTCAGTATCAAGAGATAATACGGACTTATTTACAAGTTTGGATGGTATAAAAGTATTTTAAAAGCTAATAGTGTTACAAAACAATAGTAAAGAAACTAAAAATATTGATTTGTTGATTTCAGATATAAGAAAACTGTAATGCAATGTTTTAGAAAAGATGAAGAAGGAATGAATGACTTATTTGATGTGAGTAAATACACAAATTTGTATTAGTCTAAATTTACAGCACCATTCGAAGACCTCGTAAACCTCACTAGGTCAATGTACAACGATTCCACAAAAACGGATAGAAGTTACTGAAACCAATGTTTGATTTAAAACAGCGCATGTTGACTCAGTATATGACGTAACTATTTTTAAATGAACCAAAGGAATCGCAAACTTTAACATACATCTCAAATAATTCATACATTTGAAAGGATTGAAGAAATATTTCAATTTGCTTAAAATAAAAGTTATAGTTGTAGATGGGTGTCCTATTAGCTTGTTGCTGACACCTAAAGACAATCTCTAAAGCGTAAATTTATTTTGTGGATGTTCTTATACTGTTTTGAATGCTTGACAAAGAAAAGTATTTAAGACATATTTATTACGATCGTGAAAGTCATGTTGCTTGCACAAATATCAATCAAATGTGGGAATAAATTAAACGTAACAAAAATAAAATAAAATACACTGAATTGAAAGAATTGCTAAATGAACATTCTTTCTATACATTACACATGTTGGCGAGAAAATAAATTCTCTACAGAAGGGTCTATGTTAGTCACGTGGATGAAAATTGGCTGGCAGACATTGTTGACATGAAATCACGCGAAAAGTACAGTGATGGCTACAATTGCATATTAAGAGTATAGAAGTTTTCTCACAATACGATTGGACTGATAATTTAAAAACGAAGAAGGGACGATGACATACATACTGCTTTCGGAGAAATCTTCAAGGGGCGAAAGCCTCAAAAGATACGTTTTACTGAGGGGGAAAGAATTTTTATGACAAAAACGTTAAGGACTTGTTGGAAAAGGAAAACACTGCGTATGTTAAACTTACTTAGACAACAAAGGATATGTAGTACAAAAGTTTAATAGAACTCTGAAGGCTAGAATGTGAAAATACTTCACTCAAAATGAAACCAGAAAATGGGTTGACGTGTTACCAAAGCTAATTTATGGATGCAAAAACACTCATCACATGTCAATAGACACGATTCCGGTTGAAACGAACAAAGAAAAAAATAGATCAAAAGTATGGACCAGCCTAGTTGGTTATATAACAATTGATATATTTGGAACTCCTATATAAAAAGCTAGTCAAACAGTTAAAATTCGAAAATATAAAACAAAATTTTCAAAGGGCTAGCTTCCTAACTTTATCGAGGAGATATTAAAAATCAGGCAAGTAATTTTCTGTGATCTGGTAGTCAAATCAGAGCAAGACAACAAAATCGTATTAAAAAAACGTGATAAGGCTACTACAAGGTAGATAATATCCTTCGTTGCAGCAATAAATAACATCAAAGAATTACCATAAAAGTAACCAAAATCAGTTGATATGGGAAAAAATTTCACAGCATCTAGATAAGGCCAAAAAAGGATACATTTCGTAGGATAGATGTTAAGATTGTGTAAAAGAAACGAGATTAATATGGTATTACAATGCAGGAAATAAACCCGATTAGTGAGAAAAATCCACAGAGAAAACAGTCAATAGAGTCTCAATGTATTTAAACAAGGAAAATAGATTTCATACTATTTTTTAAATTGTAAATAATGAACTCAAGATTTAAAAAAAAAAACAACCAGTGCAGCATCTTACCCTTCTCCTGCAACTCTGATTAACGCTGTTGTGTACTCTGATATTGCACATATATTTATATTGAACGAAATAAATATTTAAAACAAATACTGAAACTCAATGTTTTCGCATATAAGTATGAAAAGATACAGATCACAGTGTGACATGAAATTCTGGCAGAATCAACTAAACTGGGCAGTGTGGATGTCAACATCTGGTTGCGGGATTTCGTAAATGCATTTGATAGACAAAACTGTACCAGAGTTAGCGAAATCAGTATACAAATATCATGTCTATTTCCAGATGCAACAACAGAACATAAAACTGTACACCAAGCTTATGGGGAGTGTACACTTGCTCTTGTAAAAACTGCTTACAGTCGCAAAAATACCTATCGAGCAGGTTCTGTTGAATACTGGAGCACATTGTCAGCTGATGAAATTAATTCTATGGTGGAGAAAGACAAGCCAAGGGATTGGACATACTTCTTTCTGCAAGTTAGTTATGGTATGAGAGATGAAGGTATTTCAGTGTTCAATCAAAGCATTAGATCATATGTGATTCGAATTTTAGGTGCACTGATACAATACATTACATCTAGTACACAGTTTGTTTTGACAGTATTCGACACTGTTAAAAAGCTAATGGAACAATTAATATGAGTACAGCAAGGTTACGACACACACTAAAACATTATGATAAAATTTCATCAATACATAACAGATCCAAAATTTAAACTGGACTGTGCTGTTAGTGGTGAAGGTATGTTTTTGTTAGCGAGTGAGATGGTGATGAAAATGGGTATAGTCGGATACAACAACAATTTACAACAATTTGTTTAAACTTGGGTTAAACCCTACCATCAATACTCATGTAGCAGAGAAAGGTATTCCAAAGTTGATAAACAATCTGTGACAGTACGACAGGAAATTGTAGAGTACAAAACAGAAGACAAAGTGGGTAAAATTATGTAGAAAACAAGGACTTCGGTGAAGGTAGTCCTATTGTCAGGTCTGCCAATTCTATTCGATTCTAAGACGTTCAAAGGGCACATGACAATCACGATATTTGGACAAAGTCCAAGTTAGAAACTCCAAAAACAATATTGACCGTTAAGCGGCAGAGCCTTGGTGTTCAGCGCCGACGCAGACAAAGTCTAACCGTGAAATAAACAAACATTTATTTATTCTGATACTCAACAGGAACTGTAACAGTTTACGTTTTGAAATAGTTTACTAACGTCTAATTCTGATAGATGCTTTGTTCACACCTTTGATCAAAAATTCAAATAGCAAATTCACAAATACCAGTTCAAGTAAAAAAAACATTTTCGGAAAGAAACAATTTGTCCACCTGTTTTCAAAATCCATCTTATCAAGCTACCTATAATTTTGGGCAAAACTGCTTCTTCTCTTTTGTCTAAAACCCGAAGAAATAAGTACCAATTTTTTAGTCCCTTTTTAATTTGGTCAATGAACGAATCATATTTGCCTCCTGATGGACGACTGCCACGACTTGTTCCTTCTCAACTACCCACAAAACATTTTACAATCTTTGCTATAGATAGAGCAAACGATGATATAGTCTTCGCTATAGCTGTAGCTATAGCAGCTATTGTTACACCCTTTTCTTTATACAATTGTTTCAGCCTTTCACCTAATCTTAATATTTCCATAAGTTTTGAATTGATTTTCTAAAGTTTTCTCTAAAATTGCTCACCAACTGTGTTAGATGTCCAACTAATTGCGTTCTTTTACTTTCTGTACTTTTCAACTGTTCTTGAGATAATTTTTTTTTTTTTTTTTTTTTGGGGGGGGGGGTTGTTTCTTTGCTGATGTCGTTTTGTAACTCTTCTCTCTGTTTTTTCATACGTTTCAAAATCAGATTGCATAGACTCTTTTTTTCATTTGACAGCTTCTACATTATTTGCATAGCCTCTTAATTTCCATTCCTTTTATGTAGTGAATAATCTTTTCGCCGCATGTGAAGTTCCCCTTTTGAATGTTTCCGTGGTAATCTCAATTATAGTCTCTGCCTGTCTTACCTGTTCCTGAATCGGCTTATATGTGTCTATTATTTTAATCTGTTTTTCGTCGGGGTCTTGCATTTGTTGCCTTTCAACCACAGTAGATGCAAGCCAATATTCTCCTGCAGAGTTGCTACGCAATTTATGTTGTGTATTCTCAACGGTGGAGTCTTGATGCATAGCGTCAACAGGAAGTACCCATCTGACACCTTGTTTTGTCTGTCCTAGTTCGATTAACAAGTTATTACCTGTTTCACTTGCTTCAGTTCTTGGTGCTAGTAGAGAGCTGATGTTGCCTTTCTTCGAAATTTGAACTAACTTTCCATCGAGTTCATGACAGAGTGTTTTATTTTTTATTCTGAGGTTGTTTGTCTCGAAGTTGTGCTGTCATTCACTCACGTCACGGCCTTCCTGTGTGTCCTGTTTGTACTGAGCTAGAATGTCGCATACAATACTAATATTTTCACCTGTGGAAACATCTTAATGACTTCCCAGACCGTGATCTGCAAACCAATAGAAAGATTTACGGTATCATCAACTTATTTTTGTTGTGTATGTACCAAATCATGGTCTTCGTACGAAGGATTTTCAAATTCTTTAATTTCTAAATCTCAACCAGATTCCGTAATTTTGTATGGTATTAAAATAGCAATGAAATGGGCAATTCACAAATAGAAAAAGGATTGGGAGTTATAGAAGACAAAAATGGTAATTACGTAGTATCTCCAAAGGTGAATAGCCCTGTTTCTATATAATTGGAAGAGTATAAATAGGAATTGAACATAACTATTTCAAATGGATCATACAAAGAGATGACTGGTGAAAACCTGACTGAAAAGAGTTAAAACAAATGGGCGAGAGAAAAAAATCAAGAAGATGTATGAAATCGTTGTAATTGCTTGATCTGCTAAAATTTCCAAAACATTGTTAAATGTTGTAAGTGACACTGTGGCGTCAATAACTTGCAAATGTCTTCCAATCGAGAACCTGGACAGTTTGCAAATTGAAGTGGAAGATAATTACATGGTATAAAACAGAATTAGATACTTCGCAGAATTTTTGTCATTTAAGCTATGTTTGCCTCTATCACAGAGCGCTAGTCTGATGACTTTCAGACATACAGATTTCTACAAGTCAACTGAAAATAGAGAATATGAAAATACAGCCACCAGAGCGATGCGATTGCCTCTGAATCAATTGCAAAATCGACTATTGCCAAATACAGAAATGGAATTACTTTCTTTTACAAGTACAACACCATGCAGACAATCATTGATATAGCAGCCAAAACAACTTAAACTAACCTCACACTTAATTCACATTTGACGAGTTTAAAGGGTGTTTTGATACTCCGCAAAACGAGTGGAGAAAATAATCCCGAAAAGTTGCACAATTCTGGAATAGGAAAAATATCGGTGAATATGGATGGTCAGTCAAACATGATTAATTCCCATGGGTTCCAATTGCTGTAAACGTCTGCATCAGCTACTAAATATTTCTTCGATAAACAACAAAAACACATATAAATTAGTAACGTCACTTTTAATAAGCTTTACACTGATATTCACTGTATCTTCCTTCATTTGAGAATGACACAAATTGCATGATAGCGGTATTATATTAGCCAACGTACAACACAGTATCCACCTTCATATCAATAGAAAGAAAATCTAGATGCAAAATGTACACTTATTTCGTTTATTTGGGTCACATACCCATTCAAAACAATATACGTAAGTCAGTGTTGTTTTTGTGATCTATAAATAGCATAGCTTTTTTCCTACGAGTAAATGTATTTTGAAAGAACCTCAAAACATGACAGTATGTGGAATGACATATTGTGGACAGACTATGTTTGCACTAAATCTGATAGAACCTGAATATAGAAATTGTAACGAATACATCGTTATCATCTGTTCAACGTTTCTGTGCAACAAGACGCACGATGTAAAGTGGTTACTAAAAGATGAAAATGTGTTCTGGCTAGATCTTGAAGATAAAATAGACAAGTGGTTAGAGTTACTGATTAATATCTATCTAGGTACAAATAGGTTGCTTGGAATTGATGATTATGGGAATTTAGATAAAGTTTTTAGTGGTTGACATTTTGAAATATATATGTGTGTGATCGTGCAAAAGTACAACTCTATAGTAAATAAATTTAGATAAAATACAGGTTTTTTTTTTCGTCTTCTATAGCAAGGACAAAAAGCAACTGAAACCACTTGCACTGAAAATTATCTCATCACAGATTATATACACTTAGAGATTGTATATAATTTTTAAACATAAGGGAAAAAACCCCATTTAAATTAGACTAAATTTCCATTTCATTACAAAGTGCTGACTTTACTGTAAAATAATGTATTTACGTCATCCACTAAATACTCGGTGTTAATTTGTTCATTTTTATGACATGCTGTTCATGATTGTACCATCTGAGTAAATTGATGTGTTGATCATTTTCTTGGTGTTGAAAAAAGAAATTCGGTACATCTCAAATTTTTATTTCTTTTCCATTATGCATTTATTTATTCCTTGTCAGATTTTCTTTTCATCTTTGTTGAATAGAGTTTTGACCTTAACCCACAGAGATCTTAATTCATCTTTTAAACGTCCAGGAACTTTCTTATTCATATGTGGGATACCAATATATTCTCTTCCGGATACTTGTTAGCAGTGATGTACTGGCCATTGGGCATACCGGGACAAATCCCGGTGGGCCGCTGCAAAAAAATCCGTTTTTACCATCGGTAGGCCGGTGGGCCGTCCAAAAAATCCGTTTTTACCGGTGTTTTATTGGTGTGAGCAAAAACCCGGGCCTGTCCCGGCAGATAAGTCCAGGGCCGAGTAGCTTACCCAGTACACTCCTGCTTGTTAGTGTCATATAACTTGAGATCATCGTTCATTGTGCTGTACGATTCTTCTATTTCATCAAATATGCACAGTGTGGCGGACTACCTTCGTTACAAGGTGTCCGCTTTATTTTGTTGGTTATCGTTAACTAGAGGATGATCGACCTCGGTCTTATTGCCCGGATCGAGTAAATAATAATATAAATTATGAAACTTATAGATGGAATAAATAGAGATCTGAGCAGATATATAGAACAGAATAACACGAGCCCCCGTACATGAAATATAAAAATTTAATCAATTACATAAACAAACTGGGAAAATACATTACATCAGGAAGATACACTTCTTTTTGAAATAAATCATTTACTGAATTTCAACACAAATATACTTATGCAAATAACCGATCTGTTTTAAACGATAAAATTAGTTCATCATAGAATCGAGTGTAAAATCGAAGTCATTGCCCCTGCATAACAGCATAACCTGGTTAACGCTGGACCCTCCAAATTCACCGTTGCTGTTCTCTTTGTTCTTTCGCTTTTTCCCCTCCTGACTCTCTCTATCTAGCCTCTGTCGGCCCTCAACTTTGTGTGGGTAGGTGGATACGTGGATACGTAGGTGCGTGGATACGTAGGTGGGTGGATGAAGCTATTTCCCCTTTCAAAATAAACAGAGAAGCAACTTAAATCTTCTGTTAAATATCCTTCTGGGAGTAGAGCATTACTCCACTCTCGTTACGTCAGATATCGTCCTATCGGAATTCAAACAGATACCAAAGGCTATCTTTTCAGGCCAAATTGGACAGACCATAAACAAACCAAGTTTCAGAAGATTAATGTATTTCTAACGGCTATTTCATCACTGACTCACATTAACATCAAACGAGACATAGCGGTTTCAGTTCCCGTCTCAATTATACAAATGAATCAATGAAATTCACTTCATAGCTTAACTACATTAATTTCAGTGAATACTCAAGTCTTTATCATACATGAAATCATCTAAGACAACTTGTATCAAATAAGGTAATGCATGAATTATTAGAATACATGATTCCCAAAACAATCAAGACAATACATTCAAGCAATTCGTCAAACTCATATAAAGAAAATTATTGTACGAATTCAGACAAATGAACTCAAACAAATAGTTATACTCATATCAAGAAAATTGATCTACGAATTTAAACAAATAAATTCATGCAAATATGAACAAATAAATTCAAGCAAATAATTATATTGGTATCAACGAATATTTGAGATTGATGCAAATACCTTGTGCTTTCAAGCCTTGCTCACTTCTACCGCCAGAATTGTGTCCGTCAACTTTTCAGACATCTGTCCCTTGAATAATTATTTTTACGAGATAACTTCTTCTAAATTCAATCTCGGAGTCAAAAATATCTTCCTCTTGCAGGAATTTAGACTGACTAAATTTTCGATGGGGCATATTAAAACCATGAAATTTCGTGTGGGAAACACGCCCCTTATTTATCGTAGCCAATCAGATTAAACGGATCTACCGTATTTTATAAACATGCGATAAATTCGGTCAGCGAAACCCTCTTGATTTTTAAATAACCGATTCTGGAGAATTTCAAAAAGATAATGCAACTTCAACTAGCTAACAAATGGTTTCTGTACCCTCTCAACTCTGACATTTTCGATACCAAGATCGAAGTTAACCTTTTCCTTCCAATCTGTCTGACCGTTAAATAACGAATGTTTAATTAAGAATCAATTTCTCCCACAACAGGGACATTAAAACCATCACAGTCTAGCTATTTCATACGGTACCTTTCCTGAATTCTTCAAAAATGTAACACAAAAGTACCTTTTTAGACGTTATAGTCAATAGTCAGAGTGTTTTCAGATTAAAATATAGAATTGTTCTATAGTCGGTAGCGTTGTTTCATTAAACCTTTCAACGTTATTCGTGTACTCTATGGGATATATATTCTTTCGAAGGATATTCATTTGTATATTTTAAAAATGCTTTGTTTCTGTTGTACTGCCTCTGCAAGGTTTGTATTGTCTAAATTCACAGGCGGGTCAACGGTCGGACAGTCATCCCATGCGTCTTGTCTAAATTCTTTATCTGTTGCTCAGCGGGTTGACCCACTTAACGAAAGCTATCAACAAATCTAATCACTGTTTTCTCAGAATCTTTCTTAACATCTTTTTCGAGCCATTCAACCACAAAGTCCTTGCTAAAAGTTATATATATTTTTCGTCTATATTTGGAATAAATTTTACTTAATTTCTTGGATCATGTTTTACCAGCTCCTTGATATTGGTCTATAACTTTATTTCTATAAATATTTTTCTTGCAGATTTGGCACGTATTTGTTAATTTTAACTGTATCTCATCTTCATCAGTGAAGATCACAGGTTTAACACATTTTAACTCATCGTAGATCAGTTTTGAAATCACTCCGCACCAGTTTTAAAACATACGAATACAATCTGCAACTTTGTAAAGGAATTGTCTGTAACATTTATGAATTGGCCTTAGGTACAAACAAAACCCTGATGTAATGTGCTTAGATTCTTGCCTTGTTCAGCTTTGCTGTTGTACCTCCGAGACACCTTGTGTTTGGCACGAGTCTCTGACGTCCAGAGTGTATCTGACTGCTGCAGAGTACTATTATAATCTTGTGGAACGATGATACATTAAATATTACAATAAACAACATACAGAACTCTTAATTAAAGTTTTCTTACACTGTTACACAGTCTTTTGTGTTCTGAAAACTTTTCTTGTATATTTAAAATAATTTAAGCATTTTTTTACATATATATTTCTGTCCATGATGTCGATTTATTTGTGATGACTTTTATAAATATTTTATAATGGTATCTTCCATCAGTGTATCCGTTAGGGCCATCGCTTAAATTGAATCGAATCATCATGTCAACGTGTCTCAATTACTATAGTGTATCCGTTAGGGTCATCGCTTAAATCGAATCGAATCATCATGTCAACGTATCTCAATTACTGTATGTCATTTTGTTCATTCATACCTCCTAATTATGTTGAAGTAGGAAGACATATAAAAGGGACCTGTGAATTGTTTTCCTAATTGCTTTGGCATCGGCAAATTGAAATATCGAAGTCTTCATCATTTTTTTAAAAAATCGAAATATTCTCATCATATATATTTCACTACTAATTGTTTAGGTATGTGAAAAATAATATTATATTTAACTTTTGTTATAAATTTAAGAAAAAGCCCATCTACACTATCTGGTTTGTCAATCCCTGAAGTGAGTCATTTCTGGAGTTTTGGGTGCACCTGCCTGCCCCCAGATACAGAATTCGTTGTTCCTTCTTACGGTAGACTGGGAGGGTTGTTGCTTTGGATTCTTATGTCAAATGGTGTATCACTTTAGTTACATTACATGTTACAGTGTTCTCTAGAAATTTAAGGTGGACCACATGTTCATATTCAACATAATCATAAGCCATGTCAACTTAAGTCCTAGCACCAATTTGATATCATACTACTTAGACTTAGAACCAAGCAACCCAATCCATTGTCATACTTGAGTCAATAAATCGATTAAAGAGTGCAGATGTGCTCAGTTTTATATAAAAACATTTTGGTAAACCAAGACTTGTCCTGCGAACTTCTCTATCTGAACTATAGTGTTCATACCGACTGAGCTTCATAACTCGGTTACTCAGGTTGTGAATTATCATATTATATTTGTTGTAAAATGCATTTAATGGGGTCACATGAGAAAGAACACAGAAAGAGAGCTAGAGATTTAATTTGATTTTTGGGGGTCACGTGACTAAGTACACAGATAGAGAGAGAGAGAGAGAGAGAGATATGCTTATTTATTTTCTGTTGTGGTCAAGTGACTAAGCGCGCAAGCAGTGAGTGAGAGAGAGAGAGAGAGAGAGAGAGAGAGAGAGAGAGAGAGAGAGAGAGAGAGAGAGAGAGCTAGTGAATGCATCACAATATAGCAGTGTGACATTTTTTATGTTGTGAAGAAATTTCAACATATTTTTGCACTATACTCAATGTACAATTAAGAAAGTATAAATGTGATCTAGGAATCGAGTGTATATATACACACACACATACATACAAACATATATATATATATATATATATATATATATATATATATATATATATATATATATATATAATGACACCAAAATTTATAACTGCGCAAATACAAAACAGTTTCCCAACGTTTCGAGCTAAACAAGCTCTTCGTCAGTGGAAGAAACAATTTACTTCCACAAAACAAACGCTATACACAAAAGTCAAGAAGAATTCTTGACTCCTACATGTTTCAATGACAGATAAATAAACAAAGGCTAAACAATAGAAGAAAGAAAGAAGACAAAAGTAAAACACGATCTAAAACGGGCAAACTACATATATATTTATATTATGCTGCCATCTCCCTAACAAAGTTGTGTAAAAATATTCAAAGAAGTGTGTATTGTGCCTATCACGCAGACGACCAAAATGTTGTGACTTAATTCCAGCTATGAAATATCACTGTGGTCGAGGGACCTGGGGGAGTAATTTTGTTTTTAAAAAGATACGACTGGTCCAGAAATGTTATCGTGTAGGAGGTTTTAAATTTTTGATATTAAAAATATCGAGTGTTCCAGGATTCTCTACCCTCTAACTGCTATCGTTGCAGGTGCGTTAAGACAGACTAGTGTGTCGATAGAAATAAAGTAATAATAATATAAAAAAATTAAAAAAAGAAACAATTGAATAGTCAAACTGCACATCATGTACTTGAAATGAGAGTTAATTATTGCAATTAGTTCATTATTTAGTAAATGGCGGACATCATGGAATGATGCTGTCAATAACAAGCTCCATGTGGTCAAACCCTCCCAAGGCAAATGGCCTCCTTCCTACAGAACCATTCACAAGGACGAAGTAAACATTGCACGAATTAGAATTGGTCATACTTATATAATCCACTCTTACATATTAAAGGGTGAACATCCACCTGAGTGCGTTTCTTGCAACGAACCCTTTACCGTGAAGCACTTTCTGATAGATTGTTTCGATCTCCAACCTACACGCGATCGTTACTACAATGTTCAGCACACGAAGGAGCTTTTTGTCAATGACTCTTGTATTTTAAATTTCTTGATGGAAATTAAGATTTATTCTTAAAGATAGCTTGTGTGCAACCTGTTTCCCTTGAGTATTTTTAACCAACATATGTACTATCAATCACCCTAAATATCTGTTATTATCTAATTACCCTTTATATATACCATTTACATTACCCGTTGATCGGGAACTGGCATATATTATCGTCACCATCTCATTGTTTTTTGTTCTTTTTTTTTTACCGCTCGTTGATCGTGAACCACGTTTCAAACATAAATCAAATCACTTATCACATAGCCTGTTTTGTGGCGCTGTATAGCCTTACAGTGCTGGTGCGCCGAAAAACCCCAATCAATTAACCTGGGAAAGATGTGTCATCAATTTTCAATTGGAACTTGTCTCTGGCAATAATAATGTCATGGTTTGTTTAGGCTAGCTGAACTATCACTCGAACTATAATGGATAACTTTGTAGGCCAGTAAATCTACGGATGGGGTATCTTTAGCCAAGTACTCAGATGTAGACAGCAAATTTGTTGGTTTTATTAAGTGAAAATAGTGTACGAAAACCACATCAGATAGCTACCCCTGTATTTCTTGAGGACAAATTGCACCGAAACTTTACAGCATTTGTTTACAAATATTAGCATGTGCGCCTAAATCTCACACAGCCTGCGAGATAAAACGAGATCAAGCGAGAAAGCCATTTACGATTCAACATGGCTGCACAGACTTCAGCGGTGAAGTTTAGCGATATATACGAGTTAAAGGAGGAATTAGGAAAGTAAGTATATTCAGTTAAGCCTGAGAAAGATGTATTAGTTACTTCGATCCAACGATAAATAATACTTACACAAATCTGAGAGATTTTTGTTCGGATAATCGTTTTACGGTAAGGTACCTTGCAATCGACCCAGGTTGCCTCTCCTTTATCGGATGAAGCGATGTGAAAGGAATATACTACAGTGATGTTTGCAGGTTGAAATGGAAAATATCTTTGCGCTTATCATCAGATATATCTAAATTATTATTTTTTTTTGTTTATATTACATGGACAATGATTTTTATTTATACAGATGAACTGCAGTCATCGCCATTGCATCAGGATTCTGGTGATCGTATGTATCGATCAGGCAATAACACATTGGACTGATGTATTGCTGTAATGTATATGACTGCAATATTCAACCAGATGATACATGCCATAAAGGGAGCTAGGGCTCAGAGGTGTACAGATTGGTTTAAATTGAGAATTATAGAAATGTTATCCATTGTAGTCGGGTGGATAGAATCACCTGAACATAGTTAATCACCGGAACGGACTTGGAATTCGTCATGTGTGCAAGATGTTTGTACTCAATATTAACTTTTGTATTAGATGAAAATAGGGAAATAAATTTGGGGTATTGTTTGATATTTATGTTTTCTTCAGGGGACAGATGTGTTACTTCTAATTTTTGACCATCTTATTAGATCACTTACAAAGAGTCTCTTTATGTTCAAGAAAGTGCTTACTTTTTTCAGTTAAGTTTTCATGTCTACAAACACATTTATTATCATTTTTTTAATTGATCTTTATTAAGTCTTTTCTTAATTTGTTTGTTATCAGCAGGTGTATATTTGGCTTGAAAAGTAAAAAATTTGTTATCCATTTAAAATGTTTGGTTTTTAAATTGACTGCATACCCTTTTTTGTTCAGATCTATGATTATATAGCCTAATGCAAATATTAATATTGAGTACAAACATCTGGCACATATTCCAAGTCCATTCCAGTAATTACCTCTGTTCTGGTGATTCTTTTCACTGATTAAAGTCAGCATTAGGGGTGAAACGATACACCTCTGCCACGTATCGATATGATTCTCGATTCACAGCCAACGATATGATACATTATCAATGCACATATCAACTTGATGGTCTTTTCATTTTTAGAAGGTCTGTCAATGGTAGGGTGGTGCCATTTTTTAAATGTTGACATATTGAGTGTATTTCCATTATGCAGATTATAAGCAAACATAGACTTATCATCTGTTCATATACCATTCTCATCCTTGACAAAATTAAAAAAAAAAAAAAAAAAAAAAAAAATACTTCCATACAGACTACCTGTTAGCTGTTAGTGATTTTAGTTCAACCTTTTAGGCCATTTCAGGCTGCTTCATTCAATCAGATGCATGACTCATCCTGGTCACCACGCCCTTTGTTTTGCATTGAATTAATGTTTTTAAAACATCTTATTACCAATTTCATGTCTTCACTTAAGTTTTGAAGGCATTACTGTGTTATCTTCAAAAAGGAAGAAAATTCAGTTTCCTTGTGCAATGAAAATCTTATCTAGAACAAGTCAGAGTGTGGGAGCGGAGATGACTAAGAACCAAATCTTTCACATTTTACTTCCTAAAGATGCAAAACAACTGCTGGGGCCACAGGCACTTGTTTCTGTCAACAAAAAAGGAAATTATTGACAACACCCACTCACCTTCTACAAATTGACATAGTGGCTATAACTCGTGCGGTTTGAAATCTGCCCCCTTCCTGATTCTGTGCTAAAAAATTTTTTTATCCCATCGGCACGTTCGGTCGCTCATTACCTATAGCAATTTAAAAGGAGACATTCCAAACTTATTCCCATGTACAATTTAAGTACTTTATAGATTATTTAATCGTCACTTTTGTGTGAAGTTTCTGTGTTGCTTTGTATCTATTTGGATAGAGTTTGGATGCCAATATTTCCTGTATGTAACGCAGTGAACACGCTACAATTAGTTATGATTAGTGGTTATTGTTTTACCCTGGACTTGAACAAACAATAACCACTAATCAGAATTGCATGTAACATATTTCACTGCATGACAGACTGGAAGTGTAGCCTTCAATTTGATCGAAGTAAACAAGATGCGATGCAACAGAAATTTCGTGTGAAAGTGGTTATTAAATTATCAGTAAAGTACTTAAATCATACATGGGGAACAAATCTGCAATGTCTTCTTTCTGTTGATATATGTTATCATTGGCTGAAGATTCAGACGGGATAAACTAATTAGCATGGAATTGGGGCAGGGGAAGGAAGCAGATTTCGAAGCATGGGAGTTAGTCACCTTGTGTTAATTTGTAGAAGGCGAGTGGGTGTTGTCATCTATTGTTTTTTTTTTTACTGACAGAAATGAGTGCATGTACTTGCTACGGCTGTCTCATATGAATTCTCAATTTAAAGAATGAAAAGGCAAATGACTAATAATTATTCATGACTGCTGAAGATTAAAGTAACTTGTATAGTTTAAGTATCGTTTTCTATCGATATGGGTATCGATATAGAAAAAGTATAGATATATTGATTAATCGTTTCACCCCTAGTCAGCATCTGACCCATCATGACTCACACCCAACCTTAATATCGGAAAGTAATTAAGCCTATATTACAAACATACTGGTCATGTAGGTGTGTTGTGCCGACTATTGTTGCTATATGTGTCATTTTGGAGAATTTGATTACAAATACCTTTAAATGGCAATTATTCAGTTTATTTTGCTTTCTCAGTGATCAATATTTCTTTGAGATCATTATATAACTGCCCCAGGAATACATGCAAAAAAACCAGTGTTATAGTATGAGGACATTTTTAGATGAGGCTAACCAAGAGGTATGATCCAGTGTAAACCAGATTGAATGTCTTGCTGTGATGTGTCAATGAAAACGCTGCATTTTTGACTTTTTTTAATTATACCTGCACTGGTAATGTTTAGACCCAAAATACACTTTTCTTGACCCATTGTAGAACCCAACCCCCATTCTAGAAGTCCATTGCAATAAATAATTTTCATCTGGAAGTTTTGTGATGGCATCTAAGATGTAGATCACTCATCAATCAGGAATGAACAGACTTTGGATAAACTATATGGGTATTAAATTCTAGAACAACAATTAATATTTTAATTAAGATCAATAAATGTGCCTACATGACCATTTTGACATTCACAGTCTAGCTCAGAATGATATAATCACTTTATACCTTACAAATTTAAAACGATACTTTCCTCTGTATGTGCAAAACTTGTGTAATTTGGAAAAATGTCATCAACAGTGAGTACATTGTTAAATCCATGCTAATTTTTGGAGATGGAGCACCCTAATGTACATGAGGAAGTGTAGTGGCATGATGCAGACTCTTGGGCAGGTAAAAAAAAAAAGGCAAATATATATGGAAGATATCCACTGGTACAAGGGCTACAATTAAGATAAAGTGGAGACAAAACCTTGGTGATTCTCTGAATCTTAAAAATGTCCTGTAAGTAGCATCTTCATTGTGTTGTCTCTTTTTTTAGCATGCCAAACATAATGCAGTCTAAGTAAAAGTTGTTTTTTTTCTTATTTGATTCATTTTTGGATGGTATTGGAGGTGCAAGCAAAGTAACATTAGAAAATTATGCAACTTAGACCTTAATGCAATGAGACAAAAATAATTCTTAAAAATATAAATACAAAAGTAGAAAAGAAATTAATATATAAATAAGACAATTTGTTAATTTCAAAACCTGATTAAATTGATTAATTTTAACATTATGAAGAAAAAAAATCGGCCATTATTTAAAAATATTTTGTCAATATTTAATTTACTTTTTGGGAGCCATGGTGGCTCAGTTGGTAGAACTTCAGACTCGTAATCCAAGGGTTGTGGGTTTGATACCTGCCCAGGCCAGCCTTGATCCGCTGCCTTGGTGTGTCCTTATGAAAAGCACTTAGCTCCCATTTCCTCAGCATGATATAGTCAATAATGTGTTAAAAGTGCTCTGAAAAAACCCCAACAAATGAACTCGACAGTTTTTCTTTGTGGATATTTATTTAAATTTGTTACTTAGTAATATGAATCTAATAAGGTCACTTTTTTTACCTACCTGTGCATAAAAATCGGCATGACACTGCCAAAATAGCATGAATTTAACACTGTATTCACCATTGACAACAAAAATTTCCAAATTACAGAAGTTTGCACAGACAGTGGAAGGTATGACTTGAAATTTTTATGTATGAAGGGTTTCAATAGTTTTTAGCTAGATCCTAATTATACACATATCGGCCACAAAAAAAACCCCCAACCATTCTGCGTTTTTAAAATTTAAAACTGGGGGTCATAACAGAAGATGTAGTCTTCCTTTGATTTGAATATGTAGTCATCTTTAAAGAAAACAGCAAACAAAGGTATTTTATCTTAACAAAAGATGAACTGAACAATTAAAATTAGATCTGCAAGATCCAACTCAATGTTATACAGTCTGAATCATGGTATATGTGGGTGGAACACTTATCCTGTTTGACCACAGGTATTCACAATTTGATAGTAGAAGTAGGGTATGGGGAATGTCATTATAATATATATTTCAGTGCAAACAAATGTTCCTACTCATCCATGATATTAGTAGTGTCAGTTTAGAGGGTGTAGGAGTTGCATTCATATGGCAAAAAAAGAACCGTCCTGATTTATCTGGTGAAATCAAAAGGTAATTTCTATTGATATTTTAACTAGAGCTACATGTACATCCATTGTGTGCCAGATCAAATTGCCAACCCTTTATGACATCCTGTACCACCCTCCTTGTACCATGTTCCAGGGGTCATTACCTGACACTTGTTACATATATTATGTATCCTTTTGCTAAGATTACATGTGTACAATTTAGTCACTTGAACTGCAATTTTTGTATATTAGACCTTTGATCCTCTCTCACGGATTTGATGGGAGGGGCCCAAAAACTGTACATCTCATGCAATTGGTTATGATATGGGCAGCTGATGTAACTAGCTTAGTGAATTTGCATTCACCAGTTTAGAAGGAGATATAATTACAGACAGATGGATGGATGGATACATAGATGCACAGTCTGACAGACAGAGGGCATCACATATCCCTTGTCTAAAGCATGCGGAACATTCAAGATATTATGTAGCTTTTGTGTATAATGCTTTGATGCCGTCATGAAGCAGACCACAAATAAAATATAATTGATTATAAAAGATGTTACAGATCTTTACTGTAATCTGAGATTAAAATGAACTGAAGAGAGTTGATCATCTTGTCAGGATATTCATATAGTGAGATAAAGATGCTGGTATTTCCTTTCTGGTAGCAAATTGTTGTCATCAGCACTTTAAGGATGACAGCTTATGAAATGTGGCATATTTAACCAACTTAATAGTAGAAGGAAGGAGGAAGTTGCACATGCCTACTTTAGGTCTTGCTTCAAGAGGGTTTTAAAATATACATTGTTAGTTCTCTTATTTTATAAATCTCCAAATATGGTAAAATTTAGAACTTGGGAGTCTGTGCTTCCAAACACTTAGACCCATTGTGATAGCATACCTGTTTCATTATTCCCGTACCATGGCAAGAAGGTCAAGGTCACTGTGACTGAAAGAAGAAAAATGGTTTCTGCACAATAACATTAGTTCTACATCACAAACCTGGACTTTGTGTATGGCTTTTACATGTGGCAAGGAAAAAGTCTATAGATTTTGGGGTCCAAAGGTCAAGGCCACTGTGACTGAAAGTAGAAAATTGGGTTTCTCAACAAAATTGCAAGTTACCTACATAGAGGACCATTAAACACAGGCAGGTATATAATATGCTGTTCACAGTAGTCTTGTTGCATCCAATAGACATACAGCTCTACCTGAAATTGTGAGGGGATTCATCTTGATGAGTACTACACTCGTCATAAAAGTAGGTCACTGTGACCCATATTTCACACTTAACTGACATTGGTTACATTTTGTGTTTTTAACTGTTCATGCTAGAATCATTAAACAAGATGATATCTTACATGTCTATTAATATCACACCTGTACAAAATAGGTCACTGACCTACATTTCACATTTTACTGGCTTGTGGTAGGTTAAGTTTTTGCATTTAGCTCATGCCCACATATTTTTTTGCATGCTGTGTACATACTACAGTGATGCCAACCATTCCAGATTTTGTGGTATTGTGATGAATTTTTATTGAGAATTCTGCTGTCTGAATTACTGTAGAGCGGAGTCAGGTCTCCTCTGACCATTGGGGCAATCCGGACACTTTCTAACTTAACCATTGTACGTTTTGGTTGATATGCAAATACTTCCCGTCATGCATTTTAAATATAAGTGTAGACTTCCTCATTCCAACTATGGATCGTCTGCTTTAGAATGGGGGAAAATTCACTGTGCTATCTCCACAGTTATTGGATAACTCAGTAGATTTGTATGTTATTACTCGTGTGCTTATATGTAGTGAGTAAATATTTAACCAACCATCTCAAAGCATTTGACTATTATACCCACTAATGACATCATGTGATGTGTTCATATGGCATCAGCTAATGGCATGTATTAAAACAAGCACTTTTTGTGTGAATTTTTACACTACAAGAAATTCACACAATCGTCTCTTCTTGGATATTAACTTGGAAATAGAATGCAAAGCTATCAGAAGCACATGATATGACCTGAACAACAATTTAAGATTTTTCTGTAAGGAATCAGATGTTAGTAATGTTATGCATTTATGCATTGCCTAATTAACTCTCCATTTTGGGGCAGGATTTTGTGAAAGTAAATGATATACACAAACACATGGTTTTAATCCCCACGACAACAAATAAAATAAAAATTGTACAGAACATCTTAATAACGGAACAGATGTAACTAACTCTACTGATTATTACATTGTTTTAATGTCATTTATGTTCTCAATTTTAAAGAAATACTACAAATGCCCGATGTTACCCGACATCATGTTTGGTTTCACATGAAACCGCCCGATCAGACACACCTACAGGATAAATCCAAGGGGGTGAAAAATCGTGTGATCAATGTTGATAAACATTTGATACACTTCCGATCATAAGTGGAACCTCCCAACATCTGCTTCAAAAATTGTCACTACTCATGTACCTCAAGTACATGTATATACAGATAAAATGTGTAAATGGCTTAGATGTCCGAATATACCACAGACCCTGCTCTGTATTGATGAAATTCCAGAACATAACATTTTTAAGGGATACAATTTTGGACATGAATTTTCTGTGTGGACACATGTAGGGTGAACAGTGTTTTAGTACCAACTTGATTGATTGGTACATAGAATATGGTTTCTGAATATAAAAAAACCCCAAGAAAAACCAGTGGTTATACTGTAAATATGTGTAAATGGTGGTAGAGTTCAAGAGAAAAGAAAGATGCAGATAATTCATGAGGAAAACTAATGTTTATGGTTATTGTTTTGTACAAAAATGTTGAAAGAATTCAAGGTACTCGAATTGGGGGATGCAGTGATCTCCCCATAAATTTTTGATTGTGTCAGGGTAAGCACACGTTAGCATCATGAAATTTTTAAAAAATGAGCGTTATCATCATAAAAGAGAAACAATTTATATCAATGATATGTAAGAGAAGTACATATATTTACATAGTATTTTTTAGTTCCCTAAGTTATAACATGATTTAATTTCAAACTCTTTTGTCTTTGAATTTAAATAAATGATATCCTTTGTTTCTTCACTTCCCATATATTTTGATTGCCACATTAAAATTAAAGTCTTTTGGGCAAAGTCCTTCTGTACTAATTGTCATAAGGTAATTCAGCAACCTCTGTGTTAACCTGTTCCTTGAACACACTCCTGATTCTATTCACCACAGAGAATGACCTTTCACAGTCTGTACAAAATGGAACATATAAATTTATTAATGGATGTACAAAAAAAATACAAAACTACCTGAATCCTGAGTTAATTACCAGGGGCAAATTCTTCAGGAGTCAAGACAGTGATGTGTTGTCAAATAATCATGACAGTATAACTAAGATAATACATATTCCTTTCCATTAGGAACAATAGATTAATGTATTTGTCATTCTTTAATTTCATTTATTCATTTAATATATTTCAAATATAAATTAAGGAATAATTCAACGCTTTTTATTTACACGTTTTCAAAACAGGTAAAATTGGAAGATACAAATTGCTCCTTTTCTTACTTGCATAGAGAGATAAAAGAAATGAGAAATTAAGTTAAAATCTACTGATGAAAATATTTTACTATGTAAATATAAGATGGATAAAATGTAACTTTCATTCCTTGTCACATTTTCTAGAAAATAATAAGAACGACAACAATCACAGCTACAACTACTGCTACTACTATGAAAACAAAAATATTATATTCTAATAGTACCCAAGGAATTGCTCCCCCCCCCCCCCCAATCTCACCTCTTGATACTTCAGGAGATCTGAACCAAACTTAGCAAAATGGAAACTTATCATATGATCCAGCAAATTCCACCCAAGGATATGAAGTCTTCCATCCATTCAGTGTTGAACCTTGCCCTTCATTTCTTAAGCTCGCTCTTTGGGAGAAATCACGCTATCAGAATTGGAATCACCATTTTTGAAGGTGGTATGTCCATTTTTCACAAGAATTTGCTTAAATTAAAACGTAATATGTGTAACTTTTTTAGCTGGTAGTGGAAATGACTGAAATATACATGTATATATATATCACGCTACCAGCAGACTCCATCATAACTGACTGATCATGTGACTATGTCACTAAAGATGAACCCCACATCAAAGGTCACACACTGGCAGTCAGGTCAGCCAGGTACAAAAGATAACCACTAAGTGAATGAGTAACTTTAATGGATTATCTTAATTAAATGCCCAAGACAAGGTAAGAACAGGTGCCATTTGAGTAATTGGGCTTTGAATTAGGTGACAGGATGTTTATGTCACAGATTAATTTGATAAGGATAGTGGAAAACATACAAGCATAGCGGCACAAGCGGATAGCGTAGTAGCGGTTTCTAGAGCATAGCAGGCTGAAATGATAGTGTAGCGGGATTGCTACAATAAAAGGCCCTGGGGAGATCACTGTAATGGATACAACATTTATTCACACTAGACTGGACTGTAATTGTTACTGACTGCATACAGGTATGTGAACGCTCCAAGGAAACTGCAGTATGATTAGATGGAAGTTTGATACTGTTAATGAATGTGTTAGGCCTTTTAAAAATATGTGTGTATCCAGTTTCATACTAAAAAGTTGGATCGTTAGAATACATTAAAAAAAATTAAAATTTTCTCCCCTCCATTTACCAAAGGTGAACCAAGATAGCATGACCTGATTTTATTCTTTTGAGAAAAGACCTTGTAAATTCGAAGCTCACCAAGATTAGTAAACAGCCTGCAGTAGTAGCCATTATTTAACCATGCTTCCAGTCAATGCCCAATAGGCATTATAAAATATTGGGAGAAATAGTGTCTTAATGAGTGTGATGTCTACAGGGCTAGATGGGAGGGGAAATGCTTGTGAGAGCCCCCCCCCCATAGATGAATGCGAAGCAACTGGAACATTTCCTAGAGTGTGTTTTCTTTACAGTTAGATGGTTAAAATTATGCCCTAGATAACATTTAAAATGTATGAGCTACTGTGATGGATTCATCCCCTGGGGCCCCATCATTGGTTCCATTCCCCAGGCCCTTCGCATACTTTTTTGCGCCCCCCCCCCCCCCCATGATATTTATGAATTTGCCCCTGGTCTAATACAAACCAAACCAAATTATGTTCAGACTGGTCACAACATGCAGGAAATTCATAAATCCTCTTTCTTTTTTCTTGTTTTATGGTCAGAAATGTTAATTGAGTCAACAGGCAAAAATTAGGGTTTTCCATTAAACTGGAAGTAAAGCTGTTTTTCTGTTTGACCACATCCATTCTGGACAGGCTGCCTAGATTTTACAAAAATTGATGTTTGCATTTCTGATCAGCATTCTCATGGGTTGACATTGCTGTTACTGTACTATTTAGACCATGAAACTTGGTGAGCGGAGGCATCATGATAATCACTACTCCCTCATTGCAAAAGTAGGTCATTAAGACCCATATCATTGACTTGGGTTTAATTTTGTATTTGATATTCATTTCTTAGGAACTGTTCATGTTAGAATCACGAAATTGCCAAGAGCTCTGACATACATGTAGCTCTCAATATTGGGAGTCCCTGCATCCAAGGCATCCAGTTTCTGGTCCTGGACTAACGTTGTTGATACATGTATTAACAGTGTGTACTGGACCCTCAGTGTTTGGAGAAATGTTGCCCTTCACTTCCATTCTCAAAATTCTACAGAGAGCTACATGTATGAATTCAACCTAGTACCATGACATCTATTTCTAAACGACAAAATATGAGTCACTTAGGTGACTTTATAGACGAGTTTCACTGTATTTGACCAACTTGTTGCTTGCTATAATCATTCACATAACTTGCAATACATTCCATTTGCATACTGGTAACTTATAACAGATTGTATTTTTCTTTGTCCTTAAAAATAATGACAGGTGTGGGTGGATATTGATTTGGAGTGTTTTATCTGTTAGATACCATACCATATGTACAGTTGTACAGTTTCACAAATAGCTGGGTGAACCTTGTGTACCCGGTTCTTTTCTTACACAATGTCTGGACTATTTCATAAACAATAAATTAAACTGAATTACCTTGACCCGTGTTTGTGCAAGCTATTTTAATAAGTTCATTGTAAAATAAAATGACATTTATCCCAATAATTTTTGTTTGGATAACTGGTAAATGTATACAGGTAAAGTTGCGTCTTCAGATGACCCTTCTTTGGTCAGTATGATCGAAAAGTCTGGAGAACGGGTGCCTAACATAATGTTTTACTGTTGTTTGGTTTGATTTAATAGGTAAAGAGGTTAATTAACCCATTAATGTTGCTTGCAGTGTTAAAATAGTAATGGCCTTTACATTATAGTCTTATCAGATGCAGTGTCACAGACTCAGTGGGTTGGTGGTTTGAACTCTGCCTAAACCAGCCTGGGTTGGCTGTTGTGATGTGTCTATGGGCAATGCACTGTACTCTATTTCCTTGGCTCTGAATAGTGTTTCATGTGCTTATGTGCTGCTAAACACTAATCCGCCAACCTACATTTTAGTCTTGTTAATCCATCCATTGTATGATTAAATGTAGCTTTAGTACCACATGATGAGTGGCATTCATTTAATAGAATTCTTTTAGAGTCAAGTCATTTTTTTTCTCGTGTTCACTGTACTTGTACAGGGTTGATTAAAAAATTGTCATCTACTTGTCCAGGACAAGTTGTTTCAGAAAATTCACTTGTCCCACATACCTTTGCACTTGTTGCCAAATTTCAGTCTCTTGCCTAGATTCAACTAGATGTATACACTTTAATCCATATAAAAAAAGAAAAGAAATAATGTGCAACATATTTATTTCTTCAGAGGGTTAAATTTTTCAGTTTTCCATTGTCAAGGTATCTTATATACACTGTTTGTTGCTCTGATATGATAGCATCAGTACTTCCATAGGCAAGAATGAAAAGGAATTTACTGGAATTCAGACTTTCCCTAACTTCTTCTCAAGACTTACTCAATCGACAGAATAAAATCTCTTGCCCTGAGTCTGTTCTTATAACCTACGCCAAATTCAACATCGTTCTTCTCCTGGAGCACACACAGCATTTGCATATCAGAAAATGGTTTTCCTTATTTGGCTAGGGTGTATGCTGTGTTAAAGACAGCTCTCATTTTATTTAAAAATTTTCCATTTCATTCTCATTTGGTTTTAAAATGGCCTTTCCTAGTGGAGTGTCTGCAACTCAAACTTAGGATTTTCTGCACTTGCTGGCTAGTGTCATGCATATACTGTGCTCACTAGTGTCGTGCATATAATGTGCTCACTAGTGTCAAGCATATACTGTGCTCACTAGTGTCAAGCATATACTGTGCTCACTAGTGTCAAGCATATACTGTGCTGGCTAGTGTCATGCATATACTGTGCTGGCTAATGTCAGGCATATACTGTGCTGGCTTGTGTCATGCATATACTGTGCTGGCTAGTGTCATGCATATACTGTGCTGGCTAATGTCATGCATATACTGTGCTGGCTAGTGTCATGCATATACTGTGCTGGCTAATGTCAAGCATATACTGTGCTGCATTGGCATTATGAGGTTCAAAACTGTCATGATATTTGCTTAATTAAATCCTGAATTTGTCAGTTCCATTGACAAATACACTGGTTGAATTTTCAGCTTGTGCTAGGATATTGTTTGCAATAATTGCAAAACCTCTTTCCTTCAGAGTCAATGAATTCAAGCCATGGATAATTATCAACCTGATGTGGCTAAAAATTATTCTGTCTCTTAGTTGTGTCATATTTGATATCATTTGCTGCCACAGAGTCTGGCTTATGTCTCTTTGGAGACTCAAACTCGGTGATAGCCTTGCATTTTATTCCTCCACTTTCACATGAATTTTTCAGCTCTAAATCTTCCTTACAACCTTTCTTGTGAAAATAATTTAGTAAACTCATTTTATCCAAATAGAAATGATCATCTCATTTGACAATTACTTCTAAAGTGATCATAAGCTACATTTTGTTGTTGAAATGTAAACACAGACTGCTCCGTAATTAGCATAATTGTTTTGCTTCAAATGCAATATCACAGGTGGAAGTTGATCCACTGTATAATCAATGAAAAAATATGAAAGAATCATTTTTGTGATTTAATCAGTTCATAAAGGAAACCAACACCTATGTTGGTAAAGTGCCTTTCATTAATAAAACTTATTCAGCTCCAGCACTGTTATCAGTAGAACTGCTGCTATGCCCCAGCTGCACTAAGCTGTGTCTAGCTGCTTGTGCCCCAGAGAGTTTGTACCTATTTAGAAAATTTTGTAAACATCATGCACATGTATTCATTCTTACCTTAATTTCCCTTCTTATACCCAATAAAAATCCATGAAATTTTCACCAATTGTTCCAAATAAATTTGTCTACACAGTCATGTATTTTTTAAGCTATTTGTCCACTTAAATCATCGATTTGGACAGACCGAAGATGATCGTTCCAGTTTACAGATCCGCAAGAACTGTATCATCGTCGCCATCAGCATCCTCTTCTTCTGACGATTGAATCTCAGAAACTTCTATGTACGAGTCTAAAGCTCGTAAAATATCAAACTGCCGAACATCTTTCCTCTGCTTGCTCAATATTTTTGAGATCAAACCCGAATAATTCCTCGTTTTCGCTCTCACCAAATATCACTCTTAAGTCCGCCATTGTTTACAATTTTTCATGAATGAAACACGTGTAGTAAAACTGCTCTCAACTAGTAACCTTGGCTTATGAATAATTCAAATTTACACAAACAAAAGTAAAATCATTTCTGATTGGTTTAATATCGTTAGATTCTTGGATAAACCCCAATTGTAACCAATCAGAGATGTTGTTACTAACACACATTCACCACGACTGTAGACGGGATTGGCCATTGAATGCAGTAAACAAACCATGACTACAGGCGGGATCGGCCATTGAAAGCAGAAAACGGATCACGCCTATAGGTGGGATCGGGGCCGAATGAGTTAATTGCATTGACTCGCTGGATTCGCTCTCGAGTATTTGAGTTGAGTAAACACAACATAACATAGTCACTTAAAACGCTGCAAATTAATCAAACCAGATTTATTTTCTTTGAAGTCATTTCGCAACTTCGAGGTCAAATCTACAGATCATACCTCAAATGTATGCCGACAGCTGCCATTTCAACAAAATTGGCTATTTATGAAACAAGGATTGACAGAAATATTGAGAATGCATCGAACTATTTTTCCATTCATGACTTCCCAGTCAATCATAGTCAATCCAGTTGTAGAAAATAGCTGATGTGATCGGAATATATTGTGGTTTCTGTACATTACTGCATCAGCATACATTTGAGGCGTATATTTGTCTTGCAGAAATACCCGAGTTATTCCAAATGGTTTGAAGAGTTTTGATTGGCCGATAATGTGGTTGCTTAGCCCAATATGCAGTCAAGCAGTAATAAAACGTGCACATGCGACAGTTATCAATGACCACTTATGGTAGGTGTGATATGTCATAGGATTTTCATGAATAAATGGAAATAGATTCAAGCATTCAGGATGATCAGAGGGCATGAGTGGCCAGATAAAGGTTAATAAAGTGATCAAAGCATGAAAACGAGTGCATGCTTCTATATTGTGAAATCAATGTGCAAAATGATGGTCTTGCAAGTACACAGTAAGCTATCATAATTGCCTATTTTTTCTATAAAAGTTTGTGGAGCACAAGTACTAGTTAAAGTCTCCATTAGGTCTTTCCAATCTTGGAGAAATTTCCACACATATTACCCCATATTACTTTTCCTCTAATAGTAAATTTGAGTGACTTAAATGGCTTGTTATTGTACACCCTCCCGTCTAAGCTATTCACATATTGGCTAATTTTAAGCCTTGTGATTAAAGGCCCTCTACCCACCCCCATCCCAACCCTCTCCTCAACCTGGACCATATCCTGGGGTCATTACATACAGCTCTCCCTTATTATACCATGGTAGTTGGGGGCCATAATCGCTGACTACATTTTGTACCAAATCATAGTATGGGTGGGAATTATCGAATTTTATCAAATAATAATATTTTAAAAAAGAAAATAAAGATATGGTAGTAAGCTTCATGTTGTTTTCTTTGAACCCATATTATCATAAATTTGATAAACCAGTTCAAATACAGTGGTTTAATTTGGTTGTGAGGTTCATAGCGGCACAAGGTTATATCTGGAATCAAGTTAACAAAGCAAGTTATAAGGCGGGAGAACTGTTTTATGTATTATATTTCTTCCTGCTGTGACTTAGTGTACAGTATAAAGTCTTGTAAAAAAAATTATATGCAAATGTAACCAGGGCTAGAATTTAACACAAATTTCCTTGTAGCCAGAAGGACTAGTTGATTGAGAAATTTACTAGTCCTGTTCAATCTTCACTAGTCCTTCCCACAAAACAATGTAAGACACACATCTAGATTAACAACTCTGTTATTTCTTAAATATCACAATAATTCATAATTCAGACGTACAAATCTTGCTTTAGAAAACCACCAAGTTACTTGAAGATAATCACTACACGCACAAGTTCACAAGAAAAACAATGACTGATTCTCCAGAAATTAACTACAAAAAAAACATAATTCAGTAAACATTTTTAAATGCGTTGTCATCTGGAAAAAAACCAAATAACTTAATAAGAGAAAAAGACAAACACCTCGTTCAGACTGGTCATTACGTATCATAACTCCACATACAGACAATTTAAGGCAGTACCCATTGTGCTACAGTGAAAGTAGGGTGAAAAGATATCTCATGCTAGTAATATAGGCATTGTGCATGTTTTCACAACAGATGCGAACCTTTGAAAAAATATGTGCCTCGATGGCAGTAATCCTGTAAAGACAGAATGGTTAATCATAATAGGGATTTTGATGACCATGGGACAGAATGGCAGTTTGACAAGTTCATAATTTTGGTTTACAGTCTTTTAGTCCAAGTTCCCTATGACCTTTACTGCCCCATTTGAGATATTTTCTGACATTTATGTTGGGGAGTGAGGTTAGAGCTCATTGACTGTCGAAAAGTTGGCATTCGCCAAAACTGCTTGGTGTTGGCATAGGGTAGCCACTTACTACCAGGCCTGGCAAACTTAAACGACCTTACATTGAGCCCCTACCTTCATCAAATCGATATGAAGATGATCTTCTTAGAAATTGCGAGTATAATGTTCATTATGTCTTTAATTTGTTGATAGATTCGTCTAGGGTTGCCATATGTCCTCTTTTTTCTGGACATGTCTTCCTTTTCGGTCATTAAATCTCCTCTTTGTCTCATATATATATATATATATATATATATATGTGTATAAAATAGTGTCCTTTTTTTGAAAGTTCAAATATGGTAACCTTAATTCATCAGGCAGAGAGCACATGTCAACATGATTTTTGTTAATATCATATGACTACCATTTGACATGCTCTCTTTGTTATGAATCTGTCTTTTTCTGGTTGCTGCAACAGTGACAGGTTTCTGGTGGTGGTTCTCAGGATAAATATGTTGAAAATTATGTGTCGTTTCGTTTTCAAAAAAAAACATTACATGACTTTCATTTAATATTTTAACATTTTTCGTGCAATATTGGAAAGGGGTTCTTGTTGGTATCACATGACTAATGGATCTCTGATGTCATGGATATGTAGGTTGTGAGATTTGCATAATCATGTGACTAGCAATGCAAATGGTGAGAACCAGGTATTATTTTGTCAACGCGATAGTTTTGTCTGTCAACAAATTAAAGACATAACAAATGTTATACTTGCAATTCTTGAGAAGATAAATCATCTTCCTATCAATTTTAGTAGGTAGGACTCGATGTAAGGTTCTTTAAGTTTGCTAGGCCAATATTAAGCAGCTATCTTATGCCTACACCACATGGTTTTGGCGAATTTAAGCTTTTCAATAGGTAATGCGCTCTGACCTCATACCCCAACATTAATGTAAAAATATCTATAAAAAAAAAGGATAGGAAAGGTTAGAGGAAACTCAGACTAACAGTCTTTGACAATCAACTTTACCTTATAAATCTTGCAAAACTTGTAGATTTAAACAGCCTTGTTTTGAAATACAATCAGTAAAATTCTCATTTGTTCTAACTTTCTAGGGGAGCAATTGAACCATGGGAATTTACTTGATTAGCTCTGAGAGAACTTGGACATTGTTTGATCATTCAGATTTTTGAAAATTACGTATGATAGCATAAATAAATGCTGACTGGTGACATCTGAAACTTTACTGGCCATCGGACTATAAAATTATGAAAACTACTAGTTTGCCAGGAAATTTACTAGCCTTGGGCTAGTGGAATACCACTAATTTCGAGCCCTGGTAACTGTAATAAAAACTTCAATCCATTTTACAATTTTACCATCTCCCATCAGATAATATATATATATATATATATATATATATATATATATATATATATATATATATATATATATATTATGTCAGCACATACTTCCCTTCTCTCTGCATTACTCCTGCACCTAAGTTCTGCCCATTGTTGGGGACATGGCAACAAATTTTGGTTCATATTCCCATAACCAGTTCACTTCATGTTTGGAATATCACACACTGACCTTATTGATTTTACTACTTCTACCATGGGGCAGGTCCTTGGGTGGAGCCATGGCATCAGTATGTGGATACATTTTGGTTAAAGATTTTGTTCCATCTCATATTTTGAATAAATTTGTATCCAATTCACTACAAATCTGGAATATTCTATGATACCAAGTACCACTTTCTTCTGATACTGGGTTGTCCCATGGGCTATGTCAGGAAGTGGATACCTTTCATTTTTTTTAACAATTATAATATTTAAATAATCCTTCACCTAATTCATTTCATAGTTAGATTATTATGTGATACCATACATTTCTTTCTTCTTATAACACTTTAGTAGCCTTGGGTTTATGTTCCAAGGTGGGGCCATAGGGCCAAGAAGTAGGACACTTGGGGCTTAGTTTTATTATTATTCATAGCTCTGGTAGTCATAGACCAGAAGAACTTGTGGCATGGTCTGTTGTCTGCCTGTTTGTTAGCACAAGTTTGCTATCGCTACTCCTCCTAAATTACTTGGAGGATTGCCATGAAACTTTACACACACATTCATTCCATGGTCTCGTTTGTCCTAAATGAAAATGGTGCTGCTCGGACATCCTATATGGCTGCCACAGGGGCCATCTTGAACATATTTTTATTGCTTTTCCTCCTGAATGGATGGTCATAACAACATGGGGGTTTTCACTAAAAGACTTCTTATGATGTCTGTTTGGGCCTAAATAAAAATGGTGTTGATCTGACGTCCAGTATGGCTGCTATGGTATCCATCTTGAAAATCTTGTTATTGCTACTCCTCCTGAACAGAATGTCATATTGGAGTTTTCACCAGACTTGTTATGATGTCTAGTTGGTCGTAAATGAAAATGGTGCTGATCTGATGTTCAATATGACCGCCAAAGTGGCCATCGTGTTATCACTACTCCTCCTTAGTGGATGGTCATATCAACATGGGGTTTTCGCTAAAAAACTTCTTATGAAGTCTAGTTGGTCCTGAATTTCCTGAATCAAAATAGTGCCAATCTGACGTCCAATATGGCCGCTATAATGGCCATCTTGAAAATCTTGTTATCACTACTTCTCCTGAACGAAAAGTAATATTGCCATGGGGTTTTCACCAGAAGACTTATGATGTCTAGTTGGTCCTAACTGAAATAGGTGTGGCTTACAGAACTAATATGGCTGCTACCATTGCCATCTTGAAAATCTTGTTATTGCTACTCCTCCTGAATGGATGATCATATCAAAATGGCATCTTTACTGAACGACTTCTTATCATGTCTAGTTGGTCCTAAATGAATATGGTGTTGCTCAGGCATCCAATATGGCTGCAACAATGGCCATTTTGAAAATCATTTTATCACTACACCTGATTGAATGGTCATATAAGCATGGGGTTTTCATTGACTTCTTGTGATGTCTAATTGGTCATAAATGAAAATGGTGCCGATCTGACTTCCAATATGGCCACCACAATGGTCATCTTGAAAATCTTGTTATTGCTGGTCATATTAATATTTTACTTTCACCAAAAGACTTATTATGATGTCTACATCTAGTTGGGCCTAAATGGAAATGGTGCCAATCTGATATCCAGTATGGCAACCATGACAGTCAGCTTGAACATCTTGTTGTTACTTCTCCAAAAGGGAAAGTCATATCAACTTGGTGTTTTGACCAGAAGATTTCTAATGATGTCTTTTTGGTTCTAAATGAAAATAGTACCAATCTGACATCCACAGCAGCGAATTTTAAAATCCTGTTATTGCTGAAGAATATCAGAGATGGTTTCAACACTCGTCAATTAAAAGGAAGAAATCATCTTATTTTGAATTCCTTTAAAAAAAAATGTGTCCACTCTTGTTATTATTCAGTAAAGCCTTATCCAATTCAATGCATATTTTGAATCAATCGGCCTATTTAATGATGCCTATTTGCATGCGTCAAGTGGCTTGGTGATCAAGAATAATATGGTGTGTTTGATCACATGACTATTTCTGTTTGAATGAGTGTTTTCACAGTGATCAAGTACTTTTGTTTCAAACATACACAGAACATAATGAACTTAAATAATTAGCATGGTTTATATTGATTAAACATGTCATCATGCAGCATGGACTGTGCTTACTGAAGGAGCAATATGCTGACAACTTTGTACTAAATGCTTAAAATTGTTTTGCATAATTTGAACACATTAAAAATTGCATTTATTTTTTAGTCTATTTTCCTATATAAATACACAAATGTACTGCCTATTTATGATTATCTAGAGCTCTATTATTTTCTCACAAATTAAATTTTGGAGGGAAAAGTATGTTTAAATAATGTGTTTAGGATTTTGCTTGCACTGTATTTACAGAGTTTACATGATCATTATACCATAAACTTAATCTTCTCTGACTTGCAGTATTCACCTTGAGCTAACTTGTATATTATGCTAAAAGCCAATCCGGTTCTGTTTATCTATACAAGTCCAGATTTGTACAGGATGTGTTCATGTCATTTCACATCCTGTCTCATGCAGTCTTTCCTGAAGTACATTTCCTCTCATCATCTTTTTTTTGAACCTTAAAGCACAATCTGAATATACCCATATACAGGGCTTGAACGTAGGATTTCTTTTTAACACTAACCCACAGGATCACCATAATAATTTTTTGTACTGATCCTACATAAATTTCATTGATCCTGTTAAAATCAAACAGAATCCAGTTTAGTTTCTAATGCAACATTTATTAGTCGATAGCATCAAGTCAAAACACTAACAGCTGTATTTCACCAACAAGACTCATGAAAAGTTGAAACTTCATGTTCAAGCTTCTTCAAGACACTCTTGTTCAAAGATGCTACATGTACAGTTTGCTCTGCTTCTGAAGATCCAACTTTCTGTTTTGATTTCACATATCCCTTTGCCATTATGTGTAGGGTTCTTGCATTGTGTAAGTTTTTATGCTCATCAACGAGTGTAGCACCCCACACACTTTCATGTTTCTTCAAGTACAGAAAGTGCACAACATCAAAGCCTTTCCTGGGTCATACTTCAGCCATTCGTATTCATTTGCCCGGCATTTCTGGTGCTTTCTTAGTCTCTTCTTTTGATCATATGTGCGATTGCGCTTTCTCTTGTCATCATCTAATTTCTGCTGTTTACAGTTGTCACCACATAATGCATTGAATATTTATCAACAACGATATAAATATTAAAACATCGGTTGTTGCATACTGCATTTGCAGCATCCCTGTGATACCACATGAAGTGAGGAAATATCTTGCCAATTGATTTGGGCAATCTCAAACTCTCATTACCTGAGTGTAATTTCTGATGTTTTATTTTACTCATGTACGGAATGATTGACTTGAAGTATATACATGCAAGTTAATGATCAAAGTTATGACCCTGCCTTCCACATGTTTTTGAAGAAGAAAATGTGTGAATTTACCTCTTTGCATGGTCTTACAAGAAAAATTACTTAAGTCTGGATTTAGGAAGGATTGGCTTTGGCTTTGTGGGGTTTAATGCCATTTTTCAGCACATGATAGGCTATACATGGTGGCCAGTATATTTTGGTGGAGGAAGAACCTGGGAAGACCCCAGGAAGAACTACTGACCCACAGGAAGCTACTGGCAAGCTTTTGCACATGCCCAAGTTGGTCGAGCCGAGACTCAAACTCATGTTGACAGAGGAGAGGCATGTGAGTGATCTGTAGAGGCGAGGGCCTTAGACCACTTGGTCACCCAGGGTCCCTGGAATTGGGAAGGAGTCTTACTATTTCCTGTTTCCTTAGAAGTACAATAATTTGTTGCTGTAATGAATGATTTAGGGTCCAATAAACTTGATACTAAGAAAGCTACAGGACTTGATCAGATTGGTCCATGACTCGTGAAAACATCTGCCTCTGCTATTTCAGAAAGCATAACATTCATAATCAATTTAAGTATTGCATCTCATCTTGTATGCAAAACGTGGGAAAACTGCAAAAGTAATGCCAATTGACAAATCGGTTTCTTAGGAAGATGTCGATAACTGCCAACCAATTTCCATACTTCCAAACTTGTTAAAATTGGTTAAAACGAACATGTCCAGGACTCTTTCAGGTCCTCTTTAACCACTCACTCACTGTTACACCCTGACCAGTCAGGCTTTAAACAGAATCATTGATGTGAGACAGTCTTGATCTCTCTAACTGATAGATGACTTCAGCAACTTGATCAAGGTAGAATCATAAACTGTACATTTCGGAAATGCTTTTGACATGGTTGATCATGAAATACTTTTGAGCAAACTGAAAATTTACCAGTGTGATAATAGCTCAATTAAATGGTTTACTTCATGGTTCAATCAGAGAATACAACATGTTTACATAAATTATGTTTCTGTCTGAACCTGGAACAATTCAATATAGAGTCCCACAAGGCTCAGTTCTAGCTCGGTTACTATTTTTAGTATTTATTAGTGACCTACCCTTTTTATTGGGGTACTCAGTTTTATCTGCAGATCTGTGTGCGTATGACACAACATTTTCAGACATTTAAAACAAAAAGCATGAATTGGACATTTCTTTACAGGCTGCCATAAACAAAAACTGGACAACTGGTGCATGGGCAATGGCATGGTACCTGATAATGGTAAAACTAAAATATTACTTATCTCAACACGGCAAAAAAGAACAAATCTTGATAACAATGAACTATGTCTAAAATGGAACAGCATCAATTTGTAAATTGTCTGTCATGATAGAGTACTTTTTTTTATTGATTATAATGTCATGCACAGAACCAATCAAAAATATCAGTTAAAAGGTTAATTTAGATTCATGACTTCCCAGTAAGATGAGATATTGTCTGTCAGAAAGGCTAGTTGCATACAATCCTGTTTGGATTACTGCAATACAATATGGGGTAATTCAAATGATAAAAATATTGCAAAGCAGTATGTCTTCAAAAAAGAGCATTCTGGAAATAGGGAAAATATACTGTAGCTGTTAAGTTAAAAATATTACCTGTAGTGTAAGAGACCGAATCCTTTTGAGAATAGCTAAGTTAATGTACAAGATATTAAATAACTGTACTCCTGTCTATTTACAGTCACTATTCCAACACAGGCAACCTGGTAATAATCACCACCTGAGATCCATGTCTACTAAACAGTATAAAATTCCCAAATAAGGAATTATTTAAAAGAAGTTTTCCAATACTCTTTAACTTGTTTCTGGAACAGTATGCCAGTAGCAGCAATATTTTAACCGTTGCAATTGCACATCTTTTACCTTTTTGTGTAGAAAAACCTCATCTGTTCGATGTGAATACATCCTCCCACATAGAGGAGAATTGTCAATAAGACACTGTCTACTCATGCACCTTGCATGCCCATGCGCAGAACAGTCATCTTTTTCAAGGATGCCATGTTAATGGATGTGTGTCAAATCTGTGACCAGAGAATATTTCTGATGTTGCTAGTGCTTCACTGCATTGCGGCCTTTCATTCAACAAATATTATCTCGGTGTTACATGTACCATATCCTCTCTGTACACTATTTAACATGCCTGTAACCCCTCGCTCCCTTTCAGAATTGGTTTGTTAAGGGACCTCTTATGTTACCACATTGTATACCACCCTTTAGGGGCTAGGGTACACCCTTCTTATTTTCAAAATACAATTGGTAAGTCTTGTGTGTTAAGTTATAATGCAACATAGGCCCTCCTCAATTATTAGGAATTTGTAATTCCCTTATTGAAATAATTGATTAACTCTTTAACTACTAGTGCTACTGTAGTGGCTCACTGCTCTGCCTAGATGCTGGGGTCACTACTGCAGCTGATTATGGGGCTGACTACCAGAGACTGATGCTGCTGCAGCCAAATTATAACTTTTTAGCTGATGATTTGGGGATATGGTCCAATTTTTTAAAGTTATTTTCCTTATAATTGACTGATTGATATACTAAAACCATGCATATATAAAAGCTATAACTACCTTTTGTCTGTATGATTCTTTTATCCCACCGACCTCCACAAGATTGATAAGAAAATCCATGAATTAAACACACAACACACTATTTGTAACACTAAAATTTGTCTGTCATTATTTTATACAAAGTTATATGTTAAAGTTGGACATGTAATACAAATGTTTAATTGGTCATCATGTTCTACTAGTTCTGTAGTTGCAGTTGGTGATATTTGTAAAAGCAGTTATGTTTTACACAAAGTCAAAGAGGTATGTCACACTGCTTGCACATAATTGACACCTCATGCTGCCTATTTTCTGTTAAACATTTTCTGGCTTTGCTTTCATACATTTTGCTGCATAGTTGTTAGTTTCAGCCACAGTTCTTTCATTTAATACCAGGGGTAAATATTTAAAGTAGAAAGCTATCTCTTTGTTTTTTTCCCTCATCCAAAATGAAAGGCTGGTGCCCGAAACCATCTGCCGCACAGTCCAACTCAACCACGACCAGATCTGCATCTTCCTCATTTCTCTATGATTGAGGAAATATCACAGAGGTTTTGTGACCCATTGAACCTCCCCAGTTGGACACGGGTGCGTCCAAAGTGGGTATTTGAACTGGAGCCTGGGTACACTTTCCCATTAAAACAATTGAAGCTATTGAGCAGACAGTCTGGCTTCTGGTCACCATAGCTACCCATACTGACCTCTTCTCAGTTACTTTGTTTAGTATACTGAAGGAGGTCACTCTAAACCCAGCAGCATTACAGTGCATGCTGGAAGCTGTGGCCAAGACATGCTGGGATTCATTTTCTGTCGCAATGGCTTTATCAGTGGAAGTTCTGCACATCCACTGTGACGTTGCGCTGGATCCCTCGAAAGTCTTACTTAACCAGAGTAAAGACCTCTAGGGCTGCTCCGTTGGAAGCTGAGTCCCTCTTAAGAGGACTCATCCCTACTGTAACTTCTCAAGATTTGAAGGATCATTAACATAGATCCTTCAGACCTGCTCCTGGACCATCGCAATCGGCCAGGTAGCATCCTAATGCGACTCGCCCCCAGGGGTCACAGTCCAATGTGCAACCTCAATGAGACCTCCTTGTCAGTTGGGTTTACAGCGTGGAAATCACCATAGAGCCTCCAGGAGGATGTTCTCTAACCCACCTTCCTTTCCCAAGGAGGAGGGGGAGCAACCTTAGGGACTTACACATTCTCCTGCCGTGTATTCCTCTTCCAAATGTTCCCATAGGTGATCATCAATCATCCTCTTTTTGGAGGTTTGGTCAAGGATCACAGACGATGGGTGGGTCCTTTCTATTGTGAGTGAGGGTTACTGACTTAAGTTTCGGGAACAACCCCCTCTATCAAGGACTCCCATATTCTTTCACCAGTCCAATCTGGTGAAATTAGGGAAGAGTTGCACACCCTTTTTGCAGAAAGGGCAGTTGAGAGGGCCCTGAACAATCAGTCTTCCGCCTTCTGCTCTTGAATATTCCTGGTCACCAAGAAAAGAGGGAAATATCGTATCATAATTGATTTCTCCCTGTTAAACTGGTTTCTTCTGGAGGAACATTTCAGGATGGAGACCACTTCCTCAATCTGGAACACAATGCATCCGTCAGATTGGGCGGTCTCCATGGACCTTCAGGATTTCTGTTGCATAGCCCGATATTTCCTCCACTTCAAAAGTACCTCCATGTTTGCTTGGACCAGGAAGTTCTTCGATTCCGGGTTCTGCCAATTAGAATCGCTTCTGCACCCAGAGTACTCACTGGAGTTATTGGAGTAGTAGTGTCTTACTTCCAATTACTGGGAACCCCGATTCTTCAGTTCTTCAATGACTGGCTGATCCACAATGTTCAGGTTCAGTCCCTCCATCAGGATCTGTTCCATTGTTGGTCCACAGTAACTAGGTTGGGACTCGTTCAATCTCAGGACTTTGTTTACTTGGAAATGAACTTCCTCACGAACCAGAACTTAGTCTGGGTCCCATGGGATTGCATAGATTGAATCATGGCACTTCTGGAGGAGTCATGAGGAAAAACATAATTGTCTGCTCACCTTTACCTATCCCTGTTGGGAACCTTGAACGCTGCTGCCCATTGGGTTCCCTTAGGATGTCTCCATATGCGCCCTCTACAGTTTCTCCTTCTTGTAAGGTGGAACCGCACAGATTCTCTCTCAGCACTGATTCCTCTAGCACTGGTAGATGAATTGGGACAGACTCCTGATTGGGGTACAGTGCATGCACCTGAGCCTCACTCCTATCTGTTTGCTGATGCAGCAGATCCCTGTTGGGGTGCTCATTAGAGCCAGAGGGCATAATTCTCCAGGGTCATTGAACTTGGGATGAATCGTCCATTCACATCAACAGTCTAGAAATGTCAAGAATGCTCACATGCCTCTTCTCTTTGCGTGGAGGTTTTGAACCTCCTTTGCCGGGTGCCTCGGAAGGGATTACCCTCTGAGCCAGCCACATTCCTTGTAAAAACACCACATTCTGGTGAAGAGGAAGGTATTAATGGACAGTCCGTCCATGTCGGGGGAAAACAATTCTCACGGAATGGTCTCTTTGCTTTGAAACAGAGTCCCTTTTCTCACTATGGGGAAAACCTCTGGTGGACTTGTTTGTGATTAGGCTCTGCAACAGACTACCCTTTTTCATTTCTCCTGTACCGAACCAGGGAGTGCAGGCAGTGGACGCATTCAGATTCCAGTGGGATCATCTGTTCACATATGACTTCCCACTGTTCTGACTGCTGCCCCAAGTTCTGCAGAAGTCAGAACTTCCACTGCTTATATCATTCTCATATCCCCACTGTGGTTCCAAGATCATGATTCAGCGATCTTCTAGACCTGTTGATAGATCAGTCCAGGTCTCTACCTCACAAGATGGATCTTTTGTTGCAATGCTGGGGCTCCCTCCTACACAACACCGCACACATTATCCACCTTCACGCTTGGCTCATTACAACTGATCTATCCGCCAGAACAAGCTTTTGGGCTGGGTTGATTGTTGCATCATTCAAGCAGGAGAGCTTGCACACTCATGGTATATGATGCCAGGTGAAGAATCTTTTGTGATGCAGTAAGAACTGTGTTGATCCTAAGTGTCCCTCCATAACTTCTGTTGCTGGCTTCCTTTTGATCCTCTTTGAGAACAAAAGTTGTTCAGTATTGACCATCAAGGGCTATAGAGCTGCCATTTCCAACACACTTAAATTGAGTGTGGTTTCCTTTCAGGACCTCACACTCAAAACTGTTTTTTTACTCGCTTTGGCATCTGCGAGAAGATGCAGCTAGATTCATGCATTGTATGTTAACACTGGCTGCCTCCGGTTTAATGGGAATTTTGAATCCATTTCCTTTTTGAACTGCGATTTTTTGGAAAAAATCAGTTACCTTTGGTAGCTCCACTACATATAGAGATCCCCAGTCTCAGTTGATCCTATGCTGGGGTTGGTCAAGATAGTATTTGATGCCCAGTGAGGGCATTATGTTTCAATCATAATTCCTCCAAAGGGAAAAGGAAGGGTTGGAAACGTCTTTTTCTCTGTCTTATGGGCTCCGTAGACCAGTGGCATAGCGATGTGGGGGTGGTTGCCCAGCGCGCCACTTTCTAGGGGGTGGCAATTTGGTAAGAATACCGAATATATCATAAATAATACGAATGGAGTGGGGGCGTAATTTTGGTAGTTGGCCCTGGGCGGCACTCTGCCTCGTTAAGCCACTGCCATAGACATTTCGGCTGCCATTATCTCATGGTGGATTGTCCCCACAATCAAAAGAGCATATCATGTGGCCCAGAGAGACACTAGTATTCTGTAAAGTGGATCTCTTCCTCAATGGTGAGTACTTTCCATTTTTTTCTGTTTTTGATCAGTTTAACACATCAGCCTACACACCTAACTGACAAATTCAGCTGCGCAATAGCAATGGGTAAGATATTGCTGCTATTAAAATGTAGTTGGGGGGGGGTAAAAACTAATTTTAATTATGCAATACTTTCCTGTTGCTCTTGCCAACTGCCCTCCTCCCACCCCGCTCTGATATCCTGGCGTAATCGTCGTCAATGAAAAAGATGACTGTTCTGCGCATCAGCATGCGGGGTGCACGAGTGAACCATGTCCTATAGATAATTCTCCACTCTGGGCGAGGATGTATTCACATCAAACAGACAAGGTTTTTTGACACGAAAAAGTAAAAGCTGTGCAGTAGGGATGGGGAACGATTGGATAATTAAAACATGTTTTACCCCCCCCCCCCCCCCTTTCATATTTCTTTATTTCAAGATCAGGGCTCAGAAAAAACACTCGTCCACTTGTCCTAAACCTGTAAAAATTGGCTGGGGCAAGTAAAATGTTGTTACTTACACGTCCCTGGGCCGAGTAGATGCAGAATTGCAACTTGAGAATAAATGTGAGTGGATTTTCTCACTTAACAAGTTCAACATCGCTTAAATAACATGTGCCTAATCTGCCTACTTGTTGCCAGTTTAGAATATGTTGCAAAGAAAATGACTTCGTTTTTTTTTACACAGATGCCTGCTGTAAACTTGATACTAAAAATCTGTAAATAGATTCCCTTTCAATAAGCTGTCATACATCTTTATGAGTCAGACCTCTGAGGAGTTAAGAGAATGTCATCATTTTTGTGATTTTTCATCTGGTTAGGCAATGTTACTGTCGCCGCAGGTTACAGGTATTTTCAAGACTGAATCTCTGTTGATACATTGTCATGCCAGAGGGAAGATGCTATCAGATATTTCTGTAAGCATGTAATTACTTTTCATGAGAAAAATGTTGCCAACTTATATTTGAAATGAATATTTTAACTGTCTCAGCCGATTCCCACCAACTTTCACACAATGCATGATGTTGTATTCTATTTATAAAGCAGAGAATGTTGAGACAACAGTTGATCCTTCGAAATCTAGTTCGGGTAATGACCTAGAAATGTTCAAGTTCTTTTGGCCAATCAGCAGTCTTCCTTTTAATGGCACCCATGTGTAGCTGTCTCAAATGGAAGCTTGACCAAAATGGATCATTTAGTACAAAAGTTGGTGGAAATTGAGACTGTTGGAATGCTTCTTTCAAATGCAAGTTACTGACACTTTTCTTGTGAAAAATAATTACATATATGAATATCTGCTGGTGTCTTTACTTTGGTTCGATAGGTTATTAATAAAGTCACACAGTCTTCAAAATACTGGTGATCTGGGGCAAGCGTAATAATGTCTGACCGGATGAAAATCATAACATTTTGACATTCTCTGTCTCTTAACTTCACCCATATCTGACTCGTAAAGATGTGGGATAGCTCATTGAAAAGGAAAATTATGATACCTAGAGTACTGAAAGGTTTCACTGTAATGTGAGTACCACTTGGAAAGGGCTTTGTGTGCTAGAGTACTGAAAGGTTTCTATGTAATGTGAGTACCACTTAGAAAGGGCTATGTGTGCTGGAGTACTGAAAGGTTTCTCTGTAATGTGAGTACCACTTAGAAAGAGCTATGTGTGCTAGAGTACTGAAAGGTTTCTTTTGTAATGTGAGTACCACTTAGAAAGGGCTATGTGTGCTAGAGTACTGAAAGGTTTCTCTGTAATGTGAGTACCACTTAGAAAGGGCTATGTGTGCTAGAGTACTGAAAGGTTTCTCTGTAATGTGACTACCACTTAGAAAGGGCTATGTGTGCTAGAGTACTGAAAGGTTTCACTGTAATGTGAGTACCACTTAGAAAGGGCTATGTGTGCAACTGCAATTTCTTGAGTTACAAACATTGTCACTTATTTTATGTTTATCTAACGAGGTATGTATTAGAACAATATTTTCATATTTTTTAACCATTTTAGTATCAAGCTTGCATCACGTAGGTACTTGTGGTTCTTAGTAAAAGCGTAAGCAGTGTAGTGGAAAAGTGCACTTTGTTGAGTATAATGAAGAGAGGGACAAGTACATGTAACTGATGCAACTCGCTCGTTCCAGGGACAAGTGGTTGGAAAAATTTTCCGAGCCCTGGCATACTTGGTGTCGCTTTTTTTGTCTCTTGGTTCATTAACAGTTCTGCTGAATGATTTCACATACATGTAGTATGACACAGTAACGTACTGTGATCAAGCAAATGACACCAGTATTCATAGACAAAAGCCAGCAAATGCATTCAGTTAACGAATGCTTCCTCAATGATTGTCATTTTTACATGGGTACAGTCTCTTGATGCAAGGTGTACAGAAGCAAAAATACACCCTAGATTTTGTTTAATCACATTTAGTGCTGCTTCAAGTTACATCTTTGAAATTTTGTGAAGTTTAATTACCCTGGTCTGCAAAACTCACAATAGGGGATGAAAGGTAATAAACTTAACCATCAAGCAAACAAAATTAGGACTGTATAAATAGAGGCACAATGTTGTATTTAATCCATCAGTATGGCTTCCAGAACAACAGAAAGCATCATGTACAATTTATTTTCTGTAAGTTGTGATAACTTTATGTATTTCTGTCGAAATGAATGGAATTTTTTTATATTCAGAATATCAGTGCATCATCATAATCAATCATTTTCAATTGTATTGTGTGACTATTGATCAATTGCTACAATATCTTAGTATGGGGGGGGGGCAAATAGATTGGCAAATATGGGGTTAATAGCTTTAATTATAAAATAATATGGTTTCAGCTTATTTCATGTTTACTTTTAGAAATGAGATTTCTGATTAATTTTTTTTCTTTTTATTCAGAGGAGCATTCTCTATTGTCAGAAGAGGTGTGCAGAAGTCAACAGGTTTAGAATTTGCAGTCAAGATTATCAACACAAAAAAATTATCAGCCAGAGGTAAGAACTCTAGTTAACTATGCTGTTCTGTACACATAGCAGCATATATAAGGTGATAAAGTACTATATTTTGTTTGACAGCACCACTATTTAACAAACAAGGAGAATTGTCATCTTCATATTTGTCCTTGTATATATTTTATGCCCTGCAGTAAATGTAGAAGAGGTATTGTGGAATACCTTGTTTTTCCATCCTCCTTGTCCTTCCATTGTCTCTCACAAACTGGTAAAAAAAAGTTTTTCATGCATTTTTTGCTGCAGGGTGTTACAGCTTTTATTGTGGATGCATCTTGGAGGGTGTAATGCCCTTCCACCAAAATTAGGTCAGTGTGACCTCAATTAAGGCTTTGGTGATTTTGGTCAAGTTTAAGTAATTTTTCTGTACACTGTTTTTTTGCAGGTTCATGTAACTTTGTGGATACTTTTTGTCAGTTGCAACACTCTCCAATCGAAAGGTGGTCATTGTGACTTATGTGTACATTGTATGTTTCCTTAACTTTTGGTGAAGTTTTGGATCTAAGCCAGTTTCTTGTGCAATGTTGGCTACAGGTCATGCAACTTTGTGGCTGGATGTGTCAGAGTGGGTACAACACTCTGTTATTGCAAAAAAGGGAGTGGGCATTGTGTTCATTGAACACATTTCTGGTTTGTGCTTATGTGTTCATGTTTCATAGTTACAAAGTAAAATTTTCAGATATAATTCGGTGTAATAAGATTACTTTCACCTTTTTTGTAAAAAACAATAAAAAAATAAGTTGTTTTCTTGGCAGAAATGCAGTATGTTTCTTGTGATAGGCCCAGCAATCCACATACACTGCTTCCTCATTATAGCGCACCGGATAACTAGCAAACCCATTTATAATACAGAGGCAAGCGTGGATCCCATTTTTTTTATCTCTACTGGTCATAGACCAGAACAGTTTTGCGGATGGCCTCTTGTCCGTCATCTGTCCATCCGTTTGCACAAGTTTGTTATATCTTCTCCTCCTAGACTACTTTGAGGATTGTCATGAAACTTTGCATACGCATTCATCCCATGGTCTAGTTGGTCCTAAATGAAAATGGTGCTGCTCAGACATCAAGTACGGCCACCATAGCAGCCATTTTGAAAATCTTGTTATGGCTGCTTCTCCTGAATGGCTGGTCATGTCAACATGGGGTTGTCACTAAAAGACTTCTTATGATATCTAGTTGATCCAAAATAAAAATGGTGCCAATCTGATAGCCAGTATGGCTGTAACGACTGTTATCTTGAAAATCTTGTTATCACTACTCCTCCTGAACAGAAAGTAACTTCTTTTCATTAACATTTTTCAAAGATGTATATGAAATTTTATGGTGAGATGATTTGGGGATGAAAGCATTGGAGAGCAACTTGCTGCCTGTGTTTATTTGTACAAACATTTAGTTGTATTAAATCATTTCCATGTACTATTGACAAACAAGTAGTGACATTTGAAATCACTGTCTTTAGGAATTAACTGTTTCAACCATATTGATGTGTTTGGATCCAGCAGTTTATGAGCAATGAGGCCTTAATTCATTTGTCTTTGTTTTCCATGGATACTTGTGGTTAAATGAGATAGAGGCAGCTTGAATTTTACTGATGCATAAATTTGTGAGTACTGCATGTCAACTAGATTTATATTGTCCTATTGTCAATTTATTAACTTCATTTGACTTCTAAAGATCTACATGTAGCATCCTTTAATATTAAAATTATTATACGAATATTTGTGTAGGACGAAGGAGATTACAGTTCCCATGTATGAACGAAAATTGCTAGTACTACACCCCTCCTTTCTAAATGTTAACCAAAATTTGTTGTGATCCGACAGTGATGGGATTAAAATTTGTTGGCGTCTTTATTGTCTTAGAGGTGATCTGTATACAGGGGTTTGATTACCGTATATACTCGTGTATAGCCCGATATCAACTGCAAACTGCATAGACCCAGATCTGCCGTCGCATAATGCGCCGGCAGATCTGGGTCCATGCAGTTTGTAAGGACTAATCAGTAGCAAACAACATAGACCCTGAGCTGCCGGCACATTATGCGATGGCATATCAGGGTCTTTGTTGTTTTCATTTGGACCCGAATTATATGCAAGTATATACAGTAGTATTAGAATGTTCTTGTTGGGATCGAAATGCATGGCCAGTCTGCAGAGGGAGTCAGGTTACAGAGAGGCTGTTTTAGGGAAGTTTCACTGTAAATAGCAAAAAGAGTGAAACTTAGCTCTGTATTCTCCGAATCTTTGGAGCACGAAACTCAAGTTCAAGTTCAAAGTCCCAAAATCAAGTTAGAATTGTGTAACTTTAAGGATTTTCTTAACTAGAGACTCTCTCCTAGACTACTATATTTCACAGACCTAGTTTTAGCTGGACGTTATCTCATAGACTGCTAAATTTTCACTGACAAAGATGCATCCAAGTATCATATCTGAGTTTAGTTTGGGTTTGCTGTTTTACTGCACAGCAACAGAAGTAGCTATTTAGTACTGGGGCAATTGGAGCAAAGTGCCTTGCCCAAGGACACACCACTACAGCCAACCTAGGCTGATCTGATCGTAGGATTCTAACCTGCACCATTTTGGTCACGAGTTCGTCATGCCAACCACTAAGCCACTGCTGCTCCTGTCTCCATTAGTTACCTCTTATGACATTGGGCCTATCTACGTTCCTGAGTCCGCAGGGGGATCTGATTTTTGGATTTTTAGTGTGAGCTTAAGTTTCATGCTAAAAGATGTTCGAAAATACAGGGCCTAGTCTTATAAATGGATTCAGTCACCTAAATTAAAACTGGCTCAGATTTGTTCTAGAAGTCATTTAAATAATTTCAACATGGATTTAGCAAGGATATTTATTTATAGTATGGTACTGTGCATGCTGACAATATTTTGCACCACGTTAAAGACCATATTAAATTTTTCTTCGGATTATTTGTTAGGGATGAAATAGGCATCAGGAAGCAGTTATAGTGATGATGTTCATATAGAAGAAATTGAAATAGATTCTTTAATACTCTGAATAGATACTGAAATAGATATTGATATTGTATAGAGTTTGTCTGTTCAAGGTAATTTAGCTTGAAACTGGATATATATATGTGGATCACTTGCTTGTTCAGGTATCTTCAACCTGTTTTATTGTCATTGTGCAGCGCACCCACTGCTCAACAATTTCCATAATAACTTGACAAGGATATTCTTTCCTTGTAATAAGTAACCAGGCAGTCCTTTGGATTATAGTATTGAATAAATATGAAATATGAAACATGAGGTATGCTTTAAGAACGGTAGCTTTGGAAACTCGAGTTGTGTCAGTATTTATTGTGGCAATTTCTCATTATGATCATAAATATCTAGATGAGATTTAGTGTGATGCTACATGACAGACTATTATTGCCCAATTGTTAGAAATTCTGTATACTATATATTCCTTTCCCCTCCCAATAGAAAGAATGTAGGATATTTTTTGGAACAAGATAACTCTATGGACTGGAATGTATTGGTACATGTATTTTGAGATTAAGAGGATTCATTTCCATTTTGAGTTTAAGAGGATTAATTTCCATTTTGAGGACAAAGACTGTGATATTTGTCTTCATCGCACACCCACACCCCTTTTCAGCTCACAGTATTGGTCTTGATTTTACATACGGTTAATGGCACTGTCTGCTCTGTAAAAGTCATTTTATATTTTTTGAGTAGTTGGTCTCAATACACCGCTAGGTTGAACTTTTGAGGACCAGCTGAAGCTGAACTTTGATTTATCAAATATTAATGGATGCATCCTGTATGATACATATTGGACACAGATGTTGCATGTTGGCAGGAAAGGAATCCATACTTGCTTTCATTTTCTGTCATTCTTCAATTCATGACTTTGTACATTTTATGCTAAAGGAAAAAATATTGATACATGTATGTTGATTGTTAGAACATCGAACCACCTGTGAATGAAGTAAACCAAGTGCAAACTACATGATGTGTCAGTATCCAACCCCCATTGTTGGCATGGAAGCTGACTATAGTATTTGCCAACCCTCTGAGCAGTTTGTACTCCCCTTCCAATTTTAAAAACAAAAAAGCCTCAAGGATATAAAAAATGCACAAAACTTGGTCATTAATTCATTCATTTATAATTTCTAACCCGATTGTTGCCAGGGGTCCCTAACACTGTCATCTTCTTCGCATTTCAAACCAAACAGAAGTTTTCAGTATAACTGATGAACTTGCTCACGGTAATTTTATGATTCCTGGAGAAGTTCATTTTTAGTGAAGGGGGTGGATCTTTGGACAACACATACATAGAAGGTAAACACTGCATTGTCTGCATCCAGTATTTTTAATTTTTAGTTCTAATGTTTCCCACAAATTTGAAGAAAAAAAATAGAAAGGGAAAAAATGCCCTTAAATTTCAAAACATGCACACTAAGAAGTTTGAAGAAATGTAATGTTATTGTACAAATTCATCAAAATAGACTTGCCCATTTAAATATGGATGCCATGTTAGTATACAAACTCCCGTTTGGTTTGAAATGCAAAGATGACAGTGTTAAGGACCTCCTAGCAACAGTCCGGTTAGAAATTATAAATTAATGAATGAAATGACTACGTTTTGTGCACTTTTTATGTCTTTCATACCTTTCGTTTTTAAAATAGGAATGGAGCACAAACTGCCAGGGGGGTTGGCAAATACTGTAGTAATGTGATCCAATGTGAATAGTATCCCATGTGTAAGACATTGAAAGCCCATAAGTCCTGGTATTTGAAAGTGACTGGTATAACATGACATTTTAGCTCTGCTGGTGATTGACCAGAAAACATTATGGGATGGTTTGTTGTCCATCGTCTGTCTGTTAGCATGAATTTTATATTGCTACTCCTCCTCAGCTACTTGGAGGATTGCAATGAAACTTGCACACACATTCTTCCCAAGCTCTACTTGGTCCTAAATGAAAATGGTGACTCTTGGACATCCTATGTGGCCACCACAGTGGATATCTTGAAAATCATGTTATTGCTACTCCTCCAGAATGGTCAGTGGTCATATCAACATCGTGTTTTCACTAAAGGTTTCTTAAGATGTCTAGTTGGTCCTAAATGAAAATTGTGCTGATCTGACATCTTGTATGGCCACCACGGCAGCTGTCTTGAAGATCTTATTATTGCTACTCAAAACTACTTGGAGGATTGCCATAAAACACACACATTCATCCCAAGGTCTAGTTGGCCCTAAATGAAAACGATGCCACTGAGACATCTTGAAAACTCTGTTGCGTGAATGATTTCATTGACATGGGGTTTTCACTAAAACACTTGTGATATTTAATTGGGCCTTGTGATATTTAATTGGGCCTAAATGAAAATGGAGCATCAGACCACCACCATGTTCACGCATTTGTGACGAAGTTTTGAAAATCCAAACCTAATCGACTTTGTGGAGTCAAGTCAAAGGTCATTGCTTGCATTTTTGTACTTCATTTAGCTTATTAACATTGTGGCTTGTACATATACAGTACAAGTGAGTTTGACCCAACTTTGAATTTAGTTGCATTTCAATTAATAAGTTGATAGTCATCACTCTAATATTGATTTTAAGGTGAAAGATCTTGTCTCTGGTTTTTAGCTGCACAGACTTGAGAGCATGATAACACAAAGAAGTATAAATGGATTTTTATCATACCCAGTTTGTTGATATATCTGATGAATAACTTCAATGATGCCACTTAAATAACTTTTTTCCCCAAAAATATTAATGTTAGATTTAACCAAACTTTGCACATGGGTGTATCTAGAAATTGTCCAAGACAAGTTGAATGATTTTTTTTGTATCCATGATATCAGGTTCAAGGTCAGTAGCAATGGCAAAAAATTTTTGTCATGCATTTACTGGTGTCTGAATGGTTCTATCTTGGATTCATGGAAATTCTATTTGGCCAGTAGAGCACAAGTCCCTTTGAGGGACTTCTGCTACAAAATGTAGGCATTCTTTCAATTATTATGCGAGTGTTTTCAAAGAAAAGGCTTGGATTATGTAATATTGGCTATGTTTGCATGCATATGTGTGTGCATAATGTCAGGCAACATGTCCTACACAATTTAGAGAAAGGCTTGAAACCCTGGGATATAATTGGCTGTCGTCTGTAGATGTGTAGAATTTTTTATGCATCTCCTTGGAGGTGAAACTAGGGGTTGGGGACACTTTTGTATATATATGTAATTGATGAATTGCCAAGCTCCATATACCTACATGTACCACCAGCTGTCAGTCAAGCATTGTTTATTCAGCATTCCAATGGGCATCTGCCCACTTTTAGGCTGGGCTCTGATTGATTATGTAAGAACATCATAACATCAGGGATGCTCAGCTTGACAGACCTTAAAACTGCCTGGTTAAATGATGGTCTGTCACCTTAAGCCAGTTCTACTCATGCATTACATGTATATACATGTAATATGTACAGATTCACAGTTATACCTTCATTGTCTTTGAATCAATTTTCTTGAAATGTTTACTACAAACCAAAAATCACTTTGTAATAAACTGGTTAAATTTTCAAAAGAAAGTATTTGATTTTAAAGAAATTAATATGCTTAAGTAGTTAATGTAAAGTTGCAACATTTGCACGTGTAAACAGCTTGGGTTTAGTTTACTGCCAATAAACGAGTACAAATTTGGTGACCGTGCAAATAAACATGCATGTGGCTGTCAGTAACCGCAGGAACTAGCCAATGAGATTAAATTATATATTTCCATCTCTCTGCTTAAGATGCCAGTTTAGTAAGATTTTTCTGTTACTTTTTTTCTTAAAGTATGGATGATTTTCACATCAAATGAGGCATCACTAGGAAAAAGCCAAAGATGACAAGAATTGGTTATACCGCACATTACGTTACATTACACATCAGTTTGATTTACTGATCATATTGGGAAATAATCCTTTAAACTATTTACCTTTGAACAACATGTTCGTTAACAGAACCTTGTTGAGCAATATTTTATTGTAAAGAAACACCGTTTTAACTTTGTAAACCACTGCAATTTCTTATAGTCATTGTAGATGCTACAAAAGCATGTGATGCACATGTCCTGGACATCTGGTTGCATTAATGATTTTTCATGATGTAGGTATATATAGTACGAAACATTATCATGAGCACCTTTAGGATGTTTAACCAAAATTTTCAATTATATTCAGACATGACGTGTCTTAAAAACTGAATCCTGTCATAATAAGAGGTAAAAGAACTGAATGTTGAGTGAGATATGGCATGCACAGTTGTAAGACTACTGTGCAGATCAGGGCAAAGGTTGAGTTTCAAATCATTTTGATTAAATGGCATAGATTTGGTTATTGTATACCATGGACACGTTGAAAATTTTGGTAAACATTGCAGCCTTAAGTAGGTACATGTATGACGTGTGTGTACATGTATGTAAGTATGAAGAGCTTATGACATGGCCTGTTGTCTGTCGTCCGTTGTCCGACGTCCATCCATTAGCACAGGTTTGTTATTGTTACTGGTCCTAAGCTATTTGGAGGATTGCCACGAAACTTTACACATTTATTCCAAGGTCTAGTTGATAATACAGTAAATGAAAATGGTGCTGCTCAGACATCCAATATGGCAACCACAGCAGCCATCTTGAAAATATTGTTATCACTGCTCCTGAATGGATGGTCATATCAACATGCAGTTTTCACTAAAAAAAACTATATCTAGTTGGTCCTAAATGAAAATTGTGCTAATCTGAAGAAATGGTCTTATCTTCAATTCCTGGAAAAAATGTTTCAAACTGTATAGCGTCAGTCTCTTTGAAGGACTCTTGTTTGGTTTTGTTGGATTTGATGTTTTATGGCATAGCAACACAAGTATGTTATTTTGTGACAAGGCAGTTGAGAGTAGAGTGCCTTGCCCAAGGACACTTCATAGTAGCCGACCCAGGTTGAACCGATGGTAGGATTTCAACCCACACCTTTCTGGTTGCAAGTCAGGCACACTAACCACTGAATCACTGCAGCTCCTCTAGTTTGGTTTGGTGGTTTTTACAGCACAGCAACATGTTGAAGGTTTTATTGTGCTTAGGCAAGTAGAATAAAGTGAAATACACACATGCACATAAAAGCATGTACTGAAACATAAATAACTCTGAATCTTCAGATAAATTAATTAAAAAAATGTACATGTGTTCAAGATCAAAGTTTACTCAGATTTGATTCTATACTTGAATTCAGAGAGCAACATGGATTTCAATATGACATATTAGTTATAATGCCAAAACAATCCGGTACCAACTGTGGCGTTGTTATAAGAACATACTTTAGTACACCCTAGAAGCAGGCAAGAACAATGCAGGTAAATTAGTACATGTAATTGCATGCTAGGAGCATGTAGAAATCCTGCTAATAAGCCCCCAGCTTATAATGTAGATACAGGTACTGTGTAAATAGCACAGCATAGTACACCCAAGTTTTGCAAGCTGTGCAATGTTAGTTTTTGTCACTGTTATGATTATTAGTATAGATAGCCCTCTATTTCACATGTGATATTGGTCAATAGATGTGCAAGCTAGATCCTGGTTTCTGATGGCCTCGTGTTCTACTTAGTTGACAAGGATCTACATGTAGCTTTTTTTACTCCAGTTCATGCATGATTTCATATTAGAATGGGAATAAACATTGTCAGTTTTTTGCATCTGCCAGTGTCATTGCTTTTGGAACTTTCTAGTCATTTTGAGACCCTAAATTGGATGATGACATAAATTCCTTTTTGTGCATCTGTTATATTCTATGGTGTTACTCTTGTGTATCTGTCATATTCTATGGTGTTACTCTTGTGTATCTGTCATATTCTATGGTGTTACTCTTGTGCATCTGTTATATTCTGTGGTGTTACTCTTGTGCATCTCTCTTACAAGGATGACCACTAATATCTTAAATGTATTGCTTAAGCACATACAGTGTACTATGGTAAGTGCTTCAAAATAAGGTCCTGGACTTGATGATTTTATAAAGGATAAAGACTGACTATTCATCTCAGCCAAATGAGAGATCACCACAAAATAACCTTACATGTATGTATATGTAAACTGTCCTATATACATGTACATGTATTAAATGTTGCAGATTTGGTTTCTGCACAATAATAGTTGAAGGACCTCATGGATTGAAAGCAAATTAAGTATGGGACTTTATACAAACAAGGCAATTGTCAAGTTAGATTTGAACTTGTTTACACCATATTTAATGGAGGGGTCATTTTAGTGTTACCCATGTTGATTTGTATATGTCTGCCCTGTACTTCACAGAGTTAATTTGAGCACTTTTGAAGGACTCCATTTATTGAAACCAAATTTGGTATGAAGCTTGTTATCAAGAAGACCTTGGTCAAGTTAAAATTTCACTTTTTTCTGTCTAAGTTGACAGAGTTATGGCTCTTGTATAGCATAGAAGTTTGTCATGGCATCATGAGCCAATGTTTCTTCAAGTATGCATATAATTGTAGTCATCTGTGCCCTATGAATACATGTCTAGTTTTGCAATATGCTGACATCAGAAAGATTCATTATGCATAGAAGCTAGGTTTTAGGTACTTCTTGTTTTCTCCTGGACCCTCTGCAATTGTACCCCAATCGACTGGACCCTCTGCACTTGTACCCCCATCGACTGGACCCTCTGCACTTGTATCCCATCTACATCTGACTAAATAAAAAGACAGTTTTTATGAACATTAGCCAAGACATTCAGCTTGGAGTAGAAACGGATATGATAGTGTTTGTGTTTAGATATGGAAAGTTGGTTTCAGAACTCAAAATATTTGAAATAATTTAATCATTTTCCTGCAAGTTTTAGCAATGTTGTGCTTGTATTTAGTTTTGAGATAAGGGTACAAGCCACAGAGGGTCCAAGAAAGACTATAAATTATGGTGCACAAAATGTTCACCGTGAAACTTTTACGTTTCTATTAAGTGGTAATTGACCTTTATTCCAGAATGACTGCGACTCATTTAACCTTGAAGATTGGGTATTGTAAGGGGTGATTTTGTAATGAAAATTGTGTAGGAATTGGGGTGGGGGATTTCTGAATATAAAGGCTAGACACTTGTTCCCTTATGATGTTTATATAGCTTCATATATGGTGTAGAGCTTGCACAATAGTTTCCTTTACTGCCAAAAATCATAAGATATCAACTGTAAGGTATTGAATCCTTTTGATAGGACAGCAGATATGGTAGATGGCTTAATGAAGGTTATTTATTCATATTTCAACACATTAGTGTGGGGCATTATTCATATTTCCACACACTTGTGTAGGGCATTATTCATATTTCCACACGCTTGTGTAGGGCAAAATTCATATTTCCACACACTTGTGCATGGCATTCATATGTAAAGACACCTACCATTTATGTTTATATGGAGACTGTGTTTGCCAGGCACTTCCGTATTGATTCTAAAAACAGAAAATTTGTCCATTTAGCACTGAATAGCTTTGTAACAAAGAAGACACAAGCTTTGCAGCAGTATCATTTGCATGGAAATTGTTGGCAATGAAGGTAGTATTTATAATGTCTCAACTGATAAAGCCAATTGATTGGTAGATCTGCTGGTTATTTGTCTAGTTGTGTGTATGCTCACCTTATCAGTACAGCAAGTTCAAGTTGATAATTCTCAAGCGGGAATTGCCCTCAGGAATTTTCATACTACTTTTTAAAAGTAGAGCTTAGTGACCAGGTTATATGGCAAAGTTATATGGCAAAGAAAAAAATTCATACTACTTTTAAAAAGTTGAGCTTAGTTACCAAGTTATATGGCAAAGAATTTTTTTTTTTTCATGCTTAAAAGGTGTGAATTGCTCTTGAAATGGGCATGATGTGGAATCAGCTTCCTGTATAGCTCATAAATCATTTCTTGAAGTTTTTAGATACTTGCAACCCACAGGTAACAGGGTACCTTAATTTGCATAGGTGTGATGTCAGTAGTCAATATATTTACTCTGTCCAGTGTTTGAAATTAGCAATAGTAAGTATCGTATATACTCGCGTATAATCTAATACCAACTGCAAACTGCATAGACCCATTTCTGCTGTTGCATAATGTGCTGGCAGATCTGGGTCTATGCAGTTTGTAAGGACTAATCAGTAGAACAAACAACATAGACCCTGATCAGCCGGCGCATTATGCGACGGCAGATCAGGGTCTGTGTTGTTTGCATTTGGACCTGGATTAAAAGTTTACTACTTAGGAATTTGTAGAATTTGATCCAAGACCTATGGATTCTGAATTCTAGGCTGGAACTAATTCCATGTCCAGCAGTCTGGGACATGTAGAAAAGGACAAGGTCCACTTTCGTAATAAAATATTCTCAGTAGAGCTCTTTGCCCAAATGCTCACACAAGATGACATGCTTCATCTATTAATAGCTCAGCTACTTGAGCATGGGCTCACATGTGAACCTGTTAAAGGTTTCACATATTGTTCTATTAGATGGAAAAAATGCTTCTCTATATTGCAATCTTTGTATCTATCGTCTTTTAACTATTATAAAGCAATAAACCAAAAGCGATGTGATTTGTTTGTCTAGAAAAGGTAAAAAAACCAGACTTGATTCTTACTGGATAATAAGGGAGTACAAGAGAAATATAATATCTTTTTTGGGTTTTTGATCTTGAGACCTGTGAATCTTTCAATCACTCTAACGACTGAGCTAATATGAGCATGTGGTTCACCATGGTGAAATTTTCAGATGACCATAAGTATGAAAATTACATTTTGAAATATGTTCAAAACAGAGATTTTTTTGTGTGTAAAGTGCAGTCAGGTAAATTCTTTGGAGCAAAATTTATGGAGGTACTTATTATACATGTTCTCAGGGGTACATACTGTACATGTGATCAAAATGAGGGATCAGCTTGGAACAATGAAGGAGATTTGCAAAATTTGGTCAGGAGTTTTGACCTCAAAAGAGGGAGGTTTTTCATCGACCCGATTTTAGCGTGCAAATAGGCAAAAATTACTACTATTGAATACATTTCCATATTTTTAATATTAAAATATGCAATTCAGTTTCTTTCACATTAACTTGTTGCCTTTCACACTCTCCATATATGTAACACAAGCATTTTTAGCATTTCTTACAAGATCATTGCCTGGATTATTTTGGTGGCAGTCCTTATCTTTGTTCATCTTAACACTTAAAAGATTATGTACTGTCACTGGATCCAGGTTTCCTCTAGAGTCAGCCTGAATTTTCCTCAGAATGGAAAATGTCCTTTCAGTGTCTGCATTAGAATGTGGCAATGTCAATACAACTCTATTTAGTTCACCAAGAAGTTAAAATTGTTTCCTGCCAGTGGGTAGAGTCAGATTGCCAACTGTCTGCCAAAACAGCTCAAGACTGGTACTGTCTCTGTCAAATTGGGGAAGTTCTTCTTTGGGAGTCAGAATGTAGTCCTGAATTTCATCGTCCAGTGCAGTTTTCTCACTTCGGCTTAATGTCATGAACCTCTCAGACAGCTTCACCACTGCAATACAAAATGCAAAACATTAGAACCCCAGGTAAATATTTGAATTCAGAAAACCACTTTATAAAATTACAAAATTGTGCCAAGTGTCTCTTTAAATTATCTGTAAGTTGAAATTATATGAGGAATTTCAATTTTCAAGGATTTTTTTAGAAATTCAGCGCTGATTTGTGCAAAACATATAAAAATATTGTATCTTTAAATGTAATTTTGCAGTTTCAGCACCAGCCTCTTTAGGGACAAAAGCACTTAATAAGCACCCTTGTACTTTTGCTGAATAAGGAGACCTTCATGTTACTTGCCCATGATTTTATATGAAACATAAAGAAAACATCTGAATTTTTGTGCATATTCATAAACATTTTTTATTTGGATAAAATAGTAAGTATGGGATTTAACTGGAAAGAAGGAGCGAGAAGTCCAAATTCTTTGCAATAGATGGACAGATTCGATCAAATATTATTAATACACTCTTGGGAGTGAGGGATTGGAACCTGTAAGTAATTCTGAAATTAGCTACATAACAAGTGTAAAGAGTTCATTTTGAAACCTTTTTGTCACTTGAGATACTGTAGATACATGTACCTGATGTTGAATGTATGTATGATAGAAGCACAGTTGTAGAAGTTAATGAACCATGTACTCTTTGCTTTGAAGATGATTGCTTTGAATGTAATATTTCAGGTTGTTAATGGTGGCTTTACTCTTGAAAATTTAGTATTGGTGATGCACCACTTAGCTACCGTATATTATTGCATTTAAGTTCGGTCCAACAGCTAGCAGCATAGACCATAATCTGCCACTGCATTATGCGCTTGTTCTAGTGATTACTCCTAATAAACTGCATTGACCCAGATCTGCTGGTGTAGTATGCAATGGCAGATCTGTGTCTTTGCAGTTTGCAGTTGGATCCAACTTACATGTGAGTATATATGGTAAATATACCAGATATTTATGACACGGAAATCAAATCTTACTTGCATCCATGATTTGCCATTTTCCACAAAGTAATGATGGGGCAAAATCAAGATACAAATTACTAAAATAAGCACCGACTGAATGCTTGTTTTATGCTCTTTATTAGCTATATGTTTTATATTATTTTCTTGAGACTAAAGGTAAAATGGAATGAAAATTAAACTTAAGTTTATTTTTAGAACATTTTAAAATAAAGTCAGAGCAAAAAATTGGACATCATGACATTCACTGATTACCAAGTTATGCACGTTTATAGATCAGTTTTTTTGCACCTGTAATACAGAAAATACAGAATTCATTTTGATGTTCCTGTGGACTTTAAATAGAAACTGAGAATAAAATAAATAAGAAATACCAGCCAGGAGGCTGTACATAGGTGATTTTTATTCTTCATTTTTGAAATTTTTTACGTATCATGCACTTGTGTATCTTAGAATAGACCCAGCTCCCCCTCAGCTAAACAAAGTTGTTGGAGATCACATGCACATACGATGGCTAGTTTTCAGTAAACTGCTGCCACTTTAGTTTGGACATTGTGGAGACCACTGGTGACTTGAATTAGGTAATTGGCTGTTGGGTGTGTATTTTTTGCCAGACACCATGTACTCACTAGCCTCACTTTTAAGAGACTTGTGCATATGTCTCAAGTGATTGGTCATTGTGCCAGTGCTAATCCCAGAGTTGTAAATCTCTGTAGATCATGGGTTACATCTAACTTTCTGTTTGCTGCTGGCATCAACAGTTGTGAAATACTTTCAAAGTGGTGATCATTGTCATGCTTACAATGCAGTCATTTTGAATAGGAGCAGGATACATAGTTATGCCATTTTTTCATGTGCTTTATTTATCATTTACCGTTTATATTCGTGTAAAATCCAATACCAACTGCAAACTGCATAGACCAAGATCTGCCATTGCATAATGCGCCGGCAGATCTGGGTCGATGCCGTTTGTAGAGACTAATCAGTAGAACAAACAACATAGAACCTGATCTGCTGGCGCATTATGTGATGGCAGATCAGGGTCTATGTTGTTTGCATTTGGACCTGGATTATAGGTGAGTATATATGGTAAACATATGGCAGGTTTTGTACGCATTTACAGGACTAATACGCAGCTGTGTCGCTTACATGTGTAAGCATGACAACCTTACACAGTACATATGAGAATTGTCTTTGATACGATATGTTTCATGATGGTATTGCATATATAATTAAAGTGAAAATATACAAGAGAGTTCATGTTTGCTTGCAAAACAAACATCGCTTGTATCTTTGCATAAATCCAGTGTAGGATATATATATTTCAATTTCCGGAACAAGTGAAAATTATGTTGTTGTTTTTTGTTCTCTCTTTCTTTACAATGTTCACTAAACATTGATTAGATATACTAAAATGATTTTAAAACCTGTGTATTATTGTATTCAGAAAGATGCAGATGAGCTGTTAGTGTAACTTTCTTTTTCATTTGTCCATCATAAAATACTGTGTATATGACATACATGGTGGAAATCATGCCCTCCCAACCTGTCATTTCAGTCAGTTGCTCTCCCAACTCAGTCATTTCATTCAGTCAAGGTAGAAGCTCTTGACATGAACCATTAGCTTTTGTAAGATTTCCAGAAACTTCAAAATTGCTATTGGTTTGCAGCTTTCCCATGTAATTGTGATTAAATGACCTTTATGAACATAGAATTGAATGCATATTTTTTATTGTTTCAATTTCCAGTTTTTAATTAATTGTTTCAGGAAACCATATAATTTCAACCAGTGCCAACTTCTTTGATGAACTTTCTGAATGACTAAACTTACCCAGAGTTTCCCTATCCTTAAATGATATTGATCAGTAGACACTTGCCATTTTGAATCTTCAGTCTTCTGAAGAATGTCTGCAAGAATTTTAAAGATATTGATCAGATTTCAGACTTACAAAAGATTATATCAGCAGTACCATGGAAATAGGTTTGAGTTGTAAGCTTGGAATAATGCCTGTCATCACTAATTGTGTCTTTTTGGAAAGTTTCTTTCCTCTGAGAGATAGGCAGTAGTTTCTAACCCCATGAATGAGACAGACATATTAGATTTCTTCTTGTCTGAGAAGATACAAGATAAGAATTGTAGTATATAATACTGTGCAGAACTATTATCAGGCACTTGTGGCTGACACTAACCTACAGAAAATAATGACTTCAGCACTGACAACTAGCCTGTAGGGTTTGGTTATTTTCATGAAGCAGTGTGGAAGACAAATCTATTTTTTTGTGAAGTTTTATGTGCAGTTTTGAAGATTGCAGCATTTTTAGTAATGAGATTCTAAATCAGGTGACGTGAAATATGTCACCTTGAAACCTGTTTCTATCCATCAGAATCTGTTCCATTAGATTTACTCCATCATAGGTTTTTGTCATGCAGTTGAATCTGTTAAATTAACAATCTGCATAAAACCTGCTTACATCTCACTTTGCTTTAACTAGGTCAAGTCATCCACTATGGTCTTCTTTTGCTTGATGACCCAGTAAATATGGTAGGTCCAGCAAGTAAGCAACAACAGCTGGTTGATACACATGTATGTTTTTGGTTATGTGACAGCTGCAATCAGCCAGTCTCTGTGATTCTGCATATTTTGGGTTCTCATGTTGATCTCATTGCTTGATGCTTTACAGACTGATTGGATTGGCTCAGAGCTATAGTTATCAGAAGAGCTTATGTGATGGTACTACATCTGTAGTCCAGCATCCAGTGTCTGTAAGCAATTGTTTGTTAACTCTACTCCTCCTAAACTACTTGGAGGAAAGTCAGGAAACTTGGCACACAGTCTCATTCAGAGGTCTAGTTGGTTCTAAATGACAATGAAATGGTACACCACAGACATCCAGTATGGCCACCATGGAGGTCGTCTTGAAAATCTTGTTATTGCTGCTTTTCTCAATGGAATGGTCAGATGAACAGAAGGTTTTCAATAAAACACTTCTTGTGATATGTAGTAGGTTCTAACTAAAAATGATGAAACTTTTACCACGACACATGGTCACCATCATACACATCTTCAAAATCTGGTTGTGGCTACTTCAGAAGAGATGGTTATACATTATATTAACATCATGTTTTCACTAAAACACTTGTTGCAATATGTAGTAGTTGCTGTTAAATAAAAGTGATGGTGATCTGACCTCCGAAATGGCTTCCACAATGACCATCTTAAAATTATTGTTATCACTTCCTCGTAAACAGATGGTCGTATTCCCATGGGTTCAGGGATGGTTCTGATATATTAATTAAGACCACCTGGCAACCCCAATTTCTGTTGGTGGCCCTGCAATTTTTATTTTGAAATATCCCAATCGAAAGTTGGTAAATCTTGCTTGCCAGAACTTTTCCCTCATTCCATTCATATCCATTACATGTGTTACTAGATCAGAATCATAATTTTACCTTTTTCCTTACCAGAAGTCATCTTAATCATACAAAAACTTGGCATTGCCTTTAAGTGCATTTATTCTGGACCCTAATATCTGGGCGAAATTACCTCTCCAGCCAGAATAGGCCGAGTTGGTGAAAAAAGGGTGAAGTGGGTGTAGAACGTTCAAAATAGTCAAGTTAGGCTAATGTATTTTGCATATTTTCATGTCAGATTATTAAATTGATGATGAAATATTATTGAAAGTTTATCAAAATATTTAAACTTTTCTTGTTTCACTTCACCACAGTTGTTGTATAAAAAAAAAATGGCAACCTCAAAAAAGCGGTACAAAATTGGCAAATAATATTGGATAAAATGATTAATTTTATAAGTAATGGACCAGGATATGTCCACTGAGCCATAATCTGCTTCAGATTGGGAAACACAAATTCAGTTTTTCACTTGTTTTTCAAGGTTCCTGTGTGAATTTTTTTGGACGGGAATTCAGTAGATAGCAATGTAATTGGTAGTATTTATGATCATCAAAGTAACACTAAAATTGACTTCAGAACAGGAGAATTCTATTTCTATCTTTCCACCTTCCTCTTTGAAGGAAAAATTTACACAAAAGTTGATGTTTTACTTTAATTAATAATGCATTGTATTGAAACAAATTGGGTGAGGGTAATGTCATGAAATCAATGCAAGGCAAAATGAACTTCGCCTGTTTAGGTGAAGTGACAGACTCTGAGGTGGCTATTATTCCTGTATCATCCCCTAGCATGGACCCTGTAAGTATTGGGATTCAACAGCATACATGCAATGTTGAAAAGCTGACAAGGGATCAGACAGATCCCCATTTCCGTAATGACATATGTATTCCTTCCATAATTGGAACATTTTTGTTGACCAGCTGTTTGGATTTTTTACAGTACATATTATGATTGATATACACATATTGTACTGTTCAGCCTGAGATTCATCTGCAAAGGTACTGTATGCTCAAGGTCTAGTGTGAAATGCTAAATGACTTTTCAACTAATAGGCTTTGAATGAACCAAATCATGTTTCTTGTGACATTCTTTTTCGTGCTTGTTTTTTTATTGAAAGGGGAATATAGTTTTAATAGTGTTCAATATTCTTGTGTCCGCTTGGTAAATATCTTTTAAACCACAAAACTTTAAATGAGTGTGAAACTAACTAAAGTTGCCATAGGATCATACTCTAGGTCACATTATTCCAATAACACCTGTAAGTAACAAACATAATTATTATAATGCAGCCTTAATTTATATTATGTTAGATGAATAAACAGATAAATTTGTTTCATATTAAGGACTTGTTATTAAAATAAAACTTTTTTTCATACCAAGAACACAGCAACAGCAGCAACTTCTACTACCACTACTATTTAAAAAGGCAACTTCTCTACAAAACAAGAACGAATTATATAACTACTGGTAATTTTGGTTTATAATATTAATTTTTGAATCTGCTATAAAGGGACATCTGAAAATAAATTGTAACAAAAAGTATGAGTGATGAGATTTAGGAGGTTAGAAATTGTAAGCCAGCATGTTAAAACTTCCAAAAATTATGAGTGATGAGGTTTAGGAGGTTAGAAACCGTAAGCCTGCATGTTAAAACTTACCAAAAATACTTGTTTTGGAATGAAAAATTCCCAATTCTGGGGCCCCAAAATTTTATTGTTGGAATCATCCCTGGTGTTTTCACAAAAACACCTCTTATAGTATGTGCAGCTGGTTCTAAATGAAAATAGTGCCAATCTGATTTTCATCATGGTGTCTGTGGTGCTAAGGATGCAATGTTTACAAAATCGGCTAACATATAAATGAACAATGCAAGTGGCTGCCAATTATGCAGGAACTACCCGTTACAGTTAGATTATATATATCCATATCTCTGCTAAAGAGGATTGTTTAGTTGGATTTTTCTGTTAATTCTTTTCTCAGAGTATGTTTCTATGAATATTCGCATAGAATGTGGCATCATTAAGAAAAAGCATAAGTTGATGAGAGTTGGTTATAGCCACATTACACAGCATTACACATCAGGTTGATTTGCTGATAATGCTGATAAAAATTTCTTTACACTACAGTAGTTACATGTTTGTTAACAGTAACTTTGATTAGTAGTATTTTATTTTAAACACTGTTTTAAGTTTGTAAGCCACTGCATAGTTTCTTAGTTGTTGTAGATCCCAGAAAAGCATCCTATGCACACATCCTATCTGTATGTCCAGTTCCATTATTAATTTTGTCATTATATACATACATGCAACAGTAGGAAACAATATAGACAGTACTAGGTAAGATCAGACCCCAAACCACCATCAGTATGACTACTTACATGTACATGGGGGCTGATTTATTGGATTAGTCATAGACCAGAAGAGCTTATGTGATGGCATGTTGTCTGTCGTCTATATGTCTTTTATCACAAGTTTGTTATTGCTACTCCTCCTAAACTACTTGGAAGATTACCATGACCTATACACACTTTATCCCATTGTCAAGTTGGTACTAAATGAAAATGGTGCCACTTGGATATCCAATATGGCTGCCACAAAAAAAATGTTGTTAATGCTGCTCCTCCTGAATGCATTGTAATGTTAACATGGGGTTTTCATAGAAAGGCTTCTTGCGATGTCGAGTTGGTTCTGAATGAGGGACTCAGGTTTTGCCATCTGCATAATACTGATGGACTACATTATGATGGTTTTGGCTATGGATCTAAGAATTCCAGATAAAAAAATTCCTGACCTCCACAGAATAGTTGGAATACTGAAGAGAGTAGGTGCAATTTGTCTGGCAGTTTTCATCAAACTTGATCAATATGCCAAGAATAGATGCCATATGAAGTATAAGTAATTGTTGTCTCTGCAGGCTAACTAAGAAATAATTACTGTGCCCAGAAATTTAATGTGTTGGTGTATTGATATATGAATGTTTGGTATTTAAAGTTAGTGCTTATATAAAAAATAGAAACACTTGTCATTAAATATTTGGATACCTTGGTTTTTGCCCACAGGGATAACTTGTACATTGGTTCAAAACCTCAGTATGTTTAATATTCATGAAACCTATCAACAGTCTATCATTTATAAATGTGGACCAAAGCCAAGGTTTCCAAATTAAACATCTTTTCTGTCATTTAGTGGACACTTATGAGTGGATGCTTGTGTTTGAATAAAGATTTCTTGTTAAGAATGGTTAGTCAGCTCCGGAGGAGGTTTATGACAAATTCTGGAATCATTTTCAAATCTACTGCTTGCATTGTTGTTTTCTGTAATATGTTTGTTTTGTCTCATGTGTTTTGATTGACCAGTAATTTAGTCGCTTAGCCCTATATACAGTCAAGCAGTAATATAATGTGCGCACATGCAAGAGTTCTCAGTGACCACTGGTAGGTGTGAATCTGGATGTAGATAAATACATGGAGAAGGGTAGAATCAAGCATTCAGTACGCCCAGAGGGCATGAATGGCCAGATAAAGGTATATAAAGTGATTATGGCATGAAAATAGGCACTTAACCAACATTTTTAAAATAGGCAAAAAGCACTTGTCCCTGACTAGCTACTTGGAAAATTTTACTTGTCCGACTTAAAAACTGAATAGTCCGGGATGTCGGGCTATGGGATTTGCTCAGCCCTGTATTGGCTACCAGTAGTTACAATTGTTAAAAATAGTAACATTCAATAACAAAAGGTGCTTTGGTATAATCTGTTTTGGCCCTTGCTTGTACATAGTTTTTCTTTACAAAGCCATTCACCCACACAGGGTTTTAAGTACTGCTTACTTTCAGTAATATGTACACCTACACAGGTCAAGTTCTTCCTTTCCTTATGTATTTTTCATGCCTACTACAGTTTTATCATCATATCTATTTCAAGAGCATTTCAATTGTAGTATCTGCCATGACACATTTTTTATTTTCTAGTAACCTCTACATTGAAGAAGTCAGTAGAGGGATCTCTATATACATGTAGGGGTGCAATTTTAAATTGAAAGGACTTGATCCTATTAGCTTGAGCTGTATTTGCCAGTAGGATAAAGTTTTTTTTTTTTCTTCATAGTTTTATTCAATATTTACAATATCACATATGCAGGAGTGCACTTAATACACACAATATAATATACAGTTTCTGACACAAGTGAAAGTAAACAGTGGTGTCTTTAGAAAAGAAGTAGCATAATTCAGTAGTTACTGTACATGTAATGGAATATAAATGTACAATTTCCTTCCCAAGACTAAATAATCTCTAATGCGTGTATATGTATACAGAGTTATGAATATAAACAGGGAAGAATAATACAGTTTCAGTAATAAAGGTTAGTTGAGATACAGCTTTTGAATGTGTGAGTAACAAAATATAGTATAATGTACAGTTTCCAATAGTTATTTAGACTTCAATTTCTGACACGGAAAAATTAAGGTATAGGTAGATCAGCATACAATTTCACCAACATGAGACTTAAAGTCTAGACTTGACACATTTCATTGGTCAGTTTCAGTCAGATCACTGGATTGTAGACTTAATAATAAATAATAAGATAAAGAGAAATTTGTATTTCCATAGCATTCTTTTTTGCCCCTTCCCCCACCGCCTGACAAAAAAAAGTAATAGAAGTTGTTGCCTATTGAAGTAATTATTTTTCTGTTGATGGTGGGCTACTGAAACATGAACAACTGTATCAAATATTGTGCTCTTTTTTTCTTTACAGTGAATGTATTATGGCATTGTCCATTCATCTATCCATCGTTCCATTTAACCATTGCTTGTCCAACCTATAGCATTATTATGGGTATAGAGATTTTAATGAAACTTTGCCCAAGTATATACATATATAATGACTGGATGGTGTGTCACATACCATAGCCATGCCCCCTGCCTCAAAGTCAATATCACGTGGAGGGAAAATGTAATTCTGTGACTTGTATTGTTGTCTGGAATATGACTTTTGAACCATTGCAGATATTTTAATGAAACTTTGCCCAAATATATATCATGACTAGATAGTGTGTTATTTATCTTAGCCAGACCCCCTGCTTGAAGGTTAAGGTCATGGGAAGGCAAATATAATTATTTGACCTGTATTCATGTCTGAAGTATAACTTTTGAACCACTGAAACTATTTTAATGAAACTTGCCCAGCTGTATGTATATATCTTGACTAGACGGTGTGTAATGTAGCACAGGTATTTCACATCAAGGGAAAATGTAATTCCATGGTGTGTAATGTAGCACAGGTATTTCACATCAAGGGAAAATGTAATTCCACGGTGTGTAATGTAGCACAGGTATTTCACATCAAGGGAAAATGTAATTCCACGGTGTGTAATGTAGCACAGGTATTTCACATCAAGGGAAAATGTAATTCCACGGTGTGTAATGTAGCACAGGTATTTCACATCAAGGGAAAATGTAATTCCGTGACTTGCATCCTTGTCTCGAGCATAACTTTTGAATTACAACTGAAGATGTTTTAATAAAACTTGAACCAGTTATATATCATGTGTAGATTATGTTTTGCATTCTGTAGCCATGCCCCCTACCTCAAGGTCAAAATTACAGCAAGGGGAAATGTAACTTGTGACCTGTATCCTTGTTTGGAGTAAAACTTTTGAACCACTGAAGATATTTTGATCAAGCTTGAACCAGTCATAACTTAATAATGACTAAACATGGTGTTGCATACCATAGCCATGCCCCCTGCCTCAGGATCAAGGGCACAGCAAGGAAAAATACAAATCAGCGACTCCTATTCATGTATGGGTATAACTTTTGAACCGATGAAGATATTTTGATGAAACTTTAGCCTGTTATATATCTTGACTTGACAGTGTCTTGCATGTTCAGTAATATGTGTATCCGCTGTACTCGAGGTCAAGGCCACAATAAGGGATAATATAAGTCCTGCTGACCATGGACTTTTTTTGACTACCATTAAAAAAAACCCCAAAAACTGGATTTTCAGAATGTTGTGACAAGACCAGATTTGGTTTCATTCATTAGTTCAGTTTGACACTTGAAGTACCATAGTCTTTACTTAAAACACTTTTTATTCATTGCAGTATCTCTTAAGCATCTATTAGACATAGTCTACACAGCATAATCCAAATAAAAATGTCTACCAGCATGGCCTGCTGTGCGTTGTTTGTAGTCAGCTTTATTTCCTGCTAGAATGATGACAAAGAAGTAGAATATTTCACAAGATCTGGCCAGACCATCTTGAACTATAACAACGGGCATCAGGATAAAGTATATTGATGTAAATCCATGGACAGGGATAGTTACAGCCATATGTTTGTGTCCAGATTTTATTGACATGGTGGTTTTAATTTCAGTAATACAAAACCTGTTGCTATTGTGTAACTGATACTTTTCCGGGTGGAAAATACCCTGACCATAGGGTGAACCAGAAGATTCTACAACACTAGGCCACCCCTGTCACACCCCATAGATATGTTGCTCATGCGCACTTTCGTTCATTCTTTTTCTGGTTGCAGCCATTATGGGCTGCGTAAATTTTAGGTCGTAGACAAATTGCCTTTGCTTCGTGTTTTATGTTGTGATTTGAGTTTTCTCTTTATGTGCATCATTTTTATCATGTGGAATTACCCCTGATTAAGAAAAGAATTTGTTCTGTTCAAATTGAGCTCTCTTGAGAGCTATTCTTATTTTTTCTGGTTACTTTTGGTGTAACCTTGCATTTAGGTTCTTACGCTACAGGGGTGTTGGCGTAACTATTATTGTTGAGAATTTATTTCTAGCTCGTATAGGTATTTAGTAAATATTTCTGTCCTTGCCGAATTTGGTTTGGGGACTTGTATTGATTCTGTTTATTGTTTTATTACAGTAACGAATCTTCGTGTTTCACATTTTTAAAAAATGTTACTTGTGCTATTTTTTATCTCAGAAAGGCAAGTCGCACACCATTTTTCCCTCCATGTTGTGTATTTAGTTATCGAACATCGTTTCATTCTCAGCTTGGCATTACTTCCTTTTTGCATTAAAATATCAGTGATTGTTTTAATTCTCAGAGACAACACATAGATAAGGTGAGTTCTTGCTGTTATCATATTAGTTCATGAAAATACATTTATATATTTATACATTGACTTACATAGAAATTTTTGAATAGATCTTTTTTTACAACTTTCTCTTGCAGCAGTGGCTAAGCAGGGCGTGTGTGGGTGTGGCCACAGGAAAGTCCCCTGGGATGCCCATCCCTCTTGCCTATCTCTGGTCGGATGAGGTCTGGGACCTCGCCAAACTTAGTTGTACTTGAAGGAAGAGAGTTCCTTCCTTGTCTTCTTCAGAATTTTCTGAGTTTTCCTTCTTTGCATCCCTCGGGTCTCAGGGAAGGATTACCATAGTCTCTTTGGAGACTCTTAAGGTTAGTGGGTCCCCTCCCAAGGGAGGTAATAAATGGGTGGAGAGTGAGTCACGCTTGCCCTTAGGTAGGAGCAGTACCCTCCCCATTACGTGAGGGTAAAGAGTGAGTTGCGCCTCCTGTGTGGGAGGAGCAGCACCCTTTCTTTTCCACTAGGACATAGTGAGTCTCATCCCCCCATGAGGGAGGAGCAGCACCCTCTTCTTGCTCACAGCTTGGTGTGGGCTGAAAGTGAGTCTCATCCTCCCATGAGGGTGGGGAGCAGCACCCTTGCAGTCTCTGGAGCCAGTTGTCAGCAATGGGATCAAACTACCTGGTACGGGGAGAGCTCTGATTTAAGTGTATCAGATCTGGGGAAAGGTTTTCACAGTTCTGAGTTGCCTGACTGGTCACTGGTCATTGACTGGTCACAGGGTGGCAGGCACTGGTCACTGGTCATTGACCGGTCAACAGGCATGGGGGAACCAGTCACTGGTCATTGACCGGTCACTGGGAGGCGATCACTGGGGTCATTGGAGCTCCTTTAGTACAGGGATAAGGATTGGGTTGAGACCCCCCATCCTCTAGACTGAAGTTTCATCCCATTGGGATTTAGAAGTGGTGTACAGATGTCGGACTAGGGAGGGGATCGGATCAGCACCCCCCTCTTTTTCCTATAATCCCTCTAAATTCCTACGAGATGTTGGGCCTTCCACCGCAGGGAGGCATTTGGCCCTTTCCCTGCATGCTGCCATGGCCTTCAGGACATTGGCCACATGGTAGCAAGGTCGATGCTGTAGGCCGTGGACCTACATCTTCCTCTTACATCCTTGGGGCAAAACAGATGGTTGGGCCTTCTTCCCCCAAATGCTCCAGGAGGGTGGACAGCTGCTCAGGTCCCTCTTACCCTGAAGTCTCACCCGCATCAGCGGGACATTGGGTTGCATGGTCCTGCCTCCCAGGGGGAGATGGGAGAAAGATGTCCTTTCTGTCCTCATTGTTTCTCACGAGTTTGATACAGAACAGGCACACCCTTACTTTGGGTCCCCTGCCTCCTCCCATCCATTGGTAAAGGTGGCAGAGGAGGATGAGATATGGTCTTTTGACAAAGAGGTAAACAAGGCTTACTGTCTTTTGCCCAGTGATCTGTGTCTCAAGTCTTCAGACTCTAGTGACACTAAAAAACTTTCTGGGTCAAACTCTCAATCAGATCTCTTGTTGCTCCTCACTTGGTTATGATTAAGGTGCTCTCAAAGGTTTAGTAAGGGCCAGGTCTTCGCTCAACAACATAAGAGGTGGTCTGTGCCCCCCCCCCCTTACACATTGAGACCCTTGGTCTCTGCATCAAGCTATAAAGTTCATACCTGTTCATGGCCAATTAAACCTCCCACTTTGGATGCTGAAGCTACTCAAGTGGGTATTTCCATGGGTACCTGGGTCTGCCTCCCAGTTTAAACACCGGAAACCTTATGACAAAAAGGCTAGGTCACTAGTAACTTTAGCCTCGCATACCGACCACTTTTTAGCAGCATCATTCAATCTGCTGAAGGAGGAATCTTTGTTGCCATTTGCTCTTCATCGTTTGTTGGAAGCAGCGGTGAAAACATCTTGGCATGTGTTATCCATGTCCATGCTTCTCCACCTCTGCAGGGATGTTGCTCTGGACACATCCAAATTTTTACTAGAGCACAGTATGAACCTTCTGAGGGCTGATCCCCTGGAAGCAGAGACTCTCTTCGGAGGGCTCACCCCTTCCATGGCTTCTCACTATCTCAGAGACCAGCAGCAATGATCCTTTGCATCCACTCCTGTCACATTGAACCGGCCAAGAAACACAATCATCCTGACTGACCACAGGGTTTGTCAGCGAAGTTCTTTAAAGCCATGCAGCACCAGTCAAAGCAACAACCCCATTTCAGAACTCCTCTTTGGCAGTCAAACCCAAGAATGGTGTGATGCAAAGGCCCAGGGAGGAAGTTTGTGGACCCTTCCCCCTGTTCTAAGGACAAGGGTGGTCAGCTCTTGGGACTCACTCCCTCTCCTGCGGTGTTCTTCTTCCGTTGGTTCCCATAGGTGCCAGGTTAAGCCTCTTTTCAGAGGCTTGGTCTGGAATAACAGTTGATGGCTATGTCCTTTCTGTGATCAAGGTGGATACTCGCTTCGGTTTCGGGATTTCCCTTCTCTAGTTAGGCCCCCATGTTCTTCCACCAGTTGAATCGGGTGCAATTAAGGGAAGAGGTGAACTCGCTTATTGAGAAGGGTGTAGTAGAGAGGTTGTTCAGCTTATTTAAGGTCACTAGGTGTCCCAATCCTCCAATTTCGATGATTGGTGGTTGATCCACAATTGCTGGCTCGAGTCTCCCAGACTAGATCTGTCTCACTGTTGGTCCATAGTGACCAGGTTGGGTCTTCCGCCAAACCTAGAGAAATCGGAGCTTACTTCTTCTCAAGATTTCGTCTACATGGGGATGAATTTCCTCACAAACAGGATTAGTCCATGTCCCTTGGGACAGAGTAGTCCAGATCCTGTCCCTGTTGGAGGTGCTGAGAGCAATGGCCACATTGTCAGCTCTACCTTTCCTTTCTCTGTTGGGGACCTTGTACTCTGCAATGGACATGGTTCCCCTTGGCAGACTGTACTTGCACCCTCTCCAGTTTATCCTTTTGGCGAACTGAAAACCTCACAGGGACCCTCTGAATGCTCAGATTTCTCTGGGTTGGAATTTCCACCATCATCTGATTTGGTGGAGAAATTGGGGTCAGTTTCTGGCTGGAGTCCCCATGCACGCTCCCGAACCCCACTCCTACCTGTTCGGAGACGTGTCAGATTCAGTGTGGGGTACTCATCTGGAGTCGAAAGGACTAATTCTTCAGGGTTTGTGTTCTGAGAAGAATGTATCCTCCACATCAACAATTTGGAAAGGAGGGCAATGGTCTTAGCCCTCCAGGGGTGTGTCAATAAAATAAGAGCTCGCTGTGTGATGGTAGTTCGCTGTCTGATGGTCTTCTCTGATGACACATGAGTGGTAGCATACCTCAAGAGACAAGGAGACACACATGCCCCTTTCCCTCTGTGTGGAGGTTTGGAACCTCCTTTAGTGGGTGCCTTGGAAGGGATTACCCTCCAAGCTAGCCAAATTCCTCGTAAAAAGATTTTTTGGAGGACAGGCTGTCAAGGAAAGAGAAGATAGTCCTCATGGAATGATCTCTACATTAATCCATAGTGGATTCCCTGTTTCAACCTTGGGGGATAGTGGACTTGTTTGAAGCTAAACAAGAAGCTCCCCTTTTTGTTTTCCCCAGTTCCCATCTAGAGGACTTGTGCAGTGGACACTTTCAGCCTAAGGTGGGATCTTACTGTTCACTTATGCCTTCCGATCCTTCAGGAACATCCCTCTGCTACTTCACAAGGAAGGAACTCCACTGCACAGTTCATTTTGATAACCCCTCTGTGGCTCCAACAATCATGGTTCAATGATCTTCTCATCCTGCTGGTGGACCATCCCAGGACATTACCCCAGCATAGGGACCTCCTGTCTCCTACGCAACAGCCAGCAAATTTTCCATCATCATCTCAAATGATTTCTCTGCCAGGACCAGTTTTCAAACAAGTCGCCAAGTTCATTATTCAGTTCAGGAGGCAATCTATGTCTAAGGTCTATGAAGCCAAGTGGAGAATCCTTGGGGATTGGTGTACTAGGAAACATGTCAATTCTAGTTGTCCTTCTATGGATGCAGTGGCTGATTTCTTCTCTTCCCTTTTGAAGATAAACTATGCTCGATTTCTGTTATCAAGGGCTATAGGGCAGCCCTAGCCAACACATTCACATTGGGATGGACTCTCACTTAGCAGACCTGTTCAGGTATTTTGAGCTGCCAAGATGGGTGTCTCGCTTGCTAATGCCTATATGGAATCTCTCTTGCATCTTGCGGTCTCTAATTAAACCCCCTATGAACCTTGGGTGAAGCTTCCTTTGATTCCTTACCCTCAAGCCTGTTTTCAAGCTCTCATTAGCATCTGCGTGATGAAGGGGCGAGCTTCATGGCCTATCCATAGAGTCAGACTCCATAAAGTTCAGTGAAATTATGATTCGGTTTCTCTCCTTTGCCAACCAGGTTTTTAGCAAACACCAGCTTCCATTGGTTGCTCCACTCCTGGTTGAGATCCCCAGTCTCAGTCATATCTGTGATGGGGATGATCCAGTTAGACTTTTATGCCCAGTTAGAGCTCAGTGGTTTTATTTGGCAGCTTCTACAAGAAGGAGAAAGGGTAGAAAATGTCTTTTCCTCCACTTTAAGGGTTCGGCTGATCTTTCAGCTTCCACCAGTTTGAGGTGGATTGCATATACTTTCAGGAGAGCTTCTCAGTCCCATCCTGAGAGGGACCTTTCATTTATGAAATTAAAGCTCATGTGGTTCAAGCCATTGCTACCTCATTGGCCTGTCTAACTCGTCAGTATCTGGAGGATGTGATGAAAGCAGCATTTTGGCAATCACACAGAACCTTCTCCTCCATTTACCTTTGCTTGTTGGCTCTCCAAGGCAAAGGCATATTTTCTTTGGGTCTGATTGTCATAGCTCAAAAGTGACCCTTAGGCTAGTAGTGGGATCATCAGCCTCCCACCAAACTGACAAATTCAGATACACAAAAGCAACAGGTTTTGTATTACAGATATTAAAAAGTAGTATTTTGGTGGGTTAAACTAATTTTAATTATGTAATACTTACCTGTTGCTATTGCCAGATTCCCTCCTCCTGCCTCGCACTGATGTCCTAAGTTAGTCTGCATCCTATTAAGAATGAAGGACAGTGCGCATGGTAACATATCTATGGGGTGTGACAGGGGTGATCTAGTGTTCTAGAATCTCCTGGTTCACCCTAATTGGAGGATGAATTCTCGTCATACAGTAGGGGTATTTTTCACACGGAAAAGTACCAGCTATGCTATATCAACAGGTAAGGTAAGTATTACATCATTAATATTCCAAAAGACTACATTTTTCACCACGATTGGTGATTATTAATAATTATTTTGAATAACATTGATATAAGTTTTATCACATTGATTCTATAACATTCTTGTGATTTTTAAATTAAAATATTGAATATTTAAAAATTAGTTAGGCCATTCATACTTTATATGTAGTTATTCCTCATATCTGTGTGATTCCCCTCTAGAGAGGCCACACCTCTTATAAGGCTACTTTCCAGCTGCAGAAGGGGTGGCCTTATAAGAGGTGGACCACTGTATACATAATGAATACATTTATATGAGAAGCAGTTACATACTGAGAGCTCTTTAGTGAGGACTGTATAATGAAATCCATTTTGTACAATTACTTGTGAGTTGTGATATGCTGTTTATTCAGTCTTTTCAGAACTAAAGAATACTGAGAAGTCACTTAAAATTATTTGTTGGGTACCAGTTTTAGTGGATTCATATGTAATTCTAAGTTCTAACTATTACTGTATATACTTGCTTATAAGTAAGGTCAAACTGCAAACAATATATCCTCTTACTTGCTGTCACATAATGTGCCAGCAGATTAGGGTCTATGTTGTTTGTTCTACTGATTACTCCTAACAAACTACATAGACTCAGATCTGCTGGTGCATTATGCAAGGGCAGATCTGGGTCAGTGCAGTTTGCAGTTGGATCTGATTTGTACACGAGTAGAAGACAACAGTTAAAAAGACCCTAATGAAGATTAATTTACTTGTGAAGACAATATAATACTCCTCCCTCATAAGAGGCATATCAATGAATTCAAATGCTGGTGAAACTGTGATGTTTTGCAAAACATCAGAAATTGATACCCACAAATAAAAGTTAATTCACAGTATGTAAAGAATTTCGAATATTGTAATAACCATAATCAATTTTAGCTGAATCTGCTTAACTCATTAACCCCTGGAGATTCTTTTCATTTTCGCCTGAAATGGGGGTAGGAAACACATTTTTGGGGTTACTTCTGAATGCAGCAAAACACATCTGCTTAAGAAAGTTTTTCGTTTAGCCGGATGCTTAGGTGTATCAGAAACATTGTTTTTGATTGGCTATTACGCTCGCGCATGTGCAGAAGGGTTAAAGTTGGACTTTTTTATTTTTTCGTATTGGATCCCCGATTTTTGTGTCCTGGCCCCTTTTTACTCCAAATCTCAAACTTATCCTACTTTTTGCAAAGGTTCATCTGTCTGTGTGCAGTTCGGACCGGTCTGCTTTAGATCTAAGGCCAAAGAGTCTAAAATCCGAACACAAACTCCAGTTCCGGAACTGTCAATTTTTGACCTAAATAAAATCGGGTCTCAAAAAATGCATTTTTTTCGCTGTATTTTTTAATGCGAGTAGAAAGTCTACATTATTTGGTATCATTGTAGAGCTACATCTGTCTACTTTCCTGAAATACCATCCACTTTAGTGTATCCTAAATGATGTTCACGTTACAGAGCTCGGAAGTAGGATACAACCTCATGAAAACGTGGCGCCAGGGGTTAATGAGTTAAGTTAAATTTGAAAAAGTTATATTTTTAAGTCTTGAGTTTTATGGGATAGTCTGTTGTCCGTCGTACTTCGTCTGTCTATTGTCCATCATCCGTTCATCATCCATCCTTTAGTACAAATTTGTTATTGCTACTCCTAAACTACTTGGAGGATTGCCATGAAACTTGACACATACATTCATCTCATGGTCTAGTTGGTCCTAAATGAGAATGGTGCCTCTTGGACATCCAATATGGTTGCCACAGTTGCCATCTTGAAAATCTTGTTATTGCTACTTCTCCTGAATGGGTTGTCAAATCAACATGGGGTTTTCAATCAAAGACTTCTTATGACATCTAGTTGGCCGTAGATGAAATTGGTGCTGATCTGACATCCATTATGGACACCACAGTGGCCATCTTGAAAATCTTGTTATCGCTATTCCTCCTGAACGAAAAGTCATATTGCCATGGGGTTTTTACCAGAAGACTTATTATGATGTCTAGTTGGTCCTAAATGAAAATGGTGCTGCTTGCATACAGTGTATCCAATATGGGCACCACAGTGGTCATCTGTAAAATCTTGTTATCACTGCTTCTCCTGAATGAATGGTCATTTTAGCATGGGGTTTTCAGTGAAAGACTTCTTATGATGTCTAGTTGGTTGTAATGAAAATGGTGCCAATCTGACTTCCAATATGGCTGCCACAATGGCCATTTTGAAAAACTTGTTATTGCTATTTCTCCTAGATGGCTGGTCATACCAATGTTGTGCTTTCACCAAAAGACTTCTTGTGATGTTTTGTTGGTCCTAAATGGAAATGGTGCCAATCTGAGATCCAATATGGCCACCATGGCAGCAATCTTGAAAATCTTGTTATTGTTACTCCTCCAAATCGGAAAGTCATATCAGCATGGTGTTTTTACCAGAAGACTTATTATGATGTCTTGTTGTTCCTAAATGAAAATGGTGCCAATCTGAAATCCAACATGTCCACTGCACCTAATTTGAAAATCTTGTTATTGCTGAAGAATATCAGAGATGGTTTCAACACTCGGGAGTTAAAAGGAAGAAATGGTCTTATCTTGAATTCCTGAATTTTTTTTTGATCTGTAGAGCATCAGTCCCTTTAAGGGACTCTTGTTTATTTGGTTGCTCACCTGTTCATAAGGCTAAGTGAACTTATGGTATCGTCCTTTGTCATTCGTCTGTTGTGTGTTATCTGTGTGTGTCATTCAGTCACACTTACAATTTACAACTTCATGATTTTACAGGGAGCATTCAGGCTTCATGGCCTTTCAGGTATCTCGAATGGGTGTTGTTCTGTCATCCAGTATGATCACTGTTACTAAAAATACAAAACTTGAAAAACAATGAAGAGAAATTGACCAAATTTGACAAAAAGCATTCTGGCATGAACATGAAGGTCATTCAGAATTATTCAAATGATGCTGATCTCCCATTAAATATGGCCACTGTTACTAAAAATAAAAAACAATATAAACAACTTCTTAAAAACCACTCAATAGAATTTGACCCAGTTTGACTGAAAGTTTGTTTAGATGATGCTGATCTGCCATCAAATATGGCAACCATTAAAATAAATGAAACACCTTTAAATGACATCTCAGAAACTGCTCAACAGACTTGGAGTGAATTTTACAGCAGATTTGTGCAGATGATGCTGATCTTCCATAACATTTGGCCACTACTACTAAAAATAGAAAAGTCTTTAAATGACCTCTTCTTAAAACCGGTCAACTGAATTTGACCCAATTTGACAGAAAACGATATGACATAAAGGCCTTTCAGTTTTATACAAGTGATGCTGATCCACCATCAAACATGGCCACTGTTGCTAAAAATTGAAGAGACATTAAACAACTTCATAGAAACTGCTGCAGTCTAATTTTACCAAATTTGACTAAAAAAGACCATTTTGGCATCAAGGGAATCAAATATGTACAAATGATACTAATATGCCATCAGATGTGGCTGCTGTTACTAAGAAAAAACAAAATCTTTTAAAGACTTCTCAGAAACCACTCAACAGAATTTGACAAAAGTTTAGAGAAAGCATCTTGGCATGAAGGGCTTTTAAGATCATGCAAATGATGCCAATACTAAAAGCAGAAAAACTTATAATAACATCTTCTAAACAGCTGTTAAATAGAAGTAGACTAAATTTAACAGTGTCTTAGCTAGAAGGCCTTTTACATTTATAGAAATGATGCAGATCCACCATTAAATATGACCACCATTACTAAAACAGAAGAACATTTACACAACTTTATCTATAAAAATTATCTTAACAGAATTTGACCAATTTTGACAGAAAGCAACCTTGCATTGAAGCCTTTCAGTATTGGACAAATGATGCTGATGCATCATTAAATATGGATGAAGATATAAAAACTAGCGAAACCTTGAAATTGCTGTCTTTATAACATATGCAATCAACAGCATTGGAAGAAATTTCTGCAGAAAGCATCCTTCTGACCCAGATTTCTTGGCCAAATGCTATAACATTTGGCTATTAGGCCTATGTCAGTCAGGTGATTCAATCTAAGGTCCAATTTTGGCCTCATGTTTAACATGAAATCTGCATCATTATCATGTACCACTTAATTACGTGTGCATGTATTAAAAACGCATTCTGTGACAATCCTTAGTAGATTCATTGAGTCGTTGTGGTTTGGGCACCATATTTATTACAGTCATACACTGCCCATGGTGCCATTTTTCAGAATGTTGTCCCAAAATGTGTTGTCTCTATGAAAAGGAAACTTTAAAGAGACAAATATTCACACCAATTTTCTTTAAAGAGTTCCTGTAATGATGATAATATATGACTAACATGTTTTCATTTTGGCAATAAAATCTTTGGTGTTATATACACTGCAGTTAATTCATTTGGTGTATTCATCTGATGTATGAAATTGGATCTTAGAAATATAAAAAAAATATATATAGCTTAAAATTTTCTGAAGCAATCTTCTTGAGCTGCTTGAGTTTGTGAATGTGGGTCTCTATAGGGAAAATTTTGTCAGATCTCTGTAGGGAAAATTTCATCAGGTCTCTGTATGGAAAATTTCATCAGGTCTCTGTAGGGAAAATTTAGTCAGATCTCTGTAGGGAAAATTTCATCAGGTCTCTGTAGGGAAAATTTCATCAGATCTCTGTAGGGAAAATTTCATCAGGTCTCTGTAGGGAAAATTTAGTCAGATCTCTGTAGGGAAAATTTCATCAGGTCTCTGTAGGGAAAATTTAGTCAGGTCTCTGTAGGGAAAATTTCATCAGGTCTCTGTAGGGAAAATTTCATCAGGTCTCTGTAGGGAAAATTTCATCAGATCTCTGTAGGGAAAATTTCATCAGGTCTCTGTAGGGAAAATTTCATCAGGTCTCTAGGGAAAATTTCATCAGGTCTCTGTAGGGAAAATTTCATCAGGTCTCTGTAGGGAAAATTTCATCAGGTCTCTGTAGGGAAAATTTAGTCAGGTCTCTGTAGGGAAAATTTCATCAGGTCTCTGTAGGGAAAATTTCATCAGATCTCTGTAGGTAAAATTTCATTAGGTTTCTGTAGGGAAAATTTCATCAGGTCTCTGTAGGGAAAATTTAGTCAGGTCTCTGTAGGGAAAATTTCATCAGGTATAAGGTTTGTCTGTTTCAAAAACATTGACCAATGTTCCAGTGGATTCATGTGTGTGTACAATTTAATGGCACCTCATCACTATAGTGGCTATATGTTGCCAAACTAAAGGTAAAATTGGAAATATGTATTTCCTGGTTCATTACAGATAATTGGGCTCATTAGTATCCAAAAGTGGTCTTCTGAGCGAATAAGTCTCTGTTTTCTTATCTTACATATATTATTTAATCTTTTTAAAAGAACAGCATTGATCTTCATCAGATAACTGATGACACTAGCAATATTGAATCTAACAGTCCTTGTTTTGAATTATTAAATATAATCTTTATGATGTCTAAGTCAGTAATCTAGGCCTGTTGCATCCTAGACATGTTTGCAGGAGTCTAGACATATAGTTATTAATCAGCTTATTCAAATACAGTAAGCCATTAGAAAAGTGATGGCATGCCCTTGGGTATGAATGCAATAGGTTGTCTGTGCAGAGAGATGATGTCTCACATTGAATGGAAGCCCAGGTCATATCTCTAGTCTGTTGTACAGTGTAATGCTGAGAAGGCAGTATCATTATCATCATTCATCAATTGATATGGTAATGATTTTAGTTTTCAGCTTAGGTGTTAGGTAAGCCTGCTTTATCACCAGGAATATCGGGCCTTGTATAATTGGGCAGAAATCATGCAAATTGAGGTGCATTGTGTATAGCATACTTGAAGATTTTTAGAGTTGACAAGATTCCTATGCTACCCGGGAAAATGGGAAAATTTTCAGGAATAAGAATAGCTTTGCTTCTGACTGGGAATAGCCCTCTGGTTTTGCAAAAATTGGTCAGAGGTGAGGAAAATACAGGAATTAAGCTGCCATTTTTAGATGAATCAGTTGCAGAAAAAAATACTTAAAAAAATCCTAATTAACTGATCAAGAGTTAAATTTTGACTTAAATTAACAGAATTTTCAGAGTTGCAAAATTCATCAGTCAGTTGATGTACATGTACATTTATTTGCAGAATTCAATTGCTGCATAGGTCACTTTGGCCTTTACAAGTCTCATTTGGTACCTTGTACAGTCAGCTAGATCAAAAATATTTTAGAAACTGCACAAATGTCCTCTAAGACACATGTCCAGAAGATTCTCAATTAGCACTGAAAAATGAGTGACAGTACAAGCTTTAATGTCAGTAATGTAAATACTTCTGTCTTGATAGCTCATTAGCAAAGGGTTCTATAAAGATTGTCTGCAGCATAAATGTTGGCTAACATTAACAGTTGAGTGTGTGTGTGTGGGGGGGGGGGGGAGTGCTTGCAACTTTCATTGATACATGAGAATAACAATCTCCTTTTTCCAACACAGATATTCATATAATCTGAATGCACATTCCCATGCTCTGGGTGTCCTTGACAATGGATACATTAAATATACAGTCCATAATCAGATTACATTGAAAGTTGATGTTAGGGCCCCAACCAGACATAAGCAGGGTTCAGGAAAACCACTCGTCCTCTTGTCTTGACTGCTTAAGAATTGGCTGTGCTGAGGAAAACTTTACTACTTACAAGTCCCCTAGACGGAGTAGATGCAGATTTGCAACTTGAGTAATATCTGTTTGCATTTTCTAACCTTAACAAGCTCTGAAGCTCAACATTGCTTAACATCAAGTGTATGATAGTTATTCATTACTTTTGCCTACCTATCAGTCCAGAACATGACACAAAGGAAGGCTACTTTGCTTTTTGCACAGGCTGCCCGTGCAAACTTGATACTCAGACGGGTTCAGATCATGAGTATTAAGTATTAAGCTTGTGTTGGGTGCTAGTGTTTTTTGTTTTAGTAAGAGAGTAAGTAGTGTAGTGATACATGAAAGTATACTGTGTTGAGTAAAGTGATGACAGGGATGAATATCTCTTGTAACTCACGCCAAGGATGAGTGCTTGGAAAAATGTTCAATGAGACCTATTTAACTGTATTTAAAAAAAAAAAAAAAAAATCAGTCCTTCTTTTTATACAATGTTTATAATTTGTAAGGGATTCTTGTCAAAATTTAAAACAACCCTTTTCTAAAATACTTTCTTCATGCCAACATATACAGCTAAACAGAAAAATTTATATTTTTATTCTGAAAATTAAAATGAGTTGTATGCAAATTTATATGAATTTCAGTAGATATAAATGTTGCTAGTGATACATTCTATGGTTTAGTGTATGGTCATATATCTGTTTCACAAATTATGGGCAAGTCTCTAAATAGAAACAGATTTTGATATTAAAAATGCATGTTTTCTAAGCCAAAATGTTTTTTTTTGTTCTGTTTGGTAAGGGCCATAAGTGAACCTTGAAAGAAGGAATTTCATCAAGAAAAAACCTGGAAAGACCTGGAAATATTTGGTTTTAAAAAGTGTGGGAACCCTTATTTTATTATCAGTTGGATCTTAAATCTTAAGAAGTCAAATAAAGTTAATAATTTAATGACAGACTTTTTGTATATTTGAAGTTGACATGCAATACTCACAAATTAGTGCATTAGTAAATTTTGAGTTCTTCCCTCTCAGTATCAAACCATGTGTATCCATTGTAATCAAACACAAATGAACTAAAAACTTCTTATCTAGTCATAAACCACTAGAGCCAAATGCATCAATATGGTTGCACTAGGTAATTTCTCAAGATAGCAATTTTAAATGTTGCAACTTCTTCATCCATAGCAAATGGCAATAACTACATTGTATGTCATTTGTACTAATAAACATAGTCAGCATATGGCATTTGCACTGTCATGGAACACTACACAGAAAAAGAGAGAAAATTACACATTACATGTATGTATGTTTTATTAGAACTTGGAAGTTATTTTCAAATGTATCACTGCAAAGTTTGAAGAACAATCCACAGATTAGGCAAAGTCAAACATTTAGTAGTTGTCTGTTGTGTGTAATTTTTAACAAGAAATAAGGCTGATCTACACCCAGGTGTTAATGTGATGTTGGCACATATCATATTTTCCATACTGTAATCAGCTGGAGACAACTAACTTTTTAATTAGCTTGTGTCATTTTGTTGAAGGACCACTAGGTTCTCAGTAGTTATCAAAATAAAGCCAGCTTAGCCACTGAGTAGGCATTAAATTAGATTCTTAGGAAGCGCTTTTGGGCGTTGCCGTGACAGTTGATTGACTCTTTTCACATTTGACTAGATGAGGACATAACACATTTATGATGATTACATTAAAAACCATTTAACAAATAAAATTAAAACACAGATTTCACTTAACAAGACTTTTTTTATGTTGGCATTTATTTCATAAATTGTTAACACTGTTATGAATTTACCAACATTCTATTGATTGACATTTTGTCAAATATTGTTATTTATTAAAGAAAAAAAAAGTTAACGAAAATTGTACAAAATATTATTTATTACGAAAAGTTTGCAAATATCATGACGATTCCAAATTTCCATGCACTAACCACTGTGTTTGGTGATAAAACAAGCAATATATTGAGCTTTCATTTACCAATTTCAGTTGCAAATTTCTAGTGTTAAGCAAATGGTAGCCTATATTTTGCCTTTTCTGTAAGAAAAAAAAAAGGATCCATATCTGTCTGCACATTTATGAGTTATCTGGGTGCACCACAATAAGGGATCGGTTTAAAGTGGGGAAAGGGTATTGCATAAACTATCATGAAAATTCTGGCTGGTGTATTAGGAGAAGTACATTGTGACAGTTTCAAACCTTTTTAAAAAGTGTCATGCTACTCATGTAAGGTTCAATGGACAAAAACATCATTTCACAGCACGCAAAGTTAAGTGACTATTTCAAAGTATTTTTCTATCTATCAAAGTATAGTGAAAATGAAACTTAACTTGAGAGTTAGATAATATTTCCTTTCCTGTTCAGCTTTGTGTGTGGGTCATTTATTATGATTAATTTTTTAGATTACCCCCAATTTGAAGCACTATATTGGGTATGCAGTTACTATTTTTGGAGAAGGCCGTGTACATGTCCTCCTGCAGGGATGTCACAACAGACAATCAGGATTCGATTTATTGGTCAAAAAAGCATTGAGCTGAGTGTAGAAAGGCAAGGTTTATGGTTATGTTACTTTGGTTGCACCATAAACATGTTGTTTTTTGGGGTAAAACTAATTTTAATTATTTAATACTTACCTGCTATTATTATTTTGATATCACTTTCCTTGCCCCTTGTCCACAGTCCCAGGTGAATTCCCTCATCGATTTAGTAATTGGAATCCTTAGAACAAAATAAATATAGTCCCAGTTAAATGTCTTAGTGACTTCCATCATTCAGAAAAGTGTCCTTCTGCTCCTTGGTCTTTTTACAGTATAATGTGTCAGAGGACTCAAGATTTTTGCTAATTCAAATGTCCTTGACCATAATTTCACTTACTCTGGGGATGAATTTCGTCACAAATCAAGGGACAGTCCATATTCTATCCTACAGGAACACACAAATGTTCCTAACAACAAGAGTGTTTGACAAGACTGCATTCTCTGCACACCTCTGCCTCTCTCTCCTGGAGACCCTGAATGCATCAGCGGATCTAGATCCCTTAGGAAGACTTCATATGAGGGGGTAGTTCTTCAAGGCTTGCGGTCCCAGCAGGAATCTTCTCTTCATATCAACTACCTAGAAATGCAGGCCATCTACCTAGCAATAAAGGGGTGTGTGAACCTCACAAGATGAGTTGTATTATAGTTGTAACAGACAATGCATCGTTTCTGGTGTACCTCAGATGTCAAGGAGGCACTCATGCCCCTTCTCTTTGCTCATAAGTCTGGAACCTCCACAAATGGGCAGCTATGGAGGGATATCACTCTTACCTGTTGCTATTGCATAGCTGGTACTTTTCGGGGTGGAAAATACCCCAATCATATGATGAGAATTCGTCCCCACCATTAGAGTGAGCCAGAAGATTCCAGAACACTAGATTGCCCCGTGACACCCCACGCACGCTGACCGTGCGCTTTACGAGGAATTTTTCTTCCTTCTCATTTTTTTATACACTGTTAATCCATAAATATATTTCTAATTGACAAGTCTGTATTTTTGGGATGTAGGAGGAAATGGACTACATCAAAAAACAGATGGAAACAGAACTCTAGATAAGCTGTATACAGTCAAACCTGTCTACAGCGGCCACCCATGGGAAAAGGTAAAAGTGGCCTTTGTAGACAGGTGACCTCTGAAGTCAGGTTCAACTCTTAAACTTGGTTCATGACAAATGATTGTACTATGCACCAAATAGCATTATCATTTTTAGTAGTAGTAGTATCATTATTATTATTTTGCATGTATTATTATTAGCAGTACATGTAGTAGTATGCTTTCAAGATACATGTATTTAGTTTAGCTATTTAGCAACAAACAAACAAAAAAAAAAAAAAAAAAAAAAAAAAGTTCCACAGAAATTACAAATTGACAGCTTACCTGTGATTGTGAAAGATAGGACTGACTTTTTGTTAGGCCAGCTTGTATAATAAGGTATGAAAACAGGTGTTCACACTTCAAAATATTGATGGATTAAGCACTTGTTCAAATTCACCGAGATCAAAAGACAGTCGGTTTTTGTGATAGACCATTGATGGTTAGGGAATGAAAAGAAGCTTCTTGGGGCTATTGTTAGTAACACATAAACCGTAAGGGATATCACAAGTGCATTGTATCTCTACTTAGAGATTATTTTTTGTTTTTTCATCGGCTTTAATTCTGCTGTAAGTACAGCTTTCCAGTTTTCAGTTACTTGTGTATCAACATGTCCTTTTTCTCCACTTATGGATTTGAACACAATGTTGTGTCTCTTCAGGAATGACTCCAACAATCCATTAGATGCTTAGAAAGAATCTGCAGATATCCCTAAATCAGTAGCGAATTTCAGTACTTTTTCTGTAATTAATGGTCCTCATTGATTCTGTGGGATGTAGCATCCTGGAACCATTTCCAGCATTGTTCATTATAATTTCATCATTTGGTGTACGGTAAATACAATTGAGATATGACATGCTTAAACATTGACTTTTACATGATATACCTTTTTCTGAACAATGCCTTGCTCATCAAACAAAAGAAGTGTTGAATTTGTATACTTGGAGTGTTCAATACTGATAAGCTCCAGTGACCGCTTAAGGCAGAGTGAAACCATTGTTTGGTTAGGAAACACCTGGTAACTGACTGCTGAAAGCAGATGACCATTAAATACAGGGCATTTATATAGGAAATTGCCGGAGGAAAATTAGAATGACTGCTGTTACCAGGTGACCGCTGAACACAGGTGACCATTAGGCAGGTTTTACTGTATTTGTGTATTTTGTGCAATCAGATTTAATAAAAATGCATAAATAAATTTTTACCTGTTCTCAGATTATACAAAATAATTTAACTTTAAGCATTTGGACCAAAGTTTTAAGTATGTTGCTCCTGGTGTAAGCACACTCCATGTTTTATGAGGGTGCAATTGATCATTTTAAACTATGCTATCAGGACAAGTTCCTGATGTTCATTCACATTAGAAATGATAGTACAGTACTCCCTCATTATAATGCTGTCCACGTGATCCATAGAGTATATAGCTATATAGCGAGACTGCCTTATAATAAAGTACACAATACATAAAATTTTACTACTGAATAATGAAATGGGATCAGTGAACATACCTGTCCAATAACAGAAACATTTTTATAATGAAGGGTCATACAGTGAGGGAGTACAGTACTTGACTACTTGATCACTGTTAGAGCTCTCAAATAGAAGCATCTAATTGAATGCACGCCAAATTACTATGGTCAGTAAGCCATTTGACACATTTGGAATGGCGTGACTAATGTCTTGATCATTAAGAATCATTATTGTATTGCAAGTTTGTGTTTTACTAGTGTTCAGAAAATACCTCATCAAATTTACAAAAATGTAATTAGTTATGAACTGGTGAGTAAAATACCCAATTTATTTAATTCTTATCTTGAGTTCTGCCCCCAAACAGGCAAGATTACTGGCTGTCCAAGAGAGCTAAGAAGAAAAATGGTTTCTGCATGCTTGAGAACTTGAGTTTTAGTCAGTATATGGTCACCAAATTCCATGGATAGTTTGCTTTTGGGGCAATGAAGAAATCTATTTATTTTAGGGTTAACAGGTCCAATGTCAAGATTATGGTAACTCAAACAAGGAAAATATTTTCTGTAACATAACTTGAATTATAAACCACATGCCTGCATCATATTTTGCAAATGGCTTGCAATTGTGGCAAGGAAGTAGTCAATAGCTCATTTATCAAGGTCACAGTTACCTAAAAAAGGAAAATAGTTTCTACTTGATAATTTGTGTTCTTCACAATTTCTTTCAACAAACTCCATTGCTGGTTTGCCCTTGGGCCAAAGAAGGAAATGAAATGTTGGGGCTAAAAGATCAGGGTCAAAGTACAGGTAACTGAGGCAATGATGAAATTTATGTCTGCATGATAAGCAATTCAGTGGGACATAATCTTCTGCAACATTATACCTGCAGTACTATTGCACACAAGGTCAGGACATATTGTGAAATGTTCATGGTACTTTTGTTGCATTATTATGTGTATGTTTCATGACCTATTGGTAATTTTTAGCTCTACTGGTCATAGACCAGAAGAGCTTATGGGATGGTCTGTTGTCTGTCGTCCATCCGTCCGTTAGCACAAGTTTGTTATGGCTACTCCTAATAAACTACTTGGAGGATTGCCATGAAACTTTACACACACATTCATCTCATGGTCTAGTTGGTCCTAAATGAAAATGGTGCTGCTTGGACATCCAATATGGCCATCATGGCAGCCATCTTGAAAATCTTATCACTACTCCTCCTGAATGGATGGTCATATCAACATGGAGAACTTATGGGATGGTCTGTCGTCAGTCCATCGTCTGTCCATCCGTTAGCGCAAGTTTGTTATCGCTACTCATCCAAAACTTCTTGGAGGATTGCCATGAAACTTTACACACACATTCATCCCATGGTCTAGTTGGTCCTAAATGAAAATTGTGCTGCTCAGACATCCAGCATGATAATTTTATTATTGCTACTCCTCCTGAATAGATGGTCATATCAATGTGGGATTTTCACTAAAAGACTTCTTATGATGTCTAGTTGGTCCTAAACGAAAATGGTGCCGATCTGACATCCAATATGGCCACCATGGCAGCCATCTTGAAAATGTTCTCGCTACTCCTCCTCAATGGATGGTCGTATCAACATGGGGTTTTCGCTAAAAGACTTCTTGTGATGTCTAGCTGGTCCAAAATGAAAATGATGCTGATCTGACATCCAATATGGCCAACGTGGCAGCCATCTTAAAAATATTTTGTTATCATAACTCTGTTTGAACAGAAAGTCATATCGACATGGGGTTTTCACCAGAAGACTTCTTATGATATCCAGTTGGTCTTAAATGAAAATGGTGCTGATCTGATGTCCAATATGGCAGCAGCCATCTTGAAAATCTTGTTATTGCTACTTCACCTGAATGGACAGTAATATCTTGAAAATATTGTTATCTCAACTCCTACAAATGGATGGTTATATCAACATGGGGTTTTCACCACTAGACTTCTTATGGTACCTAGTTGGTCCTAAATGAAATAGTGCCAGTCATGCATCCAATATGGCTGCTACAATAACTGCCTTAAAAATCTTGTTGCCACTATTCCCCCTGAATGGATGATCATTATGACATGGGGTTTTCACCAAAAGACTTTTAATGATCTCTACTTTGTCCTAAGTGAAAATGGTGCCAAGCTGACATCCAGTATGTGCACCACAGAGCTGATTTGAACTCTTCTTATCGCTGAAGAATATCAGAGATGGTTTCAACACTCAGCAGTTAAAAAAGAGAAATGGTCTTATCTTGAATTCCTGGAAATTCTTTTTGGCCAGTAGAGCATCAGTCCCTTTGAGGGACTCTTGATTTTTTTTCTTTTTCCTATGCAGTTGTAGGTCTTCAGTATTGCTTGCTTTTGAGTCAAAGATAAGCTGATCACTCTGTAGTGTATTGTCTATGATCAGGTGACAATGATACGAATGTCATCATTAAGTTTATGTCAGATTATTACTGATATTTATTGGAAGGGGGGGGGGGGATGTTATCCCATTCAGTGAACCAATTCTTTCCTTTAATTAAGATACATTTGCCCTAAATTATATATTGCACATCATCAACTAAAATTATAAAGAAGTTCATTGTAAAGAAATTATAAAGAATTAAAGAATTAAAAATTTGCATTTAAACTGGTTTTCCTTTCTTAATAGAGCTATTTACATTTTGTGATAATGGACATCATATTGGGGCAGTTTTATTCATGAACCGTCATATGACCTATTGAATGTTGCAATGACTTGCTGTCCAATAGAACATTTTTTTTTGTAGTCAGTTAATATGGTAATATATAATACATTTATATAGAGAGATACTTTTTGAGCAATATGACAATACTGGTATTTCCTGTACAGTGTAAATGACGGTCAGAGAGTTTGAAATATTTGTCTGAGCCCTGAGAAAATCACCATTAGGGTGCTTTTGTATTTGTACGCCTCAGAAGCCTTTTAATAATTCCATTTCAATGAATTTAAAAATATTAAGAGATGGTTATCACATCATTAAGCTTTTAGTGAACTAGATGTAGGATATAATCAATACTCAGTACTATGTCAGTTATTTGCCTAATGTTATCATTTAAATTATTCAGGAGAGAGACTGCTGGGTATATGTGTATTTTGTAGAAATATGGGATAGTGCTCATGAAGCCAGTTTTGATTGTATTGATCTTAAGGATACTCAAAAATCATCGCTAGCCAAGATGTCTTCGATTCCATTTTATTTCAGATCAAATGTTGGCATTATAATCAGTATTGAACCTTGTGCGAGCCCAGGGGATATTTTCCCGACCCCAAACCAGCAGTGTCCACCTAAATTTAATAAATCCCCATATGCTGATCATTAGAGGGAGACAGAAGCACTTGCAATGTCTCCTTGACAGTTCTGCCAAGGTATATCACTGGCTGCATATGTAACTTGCTTGAACAGTGTCTACTGCCCTATCTGAATGGATGCAGCTGAAAGAAACTGACCCAGTCAGAGTGCTCATTGCAATTACTGAGAAAGATTATTGCCAATAATCATAGCAGCTTCTGTACACGATGATACATGTCACATGTAAGTTTCTGCTATTGAAACCTTTCACACACAAGTTTTTCTCTCTATAGTCATGGCATATGAACATCGTCGAAGTCACGATATCAGATAACTAACAGGTCACATATCAAGCTTTCTCATTGGTTAATTGGTTTCACTCACTATGGGCAGTAACACATCTGGGGGAGGGTACTTGTTCAAAACACAGTTTTGGCTAGCTACATATGCCAGGGGTTGGTGAGGAATGAAGTGGATCAATGATCCTTGGTTTGCAAAGATAAGAGAAAATTGGCTTATACAATATTATGGAGAATGATTTTTAGTGCAAGATAATGTTCTGCTCATTTATAACATATACATGTACCTACATATAATATACATATAACTGCAAACAGTGTAGATCCCGATCTGCTGTCCCATAATGTGCTGGCATAGCAGGGGTCAGCACTGTTGGCTTGAAACCATAATTAAAACGAATGGCATAAACCCTGATTTTCCATCACATTACAAAATGCCAGATCTGGGTCTAAGCTGTTTGTAGTTGGATGCATGCTATACACAGGTGAAACAGGTCATGAAAGGGCTTTATACATGTAGTTAGTAGAATAAACTGGGCTCTCCACATGCATTACTGTATGTGTTGTCAGGAGGTCAGGATATAGTGTTATCCTATTTAGGAATAAAATGAAAATTATTGCATTCAATGACATATTAACCAACCTGTTGGATTCGAAAATATGATTTACACATCCATTACTGGCATTTACTTGTGAAAAATTAAAGTGAGATGTTTCCATGGATGAATAGCCTAAACTAGCATGGTTAGTTATAAAATTACGTTAAGGATAGGTGGTGACCAAATTAACATAACATTCCTCTTTCATATAGTAGGATAATCCCCCAGCTCTTATCAAAAAGTTCAAGAGGCATGTTGTAGCAACTAGTCAGGAATTGAATAAAGTTGGAGAAGAAAGCATTTGATAATTTAGCTTCAAGTCAGGGTACAGATAATTTGTTTATCCAATTGATAAGACTGTGCCAAGTCAGTAAATGAGAATGTCTCTGATTAAGCAATATGTTTGGGCAAGGAAAACCCCAGTTCCATCAGAGGAGTCCAATGCATCATCATGGCAAATGTGCAGAAGTTCTACCGATAAAGCCATTGAAACAGAAAGTGCATGCCGGGAAGTTTTAGCCACACTCTGCAAGGCAGCTGGATTCATTGTGGCCTCCTTCTGCATACTGAACGAAGTAACTGAGAAGAGGTCAACCCAAGAAGCTATGGTGACTAACAACCGGACTTTCTGTTCAATAGCTTCAATTTTTGTTATGGGAAGGCGTGCTCAGGCTCCCAAAGAAATATCCACTTGAGATGATCTGGTGTCCAAGTGGGGAGGTTTAATAGACCACTTTGGGGAATGTACCTGGTAGCTCAAGACAGAGACCATAGGTCTCATAGTAGAGGGATGAACAGATCACCCTCTATGTTGCCGAGCAATGTTTTGGCCTGTAGAGAACCTGTGAGAGAATGTCCTCAGTCATGGAGGAATGAGGAAGAAGCAGGAGATCTGGTTGTGTTGAGCCCATGATATCTTTTTCAAAATGAAAAGAATCTTCTTGGACTGTGCACCTGATGGTTTCAGGCACAAGTCCGCAGGTAAGAGGTGGTAAAAACTTTGTGTACCGCCTTATCAGAGGACCAGATCTCCTCTTCCTCATCCAACTGAGAGGCACTAGTGGGCCTGATAGGAGGCGTCAGTGGAGTTGCTTCCACATCAAAATCATTGGAGTTGACGAGGATAGCTAGGGCATCATCATCGTCAAGTACACTCCAAACAGGATGTACCAACAGAAACAAAACCACAGTAAACCGGTATACTGGTAATACCGCTCACCTCTAATGGATATGTCATGAAACTCGCTTCTTTGTCTTGTGGACACTAAGGAGAGCAAGAAAACAATCTTGAGGGTAAGATTCTCGAAAGAAGTTTCACCCAAAAGTTCAAAGGGGGTTTAGTTAAAAAGCACAAGACATGAGAACTTCCTTCTACGCATTAGAGAGCGAGACACTGGTCTCTGCAGCTTGAAATATCTCATCAGATCGGCAATATGAGAATCCAAACCAATGGCGGGGACTTATGAAAATTTGAGTGCGTTGGAATGGGCTGTCCTATAGCCCTTTATAGTAGAAATCAAGCATTGTATCTCTTCAAAACAGAAGAGAAGAAAATCAGCCACTGCTCTCACAAAGGGACAGGTAGTATTAACACATTTCCACCAATTGCGAAAGATTCTCCATTTGGCATCATAGACTTTAGACTAAGAGCATCTCCTGTATTAAATGCCCAATTCACACTGAACGACGTGAAACAAAAGTAATTTTTCCATAGAGCATAATTTGCACCACTAAACAAGATGTCTGTAAAAAGGATGAGGATTACTGGTCATGCACCAGGTCTCAGGGTTGACTTCCAGAAATTCTGGAAAGTCACCTTATGGGAGGATGAATTCTCATCATACTGATGATGGTAATTTCCATCCCGGAACGAGTAAGCTATGCAACAGCAACGTATAGTGTATTACTGATATTAAAACAGCATTACAAGATATGATGATCTATTTTTAAGGTGGAAATAAACACATTTTAATTACAGGGTCTATTCAAGGACATGTGATAGCGGGATTCATGTTGATTTAAAAAATATCGTGCCAAAAAATCAGCGTTGTGCACGAAAATCTTGCATTATTTTTTGAAGCCCTACCTTCATTTCTTCATTAAATCCCCCTATATTCAATAAAGTTACTCCTTTTTTTTCCAAAGAGAGCGGAGAATTGCTCTCCTAAATTTTAATTTCTAGAACAGACACTGATATTGCATTTCTTTTTAAAGTGCATAATGTGCGTGTATAAAAATCAAAATCTGCCCAATAAAACCAGTGATTTCAGGGTTGTAAATATAGGTGCACTTAAAAAATCTTAACCTGAATAGCTGTGTGGGAGGGCCTATTCAAACACTCCATGAGGACATGAAGTCAACAGCTTTTATATGTCTATTGTGCACAACTCCTTAGTTTTTCAGAGCACTTTTAGTGCCTTTGAAACTATATTTGCTACTTTGAGGGTAGAGACTATCTTGGAGTAAGAGCATTTTCTGGATTCAGAGGGAAATAAATTGACTACCAGAAAAATGGCTGCTTCTGTGCTTGTCATAGTGTCTAATTCATAATGGCTGTGCTTGAACCAGATCAGTTTTTGACAGTGCCATGCAGAGACTCTTAACTTAGTTACTTTGGCATAAAAGGGTTCACTTTTTTTATTGTGAAAGCAACTCAGATTTTATAAATAGGTGGAGTCATTGTTAAATGGTTAAATGTTTTCTGTCAGCATACTTTTTTTCTAAATGGCAGCTACACATGAACCTGCCCTACCATATATGTGTATGTATGTATGTATGTATGTGTGTGTGTGTATGTATGTGTGTGTGGATACATGTATGTATGTATGTGTGTGTGTCTGTGCATACATGTATGTCTGTATGTATGTATGTGTGTGCATACATGTATGTATGATTGTGTATGTATGTATGTATGTATGTGTGTGTGCATACATGTATGTGTGCATACATGTATGTATGTGTATGTATGTATGTGTGTGCAAATGTATGTATGTATGTGTGTATATATGTATGTATGTGTATCTGCATATATGTATGCATCATTACATATGTATTATGAAATGTACTTGCCCTCTGACACCATCAGAGGTAAACATGTACCAGTAATACTATAATACCATACCATACTTTGTCTATTGCAAATAAATCTGTAAAAAAAAATCTACCATATAATAAATATTTGTATACCCACTTTCGTCATCTCCCCTCACCATCTGTCCATCACACTTTTGCTTGCTTAATATCTCCTGAACCCTTTGAGAAATTTTCATGAAACTTGGATGCTTTTGTATCATGACTAGATAATGTGTGCCATTATAAAAGTCAGTTTTGTCATATTAGTACCGGTAGAGTTCTGTTACAAATTGTGCCGATCCATATATTACAGTATTCTGAGGTTGTGAACCATTTGAGACCTTAATGAAACTTGGTGCACATTAGTATCATGGATAGACATTGTGTCCCATATAAAATTCAGTTTTGTCATATTAGTACATGTACTTGTCAAGTTCCATTACAAATTGTGCCTGTATATTTATGACAATGTTCTCCAGTAAATGTCTCCTGAACCATTTGAAGTATCTTAACAAAAAACTTGGTATAAACTAGTATGATGATGAGTTTGTCCCCCATATAAGATTCGGCTTTGTCAGATTAATACTTTTAGAGTTATCTCCCTTGTTTGAAAATTGTATGTACATACCTCCTTGACCATTTGAGATATCTTCATGAAACTTGGTATGCTATTGTATCGTGATTTGACAGTGTGTCTTGTAAAGAATGGGCTCTGTATTATCAGCATTATTCGCATTAAAAAAAAAAAATTGGTGTTGGTCCATCTCTGCCACTCTTGACAGTAAATATCTTCTGAACCCTTTGATGGTATCTTAGAGAAACTTGGTATGCATTTGTTCCTTGACATGTTTATGTCCCATATAAGATTTGGCTTTATTAGATTAGTACTTTTAGAGTTATCTCCCCATGTTTGAAAATTATCTTTGTGTTTTATTTACATCTTACAAATTTATGTTGTTGCATTTTGGTTTAACAGGGTAAAAACTGACAGTATTTAAAATTGTTTTTGATATTTAAGAAATTCAATCAAATTATATTAATACAGGAAAAATAAAGTTGTTCATCTTAAAATATTTTTTTGGTGTGTGTTTATATTGTTATCATGGTCAGATTGATGATTAATTATATGTCTACTATAAGGCAGAGTGTATTAGGTTATGATGTCCTTCCATCCATCCACCTGCACAATAACTCCAGTTGTCCACCATCTACAGTTACCAAACTTTGTGGATGGATTGCACTTGGGGTAAGGAAGAACCATTCCAATATTGGGGTCGAATGCTCAGAGGTTAAGGTTAATCTGACTGACAGAAAAAAAAATGGTTTCCACACGATAACATCAATTTTACATCACATACCTGGACCAAATTTTGTGGGTGGCTTGCAGTTGGAGCAAGGAAGAAACTTATTTATTTTGAGGTCAAAGGTCAATGTCACTGTGACTGAAAAAAAAAGAAAAGGTTTCCACACAATAACATTCTTTCTACATCACAAACCTATACCAAACTTGTGGATGGCTTGCACTTGTGGTAAGGAAGTGGTCTATCAATTTTGGGGTCAGAAGGTTCATGGTCACTGTGACTGATGGAAGAAAAATGGTTTCTGCACAAACATTTATCTTTTTAGAGGCCTGTCAAACACAGGTGATGGGCATATAATGTGCCATTTATGGCACTCTTCTTGTTAATAGTTGACATTAAAATGTGAATTCAATTTGTTGAAGTTTTTCTGGCATGTGTTGACACGATCTTTAAATAATATTATCTTATTTTGCAGATCATCAGAAACTAGAAAGAGAAGCAAGAATATGTAGATTGTTAAAACATTCAAATATAGGTAAGTTTTTAAGTGTAGAATATAAAATGCTTTATGTACCGTACTCATTAATGTGTGCGTATCTGCGATCAGCATAGACCCAGATCTGACATTGCATAATGACCAGCAAATCAGGTCTTCTCTGTGCACATGAAGTCATAAGTTAAACCATACTCCTCAAAGTGGGCTACCTTCTCTTAGAGCTCAGATAACACTGCTGCCACCACAAGTTGAATTTAATAGCAGCAATTACTTTTCCTGTTGCTGTTGTTAGCTATTCCATTTTAGTGCCGAAAAACACTGTCCATTCGATGTGAATACATCGTCCAAGAGTGGAGAAAAGGTAAGAATGACCTTTGCACTCCAGTCTGTGCCTTGTTTAGGCTTGCCTAAATACGTCATCTTTTTCACGGACGCCATATTGTATAGACATTTGCCTGAGAACAGCACCAGAAAAAAAATTGTGCCTGCAGCAACTTACCGCATTAGCGGTCTCCATTCTGCAGTTCATAATAAGTCTTGGTGTTGTACTATCCATTCCGTATATTTATTGTAATTTTAGAACTTCGTTCTTTAATGGGTCTCCAAGACTATCTCATGTATTCCACCCCTTGTGGGTGGAAACACTCACCCAATTTACTGATATGCAACTGAGGTATGGGTAAGTCTCTGTGTTTTAAAAATAACAACAGGCCCTGCCTAACATAGAGGACAGCGTATTCCTCTCTCTCTTCATAAGAAAAAGTGACCATTATCGGTAAATTTTCACGTATATTATTAATGTCCGCACCATGTATTGCGTGGTCATTGCATATGTGTCTGCATGTTCTTTAAATAAAATTCACGGTGTGAATTATTTTATTTTTTGACAGGAAAAAGACCGGTTTATTTCTACGAGTTTAAATTCATCATTTACCTGGTGCATACAGGTACTTAATGCATACACAGTGGTGTAGGCGATCCATCATTTACCTCGTGCATTCAGGTACATAATGCATACACAGTGGTGTACGTGGTACACACTACATACAAACAGGTGAGTTTAGCGTGACACAACAAGGTGAGTTTATTGTGACATTTATTAAATATTGTCATTACTTCTCTTTTTCAGAAATAATGTCAGAACAGTCTGTGGGGAAGTGTGGCCACAAGAAGGGCTCTTGGGACACTCACCCAGACTGGATATAGTGCTCCAAGTGCACACACAAAAAAAAAAAAAAAAGTTACACACCTTGCAATATATGGCCTTCTGGCACCTGGAATTTAGTTGATTCCAGATGTACTTATCTTCCGATTTTTCTGGATTCTCTCTTAGGTCTCAGCATTTGGGACCAACTTCTTTGGCGGCCTGTGGTAGGAGGGACTGGATGTTCGAGGAGTCGATCGCCTACCCCGCACAGGGAGGAGAAGACGAACACTTCTCATGTTCAAGACAGTGTATACACCTCAGATAGCAAGTCGCTCCCTACTGTTAGAGAGGTGGAGCATGTGACAGCGGGTCGCTCCCTCCCTTTAGGGAAGTAGAGCAACGCAACAGTGGGTAGCGCTCTCCTGTTAGGGAGGTTGAGCATTGTGACAGCAGGTTGCTCTATCCCATTAGGGAAGTAGAGCACTGCGACAGCGGGTCGCTCCCTCCTGTTAGGGAAGTAGAACACCGCAACAGCGAGTTGCGCCCTCCCATTAGGGATGTAGAGCTCTGCAACAGTGGGTTGCGCCTTCCCGTTAGGGAGGTAGAGCACTACAACAGCAGGTTGCACCCTCCTGTTTGGGAGGTAGAGCACTGCGACAGTGAACTGCTCCCTCCCTTTAGGGAGGTGGAGCAACGCAAACACATCTCATGCTCATGGTAGCGTGTTGCTCCCTCATCTCGGGAGGTGATGCACCGCTCCCATCACTTCGGGGTAGTGATATAACAGTCAAGATGATTTCCTCTCTGATAATCACTTGTTGGCCTCACGGTATGGGGACAGGGTTCGGACTGAGTACCCGCCTCTACTGTCCCATCCCGTGCAGGATTGGGAGTCTGCCCGCTGGGCTCAGACTAGGGAAGGGGAACAGATCGGCATCCCTCCAACCCTATTATCTCATTGTATCCTTATGGGATGTGGGGCCCTCCACCTCAAGGCCCTTGGTCCACTATACCTCCTTGGGCTACTAGACCATGCCCTCACAGTCTAGGTGATGCTGCGACTCGTGTCCCGCCATCACCTTCTCACCAAGTGGCCCCAATGCGGAAGGCAAGAGGTGTCACATCATCCAGGGTAGACAGGCAGTCTGGCCTCCCAACTGGAACTCGCACTGAACTACGGGCCCTGCTCCTATGCCCCCTCCACATTGAGGGACATAGCGATGCCCACCCACTCTCAGATGATGACGATGTCCTCTCTATTCTCGTTGACTCAAATGAGTTTGAGACAGAAACAGCGGCACTGACACCTCTCATGCCCACCCATTCCTCTCAGTTGGAAGTGGAGGAAGAGGTCTGGTCCTTTGATAAGGCAGTAAACAAAGTTTAATGCCTCTTACCCCCGGAATTGTGCCCCAAACCATGTGGCACACAATCCAAAAAGATCCTTTCCATTATGGAAAAGATATCCGGGGAGCAAACACAACCAGACCTCATGCTTCTCCTTCAATCCCCGACGATAGAGGAACTCTCACAGAGGCTTTTGCTAGGCCAAAATGTAGCTCAGCAGCGTCGAGGGTGGTTCATCCCTCCCTCGACATTGAGACCCCTGGTCTCTTCTGCCAGTTACAGGATACATTCCTCAAAATGGCCTTCCAAACCTCCCCAATTGGATGCTGAGGCAGCCAAAGTGGATATTTCTATGGGAGCCTGGGCTCGCATTCCAATTAAACAATCAATGCCATGGAGCAGAAACCCAGTTACTTGTAATCCTTGCGTTGCATTCCGATCTATTTTCAGCAACTGCGTTTAGTATGCTGAGAGAGGCCTCCTTGAATCCAGCCGCATTACAATGCGTGCTGGAAGCGGTGGCCTAGACATTCTGGCATGTGCTTCTGTTGCATTGGCTTTATCGGCGGAATTCTGCACATCCGCCGTGATGTTGCATTGGATTCCTCAAAGGTCTTACTTAACAGAGTAAAGACCTTCTAAGGGCTGCTGTGCTAGAAGCCGAGACACTCTTTGGGGGCTTCATACCACCTGTGTCTTCTCAAGACTTGCTGGATCATCGATCCTTTACATTCACTCCTGGTCCATCACAATCGGCCAGGCAACGTGTTCATGCGAATCGCCCTCAGTGGCCATCTGCCAAGTTCTTCAAGCAGATGCAACCCCAGCCCAAGCCGCAACCTCAAACTAAACCTCCTCCTCGTACGTCGGGTCAATGGTGTCAAGGTCGCAGCAGACCCCAAAAGAGGAAGTTCCATAATCCTTCTTCCTTTCCCACCGGAAGAAAGGGGGGTGGTATAGCCCTAGGGATCTAACCCCTCTCCAGCCATGCATCCCCCTCCTGAACGTCTCCATAGGTGCTCACCTAGGCCTCTTTTCAGAGGCTTGGACAAGCATCACGGACAAAGGGTGGGTCCTCTCCATTGTGAACGAGGGTTATCGACTCCTGTTCGAGAACAACCCCGCAATCAAGGACCCCCATTCTATTTCCCCAGTCCACTTGGGGGAAATTGAGGGAAAAGATGCACACCCTTTTGCAGAAAGGGGCAGTCGAGATGGTCCTGAATGATCAGTCTTCCGCCTTCTACTCCCGAATCTTCCTGGTCACCAAGAAAAGTGGGAAATTTCGGATCATAATCGATCATCCCCACTCAACCAATTTCTTCTGGAGGAACCTTCCAAGAGTGAGACAACCTCTTTGATTCGGAATGCACTTCGTCTGTCTGATTGGGAGGTCTCCATCGACCTTCAGGATGCCTACTTGCACATCCCAAATTTTTCCTCCACACCGCAAATATCTCAGATTTTTGCTTAGACCAGGAAGTTTTTCAATTCCGGGTTCTGCCGTTCAAAATCTCTACTATACCCAGAGTCTTCACCCGAATTATGGGAGTATATGCACCCTACCTTTGATTACTGGGAACTCCAATTCTCCAGTATTTTGATGACTGGCTGATCCACAATGTCCATGTTCAGTCACTTTATCAGGATCTGTTCCATTCTCGGTCTGCCGTACCTTGGTTGGGTCTTTTACCAAACCTCGAGAAGCCGGAACTCATTCCATCACAGGACTTTGTTTATGTGGGGATGAACTTCCTCACAAACCAGAACTTGGTGCGCATTCCACTGGATTGGGTAGATCGAGTCCTGGTTCTTCTAGGGGCGCTATGAGCAAAAACATCGTCATCTTCTCGCCCTTATCTATCCCTATTGGGAACCTTGAACGCCACTGCTGACTTGGTTCCTTTATGACATCTCCATATGCGCATGCTACAGTTCCTCCTCCTCGCAAGGTGGAAACCACACAGAGATTCTCTATCAACCCTGATCCTACTAGGACGGGACTTTCACCACCACTTGCTGTGGTGGATGAATCGGGACAGATTCCTGGCTGGGGTCCCAATGCATGCATCCGACCCCCACTCTTATCTGTTTTCCGACGCATCAGATTCCGGTTGGGGTGCTTATTTTGAACCAGAGGGCATAATTCTCCAGGGTCTTTGGACTCGAGCCGAATCATGCCTCCACATCAACAACCTAGAAATGAAAGCAGTATTTCTAGCGTTGCAATGATGCATCGACAGAGAAAAGGGTCGCTGCATCATGGTCTCCTCAGACAACACGTCCGTCGTAACGTATCTGCGACATCAGGGAGGCACACATGCCCCTTCTCTTTGCGTGGAGGTCTGGAACTTCCTCCTGTGGGCAGCCTCAGAGGACATAACAATCCGAGTTTGCCACATTCCGGGCAAGAAGAATGTATTAGCGGACAGCCTGTCCAGGACAGGTCGAGCCATCCTCACGGAATGGTCTCTTCACCGCTCCGTAACAGAGTCCCTGTTCACACTCTGGGGAAGACCCTTAGTGGACCTGTTATGACCAGGATCAGCAACAGACTTCCCTTTTACGTATCTCTGGTCCCGGATCAGAGAGCAAGGGCAGTGGACGCATTCAGCTTCCAGTGGGATCGGGTATTCGCATATGCCTTCCCACCGTTCTGACTGCTACCTCAAGTTCTGCAAAAGTCAGAACTTCCACTCTGCAGATCTTCCTTATTGCTCCACTGTGGCTTCAGCGATCATGGTTCAACGATCTGCTAGACCTGTTGATTGACCGAGCCAGGTCTCTACCTTACCAGAGGGATCTCTGGTCTCAACACAGGGTATTTCTTCTCCATAACAGCCCACACATTCTCCACCTTCACACTTGGCTCATCTCAAGCGATCTCTCCGCAAGAACAAGTTTTCAGGCTGAGTTGCCAGTTGCATCATTCAGGCCAGGAGAGCTTCTACATATAAGGTCTATGGTGCCAGGTGGAGAATCTTCTGTGATTGGTGCAGTAGGAAACACATTGATCCTAGCTGCCCCTCTGTAATTTCCATTGCTGATTTCCTTTTGTTCCCTTTTGAGACCAAAAGATGTTCAGTATCCACTATCAAGGGCTATCGAGCTGCCATTTCCAACACACTAAAATTCTCTCAGGGCATGGCAATCGGTTCAGATTCGTACCTTGCCAATCATATTAAGTGCTTGAGCTCCAGAGACCCGTCTCCCGCTCTCTTATGCCCAGATGGAATCTTCTTGTGTTTTTTGTGGTCCTTAACCAAAACCCCCTATGAACAATTGAGTGAGTGAGATTCATGCCTTGTCTATTAACACTGACTGTCTCAGGGTTAACAGGAATTATGATTCTGTCTCCCTCCTCTGCCAACCAGGATTTCTCGCTAAAAATCAATTACCTTCGGTAGCTCCATTACCTATAGAGATCCCCAGTCTAAGTCAAATCTGTGCAGGGGATTATCCAGATAGACTCTTATGCCCCTTGAGGGCCCTCCATTCTATTTTAATGCCTCCAAAGGAAAAAAGAAGGGTTAGGAACGTCTCTTCCATCCTCTTAACTCATTCGGCCCCGATCCCGCTTATAGGCGTGATCCGTTTTCTGCATTCAAGGGCCGATCCCGTCTACAGTCGTGGTGAATGTGTGTTAGTAACAACGTCTCTGATTGGTTACAAATGGTGTTTTTCCAAGAATCTGACGATATTAAACCAATCAGAAATGATTTTACTTTCGTTTGTGTAAATTTGAATTATTCATAAGCCAAGGTTAATTATTGAGAGCAGTTTTACTACACGTGTTTCATTCATGAAAAATCGTAAACAGTGGCAGACTTAAGAGTGATATTTGGTGAGAGCGAAAACGAGGAATTATTCGGGTTTGATCTTGAAAATATTGAGCAAGCAGAGAAAAGATATGTTCGGCAGTTGGATATTTTACGAGATTTAGACTTGGACATAGAAGTTTCTGAGATTGAATCGTCAGAAGAAGAGGATGCTGATGGCGACGATGATACAGTTCTTGTGGATCTGTAAACTGGAACGATCATCTTCGGTCTGTCCAAATCGATGATTTTAGTGGACAAATAGCTTAAAAAATACATGACTGTGTAGACAAATTTATTTGGAACAATTGGTGAAAATTTCACGGATTTTTATTGGATATAAGAATAGAAATTAAGGTCAGAATGGATGCATGTGCATGATGTTTACAAGATGTTCTAAATAGGTAAAAACTCTCTGGGGCACAAGCAGCTAGACACAGCTTAGTGCAGCTGGGGCATAGCAGCAGTTCTACTGATAACAGTGCTGGGGCTGAATGAGTTAAGGACTCTGTAGACATTTCAGCTGCCACCATCTCCTGGTGGATTGTCGCAAAAGAGCGTATCAGTCCCTTACTGATTGAGACCTTTCCTTTATGAAACTAAAAGCCCATGAGGTTCGAGCCGTTGCTGCCTCATGGGCCTACATTAATATCTCCTCATAAGAGGACATCATGAAGGCAGCCTTCTGGCATTCCCATTCTACCTTCTCCTCCTTTTATCTCAGCTCATTAGCACAACAGAGCGCAGGCATTTTTCTCTTTGGCCCATCATTGCAGCACAACATATGGCTCAGAGAGACACCAAACTTCTATAAGATGTACCTCTCCCTCTACGGTGAGTACATTACATTTTTCTGTTTTTGATCAGTTTAACTAGAGCATCAGCCTATCCCAGTAACTGACAAATTCAGCTAACAATAGCGACAGGATAAGTAATTGCTGCTATTAAAATGTGGGGGTTTTTTTGTGTGTGTGTGGGGGGGGAACTAATTTTAATTATGCAATACTTACCTGTCGCTATTGTCGAATGCCCTCCTCCCATCCAGCTCTGATGTCTTGCGTAATCGTCGTCTATAAAAAAAATGATGTATTTAGGCAAGCCTATATGAGGCACTGACTGGAGTGCAAAGATCATTCTTACCTTTTCTCCACTCTGGGAGGATGTATTCACATCGAACAGACGGTGGTTTTCGGCACGAAAATGGCATAGCTAACAATAGCGACAGGTAAGTATTGCATAATTAAAATTAGTTTTACCCCCCCCCCCAAACTACATATCAGCTAGAAACTTGCACAAAGGCTTTTCTCAATATGACCTTACTTTCGAAAGAATTTGCCAGATGTAATAGATTTAGTGGAAAATTGATTGCTTAACCTAGCAGATCTAGCTGTGCCACTGTAAATTTATAATTTTAGCTCTACTGGTCATAGACAAGAAGAATTATGGGTTGGCCTGTATTCCGTTGTCCATCATCTGTTGTTCGTTGTCTATCCGTCTTTAGCACAAGTTTATTATTGCTACTCCTCCTAAACTACTTGGATGATTGCCATGAAACTTTACACACACATTCATCCCAAGGTCTACTTGGTCCTAAATGAAAATGGTGCTGCTCATACATCCAATATAGTCCCCACAGGAGTCATATTGAAAATCTTGTTATTGCTATTGCACCAGAGTGAATCGTCATATTAACATGGGGGTTTCACTTAACTCATTCGGCCCCGATCCCGCCTATAGGCGTGATCAGTTTTCTGCATTAAATGGCCGATCCCGCCTGTAGTCGTGGTTTGTTTACTGCATTCAATGGCCAATCCCGTCTACAGTCGTGGTGAATGTGTGTTAGTAACAACGTCTCTGATTGGTTACAATTGGTGTTTTTCCAAGAATCTGACGATATTAAACCAATCAGAAATGATTTTACTTTTGTTTGTGTAAATTTGAATTATTCACAAGCCAAGGTTACTAATTGAGAGCAGTTTTACTACAAGTGTTTCATTCATGAAAAATTGTAAACAATGGCGGACTTAAGAGTGATATTTGGTGAGAGCGAAAACGAGGAATTATTCGGGTTTGATCTCAAAAATATTGAGCAAGCAGAGGAAAGATATGTTTGGCAGTTTGATATTTTACAAGATTTAGACTCGGACATAGAAGTTTCTGAGATTGAATCGTCAGAATCGTGAGATTGATGGCGACGCTGATACAGTTCTTGTGGATCTGTAAACTGGAACGATCATCTTCGGTCTGTCCAAATCGATGATTTTAGTGGACAAATAGCTTAAAAAATACATGACTGTGTAGACAAATTTATTTGGAACAATTGGTGAAAATTTCATGGATTTTTATTGGGTATTAGAAGGGAAATTAAGGTAAGAATAAATACATGTGCATGATGTTTACAAGATGTTCTAAATAGGTAAAAACTCTCTGGGGCACAAGCAGCTAGACACAGCTTAGTGCAGCTGGGGCATAGCAGCAGTGCTAGTGATAACAGTGCTGGAGCTGAGTGAGTTAAAGACTTCTTATGACATATAGTTGGTCTTAGATGAAATTGGTGCCAATCTGTAGTCCAATATGACCGCAATGGCAGCCATGTTGAAAATCTTGTTATAGCTTCTCCTCCTGAACAGAAAGTCATATCGGCATGGGGTTTTCACCAGAAGACTTCTTGAAAATGATTCCACTGGAACATCCAATATAGCCACCATGGCAGCCATCTTGAAAATCTTGTTATGGCTACTCCTCCAGGATGGATGGTCATATCAGTATGGGGTTTTCACTTAAGGACTTCTTATGATGTCTAGTTGGTACGAAATGAACATGGTGTCGATTAGATATCCTAAATGGCCACCAATGTCGTCATCTTGAAAATCTTGTTATTGCTACTACTCTTGACTGGAAGTCATACTGACATTGGGTTTTCACCGAAAGACTCATTAAGGTATCTAGTTGGTCTTAAATAAAAATTCTGCCTCTCTGATATCCAATATGACCACCACACACCACCAACAGCTACAATATCAACACTATTTTCATTCAGAACTAACTAGATATCATAATTATTCTTCTGGTGAAAACCCCATGAAAATGGACTTTCCATTTAGAAGAAGTAACACAAACAAGATTTTCAAGATACTTACCATGGTGGCCACACTGGATGTCAGATCTGCACCATTTTCATTTATTACCAACTAGACATAAAAAGTCTTCAGGTGTCCATATATTTCCTTCTTATGATACTTGTACATTCCATTAATGAGCACTGTTGGTATGTTTCCACGACAAGTCTTTTGTACAACCTTGTACTCAATTGTGCACTTTTCCTCATCAATCTCAATTTGCTGTACAGAGCTTTGCAAGATCTTTCGTGCCATAGGTGGTAAAACTAGTTTTTCTCTGCATTTAGATTGTTCTCTGGTAGCTGCACTTGCATAGATTCCACAATATTGCCCTCCTGAAATCTGTCCATCAAATTGTTCAATATAGTTGACATTAGCTTCTGAATAACAATCTTTTGATTTGATATAACTTCAGTTCAACCTCCATAACTTTTTCATTATCAATCTCTTTATTTTATTTTCTTCACTAAATCCCTTGAATCCATCAACATTGTCTGATACATTCTCATTCACAACCGATTTCTCATTCACAGGCCTCTTGTACACAACTCTTTCCCATCACATACCACATATTCACTAAGCTTTCCCACATATACTCCCTCACATTCAATCAGGTCCTTTAAAGAGTCACATGTACCCTCCACCATTAGTCTGATCGCTACAGTCAGTTGTTGGACAATCTGCAGAGGAAAGGTAATATGTCAATGGGTATATGGGTGATAGACTGCTTGCTGTGGGATTTCTGGTAGCCTCATGACTTCGGGAATGCAGTGGGCCCGATACTTCTGATAAATTGCTTCCACTGCTTTTTCTAAACTTAGCTATTGCACTGAATGGACCTCAGCATTCTTCAGTTGAGGTAGTAGAAATAGTTTCTGTATTTCTTTAAGTCTATTACCTCTTAGGGTGCAATTGCTGAAATAGTAAAATATTCTGGACACTGTGTTTGAAAACTCCAACAATGGAAAGGTTTTGGTAGCCTGTGAAGCAGCTAAAGCACACCGATGTGCTGCACAGTGTAGACCCACAAGGAGGGACAGAACTGGTGCCTTAACTACACCACAACACCATTCCCCTTACTGGTCATGACACTGACACCGTCAGTCACTAACCCTATCATTTTTTATTTTTCTAATGTCTAATCCCTTCTTCTTCAGCTTCTCACTTTAATCACTCTAGCTTCAGCTTTGACCCCCCCCCCCCACTCAACAATTTCAAACAAAAATCATTGAAGCACTGAAGGTACATAAGAAGTCTCCTTGAGTTTCCTATGTCCTGTGCTTACATCTATCATAATTGCAAAGCTGTCTGACTCGTGAACTTCATGAATTGTATCTGCTAAAAATGACATGCAATTGCTGTTAGAAATTCCATCACACTTTGGTGACTAATATATGATGTCTCGCTTTTGTGCAATGTGATGCCCATGGATTCTGCTGAATCACAATATGAAACAATTGGCTAAACAGTAGGCACTGTTCATGAAGCCTGTAACTGCCTCATCATTCTTGGAAATATTTTTCACTAAGAGTTTCTTCATATGTTGCTTCTGCTTTAATTTATTTCTAAGAAGGGCAGTCATGTGGCTCCCAGCTGCAATGAAAGAAATACAATAATATTATAACAAAAATTTTAAAAAAATTTCAGTTTGGTGGTCAAACATGATGCATAATGTAGTATGACCAAGGTTAAAAAAACGAGTCCCCATCTGCAGCATCAGATTATTTTATGGGTATGTAGGTTGTTATTGTAATTGTTTTTGAAAGTGTTCTAGTTACCATAACATGATGTTATTGAAAAGCTTCATCTTCAAAAGACTTTTTAAAAAAAAGCACATCACAAAAGTGGCTTTATTTTATTTAAAAAAGTGATGGAAAATAGTGTTGTAAAAAATTAACATAACGTGCTGCATGTTGAGAATGATTTGTTGTTTCACTGGACTTTCATATCCTCTCTATAAATTTTTTACCCCAACGCTATGACAGATAGAACAATGCCACTTTCCATTTTCATCAAGATCATACCATTAAAAATCACACTGACTCAGTTCCTTGGTAAAGGTTTTTTCCACAGGAGGGGTGTTTTTTTGTCCCAATCAGAAAGCGTACATATAGGTCCAGGTGATGTACTACATGTACATAGCCAAGTGTTCAGTGACATTGATTAAGTCCAAAATGCCTAAAAGATAGAATCACTCGGTTTGAATTTCGCTGATAGCCACAACACATTCAATTTTACAAACTACGAAGAAATGATCATTGTTTTTAACTTTGCTAATATCGGTCGATATGCACAACAGACTTCAAATTATGATTGATTCGATAGTTTATCAGCAATTTGTGCGACTCAGTCACTGACAGAGAGACAAAGATTAAGAAAAGATCTTTAGAAAGATAATTAGAAGACAAACCTTGATTACCAGCAAAGCCCCCACCGATTGCTACTTGCTATGCATGAATTCATCGATGCGAGTGTCCAGTTATTTGCCATCAGTTATTGAGCTCTTTTTTTCAAAGTTCATTCAGCTATTGAAACGCACCTGTCAATATATAAGAGTTTGTTTGTTGGCATGATTGATATCAACATTTGCAAAGGGTGCAATACATTTCATCTGGTGCTACACCACTGTATACTCAGCTGGCTTGATGGAGCATATCAAATTCCATTAGCTGCTACTGTCACTGAGTGAACATCTAAAAAAAATGACAGAACAAAATCATTTTCACTTTCCATACAGAAGAAGGCAGGGTTTAAATTTTTTTGCCGACTTAATCACCCATTTTGCCTGGTTGTGTGGCCCCTGAAAATAGTGTCGATCTTATTGACTAATTTGAAAATCTTATCGCTCAAGAATATCAGAGATGATTTCAACACTCAGCAGTTAAAAAGAAGAAATGGTAATTCTTTTCATCCAGTAGAGCGTTGATTCATTTGAGGGACTTTTGTTTTTTGTAAAAAAAAAATCATCACTAGAATCGCAGAAATGACATTTCAAAATGTGGCTGATCCTGTTGTCAAACAGTTTGTGCAGACAGTGGCATTGTTTATGATGTCATGTGGGAGCAGTTTGAATTAAAACAAATAGCATGGACCCTGATCTGCTGGTGTGTCTTAGATGGTTCTGTCTTGATGGTGTTTATAACACATATATGGTACAAGGTGTCGTAGTTTCTTTATTTGTATCAGGAATTCATAATCAAACACATATTGTTCAAATTGACTGTATTAGGTTAGTCTGGTATACTTAAAATCCAATATTTGATTTAATAGTGTATTCACACAGTTGTGCTTAAAAATGACTTACTGTGATTTTATTTTATGAAATCTTATGTCAAAACTTATTCTTCTCATTGTCAGTGTGAATACCACAGTCCAGACACCATCCAAGTTATGAAACCTCTAATGTTAAGTAGAGGTAGTTACTTTAAATATCTGTCTGACCTGATATGGAGGTGTGGAGACAAGACTTGGGGATCAGACCCCCTCCCTCCCAATCACTCCACCCCAATAGGATGAACGCTTTTGGTTGCATAAGGGAGGTAGCTGCAAAAGGGAGGAAAATATGATGGTAAAGTGAAGAAAAGGGATAATTAGTACCTGGTTGGCTATATAGTAGGAGGTGATTGCTTAAAGGAGGCTACAACTACCTTGTACAAAAATTAACTTATGTAGTCACTGCATATTATTGAAACCCTTTTAATCCAGACACTTTCTTTCTAAATCCTTTCATATCGATAAACAATGAATTAAAATAATGATTTACCTCAAAGAACAATAGAGGAAATATGTTCCCATAAATGGTCTTTAAGAGACCATGACATTGGAATCAGTGGAATATGGAAAAATGAGGCTTCACTGGTAAAAGATTTTATTTTCATTATTAACAAAACTCCATAACTTTAGTGCACACTCAAACTCAGATATTTTTTATTGTATTTTGTGATATTCACTGAATTTGCATAAAATAAACAGTTACTTTATACCTATAAACAACCAAGAGTTTTCTTCATCAGCTAATCAAAAGTGACTTTTCGAAAAGTTGTCTCAAGCTCAACACTTTTATGATCTCCAAGCCAGGAGTTTTGTGAATATTGGGCATGTTTGTTTAAAATTGCGTCCCTGGATCTGTAGGAAAGAGAGCAGAAGTCAGGCAATTTGCTTAACACTGCACTTGCTGTGTCAGATCAGTAAACCATGTTTAAACTTTGGACTGGCATGTAGATAGCAAGCAGATCTCAATGGCTTCTGAGAAACAGAATCAATATGAATATTACTATCAAAGTTGTTTGGACCTTCCAGATCCTATTATTTCAAGTCCCTGTTCAATCTAAAAGCAAGGCTGTCAAATTTACATTCATATTAGATGGGTTGAATGTAAAATATGACTGTTAGACCACTTGCTTTGCACATCTACGGTCCTAGTTTTTTTTACCTGTGCCATCACATGCATAAATTACAGAACAGTAGCAAAAAATATGTAAATATCATCATTGTGGTCAAATCTGGATATTGGCATGTCCAGATTTGGTCTAGATCTGGGCTTTGATATTAGAATCACTGGAGTTGATCAGGCAACCTGAGTGACTTTACAGGGGGTACCTCTGATGCTTTTATCTACCCATGTTGTTCATGCAAAATACTCACATGATCAAGCATTTACTTGTACATTAGAGCATTGTCTGGAAAGGTCATTCAAAAAATGAAACCAAGTTGAAGGCGAAGGTGTTTAAAAATAAGGCTGCAACATTTAAAAAAATTTCTAAACACGTACATGGTTTACTATAACCGAAACAATGTGGTTTAAATTCTAAACAGTTTGAAACTCAACCTTTTCCCCAATCTTGTGGCGGTTTAATTTGCTGTATGTCTTGTACCTCTTATTACAACGGGATTCAGTATGTAAGATACGTCTTTGTTGAATATATCTGATAATTTAGGTAAAACATACATACGTTTGTTGTGATACTGTTTCCTACTGCTAAATTACATGTACATGATAAAAAAAGTTGATAAATTAATGCATCTGGATGTACTGTGTGGACATGTGCATGGGTTGATTTCATAGGATCAATAATGACTAAGAAACCATATGGTTGCTTACAAACTTGAAATGGTGTTTCTTTAACTTTGTTAATCACAGGTTCTGTTAACAAACATTATTTTCAAAGGTAAATAATGTAGTTTAAAATTTTTTTATTAGCATTATAAGTAGATCAAGCTGATGTGTATTGTATGCTACAATCTTGTCAACTTTGGCTTTTTCCTAGCAATGCCACATTTGATGTGAAAATCATACATACATACATGTACTTTAAGAAAAGATTTCCTAGAAATATCCTACTAAGCAGTCTTAAACAGAGGTATGGAAATATATCATTTAATTGGAACAGGTTGTTCTTACATCACTGACAGACACATACATGTTTGTTTAGACATGTACTGATTTTGTAAATGTTTACAGTCAGTAAACTTAACTACCATATATACTTGCGTTTAATCCAGGTCCAAATGCATCACATAATGCGCTGGCAGATCAGGGTCTATGTTGTTTGTTCTACTGATTAGTCCTTACAAACTGCATAGACCCAGATCTGCTGGCGCATTATGCGACGGCAGATATGGGTCTGTGCAGTTTGCAGTTGGTATTGCATTATACGTGAGTATATAGAGTAAGCCATTTACATGTGTAATTATGAGCAGCTTACTTAAAAAGTCCAAACAATTGGCAAAGAAGCATAAAAAGAACATTCAGATACTTCACTGAAAAAAGGAGGAAAAGTGACAGTTACAAGAATAAACATCACGTTGTGTCGAGTCGATCTGAGTATTGTTTTCAGTGGGAGTGATGATTGCCACCCCAGCATGAATAAAAAAAACCATAAAGATTATGTTGTTGAGAGATATAGCAAGAAGTCATTGATCTCCATTGAGTTTGGAACTATAGTTTCTGAAAATGAACTGGAGGTCATTGAGTCCTAAGCATACTTTATGAAATATTTAGTTGGACATAATGTTGCCTTTACTGCATAAGACTACCGGTAGTAAAATATACATCTAAACTTTTCAAACATGTTTTACGATTTGACAACAGCAGTACATGATATTTGTTACACCTTATTGAAAGGTGGTGTTACGGAAAAGTATAAACTGCCTTACTGAAGTCTTTTTTAGAGTTGGCACGTCAGGGTTTTCACTAGAATTCTTATGATGTCTAACTGGTCCTAAATGAAAATGTTGCAGAACTGAAATCCAGTATGGTCACCATGGTGGCCATCTTGAAAATCTTGTTATAACTACTTCTGACGAACAGATGGTGGTATAGTCATGGGATTTCAGAGAAAGACTTCTTTGGTATCTAATTGGTCCATAGTGAAAATGGTGCTGATTAGACCTCCATGACGGCTGCCATCTTGAAAATCTTGTTTTAGCTACTTCTCTTGAACTGATGGTCATATGGGCTAAGGGTTTTCTCCAAAACATTTCTTGTGATATCTGGTTGCTCCTAAATAAAAAAGGTGCTGATCAGACTGCCAACATGATGGCCTTGGTGGCCATCTATAAAAAAAAAAAATTGTTATCACTATTCCACTTGAAGATGTGGTTGTATCAGTATGGTGTTTTTACAAAAACACTTCTTACTACAGTATATATATTAAAGGCTCAGATCTCTCCAAAACTGTTGAGCCAATAACATATCACCATATATCAGTTAATCCCTAACACATGGTGAATCCTATGGACCAGTGACCAATACTATCACTGACAAAGGTGTGCAGCATCATGCGATTGAGAGGAGTACTGGAAACTTGTGTTGGACAGTCAGGCCTAATGTCCGTCACCTTGCTGACTGCCACTATATATCCTACAAATTCAAATATCCATAACTTCAACATTTTTCAGCTATTTTTCATGAAAGTACATTACACACTCAGCTATTGCTGGTGTTGCAGCTATTAGAATTCTTGCATGTGCAACTTGTTCCACAGCATTGGTAGAATTGCCCTGAAACTTCATGGGTATTGTTGACATTATATGCTTATCATTCTGTCATCAATCATGCTCTAAAGAGTTTTGTCTAGAGTTACACCCCTTTTTGGTGTTAAGTATATATACTACCCAGTATATATGATCATTTTTGTGTGCAACTAGTCCCACAGCCTTTGAGGAAATTGCCCAGAAAATTGGCAGACATTACTGACATCAAGTGGACAGGTGCATATCATTATGTCATCGAGTTCGATTCATGATTAGTTTGTCTGTCTGTACAGTCAAGAGAGTTTATGGTACAGTAGGACCCCGTTATAGCACGATGGTCGGGGTCCACAAAACGAGATCGTGCTATACCCGAACCGTACTATAACCGAACAAGACAAAACCAAGTCATTTAGCTGACGAAAATGGGGGGGGGGGGGGGTAAATTGTGGTCTGAAAACAACGTGCTTCATTGGCACCGTTACCATCTTAAATCAATGCATATTAAATGAGAAATACACATGCAATGAAAACAGAGATTGCACATATAATATTTAACTTTATTCAGAGAACCATGCATTGGTACATTTATATATACATGTCTAATATATAGCATGAATAGTTAAAGGATCAACACGTGTACTCACCAACCGATCTCATCGCATGCGTAGGAGTGAGTCCATAATAATTCCATCGAAAATATGCACACAGAAGTATAATATCATTGTCTGATAAAGTTCTGAAATCCTACATCGTCGTCTAGTCATTGTAAATCGTCGTCGTCTAGTCATCGTAAATCACGTCCGACTCCGAATGCGTTAGCTTTACTTTCGTATGCGGGTTCTTACGCAGAGACTGAGCTTGGGCTCTGCAAGTAACACTTGGATCATAAAGTCAGAAATCTATTAAAGGATGCAACTGGACACGTGTCAATTGTGCGGCAAGATCACCTGGAGTTCAAATAACCACCCTCTGTTACTTGGCACTGAACAAGTAAAACTCGCGGCTTGATCAAAGGGTTGTCACGTGGGAAAACAACTTGAAAACAAAGTGAGTGTTTTTATAAGCCAAAGGCTTATCGGACCACGTGCACTGGCAGTTCACTGGGGAAATATCACTTGGGAATTAAATCTGACTTGTGGAAACACCCAACTTAATCCTGTCCATGGCTTCAAGCTTCTTTTTAATAGTAAAAGCTTTACTTTTCCGTGTACTGTTATTCATTGAAAATAACTACTAATTAAAACTCTGACACCTATTTGTTTGAACGACTACAGCAAGAATAATTGTTAATCAACAATGGGGTCATTTTTATAGGGAATGTACAATATTATTCACTGCTCAACTGATTGCGTGGCGATTGTGTAACAACACCGACAAGCCACGTGTGCGCGTTGGCGGTTTTGTTGTTGCTTGCATTTACGTCGTGTTCGCCCTTCGGGCATGTACGACGAATTACCCCCGTTAGGGGGATTAAATATGTGATTTAACACATTTCTAGTTGGTCAGGTGTGTTAACAGTTCGTAACACACCTGACACTTACAGATGTACACCCCTCCAGCGCAACATAATTCCGCACGAAGCGGTTAAAATGAATGCGCGCTATTGGAGAGGTAGTACCCTTAACACACCCTACAGTCAATGCATGGTTACCCCACGAGAGGGATCATTGAGCGCACGAAATCGTAAGGTGTGTTGATATACCTGTACATAGGACTAGAACCACAATGTTTACAGGTATATGTGCGCGCGTTGTAGCGCACGTTGTTGATTGAATTGTTTGAAGTACGCAGTCAGGAGTGAAAAGGCGGCACGGACTAAGCAAGCGAAGGCGCGAAGAGTGACGGAATCTGAAACGCCAGTAACATACATACATGATCAAATTTTGCCCAGTTAAACTAAGTCGGGCTGTCCCTAATACCAATTGTGTGTTAGCCACATATTGCAATTACGGTCAAATTTCCGCAGTTTTTTAAAAAAATTTCCTATTATCCTATCAATTTTGAAATTTTGAGTACATAGTGTACATATGTTTCCGAAAAATATGTAATAATTGAATTTGGGTTTAAGTAACCCTCTCAAATTTGTGATCTTAATCAGATATTATCAAGTTAACATTGAATTCGGTGGATAATTGATCATATTTGTGTTAAGATTTAGTTGTATTCGAAAAGGTTTTCAAGCCAAACTGAAAACCAATAGGCATTTGAAAAAACTCCTTAGCCCTTAAAAGGGCTGGGAATTACCCCTGGCGGTGTGATGCTGCCTAGTAGAAATTCAGGCGGCTTTGGGAGCCCTGGTGATTGAATTAAGCTACCTGGATCCAAGATGTGAAGTATGTCCAGGTCATTCAACCTTTCATCACATTTTACAGGGGGGGGGGGGGGGGGGGGGGGGCGTCTAACTGGTGATATGCGATCATATAATTGCAAATCTGCGCTGCCAATGGAGCCGGCGAACACAGTAGGATCGACACGTAGAAAAAATCGTTAGCGATGGAAGTAATTATTCCTGAACATGCACTGAGTGCCCTGAAAGGCTTAGGCCTTTCAGTGGCAACTGGATGGAGCCTCCGGGCTCAGGAGAAGAGGACAACTCTTCTCCTAATTTGGGAAGAAGAAAGAAATAATCAAATAGAAGTATCCCCATGGGAAAGAAGAGGGCCAGTGGAGAGAAGCCCATGGGAAAGACGAGGGACAATAGAGAGAAGCACATGGGAAAGACGTGGGCCCAATAGAAGACCGGGACAGGGAGGGAGACCACATATACCGTGGTGGCGTTATAGGCAGACGCCTACAGCACAGCAACACCAGTCTAGACCAACAGTCCCTACCCAGGAACCGACTTTAACACCACTACCTACCAGGGATGCAACAACAACAACATTAAATGCAACTGCTGATGGTAGGTCAAAAACTCCTGAAAGGATCAAACTCAATGTAACAAAAGGGACTCAAGTTACCCCTATAGGAATATCAACATCTTCAACCTCTCCGCAGGGGGCACCATGGCAGCTAAAACCAGCAGCGCCAAGAACATCAACGTCACCGCCGCCAGCTCCCCGAGCGGCTACATGTATAACATCTGTAGTTGGGACGAAGGGGAAAAAGTCTCCCACGAAGAAAACAGAGGAGAAGAAAAAGGAGAAAGAGAAGGGGGCACGAAAAACAGCCATAAAAGGGAAGAAGGATGTCTCAGTATCACCTTCACCTCCACCTTCACCTTCACCTCCACCATCACAAATGCCCGCCACCATAATGGAGTTAGGAGGGGATCGAACGCTAACCGGCACCTACCACAAGCAGGTGTGGCAGTACATTTACCGTATATCCATGCATGTTGGAATTCATGATGAATTATGGGAGGAAAAAGAATTAGCCACAATGTGGATTGAGGACCATAGGGCAGTGTTGATGACGGAGAGCAGGGAAAGGGGAAAAAGGATGAAGAATCATACCAAACAAGCCTTAACACGCCTGACGTACATGGGACCGGAATACGCCAAAACGCCGGCGTTGGCGGCTTTCGTTTTTTTGATGTTTTATAAATCATTGCCGCATGGTTTTAACAACCTTTAGCTTTGAGATTGACTTTGATGATTGTCAATGACTTAAATTAATTGATTTATAAATTGAGGTGCGAATCTTTTATCAACCACAGCATTGTTTGGTGCTTGGCTTTGTATGCAGTTGAATGAGCAAACATATGTCTGCTATTGTTTGAGCAACGATTGTACACAATGTATTGAAGACAAACACAAAGAAGATTTAATGACTTTATTGTTCATGTATCAGTAATAATAAGATTAACACTTACCAGCTTTAAAATGAGCTGACATCTTTCAAAAATAAACTAAGATCAAAGTGCAGTGATTGACTACTGACACATTTGAAATGAACATTCACAAATAGAAATGTTCAGCATCTTTATTCATATAAAGAAAGATGCAATCATAAGACACTTTTTCTTCAAGAATACAATGCAGCTTACCAAATTATTAAATCAAACTCTTGTTTATTTTGGCACAAGACTTTGGAGTAGTTCAAGAAATTGGCGAAATTATTATAAAATTTCGGTAGACATGCCATGATCGTATTATATCCGAATTTATACACGATCTCTTCCCCAAAATGATAATTAATTTTTTACACATTATTTTTCGTACTTGAAAAAAAAAACTTTTTTTTCATGTACGAAAAAAATAGATGAAATTTCGGGAGCCACGCCACGATCGTGTTATATCCGAATTCGTGCTATAACGAAGCGTGCTATAGCGGGGTCCTACTGTATAGCCATGAATGATGAATGTGTGTGCATCTGTGAACAATTGCTGTTTTAAACTTCTTCTCAAAAAGCACTAAACCATTTTCAATAACACTTGGCAGACAGCATCCTGGTTTGAAGGCCTTTCAAGTTTGTACAATGATGTTATCAGCCATTAGATATGGTCAGTGCTACTACAAGTAGATATGGTCACTGTTACTAAAAGTAGATATGGTCACTGTAAAAGTTGTAAAACCTTAAAGTAACTTCTTCTCAAAAGCTGCTCAACAGAATGTGACCACATCTGACAGAAAGCATCCTGATGGCTGATTTGCCATCCAATATAGCAACTACACTACTTAACAGAGAAAATCTTTCAGTGACTTTGCAAAAAATCGCTTAACAGACATTCAACATACTTTTACCAAATTTGACAGAAGTATCTTGGCATGAATGTCTTTCAAGTTTATACAAAAATGATGCTGATCCAGTGGTGGATATATAAATATCATTGGGAGGGGGGCAGTGTAAACAAGTAGGCAAGGGGGATCTGTGGGATGGAGCCTAGTGGGGGCCCAGGGGGTAAAGCCCGGAAGCTCATGCATTTTAAGCATTTTCAGGACATAATTTTAACATCTTATTGTTAAGAAAAGTTACTCTTTGAAAGGTTCTGGTTCTTTCATGCTTAAGAGGGAGGGCATTGGCTCTGCTGCCTGATTACCCCCCCCCCCCCACACACACACAGATTGGATCCACCCCTGTGATCTGCCTCCAATTATGGCCATTGTGATTAAATATTGATCAACCTTTGAACAACTTCTCAAAAACTGCTTTACAGAATTTTACCAAATTTACCAGATATCATCCAGTCATAAAGATATCATAAAGACACCATTGCTAATAATATAAAAACCTTTAAATGAATTCTTGGAAATGCTTAGCAGAATTTGACCAAATTTAAAAGAAAGCATTCTGGCATGAAGGCCATACAAATTTTTTACAAACGATGCAGATTCACCATCAGATATGGCCAGCATTATTAAAAATGGAAAATCCTTTAAATATGACTTCTAAAAAATCACTCAACAGAAGTTTACCAAATTTGACAGACAGCATCCTAGCTTGAAGGCTTTTCAATTTTATACAGATTATGCTGATCTGCCATGGCCACTGTTACTAAAAATCGAAAAACATAAAAAAAAACTTTATCTCAGAAAGCTGCTTAACAGAATTTGACAACTTTGACAGAAAGCATACTGGCTTTGGGGCCTTTTAATATTGGACAAATGAGGTTGATATACCATATGGTGAAAGATACCCAAAAGAGAGAAACCTTGAAACTTGTTTTCATAATGTCTTCAAGCAGCAGCATTGGAGGACATTTTTGCAGAAAGCATCTTCAGTAATTGACCCAGATTTCTTAGCCAACTTTTGTTGCATTTGGCTGTTATGCATACATGCATGTCAGCAGCAGAGTGATCTTCAGACCCACTTGGACCTTTTGTGTAGAGTTAGTTCCCATTCTTCTTTTATCCACTGCATTCTTTTTCATGTTCATACATAAACGCATACATTCTGCCATAGTGTCTGCTCTTTCTATTTTAACCACTCATTCAGGCAGAGAATGGGTTAGGACATCCATGTCCTATGGACACGTGTCTAGTTAATGGTAAAATTTAAGGATATACTTAATAGGTAATTGTCCCCCACCTTTCATGAAAAGTGGGGACATAGTACAGTCAAACCCCACTATAGCAAGATGGTCGGGGTCCACAGAGGCTATCGCGCTATGTAACATATTGTGCAATAGCATGACAAGTCAGTTAATGAAAGAAAATTATGTATGCACATCCCCTAGGCTCTGCAAATCGGTGGGGTGGGGTGGGTGGTATAAGTGTAGTTGCCATGCTTGTGCTTCAGTGGCACATTTACCATCTTAAATCAATGGATAATAAATGAAAAATAGTGAAAATACAGTGATTACATATTTAATAATTGATTATAAGTTGAGTACCATGTGTTGGTACATACATGTATAGAATTAATACATTAGTTAAAGTATCGATGCATATACTCATCATTGAATGCCATTGCATCCGTAACTGTGAATTCTTTATAATTCCATCCAAAATATGCACAAAGAAGCATATGTTTTAGTCATTTCAGCATAGATCATAATGTGTCTAAATTCAGTGCAAAAAATCAATCCAAAAATAATGTATGAAAAGAAAAAGAACATTGACAATTAAGTATGTATGCACATGTATGTTTAGAGTCATTAAGTAGTGTCAGTATACATTTGAAACTGCTTGAATTTTCTCTGCTAGATTCAATACAGATTTGAATAATGTACATAATTCTTTTGACGACAGCATGAATAATTGTTAACCAACAAATGGAGTCCTTTGGGGGGGGGGGGCGGCGGGAATGGATGATATGATTCACTGGTCAATTGGTTTTGTCATGATTGTCTGACAACACAACTAAGCTACATGCGTATGAAAGCAGTTTAGGGTTTTTGATGTTTTAATATGGCAATGCCGGATAATTTCATCAAGTTGCGAGATTGACATACTGTATGTAGATGATTAGAAATTACTTGATTGGGTAGGTAGATTAACTGATTTATAAATTTCAGTGAGAAACCTTTTTCTTACCACCGCATTGTTTGGTGCTATAGTTGTGTATGCCGGTTGACTGAGCAAACATCTCTTGGCTATTGTTTACCATGGACCAAGCAACGATTTTGCACTGAAGATGCATTAAAGACAAATGCAAAGAAGACCTAATGGTCTTATTGTTGATGGGTCAATAATAATTAGATTATCAAATTGTCAGCTTTCTAAAGAGCTGATGTCTTTCAAAAATAAGCCAAGATCAAAATGCAGTAATTGACTGTTGACACAATTGAAATGAACATAAACAAATAGTTACTTTTCACATCTTTATTGATATAAAGACAGATGCAGTGATACAAAGTTTTTTTCTATAAGAATACAACACATCTTGCCAAATTTTTAAATTGAACTCGTTTATTTTAGCACTAAAACTTTGTATTACTTCAATATATTGGTGAAATTATTGTAAACTTTCGGAAGCCATGCCCATGTTCTAACAAAGTATGCTATAGCAGGGTTTCACTGTAATCATGTTTCCATCCATCCATCACACTTTCTTTCCGCTCTATAACTTGGAAGCCATATATAATTAAGGAATGAAATTTGGTATACTTATATGGTATACATCATCATCATCAGGTGTGTCGTGTATCAAAATGGGGGCCCTCTCTTCATAGTCAAGGTCACAGATCAGTTTTTCAAGTTTTCGTATCGATTCTGCTCTTTAACATTAAAGACTTTTACTGTTAGGAATTAAATGTAGTATACTTAATGGATCATCAATATTATCCTTTGGTTCCTGATATTAAGTATTTCCAGCTTGGCAAACTTAATAATCATTATTAAAGTTGACACTAGTGTTAATGTATTAAGCAAAATATGTTTGGTGCCAAAATGTGGCAAGAACATTTCTTTTATGAGCTATTTCTTGTGTAAATTAACAAAAAAGGCATTGCAGACTCCAGACATTATTTTCCAGACACAACCTTGACTTGAATTTTCTTTCATAGGATAGATATGTTCCACTTTAAGTTGAATTTATTGATATGCCAGAGAAAGCAGAGTGAAGTCATTCATAAACATGGCAGCTGTAATGATCAATATTGCAATAAAAAGCCCTTGTGCAGAAAGCCAGGCATCAAGGAGTGATTCTGTTGGTGGAATTAATTTTTTTTTGTAAAGATGCTTTACAACATTAGAATAGAATGAAGCTTAAACTCCCTTTCAAATAAAAATTGAACCAAATAAAATGGTTGTGTAGAGAGAATGGAATCAGCTTTGCAATCAAGCTAATCTTAGAGAAGTTCAGACTCCCAAACTCCCTTTCAGATCAAGATTGAATCAAATAAAATGGTTGTGTAGAGAGAATGGAATCGGCTTTGCAATCAAGCTGATCTTAGAGATGTTAAGACTCCCAAACTCCCTTTCAAATAAAAATTGAATCAAATAAAATGGTTGTGTAGAGAGACTGGCATGATATTAGAGAATAGATTCTATGTCAGAATTCAGAGAACTTGTTTTCAAACAGTGATTGGCATAAAATTGTTGCTGTTACAAAGCTGATTATGAGATTGAAATGCTTACACTATGACTTCAACATTTTCCTTATTGATATATTTGCATTGAAGACACAAAGATATTCATCATTGCACTTCACAACAATGGTTATGCATGTTTTGACCCCAAATGTAGCATGACCATTTTTCCTTTTTATCTTTTACTTTTATTTTTTTGAAAGAATTTTAACATATTTACCTTTTGTATTTTATGTTTTAGGACTACCTGTTTATGTTTATTTGGAAGGGTTTATCTTCATAAATTATTTTTTGTGCAATTTTTGCCTTCACAGTTTTGGAAATTAACTTTTAATCAATATAATATATAGCCAGGATTGAGCTTATGTGCCAATAAACCATATACATACAGTACATAGATACCATTTTTCCTGGTTTGAATCTCATTCACATTAATAGTTACATGTCTTTATAAGCTGAAAAAATTCTTTCACTATTTATTGTAAATTTTTTAGATTCAGTCTTCATACTAATTTCATTTTAGGAGCCATTATGGCTCAATGTTTAAGGCATTGGACTTGTGACCAGATGGGTGTTGATATGATTCCCACCATCAGGTCAACTTTGATCGGCTACTGTGGTTTGTCCCTGGGCATGGCACTTTATTCTAATGGCCTTTGAACAATATAACCTTCATGTGTTGTAGTGCCATGAAACACCAAATCAAACCAAACCAAACTGATTTTCTTTTCTAGAATAAAATTGTTCTGTTGTATTTAAATTGATTAGCATGTGAGTGAAAGTAGAGTGAAATCATTCATAAACATAGCACACTGTACATAGCAATGATGTAATAAACAGAAAATTCTTGTACAGAAAGATAGGCATCAAGAAGGCGTTCTTTTGGTGGAATTAACTTCTTTTTGTAAACCCATTCTGTAACAAAAAACGTGCAAGGCAGCTTAAACTCTTCAAATTGAGATTGAATTGAATAAAATGAATTTGCAGTGAATATTAAATAAGCTGTGGTATAGAGAGGATGTTATTGTTAAATCTAATGGAGGTTGTTTAAACTCATCAGGCACTATCTGAATTCATCAGGGGAGTCGCTGTAGCACAGTTAGTAAAGCGGTAGCACAGTTAGTAAAGCGTTGGACTTTAAATCCAAGGGTCATTGGTATGATATCCACCCAGGCCATCCTGGGTCGACTGCCTTGTTGTGTCCTTAGGAAAGGCATTTAGCAAGTTTTTTTGGCATGATATGCCAATAATGTGTTAAAATAAAACCAACTAAAACAAAACTGAATTTTGTCAGATCTATGCCAGAATTTCAAACTTGCACGGATGGGGAGGGGGAGGCACATTTTTGGGATGAGTCTGCTACATAGGAAAGCAATACACTTTAAATATTAAAATCTTTTGATTTGTTTCTGATTGTGAATATACATTAATACTTGTAATTTAAAATGCTGAAGAAACGAAAATGGTCTGATAATTAAATGGAAGATGTAGTTCCCTGGTCTTGCTTTTTTTGTCAAAGAGGAATGTTCATTAATGAAAGATTTAGATTCTGTAAACCATGGAAGCTTTTGGGCACTTAATTCTCCATGCCAGGTTGTTACTATTTGAGCATTGTACTTTGTTGAAGATCAGGTTCCATTATTGCATTGCATTGACCTTGCTTTGTGAAATAAAAAGGAAACTTGAGGGATATCATGCATAGTTTGCCATATTCAACATTTGCTGGAGCAAGAAGGTAGACAGAGTCCAAGGGTTCGGAGTATTTTCTGAGTATTATGGTTGCTTAGCGAAGTGTGTATGATTGTTACGCTTTTAAAAAAATAAATTATCAAATAAATGTATTATTCATCAACTACCTACATAGAGAATTGTATGAAGAAGAAAAACAAAAAACAAAAACAAAAAAACTCTGAACTCTGCACAGATGGAATACACATGTATGCAGTTCTAATATTATAGTATACCTGATGTGACCCAGTCACAAACATTGAACCAACCCAAAATGGCTTCATAATGTCAATATAAGATGCCCCAAGAAAGTGTACTCTGAGAATTTAAAATTATACCACCAGCTCGTAGACAGACAGTGATCTTGTGGAAGATTTGGTATTTATAACAAAATGTATGGTTGCGACTTGTAACAGTTTTGTACAAGATTTTTCAGAGCGTGTTGAGTGGTCAGAAAATTTGCTGTTTGCTGAGAATCCATGATCTGTTGACACATGCACTGGCACTCATCTTGTTTGAGGTTTTCCACATTTTTATGTACGGGTGTAAGGACACATGAACTTAGCACTATAACAAACCTTAGGTTTTCATTATGTTGCCCTTTCTTTGAATTGTTCTTCAATATAGATTTCTCTCACATTTAGACTGTGATGACAGGTTTACAAAAATACCAGTCATGCTGTCAATTCTACCCACACATAAATGGAGTAATTGCAGAATATATTTTATCCCTTTGTAAATTATTGCAATATGTTTTGTTGAACATTTTCTGCAACAATTTGCTGCACATAAAATATTCTGCAGTCTAGAGAATTGGAATGGTATGCTGCAACTATTTTGTGAACCCTTTGCAAATGTGAATGTGCTAAGACAAGAAAGCATTTGCTACAAAATATTCTGCAAAAAATCCACAGAAATTATTTTGCAAAGACTCCGTTGGTGTAGCCACAGTTACTCAGCTGCAGGTAATCGGAAAACACTCTGTAATAGCTTTGCTGCGTTGCAAATACACAAACAGTTTGATTATATACAGCCCCTCCACCAACCACAATGGCCTAACAGCAGTGCTAGATTACCCAATAGGCAGACAAAGTACCTGCTTAGGGCACCATCAAAGCAGGGGCACCAAAAAAATGAGAAATTACATTTTAGTATTGTTTTTATTTTGAATTACATATGGGGGGCACCTTAATCTTTTCAGTGTTTAGGGCCTCTAAAGGTCTTAATCTGGCCCTGCCTAACAGGAAATTGTGTTCTCGGATACATGTCATCTGCTGGATACAGCATATACATGTAAATGGCTATCAACAAGTTTCAACCTTAGAAAAATCAGACAGATTTTCTTTTAAATGACAATTTGTGAACTGATTCTACCACATTACTGGTAGCCTTATTTTATTGGAAATACAGTGGTCTCTATCTTATAAGGCTTCCACTTCTGCAGTAAAAATGTGGCCTTGTAAAATAGGTGGCCTTTTGTGAGGGAGACAAGATAGTTCAAGTATTATTTTGGTGTCAGGCAAGGTGTCCTTAGAAAAGGGATGGCCTCTCTTGAAAGGAGCCTCTTAACAGGAGGGCCAGTGTATAAATTCAGATGGTCATAACATCAATATTTTTCATGAAATTTTCATGATATGTTAAAAATTAACACGTTCAATTGAGGGTAGTCTTCAGATTAAAATACTCTGTATATGTGTGCACTGCTAATGAGTACCGTATATACTCGTGTATAAGCCGATACCAGTTGCAAACTGCATAGACCCAGATCTGCTGTCGCATAATGCGCCGGCAGATCTGAGTCTGTGCAGTTTGTAAGGACTAATCAGTAGAACAAACAACATAGACCCTGATCTGCTGGCACATTATGCGACGGCAGATCAGGGTCTATGTTGTTTGCATTTGTATCTAGATTTTACATGAGTATATACGGTAGGCATTGCTATCTCTGCTCTGGCAATAGGTTAGTTTGTTTCTTTCAAAAGTTAGCTGTCATGAAGTCATTGTAATCACGTAACAGATCAGAGAAATCTGTAGGAGGCAAATTAGAACCTATCAGGTGCTTCTGGAGAAGGTTGCTTGCTACAGAAGGATGCAATTACATGTAGTTAGCAATGATGTATAGCTTTGTTCCTATCTGTATGCATTTATCAGTTATAAGCATAATACAATATTATGTAACTCTTAAGTTGAATATTAGGTTTTAATTTGTCTCCAACAGATTTCTCTCACCTGTTACCTATAAAAGAAAAAAGAAAGAATGTGTTAATTTGTGTGTTGGTGTCACACAAATATTTCACATAAAACTTACATAATATTGTATTATTGCTTAAAACTGATTAATGCATACAGATAAGAACAAAGGAGAAACTGACAGAATATTTAGTGAGAGATATTATATGCTTTGGTAGTTGAAACCAGGGCTCGAATTTAACACAAATTTCTTTGTAGCCAGAAGGACTAGTATACTGAGAAATTTACTAGTCCTGCCAAATCTTTACTAGTCCTGTCCACAAAACAATGTCACACACTCGTATTGAGATTAACAACAATTTTATTTCATAAATAGCATTATCATATGAAATGCAGAAGTACAGAAGTATAAATCTTTATTTCAAATCATCAATCAGTCAATTCACATTCCTTGTTTCTCAAGATAATCTGGATCCAATTCCAGAAAGGGATCCAGGTCTCCTTTCTTGTCCTCCACCTGCACTCTAGGTCCATATGGGGTTTGTTCTGGTCTCCTTACCCGTCTGGATGTTTTCTGTGTTTGTTTTTGCGAATTCCGTACCCCAATTATACCGCATAACGTTTTTCTCCTCATCATAATTCAGCCATTCCCTGTCTTTTGACCATGTCTTCTGAAACGTTTGATTACGCTTTTCCCTATCATAACAGTTGTTCCTCTCTTTTATGTCATTTTCATTCAACTTTTGTTTTTTTTTTCCGGTGGCTGAACACCTTCTATAAAACGCCACATTTAGCCTGTCTTGCAAGGAGGGAATTGTGCCTCGTTTTGAAATACGAGACGTTACAGTATAGCTGATGCGGATTATTTAAAGTAAGAAAAGGAATGGCACAGTGTCATTTATATAACAAAATCAGAGCAAGAAACATGTTTCAAAGCATGTGCTTCTGCCCCCCCCCCCCCCCCTTAAAATTAACTGGCCTCTCCCTAATAAAGACTTGACTTCAGTGGATGTTCTGCAGGATCAAAGCAGTGGCCATTGTAAACACTGTTATAAAATATTAGCATCAGACGGTAATGTTAATTTCAGCTTGGAAAAGGTGCGTTCCTATCAAAAGAAGCCATCTGACTCGGCGCGTTGTACTTAACAGCTCCAATTATGGTCTCATCATTAACAGCGGAAGTTTGGTAATTGTTCTTAATTAATCTGACCTCAATGTATTTGTTCGTTCTTGTAAGGGAAAAATATAAAAACTATTTTTATCATCATAGAAAAAAGTAGTTATATGGAAATGATGTGTCAGTAACGTAATCGTAACATTGATCTAATTCTTATAATTATTTAGATGCAAATGTAAAATATGCAGTTTCCCGTTTGTGACTGTTTAAGCGTTTGGCTAGTGAGCCAAAAAAAAAAAAAATTAAACAAACAAACATACAAACTAATTTATTTGAATAGTTTTTGTCGTGTTTCTGTGTGTGGTATACCACTTTGTAGTTTGTAGTTTGTTACTGTGGTCGAGTGGATAAAGTGTCATACCAGCACGCACACACACGCAAACGTACTTGACTCTGGAACACAAGGTCGGGAGTTTGCGCCCAATGGTGGGAATATTCGTTCGTGCATTTTGCCCCATGACGCTACGTCTAACACAGTTTTCGTATTAATTTTCTTACTTTTATGAACTTTTCCAAATTTATGTATGTGTAGATTTATAAATGGTCAAATTTTAATATTTTCAGAATATTTCCTAAAAATGTCATCGTATCCACAGGGGCTCGTATTGTTGCTTACAACTTATCTATCAGTCATACATGTGCTATATAATATAGTAGTATTATATAGTACATATATGACTGATAGATAAGTTGTAAGCAACAATACGAGCCCCTGTGATCGTATCATGCACCGAAAAAGTAAAATTTGGTTATAATTAATAAGCATTCTATCGTTACTTTTTAAATGTTAACTTTGATGAAAAAATTTTCTAAACATTATCAGAATCATTAAAACTCTTTCACGGAAGACACATCTTTATGACTTGGTGTGAACGATGAGGTCGCTAACTGCAGAAAGCTTGGCAATCAGGGAATACGTAAACTCTTACCGAACTTATGATTTGGATTCCATGTTGTATCCGTGCGTGTGGGAGAGAAAGATAGAGATGCTTTAAAACAGGTTATTCTCAATTTTATATATTATATATAGTGTGCAATAGAAAAATGAAGAGAAAAAGAAATAAGTAAAACAAAAGTATGATCGCTTCACTATCCATGTCTAATATAGTGAAGTTCAGCCCCTCTATAACAGAGTGCGTTGCAATCAGATGATCCAAAAGAAACACAAGAAACAAAATTGTTTTTATTTATGGTTGAGGGGAGAGATTTTAAAACTGAATAACTTTCCGCATATAATGTTGTAGAATGCCATAAATTTGTTGGAAATAAAAATCTCTTAACAACTAACATTTGACTATTTCCACGTCATTTTTCATTTCATACGTTATCAGATTAATTAGGATCAATTACCAAACTTCCGCTGTTAATGACAGGACCATAATTGGCGCTGTTAAGCGAAATGCGCAAAATCGGATGGCTTCTTGTTATAGAAACGCACCTTTGCGAGGCAGAAATTGACTTTATCTTCTGATGCTAATATTTTATGACTGTGTTTACAATGGTCACTGCCTTGATTCTACAGAACATCTGCTGAAGTCAAGTCTTTATTAGGGAGAGGCGTAAACAAACGCTGACTGTTGATAACCGAAACTTACTAGCCCACCGGACTATTACATTATGAAAGTTACTAGTCCGACAGGAAATCTACTAGCCTCGGGCTAGCGGACTACCGCTAATTTCGAGCCCTGGTTGAAACATCCTGTCTTGAACACCATAATCTTGTTAGCTTCCTTTATTTCAAGTGGTAGTTGATTCTAGTCAGTAGATCTTATATAATGAACTTTTCAATGCATTATTTCTTTGTTTTCGTAAATTACAAGTCATAAGGGTCATATAGGCCTTCAGTACCAACTATTTCAGTACAGGTTCTATATTTTTAGAATTTGATTACATGTATCTTTAAATAACAATTATTCACTTTATTCTTTAAACTGAGAATCGATAATGTATCATATCGTAGGCTGTGTATTGTGAATCGTATTGATACGCGGCACAGGTGTATCGTTTCACCACTATCTAATGTCAGTTTGATATGATTCATTTAAGACATTCCTTTTTTTTAATGTCCTTAGTTTACTGCTGTTTTCTTACCATTCAAAGAAGTAGAGGTACAGATGATGTTATAATTTTCTGCATTGATTTATGGCCTTCATTCTGTTCAGTTTTTTTCTTCCTAAAACATCTTAAGGCAGTTTGGTTCTGCCTGAGCCAAGTTGTTAAAAACACACCAAACTTGTCTAATTAGAACAGTAATTACATTGCAAGTTCAGTGTTCCTATTCCATGCACAGTACATATCTGACACCAAAAGTAAGAAGCCAGTTTAATTATGTTAAGTAAGAAGCCAGTGTTTTTATGTTAGTGATAGTTTATTTCACCTACTTTTTAACCTTTTTTCACACTTTCCTTGACTTGGCATTAAGAATTCCATTTAGTAAAATGTTTTAGTGTTGCATATGTTGAAAATTTGATGATATTTTCTTGAACTGGTTTCTGAAGTTTTGCTGAACAGATTTTAATCGATAATTGCTGAATTTTTTGTCTGAAATTAGCACTTTTTCAGCAGATCTTGCAAAATTGATTTTTCATAATTCAGCAAATAAGAAGTCCCTGGGCAGTCAGATGGCCTATATAATCATGTTGCAGTCTTTTTTAAAGTTTATGGGACTGCAGCTGTAGTCCCATAGAGGTCTGTTTATCGTTCTTTGTACACAAGTTCCTTTCACAGTCTGTTTAAAGTTGGGGACTGTTGGAGTGGGGAACTGAATGTTGGTAAGGAGAGTTAGTAGAATTATTACAATGGCTTTTTTGTCCTTTTGATTTCAGTGTTTGCATTGCTGTAGTCATAGGAATGAGATTAAGCAGTCTTATGTTAGTATAAACTTTTACATGCTGGTATGTTCATATATTTCTCTCAAAAGATAATTGTATATTTTAACATTTAAAAAGTGTTTTTTCTATGTTTAACATGATTAGACTTTTTGCAAAGTATTCTTTCTTATTGTCCATTTCTTTATTTTTGTTGCCAACTTTGAAAAAAAGGAACCCATTGACCTCATTGCGTTATAAACTGGTTCACTGATAAATGTGGTGGAGATTAATCAGGAGGTGGTGTAACTTGTACTAATATATTTCTTAAGATTCAAAGTTTAGATTTTATTGGTAGTTTAATTGGCTGTTGTTCGCCAACACTAAGATTAACATAGATCCTGATGCTATGTCCATCTACACTGTAAGGATCTGAAAGTTGCGCGAGTTCATATGCAATGGCCTTTTGATTACCCACTCAAAACTTTCTTGTAGAATTTCCCATAGTGAATCAATTTCATTCTTGTGGAAGAAATCCAAATCATGTTGACTGAACAAACCAGAATTGTGTATGAAATGGCTATTTTTGACTGGCTTGAAAATCACTGAATACTAATTAGTGCTGGGGCACTCAGACATGACCTCCAATGACTGTTTTTAAGATTGTTTAAACATAGATCAAGGTAGTGTTATGATCTGGTTTTAATCAGTCTGATTTGAATTATATTGCAGTCTGCATCATGATGTCTGCTTTAGAAGAAATATGTTGATGGTCTGAGATCTACTGTGTCTGCTATTATGATATAAATTTTAGTTGCACTGACACCTTCTCTGGAATTGTTGATGATATTAAATGGTTTCACACTAAAACTACCCTCTTGAGCTGCGCTGCATTCTTTATCTATTGGGACTCAGTATGTAAGCCCCAAGATCTAAATCTATACTCTTCTGAACTTGAACCCTAGCTAATGTCAAAAATTATCAAAATACTTTTCTTTTTATTAGCAGTGAAAAGCTAAATTGAAGGCCTTGGGTTGGTAGCTGATGTGCTTTTTGACTCCCTTTTAGACTGTATTTTGGTTTAATTTGCACTACAGTTGCTGAATGATGAAACTTCCTCATGACAGAGCATTAACCTTGCTTATGCTTTTGTAGTTCTCAAATGTAGTTTTTCTATTCTTCAAATATGAGCCAAAATATGCCTGCCTTAACATTTGTTAAGATGTGACCAGAGCTGTTTCCAAAGCCACATTGAGTGTCTCCTTGTAGTATGTAGAGAACTGAAAACCCAAATTCGAAAACTTGGAATCCTGGACTAGAAACTTGAAATTCAGGAAACACTATTACTGAGAGCTCTGCAGGACCCTTGCATCTCTAAGGCAGAGGTTACTCTGTGCAGAATGTCCAAACTGGACAGATTGATGATATAACAATCAGACACTGTCAAGCAGGCTCAGACTTGTGAGAGACTGGTTTCCACTTTATTACTCTTATAGCCTCAGGGGCATTGGTAAGAGGCTATTAACAAGGCATGCTATTGATCAGCAGCTAATTCCCAAGAGGAGAGTTGGATTAGTGATTGTCTTTCTCCCATGCTTTGTCAAATTTGTAGTTATGTCATGCACAGCTTGAGCCATCTATGGGCTATTGTTGGAATTTGCAGTAAAAAGCAATAAATTCATGTACATGTCTAGAAAGCTTCACCGAACATTTGCTGCAGATATAGATCCAAATGAATGCACATGGGATTGCAATTTAGATGGAAAGGCATGAAAATAATTCAGTTAGAGAGAGTAAACCTTCATAGATATTGTCAAATTCGAAGATACTAGGTTTTATATGTTCACAACCTCAATTCATGCTGCTGAAGTTACACTTGGATGGACAAAAGTTCTTGCCAGAAAAATATAAAAATGTCTGGTTTACATTCTTACTGTTCAAAGACTTTTTTTTCTTAATTATATGCTAATTACCAGTAGCTGTTTGGAATGAATATTGACTAAAAACAATGTGCCAGAACATCTCGGGGCATCAATTATGACAGCTTGTGTCATGTGAGGATATTTTAAAGGCTTTTTTTGTCACTAAATGTGTTACATCCCTGACTGTTTGACTAGTGTGACTGTTATTTTCATACAATGCCTTTGCTGGACTTGTTGAAATGCATAGATTGGTTGACGTATTTCATTCTAATAATGCTTTTTTGATCTGGTATTTGGTTTAGCAAAACATTGCTGTTGTCAGCCATAATCCCAACACAATGAAATCATTATCAGTCACATGGAATTTGAAGTTTTCTTTGTGTAACATAATGAATGCAGAATGCTCTTTCTCGGTGAAGTTTTGCACATGTTCTCTTATAGAAAAGTTAGAAGTAAAGAAAAACAAAGTTTCTGGCTCAATATAATATGATAGTGAATAGAACTTCATTATCCAATAAATGGGGCTGAAAAAAAAAGCGGTTACAAAGTTTCATTCAGTCAACACTGCAGTGAAACAAAAGATTTTTTTGTGCATCCATTATTTTAAAAAATACAAAAAATAAATAAAAGAAAAATAAGCTACTTAGAAAGGAATAACTTGAAAAACTCATAAAAGATCATTAATTACATCAAAAGAGGTATTCCAGTACAGTGTAGACATATAATTTAGGAGAAGGGTAAGTTTGGTTTACACCTTCAAATATTGCTTGGTGACAGTTTTATAAAAAAATTAGCTGTAAAACATTTATGAATATTGCCCTATTTCAACTAAATTTAGTTGAAATTTATGATGCTGTCTCTCTTGCTCTCCATAAATAAGTCAGAATGCACTGCTTTGATCAGTTGATGTAATATCAACACATGCCTTAATAAGCGCACAGCACTCTTTTTCATCAGAACTAAAAGAAAGATTCTTTCCAAGGTGCACGTCTTGATCACGGCATACTTCATTGGAGGAAAGCTACTGCTTTAACCTGCCTAGAACATCACAATTTTCTTGGAACTTACCATCATGCGTGCCTGGTGTCTTGTTACCACTTAACTTTTAGGCATAAATCAGTCTCAGAAATGGATTTTACATGTGCTTTTTTCAGCGCAATATTGGGAGAGAGGATGCATCTCAAAAGGGGAGAACTTGCAGCTATGACAAAGGGAGCTAACTTTTCTAGCATATATACATACACATGATGATATCATCAGCGTGTTCTTATGATGAGCTTTATAATCACAAAATTTACCCAAAATATATATTTTTTTAAGTGCACTTTTTGGTATTATGTCAAATATATTACTAGAAGTAGACACCCGTTTTATTTCATGTTTATTGAAGTTCATCTCACAATTTCTTTTTCATAGGTTAAACAACTCTGGAACTAAACAGTTGGAAATTATGATATACCTGACAAAACATCAAGTGAAATTTAATCTGCATACAGCAGCAGAAGTCCTTGTTCTTGTCTCATTAGATTCAATCAGTGAAGTGAAAACTGTACATTTTCAGGAATCGTGAGAAATTCCCTTTCAGTTCACAAGCCTTTATTACATTTTTTTTCCTGTAATATTCACGTTATGTTGGACAGTACTAATTAAACTGTGATGTAATAGTAATTGAATGTTATTTGACCTTGTGCTTATTTTACCTTTCTATTCTCTTTATTCTTTCCATTATAGGATACGAGGCTGCGACAGTATCTTTCAATTTAATATTTCTTGGCTATCGTGTCTGCTTCTGTTCATTAAAGTTCAGTTTCTTGTGCTTCAGCCATCCTTTCTTCACCAGATGGTTCTTGGTCTTCTTCTTATCCCCTCCCCCAGTGGATTCCATCTGAATGCCACTTTATTATTTTTTTCATTGAAAAAACATGGTCTTTGCATCATGGCAATTCTTTGCTGATATTGCAAACGAAATATTACAGAATAAAAAACAAAATGTTGTAGAAATTCAAATTGTTTCATCCATTTTGTTGGAACTTGAACTGGCATGCCCAACTAAATAATAAATACCTGTAGTAGTTTGCTGGAACAAAAATTCAGTTGCTTAAAAAATACTGTAGGTAATTGAATCTGATGGATGCTCGAATATTTGTTTTCAGTATGTATTTTTAGATATTAAAAATTTGAGTGTGATGGTTTTTCTTTACAATTGGCAAGTAGCATGTTGATAAAAAAAATGGTGTAGAATGACTCAACTTAATTTAACAGATAAATTTGCAGTTGGGTGTGTCTGCTATTTACATTTTGTATTAAATTTCTGTCTTCATATTTTTTTCTGCTACTTTTCTGACTGGCTTCAGAAATTAGCATTGATTACAAACTTTTTCTGCAGTAAGCCAGCTGGGCGGCTTCTCATAATTATGACATAATTTTAAGGATGATGTAACATTCAAGTATTCATATCTGTAATCAGTCATCTGTATTTGATCTTACAAATGTCATTATTTTCTCAGGCAGTCAGACATAAATTAATTTGTCTTCAATCAATCATTTATATTGATCCTACAGCAGCTTATTGTTGTCAGCAGATCTCATTTCTCTGCTCAGTTCCATGTAATCTGAAAATCACAATTGCATACTTTAACATGGAGAGATTCTTTGTGTATTTCTTCCATTGCTGTCAATAATTGAGACATTTGGACTAGGCCATGGTCTTTTTCTATCACACTTTTAGAGGAGGGAGAAGCAAGGTCTGGGTCTTTATCCACTTGGCTAGTACATGTACTTGACTGTGTGACAGCACAACATTTAGGCCTTTTGTATCACACCTACTCATCTAATGAAGCATAACTGTAATGTTGTTTAAAAAATTTGCAGGTGTCTTTCTCGTTTTGAATATACATCTTCAGCACTCTGTCTCAGCAGCTAAGTTCTCCAGCATCTTCAGCACTCCATCATAGGACAAAGCTCTCTAGCATCTTCAGCACTCGGTCTCAGCAGCCAAGCTCTCCAGCATTTTAAAAGTGGAGCAAAGAATGTCACATTGGAAGAAGAAAATATTTGTGTCTGAATATTTGTGACTTGAAGAACAAAACTGGCATGAGAATGATTTGAAAGACTTTTTTGAAAGCATGGAATTGGCTTTGCAGGTTTTACTTTTTGGAGAATATGAAAGTCTGGTTATAAAAAGTATAGTCATTGAGGGTAAAGGAAGATGATTGGAGCATTTTGATGTGAGAAAAATACATTGTATTTAGGATTTTAGCCTTTCAGTATCATGAACTTACTCTTCCATCTACCTAACACACTCTGTAGAAAAATTCCTTGTCTAAAAAAGAGGATTCCTATGTCCATACAAGAGAGTGCAGACTACCGTATATACTGTGTATAATCCGATACCAACTGCAAACTGCATAGACCCAGATCTGCCGTTGCATAATGTGCTGGCAGATCTGAGTCTATGCAGTTTGCAAGGACTAATCAGTAGAACAATCAACATAGAACCTGATCTGCTGGTCCATTATGCGCCAGCAGATCAGGGTCTATGTTGTTTGCATTTGGATCCGGATTATATGCGAGTACATACGGTAGGTTTACGGCTGTATCAATTGAGCCTACTGATATTTTGGAGTTATGTCATTAGATTTGGGAATACTAAACCAATTCTCACAATGCATACGTGCTTTTGTCTACATCAGACATCTCAACTATACCATTATGTGCTTACTGTAAAATACAGAACTCCCTCATTATAATGCCCATCATTATAACATGGTTCCTGTTATAAGGTGAGTATGGTCATGGATCCCATTTCATTAAGTGGTAGTAAAATTATATGTATCGTGTACTTCATTATAAGACAGTCTGACTATGCTGTATAGTCTCACTATGCAGTATACTCAATGGCTGCTATTAACAGCATTATAATGAGCTGCTGTGCAGCATTTGCATTTATCTTTAATACAGCATATACAATTTTTTGGGCTGTCACTTGCCATTCCTACTCACCATTATGACAGTTTAGACAAGGTCTTTGCATTTATCTTTAATTAATACAGCATATACAATTTATTGGGCTGTCACTTGCCATTCCTACTCACCATTATAACAGTTTAGACAAGGTCTTTGCATTTATCTTTAATTAATACAGCATATGCAATTTATTGGGCTGTCACTTGCCATTCCTACTCATCATTATGACAGTTTAGACAAGGTCTTTGTTTTTATCTTTAATACAGCATATGCAATTTATTGGGCTGTCACTTGCCATTCCTACTCACCATTATGACAGTTTAGGCAAGGTCTTTGCATTTATCTTTAAGAATTTATTGGGCTGTCACTTGCCATTCCTACTCACCATTATAACAGTTTAGACAAGGTCTTTGCATTTATCTTTAATACAGCATATGCAATTTATTGGGCTGTCACTTGCCATTCCTACTCACCATTATGACAGTTTAGACAAGGTCATATTCTCTATCTGCTGTATCTACACCATTCCTAAACAGTCTAGACATTGTCTTGCTTTTATCAGAGATGTGTTCTAAGTGTAGACAGGTTCTTAGCCCCTATCTGCTACATTTTCTCAACTTGCATAGTTTTGTACATAGGGTTCCAGCCTTTATCAATCATACACTTCTAAGCAATACAAGGATTCAATTCTGGTAAGCAGTAATCAGTAATTTGGGCAGTCACATACAGCTGGAGCAGATCAGCTGTGGTATTAGAATATAAGACTACCTTTAAAAAAAATGAAATAAAGCAAAGCTTAGTCTGTGACCTCTTCCAGCTTTTGACCCATTCAGTCATTGATGTTGCAGGATTTATTAATTTGGGATTAGCCTCAATATTATCTTGCAACAAAAATTTCATAGACTACCATATATACTCGTGTACAAGATGGGTCCAAATGCAAACATTATGTGCCGGCAGAGCTGGGTCTATGCAGTTTGCAGTTGGTATCATCTTATAAGCGAGTATATACAGTATTTAAAGTTTTATGATGAAGATTCTTTAATCAGCATGTATCCTTTTGGCTCTTGTGACATCATTGAGAAATACAACCCTTCAATAGTGCGGCTTTTTGTTATTTGGTGACATGTATGGTTTGAAAATCATGAGAAAATGTATTCTTTAGCTTGTTGTGGTTTATGACCAATAGTTAAAAACATTGGTGAGGTCGAGAATTTTAACAGCAACTTGGGACAAGATGAGAGTAAACTTGCTATTTTCGCTGAATGGAAACAGAGTTCTGACCTGTGAGTTGATTTTATGCATGCATTATAGTTGGTAATGAATGGAAACAGGGTTCTAACTTATGAGTTGATTTTATGCATACATTATAGTTGGTAATGAATGGAAACAGGGTTCTCACCCGTGAGTTGATTTTATGCATACATTATAGTTGGTAATGAATGGAAACGGGGTTCTAACCCATGAGTTGATTTTATGCATACATTATAGTTGGTAATGAATGGAAACAGGGTTCTAACCCATGAGTTGATTTTATGCATACATTACAGTTGGTAATGACTTTAATCTGAACAGAAACACAATAGGATAATATATAAGCAAATTGGGCCTACTGTACATAGGTAGGAGTACTCAGTAAAAGCCAGCAGCCAGGAAACTTTGCTGGTTATTATGGTTTTTCTGCTGGCTGTTTCATTTAAAAATCTTTTTTCTGTTTGAAAATTTGTCTTTTCTGCCACCTGTTCCAAACATTTTGCCACCTGTTCAGAATCTTGGTAATAACAGTGGTCTGCCTCAAATTTTGATGTGGTATGCAGCTAGTATGGTTTGTCACAACTGCAGGTGCAAATGGTAATTTCAATCCAGTCTGATTTCCTGTTACAGTGAATAGTCGCTTTTTCAGCAGATATGATCGAGTTTTCCCTGTGAGAAGCTGATAGCATTTTATGCATATGATGATCCTATTTGTATGCGTTTATTCAGAAAAGAGCTTATTTTCCTGACACTTTAATAACAAACAGCACTAATCCGATGAAAATGAAAGTGGCTTATTGGCTGGTGACACGATAAAATTGCTGGGTCAGACATCTAGGGTTGTTAAAATATTATCAGTTTAGACCAGGAAGGTTTGGTTTGGTTTTGGTGTTTTATGGCACAGCGAAACAGGCTGGTAATTTAGTGCAGAGGCAGTTAAAGTGCCTTGCCCAGGAACAAACCACAGTAGCCAACCCGGGCTGTTCTGATGGTAGCATTTGAATCTGCACCCTTTTGGTTGCAAGTACATCATGCTCAACCACTGCAGCACCAAACCAGGAAGGTGATATTCAGTTGGTAAAAATCTATTTTAAACACTGTAAATGAAAATTTCACCTAAAAAAAATATGAACTTAATTTTGAGAGATTCCCAGGCTTCTAAAAATTTTCAAATTGGTACTTCACCTGAAAGACAAAAGACAATATAGTGATTATGAGTTTCTACTGTTTGGTCAGAGAAAAAGGTTTTAGTCATTGCCCAATTACCATCAGGATTCCTCAAAACTTGCATCCACATTTATTGGCAAGCGATCTCCATGTTTTGCATGCTATACAGGCTTTACTTGTTGTGGCAAATGGTAAATGACATGCCTAGATGGTCTCGATTTTATTCCTTTGCAATAAAAGAATTTTGTCCTACTTGTCCATGTCTATTATTCCACACTTTAGCATCTGGGATATTATGATTGCCTAAGTCTACATGTAATTTACCGTCTACATGTCTTTGCCAGAGTTATATAAATATTTTTTTTGACCAAACTTTACATATACATTCGTAGCAGAAAGACAGTGATGTAACAAATTTCTTGTTATGTCCCCTGGGTCCCTGTCAGTAGGTGGGTGGGTTGAGAGTAGATAATATGTAATAAAAAGTATTGGGATTTGTGATAGCAAGTTATCAGAATTGTGCTTGTCTATTTGTTTAATTTTGACATGAATTGGAACAATGCATTGAAAGTTGTTCAGAATTAAAATCTGTTAATAAGACTGTTTGGTTTGTTTGATGTACTTAATGGTGAAATCAGTTTTCATTGAATTAACATGATTAGGCATTTGGGACGTGCATTTTTTTTCTTGGTGCCAACTTTCAGATCAGAACAAGAATGCAGTTGTATATGTTAAAGTCTGATGAATTCACACCCATAACTAAGACATGGTATTGTGGTGTTTTCCTTAAATGTTAAAGTCTAATGAATTCACACCCATAACTAAGACATGGTACTGTGGTGTTTTCCTTAAGGATTACACCTCTTGATTAACCGTTTACTGCATATCAGTTTGGATGTTGAATTGACTAATTTGACAAAAATGTATCCATTAAGTCAATAATTTGTCATCCCTAATGAGTTTACTTTTTGTGCTGTAATAATTTTCTTTATTGTGGGAAATTTGTTGTGAACACTGGATGGGTATTGGGTATGCTTTATTTCAGCATGCAGGGGATGACATAGTTGCCATGGCAACTAAATCATGCCTAGAGTTTTGTAAAAATCATGACAAAATTACTTATTTTAAAAATATTAATTTATATTGAACTTCTTTTTTGCTAAATCACTATACTATGAATTTTATGATTGAGAAAACCCAAATTTTCAAAATTTCTGGCTTATATTGTCCAAGTTTCAGTTAGTCTGATAAATCAGCCGAAAAACCTACAGTGGTGGTTTGCGATCAGATCTGACCTGTTCCTAAGAAACTGCAATATTTTTGCAGGCGGATTTGTCTGCGACGCATGAGTGCACATATCGATTGTTTTAGACACTGGTATTTCACATGGCTCAGTTATGGTAGGATGGAAGGGGCCTTTTGGCTACCTGTACAGCATATTTCTGTATCAGATCTAATGTTTGACAATTTGTAAATCCATGTGGAAAAACACAACCCTACTGCCTTTCAACATTTTGAAATTTCAGTTCACCATTGGCAGATAATTGGCTGTTACATCAATATTAACGAACCAGTCAGATGTGACTTTGCTCATTCAAATTTGTTGTTTTAGTCATGTAACTTGAGCATCTGTGGATTTGTCATGTGGCTGTCACATGTGGAATATATTGTCATGTGACTCATCATGGTTCAACAACAAACTGGATAGATTAATTGACAGTGTTGTGAGCAATTTGGGTTACAATGAGAAATGAATCCATCCATTTTGTTATCCTTAACATTACGTTAAGGATTCCATTTCATCGTATCTTTCTGTATACAGTATTTGACAAGGTTGCTCTCTTACTAAAATTGTAATGAATAAACAATGTAAAAAGTCGTCAGAAAGCAGTATAACAACACAAGTTCTAAAATTCAGTCATCACGAACAGTAATTAACTTTGCATATTTTGCGTATAAATTGAAAAATTTCAAGTCATGTGAACAAAAATCTTGAAATAAAAGAAATTATTTCACATTTGGCAACAAGTCTGAACTGTGAACTCGTATTAATATCATTATTGCAGGTGTGAAGAATATCAGATCTATAGTTTTTTCAGTAGGACATGATTTTAATATTCATGTGTTGGAGAAAATATGTAAAAATAATTAATCATTTACTCTTTGATTTTTGGATTTTAAGTAAACATCAGTTTTCAAAAGAATAAAGAACTTAACTTACATCATTTGATTAAATAAATATTTGCATTTCAAGATTTGCCAGTAGTTTTATATGTATAACCCTTTACCGCACACAAAAAAGAGTAGGGGAGCAGATGATAGCACTACTGGTATTCATGGTTGTGCCCAGTTTCTTTTTAACAGTTGTAATACAAATCTATAACATTCATATGTTTGTGTTACTGAATTTGTGCAACTTGTGGTTCCCATCTTAACTCATTAACCCCGGGAGATTTTTTTCATTTTCGCGTGAAATGGGGGTAGGCAACGCATTTTTGGGGTTACTTCTGAATGCAGCAAAACACATCTGCTTCAGAAAGTTTCTCGTTTAGGTGTATCAGAAACATTGTTTTTGATTGGCTATTATGCTTGCACATGTGCAGAAGGGTAAAAGTCTGCCTTTTTTTTTTTTTTTGTTGTTGTATTGAACCCCTGATTTTTGTGTCCTGGCCTCTTTTTACTCCAAATCTCAAACTTATCCTACTTTTTGCAAAGGTTCATCTGTCTGTGTGCAGTTCAGACAGGTCTGCTTTAGATCTAAGGCCAAAAAGTCTAAAATCCGGACACAAACTCTGGTTCCGAAACTGGCAATTTTCGACCTAAAAAAAATCGGGTCTCAAAAAATGCATTTTTTTCGCTGTACTTTTTAATGCCAGTAGAAAGTTGACATTATTTGGTATCATTGTAGAGCTACATCTGTCTACCTTCCTGCAAATCCATCCACTTTAGTGTATCTTAAATGATGTTGATGTTACAGAGCTTGGAAGTAGGGTACAACCTCATGACGCGTAAACATGGCGCTAGGGGTTAATGAGTTAAAAGACCATTCTGTGATGAAAAGATGACCTTGAAAGAGGAGTGGTCTCTGGTGAAGGGACAAAATGGTACAAATGCACATCATTGGTGCAGGGTTTCAGTGGTCATTCTTAAGTGGGGTGGGGGAGGGGCATGAGGGAGATCTCTCTTGAGAGGGACCTTATAAGAGAATCACTGTATGTCATAATACTGGAGGTATTTCTGATTGATGAATGTTAGGTAAAATAAATTCATACCGTTCTTCTAGAATCCTGCCATGCAGAAAAAACCCCAAAAGAAACTATGATGTCATCTTATTGATATATATTCTACAGAAGATGCAGAAATATTTTGGAGAAAGGAGAGAGGGGATGCAAAAGTTCGTTTAGTTCACACAAAAAGAATAGTAGAATGGTTGGCATTCTCCTCAAAAACACTTTAGGTTGTAAATTCAAGATGAGATTCTTGACTGTTTTGGGTGCTGTGTCGTTTTATATTCAAGTATTCAGGATCATTGACTTAACACTGTCCTAATGGAAATTTGTCAAATTTCTTTAAAAATATATAAAGAAAATTAGAAGTAATTGGGAATTCATTGATAATTATGGAATGTCCCTCCAATATATGACATAGATACAATAAATTATAAACATATTAATAATTCCAAATCTCATAAAGAAAACAGTGATATGATGCTACCATTGATCTATTAGATGTCAGGAGTGTGAAAAATCTGGATTGAAGATGATTTACTTGGTGAGGACTGAATAAAAATAGGCTAGGCTTCATTACTTTTTTAGTTTCGAGTGATTTACAATGATTTATTTTAAAATTGGATATCGATATCAGTTATAGATCATGCTCCAATAACACTTGCAATAAAATTCATACAACAGGCAAGACTCGCTATCCTATTTATGCTGTATCAAGTATACAAATTTAACAGTTCAGAAAGACTGGACCTTTATTTTTCTTTAAATGAGCAGTTCTTTTGGGAATCTTTGAAAATTCTTATTTGATGCAAGCAATACCATAAACCTCACATAAGAAGAGAGAAAGAAATAATGTAAAAACAATATTGAACGGAAGCTGAAACAATTATATTAAATCGAAGTTACAAATAATAATGACACACTTGTATCTGAAATTAAAAATATGAATCAGAATTAAACAATGACAAGAAAGTTCAAGGAATAACTGTGCATTAATTGCTGAATAGAGAATCAAGGGAAAAAAGTAACATTTTTTTAATTGGAAAATGGCATTATATTGCTAAAATCATTTCAGAACTGATACTTGATGTTAGTACTGAAATCTGAGTTACACTCAGTTTTATTGGGACAGAAAAAAAGTCTGTCAACAAAAACACACACACACACACACACACACACACACACACACACACACACACACACACACACACACACACACACACACCCCTTTACCAAACTCTTTGGATGGCTTGCACTTGGGTTAAGGAAGAAGCATTTTGATTTTGTGGTCAAAATGTCAAAGATCACTGTGACTGTCAGAAACAAATAGTTTCTGTACAATAACTTTAATTCAACTTCACAGACTGGAACCAAACTTTCTTGATAGCTTGCACTTGAGATAACGAAAACGTCTATTGATTTTCGGATAAAAAAGGTCAGAGGTCAAGGTTAATGTGTCTGAAAGGTCAGAAATAGTTTCTGCATAAAACCTTTATTTCTTGATCATGTACCTCCATCAATTTTGTGGATGGCTTACACTTTGGGTAAGAAAGAAGCCGGATGAGTTGGATCAAAATGTCAGAGGTCAAAGTTGCTGACTGAATTAAGAAAATGGTTTCTGCATAATAACTATTGTTCTAGGTCATGTATCTTGACCAAACTTTTTGGATGGATTTCACTTAAGGAAGGAACGTGTTGATTTTCATGTCAAAGATCAAAGATCAGGGTTATTGTGATTTAAAGAAAAATTGAATCTGTAACTTTCGGTTTAGTGTCAGTTTCCTTGACCGAACTTTGTGCACTGCTTTCACTTTGGATAAAAGAGAAACCATTCGATTTTGCGGTCAGAGCTCAAGATCATGGAAACTCTGATAAGAAAATAATGGTTTCTGCAGAGTAAGTTTAGCTCTACACTGCATACCTCCAAGTTCAAGGTCACTTTGATACAGACTTGTGAAAAGGTTTCTTTAATTCATTAACCCCTGAGCCAAACAGCTAGGTATTCCCCTACAGCATACTTGCAGAGGGATCACCTACGGCAGTGTTAGCCTTACCAGTAGCTGTATCCCTGAGACTCACTGACAGTACTTGACTTGCTGATTTTTACAGAGGGGGCTACATTAAATAAATTAGTTATTTTTTGCTTTGTATTCCTTCAATTAAGCTAAAATTTGGCACAGCTGTTGTCAATAAAATTATGTACATAATGGTATAAATGTCATGCAACATGCAGAAATAAAACTCATCCATAAAGGTAAAAAAGAATCATTTACTTACAAATTTGATTCTCTTGTCATTAATAATCCATAAAAGCCATTATGAATTCACACTGAATAACTAAAACCTTCAACATATGAAATAATTATATTTTATGTACACAGAAATTCCATTTGTCATCTCTCTTGCAAACTTTAACCTCATGTGAAAACTGCAAGAAGACAGGCATATTTTCCTTAGACTTTATTTACCTTTCTTCCTTAGAATTCTCCACTAAACCTTTAAAAACTAATGAAACACTTTGAACAAACTCTGAATAATGTACACTCATGCTAACTAAATTCATTTTCCTAAACACCAGCAAGTCTTTATTTACAAAAAGCTAAAAAAAATCTTATTCATTTGCATCCGGGTCTAAATTTGTTGTTGGCCTGGTGTTGGTCCTGCAAATGGCCTCTTGTTGATGTGTTTCTATCATTTGTGATCCATCAATCACCTCTTATTTCATTTTCTTCTTCTTCTTATTCATTCTATTAAACATTCTCATTTTCATCACTCCCACTGTCATCTTCAGTTGGTATTTTGATGTCACTATCAATCTCATTTAATGAAAATCCCGAAAATTCTCCATCAGAATATGTCGGGTAACTTTCTACTTCCAGTGGCTGATTCTCTTCATTTTGCATCATTTTCAAATCTAAATATCTCACTATTTCTGGCGCTATTGAAGTAAAAAAAAATTTCCCCTTTGTGCTGCAATGTTTCCTTTATCTATGTAATCTAAAATTCTATTGGTTAAACTGCGTGCAAAATTAGGAAATGGTTTGAAATCAACAAATGGTTTGTCCTGCTTTAACTCATCATGCGGGATACAGGCCTAGACTAATACTGCCACTCAAAAGTGGTGCCCATAATAGAAGCAAGGTAAACTGAGCCACATTATCGTGGCACTAGGGAGATGAGGGAGGTAAGGTATGACACGTTATTGTGTCGGCAGGGGTTAATGAGTCAAATACTTTAATTACACATGAGGGCTCACAACTTTGAGAAGAAACTCTGCTTCAGATTTTGGGTGATGCAGTGCTGAAAGGTCAAGATGACAACAACCCAGATAAGACACTTGTTTTTTTTTTATTTCAATATATTCACACTTGGTTTGCCTTTTAGACATGGAAGGAACTGATAGATAGCCAGCCAGCCAACAATTCTGTTCAGAGTCAACAATGCCCTACTAGTGCCAACATATAGCAATGAGTGGGCGTATAATGTGCTGTTAGTTGTTCTGTTATTGATGTATTTGAAGCCTCATTCTAAAGTGATATTTTGTTTTCTTTTTCAGTTCGATTACATGACAGTATACAAGATGAGGGATTCCATTATTTAGTTTTTGACTTGTAAGTATGTCATAGAAAATGGAAAAATTTAATGTCTTGTAGGACTCATGGTACTAATTATATGGAGGAAGGGGAACCAGTCTAGAAGTGGGGGTATAAAATAGAGTATATATGGGTTTGGCTGGCCAGGATTGGTTGATAATGAAAGTAAGATTTTAGTAAATAGAATCTTTTGAGAGTTGATCCTAGTTGTAACTGAAAAAAATAGAGACAGTGTTTTATTGAAGGAATTTAAGTCCTTTACAGACAAGAGTCTTGACAACTCGTCACTGAAATTAGCACCTCACTCTTTGGTGCAGAATTGAAAGCACGTTTCAAACACATGAAGATCCAGAAAATGCCTCGGCTCATATGGTTTTCTCTACAGAGAAGCTGTCATTTAGGATATGTCTATACTGATAAATATAGGCTTGATCATGAGCATTCATCAATTTAAAGTTATTGAAGTTTTAATATGATGGTGTTTGCATAGGTTTACTATGGGAGCTGAATTAGTACCTCGAGTCCTGTAGGTATATACAGTAGGGCATTACAATTCTGTATTTGCTTGTGTGTAATGCACATCTAGGGCTTAAAAAATTTTCAGTTTGGCTACTTGTCTTGTAGGGCAAGTAACTTGCAACTTTTACTTGTCCTGCATCAATTTCTGCTCATCCTTTTTAAGCATACGGGAGGTTTAATGAAGTAAAAAATGGTAGGGCTTACATATTAATGTTCAATTTTGGAGCATTCATTTCATTTTATAGTTTGATTAATGTGAAATTAGCATGAATCCTGCAGTTGTGTGATCTTAGAATAGACCCTGTCTATCACATACTGCTGTTTGTTTGACTATAATTTCAAACAAACATCATAGACTCTAAACTGCTTGCACATGATGTAAAGGCAGATTTAGGTTTATGCTTTCGGCAGTTTTGTGCATTTCATATACTGGTAAATACAGAATTTCTGTTGTGTTGATCTGGCAGTTAGAGGTTGTATTATTACAGCCAGAAATATCATTAATAGAGGTGCATGTATCACAATTACCTTGCAGGCTATTGCAATTTAGTATGCAATACAGTCTCCAGTGTTACAGACTCTTATGTTCTCTCCATGCCCCAATGGATTGGACACTGTGATAATCAAAATTGGTTACAAACAATAGTCAATGGAATGTGCTAAAAAGCACAGAACCAACCATTGTCTGGGATAGCTGAAAAAGTTAATTTAAATTTCAGAACAGATATAATTCTTACATTATTAGTACTTTTCTGTGTCAGATGATTCTCTTTTGCTTTGGAAGAAAATTAAGTTTGTCTATGCAGTTTTATGTTTAATTTTATTGGTGTTTCTATTTCTCAGCCTTTTGGCTATAGCCTTGACAATGTTTAACTGGAAGAGTGTGATAACAGTTTCTGGCCATTAGTAATGGATAAATGCATTGTGCAGATCAATACAGGTGAATTATTTTGTATGCATAACAAAGAACAAGAAAAGAGATGTAATAGGAGGAAATGGTCTGACTTTGCCTTGGGGTTTGGTGTAATTATTTCCATGGTAACCATCCAAACATAACCAGTTTATGTGGATACTTGCAGCTTGTCCAACTGGTAAAAAATAAAATCTCCATTGTGTAAGGAAATATATATCTGCATGTGATATAAATTTGTGACATTGCTTTTTCCATAAATCCTGGGAAGGGAGGAAATGATAGCTAGGCCATTAATGACAATATTGACAGATAGACTGCCCCTTCACCAGGAAGTGAATGTTTCTTTTAAGAGCAGCAATACGTCACCCATTACTATTATGCAGCTTATTACTTTTTGTATCGAAAAATCTCGTCCATTCAATGTGAATACATCCTCCCACAGTGTGGTGAATTGCCAATAAGACACAGTGCACTTGTGCACCTCTCTGCACCTGCACAGAACAATATTTTTGAGGACGCCATGTTAATGGTTGTGTCATTCATAACGTGACCAGAGAAAAATTACTTCTTGTGAGTTTAAACCACGTTTGGTTCTCCTTTCAGCTATATTTCATCTAGTGTTACATTCATCCGTCTCATCTTCTGTTTTTATGCCATTAGCCCCTGCCCTCTTCAGTAATTAGTTCTGGAAAGGTCTTCTTGTGTTACCACATTGTATCCCGCCCTTAGGGGTTAGGGTACACCATCTCTTATTTTTCAAAATACAATTGGTTCAGGGGTAAGTCTTGTGTTTTAATATCAGTAATAGCTTACTCTGTTGCTATTACGTAGCTAATCTATATCCATGCCAGAAAATACCTGACCATATGATGAGAATTCATCCTCCCATAGTGTTCACTAATGAATAGTGAATAGAACCCCCAGTGTGAATCCCACAGTAGCACACGTGTATTCCACAATTCCTCATTCTTTTTCCGGTCGTCATCTTGATGAAGACTGTTAAAATTATCACTTTAAGAAATAGCCTTTGCTGTTCAGGAAAGGATGGATAGTCATCATGGAATGGTCTCGGCACCAATCCGTAGCAGTTTTCCTGTTCAGACTTTGGAGGACACCCTTGGTGGACTTATTTGCCATGAGGCTAACAACAAGCTCCACTTTTTACATCTCTCCAGTCCCGGATCCGAGAGTCTGGACAGTGGATGCGTTCAGCCTGAATTGGGATTGTCTATTCGCTTATGCCTTCCCACCCTTCAGGATGATTCCATAAGTACTTCACAAAGTAAGGAACTCCACTGCTTAGCTGATGTTGATAGCCTCTCTGTGGCCCCAACGATTGTGGTTCAACGATCTTCTTGTCTCAGTCGTACCTGTGCTGGGGATGATCAGGATAGACTTTTATGTAGAGTCAGAGCTTACCAGTCCCTTACTGAGAGGGATCTTTCTTACATGAAAATTAAAGCTCATGATGTTCGAGCTGTTGCTTCCTCATGTGCCTATTTAACTTATTTGTCTCTGGAGGATGTGATGAAAGCCGCATTTTGGCGATCTCATACTATCTCTTTTTACCTTCGCTCATTGGCTCACCAAAATGAAGGCATGTTTTCTTTGGGTCCACTAGTTGTAGCTAAAAAAAGTGGCCCATGCGGATATCATCTGGCAGTAGTCAACGTCTCTACAGTGGGGGTGAGTATTCCTTGTTATTTTCCATAACCAGTTGTGAGATCATCAGTCTCCCACCAAACTGGCAAATTCAGCTATGCAATAGCAACAGAGTAAGCTATTACTAATCTTAAACTGTATTTTTTTTTTTGGTGGGGGGGGGGGGGGGGGGTAAAACTAATTTTAATTATATAATACTTACCTGTTGCTATTGCCAGATTCCCTCCTCCCTCTCCGCACTGATGTCCCACTAGTAAGGCTACGTCCTGAAAAAGAATGAGGAATTGTGGCTTACACATGTGCTACTGTGGTGTTCACACAGTGGGTTCTTTCTAGTCAATCCTATGAATTCTCATCATACGGTAAGGTATTTTCTGTCATGGAAATAGATTAGCTCTTCAATAGCAACTGGTAAGTAAATACATAATTAAAATTAGTTTACCCCCCCCCCCCCCCCCAACTACATTTTGAGTATTAATGCGAGTTGTTTCCCCTCATTATAAAAGAATAGTTTTATTCACAAGAATTATTTCCCTTACTAAGGCAAACATACAGTACAACTTTGTTAGAGATTTCTCTACAGAGAATTTGTTGATCAACAATATGAAGAAAATAACATTCTAAGTAGTAGTTTTGTATGAATTCCATAATAAATAAATTGACTTGTTGAGACTTGTCAATATTGGACAAATTATGCTGATGTGCCATCAGATATGGATGAAGATAACCAAAAATGGAGAAGCCTTGGTACCTTGTTTTCTTTACATAAGCAGTCAACTGCATTGGAGGAAATTTATACAGAAATCATCCTACTGACCCTGATTTCTTTGCCAGCTTCTCTTACATTTGGCTGTTAGGCAGATGTCAGTAAGGTGAGCAATTTCAGGCCCACTTGGGTCTCTTGTTACCACAAGCTGCTGAGAAAATGATTGGTTATAGAAATTACTTGCAGCATAGTTCCCCCCACCCCCTCTACTGTTGTCTGTGGAGATAACACCAGAGTAGTATTAAAGACTCAACGATGTAGGTTTTTCTGCTTGTTTCTCTTTGTCTGGGTGATCAAATAAAATTCATTACAAACATTATGCAAATTCAAAACTCTAAGAGGAAAAAAAATGACCCAAAGGGAGCTTTTGAGGACAATATTGGCTTAGTTTCTTTTCAATGGAATTTTACAAATACTTGATCTGTGACATTACTCTCAGGATTAAAACTTTTGACCACTGGCGCTAGAGCCAGTATGCTGACCACTATACCACCACCTCCAATGCCATAGATCCTTTGTAAACAGATGTCTATAAATAGATTATGATATTGTCATGTTCATTCTGTTTGCTTCTGATTTATGGAAATTATTAAAATTTTATGTCAGAATTGTCTGTGTTAGTTTATTTTATATTAGTCTCTGATTTACTGGATTTTTCAAGTGAAATAAGCTTGATAATTCACTGAAGTGAAATATGGTAAATAATTTTCACTGCCAGTCAATAGACATTGATAACATTATGACTATGAAATTTTGAGCTGTTTTAAGATGCTTGCGTGGTCTAGTGGTAAGTATGGCGGCTTCGCATGCAGATAAACCAAGTTCAAATCCAACAATGTGAAAATATTTTTCTTTTTTTTCATTTTTTTTAATATGCTGTTTTACCTTTAATTGGAAAGGAGAATTATGTTACTACAGCCACCCCACCCCCCATTATAATGCACCTTGTTATAACGCGATTCCAGATAGAATGCAGTACTACTATGGAGTCCATGACCAAAATCACACAAATGTATAACAATATGAGTTGAAAGAAAACAAGGTGAATCTTAGTCTTATGTCCTCATTTCCTTTTAAAAACACCATTATTTAATGAATTTTGACAGTGCTTGCTCTACCACTGTTCGATATATTACGCTATTCGCAATATATTGCGGTTCCAGACATATCACGGTTCTCAATATAATGCAGTTTGGTACATAACGGGCTCAGTAGTTATGGACCCCGACTACCGTGTTTAAAACAAGGGAGAGCTGTACTGATATTTTCCGTGCGAATATACACAAAACACAGCAGAACATAAATAGGGAAATACTGACATCCCATCGGATACAGTAAGATATCTGCAACTTTAGTCTGTTATACATAAAGCTAGCCAATACATTTGAGCTTAAAATAAAAAGAAAATTTGCTTGCTACGAGTCAATAATTTCATAACGTGGATGAAAACTGAAGTATTTTCACTCATGGCTTCACCACTTGTAAAAATATATCTGTTATTCACTCGTTTCAAGCAAATATCCTCTCAAAATTACATGTAGAATGAGCGAATGACAAAGTACTTTGTTTATTATTGCAGTTCAACTGGATGCAAAATATGTGACACGTGCTTCAAAATGATATCATTTAAGAAATAGAAATTTGTTCATCAATTTGAAATGTACATTATTTAAAATTGTCATATTCTTGTCCTGTCAGAGCTTGTAGGAAGAGAGAAAATGTACAAAGTATTTTTTAATGATCCCACCATTGCTAAAATTTATGTTAAGGGTATATCTGCCTCTTGGACAAAGTAATAAGGTATGAATGGTACATGTTGCACAATTAGGCCATTGTGACTAATTGTGGAAACAATTACATTGAAGTAAATTGAAAATTCAGTGTATTTTTATATAAAAAATGTACTAACCATAGAACAATCAACACTAGATTCATAAGTACACTTAGAGCTCATTGTTGGGCAAACTTATATATCACTTAAATATCTTGTTGTTTTTTTAATAGTCATGAAAGAAACCAAGCAATTAACTCCAACATTTTGAAAATATGTAACTTTTGTTTTCTTTTCTTTTTTAGAGTCACAGGTGGTGAATTATTTGAAGATATAGTTGCAAGAGAATTTTATAGTGAAGCTGATGCAAGGTGAGTTGAATTTTGTGGAGTTATTGTTCTTTGATCTTTTATACTTTCTTGTAATGGCAGGGAATATACCATTTCAGTGATGTTAAGTTCTTCATTTATGGTTTAATTTTCCCCCCAGTGTTGCCTCTGCTGATGTGAAACTTGGCATGTGCAGAAGAGCTTTGAAGCCCTCTGTCAGCTACATTTGTTAAAAACAGATTTTGGTCCATATTTAAAAATAATTAGCAAATGTTTTCTTCAAATGTCTTAGTAAACCGTTGTTATAAATTTTGTGATGTTTTCCTATTGAAGTGATTAAAATTGATTGCAGCTGAGCTGATATTTATGAAAGTAATCTTCACACAACTTGATAATTGATTAATGCTTATGGGGATTGGCTTCCTTCAGCTTCAGATTTAACTGCTAAATGCTTAAAAAAATTAATTGTTAGGACATTTTTACTGTGAAGTTTCATGTATACTGTACAGGAAGTAAGAATGTATTGAACATATTTGTATAAGCTACAACATTTTGAATGTTCTGTTTAACAATGCAAAAGGCTACATAACACAATTCAATTAGTCTCATACATGGGAAGTATAAATCTATCAAGAATTCTAAAGTAATTTTTCAGGTTTCATGTGAAAAGGGTAATTATTAGTCTTGAACATGATTTATTTGGCACTGTTAGTACTAGGGATGGTAGTCATTTGATAATAATTATAATTCATTTATGGAGGGTATCTCAGTGACTACAAGACTATATTTCGGTAGGGCCCTTTTTAATGACTGAAATGAATAAAAAACAAACACAAACAATATATAGCTTACAATAATTTCTATAAAAGTAGCATTATTTATATCTATGATTTCCATGTGGGGCATCATTTTGTTAGATTTCTATTTTCCGTTGCTAAAAATGAGAATTTTATATTTATCTCGGTTTCGTACTAAGACATGTGCATGCTATTTAAAGTAGAATTTTTAATAGTATAATTCATTTTCATCAATTTGTATGAAGACAATCCCTAAAAGAGCAGTTTTCACCCCAGGAGTTTTTGATAGTCGGGGGTAAGCACGCGGTAGCATTCAAAAATGTTTTGTTATTGTTTAATTCCTTCCTTGTCAGAGAGCTAAAATACTTTTTGAACGTTTACAGTGTTTTATTTCCCTGCTGTAGACAGTTTTTGCTAGTTTTTTTGTTGGAGAAATATTTCAAATATAAATGAAGGAATAGTCCAAAACTTTTTCTTTACATGATTTCAAAACAAGTAAAATTTTAAGATAGAAATGGAAACTTTTCTTACTTGGATAGATAGTTAAAGAGAAATTCCTAGGGCAGCACCCACTTAAGATTTTATCAACAACAATAGCACTACTTGGAATTTATTTAGAGTTTTATTTCTGTATATTAGCTACCCTAATTGAGAACATATTTAGGGCTGCACATCAAAATGTGGGAGGCAATAGTAATTATCATTTCTGCCCAACCATCCATTCATCTATCCATCTGTTCACTCATCTTGTAACCACCAAAACTTGGAATGATTGGATGCCATTTGGTTTGTGAATTTCATATTACACTTGACTGTGCCTTTTAAAAGTTTCATCTTTTCTGGTTCAATTTTAATAGAGTTATTGCCCTTTTTTGATCAGTTTAAAATCTCCACTTCAGCAGATCCTTGTAACTAGCATAACTCAGGAACCGTTCAGCATATTCTGATGTAATTTGGTATGAACATTGCCTCATAGACCTTGATGTGTCTTTTATGGGTTTTTGTCATGACAACTCCATTTTGGATAGAGTTATGGCCCTTCACATGGAATGTTGCTTGTAAATGTCATAGCTCACTGAGCATTCAACATACGATGAAATTTAGTATGATTATAGTCTTATAGATCAAGATGTGCCTTTTATGGGCTTTGTTGTGTGAGCTCCATTTTGTACATAGTTATGCCAATTCAAACAGATTCTTGTCTTCACATGGAAATGTGGAATGTTGCTTGTAGTCAGCATCCAGTATGCAGAGAGTGGTTTTACTATATTTCACATGTGCTGATGGACAGTGCTGTTGAGTGTACTTCAGGGAACTATGAAATCTCCTGTCTTTAGCTGCACTTCTCTCTCCAGATGTAACTTTCACTCAACGCCACTTCTAGAGAGGATTCTACTTGGCCAGTTTATGGATTGCTTCTGTATCCCTAAATCAATTTAGTCTTTTATCCAATAGGTTAGTGTATCTCGGGTCTGACTCCACCAGTAAATTTTAGAGATTTCGCTGTGTAGAGGGGTGTATTTAAATTGATACTACACAGAGATAAGTGGAAAATGGCCAGTACACTCTCTGTGTATTATAGCTCAAGAACTGGTTTAGTGTCATCTGCTCCATTTTGGAAAGAGTTATGGCCCTCATTGATCAGCCTCATATCTTTTTACATGGGATCTTGCTTATATTTATGGGTTCTTGAAAAATTGGATTTCAAGCATTCTTTGTCATCATTTAGAGGAGGCATGGCCCCTGAATGCTTATCTTTTCCTAACATTGGTTTCCAACACAACACAGGGTTGGACATTTATGCTAGTCCTGTCACCCATGGCTACCAAATATATTGAGGGACAAGTGGAATTTTGTTTGTAGCTAGTCAGTGGAATCAGTGGAAAAAAAAAACAATGAAAATAAAGATGTCAAAGAAATGGATACAACTTGGTCCCTTAAGTTGCATGAAGAAACTTGAAGAATTTTGAAATTCATAATGACATTGCATGATATTACCAATATTTCTCATCATTAAGACATATGACTTTAGGGCACACACATGATGGTCAAGCGTCGTAATGACCACGACTAGGTCATACAAGTTCTGATTGAGTATTGAGTACTGCAAATGGCTGCCCTCAAAAGATGCCACGTTTTGCATGTTGTGACTAAGATGGAGAAGTATCTGACTTGATACACACCTTTGCCAGCAAAAAATTCCCATTTTAATAGCAGCAATTACTTATCCTGTCGCTATTGTTAGCTTATTCCATTTTCGTGCCAAAAATCACCGTCCGTTTGATATGAATACATCCTCCCAGAGTGGAGAAAAGGTAAGAATGACCTTTGCACTCCAGTCTGTGCCTCGTTTAGGCTTGCCTAAATACGTCATCTTTTTCCGGATGCCATACTGTGTAGACATTTGCCTGAGAACAGCACCAGAGAAAAAATTATGCCTGCAGCAACTTACGGCGCTAGCGGTCTCCATTCTGCAGTTTGTAATAAGTCTTGGTGTTGCACTATCCGTTCCGTATATTTATTGTAAACTTTCCCCATTTTAATTTTAGAACTTTGTTCTTTAATGGGTGTTCAAGGCTACCTCGTGTATTCCACCCTTTGCGGATGGAAACACTTACCCAATTTACTGATATGCAACTGAGGTATGGGTAAGTCTCTGTGTTTTGAAAAATAACAACAGGCCCTGCCTAACATAGAGGACAGCATATTCCTCTCTCTTCATAAGAAAAAGTGACCATTATCGGTAAATTTTCAAACATATATTATTAATGTCCGTACCACTTATTGCATGGTCATTGCATATGTGTCTGCGTGTTCTTTAAATAAAACTCACAGTGTGAAATATTTTATTTTTTTACATCAAAAGACCAGTTTATTTCTACGAGGTTAAATTAATCATTTTCTTCATGCATACAGGTACTTAATGCATACACAATGGTGTACACGATCCATCATTAAATTCGTGCATAGAGGTACCCAATTTACCTCGTGCATACAGGTACGCACTACATACAAACAGGTGAGTTTAGAGTGACACAACAAGGTGATTTTATTGTGACATTTATTAAATATTGTCATTACTTCTCTTTTTCAGAAATAGTATCAGGACAGTCTGTGGGGAAGTGTGGCCACAAGAAGGGCTCTTGGGACACTCACCCAGACTGGATATGGTGCTCCAAGTGCACACACAAAAAAAAAAAAGAAAAAAAAAAAAAAAAAAGTTACACACCTTGCAATATATGGCCTTCTGGCACCTGGAATTTAGTTGATTCCAGATGTACTTATCTTCCCATTTTTCTGGATTCTCTCTTAGGTCTCAGCATTTGGGACCAACTTCTTTGGTGGCCTGTGAGGCCCTCCAGTGGGAGGGACTGGACAATTGAGGAGTCGATTGCCTACCCCCCACAGGGAGGAGAAGACGAACACTTCTCACGTTCAAGAGAGTGTATACACCTCAGATAGCAAGTTGCTCCCTCCTGTTAGGTGGAGCATCGTGACAGCGGGTCGCTCCCTCCCTTTAGGGAAGTAGAGCAACGCAACAGCGGGTTGCGCCCTCCTGTTAGGGAGGTTGAGCACTGACAGCAGGTTGCTCTATCCCGTTAGGGAATTAGAGCACTGCAACAGTGGGTTGCACCCTCCCGTTATGGAGGTAGAGCACCACAACAGCAGGTTGCACCCTCCTGTTTGGGAGGTAGAGCACTGCGACAGCGAACTGCTCTCTCCCCTTAGGGAGGTGGAGCAACGCAAACACATCTCGTGCTCATGGTAGCGTGTCACTCCCTCATCTCGAGAGGTGATGCACCACTCCCATCACTTTTGAGGTAGTGATATAACAGTCAAGATGATTTCTTCTCTGATTATCACTTGTCTGCCTCACGGTATGGGGACAGGGTTCGGACTGAGTATCCGCCTCTACTGTCCCATCCTGTGCAGGATTGGGAGTCTGCCCACTGGGCTCAGACTAGGGAAGGGGAATGGATCGACATCCCCCCTAACCTTATTATCCCAATGTATCCTTATGGGAGGTGTGGCCCTCCACCTTAAGGCCCTTGGTCCACTATGCCCCCTTGGGTTACTAGACCATGCCCTCACAGTCGAGGTGATGCTGCGGCTAACATGTCCCGCCATCACCTCCTCACCAGGTGGCCCCAATGCGGAAGGCTAGAGGTGTCACATCATCCAGGTAGACAGGCGGTCTGGCCTCATAACTGGAACTCACACTGAACTATGGGCCATGGCACAGAGTGCTCTTATGCCCCCTCCACATCGAGGGACATAGCGATGCCCACCCACTCTCCGACTCAGAGTATCCCAGATGATGACAATGTCCTCTCTATTCGCGTTGACTCAAATGAGTTTGTGACAGAAACAGCGGCACTGACACCTCTCAGGCCCACCCCTTCCTCTTAGTTGGAAGTACAGGAAGAGGTCTGATCCTTTGATAAGGCAGTAAACGAGGTTTACCGCCTCTTACCCCCGGAATTGTGCACCAACCATGTGGCACACAATCCAAAGATCCTTTCCATTATGGAAAAGATCTCCGGGGAGCAAACACAACCAGACCTCTTGCTTCTCCCTCATTCCCCAATGATTGATGAACTCTCACAGAGGCTTTTGCTAGGCCAAAATGTAGCTCGGCAACATCAAGGGTAGTTCGTCCCTACCTCGACATTGAGACCCCTGGTCTCTTCTGCCAGTTACAGGATACATTCCTCAAAATGGCCTACCAAACCTCCCCAATTGGATGCTGAGGCAGCCAAGTGAGCATTTCTATGGGAGCCTGGGCTCGCCTTCCAATTAAAACAATCGATGCCATGGAGCAGGAAACCTGGTTACTTGTAACCATTGCATTGCATTTCGATCTATTCTCAGCAACTGCATTTACTATGCTGAGAGTGGCCTCCAGCCGCATTACAATGCTTGCTGGAAGCGGTGGCCTAGACGTTCTGGCATGCGGTTCTTTTTCAATGGCTTTATCAGTGGAATTCTGCACATCCGCCGTGATGTTGCATTGGACTCCTCGAAGGTCTTTCTTAACAGAGTAAAGATCTTCTAAGGGCTGCTCTGCTAGAAGCCAAGACCCTCTTTGGGTCCCTCTACCATCTGTGGCTTCTCGAGACTCACTGGATCATCCACATCGATCCTTTACATTCACTCCTGGCCCATCACATTCGGCCAGGAAGCGTGTTGATGCGAATCGTCCTTAGGGGCCATCTGCCAAATTCTTCAAGCAGACACAATCCCAACCCAAGCCATAATCTCATGCTAAACCTCCTCCTCGTATGTCGGGTCCATGGCGTCAAGGTCGCTGCAGACCCAAAAAGAAGTTTTATAATCCTCCTTCCTTTCCCACCGGAGGAAAGGGGGACAGCCCTAGGGATCTAACTCCTCTCCTGCCATGCATCCCCCTCCCGAACGTCCCCGTAGGTGCGCAGCTGGGCCTTTTTTTCAGAGGCTTGGTCAAGCATCATGGACGATGGGTGGGTCCTCTCCATTGTGAACGAGGGTTATTGATTCCAGTTCGAGAACAATCAAGGACCCCCATTCTATTTCCCCAGTCCAATCTGGGGAAATTGAGGGAAGAGATGCACACCCTTTTGCAGAAAGGGGCAATTGAGAGAGTCTTGAATGATCAGTCTTCCGCCTTCTACTCCCGAATCGTCCTGGTCACCAAGAAAAGTGGGAAATTTCAGATCATAATCGATCTTCCCCACTCAACCAATTTCTTCTGGAGGAACCTTCAGGATGGAGACAACCTCATTGATTCAGAACACACTTTGTCTGTCTGATTGGGCAGTCTCCATTGACCTTCTGGATGCCTACTTGCACATCCTGAATTTTCCTTCACACCACAAATATCTCCGGTTTTTGCTTAGAGCAGGAAGTTTTTCAATTCTGGGTTCTGCCATTCAGAATCTCCGCACCCAGAGTCTTCACCTGAATTATGGGAGTAGTTGCGGCCTACCTTCAATTACTGGGAACACCGATTCTCCAGTATTTCGATGACTGGCTTATTCACAATGTCCAGGTTTAGTCCCTTCATCAGGATCTGTTCTGTTCTTCCTCACAAACCAAACTTGGTCCGCCTTCCACTGGATTGGGTAGATCGAATCCTGGCTCTTCAAGAGGCACTACGAGCAAAAAACATAATTATCTGCGTACCCTTATCTATCCCTATTGAGAACATTGAATGCCGCTGCCGACTTGGTGACTTTAGGACATCTCCATATGCGCCCTCGAGAGTTCATCCACCTTACAAGGTGGAAACCACACAGAGATTGTCTATCAACCCAGATCCCTCTAGGACAGAATTTTCACCACCACTTGGTGTGGTGGATTAATCGGGACAGATTCCTGGCTGGGGTCCCAATGCATGCACCTGACCCACACTCTTATCTGTTCGCCCACATGTCAGATTCTGGTTGGGGTGCTCATTTTAAACCGGAGGGCATAATTCTCCAGTGTCTTTGGACTCGGGCCGAATCATCCCCTGTCTGTCGACACTGGTTGTCTCCGGGTTAACAGCAATTAAGATTCTGTCTCCCTCCTCTGCCAACCAGGATTTCTCTCTAAAAATCAATCATCTTCGGTAGCTCCATTACCTATAGAGATCCCCAGTCTAAGTCAAATCTGTGCAGGGGATTATCCAAATAGACTCTTATGCCCCTTGAGGGCCCTCCATTCTATCTTAATGCCTCCAAAGGAAAAAGGAAGGGTTAGGAACGTCTCTTCCATCCTCTTAAGGACTCTGTAGACATTTCAGCTGCCACTATCTCCTGGTGGATTGTCACTACAATCAAAAGAGCGTATCAGTCCGTTACTGATCGAGACCTTTCCCTTAGGAAACTAAAAGCCCATGAGGTTCGAGCCGTTGCTGCCTCATGGGCCTAGATTAATCTCTCCGCCTAAGAGGACATCTTGAAGGCAGCTTCTAGCATTCCCATACTACCTTCTTCTTTTATCTCTGCTCATTAGCACAATAGAGCACAGGCATTTTTCTCTTCGGCCCATCGTTGCAGCAGAGCATGTGGCTCAGAGAGACACCAAACTTCTATAAGATGTACCTATCCCTCTATGGTGAGTACATTACATTTTTCTCTGTTTTTGATCAGTTTAACTAGAGCATTAGTCTACCCCCCTAACTGACAAATTCAGCTAACAATAGTGACAGGATAAGTAATTGCTGCTATTAAAATGTAGTTTTTTTGGGGGGTAAAACTAATTTTAATTGTGCAATACTTACCTGTCGCTATTATGGAATGCCCTCCTCTCACCCCACTCTGATATCTTGTGTAATTTTTGTCTATGAAAAAGATGACGTATTTAGGCCAGCCTAAACGAGGCGCAGACTGGAGTGCAAAGGTCATTCTTACCTTTTCTCCACTCTGGGAGGATGTATTCACATCGAACAGACGGTGGTTTTCGGCACGAAAATGGAATAAGCTAACAATAGTGACAGGTAAGTATTGCATAATTAAAATTAGTTTTACCCCAGCCCCCCCACCCAAAATAAATATTCCTTTTTAAACAGGAGTACAAAGCTGTTGGGTTCAGTTCAATTCTTTGGAATGTACCACAAATTTCAAGGTAGTCGCCTCTTGGAGACATCTAAAATCTATGATGGACTAGTACTTTTTGAACCTACACTAGTACCCTGTGGACTAGTGAACAGATTTGGCAGACATCAATACCCAGCCAATTCCTCCATCTGAGGCCCGCCACAGCTAATTGTAGTGGGAGGAGCCCTTTGTGATTCACCTATCACTAATAGCTCAAGGTTTTACAGGCCAAACAATCACAAAGGCAACTGCACCTTTCCTCTGCCAGGTATTTAATTCTGTTAAAGTATATCTAACAGTATGAACAAGGCACTTTTCTTCATATGTTTCTTACATGTTAAAGAAAATGAATTATGCTATTAAAAATTCTACATTGAATAGCATATGCACATGTCCTATATGTAAACACTCATATTGTACCCCGTCATAAATTTGTGCAAGCTAGTTCTATTCTTGGGAATTGATGATGATTATTTTTGTAATTACCGAACTTGTTATTGTTATTTATGATGATAGTTTCATGGCCATCATGATTATTTGGGAAGCTATTCTGTGAAGGAAAATACGTTCACTAATTAACGTTGCCAAAATGTCATAGCTTACCCCCATACAATTCTATAATGTAACATGTATATGGGGCTTGTTTACATGTGTTATGGCTAATATAGAAGTGTAGACAAACGAGTTTTTTCTAGTCTAAGACTTTGGTTTCGCAGGGTAGATACTGCATTTTTCTGCATTCAACATGTACCCAACTGCAAGCAGCATAGACACTGGCAGATTGGGATCTGTGCTGTTTGTCCTACTTAATATGTGAAAAGAATAGCCTAGAGCCTGATCTGCTGGCGTGTTATGCTTTGGCAGAAAATGGTCAGTTGTGTTTAAAGTTGGTTTTGTGTTATAAATTATTTTGAGAATGATACCTATTTTTGGCAGAACACTTGAATGTGTGCAGACAAGTGGTGTATTTAATGAATAGATACTGTAGATAAACTTACTGTACTTTTTCTTGTGAGTTTTAATGGATGCAAGATAAAATAAAAGCATTGAAAAATGAACTTGAATACCTTCCTTGTAAGTGATCAGAAGAAGTTTATAAAGTAATGAGAAAAACTCTCTGCACTATATAATGAAACTGTCAAGCTAATAAGAACAATTTTTTTTTTTGTAGCAAATATTCAAACTCCCTTAGTTAAGAATCTTCAAGCTATACATTAAATTGAATTGAATTGATTAGTATGACGTTACATTTAAAATGCTTTTAGGATCATTGACAAATTGATCATATTCATTATCCTAATGCTTCTTCTTTTATTAAAAAAATAGAGGGGCTAAAAGTTCATTATTTCAAATTAGACAATATGTAAAATGCATTAGGTTTTGCAGTGGCAACCCATTGTTGTTACTATATCTGAACATTGTCATAGAAGTGATTATTTCAGATTCTTACATACCGGTATATAGGCTGGTTGCAGCTGGCTTGACACCATGAACTTTTGTGATGTTAGCTGTACTCAAACTTCAGATTTAACTTGCAGCTTGAGTACAGTTTATTTGTGTGATCAAAATCTCTTTTTTGTAGGTATTTGATGCATAATTTATGTACCTTGTAATTGATTATGAAGAAATAATTATTATACAGTGATGACTGTGTGCAAACATTTTTTAGGGCATTCAGTAAAGACTTTGAACTTTTTGACTGAAACTCTTTCTTTATGTTTCAGCAACATTTAGCATGCAGCAACCATGTATTATCCCTGTATTTTTGACAGAAATTCTTGTTTTAATTCACATTTTCAGTCACAGAAACTTTTTTCTTATACATGTATTACCTTCTGTTATATTTTTGTTATCTTTCTTACATGCATCCAAACTGAACTTATTTTTTTTTTTTGACATGCTTGTGTTTTACACCTTTTTTTTTTCAGCACATATGATCATGTAATCATCAGGGGTTTCATACTATTGAACTGTTATTTTTTTTTTTTAAGAATCATTGTCAAATGGCAAATGTAAGAAAAAAAACCCCAACCCTAAGAGTGTTTGCATGTATACTCTGAAAAATACTAGTGAATAAGGTATATCGCCTAGTGACAAAAAAAAGTGAAATCCTTAATATTTTGTATTGAAGGTCATGATGATAATCTTGCCATGGACTTGTACTTACAAAAGAAGTTTGTACTTGCTGTTAATTGTTCCCCGCTTTACATAGGGAAAGGAGGGTTGGGACATTCGATTGGTCCTGTCTGTCTGTCTTTCCATCAGTCCATGTCACTTTCATTTCTGCACAATAACTCCCTTTTGTATATTTGGATTTCAATCAAATTTAGTATACAGCATGATATTGATCAGAGCGTTACCCGAGTTCAGTTGTCAGTATTCTGTGTCATTGTTTAGCAGAATTATGGCCCCTGCTTTTCAGACCCATTTTCTTGTGTTTCTGCACAATAAGTTTCTTAATTATAATTGGATTTCATGCAAATTTGGTATGCAGCTTGATATTGATGAGACCTTAGCTGAGTTCAATTGTCAGCAATCAGCATCTTTTTTTTAAACAGAATTAGAGCTCCTGATTGTCAGACCCACTGCATTTCTTGCACAATAAATTCCTTTATTATTGTATTTAAACCAAATTTTGTATGCTATTTGGTATTGGTCAGACCCTGACGGAGTTTGATTGTGAGCATTCCACATCATTGTTTAGCAGAGTTAGAGGCCCTGATTGTCAGACCCACTCACTTTCTTTTATGCACAAGAACTTGTTTAATTAGAAACCCAATAGTCTTCACCTTTTCTGTTAATTCATCAGTCTGTCAGTCCATGTGTATGTCCATTTGTACTTCTTGTAACCAGCAAGCCTTACACATAATTGGATGTTATTTGGTAAGTGAATTGCCTATTACATGATGATGTGCTTTTGAAAGATTTCGTCATTTTAGGTATAATTTCTATGGAGTTATTTTCCTCTTTCCATGAATATTTCATCTCGACTATAGCAGATCCTTGTAACCAGCATAGTGCAGAAACCATTCAACACATTTTGTTGCAATTTGGTGTGTACATTGTTTCAAGACCAAGATGTGCCTTTCTATGGGTTTTGTCACAACTCTACTTTGGATCGAGTTATGGCCACTGACAATTAACTTCATATCTTTACTCGGGATATTGCTTGTAATCAGCATAGCTCAAGAACCATTCAACATATTCTGATCCAATTTAATATGAGCATTGTCTCGTATGGCTTGTATGGGTTTAGTTTTGTTTAGAAGAATTATGGCCCCTTGATTGCATGTATTCCTGATTTTGGTATCTGCAAGACAACTTCAAAACAAATTAGTTGGATTTCAACCAGATTTAGAATGTGGCTTGAGACTGATGAGACCTTGATTGATTTCCATCATTCCATGACATCATTTACAGGAGTTATGGTCCCAGATTGTCTGTCCTTCTGATGTTGGTTTTCACAGCATAACTTTACTAAGCTTTGTTGGATTTCAACCAAATTCAGCATTATATTGACGAGACCTTTAATGAATTTAAATTTCAAATGTTTCACATTATCATTAAGAAGAGTTATGCCCCCTGATTGACCATTCTTCTGAATTTGTTTCTGCAGCATAACTTTACAATGGAATATTGCATTTCAGCCAAAGTTGGTATGTGCCATTATTTTGATAAGACCTTGAATGAGTTGAATTTCTAGCATTCCATATCATCATTTAGAAGAGTTATGGTCCCTGAATGCCCATTTTCTCCAAACTTTGATTTTCCAGCAGGTTCATCTGTTTATAGCCCATCCGAGTCAATTGTTGGGAGTGGAGCCCTTTACAGTGCACCTATGGCTGCTATTGTTATTATTGGATTTCATGAAACCTTGGCTGAGTTTGATTGTCAGCAGTTTGCATCGTTTAAGGAGCTGTGGCCCTTGATTTTCAGACCCACCCACTTTTGTTTCTGCATAATAACTAACTTATTATTGGATTTCAACCAGATTGCGTAGGCAGCTAGATATTCATGAGGCTATTGAAAAGTGGGGGACATCAGGTACTGGAATTTGCTTGTTAAATAGTATTTTCACTCTTAATGGTACTTGCCCTCAAGTCAGATACTACCGGTATTGCTGAAATTCTGTAGGTACAATTTAATACATAAACTTCTTGGTATATGTTTTGAGAGTTGATGTATATTCATATTTATTTAATTTAATGATTGAAATAGTTTTATGATCTTTTTATTCATTGAGTGCAACAGAATACAAAACCCATGTTCACATCACTGTACAAATTACAAGTAGAATAAGAAACATTTTGGACTGAAGATTGGATTGTCACAAAAGCTGTATTCATTCCCGCTGCATTAATTACCTAGCTCTGTCAACAGTCCTGGTTCTTGTCATTTGGTATTGATGAATTACTGTCTATACTCGCGTATAAGCCTATACCAACTGTAAGGACTAATCAGTAGAACAAACAACATAGACCCTGATCTGCCGGCACATTATGCGATGGCACATTTGGACCCAGATTATATGCGAGTATATACAGTAAATAGTATGACCTTACTATACTAAATAATATTTTTTAAAGAAAATTCTTGTAATAATAACTTGAACATGGTGAATACTGTTGGCAAGCCTATCATGGCACCACTTAGTGTAAGAGTCAAGTTTCTAAAATTTATACTGATGCTTACTTGTTAATAATGCAAAAGACGAAAGTACAAGCCATTGGCCTTCAATAAAACTACATGGTATTGATGCTATTAGTGAAAAAGCAATGTTAAAGTACTGCATTAATTTCTGTAGGTTGGTACAACATAATACAGATTCTAGAAGTTGTCCTATTGTCAATGTCTAACAGCTACATGATGGGGCTGTTTTAATATCGTCTTCATATTGTAGGGCATATTGTATTGCTTGCATTAGCAGGCAGACATAGCATCAGCAGCAGTCTCCTCATCAGTGTGAATATGATGTGTTTTATTTACCATATTTACCCACTGATACATCCATACTTTATTATAAGCCTACTGACAGTTGTAACAAAATTTAAAAAAGTTACTAAGAATATCTTTTGTCCGGAATAACAATTTTATGTTTACAGTTTTGTTTTTTTAAAAGTCGTATAACATGGGGTTACCATAATAGCAATTCACAGTTATCACATTCAGCCAAAGTATTTAATAATAATAATAATAATAATAATAATAATAATAATAATAATAATAATAATAACGACTTTATTTAAAGAGGGTGACACAATTAGTTGCATGGAACTAATCCTCCTTATGGCCCCCTATTTTATGCATATTTACATACAGAGTACATGTACATTGATGCATCATAATAATAATAATAATAATAATAATAATAATAATAATAATAAAGCATTGATAATAAGCTACATGTATATATGAACATTATAAACAGAAAGATTTGTAAGAACATAATCCAACTAGGTACATTGTGTATATACAGTACAAAAATAGGGAGATAACAAAATGGAGGGTTTGAGAATTTATGCTTTAAGTTGTAATGTATTTGTCAAATCAAACAGGTTCTACTTTTCATCCATTGAATTAGATTATAATTAAATGCATTTATATTTGTACTTTCTTTAATTTCCTTTGGGATAAGATTCCAAATTAGTGACCCCGAATATTTAAAACTTTTCTTAAAGAGTTCTTTATTTGGTATTGGAATGCAAAGGTGGTTAGCTGAAATTGATCTTAAATTGGGAGTTTCGGCTTGTTTTCTAGCATGTAGTAGTTCCTTGAGATATATAGGGGCCATATTGTTTGAAACTTTGTGCACAAGTCTAGCCTTTCTCAAAAATATTCGCTCACTTACTGTTAACATTTTAGTATCATTCATTGCATTTGGGATGTTTTCAGCATTATCTAGGATGAGTCTGCAAGCTCTTTTTTGAAAGCGGAATAATTTGCACATATTTTTGTCAGAAGTGTTTCCCCAGATAACATTACAGTAGTCTAGGTATGGTTGTATATAGCTTTTGTAATATATTAACCAATGTTTAGTTGATAGATATGGCCTTATCTTGCTTGATAACCAAAGATGAATTGACTTTATGACATATGACTTGAATACATGTATGTTCATTCCAATTCAAATTGTTGTCAACCATCACCCCAAGAATTTTGTCATGGGTAACCATTTGTAGACCAATTTCATTCAACTTAAGATTCAAATTATTATTTTCCAATTTTGCTCTTTTTTGTTGGGTAGTAATCATTAATACTTTAGTCTTGTCCGTGTTTACTTTCATGTCATTTTCCTTACACCAGGAATCTATTCTAAGTAAGGCTGTCTGAAGGGAGACCTCTAGGTCTGATGTTCTGTTGCATTTGATTGAAATAGTATACGCTGTTGTCATATTCAACTGATTTACAGTATGTTCTGTGCCACAATTGAGTGAGTGGTATTGCATTCAACTGAGTGTTCCATACCATTAGGTAAAATGTTGCATTGTGGGTAGTCAGTTTGTAGAATGTGGTTTGTTCTACTGATTAGTCCTTACAAACTGCATAGACTCAGATCTGCCAGTGCATTAGTCTTTGTCTCATTTGTTATTTGTAAGTCTTATTTGCCAGCCTGAAAATAATCAATTGATAAAAAAGACTGACAAGTTGGACTAATTAATAAGAATATTATTATAGGTCTTTGGGTAAATACTTGGGTCTAATTCAATTTCAAGACATAATCCTGTACAATCTGGATACTAAGCATTTATGAAAATAAACCTATAAGGAAAATGAGTGCACATGGGCTTTCATGTACCGTATATACTAGTACTCGTGTATAACCTATACCAACTGCAAACTGCATAGACCCAGATCTGCTGTCGCATAATGCGCTGGCAGATCTGGGTCTATGCAGTTCATAAGGACTAATCAGTAGAACAAACAATATAGACCCTGATCTGCCGGCGCATTATGCGATAGCAGATCATGGTCTATGTTGTTTGCATTTGGACTCGGCTTTTACATGAGTATATACGGTATATTTGTAGCAAACAGAAGTGCATTTATGTAAAAAAAAATACAGAGATGTCATCAGATGATGAAATCATGTTCCTAATTAAGTAATAAGCATAGCTATTTTTTTCCTGTGTTTTAATTCTGTCTATTTTTTCTGCTTATATTACCTTTATTTAATCTATCATTTGTAGTATGATGTCTAATCTGGTTTAAAAGAATACAGATTGAAACTTGTAAAAAAAATTGTAATTCGTGATATATTTACCTGATGATAAGTGCATATAAAAAATAAGCATGTATGACCACCACTGTGTTAAAATATAAGTGTATGCACTTTTTATTTAGATTTTACAGTATAATAGCTGTGCCACATGAAGGAATGTGCTACTGACTGAGACAATTGTTTTCTCCTAAACCTGACAAATTATGAGGGGTATTTGAAAAGTTCCAAATATTTTGTCATAACTTTTTTTTCTTCTTCAAACCTGTCAATAAATGTAACGCTGTTTGATAGAGAAAATAACATTCCATAAAATGATCTATGGCTGCACATACAGCATGCCGGACACCTGCAGATATGTGTGTGTGACATAACATAGGTAAATGACCGTGAACTAAAAATGTTGGAGGAGAACAATTGTGCTACTGAGCAAAGAGCGTACTGTAAAATCTGGACACTCCTAGGGAATGCTCTGACTGATATCAAGGTTGACTTGGATGAAGTTTACTGATGTTATTCTCTGTCATACCGGTATCCTACAGTTTTACGTGATTTCATTGTTTTAAAGATGGTCACAAATCCATTGAAGACGACCCACCTTCTGGAAGACCGTTGTCTGCAATTGGTGTGCGGGAAGTGGCTGTTGTGTAGGGGGCAATTGATTAAGAACCACAATACACAGTGGAAAATATTTCTATTATCACGGGGAATAAGTCTTCAGCCGTTTGTAATATATTGAATAAAGATATGAAGCTCAAAACAGTTTGTCTAAGATGGGTCCCTCATTTATTGACGGCTGATAAAAAACAGATTCAGTTTGAAATTGCCAAACAGCTAATCACCAAAAATTTAAAGAGTGACTGGAGATGTTTGAATGAGATTGTCACAGGTGATGAAACATGGCTTTATTGTTTTGAACCCGACTTGGATCGGAGAAAAAAAAACGTGAACACAAAATGGCATTTATAAATTGATAAACAAACTGAGAAAGGGTTTAGAGTCACATGGGGAGTACTTCGAGGGGATGCACTGATGTACTGTTCACCAATACAGAACTACATGTATGTTGTACAGTGCACTGATATTCAGAACTTTTTAAATACCCCTCGTATATAAAGTCTATAAATCTTAACTGACACATTGATTGAATGTGATAATAAAATCACTACAGCTGTCCATTATTATTAGGTTCTAAAATAGTATCACTTGAGTCTGTAGGAGTCCTTGGGAGGTGGGAGGCTTGCTTTTGATGTTCACAGATTTATAAAACAGCATAAAATGTAAGCTATATAACACAGTCTGATGTAAACAAATTGGGATTTCAATTATTTTTTTTTAATTCCCAAAAACTTCATTTTACCAAATCAGCATTTCTTTTGCATTTCATTTGTATTTCATTTGCATTTGAAATGCATTCTGAATTCATTTAGTTTTCATTCTGTTTGCATTCAATTCACATTTGTATTTCACCTATTATCTTGTCCTTATTCATTTATGGTCTCAGAAATGCATTCTGAATTTGCATGTATTGCTCCCATTCATACTTTCCCTTTGTTTTTTCTCTTTTGGAACATTTACCAAAGTTGGGTTTTCCATTTTTGAGTGAACTACAGGGAGAGAAGTACCGGTATTTCTTTTGTATCTTGTCTAATCAAAAGTGTGCCTAATAAATAGCAAATAAATAAAATGCAAAATATAGCATTGAATTTATGATAATTAAAAATATATTCACAACTGTAATTAAAATGTAAAAATACAGTTGCATAGCATTTGTCAGCAAAATTTTATTTCTTATTTTATTTCATTCAGATAAAAATTGTACACCTATAACCAATGTCATGGCTTGTAAGGAGTGAAAAAATTGTCCATCAGGATATAGAATATGAGCCTAGATTATAATTTAAAAGGGTTTTCAAATGTGGAAATTAGTGGCAGCTGACAATAATTCATTTTAAAATCCATTTATAAAATGCATTCACATTTATTTTGTTTTTGTTTGTTCATCTTCTTGCATTGTGTGTTTTGCATTCAAATTCCCTGTTTTCTTCAGAATGCATTCAACATTTCATTCACATTCATTCTGCATTCCATTTGAATTCATTCTTTATTTGCTATGCATTCCATTTTCATTTCACTGGTAGAATTACATGTTGTAGAGTGTGTACATACCAAGTAACATAAGATATTCCATAAAGTTAAACATGGATCATTAAAAAAACAATTCGGAGTTGTGGCCTTTATATCCTCCTGAAAGGTGTAAGACTGTCCAAATTAATTGGCAAAAGTTTTCCAATTTCTAGAAATACAGTTCACTGAGACAGCCATATTTAGTTTGTTTTTGTAAATTATCACAAGAGTAAATGATGTATTAACAAGTCCATGGCATAGATCTTATTAAATATTGACCTCTGTTTCCAAGATGACAGGGTCACAGACACCGTTAAGACTTTGGCACTCAACTAGAGCAAGTAAAGGCCCCATAGTCGTGAAACTATCTGAGCAATTTTAAACTCCAAAACGAGAAAACAAATTTTCAGCTTGTTTGACATTAGTAGATAGGCCAATATGGAGAGCAGAAAATATTAAAACTAATTCTGGAATTTTGGTAATTTTATATTTATAAGGAGTGGAGTTATCGAAATGTTGAAATTTGTTGATGTTGAGTTTAATTAGATATTTTTGCTCAGAACATGGTATGAATTACCGGTAAGAAATCATACATCTAATACAGATGAGCTGAAGCTGATCTGTGGTCTTATCCTCTTCTCATTACGATCTATTCTAGGGAATACATTTACAGAATATCTGGATGCCTTACATGGTCACAGTGTTCATTGCATCATGTTAATTACACAAGGTACAACCAAATATTATGGTGACCTATGCTTGTCTGAGAATTAATGTAATTTCGTGCCTTATTGGTTCATAAATAATGCATTTTATTTTTCTGCTGTTCCAGCAATATGACAATACAGCAACCACTGACCTGGTCCAAATGATGTTTTTTTTCTTTTTCAGTCTCATAAAAATCATGTAAATCTTGATTCTTGTAGTTTAGTGATATTCAGAGCTCCAGATAAGGAATATATTTGTGTGTTTTACGCATATTAGTTAAAAACATATTAAGACATGTTTTAATGGATTTATGTAAAACTGTGAAATTTTAAGCATTTAGTCCAAAGTTGTTGGCATATTGCTCCAGCCATTAGCACAGTCCATATTAATGTTGCTTTATTCAATCAGTGTAAACTATGCTATCAGGATATGTTCCAGATGTTTAATTTTAAGCATTTAATCAAAAGTTGCCTGCTTAATGCTCCTGCCATATGCACAGTCCATGTTAATGATGACGCATTCAATCCATGTAAACTATTCTGTGGGGCAAGTTCCAGATGTTCCGCACACATTTGAAATAATAGAGCTTGATAACTGTGAGAACACTCGCTCAAGTAGAGCCATATAATCGAACATACCCAGAATTATACTTGGTCACTAAGCCGTTTGACACATTCTGAAAGGTATTATTAACGTCTTGATGATTAAAACTTAATCTGGTATCGTAAGTTTTTGTTTTGTGATGTTCACAATGCAGTTAGTTCAAAACCAGAAGTACAATACCCATTTTATTAAATTCTTATCTAGCGCTCTGGATATTCAGAAGTTGAATCATTATATGATTATAAACTGTATTTTCCCTATCTAAACATATTTATTAAGGCCAAATAAAAACAATTCTGTGTTTCCTTTAACAGGCTTTTAAAAAGTTGGGTTGTTTGGTAGTTTTTTTTTGTTTTTTTTTTTAATTTGTTTCATGTATTCTTGATTAGTTCTTATTGTCAAACTGAAGAACTACAAAGTATTACAAGTGATGAATACTAAATAATGAAATGACAAAAAAGTCCTGAACAGACCAGATGTGAAAATTTCCAGAAAGAATGTTGGCTCAAAAATGTCAGAAGAATGAATTTGGCAGGTTTTTATAAGGGTCGGCAGGTTACAGAAAACTCAGAATTTCTTTTACTTGGCCTAAGTAGTGTAATTAATCAGTGTGCATGTATATGTGTTGCATCTCGTGCATTAATTTCTTCTTTATATTTGACCTTTCAATTTTCAGTCACTGCATTCAACAAATCTTAGAGGGTGTTAACCATTGTCATCAAAATAATGTAATACATCGAGATCTCAAGGTGGGTCTGTATGACAATGCCAGCGCACACGAGTGAATGCTAGCATCTTCATTATCAGCCGTTGCGTCAAAGAAAAACTGCTTCATTTTGCATGTCCTTGAATGTTTGCATTGTTGTTTTGAGCTTTTTAGATATTGCTGTCTTATAACCTCTTTCTCCTCTAAATTCATTTGATGATTTTCTTTTTTATTATCTTCTCTCTCGAAATACCAAAGACTGTCATCCTTAGAAATTTTCGTGTGAAAAGCCTTATTTACTTAATAGCACATTGTACTTGATCCAAATTACTTCTCTTTCATGACAGAGTAGATGTACTCAGAAAAAACTGAAGTCTAAAAAACATTTCTGATTTGGGGGGTGGGATTTAATGCCATTTTTCAGCACATGATGGTATATTTTTGGTGAAGGAAGAACCTGGGAAGAACCCAGGAAGAACCACCACCTCACAGGATCTACTGGCAAACTTTCTCACATCCCATGTTGGTTGAGCTGAGACTCAAACTTGTGTGGACAGAGGTGAGATGTGTGAGTGATCTGTCAAGGTGAGCGCCTTATACCACTCTGACACCCAGGGCCACAAACGTTTTTGAGAGTGAAATTGCCTTTGAAATGTTTACTTTGAAAATCTATGATACAAGTTGGATACTTGGTTCCTTTAGGGCATCTGCACCATGGCTAATGGGGACACCTAGACTGTTCCATCTTTTTTGGCAGATAGTGCAAGTATAGATTGATGACCATCACACTTAGTTTACATAATTCCCCCCAACCACAAGGAAGGTGCCTCACATGAACAAATCTTTCTGATGTCTCTTTCATTGAAAAACACATACACTTTGGAGGCACTGTAGGCTTTAAAAAAAAAAAATATATATATATAAAAAAATCCATCTAATTTATGTTGTGAAAAATACATGATTATGGTATCCATTATGGTAATGAATGCCATAAGTCAAAGTGATTGGTTTGGTGTTTTATGGCATAGCAACACAAGTAGATTATTTAGTGCTGATGCAATTGGAGTAACATGCCTTGCCAAGGGACATGCTATGGTAGTTGACCCGGGCTGATCTGATATCTGATAGTAGGATTTGAACCTGCACTATTTTAGTCACAAGTCTGTCATGCTGACCACTTACACTTAAACACTCGGTATTGCATCCATACTTCAAAAATAACTTTTCTCCTTGAACTACTTTTGTTTTGATTATAATTTTTAGCTCACCTGGCCTTAAGGCCAAGTTGACTTATTGTATGGCCCTGCATCTATCATGTTTTGTTCTTGGTCTGTTGTCCATCAGTCAACAATTGCTTGCTACTACCACCCTGGAGTCAATATTTCTGGTTCGATTTCAGTCAGACTTGGAATATTGGTTTATAACATCAAAATCTCAGAGTTTGAAAATTTAGTGAGATCCATTCATATTGATGAGGTGATTCTTGCATCTGATTGGCTAACCTTGTTACCACTCTGGAGTCCATATTTCTTATCCAGTTTTGATCACACTTGGAATCTGTGCTTAATATCATTAAGATCTCAGACAAGTTTGATAATGAGCAAGACCTACTCATACAAATGAGGTTATCTTGTATCTGATTGGCTGAGCTTGTTACTACTGGAGGCTGTATTTCTAATTTGGTTTTGATCAAGCTTGAAATATATGCTTATATCATTAAGATCTTGGATGAGTTCACTAATGAGCGAGATCCAGACACACTAATGAGGTGATCTTACATCTGATTCGCTTAGGATGTTGTCACTCCTGAAACTATATTTCTGATCCGATTGTGATAAAACTTTAAATATATGCTTGTATCATCAAGATCTTGTATGGGGTTGCTAGTGAGCAAGATTTATGCATATTATTGAGGTGATCTAGCATCTGATTGGCTGAGCTTGTTCCAACTCTGGAAGCCATAATTCTGATCTAATTTTGATGTAAAATTGGAACATGGGCTTGTATTATCAGGATTTTGGACAATTTCGAAAGTGTGTGGCATCCAAGCATAACAATGACATGATATTGTATCTGATTGGCAAAGCTTGTTACCATTCTTGAAGCCATATTTTTGATCTGATTTTGATAAACTTAGGCTTATCTCACATGATTTGATAATGTTTAGGATCTATGTGTAGTAATGAGGTGATTTTGCATTTGATTGGAGGGTTTTGATACCACTCTAGAGACTGTATTCCTAATCAATCCAATTTTGATCAGACTTGGTTAGTAGGCTTAAATCACTAATATCTTGGATGAGTACAGTTATAAGCAAGAACCATTCATGTTAATGAGGTTATTTTGCATCTGATTGGTTGAGCTTGTCAACACTATAATGATTTTCTATTTCTGATAATATATATATATATATATATATATATATATATATATATATATATATATATATATATTATCAGACTTGATAAATAATCTTCCATTATCAAGATATATGTTTTGTTTTTTTTTATTACGAGCAAGATCTACACGCATTAGTGAGGTGATTTTGCATATGATTGGTTCAGCTTCCTACCACTTGAGAGATTGATCAAACTTGTTAAATAGGCTAATATCATCAAGATGTTAGATTATTTTATTATGAGCAAGACCTATGCATATTTATCTTACATCTGATGGAGAATTTATTACCACTCTAGAGACTGTAGTATTGATAGGCTTTTGATCAGACTTGGTAAATTGACCTATGTCATCAAGATCTTGTTACATCTGATGGAGAATTTATTACCACTCTAGAGACTGTAGTTTTGATAGGCTTTTGATCAGACTTGGTAAATTGACCTATGTCATCAAGATCTTGGTTGAGCATGAATAGGAGTGAAATTCATGTGCATTAATGATGTGACCTATCATCTGATATGCTGAGCTTGTCAACAATCTAGCAACTATATTTCTGGTCAGATTTTGATGAAACTTGTTAAATAGTCTGTATTATCAAGCTGTTGGATGAGTTTAATTTTGAGTAAGATCTACACATATTAATGAGGTAATTTTGTATCTGATTGGTTGGACTTGTTACCACTCTGGAGACTGAATTACAGTTGGATTTGACCCCACCTTAAACCTATATTATCATTGTTATAGATAGGTTCTATAATAAGTGTGATCAGCTCATATTAATGGGATACCTTGCTTGTGATTGGCTGAGCTTGTGAACTCTCTAGGTATAGAGACTATATTTCTCATCCAATTTCAATAAAATTGGATAATTGTGTTTATATCATCATGATTTTGGATGACTTTGATTATGACCTAGAGACTGCATATTAATTATGCCTTTATATTTAGAAAGAATTTTTATTAAGAATGTAGTTAGAAAATAGGTAAAATCAACATGATATAAAATTTGGGAGTTTGTTTACATAGGATGTGTTCTTACAATACTACATAAGCCTGCTTAGTGAAATGGTCAACTGTTATGTAAGCCAGGTGAGTGATATCAGGCTCACTCGGGCCTTGAGTTGTTGGTGTATAATGAATCTCCTAATGTGAACAATGTTGGCTTAGATCTACTTCTGGGTAATAAGCCAGCAGATCAAAATCTATGGTCCTTGTTTTCTCTGTTATTTCAAGTGAGCAGCATAGATTTAATATATGGGTCAATATATTGGTAAATATGGTAGTAGTCTTGACCAATCACTGCTTTACATCATTTTTTGTATAGGTCGTTGCAGCCTTTTTTTAAAACAAAAATCTTCAGTATTTTTTTGAAAAAACATGCACACTAAAGTTCAGTTTGTATTCTTTTGACTATAATCAATTTTCTCTAAAGACATTTCCGACATAAGTATAAATTCATGTTTTCAATAAAAGTAAGGTAAATGTGACATCCTTTTCAGGATGTAAATATACTAAAAAATCACTGGGATGACTTAGATGATGGTCTTTGGAACTTGATTGTACTATTTTAGCAGTGAGCATTTTTACTAGAATTGATAGGACAGAATTAGAAAATCGCTAAAATAATCCTCATAATCCTTACCTTACATCAATAACATCCATGTATCCATTCTAATAAACATAAGTAGTTGGAGAATGTATTTTAAATAATGTTTCTTAATTGGTTTCATGTTTTTCTAATATATCTATCATTTGCAGATATATTAACTACTGTATGAAAGATAGTTGTTTAGTTGCATTAAATTTTGCGATTGAAACAGTTTGGAAAGTTTATATAATTTAAACTGGAACAATTTGTAACTGTTAGTGCAATTTGTGTCAAAGCATTAATGAAATCAGCATCAGATTAATAAAAACAAAATATTATTAAAGCTATTTAAGTATTGGACTAATTTTAAACTCCAACTTCAAGAATCCACACTCTTTCCCACCTCTTAGCAAATATCCTATCAAGTCATGTGAGAATGCTCATTTTTGTACCTTTATTATGTATCTGAAGCATTAATTAACCCTTACAGTGCTGTTAAACCAAGATATAACAACTGATCCTTCATTGCATTACTGTTAAAACATGCAGGAGGTTCAGATTGTGGTTGTGCCTGGTACTTTGTCCATGCCTGAAATTTGATTGTACCAGCTTAAGACTGAGCAAAGTTGTTAAGACCAAAATGAAATTTAATGAGAAGTGAATTTGTAAACATTTTTTGAAAGCTCTGAAGATTTGCAGGAGGCATTTTTAGCTTTCAATTAGTCTTGAATGTGATTTCAGGGGTCACTGACTTGTAGTCTTTATGATCGCATGAATTCTCCTTTGCTTCTTCTGTACTTGCAAGGTTTGCAAACAAAAAGACAAATTGCCATTTACCCCTTTGGACAATATAAAATAGCATTTTGCACTGAAAGGGTTAATATGATCCAATTCCTTTTTTGTTTTGTTTTTTTGTTGATATCCCAGTGTCAGTTCAGTGCAGCAGCTATTGTGATAAAAAATCTTTCATGCTTTCCCTCTTTTCAGTCACTGCATGCAGCAAATTCTAGAGAGTGTAAGCTATTGTCATCTACATGGTATTGTACATCGAGATTTAAAGGTAGGTAGTCCTCCCATTCTGATTGTTTTGTGTAGTAAAGGGATGTTTGTAAAAATGGTATATACAGTATGGTGCTGCAAATCCATATTAAAGCTATGAAATCTGTGTCTTACAAAATAATTCCTTAAAAAAGATCATGGCACACATTTTGCAGTGTCATTGTCATCGTCGTTGTCATGTGCTTGCTGTTGGACTGGTTTTTTATATGCCCATCATAAAAAGTGGAGCATATTATGCTGTGATGTTGACCATCCATCTGTCTGTTAGAACTTTTGTTTCAACTCAATAACCTTAGTTGTCCACCATCTACAGTTACCAAACTTTGTGGATGGCTTGCACATGGGTAATGAAGAACCATCTCAATTTTGGGCTCAAAAGTCAAAGGTCATTGTAACTGAAAGAAGGAAGTTGGTTTCCACACAATAACTTGAATTCTCCACCATGTACAACAGGCATCTGCAACCTGTAGACTACGAGCCACATCCGGCCCATGACCTCGTTTGATCTGGTTACATTTACATCATATGGGTACATTTAAGAATTGCTATCTGACCTGCACCTTGGAGGAAGTTGCACATTATGAAACTTTACGGATAGCTTGCACTTGGGGTAAGGAAGAACCCAAAGAATTTCAGGGACTGAAGGTCAAAAGTCAAGGTTTGTGAAAGAAGGCAATTGGTTTCTGCACAAAAACCAGAGTTCTCCACCATCTACAAAAACTTTGTGGATGGCTTGCACTTGGGATAAGGAAGAACTCTTTTGATTTCGGGCTCGAAAGGTCAATGGTCATGGTTACTGTGACAGAAAGAATAAAAATGGTTTCTGCACAATTACATTAGTTCTACATTAGATACCTCAACCAAACTTTGAAGATGGCTTGCACTTGGGGTAAAAAAGATGGCTGTTTGATTTTGGGGTCAAAAGGTCAGAGGTCAACAAATTTCACTTGTCAACATCGAGAATTATTAAACTTGGGGTGAATGGATAATGTGCCATTCACTGTAATCATGTTTTACCATCATTTCACCTATTTCTTGGTCATAAAGTGTAGTAAAGAAGGAAAAGAAAATGCAGCAAAGCAGACTGTCCAGAATTTTCCATGCAGTTTTTTTGAACATTCATGTTACTGATAAATCAGTTTTCCCTTCTATAATCCTATGATCGTTTAGCTCACTTCTCTTTAATTTGTGGAGGTTTTTCATTAAGGGAAGAACAAAGTGTAACTCTAAGTACATATAGTATTTGTTGTGAGACTTAGAACATAAGACCTGAAGAAAAAAACTGTTTTGCTAATACTTATGTCTTAAGTAATTACAACCATCCACTCAACCAGGTCTGCTGATGGTATGGTCATGCATCTGCTAGTTCTTGTTGTAACAGTTATTCATCGATGTCAGTCCATCAACAACATTATAATGACAATTTTTTTCAGTTCTGATCAAAGTTTTATCAAAAATGGTAGTGATGCCCCTATCATTGTTGCACCTAGGATCCCAAGAGCAGGGGACATTGTGTCCACCTGTCCTCAAAATTAGAGGGACATGAAAAATGTGAAAGTGACAAAGAAAAATACTAGATAGTACTTAATGTACTAGTTGTAAAAAACAAACAAAAAAAACAACAAAAAAAACCCCAAGTCAATCTTATTTGTATTGACAGTTTTGCCACCTTATCTTTGCTATCCACACTCACTAGCATCTTTTTCATGGACATTTACGTTATTGTAAGAAATGTTTTATCAAGTGCTCAAGTAATCCATAATTTTATTTTTACATGTTTGAATACCTGGTTCGACTGAAAAGATCTGCACTATGGAATTTTCCTTTGCATATCTTGCTCTCATTTACCTTTAGTGTTCACTCATTATCTACTGGCATTTATTATTACCATAAGTTTCCATATTTATCTGAATTATTTTTCTTTTTAGACTAATAGATCATTGATTAAAGGCCAAACTGTGAATTTCTGAAAGTTTTTCACTGCAGAAACGTCGTCCCTTTTGTCATTATTTCAACCTCGAAAATACATTACACTTAAAGCCATCAGTGACTGCGCTGCAACTTGGCAGACTACTACAAACCTTGAACTATTAGATTGCCAAATATGTTGTTTTAAAATGGAAATTAATTGACGTCTGAAAGTTTCCATTGCCTTTGCCCTTAAGGGGAATCAATAATTGACAAGTAAACTGTATGGATGTTTTGGTACAAAACCCATCAGGGATGATTACCCACATGGTCTGTGTTTATTATTACCATAGTCTCATAAGAGTTATCCAACAGTAAAACTCTTTGCATAGAAAAAGTTGATATGGTTTACTGCTTTGAAGGTAAACAATAAAGGTTGTGTAAGTAGCAGGAAACCGCTGTTGAATAGGCCGATGCTAGTGTCACCACACAAGACAAAAATATCCTGATTACTGGAAACTTGCCTGGAAACAGTATAAATTTAACACACCCACCATAAGGCAGAGGGTATCATGTTATGATGTCCAGTCATCCAAAGATCTGTTTCTGTTTTCATTTCCACACAACAAATCAGGTACTCCACCATCTGTTGGGGCCCCGGGTGGCCGAGTGGTCTAAGGCGCTCGCCTTTACAGATGACTGACATCTCACCTCTGTCTTCGTGGGTTCGAGTCTCGGGCTCGGCCAACGTGGGTATGTGAGAAAGCTTGCCAGTAGCTTCCCGTGGGTTTGTGGTTCTTCCCGAGGTTTTCTCGGGTTCTTCCTCCACCAAATATACTGGCCGCCATGTATAGCCTATCATGTGCTGAAAAATGGTGTTAAACCCATAACAACCAACCAACCACCATCTGTAATTATCAAACTTTGTAAATAGCTTGCATTTGGAGTAAGGAAGAAGCCTATCAATCTTCTTGTCAAAAGTCACGGTCACTGATTGTAAGAAGAAAAAATGGTTTCTGCACATTAACATTAGTTGTATGTCACAGACCTAGACTTGACTTTGTGAATTTTTTGGACTTGGAGTAAGGTACAAGCCTATTGATTTTGGGGTCAGAAAGTCAAAGGTGAAGGTCACTGTAGCTGAAAAGAAAAATTTCTTTTGCACAAACTGTTCAGTTCACAACTATCTGCCTTCACCAAAGTTTGTAGATTGCCTACTTTTTGGGTAAGAAAGAAACCTATTGATTTTGGTGTTAAAAGGTCAACAGTCAGGATCACTGTGACAGAAGAAAAATGGTTTTTGCATATTGACTTTAGTTTTAGGCCATGCACTTTTGACAGAGTTTGTGAAGGGCTTGTCAAACCAGGTACATCTACTTGGACAAAACCAGACCACTAAATGAGGTTCCATGGTCACTATCTGTTGTGTGTCATATCTTGTGTCTGTAATTTGGCAATTTATTTATGATAATTCTTTCTGTTTTTCTGTAATTTTTATCAATTTTTTCAAATGTTTGACTGATTTTATTACGGGTGTATCTCTCTCTGCCTCAGATACAATGACGCAAATGGTCAAGGAAACATTTTCCTTTGATAATTGATAAAATATTAACTTCGGATTTCATTAAGACTGAAAGGGACCAGTGATGTGTCCAACATTTTTTTATTGCATTGGTGTCTGGTGGTGTCATAGAATGTTTTCAAATATGTGTTTTCATTATAAAAAAGTGAAAAAAATTAATATCAATGGAATATAAAGTAAAAGTACATATATTTACATAGTATTCTTTATTTCCCTAAGTTATAAGATTTAATGCCAAAACTCGTTAGTCTTTGAATTTAACTAGTTGTTTATTGTTTGAAAAATATTTTGGATATAAATAAAGGAATAAACCAACACTTTTTATTTACAAAACATGTAAAATTGGAAAATAAAAATTGCTTGTTTTCTTACTTGGATAGACAGAAAAGAGAAATGTATAGGGCAGCACCCATTTTAGTTAAGGTTTATTGATGAACCTATTGTTTTTTTCTTGTATAGAGTATACTATGTAGAGATAAGGGCTTCTCATGGGTAAGATACAGTTTTAATTCATAAAATATTCCTCATATTCCAGAAAAACAACAACAATCAAAACCACAACCACAACAACTACGACTACTGCTATTAAGATAAAAATAAAATAATAGATTGGAATAGTGCCCTAAGAATTGCATACCATTACCCCCTCCTCCCTTAATCTCGCCCATTCGTCTAAACCAAAATTTATCAATATGGCAGATTTACCATCTGATCCACCGATTTCCACCCAAGTATATTAAATCATCCATTCACTATTTTTTTTTTTTTTTCTCGTGTTGTATCCTTGATTTTTGTGTCCTGGCCCCTTTTTTCTCCAAATCTCAGACTTATCGTACTTTTTGCAAAGGTTCATCTGTCTGTGTGCAGTTCAGATGGGTCTGCTTTAGATCTAAGGCCAAAAAGTCTAAAATCCGGACACAAACTCCAGTTCAGCAACTGTCAATTTTCTACCTAAAAAAATCGGGTCTCAAAAAATGCATTTTGTTCTGTGTACTTTTTAATGCGAGTAGAAAGTCGACATTATTTGGTATCATTGTATTGCTACATCTGTCTACTTTCCTGCAATACCATCAACTTTAGAGTATCTTAAATGATGTTGATGTTACAGAGCTCGGAAGTAGGATACAACCTCATGACGCGTAAACATGGCGAAAAGGGGTTAATGAGTTAAGGGACCTTTTAGGTTACCAAGATATATCCCACTCCTTAGGGCTCAGGGTACACTTTTATTCATTATCAATTACACTGGTTACGGGTAAGTCTTTTGTGTTAAGTAAAAAATGCAGCAGAGGCCCTTCCCTAACATACAGGAATTATGTTTTCCTTGTTCTTATTTAACTGTCTAAATACCAAATTTAGTGTTTTTTTCAACTTTGTATACTGATAATTGTTCTTATGACTTGTGTCACATTGTTATTGTGTGTGTGTTTGCAATCGCTACTCAATAAAGTATAAAATAACAATTGAATGTCTTACTTTACTATAAGAAAAGTCAAGTAAGGTTCCATTGTTAACCTTGTGCACAGGTGAGTTCATACACTAGGGTGTATATAGCACACACCATATAAATAATAGCCGAGTTCATGTGTGACATATATAACATTGTCATTATTCATTGTTTTCTTTAAGAGAACAGTGTTGTGACAGTCTGGGGGGAAGTGTGGCCACAAGAAGGGCCCTTGGGGAAACTCAACCAGACTGCCTCACTTGTTCAAAATGCACTCAAAAAATTGTTGTGCGTTTTTTAAATTAAGATCAACTGAAATCTGGAACCTAGCTGATTCCAGACACACATATAGAGGGTGGAGGAAACATCCCTCCCCTCCTCTTCAGACTTTTTCAGGTTTCTCTCTTGCAGAGCCACAAGGGTCTGACTGCAAGATGATAAGCTCTTCGGGTCAGAAGAGCATTCCTGGGTCTCCGGAGATTATGGGACCAGTCTCTTCTGAGGCAGGTGAGGCCCCTCCAGAAGGAGAGACTGAATGTTCAAGGAGTAGATTGTCTTCCCCTGAAAGGGAGAAGTTGAACACACCTCATGGTCAGAGTAGCATGTTGCTTCCTCCTATGAGGGAGGAGATGCACCACACACCTTGCATTCTGGGTAGCATGTCACATCCTCCCACGAGGGAGGAGCTGCACTGCACCAAACACGTCCTGGATAGCATGTCAAACCATCTCAAGTGAGAGGAGCAGCACTGAGTGTTGAATCTGATGAACTAGAATCTGACATATCTATGTCACCTGACCGGTCTGGTCACTGGTCAATGTCTGGTGACTAGTCCGGTCACTGGTCAGTGGCTAGTGACCAGTCAATGGTCAGGTTGTCTAGGTGACTAGTCACCGGTCAGATTATACCAGTCAGTGGTCACCAGTCTACTTTGAGACCGATGGTCTCTGCCTTGAGCTACCGGGTACATTCCCTGATGTGTCCTGTTAAACCTCCCGACTTGGATGCCGGATTGTCTCAAGTGGGTATTTATCTGGGAGCCTGGGCACGCCTTCCCATAAAAACTTTTGAAGCTATTGAACAGAAAGCCTGGTTGTTCGGCACCATAGTTTCTGAGACCAGCCTCTTCTCAGCTACTTCATTCAGTGATGAAGGAGGCCACACTGAATCCAGCCACTTTGCAGTATGTGCTGAAAGCTGTGGCTTAAACTTCCCGGCATACACTTTCCGTTTCAATGGCTTTAATGGTGGAACTAATGCTCTTTGAAGGTCTTACTTCACTATAGTACAGACACCCTCAGGGCCGCTCCTTTAGAAGCAGAGATCTTCAGAGGAGGACCCATTCCTACCGGGGCTTCCCAAGACCTGAAGGATTATCAATACAGATCCTTTACTACCACTCCTGGCCCAATGCAATCAGCCAGGCAGCGTGATAATGTGAATCGCCCACTGGGGCCATCTGCAAAGTTCTTTAAACAGATGCAGCCCCCATCCAACCTGCAAACTCAATTTAAACCTCCTCATCGAGCATTGGATCCAAGGCATGGTTGCTGAAGACCCCCAAGGAGGAAGTTCTCTAACTTTCCTTCCTTTCCTAGGGAACGGGGTGGGGGTTGGGGGTCAGCCCTAGGGACTCAAACCCTCTCCTGCTATGCATTCCTCTCCCAAACATCCCTGTAGGTGCTCATCAAGGCCTCTTTTCAGAGGCTTGGTCAAGCATCACTGACGATGGGTGAGTTCTTTCCATTGTGAGTAAGGGTTACTGAGTACAGTTTTGGGAACACCCCCCTCTATCAAGGAATCCCATACTACTTCACCAAGCCAATCTGGTGAAATAAAAGTAAGAGGTGCACACCCATTTACAGAAAGGGGCAGTTGAGAGGGTTTTGTACAAATCAGTCTCCCGCATTCTACTCCTGAATCTTCCCGGTCACAAAGGAAAGCGGAAAGTTTCGTCTAATAATCGATCTCTCCCCCATAACCTGTTTCTTCTGGTGGAACCTTTCAAGATGGAGACCACATCTTCAATCCAGAAGTAATGCATCTGTCAGATTGGGCAGTCTCCATTGAACTTCAGGATGCTTATTTGCACATCCCAATATTCCTCCACATCGCAATGCATCCGGGTTTGCTTGGACCAGGATGTCTTCGAATTCCGGGTTCTGCCGTTCAGAATCACTTCGACACCCAGAGGTTTTGCCTGAGTTATGGGAGTAATAGCAGCATATCTCCGATTACTGGGAAGTTTGATTCTCCAGTATGTATATGACTGGCTGATCCACAGGTACAGTCCCTCCATCAGGATCTGTTCCATTGCTGGTCTACAGTAACTCAATTGGGTCTTTTACCCAACCTTGAGAAGTCAGAGCTCACTCCATCTCAAGACTTCGTTTACATGGGGATGAACTTCCTCATGAACCAGAACTTAGTCTGGATCCCACAGGAATGGATAGAATGAATCCTGACACCTCTAGAGGTGGTACGAGCAAGACATCGTTGTCGGCCAGGCTTAACCTATCTCTGTTGGAAACTACACAGAGATTCACTGTCAACTCTGATTCCGTTAGGACCAGATTTTCATCACCACCTGTGCGTGGAGGTTTGGAACCTCCTCCACTGGGCAGCCTTGGAGAACATCACATCCCAAGTTTGCCACATTCCAGGCAAGAAGAATGTATTAGCAGACAGTCTGTCCAAGCCAGTCAAAATAGTCCACATGGAATGGTCTCTACACAACTCTTTTATAGAGCCACTTTTACACTGTGGGGAAAGCCTCTGATGGATTGTTTGTGACCAGGCTCAACAACATATTTCCCTTTTATGTCTCTCCAGTCCTGGACCAGAGGGCATGGGCAGTGGATGTGTTCATCTTCCAGTTGGATCCTCCATGTACGTCTTCCCACTGTCCAGACTGCTGCCACAAGTTCTACCAAATCAGAACATCCACTGCCCATATCATCCTCATAGCCCCATTGTTGTTCAACGATTTTCTAGACATGCTGATCGATGAACCCATGTCCTTACCCTAGAGGAGGGACCTTCTGTCGCAACACAGAGGCTCCATCCTACACACAGCCACACATTCTCCACCATCACGCTTGGCTCATCTCAAGCGATGTATGTGCCAAAACAAGTTTTTGGTCCAGGTTACCAGTTGCATCATTGAGGCCAGAAGAGATTCTATGTCCAAGGTCTAGGATGCCAGGTGGAGAATCTTCTGTGATTGGTGTAGTAGGAACATGTTGGTGCTGTCTGAGTCCTGTCACTGACTTCCTTTTATTTCTTTTCAAGAACAAAAGATGTTCAGTATCAACTATCAAGGGCTACAGAGCTACTATTTCCAACACACTTAAATTCTCTCAGGGCATGGCAATTCATTCGCATTCGCATCTTGTCGATCTCATTAAATATTTTGAGGTGCAGAGACCTGTCTTCTGCTCTCTTATACCCAGGTGGAATCTGTCTTGTGTTTTGTGGTTTTGACCAAACCCAATGTGAACCAAAGATTGAGGCTTTCTTCCAGGACCTTACAGTCAAGACTTCGTTTTTGCTCGCCTTGCTGTCTGCGAGAAGACAGATCAAGCTTCATGCCTTGTATGTTGAAACTGGCTGTCTCCGGTTAATGGCAATTAGGATTCTGTTTCCTTTCTTTGCCAACCATAATTTTTACCTAAATCAACTATGTTGGTAGCTCCACTACCCATAGAGATCCCCAGTCTCAGTCGAATCTGTGTTGGGGATGATCAAGATAGGATGTTATACCCTGTCAGGGCACTACATTCTATATCAATGCTTCCAAGGGAAAAGGAAAAGTCGAAAATGTCTTCTTCCTCTGAAGGGCTCCATTAATATTTGGCTTCCACTATGTCACATTGGATTGTCACTACAATCAAGAACTTATCAGTCCATTACCGATAGAGGCCTTCTTTATGAAATTAAAGTCCTTGTGGTTCAAGCCATTGCTGCCTCACGGGTCTACTTAATCATTCTTCTTTGGAGGACGTCATGAAGGCAGCATTTTGGCGATCACATAATACCTTCTCCTCCTACCTCTGCTCTTTAGCAGAATAGAGCACAGGCATTTTTTCTCTGGGACCCATAGTTGTAGCACATGTGGCCCAGAGAGACACAAACATTCATTAAAGTAGATCTCTCTTCCTCAAATGTTACTTTTCACTTTTCTGTTTTTGATCAGCCAAGTCACTTAATAGAGAAATTTAGCTATGCCACAGCAACAGGTAAGATACTGCTGCTGTTAAAATATAGTTTTGGGCAAGGGGGTAAAACTAATTTTAATTATGCAATACTTAACCGTTGCTATGCTGAATGGTCTCATCCCACCTAACTCTGATGTCCTGGCATGATGTCGTCTAGGAGAAAGATGACTGTTCTGTGTATGGGCATGCATAGTGCATGAGCAGACTGTCTTATTGACAATTCTCCACTCAGTGGGAGGAGGATGTATTCACATCAAACGGATGTGGTTTTTGGCAGGAAAATAGTTAAAGCTACACAACTGGTAAGTATTTCATTATTAAAATTAGTTTTATCCCACCATACCCCCCACCCTCCGAACAACATTTTAGCTATATTAAAAAATGTCAGAGGGGAATGTGTATTCCTTTGTGGAAAATGTTGTCAGCTTATAATTTGAGCAGGCTTCCAAATTGAAATAAATTCCTCTACATCTTCAAAACGGTAATTGCAAGACAACTATGCTTTTGCAGGCAGTTTAAAGGAAATATACTGTCGACTATAAATAATTATTATAAATGTAAAATTTTATTTTAGGTTACATGCAGCTAATTATTTTATGAGCTACAGAAGCAGCCTTTATGTGGTTGTATATTAAATATCGTATTAAAAGAATGAAGGTTGCTCATTGGTTGAAAATAATTACCGGAAAAAATTAAAGTAATTTTACAGTAGCAGCCTGCATATGGGTAAATTGTATGCATTAGTAGGCTTGAACCTGAAACCATTTATATTTTATCACTGTTGTTGCACAGGTACTACTGGATGTAAACAGGGAGATCTCACCAAGCTGGATTTTTTTTAGTGGGCACCTACAAGGGAATTTTTGTCAGCATACTATTTTCATCGTCTTCAAATTTCCTCTTGGATAGATCATTCCTAAGATGTAAGCGTGATTTGCCGATCTTACCACAAAAGTAGAGTAATTTGGCCAAATAATTACATTGCGGTCAATAGGAATTGAATTAGTTGTCTGTTCCCTCATACTTTGTGTTGTTGGTGAATTATCCCTTTGACTTTTGACTCTAAGTACATTTATTCTGTTTATGAATGAGTTAATTCTGTCTTTGATTTCATAGGTACCTGTATATTCTCTATTATCACAGAGCCTGATTAAAATGACTGGTCATTATTACAGATATATGACTTAGAGATGCATGTTCAGAGCAATTATTTGGGTAAACAATGCTGACAATCAAGTATTTTTGACTTCATAAAGAAAAATGAAAGTGGTAGAGTGGATAAATAAGATTTACCATGGATAGCTTTACAATTTGTGCACAGAAAATTAGAACAAGTTTCCATAGTTAACTGTGTACTATATTGAGGATAAATATGTGTTGCCATGGTTATTTTTGCAATTTATGGGCATATTAAATAAGTTTCTATAATAGATACACAGAAAATTAGAATGAGTTTCCATAGTTAACTGTGTAATATATAGAGGATGAATATGTGTTGCCATGGTTATTTTTGCAATTTATAGGCATATTAAATAAATTTCTATAATAGATACACAGAAAATTAGAATGAGTTTCCATAGTTAACTGTGTAATATATAGAGGATGAATATGTGTTGCCATGGTTATTTTTGCAATTTATAGGCATATTAAATAAATTTCTATAATAGATACACAGAAAATTAGAATGAGTTTCCATAGTTAACTGTGTAATATATAGAGGATGAATATGTGTTGCCATGGTTATTTTTGCAATTTATAGGCATATTAAATAAATTTCTATAATAGATACACAGAAAATTAGAATGAGTTTCCATAGTTAACTGTGTAATATATAGAGGATGAATATGTGTTGCCATGGTTATTTTTGCAATTTATAGGCATATTAAATAAATTTCTATAATAGATACACAGAAAATTAGAATGAGTTTCCATAGTTAACTGTGTAATATATAGAGGATGAATATGTGTTGCCATGCCATGGTTATTTTTGCAATTTATAGGCATATTAAATAAATTTCTATAATAGATACACAGAAAATTAGAATGAGTTTCCATAGTTAACTGTGTAATATATAGAGGATGAATATGTGTTGCCATGGTTATTTTTGCAATTTATAGGCATATTAAATAAATTTCTATAATAGATACACAGAAAATTAGAATGAGTTTCCATAGTTAACTGTGTAATATATAGAGGATGAATATGTGTTGCCATGCCATGGTTATTTTTGCAATTTATAGGCATATTAAATAAATTTCTATAATAGATACACAGAAAATTAGAATGAGTTTCCATAGTTAACTGTGTAATATATAGAGGATGAATATGTGTTGCCATGCCATGGTTATTTTTGCAATTTATAGGCATAATAAATATGTTTCTATAATAGATAGCTGTGCAATTAATACACAGGATGAGTAAGTGTTATCATAGCAAATGATGCAAAATCATTTGCTATTTTTAAAATAACTGAAATTTATGGACAGGATAAACAAGTTCGGTGATAGATAACTTTGCAGTTCATATGCTAATACACGCATAAATGTGAAGTTAACTCTGCAGTTCATATGCAAATACACATATACATGTACATCTGAAGTTAACTTGGCGGTTCATGGACTTGCTAAATAACTTAGCTCATTTTGGAATTCATATGTTGATACATGTGATCTTCAAATATAAATGCGAATGTTTTATGAGAGATGTATAACTTATTGCTTTATAAAATTATTTTTAGATGAATGCATGTAATATTTTAATGAGAACTATGAATAAAGAATAACATACATGTACAGCAGTTGTTTTTATATTTCCTTTTCATACCCTGTTGAATTTTGACCTTAAAAACTGTCTGCTTGTACAAACCTGTTATGAGAGACCAACTGTCTTCAGAGACCACTTTTTATTGTCAGAAGGGGTTGTCTCTCAGGACAGGTTTTACTGTATTATCATTTTCTCAAAATTAAGTCATGGCAATATAATGCAGTTTCGCTTAGTGCTCTGCCACCTATGATCTGAGGTAATATTAATGCCAGTTAGCACCTGCAACACAGTCCACATCTTTTTAATAGATATACCTTTTCAACTTGAAGAATAAGCCATCCAGATCTTAATAAATATTGGCACTCTTTCATGCTCTAGGTCTGAAACCTAGTGTCCTTGTTGATTCCAGTTTTGAAAATTACTAGTAGTATGGTCTACTTGGCAACTCACCAAATGACAACTTGCTGAAAGGGCATGTAATTTCCAAATATGGCAACTTGCAGAAAGATAAACTTTCTGATGTGTCAGCTTAGTAAACAACAAGCTCACTGATGTGACACCATGCCTATCAATAAGCTTGCTGACTCCTTGAAAGTCAGTGAGTTATGTTGAAAACTTGCCCAAAAATTAGTTGAAACTCCCAAAAAGAAAAAAAGTAATATGGTGATTCATCTGTGACCCATGCATGTATCTGACTTGTAAAATCTTTTGCATCAGATGAATTGAGTTTTTATCAATATTTCAGTAACTCTGATCAAATGTCATCTACCGGCGATAATCTTGCTTGCCAACCAAACCTGATAAATCTTGTTTTAAAGTGAGCTTCACTCATGCTTGAAAATTGCTTTGGTCAGTGTGCTTTTCATCGAGGTGTCATTCTTAATGTTCACAATGAATTGACTTTCCACAAGTTTGTTGTTTGGCAAAGTTTCTCACTGTGAATTTTGTTGCTTTTCATTCAGTGGGTTGGCATGTCAGCAGGTTGTCCATTTGACAAGCTGTCAAGCAGCATGTTGTTAGGTACTACACATAGTTATACAGATAATTGAACTTTGGACCCCTGTAACTTGTGACAGGTGCTCAACTGATTACTATGGTCTTGCGAATCAGGGCTTCACTTGAAGCATGAACATTTTTATTTTTAGTTCAATTTAGTTTGAAAAAAATATTTGACTTTAGCCTGCTTCTTCAAAAATTAACATAATTCAAAACAAAAAGTACTGGGATTTACAAAGTTTTGAGTGGTTATTGCAGTTGCAATATGTGTTTGGTTACAGACACCAAATTTTGTTGCCAAAATAATCTTTTTTAATACCTTGTAATTGTCCGACATCTTTTTACAAGAATTTTATTAAGTCACTGATGTTTTTGGACATCTTTGTAGTTTTACAATGATAAGGCGAGTGAGACCGACCAATACCACTTTTGGAAAGTTAAGTCATGACTTGCTTATCATCGGAAATAGCCTCAAGAAGTTATGCGTACGATTAAAATTGTTGAAACTTGTAAGGACTACATTTCACTATACATTAAATTGATGACACTGATATAATGAATAACATTGGTATAAAACTATATAACTAACCTATAGAAGAAAAAATGTATAAATCATAACAACATTAGAAGAATATGCCACCCTTTATTTAAAGAGAAAACCATTAAAGTAAAAGTCTTCATCTAAAAAATGTTGTTTAACACTTCAGTTGTGGATAATAGTAAAACCAGCATCTGGTTATGTATCGGTCCGGTATAAAGGAATTAGTTTCACTGGATAAGAACATATTTAAAACAACGTAGCAAAAAACAGATTCTTATTTCATATGTTTTATATGTTGGTATGGATTTATAAGTATTTGAGTGTAATTTAGTTTGTTATTAGTCTTACATATGTTGCGGTACTGAATCACGCAAACTGGGATTGGTTCATTGGTTTTGTCAATGATATTTAGGGCCGACCTGACCTCTTTTTTTCACACCTGCTACCGAATATCACTCCTGCTTTAACTATCTGGAAAATTACATACAAGACTTGTCCTATCCTATCTGTTTTCAATTTGTTTTTAATTAATGAAAAACTTGGGGATGAAGCTGAGTTAAATGGATGCAGATTTTCATGCATGGTAGATGATGGTAAGAGATTAAAATATGGCAGAGTCTTCTGCTTTTCGTGACAAGTTGTGTTTTTCAATATCTTTCCATTTTCATGTGGGCTAAAATAAACTTGACAAAAGTTGGCAGGTAATGTCAGTTTTCATTCATTATTGTACACATAAAGTGTGATTACCTTGCTGTATGACTTAAGGGATAGTCTAATATTGTATGTGTGGGTTTGGTTGCTTAGAAATTTTTCATTCTTGATGACTTAAGGGATAGTCTAATGTTGTATGTGTGGGTTTGGTTGCTTAGAAATTTTTCATTCTTGATGACTTAAGGGATAGTCTAATATTGTATGTGTGGGTTTGGTTGCTTAGAAATATTTCATTCGTTGGGGTGGGTGGGGGGCATTGAAATATATGAGCATGTTTAGTCATAGAAAAAAAGGCACTATTTTTGCCATCTGAAAACATGCATAAAATATGGTAGACATACTTTGAATGAAAATGGATAATTGTTATACTTGGAATTATGTTATTCTCAGTTATCGTTTATACTTGTTTATAAGTCGAATCCAACTGAAAACAACATAGACCTTGATCTGCTTTCACATAATATGCTGGTAGATCAGGTTCTATGTTGTTTTTTTTCTGCTTATAACTCCTAACAAACTGCATAGACCCAGATCTGCAAGTGCATTATAAGATGGCAGATCTGGGTCTGTGCATTTTGCAGTTGGACTCAACTTGTAAGCAAGTATAAACAGTAGATTTTTTTTACATAAATGGAAAATTCATAGGAAATTTAATTAAGTTGCTGATGAAAAAGACCTCTAACCTTTGGGAGCAGTGATTAGGATTTTGGCAGATTGAAATACTTCCACTGCTCTTAAAATATTGGTTTGGTTGTAAATACTGGTTTGTCTTATGGTGCTAGAATAATTCCATGTGTATCCTTGACAATCATAAATAAGTGCCAGACTTTTTTCAGTCTGAGAACTTATAAATTGATGGAAACCTGGGAATCAGTGACAGTCTCATGGAAAAGAAGACGCTAAAATCTCGATCCTGCAGTTTCTTGAAGAGCTATTTTTTTTAACTAGCTAGAGAATTCTTGACATATTGTCCCTAATCATGCAATGTAAAGCTATGCATATTGATCTGCAGCATCTATTAATTCAATTGTAAAAAAATGAATTTGAAATAAATTCACCTGGAAGTTACCAGATTTGCTTTTCATTGTCAGTTTTAAACTTGCAGTGGCAGCATGGATAATTATTGTAAGAATGAGCACCATGAAATTTTTGAGGATTCGGTTATTAATTGATTGTTTATTAATTGATTGTTATTATTTTTTTTTTTAGTTGATTGTTATTAATTTATTCTTTTTAATGTGATTGAGGATTCAGTAAATTCAGAATATTCATGATGAAATATTTCCATTTGCTAATTGTTAATATTGATATTGTATAGCTATGCTGTTATTAATTGTTTTGTTTTTTTGTTGTAGCTAGCTAAGTGAATATTGTATAATTGTGACATGCTTATCTGATTTACGGTTATAATCTACAATATACTAATGTGATCCTTCTGAATCAAGATAACATGGCCTACAAGTTGTGTATATCTATTTTTTCTATTTCTTAACAACTTGAGTTACCTTTTGGCTACAGCGGTAACCAATATGTGACCAAATGGGGCAGATTTGAGTAAAACTGTCATTAAGAGTGTTTATCATTGAAATTCACTCAGAATCCTTGGTTTTAGCTAAAATATAGTGCTTGCATGTATCACCAGTCACTTTAAGATAGTTTTACTGTGAAAGGATTATTGTTTTAATATCCTTATAGTGATTCTAATGTTTACCGTATATACTCGCAAATAAGCCAGGTCCAAATGCAAACAACATAGACCCTGATCTGTCGTCGCATAATGCGCCAGCAGATCAGGGTCTATGTTGTTTGTTCTACTGATTAGTCCTTGCAAACTGCATGGACCCAGATCTGCCAGCACATTATGCGACAGCAGATCTGGGTGTTTGCAGTTGGCATAGACTTATATGGGAGTATATACGGTAATACCTAATTTTTGATTACATACCATATGTTAAAGTTAACTGTGTTCGCACAGTTCTTCATGATGGCCTTCTACTAAAAACTTGTTACTTAAATTTGTGGATTATTCAAGGGAAATTAACTCGGATCCAACTGCAAACTGTTAGAGTAATCAGTAGAACAAACAGCATAGACCCTGATGCCAGTGCATTATTTGATGGCAGATCAGGGTCTTTGTTATTTGCAGTTGGACCCAGCTTATAAGCGAGTATGAATGGTAGTTCTATGATCCTGAATCTATAATGGCTTTCTATTAATAATTTATTGTACAGCTTGGCCTCCTATTTCTTTCAATGATTTGAAACTTTAATTTCAGAATAACTCTTCATGTTTCAAGAGATCAAACATCTGTATTATTTTTCCTAATTCTGTCCTGAATAGACTTTATGAATTATTTTGAAGTTACTATGCCGAGCAGGATATAGCATGTTTCATCCACATCATTCCACTTCCTTAACCATGTGTACCCACATATAATACACACCCAGCTGTGAACATTGTAGACCCAGATCTGCCATCTCATATTATGACTGCAGATCAGGCTCCATAGTATTTACTTGCAATCATAAAAATATCTAATCCTTATCTGCTGGCACTTTATGCTATGGCGGCCCAAGTGGGTGCTGTTTGCATTTGGGTTTACATGTTATGCATAAGCCAATATCGTATATTGTGTGACAAATGCTAATGTCAGATTCCTGGTTATTGAAAATATTTCCACATGATCTGCGACTTGTATTTCCAAGTATTATTGATTGACTTGTGTGTACAGGAAATGTCAGAAAAATCCATCACACATCTGTATCGTAGTGGTGTTTATTAATAATTGATCTGTATTATTCGACCATTAAGCATCATTAATGGTGATATTAGAAATCTATATCAGACTGCGATGGGATATAAACTTTGCTTAATTCCAGTTGTGTCACAGTCTGGTCATTATTGGGAACTGATCAATCATTTAGCCTGGTGGCATTGTGGATATTTATCAGTCCTTTTCTACATTCATTATATGTATTACAAAATGAAGAATAAATCAGTTATGGTCATCAGTATGAAGTCCAAAAATTATTTACATCCCCAGCCCCCAATTATGTGGTAATAGACCAGAAGAGATTATGGGATGGTCTGTTGTCCATCGTCCGTCTATCCGTTAGCACAAGTTTGTTGTCGCTACTCCTTCTAAACTACTTGGAGGACTGTCATAAAACTTTACGCACATTCATGCCATGGTCTAGTTGGTCCTAGATGAAATTTATGCTGCTCAGAGATCCAATATGGCCACCACAGCAGCCATCTTGAAAATCTTGTTATTGCTACTCCTCTGGAATGGATGGTCATATCAACATGGGGTTTTTACTTAAGGACTTCTTATGATGTTTAGTTGGTCCTAAATGATAATGGTGCTGATCTGACATCCAATAAGGCCATCACATCAGCCATCTTGAAAATCTTGTTATTGCTACTTCTGAACAGAAAGTCATATCGAAATGGGAGTTTCAGAAGACTTATTACGATGTCTAGTTGATCCAGTTTTGCTCTGAAATCCAATATGGTTGCCACAGCGGGCATCTTTAAAATCTTGTTCTCACTACTCCTCATGAATGGATGGTCATATCAACATTTTTTTTCTCACTATAAGTCTTTTTATGATGTTTAGTTCATCCTAAGTGAAAATGGTGCTGATCTGATGTCCATTTTTGCCACCATGGCAGCCATCTTGCAAATCTTTTCATCACTACTCCTCCTGAAAGGAAAGTCATATAGGCATGGGGTTTCACAAGAAGAAGACTTGTGATATCTATTTAGTCTTAAATGAAAATGGTGCTACCCGGACATCCAGTATTGTCACCACAATGGCCATCTTGAAAAGCTTGGTGCTACTTCACCAGATTGGATGGTCATTTCAGAATGGGGTTTTCACTGAAAGACTTCTTAGGAAATCTATTTGGTCCTAAATGAAAATGGTTCCACCTGGACATCCAGTATGGCCACCACAGCAGCCATCTTAAAAATGTTGTTGTTGCTACTCGTTCTTAATGAAAGTCATGTCAGCATGGGATTTTCACCAGAAGACTTGTAGTGTCTAGTTGGTCTTAAATAAAAATTGTGCAAATCTGATATCCAAAATGGCCACTGCAGTGGCCATCTTGAAAATCTTACCGCTACTCTTCCTAGATGGAAAGTCATATCACTATTGGCTTTTCATCAGAAGACTTCTTATGATGTCTAGTTAGTACTAAACGAAAATGGTGCCGATCTGAGATCCAGTATGGTCACAATGGCAACCATTTTGAACATCTTGTTATTGCTACTCCTAAGTGGAAAGTTATACTGGCATCTGGTTTTCACCAGAAGACTAATTATGCTATCTTGTTGTTCCTGAATGAAAATGATACTGATCCAACTCAAATATGGCCACAATGAACATATCGAAAATCTTGTCACTAATTCTCCTGAATGGATGGTCATATCAACATGGGTTTTTCAGCAAAAGTGTTCTAATGTAGTCAACTTTGTTCTGAATGAAAACGGTGCCAGTCTTACATCCAATATAGCTGCCACAGTGGCTAATTTGAAAATCTTATTGCTCAAGAATATCAGAGATGGTTTCAACGCTTAGAAGTTAAAAAGAAGAAATGGTGTCAACATGAATTCCTGGAAATTCTTTTTGGACAGTAGAGCATTAGTCCTTTCGAGGGACTTTCGTTTTTATATATACTTCTGAAGTCCATGAAGTGAACATGACCAGTGGTGAGGTGCAAATCTGGAGTAAGGCCAAGCTGTATACTCTCCAACCTAAATTACACGCATCAACCCATCAATCATACACCAGTATAAAGGGAATTAAAAGTTCTTTTTACAGTACCTAAGATATACAAGATCATTTTTAAATATCCCGGATTACCAGTTAGGAAAATTTGGGAAATTCTTTTTCTTTAAAAATAAAACACTGGAAAGTGTGAAACTGTAGAGTGGAACCTTAAAAAGTAAAAGTTAGTCACCCGTTAAGTCCTCCAATAAACTAGCAAACATTTAAAATTTAAAATACAGAAATTTAGAGTAACATAGTATATAACCAATACCATTCTATATAAATATACAAGTCAAAGAGCAAACAGACATAATGAATAAAAGAAAACAAAATCAAATGATAATTTTCCTTTTATTGGATGTCTGTATTTAGATTTCAATTCGTGCCAACTGTGTGCAGCCTTAACAGATAATGGTAACGAGTTCCAGGCCATGAATAGATTTTATTAATTATTTTGAAGTTACTATGCCAAGCAGGATGTAGCATATATATACCAGAGTACTGAAAACTCTTTTGAATAATTCTGGGTATGGTTTTGGAATTTGAGTGGGGTTATTTTTAGTCTGAGATCGTAAGTGATATTGTTAGTTTTTACACACTTTAAATATATTTTGGAGACAGCCAGGTACCATTTCATGAACATATTTGTATGCGAGAACAACCATTTAAGAGTTTATTTTATCATGAATAGTCATCCAGTGTAACTGTAAAAAAATATATTTAGAGGAAATATTCCATAGTGCATCAAGCATGATATATGCAGCCTATTTTATAACTTAAAGACTGTTTAGCTGTAATTTAGAATGGTTCCCCCAAATTGTTGCACAAAAATAGTCCATAGCAGGTCAGATGTATGCATTGAAATACAGTACTATGATGTGATCTGGTAAGTTACAGTATTTTTAGCTCTATACTGGTCATAGATCAGAAGAGCTTATGGGATGGCCTGTTGTCCATCATTGGTCCATCTGTTAGTATAAGTTTGTTGTTGCTATTCTTCCATAACTACATTCATTGCATAGTCTGGTTGGTCCTAAATGAAAATGGTGCTGCTTGGACATCCAATATGGCCTCCATAGGGTTTTCACGACAAGACTTCTTATGATATCTAGTTTGTCCTAAATGCAAATGGTGCCAGTCTTGTATCAAATATGGCTGCAACAGTGGCCGTACTGAAAATCTTGTTATCACTACTCCTTCTGAATGGATGCTATATTGGCATGTGGTTTTCATCAAAAGTCTTCTATTTATGTCTTGTTTGTCCTAAATGAAAATGGTGCCAATCTTACATCCAGTATGTCCACCACAGTGGCTAATTTGAAAATCTTATTGCTCAAGAATATCAGAGATGGTTTCAACACTCCACAGTTAAAAAGAAATGTTCTTGTCTTTAATTCCTGGAAATTCTTTCTTAGACAGTAGAGCATCCGTCACTTTTTCTAAGCAAAAACATTGTCTTGTAGTTTTTATAAATGTTTTAAAGCCAATTGTCTCAAGATTTGCATAGTTTCCTCCAGCAAAATGTATAAGGCTCCCAATTAACAGGTGTTCTTGCATATCATGTTCTATCAGTTAGCCTGCATTCCAACATTTATCCTTGGAAGTATGAAGACTATCATGTTTACACACTAACCTAGTAACCCAACCCAGGCTGTACAACATTTTTTTTTATTGCAAACTAATTCTTTGTGGCAGTCATGAGAAGATAACTTCTTTTTTTGTGAGGATGCTGGATAACTATTGGCGAGCTCTATGCAAGAACACTGTGATACAGCTTCCTTTGATATGGTTGGTTGAGTTATTTGTTCTTGTCATTAGTCACAATTTCTGTGCTTTGTGAAAAAGTCTGCATTAGAAATTGTTTTGACACATTAGACATGGTCTATATTGCAAATACAGTAAAATGTGCATCATCTGGGTTTCAGTTATCTGTGTAATGCAGCAGAAATATTGCTTGCTTTTCACTTGGAAGGTTCTTGGTTAATTAATGTTTCTAACACATGCCTTGGTAGGTTGCTGCTCATCCAAGATCACTGGTTTCCTCTAGGTTTTATGGACCTAAATTTAAATCTAGAATCCAGTGGTATGATTTGCTGAAATTGACTTAAAATTGACCAAGCAAATGTCTTAAGTCTAGACTTAATTTAAGGTGTATGTTGATGAAATTGAGTCCTGACTACCTCCTCAAAGAATGCCTCATTTAAGGTGTATGTTGATGAAATTGAGTCCTGACTACCTCCTCAAAGAATGCCTCATTTAAGGTGTATGTTGATGAAATTGAGTCCTGACTACCTCCTCAAAGAATTCCTCATTTAAGGTGTATGTTGATGAAATTGAGTCCTGACTACCTCCTCAAAGAATGCCTCCTATTAAATCTGTCAAATGTATGAAATCTTGTGGAAATGTCGACTTAGAGTTTATATAACTGGATATACATGTATATGGTATTTCACTTGGTGGTAAATGAAAATATTAGCTTGTAAAGAATCTATGGCATTTCTCTCAGTATCAGGAATTCTTTTCTTATGTTAACATTCATATGCAGTAGCTGAAGAAGCTAATCTCCAGCTGCATGGGACAACCATGAACTTTTTTATGAGGAAGTAAAATGAACTTCTCTCACTAATAAATTTAATCAAGATGTGACAGAAGAATTAGAGGACAGTAATTTTCATGAAATCTGAATTCCAGGGAAGTGGAAAATACTTGAATTTATCAAGCTCTCAGCAGATAAGGTATTTCTGTACTTGAGACATATGCTTCCACATACGGTCCATTTTTAATCAAACAGGACAGACCCAAGTTTGGATCTTGTGCATTGTACCAGTGGATAAGGGCTTAGATTATATGAATGAATAGTTTCTTGTTTTAGACTTATGTTGCTGAAGTTCTGAAATTAAAATCTTAGTCAGGTGGGTCTTTAAAGACAGAAATGATTCATTTGTACTGTAAAAATAAGTTATTAGAAGCAGCATTCTGCCTGGTATGAGTTTCTTCCCACCCACGACCCCATGTTAGATAATTGGACCCTTAAGTTAGGGTGGAAGGTCAGAGTGCATCCCCTATTGAAAAGTTGGAATTTGCCAAAACCATGTGGTAATGGAATAGGGTAGTCGCTTTACACAAGGGCTTTCATAATTAAAGGTCAAATATGGAGAAAATCTTCAAAAATGTTAATTTATCGTGCTTTTGTACAACATTATGTGTAGATTTTAATATTGTTTCTCCAGTAAAATGTATTCGAGGCAACATTAACTGATGTGTTGTAGATTTATGATGGAGAAACAAGAGCAGAAAATATAATGTAGAACATGGTGAAATTATATTACGTTGGGAGATGAGGGGTTATTTAAAGGGGGCTGGTCATTCATTTACCATTTTAAACAACTGCTGTTATTTTCGAAGAGTTACTCTCAATATTTTTGACTAGAAATATGGATCTGATGTACTTATTTTCTCACTGTGGCTTATTATATAATATAAAAGTTAGAAAATACTCTAGATAATCCATTGGAATGCACAGTATTTTCAGATTCTTTCCTATAATTGTTATAATTTGCTTTTCTTTTTTCTCTGGATCTACTGATGACCATATTGACTGTAGATGTAGCATTAGTCATTTCAATTTCTTAAATTTCCCCAGGTTCACTGTTCATTTCATAACCTATTGCAAATTCCCTAGACTGTGATCTCTATTTTAGCCAGGTCTTTGTTCTAGTAATATGTTACTTCCACATGCATATCAAGAGCAGTAATTCCTGCATCAACTTTTGTGAGAATCATACTTGTACCCGCAATTATTGTAAATGATGATTAAACCACTAAAATTTGACCTATAATTGACCCTGTATCAAATGCTACTTACCTGAAATTGCTAACGGCTAAAACACGGTATTGGTGCTGAGAGTAGTCTCACTCACTTAAAAAATTGAAATGTTTGATAGAACATTTCAATGAAGCTCATTATATACCCTAGGGTGTCCCCTAGTCAGATCAAGTTAGATTTAGCTTGAACATGCATGCGATTTTGTTTAACCATTATTTCAATTCATTGGTATAACAACAGTTACAGACACTACACTTGGTGTATAACATGCAAGAAAAACAGCATGAAAACTTTACAACTTTATTTTTTTTCACAGTAACATCAGTAACAGGATATCAACATTTAAAGTAAACAACATAACTGGAAGTGGTAAACAACTTAATAACAAAATCAAAACATCTATGACAAAGGTATCACTAAGAAAAAAAACCTAACCATGAAACTTTTGCATAACAAACATAAAAGACATAGAATAATCTTATTTAGGCATTTATCTAACACCAAGAAGAATATTTAAACAAACAAAATCATTAATACTGGCCAAAAGTATTGCAAACTTCCATAAGAGTCAGAAGTACATTGTCCATAAAATTGGTTACAGACACTACAAAACTATAGCATTTCAATACAGCTGCAGAACCATACATATCTCCATAAAATTCACTTCAAAAATAATTCAACATGAACACATTGACTAGAATTATTCATTAAATGAATGTTGATTAGTTAATAAAATGATAAAACCACATTGTAACAGGTATATGTCCAATACTTGTGTTAAAATTATGAACTGGTAAATAGCACTTGAAAGTTTAATACTAAATAGTGTTTGTAAGAGTAAAATATTGAAGTATAATGAATGTTCAATAAATCATAGTCACTAAAGTATTGTTCAACCCAAGGTGCTGACTCAAACACAGACCCATATGTGATTGATCTTAAGGTTACAGACACTACACATTAAACCTTGACTTTATATTGTCATTTCAAATAGAAGTGCTTATGATTTTTTTCCAGATTTGACTTGAGCTTAGACAATTCAGCTGCATTAAACTTGAAATGACCCCTTTCATTGACTATTTGTGGAGCTTTTACCCTGTACAAGATAGCATCTAGAGCCTCTTGTGAATAATCATCTTTTTCAGGCCAAACATACATGTTGCCAGACTTTCTCATGTATTTAAGTCTAACTTCGTTATGAAGAATGTCTATTACTTCTGCTAAGTATACATCTAGAGGTCCCTTCTTTGGCTTAAGTCCTACAGCAACAAATTCTCCAGGGTGGTATTTCTCTATTGGTTTCTCTGTGTTGGTTGGTGCTTTTTTGTCAACTTTGATCTTCTTTGTCACAATGTTTTGTCTTTCTGTTGACTTCCGTTTCTTATTAGGCTTTTCGCTTGTTGCTGAGTTATGATCTTTCTGGTTACTTCCTTGTTTTCTTTTCTTGTCATTATTTTCTATTGTTGATGGATTCTTGTTTTTAAGTTGTTTTCCTTTCTGACTTAAATTATCTTTATTGAGTACTAACTTTCTCATTTCCCAGGCATTAACATTTTCGCTGAAGTTGCATCTCCCGTCAACCTTCATGCATTGCTCACAATAACAGCTCAGATTTCTTATGCTCAGTTCATAATCATTGCTTCCTGACTTTACAGCATGTAATTTTCTTGTACCTTGCAGTGTTTGCACATCAGTTTCTTCTCTATTTCTCTCAACATCTTTAACAAGGATGAACTCCCTTCTCGAAACTGTTTTAGCTTCATTATCTGTATTTTCCATTTTCAGTTTCTCTGTACAGAAATGATATACATCTTCTGCACAACCTATCACCTTTCTATTGCTGATTACAGCTCTGTAGCAAGCATTCTTGACTGTCGCACCGAGACCATCGCAAACACTCTTTCCATGTGATGTTTCGAAATAATTTCGTGTTACAGATGGCTTTTTCCTCAGACTTATGTCAGCAAAGGCTTTCTTCCCCTTATACTGGGCAGCACAGCCATCTGTCCACTCACGGATCTCCTCTACTTTCACACCTTTCTTCTTCAGAATTTCTATAGCTTTGTTCTCAAAAGTGATAGCTAAGTCTGCATCATGTTTGGTTTCTTCACTGATGCCAATAATGGCATGCTTTATCTTGAATTCTTTTTCTCCCTGTTTTTCTGTATAGTAACACATGATTGGATGTATTGTAACTTGGTTCCTGTCGAAGAATCCAGATTGTACTTCACTTTGAAAAACACACCCATAGTTCTCACTAAAGTCCATGACCATAGCAATAGAACCCTCACCAATTCTATCAACACAAATTCCCATCTGTTGCTGTTGCCATTTGGCCCTGAAAACGTGCTCTGGATACTCTTGCATGTCAGTTTCTAAGCATGTAATTAATGTTTTTATGTCTGTTTCTTTAGGCACACAGGAGACGCAACGCTTTACTTTATCATCTTTTGCTATTTCTATACTTTCCCATTGATGCCATGATATCTGCCTGTCACTATACTTTTCAACAAATGGTTTAAGGTAACTCTGCAAACATTTCACACCGCATTGTTTGCATTCTCTTCTTAAACATTTAATAGCTGGATTGGTGTCGTATTTACAAAAAGTAGCATCACTTAAGCTTTTCTTATCTACTGAAATTTCATCCAAATCTCCATTTTCTTTCACTGCTTTTTTTACATTTGTTAGTGCCTCACTTTTTAGGGCCACGTTACAGCACTTTTGGCATAAGCATGATCTTCTGCTTGTTTCAGACACCTTTTTAACATTCACTGGTTTCAATTTAGAAAATGAAGTTAATCCTATTTTGTGACTATGGTTCCTTAACTTGTAGTCTTTGTAGGCTTCTTCTAATGTCATAGTCATCACATGTTTTTGAAGTATTTCTTTTTGACCACCTTTTCTTACTTTCACAGTTTCACGTTTATTAGGCACTTCCCTACTGATTTCTGGACTTAGAAAAAAATCTTTCACAGATTTCTTTAATGGAGAGTTAAGTGCATCCCTTCTTCTTTTTCTTTGTTCGTCTCCCACCATGTAGAACTAGGTTTTTGCCCTTTCACTGATACTTTGAAATACTTTTTTAGTCTGTGTCTTTTATATTTCTTCAGTAATGCGTCACAAATGATGTTGTATGCATGTTTCTTTGCACCCCCTTTCCTTGTTTTCACTTCTGAAATGCTCTCTGACACAGATTGTATAACAGTATCTGTCAATTCAAGTTTTTTTCTGCAATCCGGTGTCATTATCATTATATTCCTATTTAGAAACTTTGATGTTGATGGAGATTCAATTAATTTACTTATGATGACTGCTTTTCTCTTTGGGGTATTTGGTAATACTTCCTTTACCTTTTTTAATTGTCTGTACAGAGTTGCTTTAGGTAACACTTTATTCATTGGTGAATCTCTGGCTGACCCAGTATTTCCTATTTCACAATCAGTCTGAATACACTCTTGCTGTATACTTTCATTCAGTTTGATACGCATTCTCCATGCTTGGGTTCTTTTCACAGCTTCTTTCTTCTTTCTACTTAATTCAGCAGTTTTCGGACTTCTTAAATCAACACTCTTATTAACCGATATTGCCAGGGCTGCTTTTTCTTTCTTTTTCTGGCGATACCTTTTCATTTCTTCACGTTTTTTCCTTCTTAATTCTTGTTGAAGATTTGAATCGGAAAGTGATTGCTGTTTTTTTAGTAGTCTTGCATCTTTTCTTCTTTCTCTATCAACCCTTTTTAGCTCCTCATGTTTCGCCTTATTTTCCCTCTGTTTTTTTCTCCAGGCTTGTACCTTTAGCCTCGTCTTCTCCCTTCTAGCTTTAATCTTCTGTTCATCTTCTTCTGGCTTATCTTTGCTTCCTAAAAGCAAACAACTTCATTCTCATTTTTGTTCCTCTATGTATACGGATGAAATTTAGACTTTACAAAACATACTTGTAATGAGTACGCAATATGCTTTCATACATAAGCAAACTGGAATAACCTGTAGATTCTTAAAGAAAAGTATCTGATTGAAAAAGAAATAGCATAAAACCTGATGATTATTCAATGTTCTAGCATTTACAATGATTGCACACTTTCCTTAATAATGTAAACAACAGTCGGGTCAATTCACATGTCTAGTAGTGTCTGTAACCATTTGACAATATCAGCAATGTATCCAATACTAAGTCTGAGCTCATTGAATTCTCATAATATTTCTGTTTGAATTTACTAGTCTAATGATATGGAATGCAAAAATACTCAGTTTCAATTGCATATTGTAAGAAATCACTGAAAATGTTGCCTGTTATCAGAAATCTAGATGAAAGAAACTATAAATATACCAAAATATTACAAATTGCAGACAGACAATATGTCAAAATTTAGCCTTACACATCAATACTGTAATAGGAAACATAATTTGGCTTCATTTTTTAAAAAAAAAACAGGGATAAAGTCATAGACAGTATAAAAAGGGGATATTGGTTACAGACACTACAATTTAAGAGTGTGGTTTACCATTCAATACAAACTTACCAGAGTTGTTCCCAGAGGTTTGCTTTTGTCGTCTTCCCATGTCTTAGGGATGTACCATGGTAAAGAACAGAAAAAGTAATTAGGCAGCTTCTTCTAGGATAAGAAATTCAGGTTACATTGTCTTGTAGTAAATTACTCAAACAGACAGTGCTGCAAGAATGATGCAATATTCAATCAAGAGAGTTATTGCATCACTTTTTTGCTCTTGGCTGCAGAGGTAAATAGATGATGCAACATTACATCACATAAGATGGAACTTTCTATTGAGAAAAACAATGTTTTAATGACAAGTAGAACAATACTTTTATCTTTCATTTTTATACCTGTTTGTGTAGTGTCTGTAACTTTTTTTATTGAGTTGCTGTTTTTTAATGGTACAATACAGCACTACCAATTTTGGCCAACTTAGACATCACATGGATACACATGAGCCTTTGTAGGATTTATACTTTTCCATAATGAAACAACAAAATTATTGCCATATAAACTTGTAAAGGTTACAGACACTACAAAATTTAGAACTGGAAAGTTTGACAAAGAACAAGCTCTCAATCGAATATCTTGGCTAGCCATGTGATTTAAATGGTTTTACTACTTATTATAATATAAAGTCGAGTTCTAGATGTCAATAAAAGTTATAATGAATGTTATTTTGTACAAAATGTTGGCATATAACAACAGATTAGTGTTTGAATTTCAGTGTTGAAACAAAACTTCTACTGACGGTATTTTGCTTATAAAATCCATAATATTTTACCGATTTCTTTAATTCAAGAAGCAATATTTGCAGGATAGAATTCCGCATAAAACCAGACCAATAAATGCATAATTTCAGTATGATATTTAGAGAATTCTCTATTTTATATTCAAGCTTTTTTCGAGTGAGACTACATAACGCTCAAAAATGGCCATTTTTAGAGCTTGTTTCCATGCATATCTCAACAATGGGTTACACTAACCTCTTGAAATTTTCAGGAAAGTAAGAGAGGTATATGCCAGGCTTACCAATCTTTAAAATTGGTTCATATCTTGTTTAATTTTTCTATTTCATGCATATAACATGAAAATTCCTTTATCAGCACCAATACCGTGTTTTAGCCGTAAGTATAATATTTAACTTCTTAGATGTAACAACTTGAACATAATTTTTAACTTTAATAAGCCAATATATGAGCTGATTATCTTGTATTGAACAGATTCTACTCTAATGTAGTATTGCTTAATCACATGATTGCCAAATCTTGTGGCCTACCAATTTGAATGCAATTGAATTATCATCAATCAGTCCATTTGAATGCAATTCAATAATCATTAAGTCAGTCCCCATCATAGGTTGTTTGTATCATGATTGTTTGACCTCAGATGTCAAAGAAAATGTAGGCCACAAGATTTCAGATAATTTGAGCAAGCTATGTGAAAAATGGGGAAGTACAAGGTCCAGTTTGTAAACACTGTATTTTTGGCTAGAATGGTAGCTTATTAAAGAGATGAAATATGTTTTATTTGTTATGTCTGAGAAAATAAATCATTTTCCTATCAGCTTCATGCAGGTAGAGTTCGATGTAAGGTCACCTAACTTTGCTAGGCCAGGTAATAAAATGCTGCCTTGTGTAGCTAAAACTAGGTTTTAGCAAAATCCAACTTTTTAATAGGGGATGCACTCTGACCTTCCATCCAAACATAACTGTCCAAACATGGGGTGGGAAAGGTCAGAGGAAACTTGGGACTACATTCCACCCTAACCATCTTGTCTGTGCTGATAGGAATTATTGCCTTCTCCTTCAGTTTAGAAACTTTGCTCATGGCTCTCTTTGCATTACCATTGCAGTTAATTTATTAGTCCAGTTTATGAACAATAATTAAGATTAGAAGAAAAAGAAATGTCATCTGTTGAAATACATATATTGTATGATTTTCAGAAGCTGTATGCCATGGAACAATAATAGAGCAGTCATCTTGTGTATTGCTTTTGAGGGCTTTTGTTGTACTAGTCTGCATGAGTGCATAAATAAAGAGCTGTACTGTAGATTTATGTAGTAGCATTTTATGGCACTTCAGCACTGTAGTGGCTATATTGTGCCAACTAAAGGTAGATAAAGAGAAGTAGTATTGCCAAGAGATTGGTACTGTAGACTCATGGTCAGAGGGTTGTATGTTTGAATCCATCTATGGTCAGTGAATGATCTTGTGTCCTTTCAGCAAGGTACTTTACCTGAATGTCTCCAGTTGACCCAGCTGTAAATGTATACTTGCTTCAGCAAGAGATGTTAACCTGTAATGGACTGGGATTCCATCAAGGGAAACTCATGTACTCGCAGCTGCTTCATGACATGAAAAGTGGGATCAACTCCAGCCTTATGAATTAACTTTAGGCTTGGAAAGATTTGAACCTGAATGTAATTGTAGATGAAAATGATATATTTTGGTTGTGTAATTATAAGAACTCAGTGTTGATCCTTTGATCTACATTGTCATGAAACGTTGGGGGCCAATTAATAATGGAATAATAGTGAGCTATAACTTTGAATCAAAATGTCATGAATTTAAAGCAGTCATTTTAGATGGAAGGAAGATCTAGTATATCCTGATGAACCCTCTTCATATGGAATAGCATGAGATCTAGTCAAAAGATTGATTCTTGAACTAATCAGTGACAGTTGACTTAGCAAGTAGGTGAAATTGTTAGACATATTCTTAGTATCATAGACAACCCATGTGGTATTAAAGTGAAATTGTTAGACATACTCTGACTTCCATAGACACCTCATGTGGTAATAAAGTGAAAATGTTTGACAAATTCTAAATTCCATAGACACTCCATGTGGTACTAAAGTGAAATTGTTAGACATATTCTAAGTTGCATAGACACCCCATGTGGTAATAAAGTGAAATTGTTAGATATATTCTATGTTTGATAGACACACCCTGTGGTAATAAAGTGAAATTGTTGGACATATTCTAAGTTCCATAGACACCCCATGTGGAAATAAAGTGAAATTGTTAGATATATTCTGTGTTTGATAGACACCCCATTTCGGTTATAAAGTGAAATTGTTGGACATATTCTAAGTTCCATCGACACTCCATATAGTAATAAAGTGAAATTTTTATACATATTCCGAGTTCCATATACACCAAATGTGCTAATAAAGTGAAATTGTTATACATATTCTAAGTTCCATAGACACTCCATGTGCTAATAAATCTTGATACAAAAAGGGATAGTAAGTGTTTTGCCTGTTTTTTAAAAATAAAGTTAATGCAGTCATTCAAGTACTATCAGACAAAAGGATGCAAGTATTTGGGGTCATCAGCAGACTACATATGTAATGCTCTTTTTAAAACATATTACAGTATTTACTAGTGTATTGCATGCATTCAATTACCATATATACTCGTGTATAATCCGGGTCTATGTTGTTTGTTCTACTGATTAGTCCTTACAAACTGCATAGACATTATGCGAGAGCAGATCTGGGTCTATGCAGTTTTTAGTTGGTATCGACTTATATGCGAGTATATACGGTAATCTGCCATCAGATTAAGGTCAACACTGTTCATTCTACTTACAATTTTTAGCAAAAAGCATAGACCCAGATCTGCCAGAACATCATGCTGCAGCAGATATGGGTTTGTGTTTTTTGCAGTAGATTGTGTGGTATACATGGTTAAATATGGTAGTTCAAGGACTATTGAACAGAGGGATGTCCTCATTCAGGATCATATGCAGATTTCATAATGCTCCTCGTAACTAGATGTCATGTTATAATGCTCTTTGTGAAAAGAATGATATACCATCTGTACTTGTGCATAAGTCAGGTCCAAGTGCAAACTGCATAGACCCAGACCCGCTGGCACATAATGCACCGGCAGATCTGGGTCTATGCAGTTTGAGAGGGGTACTCGGTAGAACAAACAACATAGACCCTGATCTGCTGATGCTTTATGCAACAGCAAATCAGGGTCTATGTTGTTTGCAGTTGGACCCGGCTTGTAAGTGAGTATAGATGGTAATATAATGCTCTTTGTGAAAAGATCATTATCAGTTGGATCCAGACGCATCAACGAGCTGGTATTGAGAGGCATAGCTGCATGAAGAAAATAGAAAAATGTGCAACTTAAGCACATCTTTTGAATACCATGAGGTTAAGCTGCATTTCCTCAGGAAACCAATATTAGACTGGAATGATGCATGTATCCAATGCAGTTTCTAACTATCATACATGGACATATTATCTCTGAAATCCACCAAGATTGGCCAGTATGTGTTTTTTTCTTCTCTATAAACAGAAACTTTCATACTATTACTTTAAAAACAGACTTTTAAAACTAGAAGGGAAGTGTTATCGGGGTTTTCCACAAATTTTCCACAATTTTTGAGGTGGCCCTCTTGATAATCTGTACTTGGAGAAGTTCCTATTTTCTCCAATTTGTCTTTTTGTTATTTTGTGATTTTCTTTGCTTCCTGGCACTCTAGTTGCAATTCAGGTTTTTGCTATGAAGGTGAGCTGTTTTTGTCTACATTTTTTTGAGTAAAGTGACCAAAGAAGATAACAAATTAAGAACTTGACAGGAATAGTTAAAGATCAACAAAACAAAAAAAAAAAAAAAAAAAAAAGGATATGCCATACAATGAGGAAGGAAGGAAGTAGCCAGTACAACAAGACAAGCCCTGACCTACTACAATCAAGGAGAGCTTATGGGATGGTCTGTTGTCCATCTTCCATCATCTGTCTATCATTCATCTTTCCATTAGCACAAGTTTCTTATGCTACTCCTTCTAATCAACTTGCAGCATTTGCCATGAAACTTTACACACACATTCATCCCATGGTCTAGATGGTCCTAAATGAAAATAGTGCTGCTCAGGAATCTTGTTTTTGTTACTCATCCTGAATGGATGGTCATATCAAAATGATTTTATCTTGAATTCCTGGAAATTCTTTTCGGCCAGTAGAGAATCAGTCCCTTCGAGGGACTCTTGTTAATATTTTAGCAAGGTAATATTTTTGCAAGCTCTGACCCAAAAGTCACAAAAATAAAACAATGTAAAAATTCAACCATATTTAATTCTACTATCAATATTTGGTGAATTATATCATCTTTGTGATAAAAAAAAATGTTCCCAAAGAATAGCTGAAGAAGTTTTTGTTGCGGTATTTTGAATCTGTGAAATCAAAACAATTATAAGTACCGTATAGGGATACAAAACTAGCTTCCTTGCAGTATTATATCACGTAATATGTACAATTGCATCCTTGAATTTAGGATAAATCACATATATATAATATATATTATGGGCTGGTGGCATTGAATTACTCCATAAAAATTGTTTTGCCTTTTAATTTAGTAATAGTGGAAACATAACAAAATATTACTGGCACAAAATTTGTACTTAGTTTACCATTCACCTGAGTCACCTAGCTGTACATGTCCAGTATAACCTTCGTGGATCATGTTTACAGTATTTTGTACATTGTCATTTCATTAGCATGTTTTACATCTGTGCAGATTGGTACGTAAGAAAACGATAATTAATTTTGTAGCTATAATTATTACTGTGCTTGAAAAAACAATTAATCAGAAGTGTATGAAATAAATATAAAGTGTAAAAAGATAATATTAAAGATAATACAGATAATAAGGTAATTTAAGTATAAATATTGTAATTTACTTCAAAGTTTGAGTTTTTTCCTTAAGTGCCATTTTCTTACTTTGGGTGCACAACTATATATTATTACTATGTACCCTGGCTGATTTTCTTGGTGCACAGAGTGAAAATGGGGTGTATTGTGCACTTGTATGCCCATGTAAACAGGGTGTATTGTGTACATGTACACCCATATAAGCAGGGTGTATTGTGCACTTGTATGCCCATCTAAATAGTTTGTATTGTGCACTTGTACACCCATGTAAATGGCATGTGTTGTGCACATCTATGCCCATGTATTTCAAAAAGCTTAATATTCCAATTCAGAAGAAATTCATGACTTCCAAAGCAATGGCTGTATACTTTTGACAATCACAAACATCACATTTCCAAAGTTGAAAATCAAACCACCACTTGGATAGATATAGACTTCTGTTTGTGACTAAAAGCTGAGGTCCCACTACATAAATGGGGGGAGGGTATCCATTTCTTCAGTCTGACTTTAGCTGTTGTCAAGAAAGTTGCTCTTTATCGAGATCTTATTGGCTGTATAAGCATTGGAAATTACCTAACACAGCTATTGACAGGTAAAGCTTAACACCCGATAGATCACCTATGGCCTACATTTTGCTATACCACAAAATTGACCAATAGGTGTCATTTTATTCACACCTTGTTGTAAATGGTTAGGTAGCTTATTTCCATCTACTTAGATCAACTAACCAATGTTGAGAACCTCAACCTTTAGGTATATATACTTGAGTTAACTCACTTTAATACTGCTCCTAAAAACAACTAAGTAATGAATAGACCCTGTCACAAATAGTTAAGGTTTTGGCCTGCATGAATTTGTTAGTACTAGTAGAAGATGATCTCGAATGAAGTCTTCTTTCTCTCATTCCTGTACATTGTGATATAGTTTGCCCATGTGAGAAACCCATATGGGATATGCCTATTCCATACGAGTGATATAGTTTGCCCATGTGAGAAACCAATATGGGATATGCCTGTTCATATGAGTGATATAGTTTGCCCATGTGAAAAACCCATATGTGGTGTGCCTATTCCATATGAGTGATATAGTTTGCACATGTGAGAAACCCATATGTGATGTGCCTATTCCATATGAGTGATATAGTTTGTCCATGTGAGAGACCCATATGGGATATGCCTATTCCAAATGAGTGCTCTCAGTCACACTATAGATGATGTTGTTGTGACATCATGAACAGTTTCAGCAGTTTTAACATAAAAAATGCACAAATTTCTCATCTCAGTTTATAATTAGTAATTCTTGTTTACAACAAATACTTTGTTGTAAATTGAACATTTTATGACCTTTCTGATGACAAAAAATTTCAAAAGATAATCTATATTTCTGTGGCTGAATATATACTCATGATCTACCATCTTTTTTCCACCATTCTTTTCTAGTTAGAATGAGAGAACAATAATGCATCATGTCCTTAGGAATGGGCTTGGAAAATACCACCTTAGGAATCAGAATTTCACCCTTTGGTGGGATTTCACTACTGTTCTACCATCATTATCCTCTTGCTTGGGGTGGGTGGGGGGGATATTGTAATATCCTCTGATGGTCTGTTACCACATCTTCTAAACTGTGGAAATTCATGAAACTTTGTTGTTATATTACCTTTGGAGTAACGATCTACAAGAATGTGGTCATCCTTGGCCCCCATCCAAGGGGCGTCCGGAAGGGGGTTAATGGTCAGGTGTAAAAAAAAAATTAAGTTTCAGTAACATTTTCAGGAAGACAATATATATGTGATGGATTTTGTAATGTGACCCTTGGGTTGCTGTGGGGGGCAGGGATGCATGTGAGTATGGGGGAGGGCTATGGGGTGTTCTGGAATATGCGATAACAAGCATTGGGATTTAAAATGGCAATGATTCAAATTGTTCTAGTTATTATGTTGTCATTATACTATTGATTTTCTGTTTAAAATGTTTTGATCAGTGGTTCTGTAAAAATTGTCAAGTTTCCTATTCAATCAAATGTCATTGATAGAGATCACAAGCTTTAGTTTGTTTCCATTTGTCCCTATGTGTTCCAAGCTAGGCTTGTAATGAAAAGTTTCTTGATTTTGCCAACTTTATCTTGCAGTGAGTTTGTTTATAGAGGTCAGTTTGGTCATGCTAGGAATGGATAAGTGGCATCAAGAGTGGTATGATATTTAATAGGAATGTTGCTGCCAATTTATCCTGATCAACCCAGTGGTTCATTTGTTGATACATACAGATTAAATGGCAAATTCAGATACAGAATATTTCAGCTTGGATATATAACCAATATTGATTCAGAAGCAATATATTGTACAATTATAATTTCATGATACTGTATCAGTTCGTATATGATTTGTGCCCAACTGCAAACATGGTTGACCCAGATCTACATGTCTGCAGATCAGGGTATATGCTACTCTTTGTTCATCTGACAGTTTTATGGGAATAATAGAGAAGACCCTAACAGCCTGGCTGCAGCATATGTATTGTGCAATGGTAGACTATGGTTTACATTGTTTGGAGTTGGATGCAGTTTTTACATGGGTACATATGGTAAAGATTGTTGTCTGCTGTGGGATATTGTGGTTGGAGACAGTACCATAGCATGGTCATATATCTTTCAATCCAATGACTTTTGCAGATATCCTTGGACAATTGGAAGCCTTCATAAGTAATAACCTGCACACTGCCTTAGGAAAAAAAAAAATTCAATTTGTTACAATTTTCTGGGCTTTTGGGAGGCAATTTGTATTTCATAACTTGCAACGAGTATGAACTTTAAATTGGCTGTTATATCCAAATATTGGTTTGTCTATGCCATAGGGAGTTGAAAGTCTATGATTACATAACCACTGTGAGGGACTAATGTGAATTATGAAGACAGGTTCAGAACAAAGTATAATATTATTGTAGAGATAATATTTTATCAATGAAATTTCAGTTATTAATAAATGAATTTTGATGGTATTTATTGAAGAGGATGCATATTTTATCAAGGAAATTTCAGTTAATAAATAAATGAGTTTTAATGGTACATGTATTTATTGAAGAGGATGCATATTTTATCAAGGAAATTTCAGTTAATGACAAATGAATTTTGGTGGTATTTATTGAAGAGGATGCAACTACATAATAGGATATTTTCTTTCCTACATTAATACCAGATATATTTCATCATGTGGTACAAAAAACATAATAAATTTAACGAGTGGCAAAGCACAGGTTAAAATATATCATTTTTGGTATGACAAGATGAAATATATCTGGTATTTACACAGGAAAAAAAAGCTTTCTTTTTATTATATACCAAACTTGCCCCAGAATCAAAGCTTAGAAGATTAAACTCACTCTTCAGCATGACACCCCACCCCACTTTTCGTAAATTCACCTCACTTTCATAGGCTGTTCATATAAATATCAGTGATTTAAGAAAGGGGTAGGATTGGGATGACCTAATCTGTCACAGTAAATTACATTTTTGACATTTGTAAATTATTGGATTATATCTGACCACAATGCGAGTCCAATTCAGCAATGCATCACAGCCAGTTTATCATTGTTTTCAAGGAAGTAAGGGGAAATAACTTCATAGAGACATGAACGGCATTGAGTCAAATCGCTTCAGCAGAAATTAATTTCCATGTCTGAAATATAATGCAGTTTCTATTTATTTATTCTAGCTCACAAAGTGCTTGTTTTTCTTGCTGCAGGTATAACTTCTGTAGGCACACACAATCAAGTGTCACATGGCATGATGGGAAATCTTATATTTTTACATGTGAAACTTTAAGGATATTTTTTTTTCACATGTGAAATTATAGGAATGAAAAAATATGAAAATTATTTTGCCAATAAGTTTCTGTATTTCATGCTTAAGTTTATAATAAAGTAAAATGACTTAAATTAATGCCATAAGCTCCAACATGCGATCTTATTTCCCATTTGTATGGTTTGGTGTTTTACAGTACAGCAACACAAGTAGGTTATTTAGTGCCAAGGCAATTGGAGTAAAGTGCCTTGTTCAAGGACACACGACAGTAGTGGACAAAGGCTTATCTGATGGTAGAATTCAAACCCCCATCCTTTCAGTCACAAATCTGGCATGCTAACCATTGAGCCACCGTGGTTCTTTTCCCATTTGTAAAATTAGGTCCTATGTCGTCACTGACTTGCAAGGGACTAGAACGTATGTTTTATGGGTAAAAGGCCTTGACCCATGGCCCATACAATTATTATTATTATTATTATTATTATTATTATTGACTTTTTATAAGGTTGATTAATACTTGTATTCACCTGTTGGTGTTTGTGGGGTTAAATGCTCTTCATTAGAAGGTAAGAATGTGACAGTGGTGACTGTCTTGGCCAATAGAGGAAAGGCAAAAATTTCTCAGTCATATAATGAAATTTCATTATATCATCAGATCAAGGTTTTCAAGACTGGTCAGAATTACAGGACAAGCCCAGCACTGTTAAATCATGTCTGCAAGAAAATCGGGCTTGCCAGTCAGATTAAAAAAATCATATAAATAATTATCAGTTTGATTTCCTTTGTGTAGTTCACATTTCTGGGTCAAAGTCTTGCACTGTAGGACTAATCATTGTGTGACACTAGGGCTAGTACTATGACTAGTACACGTTAGTGGTTGTTAATTTGAGTGCTGGTGACAGGTGATGTTTTGTTAGGGTTTAACAACACATCAGCACAATGCTGGCAATGTGCCAATTTAAAGTAAAGTTCTAAAAAAGGTGGCAGTTGATAGGTTTACTGATCATTTTTACTAAAGTAATTTATGGTTTGTTCAGCTCAGAATTGCAAATGATATCTGCACCTGTAGCTCAGTAACAAATCATACCATAACCAGACATCAGGTAGAATTTTAAAATAATTTCATGAAAAGTAAGTTTGATGCAGATAATGTTTGTTTATCTGTGGCATGCGATGGCTGGCAACCACTCTGCCCTGTGTGAAAAAGGGACTCTTCCATAAGTCCAGGACTTACATTGAGGACTACATGTACATTGCTCTTTATGTTGATACAGTTGGTGCTGAAATCATTGGTGCATGAAATGAATTCAGTAATTTTATCATCATTTTGAGATGTTCATGTGAAAATTCACTGAGCTACAGACGTGGTGATGCTTAACTGAATGTTGTATAGTTGTGAAAGCAGGATTTTCTAAGATATTATTTTACATGCTAGCTGTGAATCAATAAAAAATGACACTTTGTTCACATTGATATAAACTTGTTCTGGACAAGCCACTTGAGTGAAATCATTAATCATTAATGATGAAATTGACAGTTTTTATTTATTTCCTTGTGCAGAATAATAATTCTTGCAATATCATTAAAATACTGTGAATAAACTTGCATTTTGATTGATTGTAGTAGTAAACCAAGTGTCCCATTAATTTGAATGAAACTTGGAAACTTATTTAAAAGAAACTTCCAGGTTTTAATTTACAGAGAAATTACATTTGCAACATATTTTGATGCTGATATTGCGGATAGAAAATAGCTTAAGTGATTACTAAAAGATAAAAAGGTGGTTGTGTAAGATAGCAAGGATAAATTAGATAAGTGGTTAGAGTTACTGGTTGATATTGATCAAGTTACAAAATACTTGGTTTCTAATTGGTGACAATGTGAATTAAAACATGCAGAGAAATATGGAAATTGGACAAATTGTCTGTTAAAAAATGAGACTGTAAGGCTCCCCGTCATAGGATAATTAGCCAGTTGCAACGCTTGATGGTGTTATTATTTTACCTCTTTTATATATCATCACAGACTAGAACAAATATGCTTTTGGACATTATGATTACTTTCCTCCTTTTCTTGAAAAAAGAAGAAAAATACTGTAGCACTTATTGGAATACGGTATTTTCGAAAAATTCTTGTAAATGTTGTTTTTTGGGGGGCGGGGCAGTTTTATGCTGTGTAGGGAGAAGTAAATTGTGATCTTTATGTTTGCTAATTCATTACATGAGTTCAATAAAGAATGAGATAAAGGATCATATGAATGTTGGAGTTACACAGTGTTTTCATCATATGCAGTTCTTTTCTGTTCCTCGGCTTTTGAATTTTGTTGTAGCAAAAATTTCTTTGTGTAGTATTGTTTATATTGAAAATATCAGAATATATTCATATTTAGTCAGGATAAAAATGAGAGTATTTATTTATTTATTATTTCCTTGTGCAGTAAAATAATTCTTGTGATATCACAAAAATATTGTGCATGAACTAACATTTTGGTAGGTAAAATAGTTTTGATGTTTTGAGTGTACAGTTCATTTAACAATTTGACATTCATTGGTGTACATAACAGAATTTTATTTCTTGATCTATTAATTATGAATACAATATGTATGGTACTGAGTGCTGGACCATATCAGTACCATAATGGCAGAATGTCACATGATAAAACCACAATGGAAAGGTGTACAAACATTACAAGTTGTTTTGCTAAATTAAAACTTAAAGCTATGGGTGGGTGTTCATATTTGTGTATCAAACATGCATATTTATGTTCAGCCAAAAACTTCTACATTTTTTTCATTCTTAATATTAATCAGAATTTTTTCAAGCAAATATTGTTTCCTCTTATTATTGCTGTGTAAACAACGAAGAAAGTCCAAGACGAGGCTTTTCTCACATAAGTATCACATGCTGTTTTGTGTTCATTGACAATTTCTAACGAGTGGGGACCTGTTGGATTAACTAAGATTTGATCAAGAAATATTACAAAGCACAAAAACTTTTCGTTGTAATGTTTACAAATTGTGAAGTGTATGTATAATTACTACCGGGTACTGTGAAAAAGAAATCATTATCGCTGGAGTTACTATGCTAAAAATGAAGACCGTTAGAAATGAATGAGTTTCTTAGATAGTTGCAATAAATGAATAATGATTTAATATTCTGCAAAAATGTCAAAATATGTACAGTTATTATCTCATCGGCAACATAAATTTACATTCTATTAAGATGGGACCTTTTTCAGATGTTGGCAGTAGTTGTCCTGAACTAACTCTTGTTATTGGCACTTTTGTATCAGGTACAAGGTAAAAAAGTTATTGCCACAAGAACCTCTGCAGAAACATATTTTCATGAGTTTAGTATCCTTTTGTTTTTGATTCCTGTAAATCCCAGCATTACACTTATTGGGATTTAAGGAACACTTGATTATTATACATTGTAATATTTTGCACATATCAAAGACAATTAGTACATATTATGTTTATTGCAAGTCTCCATAAAGCATATCAGATCTAACAAACCATGAAGTCAATTAAACACCAGCCAAAATGTGTGGCCTTAAACTGGTGATTCAGTTAATAGAACTTGAAAATTAACTTCTGTTTATTAGAATAAAATGTAATTCATTCTAGGTGATTATGTAATCAAATAAATATTTCCTCTTTGTATAATTGTGATATAATTTTGCACTCCATTTCAGCCAGAAAATTTGTTATTAGCTAGCAAAGCTAAAGGTGCAGCAGTAAAACTGGCAGATTTTGGTCTGGCAATTGAAGTACAAGGTGATCAACAGGCATGGTTTGGTAAGTATGCTCTAACAAGAAGTGTAGTAGTATGTTTAGTTTTGTATTAATGACCATTCAAAAAAAATGGTTTTGGTGTAATTTTTATGTATCCACATTTGTGGGAAACAAGACGTAGTCACTTTTCCGATGGAGTCTGCAACGATGGAGGTGGCATTTTTATCAATAGTTTGTTAAGTTTGTGGTTAAAGCTTTTTATTTGCATATATTTCCTAAACCTCTTGATAAATTCCCATCATACTTGGCATAAATCATTATGAAGCTAAGACAATTAATTCTTCAACATGTTCGCTCACCCCATTTACCTTGGGGTCAAGGTCTCAGTCGGAGAAAATTGCATTAAGGTTTTAGTTGGAAGTTTTTTCATTTGTTAATATTTCCTAAACCCCTTGATAGATTCTCGTCATATTTGGCATTAATCATTATGAAGCTAAAACAGTTCATTCTCTGTCATGATCACAGGGTTGCATCTAGGATGTGCGATCATGAAAATACCCCCAAAATTAAAGATTTCCTGCAAAATTTCAAATTCTATGTGGGCAAAATTGTGCAAAAAATAAGAATTGTGTGCATTTTTTGGTGAAGAATGCGCTATTTTTTTAATGTTTTCTTTTAATGTAAAGATCCCAGTTCTCACTTTTAGTGGATATGTTGTCCTTGTGTTGTTGTGAAATACGTCACATATTTCCTGTGTGTCACGTGCTCAATTCTGATCAGTTACTTAGAAAGGTCAGGAGAGCATGTTTGATGCAATAGGAACAACCTCGGCCTTTTCTGTCAAATCTAGAAGACTTATTTCACGATCTGATGGAAATGGCCGATCGATGTTTGATGCTGAGGCTAGCTTGGCGGGACAATGCATAAAATAGCAAAACCAGTTCAAATTCAATATTTTATCAGTAATACTTTCAATAATAGTCAGAGTGCAGATTTTTCTGTCAATAGGCACAGCGACAGTGAACAAATAAATCCTAGCTTCAGACAATGCTAAAGATGGCAGTGCTGAAACTGAGGTGTCCTTCCAGTGTCAATGGGAAAAAAAAAATCTTTCAATTCAGACTGGAAGAAAAAAAACCCGAACATGACTGGAAATGAATGAAATAAATGAGATGATTTGCAATTGGTATGTAAAAACTGGCAAAGAAAATTCCTTCACACTTGGAATTGCTAATTTGTTGAATTCACCTCACAAACGGGCGCGACTCAGGATTTGAAACGAAGTGAAAATCTTTAAACTACATGCATGACATTTATCAAGTGACAGACAGTAAATATGCGACACTGTTTTTTAAGATATAAGAATGGACAGAGGAGTGACATGATTTGCAGCGCATGGTTTGATTCTTTAATGGTCAGTGTGTAGAGAAAATACTGTTCTTAGAAAACACAAGAGGTTGGTTTCAGTTTTAAATATACTGCAATATATAGAACACATGATATTTATTTAGTGTTGTATGATAATATACAGAACACATGATATGCATTAAGTGTTATACTGTTATATACAGAACACAATATGCATTTAGTGCTGTTTTGTAATATACAGAACACACATGTATTTAATGTTATACTGTAATATTCAGAACACATTGTATGCATTTAATACACTTATTATACTTGCTATTGATCTGTTTTAATGTTAATTTTTTTTAACATCATCATGGTAGGCCCCCCTTGTCATTACGTTGGCCCCCCTTTTTCAGATTCAGTGGGGGCAAGTGCCCACATTTACCAAATCCTAGATGCAACTCTTTGATCACTCACCCATGTAACCTTTGTGTCAAGGTCACAGTAAGAGAAATATGCATTAAGGTTTTGGTTAAAGTTTGTTTCATTTGTTTTAAATTTCTGGAGCCCCATGATAGATTTTCTTCATACTTGCGATGAATCATTATGAAGCTAAGACAATTCATTAGGCAACATACAAACTTGCCCACTTTGACCTTGGGGTCGATGTAACAATGGTAGAAAATTTGCATTAAGGCTTTGCTTAAAGTTTTTTTCATTTGTGTTTATTTCCTAACCCCTTATGGAGTTTCTTCATACTTGGGGTGAATCATTATGAAGTTAACACAATTCATTCAGTGACATAGCCTCTTGCCTCTTTGATCTTGGGATCAAGGTCACAATCATAGAAAATTTGCATCAAGAATTTGTTTCAGTTTTTTCATTTTCTTACATTTCCTAAACCCTTTGATGGATTTTGTTCATACATTGGATTAATAATTATGAAGTTAAGACAATTCATTCTCTAACATCCTCAATCTCCCCTTTTCACATTGGGGTCAAGGTCACATCTTTTACAGCAATGCTTTGATTGAGGGCTTGACATGCAGGCACTGTCTTGTCAATAATCTAACTTGTGAATTCTTGGAAATAATTTTCTAGTGACTCACAGTGGTTTCATGTAAGGCAATCCTTCTGCATTGAAAATTTGACTTTGTAAGAGGAATTGCCTTTCATGGGGGGGGGGGGACAGAATGGTAGAATTATACTATTTTGGTGTTTGGCAAAGTGGCCTCTGATCAAGGAGTGGCCTCTCTTGAGAGGGGCATGAACAGCCATTATAGATTTAAATTATAAACTATTTAAATCAGGGGTGTCAAACTCATTTGCTATGGCAGGCCAGATTTGATATAAATAATAATAAATAATAATAATAAATAATGAGTCTGGCAGGCCGTATATGGCATGTGGACCCTATGTTTAACACCCCTGATTTAAATGTAGGTGGGGTCTAATAATGCACATCATCTGAACTTGTAGTGAATATTATTGCGTGAAGTCACAAGACGTGTACATTGATGGAGCATCAATTAAGATGTGGTGATTCATTGATATAATTGAACAGTTATATTGTAGATTCCTTTACTTAAAGTGGAAACAATCTACATGATTGTGGTATTGTCTCAACAATGAAACGGGCAAATTATTCTTCATGATCTATGAACTCAACAGAATTATTACATGCACATAACTAAATACGTGTTTTGTTAGATGTTGGCAGAAATAATGAGTTTGATATGGTGTTGCAAAAGGCTTTGACCTGTTCATACAACATATCAAATGTGTTCTTTCCTCTAACTTGGTGCAAAACATGAATGTGGTTTTCAATTAATTAGTTCATACCCCCTTACTTCTCATTTATGCTTTGTAAATATTTTTAGCTAGTTTGATTTGGTTCATCTAATAAAATTGACAAGCAGATGTCAGTGAAAACACTTGAATAGTTCCAGTTTTGGTGTGTGATGCAGAACTATGGATTGAACACCCTTATTGAATGCCAAATCGACCATGTAAGCATACATGGGTAGGAAATATAAATCACTCTAATGATTATTTGTGATATTTGACCTTTTCCTACTCTTGATCAGACAACAAATGATATTTACTGGTGTGTTGCACATGCATATAATTTTGGGCATAGCAGTCTGGTGTAAATTTATTCTTTGCATCTTGCCAACAAAGTTATTTTAGGCACTTGTGTGCTATTAAATAAAATTGCCTCAAAGTTACAAAATAAATAGATACATGCCACTTTAATTATAAATGACCAGCTATAAAATCAAGAGGCATTTCATAAAAAATTCGAATTTTAGCTTCTCTGGCCGTAAGACCAAGCGAGCTTATGGTATGGTCCTTCGTCCATCATTGCTATTTACATCTTCTTCTCTTTGACAAATAGCATCCTGGCATGGTTAAAATGATGCCAATCTACCATCAAATATGGCTTTCATTACTAAAAATATAAACAAAACTTTAGATGACTTCTTTTCAATAACCACCAAACAAAATTTGACCAAATTTGACAGAATGTATCCTGACATGTAGCACCTTCAAATTTGTTCAAATGATCCTGATCTGCCATCAGATGTGGCTGCCATTACTAAAGTTAGGAAAAACTTTAAATTACTTCTCAAGAACTGTTCAACAGAATTTGACCAAATTAACAGAGCATCCTGGTATGAAGGTCTTTAAAATTTGTTGAAATGATGCTGATCTGCCATCAACTATGGCCACGGTTACTACAAATAGAAAAACTTTAAACAACTTCTTCTCAATAACCACTCAACAGAATTTGACCAGATTTGAATGAAAGCATTTTGACATAACACTATTTCAGATTTGTTCAAATGATGATGATCTGCCATCAAATATGGCTGCCATTACTAAAGATAGGAAAACTTGAGTGACCTCTTAAGAACTGCTCAACAGAATGTGACACATTTTCATAGAAAGCATCCTGGCCTGAAAGTCTCTCAAATGTTTTAAGATGATGCTGATTTGCCATCAAATATGGCCACTGTTCATAAAAATAGAAAAACCTTGAAACTACTTCCTCTCAACAGCTGAACAGAATTCGACAAAATTTGACAGAAAGCTTCATACCATAGATGGCTTTCAAATTTCACAAATGGCTCAACTACCATTTGAGTGTTATCAGGCCCACTTGTGCCTCTTATTTTGCAATTACGCTCTTTCCAGGGATATAAGTTTAAAGAAAAGTCTTTCAAGGGCTCAGAAATCACATATGAAATATTTATATTATGTTTTATTGACATTCATGAATGTAGGAATAATAAATAATAAACCAATTTCAAACAAACTTGACACAAAGCATCCTGGCAAAAAGCCTTTTAGATTTGTACCAATGATGATGATCCATCTTTAAATATGGCCACCATTACTAAAACGAGAAAAATCTTTGGACAACTTCTCCAAAACCATTGAACAGAATTTGACCAAATTTGACAGAAAACATACTGACATGAACACCTTTCAAGTTTCTACAACTGATGCTGATCCACTATCAAATAATCCCACCATTACTCAAAATAGATAAACCCATCCATCGTCTGTGAACAATTGCTATTTTCAATCTCTCAAAAAACTGCCATACAGATTTCAACCAAACTTGGCACAGAGTATCCTGGCATAAATACCTTTCAGACTGTACAGATAACGCCAATCACCATCAAATATGGCTCCCTAAAATAGAACAAAACTCCCAACAAAGTATTATGAAAAATTTCACATAGAAGGTACATATCATATCCAGCATGTTCACACATGGATGTCACTGAACAAGATTGGATTCACTGATACACAAAAATGTTTCTCAATTCGAGGGAGAAAATACATGCCACAAAATATGATGAAACATTGATACTTTTTGGTTTGAAAGGCAGCAAATGATGTCAAGCACAAATATCTTTCAAGATTAATTGTTATTCAAATGGATTGGCATGTATGATATTTTACACATAAATGCACTATTGCGCTTGAAAACCACTGGGCAATATTTGGCCACTTTTGACAACAGAAATCATTCATGCTTGAAGGCTTTTTAAAATTTATACAGATAATACCAATCTGCCATCAAACATGGCCAGTGTTACTGAAAGGAGAAAGACTTTAAAAAGATTTCTTCTCACAAAGCACTGAACAGACTTTGACCACATTTGAAGGCCTTTTTAATTTCTTCAAATGATGATGATTTGCTATCAAATATGGTTACTTTTTTTACTAAAAGTTGAAAAACCTTTAATGAATTTCTTCAAAACTGCTGCACAGAATTTTCTGACCAAACATGACAAAAAACATTCTGGCAGGAAGGCCTTATAAACTTGTGGAAATGATGAGCTGCCTTCAAATCTGACTGCATTACTGAAAATTAAAACTAAACTTAAAGTAACTTCTTCTTAACAAAACCTGCTTAACAGAGTTGGACCATATTCATCAAAAAGCATTCTGGCATGAAGGCTTTTTAATTTTGCACAAATGATGCTGATCCACTATTCAATATAGCATATGTTACTGGAAATAAAAAAAAATTTAAATGACTTCTGAAAAAAACTGGTCAACAGAATTTAACAAAATTTCACCAAAAGCATCATGGCATAAGGCCTTTCAGGTGAGAAATTATTCTGATCTGCATTCCAGTATGGCTGCCATTACTACAAAATATAAAACTTGTGTATGTTAGAAAGCATCATGCTAACTTAGACTGCTTTGCCATCTTTCTTTGTATTTGGGTTTTAGGTAGATGTCAGACAGGTGAGTGATCTCAGTCCCATTTGGGTACTTGTTATTTATTTCTAGTGTCATCAAAATATGAAAACATTAAGGTCTTTGATAACTTAGATATCTACTGGTCTATATTTCAGGTTTTGCCGGAACACCAGGGTATCTTTCACCAGAAGTATTAAGAAAAGATCCCTATGCAAAACCAGTAGATATATGGGCATGTGGTATGTACTAATGAAGTTGAAATAAATGCTGTTTCTCTACACTTTTGAAAATATACTATGTTGACATAATACTTGCACTGAGCACTTACCGTATATACTCATGTATAAGCCGATACCAACTGCAAACTGCATAGACACAGATCTGCTGTCGCGTAATGCGCCGACAGATCTGGGTCCATGCAGTTTGTAATGACTAATCAGTAGAACAAAAAACATAGACCCAGATCTGCTGACGCATTATGCGATGGCAGATCAGGGTCTATGTTGTTTGCATTTGGACCTGGATTATACACAAGTATATACTGTAAGAAATTATTTTGGTAAATGTCCTGAGGTTTAAGCTCATCATAAAGAGCGTACACCGATGATATTATAAACGGTGTTCCCATCATGTGTATGTACATACTAGAAGAGTTTGCTCCCTTTTATGTTGGAAGGTCTCCACTTTGGAGCTCTATTGTCTCCCCTGAATGAAATATATATAGATTAGTTCTTGAGTCTGATTTATTCACACCCTGCATGCTTGAGACTGATTTATTCACACCCTGCATGCCAGATCACTTGAAGTGTATGTGCCAAAGACATCCCACAGTATCATGCAGTGGAAAAAGGACATGGAAAAAGGTTAAACTTACAATGAATGCTTGGGCCACTGGTGTCAGTTGCGTTTTGTTTCCTCTGTTGTTGTCATTTTTCCACAGCATGATACTGCAGGCTTCCTCTGGAGTTAGTTTTGCCCTCCATTATATGAGCTGTGGTAGCTCAGTTGGTAGAGTGTTGGGTTTTTAATTCAAGTGTCACAGGTTTGATACCTATTCAGGCCAGTCTGGGTCAGCAGCCTCTGTATGTCCTTGGGAAAGTCACTTAGCTTCCATTTCCTTGGCATGATGTAGCCAATTAATGTGTTCATTCTTTTTTAAAATTACCCTTCATTGTTGACATTTTAAGCAATTTGGTATGCAGCGTGTGTTAACCCATTCAGTTAAGTGTTAACAAGACATCAGCCAAGCACAGTGGTAAGTTCCAAGAAAATCATGGTGTTCTAGCCAGATTTTTGCAGATCCTTTATGGTAAGCAAAGTTTTTTTGTGAGTTTCGACTGAAACTAGGTGTGTGCACTTATTAAGGCATGTGAAGGCACAGTAGGACTTGTTTTGAAAGACCACCCATTCTGCCAAAAATATTATGGTCTTTCAAGACAGGTGGTCTCTCATGACAGGTCATAACACTATATAATCACTAAATATGTGCAGGAAGAATCTGGTTTCTCAAGACAGGTGGTCTTTCAAGACGGGTTTTACTGTATTGTGTCAAATATGGTAGTCTTTAAGGAAGTTTCTCCCATGTCATGAATCAGCTATAGTATCCTAACTCCTGTAACCAGACTGGTTTATTTTATGCACCAAATTAAATGTGAAAGGGGCATAATAGTGTTAGCCACGTCCATCCTTCCCTATGTCCAATTTGTGAGTGATGTCCATCCTTCCCTGTGTCCAGTTTGTGAATGGATATCAAAGGGATTGCTGTCATGACTTGGTATGTTATATCTTTGATAAAGCTGGGGATGCTGATGACACTTGGTTGGGAAGGTTTGAAATTTATTCCAAGAATAATCCCGTAACCATAGGTTTTTTTAAAAACCTTTTTTCTATTCCCCAATATGTACTATGGGTGAAGGTAACTTTCATTATCTCTGTCTGTCTGTCTGTCCATAAACATTCAAATTTCGTCAACATAACTCTAAAGCCTTTCAAGGTATTTCAACCAAACTTGGTATTTATGTCTGACAAGTTGCAGAGAGGTTTCTTTTGATACTTAAAATTGTCTGCATTCAGTACTTTTTATGTTGTAATGGAAACATAGTGTTGCATAAGTAGTACATAAACTGAGAGTGAAGGACCAGATTACTATGAAAAACAAAAAGACAATCAGTGGGCATATTATTGCGACTCTGTGGTCTACGACTCTATGGTCTAAGAATAATGTAACAGAAAGAAAGTGAAACCAACAAATCAAGTAAAAATCAACAAGCAATTTATTTCTTGGCAATTAAAGTGAAAATTCGAAAGACACTTACAGTAATGTGAATAACATCTAAATAATCCAATAATCCTAAGTGTCCTAATCACATATTCTAAATATAGAATGTTCCGAATGAATAGCTGTACCCTTGAATGTGTTGATATGCCAATAGTTTTTAATGTCCTGATGCGCCAGTAGTCTTTAATGTGCTGATGTGCCAAGATGAAGTACTCCAGAATATCTTTGAATAAGTTCACATAAATCCCAAAGTCATAAGTTAAAATTCCAAAATCCAAAAGTCTATGAACACTTTTATAATGCAATGAATACTTTAAATAATTCCTCTCACTCTGAATCTGGAATGATTTTTCACAACTGTAATGGCTTCTTAAAGACTGATGTTAAGGTCGAAACTGAAAAACTGTTCAACAAACATAATATATATAAAGATAGGTCACATGACAGAATGTTCTAGAATATTATGGTGTATGTGATTTTTGACACATAACTAAAGAAAATTCTGGTTTTATCTGTAAACAAAATCAACCTTGACCTCAAATTGAATCAAAAACTTGTTTGCCAAAACTGTCCTTGAACTCAAATATTAAGTAAACAATCTAATTCAAGGACAATAGCTAAACATGTCAACATTATACTTAACATTAAGGTTTAAGCAAATATTAAAGTCAAGAAACATGTATAATTTCCTAAAATATTTATAATATTGTATAAACATCATACATAACAATATTATGTACCATTTATTGAACTATGTCAAAATTCAGATAGTGAATACAGTATATACTTGTGTATCAAAATGCATAGACCCAGATCTGCCGTCGCATAATGTGCCGTCAGATCTGGGTCTATGCAGTTTGTAAGGACTAATCAGTAGAACAAACAACATAGATCGTGATCTGCCGGTGCATTATGCAACGGCAGATCAGGGTCTATGTTATTTTATTTGGACCTGGATTATATATGAGTATATACGGTAATTACACTTGAGCCTTATGTTAAGTTCAGCCAGTCATGTACCAGACTAAAATATGGACTGCATTTAATTGCCATATAGAGAAATCCTGTTCTGATCCGAGTAATCATGGCATATTTCTAGATAAATAAGATTAATAATTGGTTTAATAAGACCACAGATCAAAAAGATCAGAAAGATGACACTTCATTAATAGAGCTAAAATTACCCATTAATGAGATGATAATATGTTAGACTTAAATCGTGCATAGGATCAATTCTGCAAGGAAAATGAATGCAAATATCTATTGAACATCTGATTACAGCCCTGCCTTAACTCATTAACCCCTGAGCCAAACAGCTAGGTATTCCCCTACAGCATACATGCAGAGGGATTACATAGAGCAGTGTTAGCCTTACCAGTAGCTGTATCCCTGAGACTCACTGACTGTACTTGACTTGCTGATTTTTACAGAGGGGGCTACTTGAAATAAATTAGTTATTTTTTGCTTTGTATTCCTTCAATTAAGCTAAAGTTTGGCACAGCTGTTCTCAATAAAATTATGTAGATAATGGTATAAATTTCATGCAGCATGCAGAAATAAAACTCATCCATAAAGGCAAAAAAAAAAATTATTTACTTACCAATTTGCTTCTTTTGTCATTAAAAATCCATTAAATCCATTATGAATTCACGCTGAATAATTAAAACCTTCAACACATGAAATAATTCACAGAAATTCCATTTGTCATCTCTCTTACAAACTTTAACCCCGTGTGAAAACTGCATATTTCCTCACACTTTACTTACCTTTCTTCCTTAGAATTCTCCACTAAACGTTTAAAAACTACTGAAACACTTTGAACAAACTCTGAATTATGTACATTCGTGCTAACTAAATTCATTTTCCCAAACACAAGCAAGTCTTTATTTACCGATTCTTCAAAATATCTACAAGATATGGTTTAATCCACACATAAATGAATATATCTCCATCAGAGTCTGTCAGGTATGTGTCTACTTCCAGTGGCTGATTCTTGTCATTTTGCATCATTTTCAAATCTAAATAACTCCACTATTTCTGGGGCAATCGAAATCAAATTTTTTTCCCTTTGTTCTGCAATGTTTCTTCTATCTATGTAAGCTTAAATTTGATTGGTTAAACTACCTGCATAATTAGAAAATAGTCTGGAATCAACCAATGGTTTGCGCCACTTTAACTCGTCGTTTGGGATACAGGCCTAGACTAATACTGCCACTCAAACGAGGCGCCCGGGATTCAAGCAAGGTAAACTGCGCCGAGTTATAGTGGCACTCGGGAGATGAGGGATGCAAAGTGCGACGACTTATTGTGGCGGCAGGGGTTAATGAGTTAAACTTTTAAAAAGAATAGATCCAGTATTTTAAATGTATGCAGACCTAATTTGTACACAAAATCTGTTAAAAATATGGATATTTCAAGATGCATGACTAATATTAATTTATCATTTTTGTATCCCACATGAAGAAAACATGGGAACTTTGTGATCCTGCCATTCTGTGTGTGTGTGGGTGTGGGTGCACACGCGTGTGCGTGCATGTGTCATATGCCTGTTAGGATGGAGACAATTAACCTGATGATATGATTTTGGTTTGTTAGCACATGTTGACAGTAATTTTAAGCATCTCGGCGAGGATAGACTGAGATTGGGATGTGGCAAGGGGGCAGGGAAAGAAATGATTAACTTTGAAACACATGGAGACAGTGGTGCTTTTTCTTTTTTGTTATTTTTTTTTTTTTTTAAAGATTTCTAGCGTAGGATGATGTCCACTTTTTTCATTTGTTTCAGATTGTATAAGAATTATATAATGATGTCCAGTTCTTTCAGACCATCGTCTTTTATGGCAAATTCTACAAGTTTTAGTCTAAAACTGCACATTGTATAAAGTAGAAAGAAAAAAAATGATACCAAAAGGCAGATTAGGTACAAAATTATTTTCAGCTTTTGTGAATGCTGTCATAAAACTATATGTTATTTAAAATCTGAATTTTATAACATGGTTATTTTGTTTCTAAAATGATATGTAAACATGTCATGAAATCATTTTTAACTGTATCTGGAAAAAATACAGACATTTCATAAGCATGAACAGTTAGCATTACACCTTTGTGTCTGTAACCAACCTCCTTTCTCTCCAATGAATTTCTCATTTATCATTTTGTTTTAGCCCATATTAGTGATTAGTGAATAATGATACATAGCAGACATTTTTCTGGTCACAGCAACAGAGTCAAAAGTTTTAGTTTCCTTTTTTTTAGGCATTGGTTAAGGTTTTTCATTTCTCATATTTCAATAATCCGTTATGTATTCTGTTCATAATCTGGAAATCTCATTATGAAGAAAATACAATTCTTTCTGTGATACATTCGTTTGACCTTGAGGTCAAATTGACAGACAAAAAAGAAAACATTAATGTTTTGATTTTAAACAACAACAAAAAGTTTTTGATATTTGCTAACCCCATGAAGATTTGTGATAAGGTTTTTGTGAAAGTTTTCAATTTGCTTTCATTTCTTTAAAACATAAATTATTATGTTCACTATGTACAGTTAAAAATCAAATTTCATTCCAGTTTTTGGCATACAAATTTGTCTTTATGTAGAAGCAGCAAAAAACAATCTTGCCAATACTGAAAATTCTCAATCACAAAATCACCACTGCAGTTATTAAAACCCCTTCAAAATGATATTTGATCTACGACAATTCAAGAAGTCTTGTTCTGTTCCTCTCATTTTTATACACTTGCCATATATGGCAGTAATTATGTTATGAAGTCTGTCCATTTTCATTTCTGCACAATAACTCAAGTTGTCCACCATCTGCAGTTATCAAACTTTGTGGATGGCTTACACTTGGGATAAGAAAGAACCCTATTGATTTTGTGTTTAAAAGGTTAAAGGTCAATGTTAATGTGACTGAAAGAAGAAAAATGGTTTGTGTACAGTAACCTGAGTTCTCAATCATCTACAGTTACCAAATTTTGTGGATGGCTTGCACTTGGGCCAAGAAAGAGCTCTATCAGTTTTAGGGCAAAAGGTCAAGGTCACGGTGACTGAAAGAAAACTGATTTTTACACAATAACTGGAATTTTCCACTATCTACAGTTACAAAACTTTGTGGAGGGCTTGGACTTGGAGTAAGGAGGAAGCCTATTGATTTTGAGGTCTAAAGGTCAAAGGTCACTATAACTCAAAGAAGAAAAATAATTGCACAAAAACAATAATACTACATCACAGACCAGGACCAAATGTTGTGGATGGCTAGCACATGGGTTGAGGAAGAAGCAAATTGATTTTGTGGTCCAAAGATCACGGTCACTGCGACTGAAAGATGAAAAATTGTTTCTGCATGAATATTTTTAGTTTCTGACCATGTACCTTCACCAAAGGGTGTGGATGACTTACACATTGGATAAAAAAGAAGCCTAGTAATTGATTATGGGGTCAAAAGTTCAAAGTTTAAGGTCACTGTGACTTAAAGAAGAGAAATGGTTTTTGCATAATAACTAGTTCTAGACCACATATCTTGACTATAGTTTATGAAGAGCTTGCATTTAAAGTATGAAGAGGCCTATTGATTATGGGATCAAAAAGTCAAAGGTCAGGGTTATATTGGTAGGAAGAAAAATGGGCTTTGCAGAATGACTTTTGTTCTAGAGTAGGTTCCTTGACCAAACTTTGTGGATGATTTGCACTTGTGGAAATAAAGAACCTATATATTTTGGGATCTAAAGGCCAAAGGTCATTGTCATGGGAAGTTTAATAAGAAAATAATGGATTCTGCACATTAAGTTCAGTTCAGGACCACATACCATGACCAATGGTTGAGGTAATTGAAACCCCCGTTGGTCAGTAATCTCCATAATGAACCATAACTGCTAGAATCTACATATAGGACTGTTAAACATGAGGCAGGTGTATGATACCATACACAGTTCTTTTGTTCAGAGTAAATTCTACTAAATAAGAGCCTCCTTTAATCGTCATATGTTCCTGTATACAGATGGTTCAAAAGAAGGAGACAAGGTTGCGGCTGCTGTTGCAACACCCAATAACATCATCTCAAGCCGATTATCGAATACAGCCCTTCATCTTTACTGCAGAAGTTACAGCCGTACTTAAATCATTGCACTATATTGAAACCTCTTCAAAAACTTGTTTCATTATCTTTCAGATTTACATTCCACACTGAAAACCTTAAAAAAATCTTAAATTTTACAATCCATTAATATCCCGAGTCTTACAGAAACATGATCTGCTTATACAATGTGGAAAATGCATACTGTTGTGTTGGCTACCCAGACACATTGGTATTAAGGGTATTGAAAGAGCAGATAAAGCTGCTTAAGCTGCCCTGTACTCACCTGGTGCTGAATGGAAGAACCCATATGGGGACTTTAAGTATTACTTCAGTTGATATATTCTATATACTTGGATCATTCACAAAGAACTATCACAGAAACAAGATGGTATTTTGTTACTCACATATAGGACATACTTACCTGACCCATGCATGCCTCCTGAAGAGTGAATCTCAACCAGAGTGTGTACTTTGCCAGTGTCCACTGACATTGGAACACATTCTTGTTGAGTGTATCGACTTCCAAATTGCAAGACATACATTTTGTGTCCACTCTCTCAAGCAGATGTTTGATGAAGTTAGGTAGAAAAAATCTTTGACTTTCTAAAAGAATGTGGTTTGTATAACAGTTTGATCTTTTATTTGAAGGACTTTACCGTTTTAACCTTTTTGTTTTACTTATAGATACTTTTTGCAAAACATTGTCATTTTTTAACCTTTATCTTTTATCTTGTAAAAGAAAATATTTACTTTTATTTGGAAGGGTTTATCTTCCTGAAAATTTCAGCAATTTTTAACCTTTATATTTTTACCTTTTTAAGATCATTGCCTTTTATTGTGAAGGATTACATGTTTGCGTTTATTTGGAAGGGTTTATCTGCCTAAAGTTTGTGCAATTTTTCCCTTTATATGTTTAGATCAATACTTTAATCGGCATTATATAGCTAAGATTGTGCTTACATGCCATTAAAACATACATACATACATACATACATACATACATACATACATACATACATACATACATACATACATACATACATACATACATACATACATACATACATACATACATACATATACAAACAAACATACATACATACACACATACATACATACATACATACATACATACATACATACATACATACATACACTGTACATACATACATACATACATATATATATATATACATATATACACACACACACATACATACATACATACATACATACATACATACATACATACATATACACATACATACATACATACATACATACATACATACATACATACATACATACATACATACATACATACATACATACATACACTGTACATACATACATACATACATACATACATACATACATACACACACACACACACACATACATACACACATACATACATACACTATACATACATACATACTTTTAATATCTCATAATGAGCATAGGTACTTCATGCTGCAATACACTCTCACTCGCCCTTTGACCATGGGGTCAAGGTCACTACATATACAGCATTGCTCTGAGCATGTCTCAACATGCAGACCATATCTGCCTTTTATGGCAATAGTATAATATCTATAGTCACATTACATTGAGAGACTTTGTCCTTAACTCCTCCTCTGAACTTGGCAGGTAGTTAGTCTCCTACATCATACAGGTGGAGGAATCACTTAGTGCAGTGAGAGCCTTATTAGTGGCTGTATCCCTGAGATCCACTGACAATATCTGGCTTATTTTTAGAGGGGGTTACTTCAGAGAATTTTGTTATTTTTTGCATTGTTTTCCTTGAATACTGCTGAAATTAGGCAAAGTTTTTTAATAAAGTCATCAATATACCGTATTTAGCTGTGTATAACGCACACTTTTTTCACCTAATTTTCTTATTTTAAGTCGGGGTGCGCGTTTTATAGAAGAACTAAAAAAAAAAAGTTTTTTTCCAGGTCGATCTGATGAAAGGATGAAGGCACTATAACTGCCTACATGTGTCACATTCACTCCATGTGAAATATTAAATTAATTGCACGTTGCATTGTAATTAAATTGTTATCAGGTACTAGCCATATTAATGAAATAAATAATGCTTACAAACCTTGATAGTCTTGTTCTTTGATTGCTTATGTTAATAAACTCGTTTCATTTCACATCACTCTGTAGCGTTTTGTTCTGTGCCTCAACCGGAAATACATGTACATAACGACTGGTAACTTGTTGTTCTAAAGTGCAAGGCACCGCATTGCAGCGGAACGAATATGATTACCGTACCTGAGCCGTTAACGTTCAGTGTTCCATAACTGTGGATCTAATACATTTTGTCTTCATTTATTCTTGGTTGAAATGAAATATAATATTTATAATTCAGGCAGTGTTAATGTTCTCATCAGAGGCACCTTTAGGGGACATTTTTTGCGACTAGGGTTTGTCTGTTACGGTAACCCTGACATATTGTGAAATAAAATAATCAATCTATGAAGTTGGAAAACATTCTTTTTTTTCATTTGGAAAATAAATTTAGTTCTTAGTTTTATTTCTCATCTTAAATGATAAATGATAGTATTTTATGTTTCATTGTGACTATACAGTGATCAATGCTTCACTGACTCGGTGTGGTCTTTTCAAGTTTATCAGCAAAACTAATATATGATTACTGTACCAGTAAATGTTCAGTATTCGATAACTGTGGATTGAATTATTGTTTTCATCATTTATTCTTGTTTGAATTTAAAAATAATATTTAGAATTAAAGCAGTGTTAATTTTCTCATCAGAGGCACATTTAGGGTACCTCTTTTTCCTGACTATGGTTAGTCTGTTACGGTAACACTGACACCTCATGAAACAAAATAATCAATTAATATATGAAGTCGGAAAACATTCTTTTTTTTTCCTTTGGAAAATAAGCTTGGTTCTTAGTTTTATTTCCCATCTTAAATCATAGTATTTGATATATTTGTGTAACTATACAGTGATCAATGCTTCATTGACTCAGTATGATCTTTTCACCGTAATCAGCGCAGGCTAAGCATTGATGTGCTGAACATAGAATGCATTGTCTAAGTAAACTTCCAATTTATTTACTTTTCTTCGGAAAATAACCTTGGTTCTATGTTTTATTTCTCATCTTAAATCATAGTATTTGATATATCTTTGTGACTATACAGTTATCAATGCTTCATTGACTCAGAGTGATCTTTTCATGGTAATCAGCGCGGCTAAGCTGAACATAGTTACAATGCTTTGTCTAGATAAACTTGCAATTTATTTCCTTTTCTTTGGAAAATAAGCTTTGTTCTTTGTTTTATTTCTAATCTTAAACCACAGCATTTGATCCATCTTTGTTACAATAGAGTGAGTAATATTTAATTGACTCGGCGTGGTGTTTTTAAAGGTAATCAGCGCCTGCTAAAGTTTTGATGTGCCAAACATAATTACGAAGTATTGTCTTGGTAAATTCTGTCTAGGGCACTGAGATATATTTTAGAAGTGTCACGATAGTCCAAATAAGTGTAAATACTGGACCTGAACTTTCACATAGCATCTTATATTCGATCAAACGCCAGGAAGGATGACAGACGAGGACATACGGCGACTTTTAGAGAGTGATGACGACGAAGAGGAATTTAAGAGATTTGATGCAATAGACTGGACTCCATCAACAAAGCGAACCTTAAAACGGCCCTTTTAAGGGCCAACCATAAAATCGGAAAGATATACTTTAAAGTTTGCCACTTTTTCATTCTTTCTTTTACAATATCTGTAAAAAAAAAATTATTGGTTAGGCGCTAGTTTATTGTAAAGAATTCAAACGTCGTGTAACAAATGATCTGAGCACTATCCAAAATGACCGACTGTTGTCACTCCCAAATGGAGCGAAATTATTAAGATTTTAAAATGTATTATATCACTTGTGCGTTATATGGCAGAACTATGTTTTTCCCCCTCATTCTGGGTGTGCGTTATACACCAATGCGCATTATACACACCAAAATACGGTTATGGTATAAATTTCATGCAACATGCAGAAATAACAAGCTTGTGCATAAATAATCCATGAATCCATGTATAATTCCATGAAATTTATTATGAAAATTTCCACAGAATAAAACAGCCTTCAACAGAGTCAATCAAAAATGTTGGAAAAAACCTAATTCATTTGCATTCTGGTCTAAATTCATTGTTGGTCCAGGTGCTGCCCCAGTAAACAGATTCTTGTTGACGTGGGTTCTGTCATTAATGTTCCATCGATCCTCTCTTCAGTTTTTTTTTCTCTAAATATTCATCACTCTCACTCCCATCACTTAAGCATTCTTCTTCAACGGGTATTTCATGGTTACTGTCAATTTCAGCCAATAACAATTCTGAAACATTTTTCAGAGTAACTCTGGTAATTTCTCCACCTGGCGGCTGATTCTCCACGTTTTTCATCATTTTTATTTTCAAATAACTCTTTTATTTTTGGTGCAGTCAAAATAACTTTTTCTTTTCATTGTTTTTCAATGTTTCCTCTGTCCATGTTGGCTAGAATTGCATTTCCACAGCCTGTTCAGACAGTTTAACCCTGGGATCAGCCTTGCTTTGAGTTGTCATTTCGATCATTTTTGTGTTGAATTTTGTCCAAAAACATTTAAAGCTAACTCTAACAGTGCTCAAGCTGCTGGCTACAATTTTAAAATTTCTGTATTTTCTGCTACTTTTTGAGAATCCCTTGAAAATGAGGCATAAACGAGAGCTGGCGATTGTACACAAAATTGACTAATTTCAACTAGTGGTGGCAGTGGCTTTTCGAGAGAAGCAAGTGTACCACTTGGGTTTGTACCATATTAACTCATTCTGGACAAAGATCTATATTAATACAACCACTCAGTTGTGGCACCACCTGGTCTATATACAAGGTTAAGTGCACCACTTTATCGTGGCAGACAGGTAGGTAAAATACAACTAGTTATAGCGGCTGTTGGGGTCAATGAGTTGAATGGTAAATAAGGTGGATGAATGTTACAGACCACTTGAGCAAGGATCAGATTCTATTTTGAAATTCCTGTTAAAATGTCAACTCCTGGCTAACTGTTTATGTCAGAATACTGTTATTATAAGATTATAAATATTCAAGTTTGATTCTCTTCTTTCTTTACAGGAGTAATTTTATACATCCTCCTGGTGGGTTATCCCCCTTTCTGGGATGAGGACCAGCACAGGCTTTATGCACAGATCAAAGCTGGAGCATATGATGTAAGTATGGTCTAAGTGAATCCATAGGATCGCAGATAATATTTATTATTCTTTTATCCATGTATAGCAAGCATTTTATCTAGAGACACCACTATAGAGGTACTGTATTTCATTGCTGGGCATGAAATAGACCAAACTAATTGACATCAAATGGTGTGTATTGACATTGTTATGTTGCCCAAGGATGTAAACTAAGGGCAACCCAACAGCTAGTCTCCACCACAGCAGTTGGGGCAAACTGTATAATCTGTACGCAGCATAGCCTTGGTATGATTTTTATATTAACTAATTCTGTCAATTTAGGACAAGTCAGACACAGAGTATGATTGTAATTGAAATTAAATATTTGGCACCTTTTAAGCCAAAGAAATTAGATATCACAATTGTGTTTTATGTGCCATTCTGGTAGATGTAGAAAGTCTCTTTCCATTGGCAAGTCTAATCCCTTGATTGCTTCATCTTAATCTACATTGTTGATATGCTGCATTGATGTTGTTTTATCCCTAGGGTTTAGTGTATGGGATATTGTGATATTGTCCATCAATCTGTCCATTTCCACATCTCCCAAACTGCGGTTTGGAAATTCACACAACTTGGTTGTCATGTTGTCTGTTTCATAACCACGCCAAAGTGCAGTGTATTATTTGCTTCTTTGTGTCAAAGGTCAGTTACAGCAAGATTTTCTCTTTTTTTGACCAAACTTTGGATATACAGTCATAGTGGGAAGACACATATTAAATGTAACAGATTTTGGGTTCTGTCCCATGGGTCAGTGTCAGGGATGGGATTGAGGGTAATATGCAATAAAAAGCATGGGGATTTGGCATTGTGAGCCATGGGTGTAGCTTGAATATGATTTTATGTCACAAAAAGAATTATATTAATTACGACATATGGCTCATACTTTTTTTTAACCTTATTCACAGTATTGCCTTCACTGTGCATTTATTTTATTGTGACTTTGCCTCATGTGAAACTATTGCCCACTGATAATGTGTGAGGGCAATAGCTTGGAAAATCACTGGAAATAAGACATTAATAGTTAATTACAATTAGTGCCATAAGATGGTCTAATAAAAAAAACCAGCTGTTCAATCTTATAGATTTGCAGGGATGTCCCTTTCCTGTCGTTTTATTTTCAGCCCCGTAAACTCTCATTTAACTTTATCTTATGAATAAGGAAAATGATAGCCTGGATACAGTTTGTTTTAGCTCACTTGGCCATTAGGCCATGTGAGCTTATGGTATGACCCTGTGCCACTCGTATGTCATTCATCATTCATTGTGCATTGATCAACAGTTGCTATTTTCAACTTCTTCACGAAAACCACGAAACCAATTTCAATCAAATTTGCATAACAACTTTCTGGCCTGAAGGCCTTTAAAATTTGTACAAATGATGCTGATCTGCCATCGCATATGGTCACCATGAATGAAAATAGAAAACTTTTAAACAACTTCAAAAACTGCTCAACAGAATTTCACCAAATTCGACAGAAAGCATCTGGCATGAAATCCTTTCAGTTTTGTACAAATGACATTGATCTGCTATAAAATATGGCCACCATTACCATAACAAGAAGAACCTTTAAACAATTTCACAGAAACCATTGGACAGAATTTGACCAAATTTGACTGCATCTAAAAAAACTGCTGAGCATAATTTGACGAACAGAAAGCATTCTGGCATGAAGGTCTTTCAGATTTGTACAGATGATTCCGATCTGCCATCAAATATAGCTGCCATTAATAAAAATGGACAAACCTTTACATGACTTGTGCTCAAAAATCATTTCACAGAATATGAACAAATTTGATAGATTGCATCCTCGCATGAAGGTCTTTCAAGTGCATGCAAATGATGTCAGTATGCGATCATACATGGCTTTGTCACTAAAAATAGAAAAATCCTGAATAATTTCTGATGTAAAAAAGGTAAATGGAATTGGACCAAGTTTTACAGAAAGCATCCTAGTTTAAGGGCATTAAATTTTTTTACAAAATATGCCAATCTGCCATCAGATATGACCACTGTTGCTACAAAAAGACAAATATTTAAACAACTTTTAAAAAAATGTAAAACATTGACCAACTTTGACATAAAGCATCTTGGCATAAAGGCCTTTCAGTACTGGACAAAAGATGCTGCTGTGTCGTCAAATATGGATGAAGATAACAAAAAAACAGAAAAACCTTGAAACAATTGTTTTCATAACATTTGCAATCAAGAACATTGGAAGAAAGTTCCTGCTGACCAGATTTCTCACCCAACTGCACTTGTATTTATCTGTTAGGCAGATGTCAGCCAGATGAGCAATTGCACACTCACTTGGGCCTCTTATTCTTAGATTTTTTTGTATTATACAATAATCTGACTGAATAATCTCGAGTCCAAAATTTTGCTATAATTCTAATAATAATAAAGACTTTTTAATGAGGGTAATTCAGTTAGTTACATCAGAGATCTATTCTACCTTGATTTATAGCTCTATGATATATAGAAGAATAATAAACACAGTTCTCTCTCTTTATAACACTGTTCATGGAAGCAAGTGAGGGAGCCTTGTAATGAGGTATGTTCCAACAAGGCTGTATGATAATAGAGCATAGAAACACATGGAGAACTTTTAATGATGTGAAATCACATAATTGGTTCAAATTAGCCAAGAACTAAAATTATGTGAAATAATTCAAGTAGCAATGATAAAACAATACTAAAACAATTAAATGGTGTCAATGACCATGCCTGCATTATAAGAGGGACAGCAGTATATGAAGGGGATTTATAGCAAGGGACAACTGTATGGAGTTTTATGAATCACTAACACAGCCCATACTTATGCACTCACACATCACAGAATCGAACTAATAAATTGCTATCATATTAAGTCAGTATTAGCAGAAGATGTGAAAACCACATGACCATGCAATTAGATAGAGGTCTAATTTTTGTTATGCCTAATTCAACTCTTCTTTTTAATTTATAAATCATAATAAAGTAGTGAAGTCCCAAGATGAAGATCATTATAATCTTTCACTGAGTCAACTGGTATATTTTTGAAGTGTCTTTCATAGCATTTTTAGACTTTATAAATGAGGGTCAGTGGGTGTCAGGGCACATGGATCTTGCTGTTATTTTCAGAACTGAATCCATATATCCAGTTAACAATTATTGTTATCAGTTCTTCCTAAATATTTATCCAAATAATCAAACCATTATTGTGATTGCTCTTTCAAGCAGATTACGATAATAGCAACCATTATGGGTAAAACTTACTGACTCTTGGTGCTAATTGTGAATCTTGCTACACATAATAGGAAAATTAAGCTCCATTTGCTTCTTTGTCTTGCATGCATTAGCAGATTGCGTGATAACATTTTTTTTACAGTGGTGCCATTGTCAGTTAGAGTATGTTGTAAGATTGTGTGGTGAAGTTTTTGGAGGTTATTCAACATGCATCATAGCCTGGTTTCCAGGGGAAGTATAATATTCTTGGGAATCCTTTTTTTCTATTTAACAAAAATAAGAAAAACAATTCAAGTGCTTTTTTTATGCATGGACTTAGAACCATTTTTCTCATAACATTTTAATTAATTTTAGTACCCATCACCAGAATGGGACACAGTCACTCCAGAGGCCAAGAACCTGATCAACAGTATGTTGACAGTCAACCCAGCAAAGAGAATTACAGCCTCAGAGGCACTCCGACACCCTTGGATCTGTGTAAGTACATGTTCACAATGTTACTGGTTGTGCTGCTTCTGCCACTTAAGCAGGCAAAAAAACTTTTCCCTCTAAGATCTTCACATCAATTACAATTTCAATTATAGTAGCACTCATTTTTCTTTTCCCCCAATATTGATGTCACTTTATGAATGTTGTAATTACAGTCATGCCTTGTTAATCTGATTTCCATTTATTCAACTATTTTATTTATAGAATGCCTTGTCAGAACAATTTATTAAAGAGGTCATTCCAAATCTGATCATTTGATATCTCATTTAGGTCAATCCAGTGACTTAAGTAGCAATGGTTTGTGTCAGATTGACAAAGCTAGACTAACTACTGTGAATTCACTATTTTTTTAGGGCTACCAATTTTCATGAATTGCATCGTTGCTACAGCCACAACTTTAAAGGCCCAATGAACAATGATTCTGCTATGGGAACATTAGAGCCCCTATGAATTTAACTACTGATGAAAATATCATTTTTTTGTGTGCAAATCTATGAAAATTGATAACCACGAAAATAATGAACTTGCAGTAACTTTTACAATTTCCCCTGGTGACCTTTTCAGCAAATTTCATGTAGCCTGTTGTGAAGTATATATATATATCAATTTAATTCTTCAAAACTTTGGGGATATCTATGTTAACTTGAGAGGAAAATATTAGCAGAGCTACAGGTTTAGAAAAGATAGTAAGATAGACCTTAAAGCATTAAATAGGACAATTAAAAATGAATTCAGGAGAGTTGTCTTCTCCCATAAGAGATGTAATATTTTTGGTGGCATTAATTGCCTGTCCTGTATCTGTCATGAATTAGGAGTGGATAAAATTGAACTAACAAACATCATTAGTCAGATTAAGTACAGTCTAATCTCATTAATCTCATTAATCTAATGAATTAATTTATTCAGCACCATGATGGGAACATTTAGCTCTACTCTAACTAATCTATTATTCATCTTGTTCCAGATTTCATGTATTCCATGGTTGCTACAAACCATAATTTTAAAGTATCCAATATTGATTTCATGGCTGCTACAAACCATAAATTTAAAAGATCCAATATTGATTTCATGGTTGCTACAAAGTTAACCCTTAATTTAAAGATCCAGTATTGATTTCATGGTTGCTACAAAGTTAACCCTTAATTTAAAGATCCAATATTGATTTCATGGTTGCTTCAAACCATAAATTTTAACGATCCAATATTGATTTCATGGTTGCTAAAAACCATCAATCCAGATGATCCAATATTGATTTCATGCTTGCTACAAAGTTAACCTTAAATTTAAAGATCCAATATTGATTTCATGGTTGCTACAAAGTTAACCATAAATTTAAAGATCCAATATTGATTTCATGGTTGCTACAAACCATACATTTTAAGATCCAATATTGCTTTCATAGTTGCTACAAAGTTAACCATAAATTTAAAGATCCAATATTGATTTCATGGTTGCTACAAGCCATAAATTTAAACGATCCAATATTGATTTCATGGTTGCTACAAACCATCAATTTAAAGATCCAATATTGATTTCATGGTTGCTACAAACCATCCATTTAAAAGATCCAATATTAATTTCATGGTTGCTATAAAGTTGACACTTAATTTTAAGATCCAATATTGATTTCATGGTTGCTACAAACCAGCAATTTAAAGATCCAATATTGATTTCATGGTTGCTGCAAACCATAAATTAAAAGATCCAATATTGATTTCATGGTTGCTACAAAGTTAACCCATAATTTAAAGATCTAATATTGATTTCATGGTTGCTACAAACCAATAATTTAAAGATACAATATTGATTTCATGGTTGCTACAAACCATCAATTTAAAAGATCCAATATTGATTTCATGTTTGCTACAAACCATCAATTTAAAAGATCCAATATTGATTTCATGTTTGCTACAAAGTTAACCTTAAATTTAAAGATCCAATATTAATTTCATGGTTGCTACAAACCATCAATTTAAAGATCCAATGAACAATCAATGATCCCTGTTTGGAAACTTTAGGATCGTTTTCCCATCTACTTATTTAAGTTCTGATGAAAATTGTATTGTTTGCCAAAGCACAAAAAGCAACAAAAAAAAAAACTGAAAATGAATTCATAGTATTTAATTCTCGTAATTTGATCTCTTTATTGAACAAATGGGTTCATCTGACTGTTTTAATAGGAACATTTCACTTCATATTAATGAGATTAAACTGTATGTATATAAATGATACGTGCATTACAATTAATTCTTTCCTATGCTCCCATTTGTCTTAAACAGAATTGTCCTGAATTTGGTCATTAAACTTAATGAAAGGTAATATTGATCTAAATTATTATGAAGTACCATGGCTTTATTTGCTAGAGGGTGATGAAAAATTTTACTTCTCACATGGCTATATCTTTTCCTGAATATTTTGTCTTCTAATAAAACATTACCAAGTTATTTTTATGATACCTGTCCATCACTCAGTCGCTTCAATTTTTTTAATGTTCTGTACAGAAACATAGTTATTTTGTACTATACACTTCAATTAATATTGAAAACTTATCTTTGCCTAAAAGGTAAAACTCCTTACATTAGGATCTGTTTTCTGTACTTATAAAGCTAAATATAAAATATTTCTGTAGAAAAAGGCATATTTTTCAGAGATATGCAGTAATTATCTTTTATTTCTTTCATTAGTTTTGTATTTTAAAGAAGAAAAAAAACCCCTGCTAGATCTTATAATCATTTCTTGAGTTTTGGGTGGCAGGAACCTGAAGATTTGAGAATATCCAATGGTTCAGACAAAATAAATAAATGCAATTCCAACATAAAAACTTTAAAAGTTTTAGGCTCAAACAAAAGGGAGAGCAATCTTGCAAGCTTATATTGGACTTTTATATGAATTCTCCCCAAGTCACTTGCCCTGAACTAAAATAGTTAATTATTAGAAGTCATGAATTTATGGTTCACATATAGATTGGTAGAAAGATATCTCAATATTATGAGGAAAGGAATTACCTATAGTGCATACAAAGGTGAGAGTTATTTCCCTGGAGTATTCATATATTGGAAACTAAAAACTGGACTACAAGAGGCACTTCTTTTTTGTCATAGAGTTTATAGTACAAAAAAAAGAGTTTATTACCTTGCTGCCATCTCAGTATTAATCATGATGAAAATTAAAGAAGGTTGGTTTGGTCAGATGTGCTCAAAATAGGAAAGGCAACCTATGTTATCAATTTAGGTCACATCTCTACACTTGTTTGTTGTCAACATGTGCATGCCTCCAACACTCTTCTTGGCTTTGCTCTTAAGAATGTACATGTCCACAATTACCATCCCTTTTAGTATGTGAAAATATTGCTTATTTCACTTGCATCTTTGCCAAAAGAACCTGAAAAATTGCATTTAAAGTTGACATAAACTCAACTTGTGTTGCCACTATTGCAAAAGGTCAAGGTTTGTTAATGTCTATAGACAGCTTTTTATCATCACTGTCTGTTCTGGTGGACAGGTTCAAAATTTCAAAACTGAATGAGGAATTATTTTCTTGGTTATGAGGTGGAGCATAGCATGCTGTGATGTTGTCCATTCATCTGTCAATCTGTCCATCCATTTTGGTTTTTACACAATAACTTAGTTTTAGAGAACCAATATTAATTAAACTATGTGAATGGCTTGCACTTGGGGTAAGGAAGAAGCCTATTGATTTGGGAGTCAAAAGGACCAAGGTTACTGTGAAAGAAGGAAAAATAGTCTCCACATAATAACTTTGGTTCTAGCTCATGGACCTTCACCAAACTTTGTGGATCGCTTGCACTTGGAGTAAAAAAGATGCCTATTTGGTGGTGGCGGTGGGGGCAAAAGATCCAAGGTCAAGGTCATATAGAGAAAGATGAATTTTTTTAATGCACAATAACTTCAGTTCTTGATCATGTACCTTTATCTGTGTGGATGACATGCATTTTGGTATGGGTGGATTACATGCATTTTGGTAAGAAAGACACCGTTGGACTTTACAGCCAAAAGGTCAAGGTCATGGGAAGTTAAACAAGAAAACAATGGTTTCAGCAAATTAATTTTAGTCTTATACCACATAACTTGCTCATGGGGTGAGAAAGAAGCCTGATAATTTTGGGATAAAAGGTCCGTGGTCAATGTCACTGTGACACAAACAAGAGAAAATATTCAGTAAAAAAAGAATAATTATAAACCATAATGGCACCAAACTTTGCAGAGGGATTGCTGATAGGGAAGGGAATAAGCTATTGATATTGGGTTATACAGCTTAAAGGTGAAGGTCAAAATGACACAAATAGAGTTGGTTTTATGATTGTCTTTAGCCAAAATTCACAAATGGTGTGCCTTGTGGGCAAGGAAGGAACTAATTGCTTTTAGGGTTAAAAGGTCAAGTTCACTTAGTCCAAAGTCAGCCATGCCCTACTAGTGCTTACATACTGTTCACAGTGCTCTTATTTCTAGTTGCAAGAAAATTACAGCTTAACAGTCGAAGAAGGACCATAATTATTTATGATGCACTGTGAATTTAAAATTTTCAGGTTAAGATTAGCCATACATATTGAGAATTTTTGCAATTTGAGAATGATAGTATTTTGGATAGATAATGTTAAAAACTGATAAATTGTTCAATAGAAAATTAAGTTATTTCTGGAATTCTGATCCATGTGGGAAGAGTAAAATCTGATCATGACTAGAAATTCAACCCTTTTTAAAAAATCTTTCAATTATATTTATAAATTCCTAGGCATTGCTCATAATGCTTGCCTGCAAAATGGACTTAAGAGCACGGTCTTTGCATATTGTATGAATCGTATGCAACCAGACTGTTGCAAAATTGAATTTGAGTCTCTACTGTGTTCCATTATGTATCAGCAGACATCTAAAGGAATAATTTTAATATCCACATTTGTGATCATTAAAGGCACACACCTGAAATTCTACCTTTATGCTTAAAGGCAACAATGAAAAGCTACCACTGTATCGCAGCAGTGGTTTTGACATTAAATTTGTCTTCATCTGCATTAATACTTATTGCATATTTCTTTTTTCCTACAATTTTTTTTGTATTAGCTCACTGGCCATAAGGTCAAGTGAGCTTATAGTATGGCCCTGTGTTCGTCATGTGTTGTCCAATATTTTATTGCCAAGGGTTCATGGAAATGTTTAAATTGTACAGGTCATTAGCTAAATTATTTATCTTTATTTCAGGAAATTAATGCACATCACATCACATCGTATAATCTTTGTTAGTCAGTTTTTGCACAACCACTGTTGTCTCCAGTGTCAAAACTTTTTAAATGGACGACAACTGTAGTATTGGAAAATATTGCTGAACAGAGACAAAGTGAGTGACATTACACATACGAATGAGTTGGCATGAAGATAAATAGTCGAGCTATTGACTTTATGAAGTCACACATTTCCATGCATCCTTGGTTATGAAATATAGCTCAGTAAAAATGGGACTTTTTAATAGGCAGCTTGTTCTTACATTACCCGTTAACAGAGTGTTGTTATAGATTTGGACTACCTGGCAAGAAGGCCTTTCAGAGTTGTACAAATGATGCCAATCTGCCATCAAATATGACTACTATTACTAAAAATAGAAAAACCTTTCAACAACTCGAAAACTGCTCAACAGAATTTGACAAAGTTTGACAGAAAGCATTCTGGTATAGAATGCTTTCAATTTTTTACAATTAACGATGCTGATCCACCATCAAATATGGCCACTGTTACTAAAAATTGAAATTAACTTTAAACAGCTTCTCAAAAACTGCTCAGCAAAATTTGAATAAATTTGAGACAAAGCATCCTGGCATGAAGGGCTTTAAAATTTTTACAAATGATGCCAATCCACAATCAAATATTGCCACCATTACTAAATAATAGACACATTTTTAAACAACTTTTTTGCAGTATCCATTGACTAGAATTTGACCAAATTTGACCGAAAGCATCCTGGCATGAAGACCTTTCAAATTTATGCAAATGGTGCTGATCTGCTTTCAAATATGGCTGCTGTTAGTAAATAAATTGAACAAAGCTCAACCACTCAACAGAACTTTGCCAATTTCGAAAGAAATAATCCTGGTATAAAAGTGTTTGAAATGTTTACAAATGATGCTAATAGACCATCAGATACGACCACCATTACTAAAAATGGAAAACTTTTAAACAACTTATCAGACATTTTTTAGAAACTGCTTAGCAGACTTTTATCAAATTTGACAAAGTCAAGCAAGTTTGTACAAATGATGCCGATTCACCATCAGATATAGCCACCATTATTAAAAATATAATTTTTTTTCAACATCTCAAAACTCACTAGACAGAAGTTTACTAAATTTGGAACAAAGTATCATGGCATGAAGGGCTTAACAGACTTTGACCAAATTTATACAAATGAAGCCAATTCAACATCAAATACGGCAGACATTACTAAAAATAGAAAAAAAGCTTGAATAACTTCTTTTCAGAAACTACTCGACAGAAAGCATCCCAGCTTGAAGACCTTTCTAATTTATACAAATGATGCTGGGCCATAATACAATATGGATGTTGTTACTAAAAATAACAAAACATATAAACAACTTTATCTAAAAAAATGGTTCAGAAGAATTTGACCAACTTTGACAGAAAGCATCCTGGCATTTGAGGTCCTTTGATATTGGGCAAATGATGCTGATGTGCCATCAAATATGGTAGAAGATACCAAAAATAGAGAAACCTTGAAATAATTGTTTTTATAACATATGGAATCAACAGCATTGGATACTGACTGAGATTTCTTGGTCAATTTCTCTTTCATTTGACTATTTGGCAGCTGAGCGTTCTCAGGCCCACTTGGGTCTCTTGTTTCAAGTTTTTACTGTTGGTTATAATTAGACTCCAAAGTTTTGAGATTCAATATCCTTTGGTAAATTGAAACTTTTCAGTGGGTATCAGTAAACACTTATTGCCTGTGAGAAATATAAATTGCATATGGTATCTTTTGCAGATGGAAACAGTATATCAGAAGATTCACAATCCTTAATTTTTATAAATTTGTAAGCCTTAGATGCATTTGTTTAGCAAGTAGATAGCCAAAATTTGAAAATATGAAACCAGATAGTGCTTTTCATGTAAATTAGATATAAATCGTGCTTTATTCATGCTGTAGTCCCTCATTATAATGCTGTCCATGTGAGCCATAGTGCATACCTTCTTATAGTGAGACCACCTTATTATGAAGTACATTATATACCTCTCTCTTGATAACTTGTGCAAACCCACTTATAACATGGGGTCAGGCATGGATCCCATTTTTTTAAAATGGAAAATACCAAAAGAATTGGCCCCAATTTGTTGAACGTGAAGAAAATGAAACCTGGATATATGGCTCATGTTATCATCGAAAACAGCAGTTCAACATCATGAAATTCACAACTTTTAATAAGAAGTCATATATTTTGTTAAGATTTCTATACCAGAAAAATTCTCAATATACCGTAAATAACAATGTTCAACAATAATTTAGTCCATGAAATGTCAGTAATGCCTACTGGTGGCAGCACTTGAAGAAATAAATGCCAATTAGATACATTTTGTCAAGTGAAATTCTTGTTTTGGTTCTATCTTTTAATTCAGTTTCAGTGTAATCATCATAAGTGCTATATGCCCTATTGTATTCAAATGTGAAAAGTGTCAATCTACCATCACAGCTATGTCTGCAAGCATTTCGGAGAAACTAATTAAGTGCCAACTGTGTTTTGATTGATTTGCAGAAGTGTTTGTTTTGTTGTTACAATCAATTAAAAGTAAACCTGCTTTGTATTGTCATGTTAGTTACGTGTTTTGTATCAAATCAAATAAAGGGAGTGGAATAATAAAAAAAAAGTTGAAAGGCATACAAATCCTACCTGTGTAACAGCTAGTGGTCACAATAGTGTCAGGTCAACTCATTTCAATTGACCAGTTGAATACTGTTATAAATATTATCATGTAGGTAATCATTGGTTTATCCTATTAATTTGCAAATGTGATCACCGATAGCAAGAGAAGCAAAGCGAAAGGAGTAGTTCGTGCATGAAAAGCTTTGTTTCACAGATACGGTTCATTATGGTGAAGCGAGTTCCAGGGTTTGTAGTGAACTTAAAATTCCCCAATTGGCACTCAGAGGTTTGTTCAAGGATGAGCAGATATTTAACTAAAACATGCAATTAAATCGCGGCAACAATATTTTATTAATAAAACAATATTTTTAAAAGGACCAAATTTCGACGATGATTATTATTTCACGAATTAAATGTCCCTAGTTTTTGAAAAAAGGAAATTTTGTTTTGTTGTGAATCAACAATAACACTTGAATATATCCACATTCATATGCAAAAAGCAGTGACATAATACGAAATGGTTTCTGAGGTACATGTGATGTCTCGAAACCTCTTTGAATAATGTTTTTAATGATCTTTCAAAGGTTAGTTATCTTGAAAATAAATGTAATTTATATAGAAAAGCAAACAACTTGATTAGAAAAGCGTTTTATTGACAATTATTATTTATTCCCAACTCGAATATAAAGTGAGTAAGTATTAAACCATTTAACAGAGGCCCCCCCCCCCGGTCTTCTTTTTGTTGATATCCAGCCGGGACAGCATCCCCTTCTTAAATTTTCAGAGGTCCCTTGGTAACTCATGCCCTCACTTAAACTGCGGTCTGTGTTTTTGGACCCCATTGTGCGCAAGTTATTGAGGGAGAGGTATACATATAATTTCTACCACATAATGAAATGGGATCCATGACTATACCTGCCGTATATAACAGTAATTGTCTTGTAATGAAGGGCCTTATAGTGAGGGAGTGCTTTACAATTTAAATTCCTAATTAAATCCAAAATTAGTGAAGGAATTTTTCTTGTGTGTATTTAATTTAATAAGGTAAGGTAAGATACACAACTTCTCAGCATTAACAAACCCTTTTCCCTCATTTCTTATGTCTTTAATAATATAAAACACATTCTTAAAATTTAGATCCTCCATATAATTTTTTTTTTTTAAAGTATGAGCTGTTGATTGAAAGTTTCTTTATTATCGGTTGAAAATGTGATTATACATTTCTTCTTATACCAAAGTCCAATGAAAGTGTCTTCAATGTCCTTTTAGTACACCTTTGTCTTATTCTCTGGAGGGGGCATATAGTATTTACCCATGTCTGTTCATCCAGTCCCAGCACATTCCATTCCATCCATCATGAATTTTATTTCTGTGCAACAACTTTTGATGGACTTCATGGATTGAAACAAATTTGGTATTTGACTTTATATTAAGAAGACCTAGGTCAGCTTTGCTTGTCAACATTTTAGTGCCCCTGCCATACCTATGTAGAGGGAATAAAGTGTTATCCTGTCCTATCATATAATCCTGTCCTGTCACACCTCAACTGTCATAAATGCTATTTCCACTGAATAAGAAAACCTAGGTGAATTTTATATTCACCTTTGGGGGAGGGGGACTGAAATTTAATGGGGTTATGGCCCTGTTTGACTTGTAACTTTGCCCTTTTGTTGATTCATATTAGCAAGGGTTTCAATGTAATATGGATACATTTTTAGTCTGACTCAATTCGACAGAGTTATGGTCCCTGTTGTCATATGGACACGTTTCTGGTTTACTTTGATGATACTGACTATTTTGTTCCTTATTATTTTGCAAGGATTGGGAAACCTTGGTAGGTAGGTAGGTAGTTGGTTCTCTACCCACCTTTGTTGCTTGTCAGTGTATACATTGTTTGTACTTGTAATAGACTGCTTGTATAGTTGCCTGATTCAGTGAATATTTTATGTTGAACAAAAATAGAACCAGTCTGTTCATGTACACATTTTAATGAATAATAGTTACAGAAAATATGCATTGAAAATATCTTTTTTAAAAATAAAGATCTAATTTGGGTTTTTTGCAGTTCAAAATTATTGATATGTTGCAATTTTATATTTAATGCCAGAACATCAGAACATGATGAATTAGGTTTATCATGATAATTTATCATCGCCATTTCTTACTATATTCAGCATTTAAATTTAAATTTAAATTAATAATTAATTTTACATTTTTTTCCTTTTTTTAAAATGTATAACGTGTTATATATTAACATAATTTTTATAAAAAGGCCTATGTATGAAATTAAAGCATGTTGTATGTTATAATCCTTGACAAAACTCAATGTCTGCATGGCAGCAACAATCTAGCATCAGCAGAAACTAACAAATGACTAGTATTCAAAAATAAAATGTATACACTGACAAATAGAATGATGGGTAGTAAAGAATGTATTACATGACAGTCGTCTCATGTAAATGGTACAGGTCACCCTGTAAAATGATAAAATGCTATTTTTGTCAACATTTTGTTCATGCATCTAGATCTTTTAGTTTTTGGTTTGGTTGAAGCTACAGCAAGTCTAGAAAACTAAAGGATGGGGGGGGGGGAAATATAATAGTATATAGAACTGCTCAGTGGAAATATGTTACGGGAGGTAACTATAGAAATGTATGTATGTAAATTGTGGTGATTTTGGAACATAACATGAAACAAAGAAAGATAAAATCATGGAAATACTTTATTTAAAAAAAGAAAACAAGGAAAAATGGTTGCTGGTAATTGAAATTTCGGTAATTTGTCAAAATATTGCAAGAAAAGCAACATTAAGAAATAGATGTTCAGTTTTCTAGCCTTGCATAGTTTTTAAATTTTGATTTGCAGAATACTATCACTGAGGGTTGTTACCAACAGCAGTTTACACAAAGCAAAAGCACAATTTTTAAACTTTTTGTAATAAAGTGAGAATCATGCATTGGACTGAGAATGCCATGATTCTCATACTCTGGTTTTTTGTTATAGACAGAGGCACATTCACACATTTGTGTTCATTTCACATCTCAGCTGCAAGAGATATAGTTCAAAATTGTCCCCGGTCAACATTCTTCTCACAAGGGCAGGATGATGAAATAGTCTTGTATCACATTTTGCAGTATGGGACCAATATGATGTTTTCTTCTCAAACTCTCCTGTGTCCTGGAGTGACAAGAAACTTGATATGTTGTCTCATTATGAATTATAATTATTACAATTGTAGTTTATTACTGTGAATTCACTGGGATTTGTTTTGTGTATGGTACCAATTTTCATGGATTTTGTGGTTGTTATAAACCACAAGTTTAAAGACCCAATGAACAATGATTTTTTCTGTGGAAGCAATAGGACCCCTTACCTGATCCAGGAGTTTAAGTACAGTGTTCTTACCAGGCCTGTTGTGTCGATCACGTTTTGAATATTACATTTGGTAAGCGACAACCTTACAATCCTGCAATAACCTTGATTTCAGTAGCGACATTCCTAATGGGGGCCCCAGATGACCAAGTGGTCTGAGGCGCTTGCCTTTACAAATCACTGACAGTCTCACCTCTGTCCACATTCAAGTCTTTGGCTCAGCCAATTTGGGTATGTGAGAAAGCTTGCCAGTAGCTTCCCATAGGTTGGTGGTTCTTCCCTGGGCTTTCCCGGGTTCTTCCTCCACCAGATATACTGGCTGCCATGTTTAGCCTATCATGTGCTGAAAAATGGCGTTAAGCCTACAACAACAACAACAACAACAACAATAACATTCCTAACATGTAGACAGACTCAAGTAAACTGCCTCATTGGCATTTTATGTACTTTGTTCTTGTGCAGTTAGTAATTTTGATACACCTAGGCGGAGCATATCATGTTATGGTGTTTGTCCATTTATCTATCCATCCAGCAGTTCCCTTTCCAGTTCATTTCTTCTCAATAACTAAAGTTCTCCACTATCTACCATAACCAAACTTTTTAAGTTGCTTGCATTTGGGTTTAGGAAGAAACATATAGCAATTTTAGGCTCAATAGGTCAGATGCCAAGATCACAGGGACTCAAAGAAAGAAAATTTTCCAGACAATAACTTGACATATATACCAGATACCTTCACCAAACTTTATAAATGTCTTACATTTGAGGTAAGAAAGACACCAGTTGATTTGGGGGCAAAAGATCAAAGGTCATGGTTACGTGGGCTCTAAGAATAAAAATGTTTTCCTTACAATATCTCAAGTCATTTATCACCTGCTTTGACCAAACTTTGTGGATGTGTTGTATTTGAGACAAGGAAGACACATATTCATTTCGTGTTCAAAAGGTCAAAGGTCAAGATCACAGTGACTTGAAGATAAAACTGCTCAAGTTCTGTATTATATGCCTTGAGTAAACTTTGTAGATGGCTTCCACTTGAGATAAGGAAGACACCTTTAATTTTGGGGTTAAAAGGTCAAAGCTCAAGGGCAGAGAGGCTTCAAGAAGGAAAACAGCTTCCATAAAATAACTCCAGTTATATGACTGAATTCTGAGGATGGTTTGCATTTGATTTTGGGGTCAATAGATCAAAGTCAAGGTCACTAAGACTGAAAGAAGAAAATGGTTTCCCCAAAATAGCTTGAGTTCTGTGTCTTTTAGCTTCACCAAAGTTTGTGAATGGCTTGCATTTGAGACAAAGAAGACACCTTTTAATAAGGCAGAGCATATAATTTGGTATTGCTAGGCAACATCACTTAGTGACAGTGACATGGTATATGAATTAAACAGGTACAATGTCTTTAGTACCCAAGTATCTGACTAATGAAAGAGTATTTTACACAAAAGAATTATAATAATACTATTTACCACATGGCAGTGTATAATGTAGCAAACACATTTCTCTTGTTAAAACAAAAGCTGTTATTGTAATGATGAAATGAAGATGGCAAATTGATAAATGAAAGAATAGACATTCAGTTTCGGGTGTTGACTGGGCCTTGGCCATAGGAATAATTAACAGCAAGTTTTGTTCAAAATAATATCTAATATATCAGAAATTGAAACAGCTAAAGGAATTTTAAACCAGTATGTTTTGTGTCCCCTAGTTTTTGGAGTTTACATTGAGAATATGATTCTAACCACATACTGAAAATGAATGAAAAAGATCTTAAATATTCTTTGTACTTTCTAAAATGATGATATTTAATGAAATTAAAGACAAATTTATTTAAATTTGGACAAATAATTATTGGCAGATAATTAAAAACACTTCCAACATTCACATCTATATGCCCCTACCACATCTATGGTGGGGGGCATATAGTGTTCGACATGTCCATCTGCCCTATCCCATCCCGTCCCATCACATCATGTCATTACACATAAAAAATTGTATTGTCCCTAAATAATTTGTGAAGGACATATGGATTGAAATCATTTGGTATAAGTCTTTACATTGAGAAGACCTAGGTCATGTTAGATTTTAACCAATTTCAGGCAACTTTTATTTTTTAGTTATGACCCTTGTTTGACTGGAGTTTGGCAGTTGTTTGCCCTTCAGTTTCCACTTAGTAACTTTTTAATGACTTGATAGATTGAAACCAAATTTGATATTAGGTTTTATATTATGAAGACCTAGGTCTAGTTTGATATTTTACTGTTTTCCTGCACATTTTAATGGAGTTATGGCTCTGGATGACTTGCAGCTGTGCCATTTCATTGCATCATATTTGCAAGGGGATCCATGGCATATGGACACATTTACGGTTTCCTACTTGAAACAGATTATGCAAGCATACACTGACAGGAAGTTCACATATTATCAATTGTGAAAACAGCTGTTACTTCTGAAACAAAAAAGAAATAAAGTAAACAACAAGTCATACCTTTGAAAAAAACACATTGAAGTACAAACCAAGCTCACATGAGAGGAGAGAAGATACATTGAAAATAAGGAAGGTTAAAAAAAATTTTTTTTTTTTTTATTTAATAAAAACCATAGAGCTGATTCTGCACTTTTGTTTTTTAATACTGAACAAAGTATTTTGTTTACCTTTTCTTGATGGTCATGACAAGAAAATATTTAAAGGGTTGTTTATTTAAACTAATTGAGCTTCTGTGTGTATGTTTACTTTAAAAAAACAAAAGACTTGTGAAAGAAAAAACTTTTTTTTATGAAAGCAGTCATGGACTACATTTCATTGACTGGCTACATATGACAAACTGTCAGAAAATCCTGGGGAGAACCCTGAAGTAGCCACAAAAATTTAATCTTTTTCAAAACCATGAAAATTGATATCCACAAAAATAAATAAAATCACATTATTTCAAGATTTTTGTTCATAGTCTAATTTGATGTCCCCCTTTCCAAGATAAATGATAGTATATAAGGTGATGTAAATTATTGATGTACCAGGTAGAAGATCATATTTGTTTACAGGGATATCTGTGTGCTTTTCTTTGCTTTTTCTTGATTTGCTTACCATGATTTGATTTCCTGGAAAAAAATCCTAGTGATAGGCATTCATAGATGAAATGATTTTTATTTTCAAAGCTTCTTTATATATTAAATGACTTTAGCTGCAAGCACCAGAGATCTTGGCTTAGTATTTCAGCATGTATGTGCAAAAAAAAGGAGTCAGTTTGATAATGCTAGTACTAATGATATTACTGAAAACAGTGCAATACTTGCGAAGTTATGCAAGTTAGGGTGTCTGGTAGTTGCAGATTTATCAGTCATGGAAGCAAGTAGATACAAATTACTTCTGGTATCAAAAACCTGTTATGTCTCCTGTAGATTTGGTAGAACATGTATTAGCCCTAATAATCAGTCAGTATACACTCCAGTGCAAATTGGATGACTTTGAAAACACTTTATATCTATTACTTGGTCAAGCATTTCTTGTAATAGTTAGCTCAGTTCTGTCCACATTCTATGATTAGTTATTTGTACAGTTACATATCAATTATTCAGGGCATTAGAAGACATTAGTTATGTTTAGATAATAAACCTACATGTATATTGATTATGATGAGAATAAATTGGTGTGGGGTACAGATAAGTAAAATTAATAAACCTATTATTAACTGTATACAAGGGGACCACAACATTCACAATGCGACCATTTTAATCCAACTTTAATTGATTAGGCAATTCGTTTACTACACTGCCATAGATGGAAAGAGTTTATTAAATGTCATAGAAAATTTGACCTATTTATCTGACAGTAGGATCATTTGACATTTTCATTGGGAAGGATTTGAATTGAATTGAAGAATAGACCGTAATGCAGATTGTGTATTTGGTCTTATATTTAGTCAACATTGTCTTCCTGGTTTGATTTACACTGGAGTTTGTGTATACATTTAGATATATGGTTCCCCTCCTGCTTAAGTAGTCATCAGCATGTGCCATTATATAGCCAGTAGGCCCAAGTGTTAGCATAATTAATTAAATAATAATTCAAAATAGTTAATTTGTATGTTTTTGTTAAAATACAGTTTACCTTTAAATAGATTGTACAACATAGAATAATTCAAATAAAGAGCTTAGAATTTGTACATGTATGCATTTTCAGGTAGAAGTCATCAAAGGTGCAAACATGTCTGTGTAATATCGGCTATGTTATCAATGTGTATCATTGTTTCTTTTATGATAGCATGGCTTCTCTTGATTGAAACATAAATATAAGAAAATTTTCAACATATCTTTGCACACTAACTTTCTCAAGAACAGAAAACAATTCATAACTTTTTTTTACATTATGTAAAATAGAACCTCTATATAATGGCAGACCTTGTCCATGATTTTACTTTAGGCTTTTTCTGGTAAGTGGCAATATTTTATTTACTTAAGACTTTCCAAACATCCAGCTTTACAGTTTTCTTGAATTTCTCTGCAGTATTCATGGAAGGATTTGTAATGTGCTATTTGCTATACATCTTTGGTCTTAAAATAAAAAAGGCACTTTAGAAAGAATTTCAGCTGCAGATTTGGAGGGGGCTTCAGCTGTAAACCTGCCCCCCCCCCCCAAAAAAAAAAATATACACATTTTAGTGGAAAGAAATATGGCCATTTGTTTTAAAAAGCAAAACAAACCGCCCACTTCTAAAATTGAACCCTTCTGAGAAAAAATGTAGATCTGCCCATGTATTTTATATCTCATCGAACGCGAAGGACCTACAAGAGTAAAGTCTTTACATTATAAAGTAATACCTGTTTTAATGGACACCTGATTTAGACAGACAACTGCTTGTAACAGATTTTCATGTTTAGTGCAGTGGTTGAAGCACACTGTCTTGTGGACTGGGTTTTGATGCACACTTTATGCGTGATGAAATGTCTATCATTGGCCATCAATGATATTTCAGATTTCATTATTTTAGTGTGGATTTCTGGACCACCTCCAACGCCACTGCACACCTCCATCTCTGCCTTTAGGTGTATCTGATATAAGTCTTTATAGCTTGCTGTGAAGGTAAAGTAAAAGGAATACTGATTTTACATGAGCAGTATCTCTCTTCTTTAATAAGTTTAATTTATCTGACATTGACTTCTAATATGATAATTATGCTATTCGAATACAATTAAACTTGCTTATCCTACATATCAGGATTTCTGGAGGGATTGGTTTGTGTTTGATTTAAGAGAACATACATTTTATGTCTGTATCCTATTTTATCTTTAATCAGACAGTGTTGACCCTCTTACTACGAACATTTTTAATGGAGTGCCTTTGATTTGTTCATAATGTAGGTAGATGCAGTATATTGCCTATTCCAGGTAAATGTTAGGTGTATACTAGGAATTAAGTGCTTAATTTGAAGTGATTTCAGTTGGTTCTTTATACACACCATTTTCTGTCCATTAGGCAGGATAGAACAAGTCTTCTTGTAGTTACAGTATATCAACCATGGCAAGATCAGATGGTCAGCTTGATAAATCTATTAAGAAATATGGGGTGGGCTTTTTATCAGACAAAGCTATCCTTAGTAAATATCTAGTCTTAGCCTAAGATATGGCATCATGTTTTAATTGAAAGATGGTATATGGCATTACAGCACAAACATATCTTTGCTGTAGTTCATTGGTTGGTGTACATAGTAAAAACAAACCTGGCAAGTCATAGGTATATATTGGAATTAACTTGTTAGGCTTAATGAATACAATTAAAGTCTGTTGAAGAAATCGGTACATAGATACTATATTTGATATATTTATGTCAGTGATTGCCGAACTAAAAAAAAGATTGTAGTAACATTTCAGAAGATTTACAGCAATACTCTGTTATTAGCAGCTATTTGTATTGTTCAGGGAGAAGGTACTACAAGATTTTAAAATCTCTCTTACAAGTAGTTTTTACACAGAGTTTAAATGGTGTTCGGAGGTAGAAACTAAACTTTTTGTTATGGGCAATATGCTCAAATTGTTCATTCATAAAGTGGATTGTATTGATTCCTTATGTATCAAGGATATACTATGATGGCATGAATAATTATCATTTTCTTCTCTACTGACAGAGACTAGTATTGAAGGAAACTAGTAGTCTGTATTAAAGTACACTGATACTGACTGACACTATTACAACAGCCAAGTCTTTGCATTTTGTTTACTGCAGATACTAATTAGGAACAGTTGTACATGTCTTGAATAAAGATAATGGAATAAGCAGCAATCATTAAAGATTGACTCAAATGGATGAGCTTGAACAAGCTTCAGATTGGTGTTATCTATCCCAAAAATTTGCCAAAACATTGGATTGTAAAGATGTTTAACCATTATGTTTCAAAGATCCATGAGTAATGATGAAATGATAAAAACTCTATTTTGTCTGAAGACAAAATTGTGAACCAAAATTTCATAGGAGTTTTGTTTCGCATGTTCATGTGACAGACGGAAAAAATAAAAAGATAATAAGCACGCGTTCAAAGGTCATCAAATTAATTTGATGATGAAAAGAACAGATATCAGTTTTCTTTGAACTAAACAGGATTGAAACCTTGCATCCAAATCTGTGGATTACTAACATTACTTAAGGATACATAAGGAAATAATATGGAATGAAGACATGAATTTTCAGATTGAACAACAATTGTGACCATTTAAAGTTGCTGGATTGGAATTCAAGTTAATATTGGGATTCATAACCAGATTTTTTTTGTCATCACATGACCTTCATTTGAAACAAGGGCATACATAGAAATATGGGATGATTTGTAAACATGGGTGCTGTGGTGATTGTACAGGTTTGTAGTTGGCCTGTCTTTAATATACTGTATTTAGCAGTGTATAATGATCACCCAGGTGCAGACAGCACAGACTTAGATCTGACATAGCATAATGTGTTGTCATATCAGGGTCTATACTGTTTTTTTTTTTAATTATGAATTCAAACAAACAGCACAGGTCTAGAATTGTCATAGCATAATGTGTTGTCATATCAGGGTCTATACTATTTATTTTAATTATGATTTCAAACAAACAGCACATTTCTAGAATTGTCATAGCATAATGTGTTGTCATATCAGGGTCTATACTATTTATTTTAATTATGATTTCAAACAAACAGCACAGGTCTAGAATTGACATAGCATAATGTGTTGTCATATCAGGGTCTATACTGTTTATTTTAATTTTGATTTCAAACAAACTACACAGACCTTGATCTCCTGGCACATTATGTAATGGCATATATGGGTCTATGCTGTTCACAGTCAAGTATATGTAATATGTATTTTGACCATGGGTAGGGCCAGATTATAGAACTTGAAAGATTCTGCTTTTACTCATGGCTGTACCTACCTGCTTCAGAATACCGCAGACCAGTAGTTTACCCGCTTGGGGGGGGGGGGGGGCCCAAGTGGACTAAGGTGCTCACCTTTACAGTTCACTCATGTGTCACCTCTGTCCATGTGGGTTCAAGTCTCGAGCTGGCCAATGTGGGTATGTGAGAAAGCTTGCCAATAGCTTCCTGTGGGTCAGTGGTTCTTCCCGGGGTCTTCCCATTTTCTTCCTCCACCAAACATACTGGCTGCCATGTATTGTATAACCTATTATGTGCTGAAAAATGGCATTGGACCCACAAAAAAACAAACCAAGCAAACCAGTCCCACCTGGGAATATTATAGACCTGGAACTGACATACAGTACATGTCCACCACAACAGCCATCGTTAAAATCTTATCGCCACTCCTCCAAAATGAAAAGTCAAATCAGCATGGGGTTTTCACCAGAAGACATTTAACAATGTCTAGTTGGTTCTAATTGAAGCTGCACTAGCTCAGTTGGAAGAGCATCAGACTCATAATCCAGGTTTTGTGGGTTCAATACCTGCCCATGCCAGCCTGTTCAGCTACTTCATGTGTCCTTGGGAAAGGCACTTAGCTATCATTTCCTCAGCATAATATAGCCAGTAATATGTTAAAAGTGCATAAAAAAACCAACAAAACCAAAAACCTAAATGAAAATGGTGCCAATCTGACCTTAAATATGGCCACCATGTGGCCATGTTTAAAATCCTTTTGTCATTACTTCTCCTCAGCAGATGGTCTTATCATCATGGGGTTTTCACTAAAAGACTTCTTATGTTCATCCTAAATGAAAATGGTGCAGATATGACATCCAATATGGCCACCACATTGAATATGTTCTTACAGCTACTCCTCCTGAATGGAAAGTCATATAGACGTGGGCTTTTCTCCAGAAAACTTCTTATGATGTCTAGTTGGTCCTAAAAGAAATGGATCTTGATCTGACTTCTAACATGGCCACCATGATGGCCATATTGAAAATCTTGTTGTGGTTATTCCTCCTAGATGGATGGTCATATCGACATGGGCTTTTCACTCAAAGATTTCTTACAATGTCTAGCTCGTCCTAATGAAAATAGTGCCAATCTGACATCCAACATGGCTGCCATCTTGAGAATCTTGTTATCGCTGTTTGTCCTAAATGGAAAGTCGTATCAACATGGGGTTATCACCAGAAGGCTTCTTATGGTGTCTAGTTGGTTCTAAATGAAAATGGTGCAAATCTGGCATTGAATATGGCAACCATGGTGTGGCTGATACACTTCAGACCAAATCATTTTCACTGTTGTTTGAATTAACTTTTGGAACTATTCCATCGTGCAAAGGGACATCAGATGTTGTAGAATTTCAATTTTGCACTGGTCTTAGTACTCAAGATGATACAGCTGTGATCATACCTTGCTTATCTTATCTGATCAAGCATAAATTGTCACTGAGATGTAATCAATGATTTGCATGCCTTAATAAATACATTATACACATTTGTCAAAGATCAGAGGATTTATATAATAATATTTATTTCAGTATTACATAAGTGTTCAGGTACTTTATTTAATTAGTTGTTGAGTTAGATTTATTGCATTTAGAAGAGATAATAGCCATATATAACGTAAAGTTAGAAACAAGCTGTTAAATTGGTAAAAGAATATATTTTTTGGCACATGTTCACATTATTTGACAGCAGGATTGTATGCTAAATATGTATGTACATTTATATAGATATTACACACATATCCAAGCAGTCTCTTTTCAAAAAGACATATATTCGAGATACCTTCACCAAACTTTGTAAATGGCTTACATTTCAGGTAAGAAAGACACAAATTGATTTGGGGTCAAAAAGTCAAAGGTCATGGTCACATAATGTACCGGCAGATCAGGGTCTATGTTGTTTGTTCTACTGCAAACTGCATAGACCCAGATCTGCCAGTACATTATGTGACAGCAGATCTGCGTCTATGCAGTTTGCAGTTGGTATCTGATTATATGCAACTATATACGATATGTCAAATCCAACTGCAATTAACACCCCCCTGATCTGCGGGCAGATCTAGATCTATGCTGTTTGCACTTGGATCCGACTTAAATACAAGTACATACGATTCTGTATTGGAAGATGTACCGTATATACTTGCATATAATACAGGTCCAAATGCAAACAGCATAGACCCTGATCTGCCGTTGCATAATGCACCGGCAGATCTGGGTCTATGCAGTTTGCAGTTGGTATCGGCTTATACACGAATATAATATACATCTAACTGAAAGCAGCACAACACAGGTCTGCCATTGCATAATGTGCTGAAAGATCAGAGTCTGTGCCAATTGATGCAAATTGTATGTGAAATTAAGAACATAGATCCTGATCTGCTGGAACATTTCATGACAACAGGTCTGGGTCTGCAATATTCTCACTTGGGGGAAGGTTATACATGGGCAAATACAGTAATCAGTTTGACCTCAGCATGAATTAATTACGAATAGTTTGGTCTGTGCTGTATTGGAGTTCAAACATTCAGATTCGGTCTGTATACAAATGGGAAGAAGTGTTGGAGTCTTCTTAACCAATCAATTTTCTAAATTTAGAACCATATACATGCTGAACATTATGAATAAGGTGTGAAGTATTTGGAACCAAAGTAAATACAATAATTATGATTAAAAAGTTCTACCCTGTGTTGCAGTAGGATATCCTAAGTGAGTTCTGTTTTTGTTGTGAATCACTTTAAATTTATGGGTATCAGATTTCATGGTTTGGTTAAATGATGCATATTTGTGGATACTTAATTTTGTGGATTTCTCACTTTAAAAACAAAAAACAAACTAATATTAAGTGACCATTTGTTATCGCTCAGAAAGATTATACTGTCATTCACTTCCACCATTTCCAACCAAACATTAAAGATTGAGATATCACAGGTGCAGCAACTTCTAACATATTTGGACCAATTTCATCAAGTCCAGTGCACTTCTTAACATTTAATGTTGTAAGGGTATAGCAGACATCATGCTTGTTTACATTGGCTCCGGAAAATTTGAAAGAAGTAACTGTCGGAACTTTTCCATTACATAACTTAGGAGTTTCTAATGATAAGTGGACTGGATGTTTTCCCATTACATTACTAAGGAGCTTCTCATGATCAGTGGACTGGATGTTTTCCCATTACATAACTAAAGAGCTTTTCATGATCAGTGGACTGGATGTTTTCCCATTACATAACTAAGGAGCTTTTCATGATCAGTGGACTGGATGTTCTCCCATTACATAACTAAGGAGCTTCTCATGATCAGTGGACTGGATGTTTTCCCATTACATAACTAAAGAGCTTTTCATGATCAGTGGACTGGATGTTTTTCCCATTACATAACTAAGGAGTTTTTCATGATCAGTAGACTGGATGTTTTCCCATTACATTACTAAGGAGCTTTTCATGATCAGTGGACTGGATGTTCTCCCATTACATTACTAAGGAGCTTTTCATGATCAGTGGACTGGATGTTTTTCCCATTACATAACTTAGGAGTTTCTCATGATCAGTGGACTGGATGTTTTCTCATTACATAACTAAGGAGTTTTTCATGATCAGTAGACTGGATGTTTTCCCATTACATTACTAAGGAGCTTTTCATGATCAGTGGACTTGATGTTTTCCCATTACATAACTAAAGAGCTTGTCATGATCAGTGGACTGGATGTTTTCCCATTACATAACTAAAGAGCTTTTCATGATCAGTGGACTGGATGTTTTCCCATTACATAACTAAAGAGCTTGCCATGATCAGTGGACTGGATGTTTTCCCATTACATAACTAAAGAGCTTTTCATGATCAGTGGACTGGATGTTTTCCCATTACATAACTAAAGAGCTTGTCATGATCAGTGGACTGGATGTTTTCCCATTACATAACTAAAGAGCTTGTCATGATCAGTGGACTGGATGTTTTCCCATTACATAACTAAAGAGCTTGTCATGATCAGTGGACTGGATGTTTTCAATTTACATTACTAAGGAGCTTTTCATGATAAGATGACTGGATTTTTCCCTCTACATAAGTATTTATGTTTGTAAAGTATTAGTTAAACTTCAGCCATTTCTGGGCGAGTTGTGGCCGAGTTTCCATTGTGGTCTACTTGCGTTGCCACGTGATGTTTTGGGAGTGACCAAGTTCTTTGAGATATTGCCCTAATAAACTTGCATTTATAGTGATTCTCAATTGCATATTTAATATAGTCTTTCTTTGCTTTATGTAACTTACATTTCACCATTTTTGTGGTTTTCCTGTCCTTAATTGTATGGGATTTTTTTGGGGTATCTTGCTTCTTTTATTGCTTTAGTCATTCTGTTTAGGCTGAAGCTCAAGTTTATCAAGTTTGATTTGACAGTTTTGCCACCCCAACTTTGTTGTCTGCACTGTACTTTCATCTTTTCCTTGGACACTTTAATATTGTAATAAACATTTTATCAAGTACTCCAGTAACTTGTGAAAACTTAAACATGTTTGAATATATGGTTCACCTGAAATGAGCTGCACTATGGAATTTTCCGTTCCAGATCAAGCTGTCATTTAGCTTTAGTGTTCACTTATTATCTACAAGCATTAATTATAACAATTAAAAAAAAATTTATTTCACAATTACTTTTCTTTCCAATTTATAAATTCATTGATTTAAGGACAAATTGTGTATCTGCATAAATTTTTTCCCTTTTGTCATTAATTCAACCTCAAATAAATTAAATCTTCTCTTTGGTGAAGGTGTGCGAGGTGATCATTAAACATTGAAAATATGTTACACTAGCAGCCATTAAAGATTTTACAACTCGGCAGACTACCACAAACCTTGTTTTTATTTCCAAATATTTGTTTTAAAATGGAGATTAAATGCCATCTCAGTTTTTATTGCCTGCAGCGACTTTGACTATTGCTAGCGCCAACATAGATGTAGATGGACGTGCACTATAGAAAGTTGTTGGCACATTTTTCGATTTGTTTTCCTGATGAAAAAAGCACGGCCAGGGGGGTGTACAGGGGACAAGATTTGATGACTCCGGACAAAATATTGCAAGAAGCCCGCGATCCTGTGCTTAAGGTGCAGCACTGTATAATTAATACATGAAACTGCATGAATTCTTGCTGCTGTACAAGAACCAACACTATTGTTACACCATTGAGTGAAACTGCATTGTACTCTTGTGACTTATTCCAGGGAAAGATTTTTGGATATGGTACAACAAGTCATTGTTTGTTTTCACAGCAGTCAATCTGTCAGAATATATAATAAACAGTCCCATCTGTCAGCGTATATAATAAGAGCCCCTTTTCTCTCTCAGCTGAAAGAGTTGACCCATATCAGGCTACAGTTGTGTATAAATGTTCAGCCCCTTTTCTCTCTTAGCTGAAAGTGTTGACATATATCAGGTTACACTTGTATATAACCTACAGGCAAATGTTCAGCCACTTTTCTCTCTCAACTTGGTGGCAAAAGTTCAGCCCCTTTTCTATCTCAGCCAAAAGAGTTGACCCATATCAGGTTACACTTGTGTCTAGCTTATATAGAAATGTTTATTAGTTACTGTATATACTCGTGTATCAGTCGATACCAACTGCAAACTGCATAGACCCAGATCTGCCGTCGCTTAATGCACCGGCAGATCTGGGTCTATGCAGTTTGTAAGGACTAATCAGTAGAACAAACAGCATAGACTCTGATCTGCTGGTGTATTATGCGATGGCAGATCAGGGTCTATGTTGTTTGCATGTGGACCTGGATTATACGTGAGTACATACGGTAACTTATCACAAAGAAAACCAGATTGCAACCACAAACTGTTCATTGAGACTGGTCTATAAGATTCTGTAATTCATTGCCTGGATAGTTTCTTTCAAAGGTTTTGGAACAAATCCTTAGAGTAATTGCATTTATTTGTAGCTGTATAGAGAAATACATGAGGCAGGAAGATTGACATGTACACTATCCTAGAGTAAATGGATAGGTAGAAAAGCAAAATGGCACATATACTTCTTACCATTTAGTCAAAATTCTCAGAGAAAAATGATGAATTACAATGGCTTAAGAAATTATGTTCATGGCTTAATGTCTCAAGAAGGTTGAGAAATCGATGTTGTAGGAATGTTGTTTTCACATGGCTCCAGGAAGTGGACTGTTGCAGATGCAAGTTAGTGACTTTCAAAAAAAAAATAAAGCCATTTTAATTTTATTTTAGAGTAGCAAAAGTCGAATGTATAAATTAAGCATTTGGTGCAGACATAAATGTTGTATAAAAGTAAATGCAAATGGTCTCTTTTAGTAAGTTGGTAAAGAATGCATTAACAAAAAATTATTATAGTTTTTGTTTAGTAAGTTCTAGTCAAGAATGCTTGATTTAATCAGTTGTGTTTTTCTTTTGTTTCAGCAGCGAGAACGTGTTGCATCTGTGGTGCATAGACAAGAGACTGTAGACTGCTTGAAGAAGTTCAATGCACGTAGAAAACTGAAGGTAATTTACGAGTTAAATTTGGTTGTTTCTGCCCTTATTGTATAAGACTAAGAACTTATTTGAATTTCTTGAACTGGAGCTGTATTAAATAGAATACCATATATACTCCAACTGCAAACAACATAGATGCTGATCTGCTATCCCATAATGCACTGGCAGATCAGGGTCTATGTTTGTTCTACTGATTACTCCTAACAAACTACATAGACCCAGATCTGTCGGCATATTATGCAACAGTAAGTCTGGGTCTGTGCAGTTTGCCCAACTTAATAAGCAAGTATATATGGTAGAATACATGCAGTTCTTTGTCATTACAGTGGTCCCCCTCTTATATGGCCCCCCTCACCAGCGGTCACCTCCTCTACGCAGCCAGTTTTCTTGGTACCAATGAGTTTGTATACAAAAGTACCCGTCGTGGACGGCCACCCATCTGATGCGGCATGCAGCCAGTATAATAGTCAAAAAATGTCAAATTTACCCGTCACAAGCAGCCACATTGTATTTAATATGTATTCAAAACCAATATTTAATTCATATGGTAAGGTAAGTAATATTTTCCGATGTCTGTTTCCACATGTCAGGTTTTTGTTACTGGGATAATTGCTGGCTAAAGTACACTATAACATGTACCACTACAGTTAATATTATATCATTATCTACAAGTGCCAACGTTTACAGTAAATGGGCTCAGTAGTATTGCAATTTGGGGCTTCACACAGCTGTTGAGTTTTTCTCTTTGATTATTACAACCGGAGGTAATTGTCAAGATCATAACTTGGTCAACATAGGCTAAATATAGTTTTTCTTGAGTCACACACTAAGAGAAATGAACCTTGAACAAAACAGGGTACCAGGCGAAGACCCAAAAAATCATGTGACAGTACATATATCACTTTATAAACAAGACATTTAGTCTACTTGATAAAGGTTTCGTCTGCATGATTAAATTGCAGTACAATGAGCAACAAACGAATAAGGCATTACAAAAGTTGAACATGTCATCACGTAAACGGAAAATTCTTACTTTGGAAGAAAAAATAAAAGTTATTAGACTCGACAACAGCGGGGAGAGTTCAAGAATTCTTGCCGAAAAATTTGATGTTGGAAAGACTCAAATAAACAACATCATAACAGATAAGGATAATATTCTGCAGCAGTGGGGAAATGGAGAAAACGGAAAGAGAATGATTCAGAATGTCAAGCGATGTATGTACCAAGATTTAAATGACTAGTTTAATATCAGTAATAGCTTACTCTGTTACTGTTGTGTAGCTAATCTATTTCCCTAAGGGATGTGGGGCCTTCCACCGCGTGGCAGCGTTTTGACGGCCCCCTACTTACAGCCATGGTCTTCAGGGCATTGGCCCCATGGCAGTGAGATTGATGCCGCAGTCCATTGAAGGAGGGAAAGGGACAGACTCTCCCCAAACTGCAGCAGGGGGGTTGAGAGTTGCTCTCAAACTTCTGCTGTGCCTGCCACTAAGGACGGTCCCCTGGTTCCGCCTGTGGAGTCACGGGTCGAGGTCCCTCTTTCTCCCAAGTCTCCCCAGCCTAAATATCAGAGAGACCATGGGTCCATAGTACTACTTCCCATGTTCGAGTGCAGGATGAGGATGTCCTTTCTGTCCTCATGGATTCTCACGAGTTTGATACCCCCTTCCATAGGATCTCTCGAACCATCGATTAAGGCGGCAGAGGAAGAAGAGGTCTAGTCTTTTGACAAAGCGGTTAATGAGGTTTACCACCTATTGCCCAATGATTTGTGTCCCAAGCCCTCAGGCTCTGAGGACACTAAGATTCTCTCAGCTTGGAGAAACTAGCTGGATCTGCCTCCCGTCCAGATTTCTTGTTGCTTCCTCGCTCGGCTACTGTAAAAGAACTATCCAAAAGGTTTTGCAAGAGCCAGGAGTTTCCTAGACAACATAGAGAATGGTCCATCCCCCCTTCTATGTCGAGACCTTTGATCTCTTCAGCTTGTTATCGGGTTCACACCCATTACTGGCCCCATAAACCTCCCACTTTAGATGCCGCAGCGATGCAAGTGGGTATTTCCACAGGGACTAGAAACTGTAGCTTTGCATGCTGATCTCTTTTCGGCCGTCTCCTTCAACCTGCTTAGGGAGGAAACTCAGTTTTCACTTGCTCTTCATCGTTTGTTGGAAGCAGTGGAAAAAAACATCAAGACATGCATTATCCTTGTCCATGGCTTTATCAGTGGAGCTTCTTCTTCTCTGCAGAGATGTTGTTTTGGACACTTCCAAGGTATTACTGGAGCACAGTAAAAACCTTTTGAGGGCTGCTTCCCTAGCGGCAGAGACTCTTTTTGTAGGGCTCATTCCCTTGGTGGTGTCTCAAGACTTGAGAGACCAGCAACATTGCTCTCTTGCATCCGCGCCTGGCCCATCAAAACTGGCCAGGATGCAAAGTCATCCTGAACGGCCTCAGGGCCCTTCACTGAAAGCCACGCAGCCCCAGTCTAAGTAACAACTTCAGTTCAGATTTCCCCTTGGTCAGCCAGCACCTAGAAGATATGCTGCAGAGGCCAAAGGAAAAGGTTTATGGGCTCTTCCATGGGTTCCCATAGGTGCCAAAGTAAGCCTCTTTTTTTTTTTTTCTTCAGAGGCTTGGTACTGTATCACGGCAGATGGCTGGCTGGGTTGTCTCTATCATACAAGATGGATACCGTCTTCGGTTTAGAGATCTCCCTCCTCTAGTAAGGACCCCCATGCTCTGCCACCAGTTGAATCTGGTGCAGTTAAAGGAAGAGGTACACTCCCTTCTTCAGAAGGGTGCAGCGGAGAGGGTGTTAAGTGACCATTCTCTGGCTTTCTACTCCTGCATTTTAGTGGTACCCAAGAAAGAGGGAAAGTTTTGTCTAATTATCGATCTTTCGTCCCTAAACAAATTTCTACAGGAGGAACCCTTCAAGATGGAAACAGCAGCTTCAGTAAGAAATGCCATAAGGCCTGGCCACTGGATGGTTTCCATCAATCTTCAGGATGCGTATCTTCACATCCCTATCTTTCCTCCTCACAGGAAGTACCTCCGGTTTTGCTTGGACAGAGAGGTCTTCCAATTTCGTGCTCTGCCATTCGGTTTAGCCTCTGCACCCAGAGCGTTTACCAAGGTCATGGGAGTAATCGCAGCCCACTTAAGGTCACTGGTTATCCCAATCCTCCAATATTTTGACGATTGGTTGATCCATAATGGCATGCTTGAGTCCTCAGAATCGACCTGTCTCGCTGTTGGTCTGTAGTGACCAGACTGGGTCTCTTACTTACCCTAGAGAAGTCGGAGCTTTCTCCATCTCACGATTTCATCTACATGGGGATGAATTTCCTTACCAACAAGGGGTTAGTCCGTGTCCCTATACATGCCCCCGATCCCCACTCCTACCTGTTTGCAGACGTGTCAGATTCAGGGTGGGGCGCTCATCTGGAGCCGGAGGGTCTGGTTCTTCAGGGTTCGTGGTCCTGGGAAGAATCTACCCTCCACATAAACAATTTGGAAATGAGGGCAGTGTTCTTAGCTCTTAAGGGGTGCATTGACAACATAAGGGGTCGCTGCATGATGGTCTCCTCCAACAAAACATCGGTGGTGGCCTACCTCAAAAGACAAGGAGGCACACATGCCCATTCTCTCAGCATGGAGGTTTAGACCCTCCTTTGTTGGGCAACCTCAAAAGGGATTACCCTTCAAATTTGCCACATTCCTGGCAAAAAGAATATTTTGGCAGACAGTCTGTCCAGGAAATGATGGATAGTCATCATGGAATGGTCTCTGCACCAATATGTAGCAGATACCCTGTTCAGACTTTGGGGGACACCTTTGGTGGACTTGTTCGCCACGAGGCTAAACAACAAGCTCCCCTTTTATGTCTCCCCAGTCCCCGATCAGAGAGCCTGGGCAGTGGATGCTTTTAGCCTGAATTGGGATCGTCTGTTCTTCTATGCCTTTCCACCCTTCAGGATGATTCCACAAGTACTTCACAAAGTAAGGAACTCCACTGCTCAGCTCATGTTGATAGCCCCTCTGTGGCCCCAACAATCGTGGTTCAACAATCTTCTCAACCTGCTGGTAGACCAGCCCAGGATGTCAACCCAGAGGAGGGACCTTCTGTTGCAGCACAGGAGTTCTCTTCTGCACAACGCCCCACAGATTCTCCACCTTCGAGCGAAGTCACCAAGTGCATCGTTCAATCCAAGGGGCGATCTACGTCAAAGGTCTACGATGCCAAGAGGAGAATCTTTTGTGATTAGTGCAGTAGGAAACGTATCAATCCTAGCTGTCCCTCATTGAGCGCAGTGTCTAATTTTCTTGTCTTCCTGTTTGAAGAGAGGCAATGTTCAGTTCAGTTTCTACAATCAAGGGCTAGTGGGCAGCCCTGTCAAACACACTCAAATTTTTGAAGGGTCCGGCTATTGGTGCAGACTTTAACTTAGCAGACCTGATCAGGTATTTCAAACTGCAAATACCAGTGTCTCGCTTTCTGATGCCTAGGTGGAATCTCATGTGTCTTGTGGTCCCTTAATAAATCCCCCTATGAACTTTTATGTGAGGCTTCTTTCGAGAACCTTACCCTCAAGACTGTTTTCTTGCTCTCCTTAGCCTCTGCAAGACGAAGGAGCAAGCTTCATGCTCAATCCATAGAACAAGGCTGTTTAAGATTCAATGGGAATTATGAGTCGGTTACTCTCCTTTGCCAACCAGATCCCCAGTCTCAGTCGTACCTGTGCTGGGGATGATCAGGATAGACTTTTATGTCCAGCTGGAGCTTACCAGTACCTTACCAAGAGGGATTTTTCTTTCATGAAAATTAAAGTTCATGAGGTTCGAGCCATTGCTACCTCATGAACCTAATTACCTCATTTGGAGGATGTGACAAAAAGCCACATTTTGGCAATCTCACACTACTTTCTCCTTTTACCTTTGCTCGTTGGCTCACCAAAGCGAAAGCATATTTTTCTTTGGGTCCACTAGTCGTAGCTCACAAAGTGGCCCATGCAGATACTATCCGGCAGTAGTCAACACCTCTACAGTGTGGGTGAGTATTCCTTATTATTTTCCTTAACCAGTTGTGAGATCATCTGGAAAATTCAGGTACGCAATAGCAACAGAGTAAGTTATTACTGATATTAAAATGTAGTTTTTTTTTTTGGGGGGGGGGACTAATTTTAATTATGTAATACTTACCTGTTGCTATTGCCAGATTCCCTCCTCCCTCCCCACACTGATGTCCCACTAGTAAAGCTATGTCCTGAAAAGAATGAAGGATGAATTGTGGGAGTCACATGCTCAGACTGGGGGGTTTACACAGAGTGTCCTATTCACTAGAACTTTCTAATCAACCCTATGGGAGGATGAATTCTCATCTTAAGGTCGGGTATTTCCCATCATGGAAATAGCAACAGGTAAGTATTACATATTTAAAATTAGTTTTACCTCCCAAAAACTACATATATTTGAATGGTTTTGCACTGTACGTGCCATGAACATCCCAATTAAGAATTGAGAACTATTAACGTATATTCACTTGAAATAAATCTATTCTCAAGACATGAAGAACCTTTTGATAATTAATGTGACTTTTAAATGAAGATATTACATGTTTTAAAGTTCCATGTAGCTTTCTTACTTCATACACATACATATACTTCTCACAAATATCGTCCCCCTCTGGAAAGGCCACCCCTCTTATAAGTCCACTTTTCCGGTGCAGAAGGGGTGGCCTTATAAGAGGGGGACCACTGTATGATGCAATTCATTCTAAGATGATTCTTGATATAGCTTGCTACCACTCTACCATGGCCAAAATTATGAATTGAAATTTTAAAAATAAAAAATATATATATAATTTTTGCAGGGAGGAATGTTAAAATTAACAGAAGTGTAGATGAATCAGGGAGAATATATGCAAAGTTTGGAGAGGATCTGCAAATATTTACTTTGTATGTGATGAGGAAGCATTTTGAAGTGTACTTGTATTGTTCTCTGGTATTTACTTTTCCTGTGTGCATCATTCTTCCAGTATATACTTGCATATAAGCCTATACCAACTGGAAACTGCATAGACCCAGATCTGCCGCCGCATAATGCGCTGGCAGACCTGGGTCTATGCAGTTTGTAAGGACTAATCAGTAGAACAAACAACATAGACCCTGATCTGCCGGCACATTATGCGATGACAGATCAGGGTCTATGTTGTTTGCATTTGGACCGAGCTTATATGTGAGTATAGACAGTATTGTTATTGTTAAGACACTGTCAAGATCATTGACCATGTTAATGTTAAAACACTGTCAAGATTATTGTCCTTGTTGGTGAAGTTTTTGGCTAATTGGTAGTCTTATTGTTTTGCTTTATTAAATGAAGAAGCCATTTATTTTGTGGAATGAGCAAAAGAGGAAGTGTGTTTAGATGTACAGTGAAGGAATATGTGACATGAACTGTTGAAGTTTCTACATGTTGTACAAGACAGTCATCCCCAGTAGCAAGAAGTAGACATTAATTGTTTGGGGACTTAACTGGATCAATGTGGATTTCTGAATTAGCTAGTCTTGTTTAACGTACTAGACAATTCAATTCCCTGTTTTGCTTCAAAGTCGTCATCTTCAGTTTAAATGGTCTTGTAATGTAACAGAATAGAAAGGGCAAGATCAGAATGTTTTCGATCAGCAAAATAAGGGCACTCATGTTGAAACCTACTCTACTGTAAGCCAGGGTACATAAAATTTGAAATAAGTCTTGGATGGTATTAGGACAAATCTTCAGACAGTTCATCCCTATTTCAGATTTTCACAAACTGTGACATAACCTTTGTATGTGTGTTGCTTAGTAACTTTTGTTCAAAACTGTGCTCTCAGCAATGGTCTTAGTTTTATTAATAAGTAAGCATGAAAACTGTCACTACTGATAAGTGAATAATGGCTAATAGGAATTTAATAGGTTGGCTTCCACTTGGAGAATTAAAGGCATTCTTTGATCTGGGAATCAACTTTTCATATGGAAAACATCATGTATGATTCTTGTGAACAAACTCTACATGTTCTAAAGCTATAACCTTGACAACATTTTGAATTCCCCTTCTAATATCTATGTATTGTTATTATTTATTATTTATTTATTTATTATTATTATTATTATTGGTGACATTACAGAATGATATATAATTCCAGACAAAAGAAAAACAATAATCCATTTTTTTATGAGATAATATTAGAAAAACAACAAAAATAACCCCATAATTTTTTAAAGCACAAATTTGTTTATATAATGTATTTATCGCTGTTTGAAAGGCTATTGTAATTTGTCAAAATCTTAAATGGGAACTAATTGTCTTGGGAATTAATAGTCCTAGGGCACAAATTGTCTGGGGATGAATTGTCTAGGGACGATATGTTTGGGATGAAATGTCCAGGGACAAATTGTCATGGGAAGGAATCGTCCTGGGAACATATTGTCTGTAGACAACTAGTTGGGGATGAATTGTCCAGTGATGAATTGTAAAGGGAATGAATAGTCCTAGGTGACAAATTGTATGGGGATGATATGTTGGGGATGAATTGCCCTGGGAATTATTAGTCCTAGGGGACAAATTGTTTGGGGACAGTATGTTGGGGATGAATTATCCAGGGATAAATTATCCTGAGAGACAAATTGTCTGGGGATGAGTTGTCTTGGGACAAATTGTCCTAGATCCTGAATAGACAAGATTTTCCTGTAATTCACCCCGTTTCATAGGAGGCACAACTCCAGTATGCTTGTTTCCTTAGTATCATTTCTGCTCTTTGTATGACCATGATGGATGTTATCTCGCTGTGGTTTGTTACACTAAGTAATCTGTGTGTATTTACAGATCTTTTCATTCATAGCTTCAATTGGTGACTTCTTATGTTGTATTGTGAATTTATATATTAATAAATTGTTCTGGACAATTATCTTTCATATGTGTAAACAAATTAATTTAACATGAATATTTTTCTTTCCCTCATTTTTCAGGGTGCAATCCTGACAACAATGCTTGCAACTAGAAATTTTTCCAGTAAGTAGTTTACTTTAGTATTTGTTTTACACACTTTTCTCTTAATGTATCCCTATATATTCGCAATGTTTTATGTAGGTGTATACAGTATGTTTTTATTGTGAATGTTGCATATGGTTCAGATGTTAAATTCTGCTATGTCTGTACAGCTTATTTTTAAAGGCATTTTAGTCCCATCCAATAATACAAATATTATTTAAAATAAGTGTGAGCATATATTGACATCATGCGCTAGTCTTAAATTATGGAGCATCCAAAATAATAAGGTATGTTGTCCAGAAATAATCAGCAGGGGGTGGACTCGTTTGCTTGCGTTCATTTTAATTTAAATACTCTCATTTAAAATAACAAATAGAGTTCTGTGTTGCGAACAGTTCAGACTAGTATCTCCTGAACATTGTTGTCGTGAACATCTTAGTTGGTTTTAAAAAGAAACAGACAAAAGGTAACGAAAATATAAATGAAAATTATGATTCTACATAACTTAGAGCTTAAAGAACAAAAAGACTCCGGTCTGCTTGCTCTAATTTTTATGAAAAAATTCAGTTTAAGTCTGTAAAGTGTGATTTATGTTGTAATGGTAGCTTCATCCTTTTGGGTATTGTTTGCATAAATTTCCTTCAAAATCAGGGTCATCACTGGCAAAACAAAGTATGGCCATAACAGTAACATTTTAAACACTAATAGTGGTTAACAATTTGAAGCATGCTGCAGTTGGATAAAGAAGTATTCAGAATCAACGTATTCTTTATCCAGTTACTTTTCTTTGTTTTCTTTTGTTTGCACTTTTATCCTGTCAGGCTTCATTTTGATGATGCCATCATTTTTTTTTTTTTAAATTGGGCTAGATAAATATCTGTAAATCTTTACACCATTTTCATTAATATCTTTTGTATTACTATTTGTTTTCGGACATTGTATGTTTTCAGATACCGAAATATTTTTGGCAAAGAATTTGTTCATGGTGTAAAATTTTCCTCTTATCCAAGATGTCTTGAACAATGTTGCAGCACAAATGAAAACCGGAACTTGATACAAGTTGTCCTGTTGTTGGGTCTCACTTTCTTTCTATCCAAGTTGGTATAACCTATTTTTAACAATTGATCCAAATTGTCCCTTGTCAGGGTGCACAATCAGGTTGAATCAGAGTTGTGTCCAAGTTGTCCGAAATCTGGGTTGACTTGTCTTTGGTCTGAGTTGTCCCTAATTCTTGTTGACACCAGTTTAGTGCTTGTTTTTGTTGATGCCAGTTTTGTGCTTTGTGTTCCTGGAATTTAATCCAGAAAATTTATGCTAATTAGCAATCAAAGCAAGAAACATTCCTTTTTTCAATATTACTCGGACCAACAAAAATTGTTTTGATTTAGGTCAAATATTGTAATGGTTTGGTCCCCTTTTGAATTAAAAGAACTGGATCAATCAACTTCCAGGAACGCACATTGTGTACTGAACCGTTTAACTTAGAGGTAATGTGACCAGAATCAGACTTTTAAATCTCAGTTGGTAAATAAACACTTTCTAGATCCTTTAGTTTGAGTATATGTGTTGTAATTTGATAAACAGAGCAGAGAGAGAGATCCAAATCCATTCTTCAGACATGGCACCCAAAATTCAGAGTGGCTATACTTGTTATCTTTCTTTGATTCTTAGCTTACTATGTGTAACTATTACCGTATATACTAGAGTATAAGCTCATACCAACTGCAAACTACATAGACCCAGATCTGCTGTTGCATAATGCACCGGAAGATCTGGGTCTATGCAGTTTGGAAGGACTAATCAGTAGAACAAACAAGATAGACCCTGATCGGCTGGTGCAAAATGCGCCGGCAGATCAGGATCTATGTTGTTTGCATTTGGACCCAGCTTATATGTGAGTATATATGGTAGTTAGAGACTCAGAATGAGAAAAAACAAAATGGCAGTTTAAAATCATCTTTTACAGAAAGACCAGTGGACAGTACCTTTAATGTCTTTTGTTCTGACATGAATTATACATGTAATTCATTTATCAACAAATTACTGAGGGATACAAATTTGCACTTCTTTTGATAATTTTATAGCATAAATGATTTAAAAAGCTAGGAAAATCTCAAATAATCATTGTAAATTGAATACATAAGAATTTTCTTGTACCCTTTGTCACAAACCTTTTTCAGCCATAGATTTTGCTCATGGATTAAAATAGTTAAACATTTAATAGATTTAATAAAGATAAAAAATTAAAACTTAGACAATGTAAAATGTTTTCAGAAGTTCAAGTTGAATTTGTTTATGCATTTATCTTTTATTTATTTATGTCTTACATTAGAAGAAAATATTAATTTTTTCTTTTTTATTCTTTTTACAATATTATCTTTATCCTTTTAAGATTTGTTCTCTTCTTTATATGGCATTGATTCATAAAACAGCAGGATTTTAGGATTTTCCAACTAATAATGCAAAGTATTTATTGACATACATGAACAAAATTGTTTGAAAACTACTATAATTTCTCAGTTTCAACTAAGAGCAATTATAAAGATGAAAATGTAAAATTAAGTACTAAAGATTGAGACAGTGAAATCAAAACTAATTTTTAGCAGTGAAATCAAAACTAATGTTTAGCTCTACTGGTCATAGACATGAAGAGCACATGGAATGGCCTGTTATATGACGTCCTTTGTCAGACAGACAGACATTAGAACAAGTTTGTTGCCGCTTCACCTCCAGAACTATGTGGAAGAGTGCCAAGAAACTTTACACACATTCACCTCAAAGGATTATTGATCCTAAATGATTAGGGTGCCAAGGGATTGGGATTGGGATCACCCCAAGGGATTGTTGGTCCTAAATGAAAAGGGTGCCGCTTGGATATCCAACATTGCCACCACAGTGGCTATTTTGACAATCTCCTGAATGGATTGTGATATCAACATGTGATTTTCATTTAAAGATTTCTTATTATGTCTAGTGAATGAAAATGGTGCTGATCTGGCTTCAAATATGGCCACCGGTGCAGCCATCTTGATAATCTTGATAATGCTACTCTTAAACGGAAAGACATATTGACATGTGGTTTTCACTGGAAGACTTTTTATGATGGCTAGTTGATCCTAAATGAAAATGATGCTGATGTGACCTCCTATATGGCCAACATAGAAGCTGTCCTTAAAATCTTGTTATCTTTACATCTCCCGAATGAATGGTCACATTGATGTGGGGTTTTCACCAAAGGAGTTCAAATGATCTCTCATTGGTCCTAAATGAAAATGGTGCCAGTTACATCCAATATGGTTGCCACAGTGTCCAATTTGAAAATCTTGATATATTTTTAAGAATATCAGAGATGGTTTCAACACTCGGCAGTTGCAACGAAGAAATGGTCTTATCTTGGAATCCTGGAAATTCTTTCCAGCCAGTAGTCACTTCATTGTTCATTTGGGGTTGGAGAAAAGATACAATATTTACTGTGCAGAAAAATTTCTCCAGAAATTAGATACACCTTTGGACAGCTTCTCAAAAACCAATACCACCATTACTAAAACTTGAGACAATCTGTGGCATACCATCATCCAATGTATCCCTAAACCAAACATTGTATGGCTTAGACTTTCAGAGTTATGATAAATTGATCAATTGTCAACAGCATGAACACTGTCATGTGTTGAACAAATGTATGGTAGATCAGTTTCCAAATAGAGCACTTGAACACATTTTATAGCACTGTATATTTGAGCAACCAGTCCATTTTAATTGTCTCACCAGGTGAATGACTCATGATAAGTCTATTCAAGTTTGTTTTTATATGCCTGCCATAAGGCAGAGTGTATTATGTTGTGATGTCCGTCCATCTGTTATCAAAAGCACAGAGGTCAAGGTCATTTTTGTTTTTTCATTTCATATTAAAGCAACACAGCAGCATACTACATTCACTTTTTTTCTTAAGCAGACTTAAACAAATTTCTCCAAACCAGGTTTAGGATCAAAATCCTTAAGTTCTGGACCTGGTGTTCCATGGGTTGCTATTGCATTTTACTTTCACAGTAGCGACACCATGTGCATAAAGCTAATAATGTTATTGTTTTCTGGTGCATGGGAATGTCGTATTCCATGATTCATTCCATGAATCTCTCAGTCTCTTTGGTGTTTTGTTTTCTTTATGGGAAACATGATGCATTTACTGATTTCTGTCGGCCAGTCGCGAGAGAATCATGATCATTTGCAGCCTTGCGCTTGGCACCAAAGAAATTATGTAAAGGTGCCATCGGAAAAGTAAACATGATAATCACTTGAAAATGAAAGTGTATCTGTACATGGCATCGAAAAACAGCTGATTTTATGACGATTAACACGGGTGTTCATATTTCTCCAACAAACAAAAAAATAAGTCCTAAAATCTTGGCATTATTTTTGTAAATACAGTATGTGATAAAATGCAGGTGTTCCAAAAATCAGTTGAGGATGTATAATATGATGGATTAAAACTGTGTTTATCAAAGAGAGGTGTCAAATCACACACATGTGTAATTAGTCTTTTGAGGATTAAAACTGTGCTGAGTAATGTTTATCAAAGAGAGGTGTCAAATCACACACATGTGTAATTAGTCTTTTGATTAAAATTATCATTAGCAGCCAACAATCGATTAACAAGTGTCCTAATCTACTTTTCTGCTAAGATCTTACCTATGAGGCTTCACCTAATCCCGTTACAATCACTTGAATTTTGTTTGATAACTCACACACCACATGATTGATACTCACTTTGTTGAAACAGATCAAATAAAAGAATTTGGTGACAAGAAAAATCTTGTGTCCCGAGGACTCTGCTGTTGGAATATTCATGCCTCCAAAAATTAAAAGTATGCATACTTTTATGTGGATTTTAGCATCATGGAGAACCCTGTATTTATGTATATGTAATATGTGTATGAAAAGTAAAAGAAATTACAGTATATATAAATACACACATACCTTTAGCATAGTTCAATATTGTAAGTATTTATTGCTTAGGTTCCTATTTTTTGTTTTTGTATTTGGACACTGAGTGAAATATTTAAGGATTTTTTTTTAAATGTCCGAAAACAAACAGTAAGTGTGGTAATTACTTTGAATTTCCAATTACATATTATTTAAAATAAGCTTTGCTATTGTCACAGAGACTATTACAAAGATCACTCTGCTTGTTTCATTACCTTGTTGTCTTATATTTCATACACACTGATTTTTTGAACACCAATAATCAATATAGATCATGATTATTTTTTTTCTTCCTCAAATTTTTCACACAGGGAACTTTTGATTTATTACAAATTTACAAGTTTGGACCCTTAAGAAAATTTAAATTATTATATTTTCCTTCAATGTTTTGTACATCCCAAAAAATATTGCATAATATGTGTATGAAAAGTAAAAGAAAATACCGTAATTTCTTTGAAACAATCCTATCTGGGTGGGAGGTGGGGAAGAATGGAGATAATTCATATATTTTGTTTCATGTTGGCACATTATATTGGAGCTGTCACAACTCGATGAGGCATTGTAGTAATGTTTTTGACAAACACAAACAATACAGCCTTGCTTGTCAACTGTTTAAATTGATATTGATGATGCATCAGACATAACTAACTTTACACGGTTAGATTCCAAACAAACATTGGTTATGGTAACATTTGTTAAGCTTCAGGTATAGAAACAATTGATAGGAATCATGGATATCTGAGAAGTTTGGAAATAATAAAGCCATATATTGTAATGCAGTTGTTTGTATAAATATAGGGATCAAACTAAACAAAGCCAGTTAATTTGGGGTTTTCATCGGCCAATTAGGCAAACATTGAGCAAACATTTGTTCATGCATGCAGAATAGATTGGTTCGGTCTGAAATTTTACATCCATAATAAATAGTTACATATTTCCAAATATATCATTTATGAATGCTTATGATAAGGCCATTGAACTTATTGCATCTCCAATTGTCAATTATCTGTCTCTGTAGGTCATTGAACTTATTGCATGTCCGATTGTAAATTATCTGTCTCTGTTGAATTGTGCAAACAGGACACATCCTACTATATGTCCTTGTTGGGAGTATTTACAGCCTCTCCAAATAGATCAGCAATAAATGCTAATGATAAAGTTGTTTCCTCTATTGTATGTGTAACTTTAACTAATTAACCCTGGGAGATTCTTTTCATTTTCGCGTGAAATGGGGGTAGGCAACGCATTTTTGGGGTTACTTCTGAATGTAGCAAAACACATCTACTTAAGAAAGTTTTTTGTTTAGCTGGATGCTTTGGTGTATCAGAAACATTGTTTTTGATTGCTTATTACGCTTGCGTATGTGCAGAAAGGTAAAAGTTGGACTTCTTTTTTTCTTTTTTTTTGTATTGGACCCCCGATTTTTGTGTCCTGGCCCCTTTTTACTCCAAATCTCAAACTTATACTACTTTTTGCAAAGGTTCATCCGTCTGTGTACAGTTCAGACTGGTCTGCTTTAGATCTAAGTCCAAAAAGTCTGAATTCTGGACACAAACTCCGGTTCTGAAACTGGCAATTTTCGACCCTAAAAAAATCGGGTCTCAAAAAATGCATTTTTTTCGCTGTACTTTTTAATGCAAGTAGAAAGTCAACATTATTTGGTATCATTGTAGAGCTACATATGTCTACTTTCCTGTAATACCATCCACTTTAGTGTATCTTAAATGATGTTGACGTTACAGAGCTCAGAAGTAGGGTACAACCTCATGAAACGTGGCACTAGGGGTTAACGGGTTAAATTGTCTGTTTCTAGTCATTTGCCAAAACAAGATACATCCGACTGTACAGAAATATGAATGGTAGTTATACATAAATATCACCTACCGTATATACTCGCATATAATCTGGTCCAAATGCAAACAACATAGACCCTGCATAATGTGCTGGCAGATCAGGGTCTTTGATGTTTGTTCTACTGATTAGTCCTTACAAACTGCATAGATCCAGATCTGCCGGCGCATTATGTGATGGCAGATCTGGGTCTATGCAGTTGGTATTGGATTATACGCGAGTATATATGGTATCTTTTAATTAGCACAAAATACAAGCTTCTGCAACAAGCTTTATGCCCCCCACTGCTTGCATCTTGATATGATCCTCTCTGTCTCTCTATCCATATGTCCACACTTCTGTTCCTATAAGCTCGTTAGCATGATTGCATAAAAAAACCCCACTAAATGTAGACAAATGAAATTTGACAGGCATACGTGTATGCATATGTAGATGATGTGATTAAATTTTATGGCGATTAGAGCAATTTTTTTAATTTTGTTCACACTTTTTGAATGTTTTGGACTTGGATTTTTTTGACAAAAATCTTGTTGGCAGGATTAAGTGTAGACAAATGAAATTTTATAGGCATATTTATATGCATATTTAAAAATATCAGATAACATTTTCAGGCTATTACAGCAATTTTTCAATTGTTTACACATTTGTAAGCTTATTGGTCTTTGTTTTATTGATAAAAACCTTCTTAGCATGATTGCACAAAAGCCACTTGAAATAGACAGATGAGATTTGGCAGGCGTTTTTTTATACATATGTATGTAAATGATCTAATTAGATTTTCATGGTATTACTGGAACTTAATGGTGTTTTTTTAAGCAAATTTTAATACATTTTTGAACTTTACTATATTTGACAAAAACCTTGTTAGTACAGCTGAACAAAAACCATTTAAGATAGACAAAATAAATCTGGCAGGCATATTTGTATAGGTATGTAGATGACCTAATTAGATTTTGAGGCTATTACAGCAATTTTTAAAATTTTAAAAACTGAATTATGAACTTTTTTGACAAGACCTTTATAGCATAATCACACAAAAACCAGTTGAGATAGACAAATGAAATTTAGTAGGTATGCTTGTTTGAATATATAGATGACCTGATTCAATTTTCATACCGTCATATCCATTTTTTAAATTTTAAAATGTTTTTAACTTTTTGGACATTGACATTATAGTCTGCAGTGGTGCCAAATGTGTTTTACAAAACAAAAATCTAGTTATATTCATTTTCTTCATATCCTAATTGCATTTGTGTATTTAAATTATTTCTCATACCACAAGAAATTCCTTGTTTTTCTAGAACTAAGCTCCTGTAAATTCTTTCCAGAATTGATTGAACTTTAAACATGAGCTCATAAAATGCTAACTCTGACCATACTCATATATATATATATATATATATATATATATATATATATATATATATATATATATACACAGAGAAATAGAGAAATATGTATATATATAAAATCTTCACTTCACATCACATATAGCATTCTCATACTGATATGTATGCTGATGACACTTCACATTCAGCATTCTCATACTGATATGTATGCTGATGACACTTCACATTCAGCATTCTCATACTGATATGTATACTAATGATGCTTTACATTCAGCATTATCATACTGATATGTATACTAATGATGCTTCACATTCAGCATTCTCATACTGATATGTATACTAATGATGCTTTACATTCAGCATTCTCATACTGATATGTATACTAATGATGCTTTACATTCAGCATTCTCATACTGATATGTATGCTGATGACACTTCAGTTTGCACAGCAGCAACAACAGTCTCAAGTACAATCTGAACTACAAGATAATCAAAATGAGTGAATGATGGTGTAAAAATAAAAATGTTCATAAAATGTGACTAAATTAATGTGGTTGGAACTAGACAAAGACTTGCATCTCAAAATCATAACTTTTCTCAAGATGTGCATTTTATGCATTTTGTCTCGTCTTCACCATTTTTGACAGAGTTATGGCCCTTTTTATTCATCTTAATATCTTTACATAGGGTAGCACCAACAGTTTTTGGCTACATCTGCAGTCAAGAATGCAGCCTCTCACCTTTGAAACAACCCAGTATAAAATTAAAACTACATAACCATCAACATGAGATACATTTTTAAGTTCATAATAGAATGGAAAAACTGAATCAGTAAAAAGATTGGCATGATAAAGTTGAATCTTCTGTGATTACCTCCTTTAGAATCACACCAACTGTAACAAGATAACTGGGTTAGATTTCGGATTTATAACAGAACACTTTTGATGGTGATACAAAATGCAATGTTTATTGATGAATTACTTGAATGGGAAAAAAAGTTATGATTAATACGTGCGTGTATAAGGTCAAAATATTGGACAAATTAACGTAATTCGCACGAACCTAATAATGTAACCCAAAATGTGTATACAAATAAATAAATACACAGTACAAAGACAAATGTTAATGATTCCCAGTAATTTCAGACGAAAAGAATGATGTGTTTTACTCAAATAGTAAAATGATGTACTTTACTCATATAGTAAAAAATTTATACTGGTATTTTATTCAAATAATAAAATGATGAAAACAATGGGATAGATATCACACAAAATATCTTTACAATCCCAAACCACTGGGTATCACAAACCCCAAAATTAGCCCACGGCTAAAAAAATCACATGTATCGAGTAACACAAAACACTTCGTCACTGGCACGCTTGGCTATCAGTCACACTGGTCAATCAAGCAGTCAGCATTACAGGTAGTCCCCGACCACCATTCAATTCCTTGGTGAATCAAGCGATCAGTGCCCACCAATCGGTCAGCAACGCTCGATCACCTGCTACTCAAGCAACACACTGTTAATTCAGCTCTACGGCTGCTATAGTTAGCTTTACAGCTGCTATAGTCAACTCCTATGGTCGGCTCTACAGCTGGGACCTCGTCGACTCTGATCAGCTGAAAATAAATCTAACACCGTGTATTATGATTGACACAGGCATATACGATAACACGTAATGACGTTATATACGGTAAGTTATACAAATTACATTATCGGCACAACATTACAAAGCAATAAACAAGTTCAGAAGTAAACCTACCCGTGTCCGATAATAATCCTATGGTACTAAACGTTTCCTAAAAATGCCACTATATATTGCTAATATAAAGCTCTTATTAAGTCACAAACAAGAATAGAAAATATTTACATTGTACTACGCAAGTCGAAGCTACATAGAAAATATACATCAGAAATTGATAAATAATTTACATATCTCTATAGCTGAAGATGTGCAAATCACTGCTCATTGACAAGACGTTCCATAATGTAAAGATTTAGTCTTACGGTGAGGCATTTATACACAGACGATGCAGCCCTACATCGTCCCTGCGCTTGATGTATTCGGTTTTTCCCATCGAAAGTACTTCGAACGTGCGGCATAGGGTGAACCGAAATCATTGTTTCGAAATATTGTACAATATTTATAACTCACTCTTGGGTATCGTTGTTACAATGAAAAACGAAACCCGAGTACATGTATTTAATAAATAAAAGGGATTTATACAATTCCGTGACACCAACCCTGCTCTCCCTGCAGTGTGTGAAAATCCCCAAAACTTGAGATCTTCGACCCCATAAAGAACCTATACTGAACAAAATCGGAGATATTTAATATATAAGGCTGTGACTGTTGCAATCCAGATATTACTTTCATGAAGAACAAAGTTGACCAAGAATTGGCTGATTTCACACCAAAATCATGCATTAAATTTTTTTTGAACATATGACAGAGGTAACAGAAAATGGGCAGCCACTCATCCACATGATAGGCCAAAATATCAAACCCAGGTAGCATGATGTGTTTCTGCGCTTGAATTGTCCCTTTTGCATACATGAATGCCCATGTTCACCTGACTTAGGATTTCCAGTACGAGTTCTTTTGTTGCCTTATGGAGCAAATTGTAGTGAGTGGGAACTTGAGCCCACATGAAGAGTGTTAAATTTGGAAGTTAATTACTTGTTGAGAGACTGTGCAGTATCAGAAGTTAATTACCCACTAAGTTTTGACCAGATGCAATCACGTTGGGCAGACTTGGATATCTCATTGATTCAATATCATCTTCAGTATCACCTAAATTTTGATCACTCTCAAACAGCAGTTGCTTACATCGATTTCAGTTCATTACATTTAAAACTGTTCACAATGAATCTATAGCCAAACCTGCTCTAACAGCCACCTCTGTAAGACATCCTTACTTTACAAGCCTTAATACATGCCATATAGAATTACCCTACATATAATAGACACTTCTTCATCATGGCCAGTTTCCTAGTAGTTTTATGTAACCTATCTATAGACCTCCAAGTTCTCAAGCTTTTGTTCACTATTTATCCAATGAAAGTTTTAGTAATATTGCTTCTCAAATACAGCACTCCCTCACTATAAGGTCCTTCATTATAACATGGTTTTTGTTACAAGGTAAGTATGGTCATGGATCCCATTTCATTTAATGGTAGGAAAATTATATGTATCATGTACTTCATTATAAAGTGGTCAAACTAGGTGATATACGCTGTGGCTTCCAACAAGAGTGTCATAATGAGGGAGTAAGGTATTACAATCATAAAGGACTTGAAAGTTTCACAAACACACTATCAGTTTTTAGCTCTAATGATCATAGACCAGAAGAGCTTATGGGATGGCCTGTCATTCATCCAACACCCATGCATCCATTAGGACAAGTTTGTTATCTCTACTCCTCTTAAACTACTTGGAGGATTGTCACAAAGCTTCACACACACTTTCATCCCAAGGTCTAGTTGGTCTAAAATGAAACTGGTACTGTTCGGATCTCCAATACCGCCACAACAGCAGCCATCTTGAAAACCTTGTTATCACTACTTCTGAATGAATGGTTAAACCAACATGGGATTTTCACTAAAAGTCATATGATATCTAATGAAAATCATGCTGATCTGATGTCCAGTATGGCCACCATAGCAGCCATCTTGAAAATCTTGTTATTGCTACTCTTCTTGAACAGAAAGTCATATTGACATGCATTTTTCACCAGAAGACTGCTTGTGATGTCTGGTTGATCCTAGATGAAAATGGTGCCACCTGGACAGCCAATAGTTCTACAACAGCAGCCATCTTGAAAATCTCATTATTGCTACTCTTCCTGAATGGATGGTCATATTGGCATGGGGTTGTCACTAAAAGACTTCTTACAATATCTAGTTGGGTGTAAATGAAACTGATGCCAATCTGACATAAAATATTTCCACCACAGTGGCCATCTTGAAAATCTTGTTATTGCTACTCCTCCTGAAAAGAAAGTCATATCAGCATGTGATTTTCACTGGAAGACTTCTTATGGTGTCTGGTTGCTCTTAAAAATGGTGCCAATCTGATATGCATTATGGCTGCCACAGTGGCCATCTTGAAAATCTTATTGCTACTCCTTCAAGATGGAAAGCCATATAAACATTGGGTTTTTACCAGGAGACTTCTTGCGATGTATAGTTGGTACTAAATGAAAATTGTGCAAATCTGATATCCAGTATGGGTGCTGTTACAACCATCTTGAAAATCATCTTGTTGCTACTCCTAAAAGGAAAGGGGGCCTGGGTGGCTGAGTGATCTAAGGTGCTCGCCTTTACAGATCACTCTTAAATCTCACCTCTGTCCACGTGAATTCAAGTCTCGCCTCAACCAAAGTGGGTATGTGAGAAAGCTTGGGTCGTTGATTATTCCTGGGGTCTTCCCAGGTTCTTCCTCCACCAAATATGGCTGCCATTTGTAGCCTATCATGAGCTGAAAAATGGCATTAACCAAACAAAATCAAACCAAAGCTAATTGGAAAGTCATATTGACATGGGGTTTCACCAGAAGACTTTTTATGGTGTCTAGTTGGTCCCTGGTGGCCATCTTGAAAGTCTTGTAATAGCTACTCCTCAAAAATTGATGGTCATAGTGACAGAGTTTTCACCAAAAGACTTCTTATGATATCTAGTTGGTTCTAAATGAAAAGGGTGCCATGCAGACATCCAATATGGCTGCCACAATGAAAATATTGAACATCTTGTAACTAATTCTCCTGAATGGATGGTCTAATTGGCATGGGGGTTTTCACCAAAAGTCTTCTAATGGTGTCTTGTTTGTCCTGAATTAAAGTGGTGCCAATCTTATATCCAATGTGACCGTTAAGCAGCTGATTTGAAAATCTTAGCACTCAAGAATAACAGAGATGGTTTCAACCAACAGCAGTTAAAAAGAAGAAATGGTTTTATCTTGAATCCCTGGAAATTCGTTTCATACAATAGAGCATCAATCCTTTCAAGGGTCTCTTGTTGAAAAGATCCTTATTTCCTCAGTGCATTTAAGAGAACTTTTCATATTTGTTTATGCATCTTGTAAATTAATCAAGGTATGAAATATAAATATTACTCAGTGGTCATAATTCTCCCATAAGACCATAACTGATAATAAGCCCTATTTGTACAAAAGTTTTGCAAATATTTAATGAAGAAAACCTGTTTTTAATATAAAGCCACCTCCCCCTTTTCAAAATTTAAAAAGTTGGCTCCTTGTTATGGGTGAAAGTTTTAAATTTATATTTTAGGTGTAGATCTGGGTTTCCGTTAGTTGATATAGGAGTTATACAACTATGAGATATGGAGAGAGAACTCTGCTCGGTTTTGTTTTGTAAAATGCACACCACATAATGTGGATCCTGTTTTTTTCTAAAAAAATATATATAAAGTTCCTGTGTGCTGAATGTGAATAAGATCATAATTAAAACTAAACCTTGATATATCTCTCGTTTTATTGTCAGAAACAGCAGTTGGTACCTGAAAATTTGAACCAGCATCATGAAATTCACAACTTTTAATAAGTCATATATTTTGTTTTTCTTTAAAAGCAAAAATCTCAGTACAGTGTAAATAACAATATATGACAAAATATCGATCACTTAAGATGTTAGTAATGCTTCCTGGTGACAACACTTTAAGAAATAAATACCAGTTAAACAAGTCTTGTCAAGTCAAATTCATGTTTCAGTTTTATCTTTTAATTCGGTTTCAGTATAATCATCATAAATGTGATTTTTATGCCTTCTTGTATTCAGACCTGAAAAGTGTTATTTGACCATCACAGATATGCCTGGAAGTGTTTCGGTGAGAGACTAATTAGGTGCAGAATGTGTTTTGATCTCCGATTTGCAGAAGTGTTTGTTGTATGTTAGAATCAATTAAAAGTAGACCTGCTGTGTATTATGATGTTAATTATATCATTTGTATCAAATCAAGTAAAGGGGGTAGAATAAAAAGAGTTAAAAGGTATGCAAATCAATATTTTACTAATACATACAACAACAAAAAGTTGAGTTTCGACGTTGTTGTTTCTCTAAATAAATGTTCATAATTTTAAAAAAAAAAAGAATCTTGTTTTGTTCTGAATCAACAATAACACTAGAGTATATCTACATTCACATACAAAAAGCAGTGATGTAATAATAAACAATGTTTTTGCTGGTACATATGTGATGTGTGTTGAAACCTTGTGGAGGGATGTTTTTAACTATCTTTCAGAGAACAGCTTCATTAGAAAAAAAGCTATTTATTGACAATTATTTCCAACATGATTATAAAAGCAGTATTCAACCTTTTAACAGGCTCCCCCTCCCCCCTTCTCACTATTGATGTTCACCCCTTTCTTAATTTTTCAGAGGTCCCTTAGTAACTTGAGCGCTTCTGGTTGCTGCAATTTATGTTTTTTTACCCCATTGTGTGTGAAGTGTCAAGGAAGAGGAGTTCATTAAAAAAAATCTTGATTATTGCTGGTTATTTTGATTTTAGACCAATCAAAATATCTGTATTGTTGATCATCCAGATAAAAAAAGTTGGGAGAATTTATAATACATGTATGTCATGAAACAGAATCAGTGATTAGTATTTTAAATGATTGGTATCCAATTAATTACTTCATGAAAATTTTTACATTTATTTCTCTGATTTGAAGGAAAAGTCATCTTTTATGTGTAAACAAATTCTAACAACATGCCAGGTTGAGAACATATCACTTGCAGTGCCTCTATCCCTTGTCCAGTGAATTCCCAGTGATCTTGGTGAATATGTTGTATGGCATTGAAACATTAAAAGACCTGGATTTGTATTCATTAGTACCGTATATACTCATGTGTAATCCAGGTCCGAATGCAAATAACATAGACCCTGATCTGCTGCTGCATAATGCACTGGCAAATCAGGGTCTGTGTTGTTTATTCTACTGATTAGTCTTTGCAAACTGCATAAACCCAGATCTGCCAGCACATTATGCACATAAATAATATATATTTACACAGATATTTGTAAAAAAATGAACAGTAGGTTCAAGTTACAGTATGAAGAGAGAGAGAGAGAGAGAGAAGATGGTAGGTTGTGAGCGTATGCTGAAAAATGCACTGAAAGATATGGAGTTACAGTTACAAGTGAATTTCATTATTTTAAATTAACCATGATTATGAAAAGATATGCAGTTAAACTGTGAGAATAACAGAGGAGGAGGGAACAAATAGTGAAAGCGAAGGATTAAAGTAAGGGGCCAAACAAGTGGGTGCACATAGTCTCAACATCACAAAAATAGAATGTCAAAAACTACGGATTTTATTATCAGCTAAAATGTCAACTGAAAAGACAATTGACCAAATCTCACATTCCACAGAGAGAGAGAGAGAGAGAGAGAGAGAGAGAGAGAGAGAGATGCAGACCTACTGAAGACAGACAACAACAGCAGCAGATGAATTCAAGGCAGTCTAGCCTCCTCCCCCTTCAACCAAGCCTCCACAAGCCCACCCCAAAATTCGCTGGCAATTTCAGATCTTGTTGGCCTCAAAGATCATAGACCGAGAGAGACAAGGAGATTCACCTTGCAATCGTTTCAATTTTCCCCATATTATTTTTCATATCAGCAATAAATATAATTAAGTTTTTACAGACGGTTGTTAATCAATTATCAAACTTCTACTGTTAATTGCTGGGCTATGAAAACATAAAATGGCTTCCAAACTCATTTTAAAAAATGCATGTGGTGCTTTGTTACAGGGACCAACTTAATAAAGGACACTCATCAATGATATTGTTTAAGGATATGTATAGGGGTAATGTAACAAAAAAAAAGACTCCAACAAGCTTTCAAGATTTAAAATACAAATATTTAATTTCCTAAAATACTAAAATATTTCAACAAACAATCAAAGTGAAAGAATTAAAATAGCTTGCAGTATAGAATATCCTTAAAAGTCCTAAATTGTTCTAAAGTTCACTGATCCGGAAGTTAATCCAAATGTTCCGAATGAAGTAGGTTCCGAATGAAACCTTCACTGTACTAATGTGTTAATAAGAATCGGTTATATCCAAGTTTTATAAATTCCAAATAGTCCTTGTGAATATGGAATAACACAAGTTCTGGAAATGTTTCCGATAATTCCACGGAGCTGTATAATTACTAAAGTTTAAGAGACAGTACTGAATCCAGAATGTACTGTATGATGATATATATCACAAAAGTAGAATATCCACACACAATATGAACCAAATTCGTTTATGACCTCTCAGGCTGTCAAACTATGCTAGGAATGCCTAAACACAGGATTATTTCCTATTATATAGTCTCTTACTACGCAGAATCGAAATAAAAACCCATACTACGTCTCTGATAAACAACTGGGTATTTCGAAATAATTTCCTTCTAAATTACAACCCTCTCCGAACCAGTCAGAAATTAGGTTATGTGTGACATCACCAAAGTACTTGTGTCCTGACGTTATTAACAGTCTATAAAATATTGACTCTAAAATTAATCATAGAATCTAGGTCAGAAGTTCATACCTTCACACACGGGATCATATGACATGACTTGTGCTTCAGTGAAATATTGATCCAATTTACCGTATGTGTACTCACAGCAAGACGACAGCAGTTAGACTAAGAACAGAGATCACAAACTAATAAACTATACCATTATTAAAAGAAAAATGATACATAATTCCGTAACAATATTAAAGGCCATTGTCCAGTTGTTAATGAACAGCAGTATATATTGTAATGACAATAAGAGATCATATGGATCAATCATTATATTTTCTCGCCGATACAGGAGACAAAGAAGGACAGATCAATGAATGAGAGTAGATTTCCAATTAACAAAACAATTATCCTTTCAACATCAGATGATCAAAGGCCTTTCTTCACGATTATAAATGGTGTTTATTTCTTTATTTCTTGATCTCGTTTCATTATTCTATGTGATACGTGAAGTTAGCAAATAGGTTGGGTAAGTGTTAGTTGAGGCAACAAATAGTTATGTTTTTCATTTGGGATTATATCAAACATATACTCAGCAAACAATACATTGTTAGTTTGACATATCTTTATCATACATTGGTATTATTTCAAAGCCATTTGAAACTTGAACTTCACTTCTCGATTCAAATAAATACATCAAAATACATGGTTAAAAAAAGTAATAAAAGAATGAAATGATCAGTGACCTTTCTGCACAATTATAAATGGTGATTCTTTTTTTTTTTAATCTCCTGTTTCATTATTCATTGTATCAGTTACAAATTTAAGTGATGTTAACTTAGTTCAGGTGAATTTTTATTTTTAAGGCAATAAATAGTCATGTTTTTCATATGGAATTATATCACATATACTCAGCAAACAATACATTGCTTGTTTGACATCTGGATCATATGTCTGTATTTTTTCAAAGCTGTTTGAAACATGAACTTGTCTTCTTGATTCAAATAAAAAACATCAAAATATGTGGTTAAAAAAAAAGAAAAAAAAAAAGAAAAGATCAGTGACCTTTCTGCATTGATTATAAGTGGTGATTCTTTTATTTCTTAATATCCTGTTTCGTTATGCGATGCCTCACTTAAGAACTTACCCCAAGTTAATCACCATTTATAACATAACATTTTAGGTCATTGGATGTATCTAAATCTTACCTCGGTGTATTTTTGAAGCTGTTTGAAATGGGAACCTTTCCAATTTTAACACGTCAAAATACGAAGTTAAAAAATAATACAAAGATAAAAAAACAACCCAAAAGATTCTATTTCATTTTTGTAAATAACAACAACAAAAAACAACAATATTTTCAATCATTTTTGCAAACATAAATCATATTTGTTACGACTAGGAGTAAATGTAACAAAAGAAAAGACTCAAACAAGCTTTCAAGATTTAAAACAAATATTTAATTTCCTAAAATATTAAAATATTTCAACAAACAGTCAAAGTGAAAGAATTAAAAATAACTTACAGTATAGAATATCCTTAAAAGTCCTAAATTGTTCTAAAGTTCACTGATCCGGAAGTTCATTCAGATATTCCGAATGAAGTAGGTTCTGAATGAAACCTTCACTGTACTGATGTACTAACAAGAATCAGTTATATCCAAGTGTTATTAATTCCAAATAGTCCTTGTGAATATGGAATATCACACAAGTTCTAGAAATGTTTCCGATAATTCCACGGAGCTGTATAATTCTTAAAGTTTAAGTAGCAGTACTGAATCCAGAATGTACTGTATAATAATAATAATATCACTGGAGCAGAATATCCACACACAAAATGAACCAATCTTGTTTATGACCTCTCTGGCTGACAAACTATACTAGAATCCCAAACACAGCAATACATTTTATTATATAGCTTCTGACTGCACAGAACAGAATAAGGATAACCAATTTAAACTGTATTGCGACTTAAAAACTATTTAATCCTTCTAGAAAAAAACCTCCGAACCAATCAGAAACTAGGTTATGCATGACACCGCTAAAGTACCTGTGCACTGACGTTATTACCAGTCAATAAAGTATTGACTTCTTATAGAACATAGAATCCAGGTCAAGAGTTCAACAAATTCTCACGCTCTAGGTCACGTGACATGATTCATGTTTAACCGACAATATTTCCCAAGACCAATGTACTGAGTCACATTGAAATACTGCATATGTACTTTCTGCAAGACGACAGCTGTTAGACTATTATGCAGAGATCATAAAACTATACCATTATTTAAAAACAAAATGATACATAATTTCGTACCATATTATTATAACTTTTATGTACGAAAATTTAAAGGATTGACGAAACATATAAAGTGCTATGTACGAACAAATACAATACATTTAAATTATCATTTTTTTTATAGCTAGATGGTGTATGAAAAATTAAAGGGTACGAAAAATTACATGAGATACGGTATATTGCCTTTATTTTCAAGATAGTCAGTGTTTGAAAGATTATTAAAAACATCACTCCAAGAGGTTTCAATACACATCACATGTGTACATTTAAAACAGTGTGTATTATGTCACTGCTTTTTGCATGTGAATGTGAGTATATTCTAGTGTTGCTGTTCATTCAGAATAGAACTAGATTCTTGTTTAAAAAAGATGGACTTTTATTTCTAGAAACAACAGCATCAAAACTTTATTTTTTATTGTTATATCAGTAAAATATTTTAATGTTGTGAATTCATAGCAAGTAATCATGAAATTTCTGCTCATGCTTGATCAAACCTCAGAGTGCCAACTCAGGAATTTAGGTTCACTACAAACTTTGGATCTCACTTCTCCATACTGAACTGTATTTAATGAAACCAAGGTTTTCATGCACCTAGAAGACTTTTCGTTTGGTTCTCTTGCTATTATTGATCACATTTGCAAATGAGTAGGATAAACCGCTGATTAAAGTTAGATACTTTAATTATGTTACTTACGTAATAATATTTAAAACAGTGTTCGATTGGTCAGTTGAAATGAGTTTACTTGACTGTGATGGTGACTGCTAGCTCTTACACAGGTAGGATTTGCATGCCTTTGAACTTATTTTTTGTTCTAATTCCATTACTCGATTTGACACAAAAGATGTACCGGTAATTCAGGTGATAATACAAAGTAGGTCTACTTTTAATTGATTGTAACACTGCAACAAACACTTCTGCAAGACAAAGATCAAAACAGTCAGTACTTAATTAGGTTCTCACAGAAATGCTCACATGTATTGCTTTGACTTTTCACATTTGAATACAAGTGAGCATATCACATGTATGACAGTTACACTGAAACTAAATTAAAAGATAAAACTGAAACATGAATTTGACTTGATGAGACCTTTTTAATTAGTATTTATTTCTTAAAGTATTGCCACAAGTAGGTATTAGCAAAATTTTCATTGCTCATTATTTCATCATATATTGTTAATTACAGCATATTTAGAATATTGTTTTAAAGATGATTTTTAAAAAAATATGACTTCTTAAAAGTTGTGAATTTCATGAAGTTGACTTCAAAGTTTCTAGCTCTAACCACCATTTTCAATGATAAAATTAGCAATATATCAAGGTTTCAATTACCAATTTTGATTGCAATTTTACTCGTGTTCAGCAAATAGGGGCCAATTTTTTAGGGGTATTTTTATCAGAAAAAATGTGATCCACATCTGTCCCAGCATTGTAAGTGGGTTTGCAAGTTGTTGTGTGCACTAGAACTCAGTCAGATGAAAAACAAAGTTAATCTATGTGCTTGAAAATCTCAACCTTGATTTACTTACCTTTGATGTTAACTTTATCTGTTACCTTCAGATTTAAGGGTTTTCCATTGTTGCAACCCATGGGTGAAAATCCACTATGCACCCTTTTTCACTCGAGGCTGACTGTGACAAAATTTTCTCATTTTTTTATGAATATGCATAAACAAAATTACATCATCTACAATACAATGAAACAAGCCCTTACACATCAACAAAAGTGCCCTTTTTATCACTCAATAAGTAACTGTGTTTTGAAGAGAAACTTTGATGAGCTCATTCAGGTAGCATGAAAGATCATGTTGGGTCAACTTTTTGAGAAAATTTTACTTAGGCTCGCAACAATTGGTTAAGCAGGTTTATGCATATTCATTTGAAACGAGAAAATCTTGTCACAGGCAACCATGGGTGAAAAAGGAACATAGCGGATTTTCACCCATGGTTTGTGACGATGAGGGTGTTCTGTCCCTTCACAATGTAATCTATGTCGAATAAGATTGTATACCAGTGACATGCTAAATAATGGATCTTTTCCTTCTGTCTGGATACAGAAAACTGGATACTGAAATTGCCAGGTAGTCGCATTAAGTTTATGGGAATATGTGCTTTATACATCATAAATGTTTGATCTTGACCTTGTTATTGTAGTGATGAAGTATTCCAACGATGATACTGTCGTAATACTATTCTATAGCATGTTAATGTTGTCTTTTTTGCTCTTTGTTGCTCTCTGTCTCCCTCTGTAGTGAGTAAAGGTAAGTCGGCACCCAGTATGAATATGTTTTTTTTTGGTCTTCATTAATTTTTATCTTAAATACAGTACTCCATCACTGTAATGTCCTTCATTATAACATGATTCCTGTAATAAGGTGAGTATGGTCATGGAATCCATTTCATTAATGGTAGTAAAATCATGCATATCATGTACTTCATTATAAAGTGGCAGTATACTCTATGGTTCCCAGGGACGGTGTTATAATGAGGGAGTACTGTATTGTGAATCATTTGCATGAAACTTATTACTAGCATTCCTTTTCTTGTTATTTTTTGTTCAAATAGAACTAAAAACCATTTTCAGCCATCTTTATGCAGAATATTTTTGTTGTCTATTGTGTTCATTTATTAGACACTGTACAAAATTAGATCTTTCTGACTTTCTACATTTCACATGAACTTTACTCAGGAATATATGGTTACGCAGCAGTACATGTTATAATGAAATCCCCTCTTTAAAAAAAAGAAAATCAACAAAATTGAGATGAACATTCTGGTAGTCATTTCTTCATGGAGAGGCAATTGTTTTCTCTGGCAAGCTTTGAAAAGTGACTTTGTGGATCATTGTTTTTCATTTTCACTCCACATCTGTTTACCAAATTACCAGTTTAATGCACATTTGCTGATACACAACCCTTCAGGGTATAGGTTAATTTATGAGATATGCAAAAAGACATGTCAGGATAATCTGGATAGTCAACTCTTTTGATTTGAATTTTAGTTGTTTCCCTTTACAGTTCTTTGTAGATTGTACTTGGTTAAAGTAAATCTTAAGCATCTACTGCATCATGAGTAAATTAAAAATACTTTAATCCTGCAGTATTTACCCAAAGATGGAATTTGCACTGAAATACACTTCTAAAAGCCTGTCCAAAAATTTTACCTAATGCCAGTATGTATTTTTGTTAGATTGCACATGGCTTGGGCTTATTTTGGGTGGTCAGTTTATGATAGTACAGTAAAACCTGTCTTATGCCAAAAAAATGTCTCTCAAGACAGGTGATCTCTTGAAAACAGATCTGTGTATAAGGGCCAGTTTTCAGAGTTTGGTATGTTAACAGTTAATAGCATGTATGAACAAAAAATATATGGAAGATGTCTTATGTGATACCATCTATACTCATGTATAAGCGGATACCAACTGCAAACTGCATAGACCCAGATCTGCAATTACATAATGCATCAGCAGATCTGGGTCTATGCAGTTTGTGAGGACTAATCAGTAGAACAAACAACATAGACCCTGATCTGCCAGTGCATTATGCGGCAGATCAGGGTCTGTGTTGTTTGCATTTGGACTTGGCTTATACGTGAGTATATACGGTAATCTCAAGAGTTTTAACTTAGCACGCAAAAACCAAAATCTCCTTTTATAGTTGCTTATGAAATCTGCCAATATAATATATGACCAAATTTAATTTAAAAGTTTCCTCTGTCATCATATTACCCCGAAGTTACAGATTGACATTGTGACTTTTGATTGACTATTCTGTTGTAGTCCCATCAACCACTAAAGAGATAGACATTCACAGATTCCTTAATGATAACTTTTCTTTGAAATTATTATCCTCCCACCCCACCACCGCCAATGATAGCACTTGACTTCTGCCAGTGGTAATTAGATAGTTAATGGGGATTTTTTAAAAAAGTTTTGTTTCATATGTTTGAAAAATATACGTGTCTTTGCAAATTAACATTACTTTTGAATTGGAAAGGCAGCTTTAATGACAGCTAAATTTTAATAGCTTACTTATTTAAGGATTAATGAGAATAACAGTAAGAAAATATTGATATTTTGTTGCATTTGTCAGCAGCTGTCACAAATTTGAAGATTTATTGGATATTTTGATGAAATTGATGTGCTTTTTAACTGAGTAATATTCATAATCTTTAAAGATATCTTCGTGTAATTTTGTTTGAGAATTTGAAGTGATATCCCTAATTTTTCAGCATCTGATAGTTATATTTTCCCCATTATTTTTAACAGCTAAACAGTATTGTGAATAAATAACAGTTTTGTTACTTAACATTTTAGGGAGTTTTTGAATCATTTATGGTCTCTGATGGTTGTCCAAGAAATGTGATATCCACACATTTGTATTTTTGTGTCATGGTCTCTGATGTTTCTGATATCCACACATTTGTATTTTTATGTCATAGTCTCTGATGGTTGTCCAAAAAATATGATATCTACACATTTGTATTTTTGTGTCATGGTCTCTGATGGTTGTCCAAGAAATATGATATCTACACGTTTGTATTTTTGTGTCATCACCAGCATTAGAAATAGCAAGACATAAGTATCAGTTTAATCTGGCAGTGGTGACAGCAGGGTAGGTGTCATATTAGTGGTGAAACAATTAATCGATATATTGATGTATTGATACTTTTTCCATATCGATACAAGAGGTGAAGAATTGATACAAAACGTTACTTACCCAATACAAGTTTCTTTAATCTTCAGCCATCGTTAATAATTATTAGTTGTTTGCCTTTTTATTCTTTAAATTGAGAATTCATCTGAGACAGCTGTTGCTGGCATATGCACTCATTTCTGTCAGTTTAAAAAGAAAAACTATAAACAACACCCAATTGCCTTCTACAAATTAACACAAGGTGACTAACACACATGGTTTGAAATTTGTCCCCACCCTGCCAATTCCATGCCAATATTTTTATCCCGTCAGCATGTTCAGTCGCTGATAACATATATCAACATAAAGGAGACATTCGAGACTTGTACATCATGTATGATTTAAATACTTTACTGTCCATTTAATAACCAGTTTTACATGAAGCTTCTCTGTTGCTTTGTATCTTGTCTACTGTGATTGAATTTAAATCTACACTTCCGGTGTGTCGCGCAGGGAAATATGTTACATTCAGTGGATAGTTCTGACCTGTCAATCAAACCAGGTACATTAGGTATTTTCGACCAATAAAAAACAGGCATCAAATTCACTGTGTAATTACGCGTTGCTATCCACCACATTTGCTCACAAACAAAAGACTACGCTTGATTACTTTCTTATTACATTGTGAAAGATTTTGACAGATTGCACAGAAAATCACTGAAAATGTATCAGAAAAATGGTTCGCCATTGTGCTTGGGACACATGCAATGCAGATTGTCGTTATCCTGAATGGATTCAAGAGGGACGTTTTGTAAATTTTCCCAGACTAAAAACCTACATGGAAAAATGTCTGCGTTGAAAGTGATACATTAATTATTATCATATTTCATATATAAATACATGAAGCTGCTTTTAATATAATGACATTATTTGTTGTGATTGTGAGCATTTTGAATACAATTTTATGCTAATTGTAAGGTTATGTTCAAATTTTATATCTTATTTCAGTCAAATTATTGCATGCAACAAAGAAAATGTTGTGTGTATACTTGTTGTTTATTTTTGTATTTTTATTACCTTGGATTGTTTTGTTTTTTCTAATATGAAATTTTGAATATTTTAATCCTGCATTATATTTCATTAGAGCTGATTTTGTTAAAATTTTCAAAATTATATTTTTGTAACTTTATGAAGAGGTGAAACTGTAATAAAATATTTCTTTTGTCTTTATTAGACATGAGACTATAAATAACAGCAGGCTATGTCCTGTCATTTATTGCATTTTTGTTATGCTGACTTCAAATAAAACTTGTCTCTTACAAATTACTGATTTTATCACACCTGCAAAATGTTATGACATCAGTGAAGTAAGATAAAACGCGTCACATTAATTAGCGAGCAAAGGTAAAAGCGGATGCAAATATACCTCCTGTCAACGTGCCTGTAATTGTTTAGTTTGATGTGCCATTATTATTTCCATCTTTTTTAAGAGATTATGAGAAATGATTGTTTTACATGGATCTGAAATAATTTAAATTGGCTGGTTTATCAATGTGATCCATATTTATAAAATGCTTGTATATGTCCAGCTGAGGATACATGTTAACTAGGCGTAAAGAACTTAAAACACTCCCTTCAATCACTCAGGAAACTTTGTAAAAATTGTTTATTTATTTATTGTAACTTTAACTTTCCTAAACATAATTAAATTATTAATTGATAATAAATAAAAAAATTTTTTAAATCATAGATTAGAAAATGTACTTGGTTTTTTATTCTTACATGATAATTATACAGGTACGATACAAATTTAACTGGTGCGAATACATAATGAAAGCTTTATTTAAAATTTTAAAACAAATTGAAAAAAACCATTACTGAAGTCATACTAAAAATTCTGATTTAATTAATAAACATACCCAACTTTACAAGAACAGAAAGATTCTATTATTTTTGTCCTCTTCTAGTGAAATGTCTACCTGAAGTTGGTGAGGATGTTCATTCTTTCTCATAGACCAACAGCAACGTGCTGCAACTTTCACCTAATTTTCACCATAAAAAATCCTAATTTCATGAATATATCCTTGTGTGTAAATAGTTCAAGCCTTTCTTTAACACACAATCAGAAAGATTCTTGCATCAGGTAGGAAAGTTTCAGAATATTGTTGGGAATATTTTCCAATGAATCTACCATTTTGCTGCTACTGAATCCACCATTTTGACAATAGCTTGTAAGCCAGAGCAACAGTAACTAAGTGAGTGGAGCTTATTATTCAATACAGAAACTATCCATTCTGATTGGTGGTTATTGTTTGTTCAAGTCCAATGTAAATTGCAATAACTGTCAATCAGAACTAAACGTAGCTTATTCACCGCACGACACACCGGAATCATTGCATCAAAACTCAATCCAAATAGATACAAAGCAACAGATAAGCTTCACGCAAAAATGACTATTAAATGTACTTAAATCATACATGGGGAACAAGTTTGGAATGTGTCTTTTACATTGATGTATGTAATCAGCGACTGAACATGACAATGGGATAAAACAAACATTAGCACAGAATCGGCAAGGGAGCAGATTCCAATCCGCATGAGTTATAGTCACCTTGTCTTAATTTGTAGAAGGGGGGTAGGTGTTGTCAATAATTTCCTTTTTTACTGATAGAAATGAGTGCATATGGCTGTGGAAGTTGTTTCACATCTGCAGTAAGTACAATGTGATGGATTTGGTTGTTAGTCATCTTGGCTCCCACACTCAGACTTGTTCTAGACAAGATTTTCCTTGCAGGAGGAAATTGCACTATTTCTTCTGTTTTGAAGATAACACCGTCATGCCTTCCAAATTTAAGTGATTCATGCAGTGTAAAACAAAGGGTTTAATGACCGAAATGGGTCCTGCATCTAATCAAATGGAACAGTCTGAAATGGCATGAAAGGTTGAATTTAAATCGCTGACAACTAACAGGTAGTCTCTTTGGAAGTATTTGTTTTTAATCCAGTCAAGGATGAGAATGGCATATAAACAGATGATAAGTCTATGTCTGTCTGTAACCTGCAGACTGGAAATACAACCAAGATGTCAACACATATAAAATGGCACCACCCTACATCATCAAGTCAATATGTGTATCAATAATGTATCGTATAGTAGGCAGTGTATCGTGAATCATATCAACACGCGACACAGGTGTATCATTTCACCCCTAGTCATCATCATCGACAACCTGAAGATTTTGATTAAAGTTTTTCTTAGTCATATACCATTCATTATAGCAAGTTTTGCAAGTAAGACATAGTATTCTGTCGAACCCTTGTTTCTTGAAGGATGTAGTGGTAAGATCTTGCAATGTATCAATGCAGGTTGTTCTTAAGGAAATGATGCCAACCTTGTATGTGTATAAACCCAGGTAATGTCAGTCAAGGCCAACAGACAGCAGTTGGAGGCATTTCCTTAAACAGTCCTAGCCAACAAGCAATTGCAGCAACAGCACCAGTAAACTCAGTTGAGCCAATCGTCTCATTGGCAGCCATGATAAATGCGGCAAATATAGCTACAGCTGTAGCTAAAGAGCCAGGTATGGTTGATTGCCATGGCAACATACCCTGCCTTAGGTTTGGTCTTTGCATATGCATCCCCACCCAACCCCACCCCACCCCACCCCACCTCTTGTATTGTTATACGACTGCCATATTATGTTATGATGTCCATTCATCTCCTTCCAGTTTTGTTTCTGCATTATAACTTGATTTTTCCACCATCTGCAGTTACCAAACTTTGTGGATGGCTTGCACTTACGGTAAGGAAGACCCCTATCAATTTCGGGGTGAAAAAGTCTAAGGTCAAGATCACTGACTGACACAAGAAAAATGTTTTTTGCATAATAACGTTAGTTCTACACAATCTGTCTTGACCAGAGTTGGGAGCTTGCACTTAAGCTATGGAAGAGGCCTATTAATTTTGGGGTCTAAAGATCAAAGGTCCGGGTCATTGTGACTCAAAGTAAAAGGGAATTTTCAGAAAAACATTTTTCTATAGTAAGTTCCTTGACAAAACTTTGTGAATGACTTGCACTTAGGATAATAAAGAAACCAATAGATTCTGTGGTTTGAAGTCAGAGGTCAAGGTTATTGTAAGTCTAATAAGAAAATGATGGTTTCTGCACAGTAAGTTTAGTTGAAGACCACATACCATGACCAAAATGTTCATGTCATTGAGACCCATTGTTCAATAATCTCCCGAGTCAGCTATGCCCTACTGGTGACTAGATAGAGGACTATTAAACATGGGGTTGGTGGGTATATGATGTGTTATTTACAGTACTCTTGTTATTCATGAGCAACTCGTAGATATGAAGTATACCCTATATAATGTAATGGTTATGAGATTGGTCTGTACACAGCATAGACTCTGATTTCATAAGAATGGCAACTCGTAGATATGAAGTATACCCTATATAATGTACTGGTTATCAGATTGGTCTGTACACAGCATAGACTCTGATTTCATAAGAATGGCAACTCAAAGATTTGAAGTATACCCTATATAATGTACTGGTTATCAGATTGGTCTGTACACAGCATAGACTCTGATTTCATAAGAATGGCAACTCAAAGATTTGAAGTATACCCTATATAATGTACTGGTTATCAGATTGGTCTGTACACAGCATAGACTCTGATTTCATAAGAATGGCAACTCAAAGATTTAAAGTATACCCTATATAATGTACTGGTTATCAGATTGGTCTGTACACAGCATAGACTCTGATTTCATAAGAATGGCTACTCAAAGATTTAAAGTATACCCTATATAATGTACTGGTTATGAGATTGGTCTGTACACAGCATAAACTCTGATTTCATAAGAATGGCTACTCATAGATTTGAAGTATACCCTATATAATGTACTGGTTATCAGATTGGTCTGTACACAGCATAGACTCTGATTTCATAAGAATGGCTACTCAAAGATTTAAAGTATACCCTATATAATGTACTGGTTATGAGATTGGTCTGTACACAGCATAGACTCTGATTTTATAAGAATGGCAACTCAAAGATTTGAAGTATACCCTATATAATGTACTGGTTATGAGATTGGTCTGTACACAGCATAGACTCTGATTTCATAAGAATGGCTACTCAAAGATTTAAAGTATACCCTATATAATGTACTGGTTATCAGATTGGTCTGTACACAGCATAGACTCTGATTTCATAAGAATGGCAACTCAAAGATTTGAAGTATACCCTATATAATGTACTGGTTATGAGATTGGTCTGTACACAGCATAGACTCTGATTTCATAAGAATGGCAACTCAAAGATTTGAAGTATACCCTATATAATGTACTGGTTATGAGATTGGTCTGTACACAGCATAGACTCTGATTTCATAAGAATGGCAACTCAAAGATTTGAAGTATACCCTATATAATGTACTGGTTATGAGATTGGTCTGTACACAGCATAGACTCTGATTTCATAAGAATGGCAACTCGTAGATTTGAAGTATACCCTATATAATGTACTGGTTATCAGATTGGTCTGTACACAGCATAGACTCTGATTTCATAAGAATGGCAACTCAAAGATTTGAAGTATACCCTATATAATGTACTGGTTATGAGATTGGTCTGTACACAGCATAGACTCTGATTTCATAAGAATGGCTACTCAGAGATTTGAAGTATACCCTATATAATGTACTGGTTATGAGATTGGTCTGTACACAGCATAGACTCTGATTTCATAAGAATGGCTACTCATAGATTTGAAGTATACCCTATATAATGTACTGGTTATGAGATTGGTCTGTACACAGCATAGACTCTGATTTCATAAGAATGGCAACTCAAAGATTTAAAGTATACCCTATATAATGTACTGGTTATGAGATTGGTCTGTACACAGCATAGACTGATTTCATAAGAATGGCTACTCATAGATTTGAAGTATACCCTATATAATGTACTGGTTATGAGATTGGTCTGTACACAGCATAGACTGATTTCATAAGAATGGCTACTCATAGATTTGAAGTATACCCTATATAATGTACTGGTTATGAGATTGGTCTGTACACAGCATAGACTCTGATTTCATAAGAATGGCTACTCAGAGATTTGAAGTATACCCTATATAATGTACTAGTTATGAGATTGGTCTGTACACAGCATAGACTCTGATTTCATAAGAATGGCTACTCATAGATTTGAAGTATACCCTATATAATGTACTGGTTATGAGATTGGTCTGTACACAGCATAGACTCTGATTTCATAAGAATGGCAACTCAAAGATTTAAAGTATACCCTATATAATGTACTGGTTATGAGATTGGTCTGTACACAGCATAGACTGATTTCATAAGAATGGCTACTCATAGATTTGAAGTATACCCTATATAATGTACTGGTTATGAGATTGGTCTGTACACAGCATAGACTGATTTTATAAGAATTGCAACTCAGAGATTTGAAGTATACCCTATATAATGTACTGGTTATGAGATTGGTCTGTACACAGCATAGACTGATTTCATAAGAATGGCAACTCAAAGATTTGAAGTATACCCTATATAATGTACTAGTTATGAGATTGGTCTGTACACAGCATAGACTCTGATTTCATAAGAATGGCAACTCAAAGATTTGAAGTATACCCTATATAATGTGCTGGTTATGAGATTGGTCTGTACACAGCATAGACTGATTTTATAAGAATGGCAACTCAGAGCTTTGAAGTATACCCTATATAATGTAATGGTTATGAGATTGGTCTGTACACAGCATAGACTGATTTCATAAGAATGGCAACTCAAAGATTTGAAGTATACCCTATATAATGTACTAGTTATGAGACTGGTCTGTACACAGCATAGACTCTGATTTCATAAGAATGGCAACTCAGAGATTTGAAGTATACCCTATATAATGTACTGGTTATGAGATTGGTCTGTACACAGCATAGACTGATTTCATAAGAATGGCAACTCAAAGATTTGAAGTATACCCTATATAATGTACTAGTTATGAGACTGGTCTGTACACAGCATAGACTCTGATTTCATAAGAATGGCAACTCAGAGATTTGAAGTATACCCTATATAATGTACTGGTTATGAGATTGGTCTGTACACAGCATAGACTGATTTCATAAGAATGGCAACTCATAGATTTGAAGTATACACAATATAATATACTGGTTATGAGATTGGTCTGTACACAGCATAGACTCTGATTTCATAAGAATGGCAATAGTAGATCAGGTTTCATGTTATATATCATAAGAGTTTGTCTCATTACCAAGTGTACTGCATATTGCAAACATTTTAACTGTTTCATGCTTCTAACATAATTACGTGTGGATGTGATGCATTTCCAAGAGACAGTATCTCCTATTTTGACACTGTTTTGCATAGATTGTCTGGCTTACATGACTATAAATCTATTAAATGTTTTATACTTTTGATTGCCTTAATTAGTGCATTTGAAAGAGAGAGTTGTGGAAATAGTAATATTTGCATACAGCTAAAGGCTATGGTGATGCAATATTACATTGACAATGTTGTAAGCATGTATGTCCAGAATAAGATTATTTTGCTTTTCAAATATAAAAGAGAACATGACAAGCATCCTTCTATAAGTCATTCACTAAATGGTCTGCATCAGTGGCTGCGCAGAATCAGTTACTCCACGATGGTTACTTATTCTTGATTGTATGCAGTTGTTAATTGCAGAAACAAAACATACCTTACATTATGTATTTTGGCTTGGAGGGATTCCAATACCCTCTACGCCTATGACATATTGTCCAGTCTCTTTTACCAGATATAGTTTGTATTTCTAACAACAGTAATGAACTTTATCGTCTTATTGAAAGTAGTACGAAAATATAGACTTGCTGGCTTTTCATATAAATTTGTATGTCAAGGGAAGCAACTCAAATTCAGGTAAATGGTTAGACCTAATAGTAGTTATCTCCCTTTGTTATTGTTCCCCTGTTGGTATTACTTCAAACAATAGTATCAAATGCTTATAAAAGGAAATCACAGTAATTTCTCAAATGTTTCAGATGTTTATATAAATTCTCTAGTGACATGTAAAGAAAAGGAAATTTAGAAAAATATTATACAGTTTATTTAGAGCAGTATGTTTACAATAATGAATGGTAATATCTTGGGAATTATGTTCTTCCATCTGATCATATGTAAATTAGTCTCTGTTCCTCCAAACCATTAATATTCTCAATACTTGTGTTGTTTGTTTTTTTTTAAAATTTCTGCTAGGTCAAAATATACTCCACAGAGTCAAGAATCAGTTACTTGCAGCAACTGGTGCAGACCCTCTATTATTTGGAAAATTGTAAAGGGAAAGTCCATGAAAAGTTTTACCCTTTATTATTTGATAAATATTTATGTCATAAATACAGAAAATGTAAATGAAGTTCTGAAAAATGTGTGCTCATTAAAATCATTTAGTTCAAAGTTTTGAAGATAATTTTATCTATCATATTGCATGGATAAAATGGATGAATGATATGAAAACATCAGAAGATCTCAGAATGGTTTGTTGAAAAACAAATTTTGCTTGTGTTGCTGTACACAATTTTAGCTAAGAATGTTGTTCACAAGAATATTTTCATGAAATCGGAAATTTCAGCACACTAAAACTTGAGTTATGTTTGCCTTAAATTCACCTGTGATTTGTTTTTCCAATGAGAACTTAAGTGTATGACAGTTTCCAACCAAAGTAAAAGTTAAAAGGCTCAGAACTGGAACTATTACATGAAAAGAGATAATTCATGCTTTGTCTGACTGGAACTATTACATGAAAAGAGATAATTCATGCTTTGTCTGACTGGAACTATTACATGAAAAGAGATAATTCATGCTTTGTCTGACTGGATCTATTACATGAAAAGAGATAATTCATGCTTTGTCTGACTGGAACTATTACATTAAAAGAGATAATTCATGCTTTGTCTGACTGGAATTATTACATGAAAAGAGATAATTCATGCTTTGTCTGACTGGAACTATTACATGAAAAGAGATAATTCATGCTTTATCTCAGTTGAAGATTAAAAGCATTGGCTCCTTTTTTGGTATCAGCATGAGGAATGTCTGACTAGTATGTAATTTAGTTTGTTTTAGATTCTGCTTGGAAGTACTGTAATTTGGAATTTTAGCTGCATAGTACACATAACCAATGTAAACAAGCCAACTTTGTGATGTCATGGACAATCAGTAATAGCAGTCAACAGTAACAGGGATAGTACAGTACTGTACTTTCAAGTGATTTATTTCTTAGAAATTCAAATGTTGTCTGTTCTGATGTGAATATTATATTAAATTATGTCTCCTACATACATTGTACTATATTTGATAAATAATAATGGACTTTCCCTTATCTTGAGCACAAAACCAACTACATGTAACTGTTATGGACATTCAAATCGGAGACATTTGCATTTATTTATATTATTTCATGTTGTGATGTACCGTATATACTCATGTATAATCTAATACCAACTGCAAACTGCATAGACCCAGATCTGCGTCGCATAATGCACCACAGATCTGGGTCTATGCAGTTTGTAAGGACTAATCTGTAGAACAAACAACATAGACCTTGATCTTATGGCTTATATGTGAGTATATACAGTAGTAATGTTACATGTTCTGTTTGCCAGAACAGATGGGATTTTATTTATTGAATCAATTATATTCATCATAGTTTGCTTGCCAGATGCTAGAGCATATTATGTCACTGTCCTCTGTAGCCTTTGTCTATTGTTGGTCATACCACATGTGCATGTGTCAACATCGCTCAAGTATTAATCCATTGTAGCTAGTCTCAGTGGGAAATATTACATGTTACATATAAAAGTTTCAGAATAATTTTCAGTTGTTACTATTCTGACATCAGTATTCTAATGGAAATGAGGTGATATTCAGTGGTTACTATTAAAAAAGACAGCATGTGTGGAGTTGTAATGCATTTCTTAGTGTCACACAGAAGGAGGTATATAAAGTTAGTTAATCTGCTTTGCCTGAAGTAAAGTGTTGCCTACTAATAACTAGGTTGTGTAAAGCTTTTTAACAAGCATGAGCTAATCTGGAGTAGAGTCGGAAAATGCTTGGTCAGTTCGGCAAAGAAGTGGTTCATAACGAACCAAAATTTGACCTGTGGCATTATCTATCAAATTCTAAAAGTTCAATGCCAGTAGATAGTCAGGCAATACTAAAGCTGGCAAAAGTGTGTGAGGCATAAGTAAAAACATTGTCAGACATTCAGGTCTTGTGTCTGTCACCTGGCTGATTGTCACTATATATCATATACAGTGTATTCATGACCTATTGGTCAAGTGTGGCATGTCTCAATTAACTATTGCGTAACAGATTCCAATCCACTGCCAAACAATTTATCACCAGCCAGGTGTGAATTGTTGCCTAAAAAGGTGTACTGAAAAAAAATTGCTCAAGGGTGTAGGGCAAATAGAAAAACTTGCCCAACAGTGTAGGGAAAATAAAAACAATTTACTAGATAACATGTACCAATTCATTTCATTGTAATGTCTATATTTATTTTTTCATTTTTCATGAAATTTTGACAGTATACTTAAGAGTCATGTTTCAATCATTGGAAATTTTTTAAAAAAAACTAAACACTTGGTTTTTTAAAAAATAAATATGCAGATAAGAAGACAGAGCATTGGTTTTTTTGTTTAGATGGGTTAATGCTTGATGCCTTAAAAATGTTTCAAATGTATTGGTAGATTGCATAATTGTATTTTGATACCTTGTTAGTTAATGGAGAGGTTATCATGAGAAATTCTGCTAATCATGTCTAGAAAATCTTACTAATGACATATAGAAGGAACTTTTGAAATGATGGCAAATCTATTATAGGTGGAATTTTCATTTTAAAAGTGAAAGTTTTATTTTGAAAGCTTATATGACAAAGCAGGGGTTCTCAGTTATTGTAGATAGCCTGTTTAGAGTGGGGAAATGAAGTTATCTGCTGTTTGATTTATGAGCTGGATTGTAGCTGTTACATGCAAAACATTAATAGTGGTACAGTGAAACTCTGCTATAGCATGATGGTCGGGGTCCACAAAGTGCTATCATGCTATGTACTGTATTGTGCAATATCCAACGAAGTCAGTTAACTAGAGAAAATATTGCATGTGTATCCTCTTGTCTATATGAGATGTGGTGGGGGTGCATGCAAAACTACGAACTTCAGTGATGCAGTTACAAACTTGATGCATATTAAACAAGAAATTAATATGGGTGGGGGACAAAGAACTATTCATTGGTAAATACATACATGTATAAACAAAGTTGGCAATTGAAGTGTAAATAGAGTATATATGCTCACCAGCCAATCTGATTGTATTCATAATAGTACTTAACAAAGAAGCATAATTTCAATAATTTTTCTGCTAGATTCCATTTTTATCCAGATACATAATTTCTTGGTAATACACTCTCACTAACTTGTGAAACATACCATCTATACTCGCGTATAAGACAGGTCCAGATGCAAACAACATAGACCCTGATCTGCCGTCGCATGATGCGTTTATGGGAGTGATTTGGAACTATTGTCAGCATTTCTGACTCTAAAATACAGAGGATTAAAATGAACTGGTGTGGGAGTGGGGGGGGGGGGGGGGTTTGTAGTGATAAACTTGTTTCATCCTGTGTGTATGATGGTTGTTTGAGCAGGCATTGGTTGTCTATTGTTTTAACTTCAATACTGGTAGGTAGGTAAATTAATTGATTTATAAATTTGGGTGAGAAACTTTTTTAAACCACCGCATTGATTGATGCTTGGTTGTGTATGCCAAAGGAATGAGCAAACATCTGTTGGCTATTTTTTACCCTGGATTTAGCAACAATTGTACACAAGAGGCATGGAAAACAAACACTCAGTAGCTTTATTGTTGATAGTTCAATAATAATTAGATTAACAATTATCAGCTTTTTAAGGAGCTAGCATCTTTCAAAAATAAGCAAGAAGCAGTGATATTTTTTTTCTTCTTCAAGAATACAACATAACTTGCCAAATTATGAAATCAAACTGTTTATATTGGCACTAAAACTTTGTAGTACTTCAAGCAGTTGGTGAAATTATTGTAAAATTTCGGGAGCCATGCCATGACTGTGTTATATCTGAATTTGTTTTATAACGAAAGTGTGTTATAGCAGGGTTTCACTGTAATAATAAAGGATTGGTTGGTCTTACATGGATGTTTTATTTGTTTATCTAATTCTTAATGTCAGATGGAGAATTTAATTGATAGTTGATGATGCTTCCATGTAAATAAGGTAGATAATTTGGTTGCTTGATTTTCACGAGATGGAACCAGGTTTTTCATGAATGTACCCTAATTTTTCCCTAAACCCATTAGGGATGGGAATATAGCAGCTATCCAACATCCGCTGTGTTGATGACAAGAAGAATTGAAAACCATTATAACAATATAATCTGGACAGTACTCAAGCATAGGGCATGTTTTAGAATCAGCATGTCTGACACATGATGGAAAGGGTGCAGGTTCAAATCCTACCATCAGATCACCCTGGGTCGGTTACCATGGTGTTTATGGGCAAGACACTTTACTCCAATTGCATTAGCACTAAATAACCTACTTGTGTTTCTGTGCCATACAACACCAAACCTACATATACCAACCAACCAACCAACCAATGTTTTCTCTTGATGAAATGACCCCAGCAAGTAATTACTTGTGAGTTATTATCAGAATATATCACCTGTAAATAAGTACACAACCTCATGACCCTAGGGGACTATTAGCAGTGTCATGCTAAGATAAGATAAGATTTATTTAAAGTCGGCATGATTTAAAACAACAATTCAACATAAGCTCTAATGAGCTTTTTTGCTGTAATAAAAATATAAAAATTTAAAAAAAAAAAAAAAAAAACATGCCTTGCTATTACTATTATGGAAAGGCATGCTTTTATTTTAGAGCATGAGATTGCTATAGTATATACACGCATATAAGCCAATACCAACTGCAAACTGCATAGACCCAGATCTGCCATCGCATAATGTGCTGGCAGATCTGGGTTTATGCAGTTTGTATGGACTAATCAGTAGAACAAACAGCATAGACCCTGATCTGCCGGAGCATTATGTGATGGCAGATCAGAGTCTATGTTGTTTGCATTTGGACTTGGCTTATACATGAGTATATATGGTAATAACTCCCATATGGTCATACCCTTATGTGCAAATTTACAGGTGATATATCCTGATAACTCAAAATTAATTGTTTGCTGGGGTCATTTCACCAAGAGAAAACAATGGCCACAGGCAGCATCTGCAACAGGACTGTTCCTTTGCTAGTATACTCCTATAGTCCAGTGTTTTTTTAATTAATGAACTGTAAAGGGTAACATAAATTGTGTGAATTGAATCCTGAATTGGTCAGCTTCACTTGCTGCTGTAGACAATGATTTTGACTCTACATTGATTTCCATAGATCTTCATGGGTCATTACTCAACAAACACTGAAAGGAATGAATAATTCACACAGATTTTCTTATGGGCAGTTAAACTAATAATCACATTACATAGAATTTATGCATACATAAGGGTTAACAGCTGAGTATAGCTTGAGACTGAAAATCATGACATTCAAGCCTCAGTTTGTGGAAAAACTACTTCTTGAGCAAGATAAATACCAGATACCCAGTTGTAAAGTGAAGGTATCTAAGTGGACCTAATTTAACGAAGAACAGAAAAGCGTGTTTCATGGGCTGTTTATGTTGCAAATGTAAGTGATTGATCTTTCAGGATACACAATTTTTTGATTCTTTGACATGCAGCACAGATACCTGCAGGAAATGAAGATTTGATTCTTTAAATATGTTGAGGTTCATTTATTTGATCAGTTTCACAATATATGTTGTTTTATTGCATGGGTATAACACAAACCTCCCTAATGTAGTTGCATGCAAGGAAAATCTGTTGGATGATATGCAGATACTGCATGCAAGGAAAATCTGTTGGATGATGCAGTAATTGCATGCAAGGAAAATCTGTTGGATGATATGCAGTAATTGCAGTTACTCTGCTAAGCTTTTGCATTTTTGTCTCGCCTGCAAAGCATTGGTGAGACATAGGTATCACTTTCTCATGGTATTTAATGTCATGTTGTTTGCATAGGCATCAGCAATAATTTTATTGCATGTAGCTCTATTTCTCTGACACTATTATATGTATAAACATAAAATTTGATATTCATTTAGGAGAGTACTTCTCACTGAGTGCAAAAAGTAGGTCATAGAGACTTACTTTTGGTGCTTCATGGTGACATTAAGTTTTTTTTTTAGTTTAGCTTAATTTCTCTGACACTGAATGTTCAGTCATGAAACTTGGTATTTGCAGTCATCTTGGTAGCTATTCTTACTGTCAGCAAAAGTAGGTCAAAGTGCCATATTTTTTGGGAGCTGCGGTGGCTCAGTGGTTAGCGTGCCGGATTCACGACCCAAAGGGTGCGGGTTCGAATCATACCATCAGACCAGCCTAGGTCAGCTACCGTAGTGTGTCTGTGGGCATGGCACTTTACTCCATTTGCCTTGGCACTAAATAACCTACTTGTGTTGCTGTGCCGTAAAGCACCAAACCAAACCATATTTTTTGCACTCCAATGATGATGCTAAATGTTTTGCATTTAGTCCAATTTCTCTGACACTGTTGTAGGTACTGTAATTAAAATTAATGGGAGCATTAATTTCGAGCAAAAGCAGATCACAGGGACCTGATTTTATCACTAAAATTAATATTATTATTATTTTTAGCTCCATATCTCCTATACTGTTAATTGTACATTGGTGGAAATTAAAGGCACCTTCATTTTTATTTGACCCTATATGTCTGTCTGTCTCTCCATCATAATGTAACTTTTCCTTTTCAACACAGTAACTTGAATTCTTCATCTACAATTACCAAACTTTGTGAATGGCTTGCCTTGGGGTAAGGTAGAATGCTACTAATTTTGAGGTCAATGGTCAAGGTCACTGTGACTGAAAGAACAAAAATGGTGTCTGCACAATAATATGAGTTCTACTTCTCATACCTGGATCAAACTTTGTGGATAGCTTGCACTTGGGGTAAGGGAGAACCCTGGGGGGGGGGGGGGGGGTCAAAAGGCCAAGGTCACTGTGACTGAAATAAGATGAATGGTTTCTGCAAAAATTTCAGTTCTTGACCATGTATCTTCACCAAAGTTTGTGGATGACTTGCACGTTGGGTAATAAAGAATCCTATTGATTTTGGAGTCTGAAGGTCAAAGATCAAGGTTGCTAACTGAAAGAAGAAATAGAGTTTTTGCATCATAACTTTTTTTCTAGACCATATACTTCATGAAAGTTTGTGGACAGTATGCATTTAAGGTATGGAAGAGAGCTATTGACTTTTGGGGTCAAAAGTCAAGGTCATTGGGAAAATGTAAAATGGGATTTGCAAAAACTCATTTGTTCTAGAGTAAGTTCTGGGACCAAACTTTGTGGATGGTTTTCACTTAGGGCAGTAAAGAAAGCTATAGATTCAAGTGTCAGAGGTCTTGGTCATGGTAAGTCCACAGCCTTCTCATTATCATTTATAGTCGCAGGCTGAAACCGAAAAGTAGAAGATAGGTCATCATTAAACACTGCTTCCACATTGACATAACAGAAAAAATAGATGGCTAAGCTGGAAAAGTAGATGGTAATTTAGTCGGCAACCGGTTGATAATGAAAAGGCAGTCAAATAAAAAGATAATGGTTCCTGCACAGTAACTTTTGTTCAAAACCTTATTGGACTCCATAGTCAAACATGTCATACTAGTGCCTGCATAGAGGACTGTTAAACACGGGGTGTGTGTACAATGTGCCAATGTGCCGTTCAAGGTACTTGCGTTAGGAATAATATTTGTCCTCGTGTGTTAGCTTTCAGCGTAGGGATATTTGTGATATCCTCTATCTGTCTGCCAGTCTGTCCATCAGTGGTGGCTTAGTTGGTTCATTGAACTTGTAATCCAAGGGTTGCAGGTTCTATACCTGCCCAGGCCAGCCTGGGTAGGCTGCCTCCATGTATCCTTGACCCACATTATTGGCTATATCATGCTGAGAAAATGGAAGTTAAGTACCTTTCCCAAGGACACACTGAGGCAGTTGATCTGGGCTGGCCTGGGTGGGTATATTAGAGAGAATGTGCTATGACCAAGTGAGTGTGCTTTGGCTTTGTTCAGTAAGCATGCTTGTTGTAAAACCATGGAATTTTATTATCTCAAACCTATGTAGAAGATGCAGCTACCATATATACACATGTATAAGCCGGGTCCAAATTGAAACAACATAGACCCTGATCTGCCGTCGCATAATGCATCAGCAGATCAGAGTCTGTGGTGTTTGTTCTACTGATAGTTCCTTACAAACTGTATAGACCCAGATCTGCCGGCGCATTATGCAATGGCAGATCTGGGTCTATGCAGTTTGCAGTTGGTATAGGCCTATACACGAGTATATATGGTAATTAAGGTTTTGCACTGTTGCAGTATGTACCAGTAGAAGTTTAGGTGGCAAATTGATAAAGTCTGAAGGGGGCAAAATATCTGATTCTATGCTGTGTGCAGTTTTGTACACATTATACATGAGGAAATACAACAACAAGAACAAATAACTGACAAGAAATCTGAGTATAAAACATGGCTGGCAGTCAGACATAGCCTAGATGAAAAACGTTAGTTGTGGCAGTCTCAGATGAAATGTGCATACTTAATGGGATTTTATACTTACAGTTTTTCAAACTGGGTATACACTGAAACCTGCTGTAACAGACATCTCTATATCCATAATGTTACTGTAGTGTCATAACTGGCATTCAGCAAATCAAAAACTGCTCCCTGACTCTTTTGAGTCGGTGATTGACTCAGTTTTTATCCATTTAGGACTTTAACTTTGATATGAACAAAATCCTATAGACTGCCATTCTTGTTTTAGAACTAAATATTTATTGCTAATAACATGCTAAAATTTATTCCCAAGCCAAGATTAATTTGAGGAATTCTTTGATAATGGAATTCAAGAATTTTAAAATAATCTGAAGGGTAAGACACAAGCAAATCAGATTTTTTCATCTACTAGAATAGGCGTCTAAACTGGTGTTGCCCATATGTCTAAATTATGGACAAAGCACATGTGCTTATTAAGAACAAAATTGATGAACTCCTAAGTTAACTTGATAGTTCACATGTATAAACTCTTCATCATTATAAAGCCCTTCGTTACAACACAATTCCTGATATAATATGGTACTGCTATGGACCCCATTACCAAAATTGATCCATTGTACTTGAATTGGTCTATCAAATGTATGACAATATGGGTTGAAAGAAAAAAATATGAAGCTTAGTATTATATGTTTATTTCTTTTTTACAAAATTATTATTTTAACAAATTTTGATCATTCCTGCTATACTGCAATATGGTACATGTTGTACGATTCTTGCTATACTGCTGTTCAGTACATAGTGCAGTTCTCACTATAATCCTGTTCCGTATATAACGTGGTCATCAGTTATAGACCGCAACTAAAATGTCATAATGCAGGAGAGCTGTATGAACTCTTCAAGTTAACTTACTAGTTCACATATATATGAACTCCTTAATTTAACTTGATAGTTCACATATATGTGAACTCGTTAGGTTAGCTTGATAGGTAACATATATATATATATATATATATATATATATATATATATATATATATATATATATATATATCTGTGTGTGTGTGTGTGTGTGTGTGTGTGTGTGCACTCCTTACCTTGATAATTCACATATATATTAAATATATATATGAAAACCTTAACTTAACTTGATAATTCACATATATATGAACTTCTTAACTTTATAGTTAACATATATAAGACAAATTTTATGGTCCCTGAGTGTACATTATAGACAGGTTTCACTGTAATAAATATAACTTTAAATAGCTGAATACTTCATAATTCTGTCATTTGCACAAACACAAATTTTGTGTGATTTTCTGATTTGTGTAACTTACGAGTTTATCTGTGCTTGCTTGAACAATAACAGCATTTTATATATATTCCCTTTTTATACATATTCAGTTTGTAATGTTGCATTTGTTTCATTTAGAAAAATCAATGTAATATCCAAGTTTGATGAAGAAACATCTTTGTATTAGATACATTTTCTCCTTTCAATGATCTATTCATATTCTTTTTCAGGGTAAAATCAACATTTTCTTCCAAATTATAAGAGAAGGATGCCAAATGAACACTGTGCATGCACCCATTTATTTGCTGGTGCATTGCACATCAGTAGAGTTTCTTCCTGTTTCCAGTTTGATTGCTTTGTCAGTAATTTCATCAAATTTATCACTGCTTTCTGGTTTTTAATAATTCTTTATTTTCCACACACACTTATCTTCTTCCAGGTCGAAGTCTGGTGGTAAAAAAAAGTGATGGAATAAAAGAATCAACTGATAGTACAACCATAGAAGATGATGAAACACGAGGTATGTGAATTTTATCTTAGATGTGAGAACATATTTAATGTGATACGTGTCATCTTCAACATGCATCACTCTGAGAGAATTTGGAGCAATTATTATACATTTCGTGTGAAAATTCTGCATTACAAATAATATAAACAAAATTCTGGAAACACACCACTAGATTTTGGGATACAATTTTTAATATGAGGTTTTAATGTGGACAGAGGTAGGGAGAGAGCACTTCTTTATCAGTATGACAAACTCGTACATATACTGTACATGGATTATAGTATCTGAATCAAAATGATAGTGTGCACCAATACAAAACACCAATCAGTGAGACTGCAAATTTAATGTTAAAAATGAAATCAGAAATGAAGCAGAAAAAAAGATGCAGATAACTTGGCAAGGAAAATGAATGTTTATGGGTATTGTTTTGATAAAAAATAATGATGGTATTCAGGCTTGTGGAATTGGAAAAGTGGATACAACATCAGTTCTGATTGGACCTTAATTGTTGCAGACTTTACAGGTATATGTATGTTCATAGGAAGGTACAGTATGAGTTTTGAAGGTTCTGTTAACAAAATGTTATCCTTTCCAGATGGGCTGCCTAGATTCTGAAAGGTTGATTACATGATTCATGATAAGCATTTTTAAGGGATGGCAACTCTGATCACTGATCAGTCATTGATCATGCAAAATCTACTGTATTGACACACATATAATGCTCACCCAACTGTATTTAGCATTTACACTGATCTGCCAGTACTTTATGCAGCAGCAGATCTGCGTCTGCCCAGTTCATTGTTTGGCACATGCTATACAAGATGAAATACAGTATATTCTATTTTTGCAGTATACATAAGGGCAGACTTGCACCAAGTCCTCTTTTTGGTATACTGTCTATACTCGCTTACAAGTCAGGAGTATGCAGTTGGATCCGACTTGAACACGAGCATATTCAGTAGTTGCTTCATGTCAAGGCACAGAGTATATTAATTTTGGAAGGCATTTCAATGTACCTGAAATTCATTTACACCTGATTGACTGAAGTGGCAAACTGACACACCAGTGCATTGCAATAATAAATGGACTTCGGGGCTTTTTTTTCCACAGCAGTTTCAGTTGGCTGACAAGGTGTCAGTTGCAGACTGGTCCAAAAGTAGATTGTTAAATGTGTATTTTTTTTACACACCAATGCTGGCATGCATCCCTCTGCAGGCTGAGGGATGTAGAATATGCCCAGTGCACCCTCCTGCATGTTGTACGAGGAGACTAATGGAGACGGGAGCCTCAGCGGCTGAGTGGTTAGCGTGCTGGACATCCTACCAAAAGAATTTGGGTTCAAATCCTACTATGGTGTGTCATTGGGCAAGGGACTTTACTCCAATTGTCATAGCACTAAATAACTGACTTGTGTTGCTGTGTAATAAAACACCAAATCAAACTTGGGATACAACTAAATCTGAAAAATATACCTATGATCACCAGAGCATTAAAAGTCTCCTCTTTTTGATAGCTGTAAGTTGTTGTACTAAAGTTAAATCCCTCACCTGCTCAGCAGTTATAAGAATATCTCTGCTTTAAATAGATTAGCTGATCTATTTCTCCTACCCCATGCCACCTGTTGTTTTTTTAAACTTTCTTTCATCCTAAAGCAAACATTTAATTAAATATAGTGGAGCCTTTACAAGCTTTTTGGAAAGCAAATGCTTATTTTCCTCAAATGCTTGTTTATGAAGAACTTGTGTTCCAAAGTACCGCATATACTCGCGTATAAGCTAAATAAGCTAATACCAACTGCAAACTGAAAAGACCAAGATCTACCGGCGCATAATGCATCGGCAGATCTGGGTCTATGCAGTTTGTAAGGACTAATCAGTAGAACAAACAATGTAGACCCTGATCTGCTGGCACATTATGTGACAGCAGATCAGGGTCTATGTTGTTTGCATTTGGATCCGGCTTATACATGAGTATATACGATACTTTCTTTACTGCCACTTCAACAACAGCTGTTTTAGTAGAAGCATTTTAGGTGCTGTAGTGTATATGTTGAATTTTATAGAAAAATGCATAGGGAGAAAATGTACTGAAAAGTGTACTTTGTGCAAGTCAAACATACGGGTTCCTTCAGTGAAAGGAATGATGCAGTGTTTCATTACACTTCGTAACAGTCATTATTGAAAAATGTTTAATGTGAAAACACCACCTATTTCCTTTCCCCATCAGGTTTCAGAAAAAACTTTCTGTAAAATCAACTGAGACAAATTTTGACAGTTCTGTACATTTACCATGCACACCCTTATCATTCACTTAATGCAATAAAGATATTTTCACCAAATATAATGGCATGGTTTGCAGAATCCTGTAAAGCCCTTGAGTTGGAGTGTTTGTTGTGAAAAGTCCTTGAATTCACATTAAACCTTGAAAAGTCTATTATTTTCAGCAGAATGCTTGACAGTGATTTAAATTAAAGAACAATTTGGAAAAACAAAAACTTCTTACTAGATCAGTATTTATGAGATTTTACCTCCATAAGGAACACTGACATATTTCATAACCTTTCTTGTTCAGTAATTTATGTTCCTGCCACTAATGCCTGTTCTATCAAGAGTAGCTTGCTGTCCTGGCCAAACCCTGTTAGTTGGTAGATGATGGCTTATTAGACAGGGAGGGCCAGGTTAAGTCTAGAACTGTTGCAGTCAAAACACTGCATTTGATATCCCTTGTCAACATACAATGCAAAAGTGCTGTATGTAAGGAATGGCATGATTCTTGAAGTCGGGTGTTAGGCAGGCCAATGTAAGGGGAACTTTATCTTGTGTCTTTTACAAGAAGGTGATGATATCTGCAAGACTTGGAAAAAAGTGCATCAGGTGGATTGAAAGACAAAGATCGTTTAAGATAGTGCATTAGGAAGTGTCAAAAGATCCCTTTCTGAAACTGGGATACCTTAACATCGTACTGACACTTATTTATTTCCGTGTTAAAAAAATTGTGACATTACAGTCCTTAAACAAATATATGATAGGCTTTGAAAACTCCTTTGATATGATCTTGTATTTCATCTTGCCCTGGCTGTATGAACCAGCAGTTGTTCTTCAGTTTCTTAAAACTTTTGTCAGATACAGTTGAGTTATTATTCCCATACTTCCTCTGTCTGTTTGTCCATTCACCTGTCTATCTGTTAGTAACCACTTCTAAACCATTGCGTGAAAATTCACCAAACTTGGTACTTAGGTAGCCCATGTGGTGACCATCTGTGAGATGGGTTGGGGCAGAAAATGTAATAAAAAGATTTTCCCTTGTGAGCCATAGAAGTAGCTTAAGTGTTGATGTTGACCCTGTTGTGACCATCTGCAGGAAGAGGGGGTGGGGCACATTATTGGATCTAGTGCCTGGAGCTCTTGTTAAGGGTTCAAAGGTCAAATGTAAAAATGACTTTGAATTAATAACATTTTCAGATATATATATATTCTGGCTAAGCTTCATATTGCAGTCTTAGCAAGAAGACACATTTGTGACAGATTTTGCATTCTGACCCCTGGGTTACTGCCTGAGGGTTAATGTTAAGGTACGGGGTTAGGAATATGCAATGAAAGCATGGGGATTTGCGATGGCAAAGCCATTGCAGTTTTATTAGTTTTAGTATTGCCAACAGAGTAAGATGATATTGTATTTTGGTCATTAATCTTAAATTCTGTATACCAATGGATTTTTTTTTGTCCATTCTTGCTGTAGATAACTTTTCCTGAAAAAGTTTATATTCCTTGTGAAAAGTTTAATTTTAAATGGGCTTTCCTCCTTTGAGCTTGCAAAATAGGTAAAATGTACTACTTTAATGAAGGCTGAGGGGCCTCAAATCAGGGGTTGGCCTCTAATGAGATAGACCTGATAAGAGGAAGGACTACAATAAACACAATGCCATATCTGATACATTTTAATCAATAATGCTTTTGTACTATATTTTTTGTCTCGAGTCAGTAATATAGAAACATTCTAGTTTTCATTCTGAATACATACAGTTAGAAAGGTAGACCAAATTTGAAGAAAAAAAAACAAGTATGAGACAAAATTGGCATACCAGTATTAGGTGATTGCCCTTTAGGGTCCAAACATTGGTATGACAGTATTTGGTGATTGCCATTTATGGTCCAAACATTGGTATGCTAGTATTAGGTGGTTGCCATTTGGAGTCCAAACATTGATATGCCAGTATTAGGTGGTTGTCATTTGGAGTTCAAACATTGGTATCCCAGTATTAGGTGGTTGCCATTTATGGTCTAAACATTGGTATGCCAATATTAGGTGGTTGCTATTTAGGGTCCAAACATTGGTATGCCAGTATTAGGTTGTTGCCATTTGGAGTCCAAACATTTGTATGCCAGTATTAGGTGGTTGTTATTTGGAGTCCAAACATTGGTATGCCAGTATTAGGTGGTTGCCATTTGGAGTCCAAACAGTGATATGCCAGTATTAGGTGGTTGTCATTTGGAGTCCAAACATTGATATACCAGTATTAGGTGGTTGCCATTTGGAGTCCAAACATTGATATGCCAGTATTAGGTGGTTGCCATTTGGAATCCAATCATTGATATGCCTGTATTAGGTGGTTGCCATTTGGAGTCCAAACATTGATATGCCTGTATTAGGTGGTTGCCATTTGGAGTCCAAACATTGATATGCCAGTATTAGGTGGTTGTCATCACAGTGACCCACAATATGTGTACATGTGGGAAGGAATGGCTGAAATATGTAGGGCAAACATTTGAGAGATAACTTTTGTTTTATTTCTCTTTGCCAGAACTTATGTCATCAGAACTGTTGTTGTTGTTATTATTATTATTATTATTATTATTATTATTATTTCCAAAATTATTATTATTTCCAAAATTGTGGGATGTGATCAAGCCAGTGCACTTTGCTACAGTTTGTAGATTTCCATACATATTTGATGTAAAAAAAAAATGCCATCATGGAAAGAAAGCCAATTTTGTTTTAATTTCTTTAGCTATTAGCCATTGTTGCAGTAGCAAATATTTTCATTCTTCTCTCCCCATTCTTTACTCTTTCTGTAGGGAAAGGAGATATAGACAGTGAGTATAAATCTGCATTAAGTTGGTGCATAGACATCAGTCTAACAAAAATTTTCCTCTGTTGCCTACACAGATCTATTTGATTTTGGGGCATTTTGTGCATTTGTTTGATATGCTTTATTTCATGAAGTTATCATTTCAGTTTGTAGAGCACACTTAATCACTACTTCCCTTCCACTTACCCTTCCAATCATTCCTTTGACCCAGTCCTTGCATCCTGTTTTAGGCTTTGAAGACTTCTTTCTTCCATTTCCCTTGACTTTATGCTCAAGCTGGCATACACAGATCCAATACTTGCAATTTAATGGTAGATTTACCATTACTGTTTCATTTGCTCAATATCTGCACTGGCCATAAAGATATCTGCTCCTGATTTATTGCCAAATTATTAAAGAGCAAATGCAGATAGGTGGTCTGCATTCATTATCAAATGAAACTACAGGCTACTCTATCATGTGATTGGTTTACAATGTAAATCATTGACAGGAAAAATCATAAATATTTGTATAGACTAGTGATGTTATCATATATTGTCATCATGATGTATCTTCATCTTATTCAGTGCAACAGCAATATCAGGAAAAATATGGGTCAGTGATATCTTATAAATTTGAGATTATCAACTCCTGCCACCCAGCCTATGTAAATCTGTTAATAGTTGATTGCAATACAGAGCATTAATACAGAGTAGCATGTTTATCAGAGTCAGCTGTGTCCTTAGAATTAATACATTTCAATTGATACATGTTTGTCAGATATAAATAGCAACAGTCTAAAGGCATAGCTCAATGGGGTGAAAAAAAAAGAATATTCCACAGGCTGTAACTTTGGCGTTGGCACTTGGTCTAGCTTTTTTTTGTGTGTGCTAGAGATATAATAAAAATAGAACAAACATCATGATATTATTGCACTGATATTGTTAAAAGGTGGCAATATCATGATATCATGATACATCAAAGGGCTCACTAATAGAGACTTGGTGGTTTGCTGAGTACATGAGATTGGTAGCCCCCCTCCCTCCCCCTCCCCCCCCCCCCCCCGATTCTCCAATCTCTCATCAAGTATCACAGAGAAACACTGATTTTGTTATTATATTTATTCACAAACGATTGCTCTTCAATTAACCACATTCTCTTCTGCATTGCTATAACCTAAACCCCCTTTCCAGATTGCTTCTTCAGAAAATTTCACATTCATCTGGCCTCATATGTAATTAGATTTACAGGTTGTGTGCAGAGCACTTGTACAGTTAGGTTCTTAGACTTTAAAAAAAGTTACTTTTTTAAAACTTGAAGCCAGAGAATGTGAACATGTTTTATTTATTAATTTATTGTTATTATTATTATTATTTATTCTATTTTTATCGCTGTACTGGTCATAGACCAGAAGAGCTCATGGGATGGTCTGTCGTCCATCATTCAACCATCATCTGTTGTCCTTCGTCCGTCCATCCGTTGGCACAAGTTTGTTTTCGCTGCTCCTGCTAAACTACTTGGAGGATTGCCATGAAACTTTACACACACATTCATCCCATGGTCAAGCAGTGTTGCACCTTGAGATGGGGATCACAGGCGTCTGGCAATTTTTCGTCTTATGTCCCCCAAATCTTGCCCCCTGGTGATACAAACTGTAAGATGTCAATTAATATCCATTTTAAAACAATATATCTGGAAATGAAAACATTCAAGGTTTGTGGTAGTTGGCTAAGGTGTAGTGTAAAGACTTTGACAGCCACTATAGTGTAACATATTTTCAAGCAACCATCTTGAAAATCTTGTTATTGGTACTCCATCGAAATTGAAAGTCATATCAATATGGGATTTTCACCAGAAAATTTCTTAAGATGTCTTGTTAATCCTAAATTATAATGGTGTAGATTTGATGTCCAATACAGCCATCATGGTGGCCATTTTTAAAATATTGTTTTCACTACTCCGCTTAAATGGAAACTCATTTTGACATAGGGTTTTCATCAGAAGAGTTCTTATAGTGTCTAGTTGGTCCTAAATGAAAATTATGCAACATGGTAGCCATCTTGACAATATTGCTATCTCTATTCCTCTCAAATGGATGGCCATATCAACTTGGGGTTTTCACCAAATGACTTCTTATGAAACCTAGTTCGTCCTAAATGAAAGGTGCCACAGGTGGCCAAGTGGTCTATGGTGCTTGCCTTTACAGATCACTCATCTCTCACCTCTGTTGACGTGGGTTCGAGCCTCGGCTTGTCCAGCATGGGTATGTGACAAAGCTTGCCAGTAGCTTCCTGTGGGTCGGTGATTCATCCTAGTGTCTTTCCAGGTTCTTCTTCCACCAAATATACTGGTTGCCATATATATATAGCATATCATGTGCTGAAAAATGGCATTAAACCCCACGAAACCAAACCAAACCTAAATGAAAATGGTACCAATCATACATCCAATATAGCTTCCATGACAGCTGTCTTGAAAATATTGCTGTCACTACTCCCCCTGAATGGATGGTCATATTGACATGGGGTTTTCACCAGAGACTTCTAATGATGTCTACTTGGTCCTAAACAAAAATGGAGCCAATCTGACATCCAGTATGTCCACCACAGTAGCTAATTTGTAAATCTTGTTATCGCTGAAGAATATCAGAGATGATTTCAACAATCAGTAGTTAAAAGGAAGAAATGGTCTTGTCTTTTATTCCTTGGAAGTTCAGCATCAGTTCCTTCGAGGGACTCATGTTATTATTGATTCTGTTTAATTACAAACCTGATTGTGCATGTGTTCAGTTATAGCAACAAGGAAGAGAATATGGTAAAGATGAAGAGAAATCATTTGTGAATAAATGTATTATAGCAAATAAGAGTTTCTTAGTGGTACTTAATGTGAGATTGGGGAATCCTCAAAGGGGGCGGGGTACCTGTTTTTTGTACTCAGTGAGCAGCCTTGTCTCTTTATTAGTCCATAGGTCCTTCTTTCTATTACTGGTTTATGTTGTATACTGATCAAATGATGAGGTAGCTTGCGATTAAACCAGTTTCCACATGATCGTTGTTTATTGGTATTCTTGATTCTGTGTTCTGTTTTTGTAGTCACAGAGATAGAATGTAACTTGCATCAAGTGCTAAGAATTTTTTCTGATAGTTCAAACAGTTTTCCACAGAGTCTTGAATAAGTTACAATCTGGAAGTAAACAGTTCCATGAGGTAGCTGGTGCAGATCCTTTTTCTAAGTTTCACTTTATATATATATATATATATATATATATATATATATATATATATATATATATATATATATATATATATATATATATATATATATATATATATATATATATATATATATATATATATATATATATATATATATAATGATGATAGTTGGGTTTGAAATTGAGTTAAGAAATGTTGAAAAATACAAGGTTACAGTACAGTGAAAACCACAGTCAAATAGCATCTTATGATTACTAATATGGATATTAAATGAACTGTCAATTATGCATAGAGACTTTGACTATTCTTACATGTACATAGGGAGGGCTAAACATCCCAATCTATCCACACAATAAAGATTTACAAGCAACAAAAGGCAGAGACACATGGCACATGAAGTAAAACATAGAATAATTCAGAAAATTTGAGACATTTTTTTAGAGCACTAGCAGATTATATTTTGGGTTTAAAATCCTATCTGTGAGTCTCTCTGGCAATCATTAGTACAAGGTCTTTCTCATTATCATGGGGAACCAAAAACAAGAATTTTCATATTTATAAACCTATGTTAGTGAAAGAAGGTTCTGATTGTCACAATGGCATTCAGATATGAAGATTCCTGAAAATAAAAAATTGCAAAATCCAAATCTATCCCCTTTGAGGCTGGCTAATTGTTCCCAAAATCAGTATTGATTATTAGTCTCGTATCAATAAAGAATAAATTTTTTATTGTACGAAAGTAATTGCAGTTATTTGGCCTGCACAGTGAACCACACCGTCCTGCTTTGCACTACACACTCCTTTGATGTGACACCACAGGAGCTTGGCTTCAGATTATCGTAACAATATTTTACCATACTAATTCTTACGATTTTTCATTCCCATGCTGTATTATTAAATAGTAAGGAGGACAAGAATGACGAGTAGTAATCTTTATTCATCTATGGCAGAATCAAATAAAAAATTACAAACTGGATTAAAGCCTGATATTTTTCTAAACTGGACCCAGCTAGTGCACTTCATTTTAATAATTTATCATGTGTATTAGACAGTTTGTCAAGTCCTAATGTGAGTATGAAGTGTGATTATGACATGGCATCTATGGAAAAGACAGTGGAACAGAAGATTACAGAATGTTAGCGTTACTTTCGTTACATTATGATGATATTAAGCAAATGTATTTCTAAATCTGATGTAAAAGAGCAATTTTCATGGCAGTAAAATGTCTTCTGCTAACATATTGATTACCTAACTTCTGTATCAGTGATCGTTTTTAACACGTATATCAATTGATTAACCAATTATTCAATTAATCATGTTAGCCCTTATCCCCATGTGCAAATTTATGAATTCTGAAGAAGAATTTTTTTTTGCAGAAGATAATTACCAGTATATAGATCCTTTACACAAACAAGGAACCAGAGCAAAAAATTAATTGCACACAGAAAAATAATTAAAATACTGTTTTAACTGAATCTGAAGATGGGCTAATGATGCAAAGTGTAGATTGTATAGCACCTGATACCATGATTACTTAATGTAGTGACAGTTCATGATCTGCCTTGTTCTCTTAGACTTGTATTAAAATATGATTTGCCTTGGTAATAATTGCAAGTGAACAGAGGGGATACTTATCTGTCATACACCATGTATAGGCAAGTGCAAGTTTACACTGTATGACTTATATCATATACATGTACACTATATATACCTTATATATTCGCTTATAAATTGAGTCCAACTTCAAACAACATAGATCCATAATGTGCCAGCAGATCAGGTTCTATGTTCTTGGTTTACTGAATACTCCTTAAAAACGGCATAAACCCAGTTTTGCCAGCACATTATGGGTCTGTGAAGTTTGCAGTTGGACTTGTCTTATAAGCAAGTATATATGGTATATAGATTGTATTCTCAGAACAGATTGTTATTAAGAGTACACAAAGTGGAACTAAGGTCATTCTGTGTTATTTTCTTTAATGTAAATTGAATATGAATTGCTTGCAGTAATTGGTATTTTGCATGATGAAGTTTTCAAATTTTCTTTCCTATCTCTCTTGCGTGTTATTGATTAGTTGTCTCTTAATTTTTACCTCCTTTTTATTGAAAATCTGAGCTCCATTTACAGATGCATTTTTTAAATTGTCAAAGCTTAGTAATGTTATTTTCATGGGTTGTCAATATTTTGAAACTAAAACCATTCTGTGCATCTGTTCAGAATCTTAATCAGAGCTTTCATTATTTTTTGTATACTGTGCCATCAAAAATTCATGCTTCATGCAGCTTCATAGAGTGAGTTTTCTGCTATGGAAGGTGGACACCTGGGAAAAAAAAGAAACAAACTAGTGGGCACCTGAATAAACATTCTTATCCTTAACTTGACCATTATATTTTTTCATTTAAAAAAGAGCATTATAGGTCAAGTAGAAATACTCATTCTGACTTTCAAGAGAATGAATGGTCATTCCATGTTGGAATGGAAATTGAGTCTTTGAAAGATCCTGTCTGATCGTACTTTACCTGTGCTTACCTTTTTCCTTCTCAGTTATTTTTTTTTTAATTGCATATTCATCTTTGTGTTCTTTTAGTATTTTGTACATAATCTTTTTAGAACCTTTCCAAACAGATTAGAATTTTGTCATGTTGTCTTGAGTGTAGTTTTGTAAATGGGGTTATTTGCAGTTTCTTGAGCTTTCCTTGCCTAATGTTGTTATATACTGTTTTGGTTTTCCAGCTGTAGCTACTAGTAAATGTGATTTTGCACTCACTAATTAGTTTTTTGCATGTAATTTTTTTTTTTTTTGACATAATTTATCAGCACTGGCACTTGTTTTGCATGAAGTATTGGTTGTGGATGTGGATATACACCAGTTTATTTTCTGAACTTGTATTGCTGTTAATAGATGATATCCCAGTGGACAATAGGGACTATGATGTGACTTATTGAACGAGCGAAAACATTATTAAGACTAATTTAAAGCATGAAGCTACATAATTTGATTTCTTTTTCATCTTGAGTTTTATATTATTTTCGTCTTCAGTTTTAATGATATAGGCTGGGTTTTAATATTTATTGTTGCATTATTTGTGCTAGTTCAGTGTATTTCTCGCTTATCTTTACAAGACCTTAGTTTCAGAAATCATATTTTCTAAGCGTCATTTACATATTATTTCAACTAATGTGCACATTTTCAAATTTTCACAATGGGAGACATCTAATGCGTGCATTTTGCAATTTTCACATTGAAAGTCAGAACTTGAGATATATAGGGCTTATTATATATATTATTTATTTAAATGAAGGTTAAGATTGGTTTAATTAGTTATTCAGGCATCCAAAAATATCTCTAATGGCATAGGATAGACTATGGGATGTTTATTGACATGTACATTGTTAAATAAGAGGCTGTAGAAAGGGTGATAAAATGGACAACAAAGTCTGTAATTTGTGAGTTTATTTCCTTCCTATCACAGGAGCTATAACTTTGACTGCACTGCAGATTAGTGAAGGAGCTAACACTGAGCATAGTAAGTATCAGAAATATATATTGTGTTAATATATGTCTCAGTTTGTTCATTACAAACAATATATGAGGGTCCATGTACAGTATTGTCAAAAATGTTTTCACAGAATATCTCACATGTAGCATTGATAGACATAGTTTACATATATTTAACTACATCAATGCACATACTATCCCTTATGAAAAAAACCAGTACGTATATTATAGTCACTTATATTTATTACTTATAAAGGGCTTATAAATGACTTCACTTTACTTGTAGGTCATTTTTAAGTGACATTTAGGTGAAGGATTGGGATTTTATATGTAAATTCGGCAGTTCATGTGCAAATTAAGCATTTCACTTATAAATGACTTCACTTTACTTGTAGGTCATTTTTAAGTGACATTTAGGTGAAGGATTGGGATTTTATATGTAAATTCGGCAGTTCATGTGCAAATTAAGCATTTCACTTATAAATGACTTCACTTTACTTGTAGGTCATTTTTAAGTGACATTTAGGTGAAGGATTGGGATTTTATATGTAAATTCGGCAGTTCATGTGCAAATTAAGCATTTCACTTATAAATGACTTCACTTTACTTGTAGGTCATTTTTAAGTGACATTTAGGTGAAGGATTGGGATTTTATATGTAAATTCGGCAGTTCATGTGCAAATTAAGCATTTCACTTATAAATTAAGTATATTTCACTTATAAGTGAAATGTGAGCCATTCACTTGCAACACTTGTAGGTCACTTATAAGTGACATATAGGTGAATGATTAGGATTTTATATACAAAAATGGTCATTCACTTACTACACATTTACTTGAGATAAGAGAGAATTCCAGCTAAATTCAATGAATTATTGCTGTAAAAAAAACTGCTCCCCCCAATCCCCGGACAGGAAATTGTGTCCTTATATAATGCAAATCAGTTTGATAAAATGTATACATGTAAATGGCTACCTACAAGTTCAGATCTTATAAAAATCTTATACATATCCATTTAAATGACAATTTGTGAATTATTCTAACACATTAGCTTGCTGTTTTGAAATACCACATTTGAAACAGCTTGCTCGATATTGAATTTTAGCTGAAAAAAAGCAAATTAGTGTTAACCATAAACATAATTTATTCCCCAAGTAATAAATACAATTTTTCATTCAAACTCATTTTGCAATAATCCATCATCATCAAGTAGTCCCCTACAACCGAATTGGAAAGCAGGTTTCAACTCACAGGCAGCAGTGTAGTTTGCTTTCAGAATTGGATGGCCATTCTACTTTTAGGCTGTCAGAATCGGATGGCCATTCTACTTTTAGGCTGTCCCAAATTCAATTGTCAGCATGTGAACTCTAGGATATTTGCGTATACTGCATGATGCTGGAAAGCACAAAGAGCAAACAAAACAAAATTGCTATAGGAACAAGTGAGCATAACATAATTTCATAGATGCAGACTGCCATTGTTTAAATTCTGGAAACGGGAGAGAAAGCGTGGCCAAGTCTAAATTATGTTAGCATTCGCCACAGAAAGCTTTAAGGCTCGGAAATTTTGCTGTTGAAACATCTTTTCAATGTCAAATAATTTATCAGTATCCTTCAGTAATTATTTTTTATGATCTCATAACATACATGTGAACCTCCCGGAATGAGGGGTGTCTCCCGCCCCACCCGTCACTCACTGAAATCTCCTGCAAATGCAAAATTATTAGTGAAAATTTTTATTTTTTCCATTTTATTCATACCTTGCTTCCAGTGTAGTACATTTCTGGTAATATTGCCTGTGATCATGTGACTGTGAACTGGCTTAAGCAGGGCATGACAGTTTAGTTTCTAATTTCAAGCCGCATAAAGCAATTAACATCCCTTGATTCTGTCAGCAGGGTTGGTTTGGCTTCAGTGTTTGAAGTTTGTTTACATGGATTATAATGTGTGTGATCATAAGTAATTCCAAAACGATTACTAAAGAGCTCAATCAGCATAAAACAATTAAAATTACTTTCTCTCCACAGGGTAGGCTCTACATTGGTGCTTAAAGTTGTTGAGATGGATTAGAGTCTATATATTATGTGTGATCAAACGTAATTCGGAGGGGATTTAAGATGTTAATTGATCATGGTTGGGTTACTTAAGATCTCAAGTAGCACAAAACAGGGTCAGTTTGGCTTCAGTGTTTAAAGTATGTCGAGATGTCTAAGCATGAATTATCTTCCAATGCTAAAACACCAGTATCTAACCAACCGATATTTCACATGAAATTTGATGATAGATGGAAATGGGATCAGTGGTTGGAATCAAGTTCAAAGGACATGAATATGCATTCTGCCCTTGCCATAAAACTGATTTTAAAATCTGCTTTGGTGGCAAGAATGATGTTATGCTTCATGCAGAAACCCCATTTCATGAAAGCATATTAAATGCGATAACAAATACGCCATCACTGAAATCCATGTTCGCGGAATCTGCATCATATGTGGATAAAGATATACATGTCAAGACAGAGTTTGCCTACTTTATAACCAAACATAATCTCCCGTTTATGGTAGCAGATCATTTTTCAGATCTAGTCAAAATAATGTTCCTTGACTCGGAAATCGGACAAAAGTTCTCATACCAACAGACGAAAACTAATCAGTGACCCAAGCTTTGGGTCTTCATTCAGATAAGAAAGTCAAAAACATGTGCTGCAATGAAAAATTCACCATTCTTATTGAAAATCCTCCCTCTTTTGAAGTCAAACGTTTTGACACAAATTTTGCAAATCTCTCGATTTGTCCTAAGCTGACTTCTGTGTTGTCACATGTATGTCATTAGAATATACACACTTGAATGTTTGGTGCCATATGATATTGTTTTAAATGAAATTATAGAACAAAATGTATTGTTGAATTCTGAAAAAGTCCTTGTTTACAAGGCTTGTCTGCAATGTATGGTTCTGTATGCTCATTCATGTCTCCATTTTGTAATTTACACACACACACACACACACACACACACACACTGCTTTATTCTAGCTTTGATATGTCAGATCCATCAAAGTTGGAAGTTTCATTTCAATGTTTGTTTGCTTTTTTTAAATCTTAAAATATTTCAAACGAAACACGATGTTACTTTTTTTGTTGATGTGGCTATTGAAATTGATAAATCTGGTGGGAAGTGATGAGCTTTGGGGGAAAAAATCATAGTAGCACCTTTGTTAAACTTGGATTGTATTTTGCAGTAAACTTTGGACTTGAGACAGTATTTTGCAGTAAATTACTAGTCAAAAAATGACAAAGTCTATGAACTTACAATCGAAAATCTTGCTATCACTTCTCTTTCTGATCAGAAAGTCATTTCAACATGGGGTTTTCACTAGAATACTTCTTATGATGTCTAGTTGGTTCTGTATTAAAAATGGTGCTGTTCGGATATCCAATATGGCTTGTTATTGCTACTCCTCCTGAATGGATGGTCATATCAACATGGGGTTTTCACTAAAAGACTAATTATGATGTCTGGTTGGTCTTAAATGTTGGTTGTTATGGGTTTAACGCCATTATTCAGCACATGATAGGCTATACATGGCGGCCAGTATATTTGGTGGAGGAAGAACCAGAGAAAACCCCAGGAAGAACAACCGACCCACAGGAAGCTACTGGCAATCTTTCTCACATACCCACGTTGGCCGAGCCCGAGACTCGAACCCACAAGTACAGAGGTGAGATGTCAGTGATCTGTAAAGGCGAGTGCCTTAGACCACTCGGCCACCCGGAGCCCTGGTCTTAAATGAAAATTGTGCTGATCTGCTGTCCAATATAGCCACCATATCAGCCATCTTGAAAATCTTGTTATTGCTGCTCCTCCTGAATGGAAAGCCATATCAGCATGGGATTTTCACCAGAAGACTTTTTGTTATGACTAGTTGGTCCTAAATAAAAATGGTGCTGATCTGAGATCCATATGGCTACCATAGCAGCCATCTTGAAAATTTTGTTACTGCTACTTTTCCTCAACAGAAAGGCATATTCAAAATGGGGTTTCTACCGGAAGACTCCTTATTATACCATAGTTGGTTCCAAGTTAAAATGGTGCCAATCTGATCTCTAATATGGCCACCATATTGGCCATTTTGAAAATCTATATATTGCTTAAATGTTACGGATTTCTTACATGAACTAAAAGAAAGACAAATTCAGAATTTGAGTAGAATCAAAAGCAGTAGTTTCTGAGATATTTTGACTCCAAGTTACAATATATTTCCTATATTGTAGTTAAGGACACATTTCCCATTTGACCCACATTATATAACATGATACCACCTATTAACACCAGGGCCATGCTGATAGCTAAACCATTGGCTATATGTAAAAAGATAAGATGGTGCTAAGCAGGTTTGACTGACATGTTAGAAAGGTCTGCTGAAAATTGGTTCTATGGCTGAACTATTTTATTAGCTCTACTGGTAATAGACCAGAAGAGCTTATGGGATGGCTTGTTGTCAGTCATTTGTCAGTTGTCTGTCCATCCATTAACTAAACTGCTTGGAGGATTGCCATGAAACTTTACACACATATTCATCCCAACATATAGTTTTTCCTAAATAAAAATGGTGCCACTCAGACATTCAATATCAGTCATATTGAAAACCTGAGGGGAAAGTCATATTGACATGGCGTTTTCACCAAAAGACTTCTTTTTATGTCTACTTGGTCATAAATGAAAATGGTGCAGATATGAATACCAATATGGCCACCATGGAAGCCATCTTGAAAATTGTTATTGCTGCTTCTTATAAATGGAAAGTCATATCAACACGGGGTTTTCACAACAAGACTTCCTAAAATATGTATTTGGTCCTAAATGTAAATGGTCCTGATCTAACATCCAGTATGGTCACCATCTTGAAAAGTTTGTAATCCTACTCCTTAGTGGATGGTCATATTGACATTGGGTTTTCACTAAAAGTATTCTTATGATGTCTAGTTGGTCTCAAATGAATAATGATGAGCTTCAGACATCCAATATGGCCACCATGGTGTCCCTCTTGAAAATCTTGTTATTACTACTCCTCTTGAGTGGATGGTAATATCGACATGTGGTTTCACGAAAGGACTTCTTATGATGTCGAGTTGGTCCTAAATTAAAATGGTGTTGCTGTGATATTAAATATGGCCACCTTGACAGCCATCTTAAAAGTCATATTATTTTATTGCTACTACTTCTGAAAGGATGATCATATTGACATGAAGTTTTCACTAAAAGACTTCTTATGATGTGTAGTTGGTCCTAAATAGAAATGGTGCTGATCAACAGTGGCCATCTGTTTGAAATTCTTATCACTACTCCTCTTCAAGGGATGTTCATATTGACCTTGGGTTTTCATTAGTTGTCTAGTTGGTCCTAAATGAAAACTTGGGCCCTTGGACAGCGATGTCTACTTGGTCCTAAATGAAAATGGTGCTAATAAAAATTCCAATTTCATGGCCATGTTAGCCATCTCTTAGTAACTTATGATATGTAGTTAGTTCTAAAAGAAAATTGTGCCAATCAGGCCTACAGTATGGCCACCATATTGAAAATCTTGTTATAGGTATTGGTCCTGTAGACATGGGCTTTTCACTGAGATGGTCCTGTAGAAATGGGCTTTTCACTGTAAAACTTCTTATGATATCTGGTTGGTGCTAAATAAAATGGTGCTGATCATCAGTCTCAAAAATTTTATGAAGTTATCATGACTTCTCTTGCATCAATAGTGGAATGGACACTTGTTTTTCATTCAAACACTTCTTGCAATAATTAATTGGTTCTGAATGAAAATGGTGCAAATCTGACCACAAGCATATCTGCACTTTTGTGACGGAGTTTTGGAAACTCGACCAAATTGACCTTGGGGTAAAGTCAGAGGTCATTGCTTACATTTGTGTACTTCATTGAGCTTATGAAAACAGTGACTTGTACATATACAAGTGAATTTAGACTAGACTTTGTATTAAGTTCTATTCCAATGAAGAAGTAGATAGTCAGCATTCTGGTCAAATTTGTGATGCAGGCTTTTAGCTATACTGACTTGTGAGCATGATAACACAAACAAGTATGATTATATTTGTATCGGTGCCTGTTAATGGATATGTCTGATGAATACCTTGAATGATGCCACTTAAAGAACTCACTGAAAACAGATTTAACCAAACTTAAGCATGTGGGTATATCTTGACATGGTCTGAAACAAGTTGAATGATTTTCTTTGAATGATATCAGATTCAAGGTTAAAGAACTTGCAAAAGAACTGTGCATTATACCCAACTGGCATTTGCTCCTGAAGAAGTCCTTATCCTTTCCTTCAGGGATCTATCCAAGTGGCTCAAAGTTTGGGGTGGAGGTCAAGCTGGTAAATCATGGGGAACTTGTTTTGCAAACACAGAATTTTGGTTTTATTAGCCATGGATACAACGAAAACCCTATGTTTGTCTCGTATTCAGAATTGAGGATATCAAATATATATTTGTTACAAAAATAAAACTGGAAAATAGTGTGAAAATTTGTGATACTATCCTAACCTGTCCCTCTATCTTTCTGTCATCAACTCCATGTTTCAAAAGATCAATGGTGATACAGTTCATCTTATGATGATGCCATTTATTGTTACCATATACTGTACAAATCTGATCCAACTGCAAACTGCATAGATCCAGATCTGTTGTCACATGATGTGCTGGTTGATCTTGGTCTATGCAGTTTCTTTGGAGTAATCAGTAGAACAAACAACATATACCCTGATCTGCTGTCACATTGTTTGATGCCAAATCAGGGTCTATGTTGTTTACAGATGGACCGGGTTTGCAAGCAAGTATATACAGTAGTACAATCACTTGCATATCTAGCAGCTGTTCTCTCTTTCCTATTGTTCATGATAGTCATGGATCACTATTTCTCAAAACACCAATTCCATTTTGGAGGTAATTGTTACTGTCTTATAGCTGATATTATCCTCAAGCTGAGAAATGTTTTCAGTCTTCCAGTTTTTTAGATTACGGTAATGATGTCATGTTTTCCATGAAGATACTGAGAATAGGTTATTCCAACCCCCTGCCAGTGTTTTGCAGGTTTTTTCAACTCTCTGGTTACTTACCTTATATACTTGCATATAATCCATGTCCAAATGCAAACAACATAGACCCTGATCAGCCGTCGCATAATGCACGGGCAGATCAGGGTCTATGTTGTTTGTTCTACTGATTAGTCCTTACAAACTGCATAGACCCAGATCTGCCGATGCATTATGCGATGGCAGATATGGGTCCATGCAGTTTGCAGTTGGTATTGGCTTATATGCGAGTATATATGGTAGATCAATTCTTTTTGCAAACAATTTATTCAGTAACTTTGCCTCATGTGTTGTTAAAGTGACTTTGCATAGGGTTACTAGTCATTGAATAATATGTACTGATATGATTGCTTTGCATACGCAGTGATTAGCTTGTGAAGTTGGTTTGAAAATGTTTTGTCTTTATTCAGTGCTGGTTTGTTGCATTTTGGGTCTTTTAATCTCCCTAAACAACTACAGTGGTTTAGATCAGAAATACACCTATTAAAAAAAAATTGGCAGATAAACTTCAAGATGGTTACAATAAATAATTTTGCCATATCCACAAGGGGCTGAAAACTTACAAACCCACCAACACAACCTAACAAGTATATGTTCCTGTTTTAGATTCAGGGAACAAATGCTGGAGATAAGTTTCGAAAATGCTCAAAATTGCATAAAATTATGGAAAGTTTCCAAAATAAATGCCATGATTTAAATGCTGTTTTTTTCTAAGTTATAGTCAAATACAGCTGAAAAAGAACTTAATAAATCTCCAATAATAAGTGCTTGACTCTAAATAACCAGCTTCTCACCATTAGGAAAAAATGTTGAAGATTGTGATTGAGTGGGGAACATCCTTTATTTGATATAGCAACACCCTTTTTCATGCCAAAAATCAACAAAATATATCAGTATGAACATTTTTGTAATATTCTATTAAATCCTGGAAATTCTGTGTCCTGTACACGAAACTTGTTATGATTCTTACACCATCTTGACCTCGGGTGTGTCATGAAGTTCGATATGTTGCTCCCTTGCATAATTCTTTGCCTGATGCAAACCTATATACATCCCTCCCTCTTAACTTGCAAGCAACAGGTCCATAAACATCAACTGCAGGATAAGTGACCGCACGGGATAGTATGGGAAACAAATTTTGGTTACCATTGAAGGGGGGAGGAGGAGTGTACTTGCAACTATCAATCATACTTGAGAATTATAATCTCTTTTTTCCTACACAGTTATTTGTATAATGGAACTACTAATGTATCCTAGCTCTTAAGAAGTCAAATAAAGTACTCACAAATTCATGCACCAGTGAACATTTTTATTGCCTCTCTCCCATTAGAACAAGCAATTTAATGTTTTTAAGTTACCAAAAGTTCAAAATTTGATGAAGACCAAAAGTTTCATATTCTGTTTTCAATTAATCCCTTAAACATGTAGTTACAAAGTTGAGGTTACTCTCCCATAACATCATTAAGCACTATGGTTTGAATTAACCCTGCTAGCATGTGAAGACATCTGTACTTGTGCTCTCATGTACATTTTTTATCGGGATTGTTTTAGAAAATAAAAAAGATTAAATTGTTTGTTCTAGTGGCAGTTGATTCAATATTTTTACCTGTTTGTAATTACAACAATGTAATCAAGGTACTCTTATCAGTTTTAACTAATTACAATGTATAGTTTCTGTTGTGTACATTTGAAGTTCTGTGGCCAAATTCATGCTGTAATGACCAAAACAGGCACCGTATATACATGTGTATAAGCCGGGTCCACATGCAAACAACAGAGACCCTGATCTGCCGTCGCATAATGCGCCGGCAGATCAGGGTCTATGTTGTTTGTTCTAGTGATTAGTCCTTACAAACTGCATAGACCCAGATCTGCTGGCGCATTATGCGACGGCAGATCTGGGTCTATGCAGTTTGCAGTTAGTATGGGCTTATACGCGAGTATATACGGTATATGAACCTTAATGATTTGCATGAGAATGCATCATACAAGCATATATCTTTTACAAGTATGTAGTGTGACGTGAAGTGCACACATTTGTATACCATTTCAGTGATCTGCATGTGAGTGCTGAAACAGTTGAACTAGTATGCACAGATGATGAAACATAAAGAGTTTATGGCATATATGTGGAGTTCTTTATGTTTTTGATATCGTGGTGTGTATTATTGCAGTTATTACTGAATATACTCGCCTATAATCCAGGTCCAAATGCAAAGAACATAGACCCTGATCTGCCATTGCATAATGTGCCAGCAGGTCAGGGTCTATGTTGTTTGTTCTACTGATTAGTCCCTACAAAGCGCATAGACTCAGATCTTCAAGCGCATTATGCGACAGCAGATCTGGGTCTATGCAGTCTGCAGTTGGTATCAGATTATATGCGAGTATATAGGGTAAGTTGGGTTTTTTTCCCCATGGAAAATTCATCATCTGTGGTATTTAACATGGATTATATCATATGTTCAGTCATATCATTACTTTTAGTAAATGTGACATTTTTGAAAAAGAGAATTGCTTTTTCCAAAATGTATGTGAGCCTAACATAATAGATGCATTGTTACTAAATTTACTTTTTGAATGCTTGGGGGAACTGAAGATGTCCAGATTATTCCACACCAAGATTTTTCCATTTTAAAAATACAAAAGTAGTATTTTATCAACTACAATGTGTTAAATTGTGACACTGCACTCTTATTACAACTCTCCCTTGTTATAACACAGTAGTTGAGGTCCATAGCTACTGACTGCATTATTTACTGAACTGCGGTTTAGCCAGAATGATAGAAAATAATTTGATGAATGCATGTATGTGTGTTAGGGAGGGAGGCAGGGGGTAATAAACAAAATACCTGTCAAACGTGTAGTAATAATTTTACTTGATCTAAATCAAATATATTTTTGTCACATAGTAGTATTTTTGCATTTAATTTTATCAAATAATAATGTTTTAAAAAGGATAATAGGATATAATCCTAATTTACATGTTGTTTTCTTTCAACTCAAGTTGTCATACATTTGATAGACAAATTGAAGTACAAATGGTTTAATCTTGGTCACAGGGCTATTACAGTACTGTGTTATATCTGGAATTGTATTATAATGAAGGGCATTACAGGGCTATTACAGTACTGTGTTATATCTGGAATTGTATTATAATGAAGGGCATTATAACATTATAACATTATAATTGTTCACATTAGTTGTATTTGATCATATTTATCAAATGTTAAGGTACAAATTTAAGTTTTATTTGGGAAATTCAAATTAAATGTTTGACTTCAGTCAATATTGTATTTAGTTTTGACATACTTCAGTCAATATTGTATTTAGTTTTTCTTGCCTATATTACTACAGTATTCTCAGAACATTGAGCTGGTGTGTTACCTATATTAGAAAAAATAACCTTTTTTTTTTTTTATATAGAAACCCTGTCTGAAGGTAAAGACTTGGAATAAATCAAGTTATTTACCGTACTTGTATGTTTAGGTACAGCTTGTATCTGAAAAATCCTGATCAGTTTTTAGATCTGTGTGAACATATTTATCACAACTCCAACTACATCTTTATTGATTAGAAGAATGGAGAACATCACAACTCAAACTACATCTTCATTGATTAGAAAAATGGAGAACATCATAACTCAAACTACATCTTCATTGATTAGAAAAATGGAGAACATCACAACTCAAACTACATCTTCATTGGTTAGAAAAGTAGAGAACATCACAACTCCAACTACATCTTCATTGGTTAGAAAAATGGAGAACATCATAACTCCAACTACATCTTCATTGATTAGAAAAATGGAGAACATCACAACTCAAACTACATCTTCATTGATTAGAAAAATGGAGAACATCACAACTCCAACTACATCTTCATTGATTAGAAAAGTTGAGAACATCACAACTCCAGCTACATCTTCATTGATTAGAAAAGTGGAGAACATCATAACTCCAACTACATCTTCATTGATTAGAAAAGTAGAGAACATCATAACTCCAACTACATCTTCATTGATTAGAAAGTAGAGAACATCACAACTCCAACTACATCTTCATTGATTAGAAAAGTAGAGAACATCATAACTCCAACTACATCTTCATTGATTAGAAAAGTAGAGAACATCATAACTCCAACTACATCTTCATTGATTAGAAAATGGAGAACATCATAACTCCAACTACATCTTCATTGATTAGAAAAGTGGAGAACATCATAACTCCAACTACATCTTCATTGATTAGAAAAGTGGAGAACATCATAACTCCAACTACATCTTCATTGATTAGAAAGTAGAGAACATCACAACTCCAACTACATCTTCATTGATTAGAAAGTAGAGAACATCACAACTCCAACTACATCTTCATTGATTAGAAAATGGAGAACATCACAACTCCAACTACATCTTCATTGATTAGAAAAATGGAGAACATCACAACTCAAACTACATCTTCATTGGTTAGAAAAATGGTGAACATCACAACTCCAACTACATCTTCGTTGATTAGAAAAGTAGAGAACATAATAACTCCAACTACATCTTCATTGATTAGAAAAGTAGAGAACATCATAACTCCAACTACATCTTCATTGATTAGAAAAGTAGAGAACATCACAGCTCCAACTACATATTCATTGATTAGAAAAGTAGAGAACATCATAACTCCAACTACATATTCATTGATTAGAAAATAGAGAACATCACAACTCCAACTACATCTTCATTGATTAGAAAAATAGCGAACATCACAACTCCAACTACATCTTCATTGATTAGAAAAGTGGAGAACATCATAACTCCAACTACATCTTCATTGATTAGAAAAGTAGAGAACATCACAGCTCCAACTACATCTTCATCGATTAGGAAAGTGGAGAACATCATAACTCCAACTACATTTTCATTGATTAGAAAAGTAGAGAACATCACAACTCCAACTACATCTTCATTGATTAGAAAAGTAGAGAACATCACAGCTCCCAACTACATCTTCATTGATTAGAAAAGTAGAGAACATCACAACTCCAACTACATCTTCATTGATTAGAAAAGTAGAGAACATCACAACTCCAACTACATCTTCATTGATTAGAAAATGGAGAACATCACAACACCAACTACATCTTCATTGATTAGAAAAGCAGAGAACATCACAACTCCAACTACATCTTCATTGATTAGAAAAGTAGAGAACATCACAACTCCAACTACATCTTCATTGATTAGAAAAGTAGAGAACATCATAAATCCAACTACATCTTCATTGCTTAGAAAAGTAGAGAATATCACAACTCCAACTACATCTTCATTGATTAGAAAAATGGAGAACATCATAACTCCAACTACATCTTCATTGATTAGAAAAGTAGAGAACATCACAACTCCAACTACATCTTCATTGATTAGAAATGTAGAGAACATCAGAACTCAAACTACATCTTCATTGATTAGAAAAGTAGAGAACATCACAACTCCAACTACATCTTCATTGATTCGAAAAGTAGAGAACATCACAACTCCAACTACATCGTCATTGATTAGAAAAGTAGAGAACATCACAACTCCAACTACATCTTTATTGATTAGAAAATGGAGAATATCACAACTCCAGCTACATCTTCATTGATTAGAAAAATGGAGAACATCATAACTCCAACTACATCTTCATTGATTAGAAAAGTAGAGAACATCACAACTCCAACTACATCTTCATTGATTAGAAAAGTAGAGAACATCACAACTCCAACTACATCTTCATTGATTTAAAAAGTAGAGAACATCACAACTCCAACTACATCTTCATTGATTAGAAAAATGGAGAATATCACAACTCCAACTACATCTTCATTGATTAGAAAAGTAGAGAACAACACAACTCCAACTACATCTTCATTGATTAGAAAAGTAGAGAACATCACAACTCCAACTACATCTTCATTGATTTAAAAAGTAGAGAACATCACAGCTCCCAACTACATCTTCATTGATTAGAAAAATGGAGAACATCATAACTCCAACTACATCTTCATTGATTAGAAAAATAGAAAATATTTTTCATTTACTATTCAATCCCTGCAGAGTATCTAATAATTAAGATTTATGTACCCATTTTGGTCATTACATCATGTATTTTGGCCATATGACTTCAAATGAACACAGCAGAAAATATGCATTATAATTAATTCTAACTGATTGGAGTTACATAGAGTACATTATTGTAATTACAAATAGTTAAAAATGTTTAATCAACTGCCAATACAGTTAAATAATTGTTTTTAGTTTCTGAAACTTCACCAAAAATTGACTACCATTAGGTCCAAAATCGTTCACATTTTTTTTGACCCCTGAAACATGTGCAGTTGTAAAGTTGAGTGTACACACTTTAACATGACTGACAGCTGTGGTTTCAATACATGACCACGATCGTATGAAGATGTGTGCATATGCTTTCCTGTACATTTATAGAAGTTCTTTCAAAATAGCTTTAAAATGTTTTAGACTTTTGTAATTTTTTATTGAGGTTAGAAACTAACAAGAAATAAATTGGTTGTTCTAGTGGCAGTTTGTGAAGTATTTCCTATTAGCAGTTACCATAATGTATTCTAGATAATCCAGTCAGTTAGAATTACCCGTATTTACCGTATATCTTGGGACACCGTATATCTTGGGACACCATAAATTTATTTTTAAAGTAATTTTTTTGTGCACTGTATGTTCTGGGACAGATCGTTTTTTTCGAGTCGTAAGTTGTGGGACACCTTTTGAATCATAATATCGATAGCTTAGCTGGTAAAAAAATGCACTCAAACTTATATTTTATTACATAAATAAAATAAAAACCGCTGTCAGTGTTGTTTGTTTACACTTTTCTTCTTAACTGCAAACTTTTGAAGAACAAATTTTGATAAATATATGGGCAATATAGGAGACTAGATGTTTGCACTACGTACAAAATACGTGCAAGTCGGAGCAACCTGTACTTGTATTATAATTTGTTTTACTGTATAAACACTGTTTGATGCAGTAAAAGTTTTGAGTTGATTTATATTTGCCTTTTTCATAAGCCAGATCTAATTCCCAAGTAATATTTCCTCAGTTATCTGCCAGTGCAAACCCTTTAGCTTGTAAAGGCAGCCTCACTTTGTTTTCCCAACCCTTTGATCGAGCTCACTTTGTTTTCGTAACCCTTTGATCGAGCCGCAAAGTTGATACTTGTTCATTGTTCAGTGCCAAGTAGAGTCCTATATTAAGCTGACAGAATTTATTTGAACTTCCTGTGATCATGCCGCACAATTGACGCCGGTTCAGTGAATACTGCTAAAAAGAAATCAAAGCCGGCTTCCCTTGCTCGACCGACTTTGTATATAAAAAATCTGCACACTTAAAAGAATCCAAAGTCGGCTTCCAGGGTCTGCTTGCTTACTACAAACTTATCCATCACGGCTGAGATGTATAATGTGGTTTATTTTGTTTTATTTGTATTCCCCTTTATATATGCTAAAATAGTACGGTAACAATGAATGTGAGGAGTCACTTTTATTGTAACAATGTGTGATAAGTTTTCCATTCAAACTGTTCCATTGTTTCAATTTATTTTCGAAATTGCTGTGAATACCGGTAAAAAGAAACCAGAGTCGGCTTCCCTAGGTCGGCCTACTCTGTATATAAAAAATCTGCATACTTGAAAGAATCCAAAGTCGGCTTCAAGGGGTCGGCTTGCTTTGTAATAAAATAATCTTTGTATTTGATAGCCGAAGTCTCTACCAGGTGTGTTTATTCACCACCCAAGCATCTATTGTTTGCCACCTGTCATTATAATTGATGTTTGCAGGGTAAATACATGGGTGCAACATCATACACAGCATTAATTGTCTTTAAGAATATTTTTTTTGTACAAGGGTAACCCATGCTAGCAAAAATGTTGTCATTTTCACTCACAGTCAATGTATTTACTAATAATGATTTTTATTTGCGAAATATTATTACATTGTTAACCTGGATATAATACACTCTTGGTTATTTTGCACCATACACCGGATCATGCGTGAATTGCTGATGCCTTCAAGCAATCGGTTATTTCTCGGTCTCTCTCTCTTTCTATTGTTTGTGATTTTGCTGGATCCAATTTTCAGTTTGATAATATACCGGTATTCAAACTTCTTAGGACAGCCAAACATGATTTGTTTATCTATATTCACGTCAATAAAATAATGTGTCAATGTTGTTACCGGACATAATCTATACACACGACCGGTACTCTACATTACCAGACCATGTCGTGTTAGTGGATAAGTTAGTGATAGTGGATACGTTTGTGTCTTTTATACATAAATTGCTTATGAAGAACAAAAAAGAGGAATAAAAAAGAACAGTACAAGGTTAGTTTCTTTCAGTTTATTATCAAATAAACGTTAAATTTACCTACCTTATTGTAACATGAAGTGCTGGGGGGGGGGGGGGCAGCAAATTAAACACAATTTGTTTCGGTTCTTAAGTTCTGGGACATATGATCTAGTTGGAAAAAAGTTTAACCATAAGTTATGGGACAGGAAAAAAATCATTTATTTTATCTTGTCCCAAGATATGCGGTACATACGGTAACTACAATGTATAGTTTATACTTTGCTCATTTGAAGTCATATGGCCCAAATACATAGTGTAATGACTGAACTGAGTACATAAACCATAAGTGTACCTGCTGTCCATCTCTAGAGAGCTGAGGGATCCCGCTAGAGGAGTAAGATCGGATTTCAAATTCATTTCAAGTGGCCATTACTGACCAGCTTGGAGCTCTGCCCCACTCACTCATATAGGCTTAATATGCCATCCACTTCGATTTCTATCTTTCCTGATCTGGGCCTTTATAATTTAAAATATGTTAAAAAAAGCGTATAGAAATTTGCTCAAATTTTTGCCCGGTTGTATAGATGATGAGATATGGATAGTCCCAACTTTTGTATACTTTACTGTATTCACTGAGATTCCTGTCTCCTCTTGCTCTAGGGACCAGTGAACCTTCTCAGTTCTGCACTTAACAACAGTTATTGAGTCTTAATCTTGATTGCATTGATCTTTAGACCCGCACTTTTTTGGTGGTATCCTTTCTCAAATCTGGGTCACATTCCTGTTCTGAATTGTGTTCCAAAAAAGAATCTTTATTAGTGATATGTGGTAGTTCAAACGTTCAAATTTTAGGTCTTCAGGACAGCACTTATGATCAAACATGGCTGATATAACAGGTAAGCAGTTTATTGAATATTTTAACAACATCTATATCTGTTAGGAGCCAATTATTCAATTTATCTGCAGCAGGAAAACACCCAGATTCTTAATCTACTTCACTCATCTCAATAAACTCTACCATTGTTTGAAGTTGAATCAGCACTAGTAATATTTCAAGTTAGTGTGGTGTCCATATTTTTACCCTGGAGATCTGGAGCATCTAGTATACCACTCCCTCGATAACTCGCGCCCGGATAACTCGCGAACCCACTTGTAACGCGGGATCAGGCGTGGATCCCATATTTTTTTAATACTAGAAAATAATAAAAAAATTCGTAAATGCAACCTTGGTATATCGCTTGTATTATCGTCAAAAACAGTGGTTAGTACCCGGAAATTTGAATCAGCGTCCTGAAATTCTCAACTTTTAAAAAGAAGTCATTTATTTTGTTCAATTTTCTTTTCAAACAACATTCTCAGTACACTGTAAATAACAATATTCAACGAAATTTCGATCAATGAAAATGTCATTAATGCCTACTGGTGGCAACACTTTACAAAATAAATACAATTAAATAAGTTTTGTCAAATGAAATTTGTGTTTTAGTTCCATCTTTTAATTCGGTTTCAGTGTAATCATCATAAATGCAGTATGCCCTCTTGTATTCAAATGTGAAAAATATCATTCAACCATCACAGTTATGTCCGCAAGCGTTTCCGTGTGAACCTAATTAAGTGCCGACCGTTTTTTTGTTATTTTTAATCTCCAACTTGCGGAAGTATTTGTTGTTGTTACACTCAATTAAAAGCAGGCCTGCTTTGCGTTATCACGTTAATTACATCTTTTGTGTCAAATCAAATAAAGGAGATGGAATAAAAGAAAAGTTAAAAGGCGTGCAAATCCTACATGTGTAAGAGCTAGCGGTCACAGCTGTGTGTCAGGTCAACTCATTTCAATTTTTCAATCGAACACTTATAAATATTATTATGTAAGCAATATAATTAAGGTACCTTAAATTAGCCTACTCATTCACAAATGTGATCAAAGATAGTAAGGCAACCAAGCAAAATGAGTACTTGGTGAATAAAAAGCTTTGTTTCACAGAATGGTTCATTAGGGAGAAGCAAGTTCCAGAGTTGTACTGAACTTAAATTTCTAAATTACCACTTAGAGATTTCCTCAGGGATGAGAAAATGTTTCTATTACTTGCAATGAAATCATGGCATCCTTATTTTATTAAAAGAACAATAAATAAATAGAGTTTCTACGTTAACAGTTGTTTCACGAAATATATATCCCTAGTTTTTGTAAAAAAAGGAATCTTGTTTTGTTGTGAGTCATATAATATACAATGTATTCATGTACACGTGTTGTTGAAACTGCTTGGACTAATGTTGTTAACGATCTTTCAGCAGTTAGGTATCTTGAAAAAAAGGGTAATTTATACAAAAAAGCAGACAACTACATTAGAAAAAAGTTCTTTATTGACAATTATTCCCAATGCAATTATAAAACAATTATTCAGCCATTAAACAGCCCCGTTACCCCCCTGCACATTGGTTTTCTCGATAACCAGCAGGGATGGCATCCCCTTCTTAATTTTTTTTTAGGTCCCTTGGTAACTCGTGCCCCGCTTATAGTGCAGTCTATGTTTTTGGACCCCGTTGTGCATGAGTTCTCGAGGGAGAGGTGTACTAATTTTCATAATCTAAATGTAGGCAATGTACTTGTACACATTCCCTAATCTACTGGTATTTAAAATGAATGACCTGACTATATTACATTCTTCTCTCTTCATCCAGAGTTCAATCTGATTAAAATCTAGATCTCCAACATGACAGAGATCTGACAGGCACCCATAAAACTTCATGTTCTGGTGACCTTTGAATTTCTGGTCCACGGTCCACTTATATTTGTAGCCTATCGGATTAATCATTGAATTTTGTGTTAGGGAGAGTTGTATGGATGGTCGTATTGAGATTGGGTTTGCATATGGGCTCAGAGACTGCCCTATTGATTCTAATGCCTAGAGGTCAAAGGTCAAGGTCACAGGAGCTAAAATTATCATTTTGAATTCCATATGATACATCTATTTTCCTCAAGTTTCCCACACCCAATTTTTATATGCCTGTCTTAAGTTGGGCATATTATGTTGTGGCATTGTCTGTCTGTCCGGTAATGTTTGTCTGGCCCACAACTCTTTAATGGGTGTTGAGATTTTCATGAAACGTTGCCCAGTTATATATCATGACTGAACAGTTTTGCATACTGTAGCCCCGCCCCCCCCCCCCCCCCCTTTCACAGTCAAGGTCACAGCAAGAGTAAATCTAATTTTGTGACTTATTGTCTGGAGTATAACTATTGAACCCCTGAAGATATTTTGATGAAACATTGCCCAGGTATATATCACCAGGCTCCCTGCCTTAAGGTTAAGGTCATGGCAAGGGAAAATGTAAGTCTCAGATCTGTATCTTTGTCTGGAGCAAAACTTTTGAACCACTGAAATATTTTAATGATACTTTGCTCATGTATATATATTATGACTAGATGTTGTGTTGCATTCCATAGCCAGGCCCCCTGCCTCAAGGTCAAGGTTACAGCAATGGAAAATGTAACTCTGTGACTTTTATATTTGTCTAGAGTATAACTTTTGAGCCACTGAAGATATTTTAATGAAACTTTAACGAATGGTGAGTCACATACCCGATCCACGCTCTCTGTTATGGGGTTAAAGTCATAGCAAAGGAAAATTAACTCCATCATGTATCCTTATCTGGAGTATAACTTTTGAACCATTGAAGATATTTGAATTAAACTTTAGCCTGTTATATATCTCTGCTTGACAGTTTCTCACATATTTACAGTCATACTCCCTGCCATCAAGGTCAGGGTCACAACAAGGGATAATGTAAATCAGCGACTTGTTTCCTTATTCAGGTTGTCTCTTTTAACTGCAACAGATTTTGATTAAACTTTACCCAGGTCCACAACTTATCATACAATAGTCATGTTCCCAGCTTAAAGGTCAATGTCATTAGTAGGCAAAATGTCATAAAATGGATGTTTGCAGTATAAACTTCATAGTTGTATTAGATTTGAGGCAGGGCAGTTCCCTGTTGACCCTGCAATAGAGAAATCAGAGGTCAATGTAACTGGATGTGAAATTGCAGATTTATGTTATTTTACATTTGTAATACCTGGGGCTATTTTTTTTTTTTTTTTTCATGTCTGCAGAATCTGGACCTTTTATCACAGTCCCTAGAGTGTACTATGATGGCACATGTTTTCCTTTTGCCCAGTGTTTTACATTCAGTGCTAGGTCAAGCCTTTAGCATAAGTTATTAGGTCAAAAATTAGATCTTAGATATACATCATCAAGGGTTTTTCCTATCAGGAAATTGACCCTCATTCATGTAACTTTTCCCCCATCTTTCTTGTATATGGAATTAAATGTTACTTCCTGTTTTTGCTTGTAGCATCTTTGTTTTAATTAACATTACTCTAGGATGATGCCATTAGCACAGAAACAGATTTTCACTCTATAAGTTATTGGAACAGACCAAAACCATGTTTGTTTATATGGCTCTAAGGTTCAAATGTAGGACTTCCAGCAAAAGGAGATTTTTGAAATGCTGCCACTCCCTAAAGCTCAGTTGCTCATTAAGGTACCATATATACTCACTTATAAATCAAGTCCAACTGAAAACTGCAGAAACCCAAATCTGCAATTGTTTAATGTGCCAGCAGATCTGGGTCTATGCAATTTGTTAGGAGTAATCAGTAGAACAAACCACATAGACCCTGATCTGCTGGTGCATTATGCAATGGCAGATAAGGGTCTAGTTGTTTGCAGTTGGACTTAACTTATATGTGAGTATATATGGTACACTGTATATATGGTACACTGTGTATGTCTTATACATATACAAAAAAAAGGCTTAATTATATATAAAGCTTTCGTATATGACCTGAGGATTCATTCATTGGAGTTACTTCATACTTGAAATGTGTAAGCACCGTCTCAGTCATGCACTGATATGCACTAATTCATTTAGTGAAGGATTTGGTTTGGCTGGCAGTCATGAAATGTATAGAGTCATGGTCAGTGACAACATATGTAAACAGGTCTCTTGCCTTTTATGCAAATACTGTTACAGATCATTGTTGAGAAAACCAGGCATAATATAGTATGGTAATCTACTTTTGAAAGGAGAGAATGATCGTTGAATCGTGTTAAATTTAATTTGTTGTAGACTGCAAATTAAATCATGAAATACAGGTCACTTTGTAAAATACATATATGTTGCACAATTTTTTTAATGTGTGTGAAGCAAATTAAACATAAATCATTTAGATTTAATAGGGCTGTGTAAGGCTTTTGTCATCTTTTCAAAGAAGTACAGACACACAAACAGGAGATCCAAGATTTTCAGAAATTTCATTTTCTTTGATTTGATGATGAAGAAAATTATACATATTTTGTAACATGGTGACTTCCACTTCCAGGAGTTTACAATATGCAATAAAAAACTTTTGATGGGGTTGATATATGGATTCACTCCAGAAAAGTGATATTCACTAAGGCCATAGGCTAAGAGAAATATAATTTGTCTGGGGTTCATAAATCTTTGTATCGACTGAAATTTTTCTTATTATATGACTTAAGTTTATTACATTTTTCCCTCTTTAACTGCATTAAGGAAACACTCAATAAAATATTTTAAGCATGTATAAAATAAAATTGCTTTGCAAAAGTTACAGAGAAAGTGAGCTTTCAGTTGAGTATATCAGATGCTAATATGATTGGAATCATATTGAATGAAAAAAAGGTAAAAAAATTGTAAAGAGTAAATATTAAGAATAGGCCAAAAAGTAGGAGCAGATGAGTGGACAGATGGATGGAAGGACAGAAAGACATATGGAAAAACCATTAGGTCGCTTACAAGTGATAAATGATGCATACTTGAGCACGATTGCTTACTTTAAACAGAACTCTTGTATTTCATTGTCAGAAGTCTCTGATGTTGCTCCACTTGTGATGCCATGATGGAATAATGTAAGGACTCAGAACAAACGGTCAGAAGAAATTCTGGAATCTTATAGCACCCTTGTGTGTGCATGTGAGGGTGATAACAGTGTTTTAGTAAATACAGATTTTCACTACTTGATCAATGAGAAGAAAATTATTTGAGAAGTCTTATAATAATTATTATCATTATTCATAGATTTCAGTATGCACAAAATGTCATGTAAAACTGAATCTTACAAATGCAGCTGAATTGATCACAGCAGTGCATGGTTACAATTTACATAGTTACGGCAACATTTTATAAACTTGACAAGAAAGATCTACAAACACGAAACTTGCAGAATTTATCCATTTCTGCCAAATCTGTCCTGTGTAATACAATACCTTACACACTGTACCCAGATCTTCTGTCACATAGTATGTCAGCAGATCAGGGTCTGTGTTGTTCGCTTGAAATCATCTGTAAAACAAAGAACAAAAACCATCATCTGTCAGCACATTATGAAATGGTAGATCTTGATCTACAATGTTTGCTAGAATTTATCCATAAAACAAACTGAAGACAATAATCTGCCAGTGCATTATGAAATGGAAGATCTTTGTCTTCACTGTTTGAAATTGTATGCATGTTAAAATTGTATGCATGTTATACATAGCTAAATATGATCCAAGTCTAAATCATGTCAATACAACTTATGTATATAATATTTCAGACCATGTGGAGATGGTTATGATTTTATTGCAGGTCATTTTTGGCTCACCTGACATACATAGGTAATACATGGGCATTGCTTTTCCATAAGCATTGTCATTGTTGTTGGTATAGATTTGAATGACAAGTTTTTGCATTTAGTTCAGTTTCTCAGACAGAGTTGCATGTGCAATCATGAAACCCTGTGGGTGTATTCACCATGTATGTTACTGCTCATCACAAGCAAAAGAGGTCACAGTGACATACTTTTCATGCTCCACTGACTTTGCTGGATATTTGCTACATGTATATGCCTCGGAAAAGCAAGACATAGCATTCTGCTGTATTCTTGTAAAAATTGTGTGTTTATCCTGTAGTCAGTTTTATATGGACATCTTGTAATTCAAAGGAATATCTTGCATCTGATGAAGATTACAAGATAGTAATTTTGTTCATTTATTTTCAGGCAGGAAGCAAGAAATCATCAAAATCACAGAGCAGTTGATAGCCTCCATTACAAGTGGAGATTATGAGGCCTATTCGTAAGCATGCAATATTAGTCATGTATTTTGTTACTCACTCATCTAAATTTATTAGTGAAAGTGACATTACATTTTCATTTTAATTTAAATCCTCTTATTATTAGGGCCCCACTTAAGTCACTGGAACCCTATAGTAATCACTAGACCAGGTTACTGCAGTAGTTTTTTTCTGGTGGTACGTATTGCAGTGATTTTTCACTGTACTGGTACTTCAGTAGTTTCCTTCAGTAAGGAATGTACAGAAATTCACTCATAATATTGTTATGAATTTAATGATTTTAACAGCATGTTGTCATTTATCATGAGAAAATTATTCAAAAAATTATTATTATTTGTTTTACAAAACAGTTGTATTTGTCACAGATTAATTTTGAATATTGCAAATATAATTATATTTATGATCCTTTAATCACATGTTTGACAAGTGTCATATATGCCAGTGTGGTGGCCAAATGGGATGTGAAAGATATTCGGGCCAAATCCAACTTTTGGAACAATTTTGAATTTTTTTTACAACTGTTATTTTGTAGTTATTTACTAGCGGATGTTGATGTGCTAAGTACATGTATTCCTTTGTAAGGCTGCAAATCATCCTTAGATTTTCAGGAGAGCAGTTGTTTTCTGTTTGAATTGTATGTAATTTCTGAAGTCCACTAAATATTTTCTTGTTCGTTGAGTAAGTGTGTTCTATGTTTACTGGCCCTCTCTGATAAATATCTTGCCTGGGTGTTGGCACCTCACTCAAAGTCCCCCCCCCCCCCAGCCTATTATATCAATAGTGTAGCTAGTAAATTGCAGGCTTCAGTGTCAACACATCCTATTTTTATCAACAAGCTGTCTAATGTCAGAACAATGTCTATCACAGGGTGTCAGCTATATTGTAAGCTTATTCATCCCACTTTAGTTACAGTTTTTAGATTACAACTTATACAACAATTAACATACACATAGCAAATTCACCAACAATAAGGTACTGAATCATTTAATTTTCAGGGGAGGGGCTGCAATTTTCTTTTGAGCTGAGATATTTTATTTTCCATTATCTCAAGATAATTAATTTTTTTTCTTCAGATAATATAATGGATATAAAATGGTGTTATTTTGCTTTAAATCAGAGCAAGATATTTTTTCCAGCTATTGACAGACAGAAATTTGAAAGAAAAGTGTCAGGCCCCTGCCCCAGAACATTAAATTGTTGGTCCCTAATATAATTGCTATATAGCATGGTACATATCGCGGTATGTTCAGAAATACTGCAGTACTAAATGTTTGGTAGTATCCAGCTGTAGTAATCAGGTTTGGTTTCCAGAAGATAACTCTACTGGGAATTATTGAATTTGAACCAAATTTGATATGCTTTTTATATTGATGAGACCTTAAGAGAGTTCTGTTTGCATCCATTTCTGTCATCATTTAGAATATTTATGGCCTCTGATTTTCTAACACCCTAACTGTTATTGCTGCAACATTACTCTTTCAAGGATTGTTGGACTTAAAACCAAATTTGGCATGCATTTCTGTACTGATGAGACCCTGAATGAGTTCAATATCCAGCATTCCACAACATTTTTACAGGAGTTATGCCCCCTGATTGTACATCCTACTGATTTTAGTTTCTGTAGCTTAACTTTACCAAGGCTTGTTGGATTTGAAACCAATCTGATATCAGGCTTTACATTGATGAAACCTTGAATGAGTTCTATTTCCAGTGTTCCACAAAATTATTTACAGGAGTTATGCCCCCTGATTTCCTGTCCTCTTGACTTTGGTTTCCACAGCGTAACTTTTTCCAAGATTTCATGGATTTAAACCAGAGTTGATATGTCACAGTATATTGATGAGACCTTGAATGATTTTGATTTCCAGCTTTTGATGACATCATATACAGCAGTTATGTCCCCTGATTGTCTGTCCTCCTGCCATTGGTTTCTGCAGCATTACTTTACCAAGGTTTGATTTCAACTAAATATGACAGGCACCTTTATACTGATGAGACCTTGAATGAGTTTAATGTCCAGTTTGTCACATTACCAGGAGCCACAATAGCTCAGTTGGTAGAGCATCGAACTCGTAATCCAAGGGTCGCAGGTTTGATGCCCGCCCAGGTCGGCTGCCTCAGTGTGTCCTTGGGAATGGCATTTAGCTCCCATTTCCTCAGCATGATATAGCCAATAATGTGTTAAAGTGCCGTTAAAACCCACACAAAAAAACCAAAAAAACCCCAAACAAATGTCACATTATCATTACCAAAAGTTATGGCCACTGGGTGCCATTTCCTCAGTTAAAGGCCTTGTGATGTATCCATCGCAAAAAAATCTAGTTTGCCTGTGCACTGGACTACAAATAGTGCAGACCAAGCTTTTCCAATGCAATTTTGTGTATACTAGTACTCTGTTCACTTCAAAGTATGAATAACTACACCAGTTGCCATACAGAAGCAGTTACCACATGATCGTTACTTATTCCTGACTTTGTGCAGTACATTTTAAACTGGCAGAGGAAACAATTAACACATAATGTACAGTTCATTTTGACTGTGCAACTAGCACAAATACTGTAGTGAACAAAGAATAAGTAACCACATTTTAAACTGGCAGAGGAAACAATTAACATGTGATGTAAGGTACATTTTGACTCTACAAGTAACGCAAATACTGTAAAAATCAAGAATAAGCAACGATCATGTGGAAAATGGTGCAGACCATCTAGAATGAACAGCATAGACTGTGATCTGCCAGTGCATGATAGGTGTAATACCTGCACTGTACACTTCAAAAATTTTAATTTGGGTAAATTTTATAAGTTGAAACTCGAATGTGTAAGTGAGAGGTGAGTGGTAATTGATTGCACTCTGTAAATTTATACATATATCTTGGAGGGCCTCAATATGGATTAGTTCTTTTATGTAACCAACTGAGTTACCCTCAATAAAAAGTCTTTATTATTCTATTATTATTATTATTATTAGCATACACCAGCGATGTCATGATGTTCCCATTGTATTTATGTACATACTGGAAGAGTTAACTACCTTTGTCGATGTGTGCAGCTCTTCACTTTGTAGGTGCCTTCTCTTTTCCAATATGGTTGAGCTGAATAAAACACATGTAAGATGAATTTTGTAGACTGATTTAACCAATAAAGTTAGGTGGTAACAGGACAGTTCTGATGTTTGGTGACAAGTTTAAGAAAGTAATGGTTTTCTTGGCCGGTTTTAGGGGCCACTTCCCTCCCATGAGACTTGTTGGGATTGAGACACAGGCACTTAGTAATGGTTATTTCCTGCAAGTTTTTTTACTTAAAAGGAGGAATGTGTACTTAGTAGGGCATATGAGGATATTGTGTTCAGTATACACAGTAATTACTCTACTTCTCCACCATCTTCAGTTCCAGATTTTGTGGATGGCTTGCACTTGGTTCTACATCATGTACCTGGACCACATTTTGTCCATGGCTGGCACTTTGTGTTAGGAAGAAGCCTGTCAATTTGGGGTCAAAGGTCAAGGTCACTGTGACTGAAAGAAGAAAAATGGTTTCTGTTCAATAACATTAATTCTACAGCACATGCCTGGATCAAATTTGTGTATGGCTTGCACTTGGGCTCAGGAAGAAGCCTATCAGTTTTGGGGTGAAAAGTTCATGGTCATTGTGACAGAAAACAAAAATGGTTTCTACACAAAAAATTAAGTTCTTGACTGTGTACTTTTACAAAAGTTGACAGAAGAAAAATGTGTTTTTTTCATAATAACTTTAGTTCTAGACCTGGGGTGAAAAGTTCATGGTCATTGTGACAGAAAACAAAAATGGTTTCTACACAAAAAATTAAGTTCTTGACTGTGTACTTTTACAAAAGTTGACAGAAGAAAAATGTGTTTTTTTCATAATAACTTTAGTTCTAGACCATGTACCTTGACCAAACTTTATGGAGAGCTTTCACTTAAGGTATGGAAGAGGCCTATTGATTTTGGGTCAAAAGGTGGGGGTATATTTAGATGAGCAAATTGCTTACCATTCCTCAAGCTTAGCAGTATTATCTAACAGACTTAAATCACAATTTAACAAATACTGTGAGTTTACTATTTTTTGTGGGGTACCAGTTTTCATGGATTGCATGATTTCATGATTGCTTCCGACCAAGTATTGTGAGTGTTAGATTCAGTATTGTGAGTGTTAGATTCAGTATTGCGAGTGTTAGATTCACTATTGTGAGTGTTAGGTTCAGTATTGTGAGTTTTAGACACTGTATTGTGAGTTTTAGACACTGTATTGTGAATGTTAGATTCTACCTTGAACTAATTTATTTCTGTTGCTTTTCAGGCGACTTACGGATCCTAGTATCACAAGTTTTGAACCCGAAGCACTGGGGAACCTTATTTTTGGATTGGACTTCCACAAGTTCTACTTTGATCATGGTAAGTTGAAAGTCACGAGTCAGAAACAGTGTGTGTGTGTGTGTGTGTGTCTGTGTCTGTGTCTGTGTCTGTGTAAACAAAAATCTATATGTGACAAATTACTGTCAATCTATCATGTAAATTTGAAATCAGAAAAGCTTAGATTGTACCAAATAGCCATTTGACTTTTTTTACTTTTAACAATTTTCAGTTACATGGATATGGTCAGATGTTTCATAATTAAGAATGAATGGTACATATTTTTATTTACAGACATTTTCAAAAGGGCATAACAATAATTGAGACTGTCTCACATTCCAGTTTTCATGGATATAAAGATATTTCTGATTGTATAAATTGTAAACCTAATGACCTTTTTTCATTACCTTTCATCTCAGGTGATACATTTCTAAAATTTACATACATTAATGGACATTAAGTTGTAGAAAGTTCTTGACAATGTCTAACATCATATTTGGACTTGAATTGAGTCTTAGCTGAACAAAGAATATTCATAAAATTTTTGCCATGGTAAAGAAAACTGCTAAATATACCCAGTTGGAAAGGGATATTGATTGTTGCTTTTTAGCTTACTTGGCTGAAGGTCAGGTGAGCTTATGGTATGGTCATGTGTCCATTTTGCATCAATCATCCATGAACAGTTGCTGTTTTCCCCAAAACCACTTAGCCAATTTTTACTGAATTTGGCACAAAGCATCCTGGTATGAAGAACTTACAGAATTTAATCAAATTTGAGAAAAAGCATCCTAGCAGAAGACATTTTAAGTTTGAACAAATGATGCTGATCCACCTTCAAATATGGCTGTTGTTTCTAAAATAGAAATGCCACTATTACTAAAAATATAAAACCTTTGAACAACTTCTTCTCAAAAACTATGGCCACTGTTACTAAATATAGACAAATTTTTAGATGATTTCTTAGAAACCTCTCAGCAGAATTTGACCAAATATGAGAGAGAGCATTCTAGCATAAAGGTCTTTCAAATTTATACAGATGATGCCAATCCAACACAAAAAGTAGAAAAAAACATTTACACAACTTTATCTCAAAATAAAATCTGCCTAACAAAATTTGAACAACTTTAAGACAAAGTGTCCTGGCATAGGGGCCTTTCAATATTGGACAAATTATGCTGATCTGCCATCAAATATGGATGGAGATAGGAAAAACTAGAGAAACCTTGAAACATTTGTTTTATGACATATGCAATCAACAGCATGGAAAGAAATTTCAGCAGAAAGCATCCTTCTGGCCCAGACTTACTGGCCAACTACTGGTGCATTTGACTTTTAGGCAGAAGTCTGCCAGATCAGCAATTTCAGGTCCAGTGGGCCTCTTCTTGGTGTTTTAATGGCATAGCACCTCCTTAAGATTATATCATGCTGAGGCAAGTAAAGTTTCTGACCCAGGAACACACCACAGCAGCTGTCCCGGGTTGATCTTCCAGCAGGAATTGAAACTGCACCCTTGTGGTCATGAGTCCAACATGTTTTTCATTTTCATTTCTGCAGCAATGTAGCATTTATGTAAATATATGTTTATGTAATGTGTATTTGAGTATGAACATATTATTATTAGGTTGTATAGGGGCCCCAGGTGGCCGAGTGGTCTAAGGTGCTCGCCTTTACAGATCACTGACATCTCACCTCTGTCCGCATGGGTTCAAGTCTTGGGCTCAGCCAACGTGGGTATGTGAGAAAGCTTGCCAGTAGCTTCCCGTGGGTCAGTGGTTCTTCTCGGAGTTTTCTTGGGTTCTTCCTCCACGAAATATACTGGCTGCCATGTATAGCCTGTCATGTGCTGAAAAATGGCGTTAAACCATTAAACAAGCCAAATTAGGTTGTATTATATGTACATAATAGAGAGCCTCAAGGTAAATTAGTTTTCATTTGTAACTAATTGAGTCATCCTCTGAAAATAAAGTCATTATTATTATTATTATTATTATTATTATTATTATTATTATTGTTGTTGTTGTTACTGTAGATGCTCTTTTACATGAGTGGGCCATTGTTAAACATGAGGTGTTTAAAAACTTTAAGGGATTGTCGACGAAGGGTTTACTGCAGCACTTTAATAAAACTTCTCTGCATATGCAGTTTCCAAATGTAACAAGACTTAGGCAGATCTGAATGTATTGCCGATTTAAAGTGTTAAGTGTGAGTGCAGATTTTCCTGCCGGAACTTGATTAAAACAAAACCAGGATGCTCTGTTGACACTCTTGATCAGCTCATGAGGATTTCCCTGAATGAACCTTCCTAAATTGAGTTCAACCTGAAGGCAGCAATCGATGCATTGAAAGGAAGATGATAGTGACAGCTCTTTAACAGTTCATCAACTAATGCATTTGCAAAGCTGATGAATATTAACAGAAAATAATGTGTCAGTACCTTTCTATGAACAATTTTATTTGGATGAACAAATATGCAACAGAATTTTTAATGCAGCATACTGGAAATGTCTGTAATTTGATGTGATTTGTATATTTTCTTTCACAAGTTAAGATTTTACAAGCGATGAATCATATTGGTTTACCCGTATCATGCAGTTCTCTCAAGGATACTTTTTTCAATTAGAAGTTTTTTAGCATAATTTTTATATCAGGAAATGAATATTTAGGTGTAGCCTAAGCTGTAATGAAAAAGATAAAAAAGATACTAGTAACAACAACTAACTTTTATTATCATCCTCCAAGACTTTTTTTTGAGGACCTGATCAAATAAAACCTTACCATCAGACCTTACCAGAAATGCCAATCAATTAAGTGTTATCTATTTTTTGTGTGTAGTAAGTCTGCTTGTTGTAAGTTCATGACTATTTTTTAAAAGGAGTAGAGTGGAAGAAAGTACTGTTGTTGTGTGAAATTCAGTTGTACAGTTTTCTAAAGAAAAAATAATCTCATAAATAAATAATTTGAGATAAAACTAGTGAAGCATGGAAGGATAATACTTAAGGTGAAGTAAAATCAAATCTGAAACCAAACATAAGACATTATCCATTATATTTAATAATTATATATCACTGTTTTCTATTTTGTTAAAACTGTTATTTCGTCCTTTAAATGGTTTTATATTAAATTTCACAATATTTTACTTCCACCTTAATTTTCAGGGAAATATGTATAGCAAGCTGTATTAGAATATATATCTTTGTTGAAGTAAATTTCACACAGTTTGCTTGTCATTTCAGTTCTCTCAAAGAACAACAAAGCTGTGAATACAAGTATTCTAAATCCAACTGTACACCTCCTGGGAGACGATGCTGCCTGCATTGCCTACATCCGACTTACACAGTACATAGACAGGTAAGGAAAAAAAGAAATACAGAATTTTTTACTCTGTTTTTAATGTCAGAAGAATTTTTTTTATGCTTGACATCACACGGAGCATATTATGTAATGCATTGCTTCCAAGTTGCAACCAACAGAATCATAATGCTGCAACTAGAAAATTACATCAGCACATTCAAATTACAAGTATGTAGCCACCATGTTACACTAAAAACATTCTACAGTAAGATTCATAGCATAATCCCTTGTCGATTGTGAGACTTCCAGTTCTTACATTAGGTCACCAGCTTTACATGTAACTAGTCTGGATTACAACCTATTTCAAGTTACCAGTCTAATACATATTGGTATAATCAGTCCAAGTGCTCAGGCAATCAGATTGGTCAAGTAGACTGGTTACCCACTAGTCCACTCCATATCGATATCTTTTCTTATGTGGAAGGTCGGAAGATCAATCTAGCATCACATGGTGCCAACTTGTCTGCAATGTGTGATCTCCGTAAATGTTAGAGAAAAATAATAAAGCTTGTCTTCCCCATTTCCCCATTTGATATGCAAAGTTAACAAAAATGTATTGTGAGAAATCTTTGCTTATTATTTGGTAGTTTGCACTGGAATTATCGTCAATAGTAACCTTCAGCACCCTCAACTCACCTTGGCGGTGAATTTTACTATCAGACCATGCTAAATACATAGAAATGTACCGACTGATGGGGCATATTTCGATACAGAATTCCATGTTCTGGGTGTCCTTGACAATGACTGCAGTAAATATACAATCCATAGTTAGATTACATTGAAAGTAGATGTTAGGGCACCAACCAGACATATGCAGGGTTCAGGAAAACCATTCGTCCTTTCATCCTGACCACATACAAATTGCATGTGCCAAGGAAAAGTTTACTACTTAATCTTCTTTGGGCTGATTAGATGCTGCACGCAGATTTGCACCTTGAGAATGTCTGTGTGCATTTTCTATCTTTAACAAGTTCTGAAGCTCAACATTGGATTAGCATCTAGCATAAATCAATTATCAGTTACTTTTGCCTATTTTGCCTACTTGTAAGTCCAGAACATGTTGCAAAGGAAGCCAACTTTCCTTTTTACACAGGCATCTGACACAAACTCTATACTAAAATGGGTTCAGGTCATGAAAATATTATGTTCCGGGCAAAGACGGCAGGTTTACAACCTTTCTAGTATGAAACTTGTGTTGGGTGCCAGTAGTTTTTTAGTAAGAACGTCAGTATAGTTTAGTGATAGGTGCACTGTGTTGAGTAAAGTGATAACAAGGATGAGTATCTGTTGCAACTTGTCCCAAGGACGAGTGCTTGGAAAATATTTTCCCTGAGACCTGCATGAGTGGATTTAAAAAAAAACAAAAAAAACCAAAACATTTAGTCCTTTTTTAAGGGGTTTTTTGGTCAAAATTTAAAATAACCCTTTTCTAAAAAACTTGTTTCATACCAATGTATTTAGTTAAATAGAGTAAAGTTAACATTTTTATTCTATGACTTAAAATGAGTTACACGCAAATGTTTACAAATTTCAATAGTTATACTTGTTTCTAGTGATGCATCCTGTGGTTTAGTACATGGTCACATGTCTAATTAAGATATTATGGGAGAGTCTCCAAATAGAAACGGGGCCCCGGGTGGCCGAGTGGTCTAAGGCGCTCGCCTTTACAGATCACTGACATCTCGCCTCTGTCCACGTGGGTTCGAGTCTCGGGCTCGGCCAAAGTGGGTATGTGAGAAAGCATGCCAGTAGCTTCACGTGGGTCGGTGGTTCTTCCCGGAGTTTTTCCGGGTTCTTCCTCCACCAAATATACTGGCCGCCATGTATAGCCTATCTATCATGTGCTGAAAAATGGCATTAAACCCATAACAACAACAACAACTTCCAAATCGAAACAGCTTTTTTTATTTTAAAAAAGCATGTTTTCTAAGCCGAAATGTTCTTTTCATTCTGTTTAGTAATTGTCATAAGTTAACCTTTGAAAAAATGAATTTTCATCCAGGAAAAAAAACAGAAATGTTTGTTTCAAAAAGTGGGGGAACCCTGCATATATGTATCGCAGCAGCCGAGGCAGTGACATGATTTTATGTAAAAGTTTTATGTTCAAGGTGTTAAAAGTCATATATAATACTTCCATCACTATAACGTGTCTCGGTTGAAGGTGGTCCCATCTAAGTGGGTATGGTCATGGATCCCATTTTGTGATTTAATAGTGATATTTATAAAATATCTCAACATAAGGCAACTACACCTATAAAGTGGCCCACTTTCATGGCTTCCATTAACCGTGTTATAATGAGGGAGTATTATACATTGTAGTGAGGTTCACAGGCAAACACAGTCTTCTTTGGAACTGTAGTTTTATGAAACATGTCACTCAGGCCGATTTAGTATAATGATAAACCAGTATAGATCGATATTATATTCCAATATGATAAAAAATAGTCCTTCTTGTGGTCATGGATCGCATGTTAGTATTTGATAGTAATATTATGTATAAAATACCTCAATATATGGCAGCCTCACCGATAAGGTGGTCCATCTTTATAGCTTCCATTAGCTGCATTATAATGAGGGAGTATTATACATTGTAGTGAGGTTCACAGTCTTCTATGGAATTTTAGTTCTATAGACGCTAGGGCTGATATAATGGTACAGATCGATTTTACATGCCGATAACCGATAATCATTCTTAACTGTATCAGTTCAATAAGGAATTGTAAAATTCCAACAAATGCTCGATTTATCATAAAAAAAAGTATGTTCAGTTAACGGAATAAATCAATAAAACAGTTGTTTTCTCTATGAATCAATCACACACTACAGGAAGTAAACAAAATTGACATGTGTGGAGCTAAATGTCTTGGTCACATCTGTCTGCACAACTACAGACCCTGAATGTAGAACAAATGATAAATGCTATGTGTAAAATGTTGCTGAATGTAAAAATTAAATGCTGAGCTAGAAATCATAAATGTGTAAACGGTAACCATAAATGATAAATGAAAAACCATAAATGATGAATGAAACTTATGAAAACCCAAAAAATTTTGATAATTTATATTTTTCTGATATATTGTTTGTTTTTCACAATGAAGATGGTTGCAATGAATATGACCAAAACCTATTTCTCCATCAAAATATTTTACCTGATCACATTAACATCAGGAAATTACTCTCTGCTACCTCTGAATCCAGCCTTTTCTGAACGATGAGAAAAAGTCTTTCCATCTGTATATCACCCATATCCCGGATGTTACCATTTTAAACTTTTGCTTGCAACTGTGAACAGTGCCTTTGAAGAAATCATTGCAATTTTAAATCGTTTTTGACCATCCAGCATTTAGTTTCAGTAGTATAATAAGTTAAAAGGATGATATGCCTGATGTATGCAACATTTGCATTTTTCACAATAAATTTATTTGTATTTATACATTTGATTTTACCAGTCATTAATGTCCATGTGATATCAATCAGTAACACTCAAGTTTTCTCCCCAAGCCTCCTGCCAACTGTCAGTGACTTGCTGTCACGTCCACCCTTGCAACCCTCCTGTCGGCACCACATGCCTTCTGTTCTGCTAGACTGGGATCATCCTATTTCCGACAAACGAATGGGCCATCCAAGTAATTTTGGTAGGAATCTCGTTCATTCAGCTCCTACACTGTCATCATCTCCCTTCATGACAGAGACCCCAAGTGATCCCACAAAGGCGGATGTTTTTCAGAAATAGAGTTTTTGCTCATAAAGGGGGCAGTGGCAGTTGTCCAAAAACCAGTCTCCCCAGGTTTCTATTCCAGACTTATTCTGATTACGAAAACTAACGGAAAATTGAGACATGTCATGGACTTGAGCAGACTGAATCAGTTTATTACTGCCCCAACATTCAAGATGGAGATGGCAAGGTCCATCCATCTGTCTGTGCGATGCAACACATATGTGATCAGTCTTGATCCGTCTGACGCAAATTTCCATGTACCTGTTCACGTGGTATTATGCAAATACCTTCACTTTTGGTTCACAATATGAACAACCTTCTCTCTCTAATCGCAGTTTGGGGTGCATAGTCAATGTGGAGAAGTCGGATCTTGTTCCTTCTCAACATTGTATTCATCCAGGTATGGAGATTCTAACTGGTATCAACCTGGTTCATCTTCATCCCAAACACATGAACAGTATCATCCATGAATTGGAGAAGGTGTCAGCCAGGACATTCATTTCGGTGAGGGGGTTTCTGTAACTACTGAGCCTGCTCAATGTTGTGGCAGACCTATTATACCTCCGCTGCCTTTACATGCGCCCTCTACAGATGGCCCTTCTGGCACAGTGGCACCTGATCTCGGGTCATCTAGATCAGCAAATTGTGAGCTTGACTGAAATCCAACAATTCCTGCATCACTGGCAAGACAGGGAGTGGCTAACAGTGGGAATACCTTTAGAAGCCCCACGACCGGGTGGCACACTTGCTACTGGACTTTGTGAGGGTCAGCAGCAAGTCAATACTGCAAGAGAAGGTTCTTAACATTAATTTCCTGGAAATGAAGGACACTCTCAATGCATCCTATGCTAGGGTGGAACGCATCCAAAGGAAGACGGTTCTGATAATGTCAGACAATTCAATTGTAGTGAACTACCTCTTTAAACGGGGGATTGTCCCTCTCCAATGGGACAGATTCTGGATCAACAATCTGTTCCATGTGGCGACAGACATACCATGGAAAATTATAGGAACCCCTATGCTGCTTAAGCAGCCGAGGTCGCCATTATTCCATCCATGTCTGGAGAAACTCCTCCTTCATGCCTAGCTCATGTCAGTGATGCCCTGCATAAAAGAAGTTCTGCACTTTGATTGTGGAGAGGATCACGACAGCTAGACGACCCTCCACTTTGAAAACATAGGAGGGGAAGTGGCACAGTTTCAACAATTGGTGTTACATTTACAACATCACACCACTCTTCTTTGAAGACAAGAAGCTAGCCTCATCACAATCATGTAAGAAATAATATTGGCTGCAACAAGGATCTTTCCGACTTGTCCAATTTCAGCATATCCAGGCCACACTCGTTCACCTTGTTCCCAAAATGGAACCTCTCCTGGATCATGACATGGCTCAACTCATCTAAGTTCAAACCCTTGTCTTCCACCTTGCTGAAGCAGTTATCATACAAGAATTGCTTCCTAATAGCACTATCTTCAGCTTCCAAGGTGAGTGAGCAACATGTGCTGTTGGTGGATCCGAACTACATGCAGTCCCTTTCTAACATCTCAGTCATACTAATGACACATTGTTTTGTTTCTAAAAACCGATAGGCAACCGACAAATAACTCTTTGCTCTCTCTCTTCTCGATCGATTTGTCGAGAGAGACAAAGCTGCAGGACACAGTACATGCCCTTAGATGCTATCTGAATCACATGGAGGATGTCCACGAAGCTGTCAAAGGCTCTTCCTACCAGTTAAGACTGGAAAGTAAGGCATTACCGAACAAGCATTAGATGCTTGGTTAAAGGGGGTTAATAGATTGGCATACTCTGAACTTGTAGGATTGGGTACAACAAATATGAGTGATTTTCATGAGCCAAGCCTTTGAATCTCAATTCAAGACATAGTGAGTCGGTTCGCTGGCACATTAGTCAACTTTCTCCAGCTTCTATTTGCGTGATTTTGCCTCGTCAAGGAGAGAGCTGAATCTTGTCGGGCCACTGGTAGCTGTCCAGACAGTTACCACACCCTGTTCATGACAGCACAACCTCAGTCCCGGGCATGACCTTGCCACTTTAGCTGCATTCTCCCAATAAACTTTTACATGTAAAGCAATAGCCAGGGTGCAGGATACCAATAGGATCGCCCTCACAGGTGTAAAATGCATAATCATCGGTTATGCTAACTTCACGTTAGGACAAGTTCATCCTTTCAGTAGAGCCGTCATCATGCTTTTACACGGCAACATGGGTAGAGGTTGGATGCTCAAGCATTTCCTCCTCTTACCTAATCTTCCTAATGTTGATGTAATTGAGTAATGTGTTTGACAGAGAAAGGCAATTGTTTTTTGTAAATTATGTTTCTCCAAAAATACTTACCCAATCAAAATTACAATCAATCCCTCCCGCCCTGCCCCGCAAATGCAAGCATCCTGTTATAGGTTTCACTCAAGCTTAAACTGGTAACATCTGGGATATGGGTGGCCACCTAGCAGGAACAAGGGGAGTTAATCTATAAGAGTTACATCTCTTTGTCTATATGATATATAGATGGAAAGACGTTTTTTCTTCTTCCTGGGAGGGCTGGATTCAGAGGTAGCAGAGAGTAATTTCCTGATGTTAACGTGATCAAGTAAGTATTTTCTTAGAAACATGATTGACTAAAAATATCCTTTCCAGCATATAAGAAATGGTCTTCCAATGACACAACAGACATTTTTAACTCAAGAGTTATGAGTGTGTGATGATGGCACCACATTTCATGTTTAATTTTGTATTTTGAACTTCATTCCTGTTATATGATGCTAAAGTTTCCAATCTTTCCATGAATTCTTTATTATTCATAAATAGATGTTATCTGTATCAAATTTTTAATTTAAAACCTTTGAGGTATTGAGAAAGGACAATCACATTGATACATCATGAACACAAAAAAATAGTAGCCTTCACAAAAATCATTTTAGATACATGTATTTTCAAATTAAATATTATTCGGTTTCAAGGTGGAGAGATTAAAAGAAGGTGAAATTAGAAGAAGGCAGTGCCTACTGTTGTACACGCGGCTCCAGCTTCACTAAACGTGTCAACATTTCTTGCTCAGATTGATATTTTTTAATATACCGTATATACACGCGTATAAGCCGATACCAACTGCAAACTGCATAGACCTGGATCTGCCATTGCATAATGCGCTGGCAGATCAGAGTCTATGTTGTTTTCATTTGAACCGGGCTTATATGCGAGTATAGACTGTATTTCTTTTTACTTGGTTAATGACAATGATTTTTTTCCACAGAACATTCAGCATGAATCGGGGATTATTAGAGTCATAAAATCTAAAATTTTCCTGAAATTATTTGTCTAATCTAAGAAAATAATTTTGAGGATTTGCTCAAATTTGCGGAATTTCTCAACTCTTTTCTTTTATCAAGATTAGAAAGGTTTCCATGTATTAAATGTTGAAACTAGAATTGATTTTGTATACTTTCCACTGTTTTTACCTGTTTCAAAAATACTGATATTATCCGAAGTATCATTAGCAAGAAAATGTAAAATCTTAATTTGAGTAAATTTTTTTTAGAATTTTAGTGAGACCAGACCAGTACATATGCATCAGGATGAACGCATATTTTCAAAATAATTGCAAACTATGATCAGAATGACTTTACTGTGACATATTTTCATACAATTTTAACACTATAAGGCATTTTACTTTAATCTCTTGTTCATGTATAGAAACTTTGTCGATATTACAGTGCGAGTAAGACTGCCAGCTTTAATGTATTACTAAATTATTCTAGACCAGTCATGGCTGACATAAAGTGTGTACATACTTATCACACAACAACTCTGAATGATCGGAAACAAATGCCATCAGTTTTAAATACAAATTATTATAATAAAACTTTTCAGTAGTGCATGTATAAGTGTGTGTGTGTGTGAGAGAGAGAGACAGACAGACAGATGGACAGACAGAGAGACAGACAGAGCAGAGAGGGAATGCAAGTAAGTTGTGATTTGTTGTCTGAAACAGCACAGGACATGAGCTACATTTAAAAGAAAAGTTTAAGTTGTTTATAACAGCAATCATCCAAAAAATGTAATAAAATTAAAAAATAAAAAAATATCAAGAAGTGGATGCATACAGGTGTGTCGTCGAGAAAATAAGGGTAAACACACAGATTATGGAAGAAGTTCTCATTGATCATGGTGAAGAACCTGCAAATCATCCTGTTTAAAACACAATAGAGAGGTATGTTTTGAGTTTAATTTTTTATTGCAGAGAATGACTTTTAAGCAGCTCAGGCTATTGGTAAACCTTCAGTACTTATCAATCTAGAACTGAGTATGCTTTTATGATTTGAAAGAAACAAACAACAAAATACACAAATGCAAGCCATGTCCTTCCAGTTAGTATCGCTCTCTCTTGAACGAAACTGAATTGTAAGTTAGAGTTGTGATTGTTTGTCTGAACAATTGACCAAATGAATTGGTTTTCATATTTTCCTTGAAATATGGGGATCCACAGTTTTGAATGTGAAATAATGGACATGTGGCACAGAAGTTGATGGTGACAGTGATTGAACTCCAGTCCATACAATTCTCACTTGGTCTGTTGCAGACACGTAAACACATGTGCCCATACATACCATCTATACTTGCGTATAAGCCGAGTCCAAATGCAAACAACATAGACCCTGATCTGCTGTCACATAATGTGCCGCAGATCAGGGTCTATGTTGTTTGTTCTACTGAATAGTCCTTACAAACTGCATAGACCCAGATCTGCCAGCGCATTATGCGACGGCAGATCTGGGTCTATGCAGTTTGCAGTTGGTATTGGATTATATGCAAGTATAGATGGTACATACATTTGACTTTGGAGCATTATTTAGGACAGAAATTTTGTTGATGTTGAACATTATTCTTCTCACTTCTTTGCACTAATTTTCTTTTATGAATATATCAGTATCTTGGATGCTTTGATTTTATGTCACAAACAGACAGAATTGATTGCATTGTTTACAGAAACTTTCTTGAAGCTGAAATATTATGATTTACAGAACATACTGAATAATTGAATTATGGTTCTGTCATGTTTTTCCTCAGGAATGGTCAGCCAGTCACCAAACAAAGTGAAGAATCCAGAGTTTGGCACAAGAAGGATGGAAAGTGGCAGATTGTCCATTTTCATAGGTCTGGTTCTTCAACACTACCAGTCGACAAATGATGAAGTCTTCAATTGTCCAAATTCAGCCTGCATAGGGCATCGATTCTTTTTATATTTTAATAATTGCTCATTTGGAGTTGAAGCTTCTCAGCACTCTGAGAGTTATACAGCCATTCAGCAAAGTTTTCTTCTTCTTATTTGAAGAAAAGAATAGCCACATATTTCCTCTTTGATGAGTGTTACTGAAGATTTTTCCCCATACTTGAATTAGATATTCTAAATGTCATGTGTGAGATGATGGTCATGGCTTTTGACCTTTGACCTATGTCATCTCTTGAAGTTGATTGGTGGTCTGGGAATGTGGAAGAGTCAGTCATCTGAATTGTACAGACACTTTTCTGTTGTAATTTGTTCTCAGTGAAAAACACCATCAGGCATACAGAAAACATCCCTTGATGCAGTTTGCCATCTTGTTTGGTTCAATCAATGATATCAGATATGTCCATTTTTGATCAAGGATGAAAAGAAAACTATAGTTAATTTAGAGAACATAGCAGTATGCCACCAAAAATATTCGATGAGTGGTCATAATTATTAAACTTTGTGTTCAAATATGTCATTTGTATCCTATCAGCAATTTTGCATTTTCATCATGCTACTATGGGCAAGAAAGAAATTAAGGGAGGAGACTTTAAAAAAGGAAGACATTATGGAATTTGTCGCTTTTTATTACACAAATATATGTTCATAAAATTGTTGGTGTGATTTCCATTATCAGAGTTGTCTTATTAGAAAATAAATGAAAGGCTAAGAATAATAATTAGAAACTGGTATGGAATCCTTATATGTAAGAATGCCCTTTGTGTTATATTAGCAAAGTAAATCCCACTGTACTTCTTTAAAACAGAACATCAATCTGTGTTTAAAAACTTCTTATAATTTTAAAATATTATATTCTCATGTGATTATATTTTCTTTATATTTTTATCATTAATATTTGCTTGTATATGTAAAAATTTTAATGAATGTATTCAATGCTATCACTAAATCAACTTGTATTGTAAATGTATGCCCTTTAGCTTGTATGAACTTTTTTTCTTTTGATTGCATGTTAATATTGATGATTGGGTGTTTGGATATAAAGTATCTTTTATACCTGTCATTTACCATTTTAATACCCATCTTTTAGTACCAATTTAGTGATCTGATTGGTGGATAATGATGACATGATTTTCCTTGGATGATGAGTGTTTAATTCTTTGTGCTGAGGCTGTCCTGGGATGGATGACACTGCAACAGTTTTGATTGTTTTTGAGTGAAATGACACGTTTGCTTTGCTTGGTACATTTGGATTTATATTATGTTAGCATGTTTATGAAAAGTGGATTTATTTGCACATAAAAGCTTGTCTCGAATCCCAGAGATTTTAGATTGTGTCTAAGGTTTATAAATACATCCACGTCCATATATTGTATTTGCTTACATATTAATAGGTGCAATCCAGATCCATATACATTATTGGCTTACATATTTGGCGCACCCACATCCATATATCGTGTTCTATTAGATATTAGGCGCAGTTAGATCCATATACATTATTGGCTTTCATACCAGGTGCACCCTCATCCATATATCGTGTTCGCTTAGATATTAGGAACACCCAAATCCTTACACCATATATGCTTACATATTAGTTGCAACCACATCATAATAATAGGTGCACCCTGCTGTGCACACCATAAGATTCAAATCTGTGATCTGTAATGCACAAGCAGATTGAGGTCCACACCATTCATTCTCCATACGATTGAAACAAAACGGCATAGACACTCTTCCGCTGGTGCATTTTTCCTATTGGGTGTACATTATACAGGGATGAATATGGTATAATTGGTATTGTACATTATACAGGGATGAATATGGTATAATTGGATTAATTTTGCAAGTATTGTTGTTGTAGGGCTTGACAAGTTTATTAAAAATGTTAAGTTTGGAGTAATACTGTACCTGCTTTGCTGAACAGGCACTTCTGTGAACATTAAAATGTTTTTATTACGAAAGCAAACTTGCATCAAGACTTGAATTCTGAAACTTGAACGTACTAATTGCAGAAAAATTTGAACTTAACATTTCATTTTTGTAATCATTTTACATGAAGATATTATTTCATGCCTCTTCATATGCTTTCTTGCACTGTGCTGAGAATCACATAATAAATCTTCAAAATATTTTCAAAGCAGATTAATCTTGGGTCATTCAACGCATTCAGATGGGAATAAATCCATGAATCTTAATCATGCTAATAAATATTTATTCATTCATCATCTTGTCTTTAAACTTAAACACTGATATAAAGTAGATATTTCTAGCGTTATTGTTATTGAAGATAATGTAATGAATGTAACTCTGTAGTAAAAGTAGAGAAGTTTCAATAGAATAAATATTATAATAGTAGTAGAACCAGCTTTGGTATATTGCTCATTTTCTTGTATGCCTACCATAAGGTGAAGAGTATTATGATGTTGTCCATCTGTTATCAGTTTTATTTCTGAACAGTAACTGAGTTTTTTCTCATCTACAGTTACCAAACTTTGTGGATGGGTTGCACTTGTGATAAGGAATAAGCCGATTGATTTCAAGGTATAAGGTCAAGGTCACTTAGACTGAAAGAAGAAAAATAGTTTCCACACAATAACATCATCTCTACATCACAATCATATATCTGGATCAAACTTTATGGATGGCTTGCACTTGGGGTAAGGAAGAACCCTATCATTGTTAGAGTCAAAAGGTCAAGGGTACTGTAACTGAAAGATGCAAAATGGTTTTTTCACAATGACATCAATACACTATCACAGACCTGGACCATATTTTGTGGATGCCTTGCACTTGGGGTAAGGTAGAAGCTTATTGATTTTGGGGTCAAAAGGTTTAGGTCAATGTGGCTGAAAGAAGAAAAATGGTTTCAGCACAATAATATTAGTTTTGCATCACAGATCAGGGTCAGACTTTGTGGATCGCTTACACTTGGGGTAAGAAAGAAGTCTATTGAATTTGGGTTCAAAATATCGGGGTCACTGATTAAAAGAAGCAAAAATGGTTTCTGCACAAACATGTACCTGCACCAAAGTTTGTGGATGATACACATTGGGTAAGAAAGAAGCCTATTGATTTGGCAGTCTAAAGGGCAAAGTTCAAGGTCACTGACAAAGAAGAAAAATGGCTTTTATGAATTAAATTTTGTTTCAGACTATGTACCTTGACCAAAGTTTTGGTGGAGTTTGCACTTAAGGTATGGAAGAGGCCTATTGATTTTGCGGTCAACTGTCAAGGTCATCATGGCTCAAAGATGAATGGTTTTGCAGAATATCTTTTGTTCTAGAGTATGTTCCTTGACCAAACTTTGTGGATGGCTTGATTTTGGTTAATACAGAAACCTGTAAATTCTGGGGGCTAAAGGTCGGTGGTCACAGTCATGTTAAGTCTGATAAGAAAATAATGGTTTCAGCACAGTAAGTCAATTACATGACTGCATACCTTGACCAAAGGTCCAGGTCATCGAGACCCATTGGTCAATAATCTCCCGAGTCAACTTTGTTCTACCAGTGCCAACATAGAGGACTATTAAAAAGACAGGGTGGGTGTATAATGTGGTATTCACAGTACTGTTGCTAAAAATAAGTATAGCTTTCTAATTTAATCCTTAGCAGACATATCTTTTGGAGAGGATTCAAGATACATTCCTTTTATTCAACAAGCAGCTGTTCTTCAGATACACATTTGTTCTTTGAAGATTAAGTTTTGTTGAGGAATCAACATTTTTCATGTTGATTACGATGCCCATAACTTGGCACAGAGAGAAAACTAATTACTTTTTACTGTTTCTGTGGCAACCAGAAGTGAAAATGTCATATGACATTACAGTTTCTTGTGTAACCTAAGGTCACAGTTGAAGCATATTCTTAACTACTCGTAGGAATTACTAAATCTGCAGGGTACCAATACTAGTTCAAAGATGTGGGCTTGCTCAAAAACTTGAACACTGCCGTGCACAAACCATTGAGTTGCTGTAGATGACATCATGCTCAATGTCTTGCATTTTTTCTTTAAAAAAAGTGAGACATTGATGGTTTATATAGTTGAAGTGATACTAGTTTACACAAGATCAGTTGGAAGAATACAATTCTTGGTCCTTTTTAATATTGTAAACATACTGCTCATAATCTTTATAATATTACTCTAAATTGTTTTTTCTTTATATGTTACTTGAGATATTATATTCACAATTGAAACATTCAAGGAATTATTGTTGTAATTTCCTTCTAAAAGCATTTTCTACTATTGTGTCAAGCATTACATGTATGATCACTAGAAAAATCTATTCAAGGGAGATAATTCATATAAGGTTTAATCATGTACCTAAATTTGAGTTGTCTCCCTTGACTTGATATTAACCTGAAAGGCCAGTAGATTTATATCTTGATACTAATATAAGTGAACATACAATGTGTTGCTATTATTAATAATGCAAACTATATTTGGTAAAAGAGGAAGGTAATCCCTCCAAGTAAAAAATTGTTTTAATAATAGTAAAATGGCTTCACTTATTCTGGAAAAAAAATGTGTCCAGTTAAAGGTTCTCTCTTGAAATTTTAAAGATAAAAGTACATAAATAACTAAGAGTACCCTGTGTTAGTTAAAGAGATCTAAATATGAAAAAAAATTTAAGAACACTTACTGTTGAGTCAGCCTTTGTGCAAGCTCAACATGGTGATCACTTTGGTGTCTGTGTGCATGTCCATACATCTGTCCATGTATCCACGTCACTTAAGTTTTTTATGTGAGCACTTTCTCAAGTACATTTGACCAGATGTTACTTGGTATGTGTACTTTTCTTGATGTGTACAACACCAATTTACGAAAAGCTTGGGGGTAGGTTTGACATGCAGGCCATGGCCAGTTTCTTGTTTATCCTGTGAACAATCAGTTTGCCAGGGAATATCTACCATATATGTAAAGATTTCAGCATTGGATTTAAAAAAAAAAAAAAGGAAAATCCAGAAAATTTAACCCTTAAACAAATTAAGGAAGTAAAACAATGTATGCAACCATGCGCCAGACTTGCAATATTTTTTCAAACATCATAAATTTGCAAAAATTAAATAATGCTGACATTTCTCCTTGAACAGCATTTGCTTTCAGTTTGACTCCATACAGCACTTGATGATATGCATCATGATTTCAGTTTTACATATGCTTTTGAATTCTAGATTATGTGTTTATATTGTTTGAGTTTCGTGGGTTTAACGCCTTTTTTCAGCACATGATAGGCTATACAGAGAGGCCAGTATATTTGGTGAAAAACCCTGGAAAGAACTACCTACTTACAGGAAGCTACTGGCAAGATTTCTCACATACACGTTGGCCGAGCCAATACTTTAACCCACGCAGACAGAGGTGAGATGTCAGTGATCTGTAAAGGCGAGTGCCTTAAACCACTCAGCTACCCGGGGCCCTGTGTTTATATTGAATCTGATCAAGTACAGTCTGATGTTGTTATAACTGTACAGACTTGATAAATTGTTTATGTTGAATTTGGTCAAGTACAGTCCGTTATGGGTATGACTGTACAGACTAGACTATATGTTTGTATTTAATTTGATCAAGTACAGTCTGTTATTGGTACAGACTAGATTATGTGTTTGTATTTAATTTGATCAAGTATAGTCTATTGGATGGTACAACTGTATAGCAATTATTATATTTACCTCAGCTCTTACATGGAGTGTTCCACAAAGTCTACAGTTGTCGTACCAAAGATATCAATAATGAAAAATTTAATGTTACATACAAACCAATTCATAATGGAAAGAAGTCAAACGTGATAATTCTGGACCAGCCTTCAGGGAGAATTTTTGTTCTTCATTTTTGGGAGATTTTCAGTATTTTTCATAATTCTTAATACTAGTCTCCTAGATGATCAGGGAGGCATTACACCTACATATGTATATAGTGATGCCTTGTTGATGAAGACCTCTTTTATTAAGTTGTCTTTATATCCATGCAACAATTTCTGCAAACAGATTTACTTTTATTCTTTAAAGCAATTCATCAAAGTCATTTTTCTGTTGGTCTGTTTGAAAGGAGTGGGAACAAAAGTGTGCTTTAGTGGGATTTTGCTATACGTTCTTGTGTATTCCATGGAAGGTTCATATTTGTATTTTACTTAAGGTTGTACATTCCCAACACTTCTTCAACTTTAAAACTTGGGTCTCATTTTAAGGTTTCAGCTTCAATGCAAGAAAAAAATTAAATGGCATTATTTTATGAAAGCTTAGTCTGAATTGAACATAAAGAATTTCAAGAAATCAATTATCTTGAAGACCTCTTTGATATAGGTATAGTATGTTGGACATCATGCACTTAAATTTTGCCTTGTATCATAGATTCGCACATATTTTGGGCATGCCCAAAGTGGTATGGGCGTTATGATAAAACTAATATTTTCAATCTAAATTGTTCCGGCTGCTCTTTGAATTTTATATTATCTTTCCATTTCTAATGATGTCAGGTTTAGAACTAGTTTTTCCTCTGATTAATAGGATAAATTTTAAATACCCGTCTTGAAATGATGTACCATCTTACAGTACCTGTGTATGCACCATGCTGCAAATAGCATAGACCCAGATCTGTCAGTACATCATGTGATTGCAGATCAGTCTTTTTGAAGTAGCCAGCTCAAATTCAAAAATATAAGGCAGGGTCAGTGCAACAATGTAGCGGCAAAAATGTTAGAGTTGTAAAAGTAGGTGGCTAAAATGTTGCAGCTTGTAAAAGTAGAAGGTTTTTAAGCCAACTTCTAATGAGAAGAATGTGGTCTACAGTGATTGCTTGAAATCATAAGAAAAGATAATAGACTTTGATATACGCTGTTTGCAATCGGGAATGTGCTCTACATGAGAATACACTAAGCAGCAGACTGATGCTGCTTTTTGCCAAGCCCATCGTGGCAGAAGCTTGATATAGCAACAACGTATTGGCAGATATCTGCATGTCCATACATCTGTCCACACCCTAGACTAAGGTCAGTGTTGAAGTTTTCACCTCCCACTTTTTTGTGAAAAGTGGCAGATATGGTATCCACATTTCCATCCATCCATCACATTTTTGTTTCTACTATAAAACTTTAAAGCCATTCGAGATTAATTGATCAAACTTGATATACTCGTATATCATCAGTAGGTGTGTCTCATACCTCACTCGCATGATCTGTCTTCAAAGTCAAGGTCACATTTTAAGTTTTCCATAGAACTTTCTTTTCCACATCATAACTTTCTAGCCATTCAAGATTAAGGAACGTAACTTGATATACTATACATCATCTTTAGAAGGTGTGTTGCATACAAAATAGAGATCCTACCTTCAAGGCCAAGGTCACAGTCCATTATTTTGTTTTCCCTGACACTTTCCTTTCAAGTCTACAATTTTCACACCATTTGAGGTTAAAGGAGTAAACTTGGTATATTTGTACATCATCATTCGACGGTGTGTTGTGAACCACATTACAGGTCTTCAAGGTTAAGGTCATGGTTCAATAGTTTTCAGTTTTTTCTCACACTTTCCATTCCACTCTATAAGTTTTTTCTCACACTTTCCGTTCCACTCTATAACTTTAGAGCCGAGATTAAAGAATGAAACTATATATACTCGTACATCATTAAAAGGCATGTCACATACCACATTGTGGGTCCTATTTGCAAGATCAAGGTAACTGCTCAATATCTTAAGTTTTCATTCTGCTCAACAATGTTATAACTGAAGATTAAGCAATGAAATGTTCTGTACTTATTAAACATTTTTAGTATGTGCATTGCCTACCACAGTGGGGATCCTATCTTCAAGATCATGACTTAGTATTGCAAGTTTTCTATCACAATTTCCATATTGTGAGCCTATCTTCAAGGTCAAGAACATGGGTCGGTATTTTAAGTTTTCCTTCATACTTTCCTTTCCATTCTTGAACGGTCATTTGAGATTAAGGTATGAAACTTGCAATATTTGTCATGTACTACACTGGGGCTCCTATATTCAGTGTCATGGTCACTGACCAGTATTTTAGGTGTCGGTAGCATTTTCCCTTCTAACATATGAGCTGGTTTAGAATAATGACATTTGGTAAACTTGTATATGGTCACTAGAAGATTTGTTGCATTCTACATGTGGGGTCCTTTCTTCATGGTCAAAGTTACAGGTATATCAATGTTTTACATCCAAGGTCAAGGTCACTTAATGGTTACCGTTCATGTCTGCTTAGTTAACTCTCTACAGGCAGATTAAACCCTCATATATTTGGTGTTCTAACCATAGTGTGGGGTGCAGGGGAGGAGGGGGGGGGGAGACAAAAATTCACTGATTTGGCTTTTTTTAAATTAAGCTCTGTGTTAAAGTTTTACTTTCTACCTAAATAAATAGTGGACTCAGTTAAAAGAGATTGGGTTTTCTTTTTTTTTTTTGTTGTTGCATTTGTTCTCCTGTTCATTGTAAAAACAGAAGCCGTTGTTGTAAATGTGCAATAAACTTCCTTGTTTAGTGTTGAACAAATAATATCTACATTTATGATGATGTTGTTTCACTAACTGTTATGTATGTGTGCTGTTTTTGTCATTTCAAGGAAACTATGATATGTATTATGCGCCTCAAATTCACTTTCATGGTAACAGAAATGAAGAAATTGAATTCTTGTATTTGATAGAGTTAACATGAAATTGATATAGACTTTGTATCATTTGAAATCTTCATGTAGTTGTTATCAGTATATTTTATTTAAGCCTGTCTGTCCTGAATATTAGATTTTCTTCTTCATCGGTGAGTTGTACCTTGCAACTGTTTTCAAAGAATTTTGTATTGTTAGTTTACATGTTAATAATACTGATAAATGAACGTCTAATTTAAGATAAAATATGAAATTAAGGTTGGAAACCTGTAGCTGTACTGTGACAAAAAGATTGTATCCTTGATCACAGGATGTGCTGGTAGAGAAAGAACTAACATATACCAGTGTACAGTGTGCTCATAACTGTCAACATCATAGACCCAGATCTTTTGTTGCGAAGGTATATTTGGATCTATGCTGTTTGTAATGGGACACTCATTATACATGAACAACTACTGCACAGTTTAATAATATTTGCATATTTTACTGTCAGTATTGATTTGTCAGGCCCATGTAACAATCAAGGATCAATGCAGGGTTTAGAGACCATGATATCTGATCAATAAAATACATGCTGAAAGCAGAGATCCAAAATGGCAGTATTTTGCTGGACAAGACAGACAAATATCTCAAATGACCATTTGCTAACTTCACATGCAGGATGTTGGACTTAATGTGCCCATAATTATCCCATGAAATTGTTTGGTCATTATATTTTCCTAATTGTTTAGACACGCTAAAGTCACAAAGCACAAGATGAAAGAGATGTGAAAGTTCATCTCTTGGATTTGTCAAAAACCTATAAATTAACGATTTCTCCATAAAAACATCAACTATACACCATATAACTTTTAACAATATTATGTGACAGTGTGTCAGCACATATAAGAAATTTAAAACAAAACATATGTAGCCTAGATCCGAATTAAAAAGAAAAAGATAGTAGCAACAACAACTAACTTTAATTATTATCCTCTAAGACTTGTTTGAGGACTTGGTCAAATAAAACTTGACTGTCAGATTTGACCAGAAAATATCAGTAATTACTTTTTAAAAACAGTAGAGTGGTACTGTTGATATCTGAAATTCTAAAGTATAGTTTTCTGAAGAAGAAAAAATTCATTCTTTTAAATAAATAATTTTAGAGAAAAATAGTGAAGCTTGGAAGGATAATAATAAAACTGAAGCAACCATAAGTCTGAAACCCAAAAATGACACATTTTCCGATACATTTAATAATTATATCAATGTTTTCTTTGTTGTTACAGCTTTTTATACCGCCTTTAAATGTTATTACATGTACATTAAATTTAACAAATATCTGGCCACTATGTTTATTTTTGGGAAAACAATGCCTGGCAAGAGTCATTAGATATCCAGGATCTCTGGTTGAAAGTAAACTTGCTTGACCCACCTGATATGCATTACACTTTAATCTTATCTCTGCCAATCAAATGATGAGGCCTTGTTCTCATTAATTATTCTTATATAGCAATCTGATATTCATGTATACTTGCATATTCTAATAATATTAGTTTTTCAAATAGCTTTTTAAGCTTCTTTATTAGTAATCATGTTATAAAATTATTTGTTTCTTAGGCATATTTTTAATATTTGTAAATACATTTGTTTTCTTTGAGAATTATATCAGATATACCTGTATAGAGCATATTTGCATTCTATTTCATGTTTATGGGCATAGTGTATGATTAATCATTCTACAACAACAGGGATATACCGTATATATTTGCGTATAAGCCAGTACCAACTGCTGCATAGACCCACATTTGCCATCACATAATGCACTGGCAGATCTGGGTCTGTGCAGTTTGTAAGGACTAATCAGTAGAACAAACAACATAGACCCTGATCTGTCAGCGCATGTGATGGCAAACCAGGGTCTATGTTGTTTGCAATTGTGCGCAGTTTATATGCAAGTATATATGGTATGCAGTCTGCCTTGTATTCCTTCTACTGCACAATCAGCCTTGATAACCTGATATTCTTTCTTCTTTTTGTTTCCTTACCTAACTTTGGGCTTGGATTTTAATTAATGTTGCCTCCTCAAATGACAGAATTTGGGTATTAGAAACTGTATATTACACCATGAACTGAGATTGTAATTTGCTTCATTGTTTCACGGTTCAACATGCTATGCATACCACAGTTCTAATATTTACCGCCATATTTTACTTGGGTATAACACACATATGCTGGCAGATCAGGGTCTATGCTGTTTACTTGCAATTGGAAATAGAACAAACAGTGTAGACCCTGATCTGCCAATGCATGATAAGAAGGAAGATCTGGGGTCACTAAGTTTGTCAATTGATGTAGTTTCACACAGGTCAGTATGGTAATAATACAGTTCTAGATAGCAATCTACAGTCTGTAATATCATCAGGAAAACAACTGAAAATCAGATCACTGTTGTTCTTATTTCTGAATCAGAATTTGAAATGTGTGAATTAATTCTATTATGTAAGTATAACCAGTATAACATTCATCTGATGTCAAATAAAATTCAATCAAATTTTGAAAGAATACATAGAAACTTACAATATAATATTTTACAAATGTATTGTCTACAGAAAAGTTAAGACCCATGTCCAATCAGATTTATTTCGGTTTCTCTTTACTGGAAGAATTATTCTGAGAAGTGTACAATGGAACTTGGATAGTGTGTATTCTAATTTTATGCTTAAAATTAGAAATGTAAGCAACTAGACCTGTTAGATGCATCTGAGCAGAGTAATAATGGCCGATAAATACAAAATAAATAGTTTTCAATATTTACTATAATGATATCTTCTTTAATTTTAATTGATTTTAGAGAAATTTTAGTAGTTGGCAGTTTTAAAGATAAGTAAAATATATACACATTGTTGGGGATTAGTGTTTACAGGCATTTTGTTTCATTATATTCAAGTTAATAAATTATACAGATAGATTTTATTCGAATTAGCATGTCAGTTTTTAAAATTAATGTGTATTGTGGGTTTGACTGGTGTGATCTGTCAGACCCTCAATAATAAAGTTGAGACTACATTCACAGCATTACATAACACCATATTATATATATTCATCTAAGAACAAGATGGTAGACAAAAAGAGAAAGTCCATTTACTATCCTGCCTTGCAATAAATTTATATGAACTGGTAACTTCAGGTATCTTCAGCAATTTCACAATTCCTTATTTTCAGTGTCACTCAAATTTTAAAACCACAATCAATTGCTTAGCATCAGTACTTGGCTCTAATGAATGAAGCATATTCCCAAATTGTATGGGGGTTGGGGTTATCACAAAGGCATAATTACATAACTGAAAACATACAAAATGTCATTTTAAGTGATGCAAGTTTATTGATGTCCACCATCTTGGACTTTTAATGATAACATGTGATGAGGTGCTATAGAACATTGACAGGCACTCCCTAACAATACTGGCATGAAATCCATCTTTATTGTCTTTTTCCAGGCTGTGTTTTAATCTTCAAACATAAGATAGATATTTACAAAATAAACAATTTGAAGTACAGGAAAATAGTTTTCTCATATATGTCAGACAATTTTAACTCTGTAATTTATGTTTCTTTGGCAGAAAGAGATGGATATAAAAGATAAAGCTTTCTGTTGTTAGAGTCTACAGAAGATATTATGAATCGGGACAATTTTTGTGAGAAATTCCAGATGCTGACATGCATTATAATGTTGTAACTGAACTTATAGTTTGTTGTTGTTGACAATTGCCACAAGTTCATCCAACTTCTTCTAGCTTAATTTGTCATTAACATGTGCCAGTTACGACATAATGTTAGTTTATTTAAACTGCTTCTAATAGGACTCTACAGATGGTTTCATATTTTTTTAATGGCAAAGCAACACTTTGAAAGCTATATAGTTTCATGGCAAGTAGAAGACACCACAATAGCTGATCCAGGCTTATCCAATAATGGGAATCAAACCTTCACCCTTATGGTCATGCAGCCAGCACCTGGACCACTGCAGCTCTCTGTACAGATGGAAACTCACTTTTATTCTCTCCATATCAAACTTGTAGACCCAAATCTGCCACTGCATAATGGGTTCACACATCACTTGAAATGAGTAGAGCAAACAGCATGGACCCAGATCTACCAGCATGTAGATATACTGATCACAGTTAGTTGCACAATATACATGTATGATACAGTGCATTTAAAGGCAGAACTTTGTCATTTTCTATATTTTTTTTTCTTACAATTCTTTGTATTTTTAACCAACAGGCACAATCGGTTTTAATATGTAAAGCAAAATGTTGCATAAAATATCCAAATTACAAGTACAACTCATCGCTGTGTTCTCCAGTATTTTTAATAACCAGTTTATGTTCATAGGCCTGTAGCATTATTTCAGTATCTTTAATAACCAGTTTATGTTCATTGGCCTGTAGCATTATTTCAGTAGATCACATCTTTTTCAAATATTCCCCTTCAGCCCTGCTTTAGATTTAGACTCAAGCCACCATGTTTAAGAACCTGTTCCATCCACTCTGTTCTTCAGTTTGTGTACTGGCCAAAGCTAGATGTTTCCTTCGTTTCACTTGTATACATGTTGGTACCTCTTAATTTTTTTTATCAAATGTTTTTAGCCATGATGCACATATGCTATCATTGTTGAATGCAGGGAGTACAATTTTAATCCATACATATATATACATGTGTATTCTCTTTAATTTGAGTATATGTTACTCAAGTTTTTAGAATAATCTGTGTACTCTTATCTTTCAAAAGTAATGTCAGTTAAGACTACCAAATTGGTTACTGACATTTTTCTCCATTCTCTGTGAATTTCGTCCTCTGTTTTCTTAAATGCAAAGTTTAGAAATAAGATATGACCTTTCACTTTAAGTGTTTGTGATTTATGTAGTGCTTTCAAAAAAATTATCCATCTTTTTCTTTCTGAATAAAACACATCTAAAGAATGTATGCTTTTCGTTGTATTTAAAAAATGACCCAACCAACAATGTTACATCTGTGACACCACCCACTTCCCAAATCCAAAAAGTAAAATGTCATACTTTGAACAAGCAAAAACAATAATGAATTCACAGCATGAGTTGCACACTCATAATTTAAAAATTCAGATTTGACATTTAAATGACACAATTTATTACATTTAAAAATACATTTAAATATTTTTAAAAAGTCTCTGCTGAAACTGTACAGCATCAAAATCATACAATAAACACCAAATACTCTGAACTGGACATTTGATCCAAAATGTGCTTCAGCTGTCTCAGTTTTCTCAAAACTTGAACCATGCTGACATTCTATAATTTTCATCAGACCAGAATTTCCACGAGATATACTTTACAGGATTTTCTTAGATTTGGTTTTCCAAATTTATGTAATGATTTTATAACAAGTTTAGATTATGTTAGATTATGAATCATACAAAAAAACAATCGGGACAACTTATGTCCTAACAATTACAGATTACAATCAATAAAATATTAAACAATACACAGATAATAGATGCATGAATATCAAGCAATGACAAATTTAAATTAACAAATATTTAGGTTGACTAGACAGAAATAGGACTACCATGAACGGTAAATTATGTGCTAACCCCAACTCTAACAGTCCTCAATGTAGGCATGGTTGACGAGATTATTGACCAAAGGGTCTTGATGACCTGAACGTTTGGTCAAGGTATGTGAGAACTCAATTTATTGTGTGAAAATTAAATGGGGGAACAGTTTTGTTTGGTTTGATTTGGTGCTTTACGGTTCAGCAACACAAGTAGGCTATGTAGGTCCGAGGCAACTGGAGTAAAGTGCCATGCCCAAGGACACACCACGCTAGCTAACCAGGATTCAAACCTGCACCCTTTCAGTCATGAGTCTGGCATGCTAACCACTGAGGTTCCCAATAGGGAACATACAGATGAATGTCATGATATGCTCTGCCTGATTGCAGACATAAAAATTAACAAAAACAATGCTTATAAAAGAAATAGCATGTATAAATTTACTTGCCATAATTAATTTGAAGATTTTCTGTTACATGAATTGTAAACAGAGATCTGATAGTATCAGCGAGAAGGTCATGAAACAACATGGATCACCAATACTTTAGAAATGAATCATTTTAAAACAACACGAACACAAAACAAAACCTCTGCAGAAACTATGTCTTGCCTGCTTCCCTGGTGTATGATCCAAACACCAAACAATGTCATCAGAATGAGTGGGTCATTGTGCCCTACATTTAATTACAGTAAGTCGTAGTCCAAAAACGAATGTACCAATACATTTTTGTGACTGTACATGTCCAAAATAAGTGTAACAACTTTAACAAAAAACTTTCACAATGCTTTTTCTGCCACCATCTACAACTTGCTGTTGAACAAGAATTTGTCTGCCACCACCCACAACTGTCGCTCTTGAACAGGAATTTGCCTGCTCCATCAAGTCTTACCCATGATGAGTAGTACCCTCAAATATAAATGCACTCCTCAACTTTCATTAATGTACAGCAGGGTTCCCATGCTACAAGGGAATCTGGGAAAGAGGATAAAGAGCAGGCTTGTTCCTAACCAGGAAAAGCCCTTTAACTTTGCAAATACTGATCAAAGTTGGGGAAGGGGGGTGGAATGAGGAATTTTAAGACCCCACTTGATCACACAAAAAGATAACTGAGTCATAACTGAACTGATAGTGAGCTAAATTTATTGAGTTCTTAACTTAATTTTTGGATTTTTGGAGGTTGCAGAACTCTTCCTTTAGTTGAAGTACAATTGCTGTATGGATCAGATCGGTCAAGATGACTGGCTCCCCCCAGTAAGCTCTATATCTGTATCTTTTCTTACACAGAACGTATGAAGACCAATTTAGCATTACATTATGCCAACATGCTGATGTGTGGTCTGCAATATGTGATCATGATAAGTTCATGAGTAAAATAATAAAGCTTATCTTCCCAAGTTCCCCTTTTGATATGTAAAATTAATGAAAATGTATTTCAATAAAGCTTATCTTCCCAAGTTCCCCTTTTGATATGTAAAATTAATGAAAATGTATTTCAATCAAGCTTATCTTCCCAAGTTCCCCTTTTGATATGTAAAATTAATGAAAATGTATTTCAATCAAGCTTATCTTCCCAAGTTCCCCTTTTGATATGTAAAATTAATGAAAATGTATTTCAATCAAGCTTATCTTCCCAAGTTCCCCTTTTGATATGTAAAATTAATGAAAATGTATTTCAATCAAGCTTATCTTCCCAAGTTCCCCTTTTGATATGTAAAATGAATGAAAATGTATTTCAATCAAGCTGCTTTATTACTTGGTAGTTCACACTAGGTTCACTGTGTTAAACATTATCATCAATAATAATGTATGCCCCCAATCCCACCCCCGACTTGGCTTTGCGTTAAATTTTACTATCAGACTGCGCTAAATATGTAAAAATCTACTTACTGCAAGGGCAATTTTCAATGCAGAATCCCACACTCTCTGTGTAATTGACAATGACTGCATTCAATATACAGTCCACAGTTGAAGTACACTGAAAAAGTTGATGTTGGGGCACCAACCAGACATAAGTGGATTTTTAAAAAAAAAATTCAGTCCTTTTTATACAAAGTATATAATTTTTAAGGGCTTTTTGTCAAAATGTAAAACAACCCTTTCCCCCCCCCCCCCCTCCCAAAAAAAAAAAAAAAAAATTTTCTTCATACCAGCATATGCAATTAAAAAGAGTAAAGTTAACATTTTTATTCTGTACATTTAAATGAGTTACATGCAAATTTATATGAATTTCAATAGTTTCTACTGTTTCTAGTCATTCATTCTGTGGTTTAGTGCATTGTCATGCGTCTAATTCAAATGTCATGCAAGAGTCTCAAAACAGAAACAGCTTTTGATTTAAAAATGAACATTTTCATAGCCAAAATGTTGTTCATCCAATTCAGTATGGGTCATAAGTGAACCCTGAAAAAAAAAAATTTCATCCTGGAAAAAACATGGAAAAGACCTGGAAATGTTTGTTTCAAAAAGTGAAGTACAACAAGATAAAAAGTAAAAGGTACAGATGAGCACACCCATCAAGTTTCATGACTATACATACAACAGTATCGGAAAGGCTGAGCTTAAATGCAAAATATAAAGTTGACACCTATGCCAACAATGATAGTGACAACAATGTCAAAACAGTTTTACCTATACTTTGCACGGGAGATGAAAGGTGATACCCAAGTTTTGCTATCTGCTGACACAGACAATAAAATCAGGTGTTACTTCCACCTAAATGCAATCTGGAGCACCAGAAAGAAACAAAAAAAACCAATTGATAATTTGATACATTTTGTGCAATCAGCATAAAATAAATAAAGTTTAAACTTTTAAGATGAGATAACCTAAGCAAAATTACATTGATTACAACACTTTAGCGTGATACTATTTGTAATTACAGCATGACCTTTCTGGTCACTTTTGATGATTATATAACTGAACTTGGCCTCCCAGGGAAATATTTATGAAATAATAACTATGACTGGTTTGCATGAATGATTACGATGATGATGATGAGATAATAATTGCAATGATGATGAAGTTTATAACATTAAAACATTACAACAAGAGTCCCTTGATGGGATTGATGCTATACTGGCTGAAAAGATTTCCAGGAATCCAAAATAACACCGTTACTTCTTTCTAACTTCTGAATGTTGAAACCATCTCTGACATTCTTGAGTGACAAGATTTTCAAGATGGCCTCCATGGTGGCAATACTGGATGTAAGATGACACCACTTTCATTTGGGACCAGTTAGACATCATAAGAAGTCTTTTGGTCAATTGCCATATCAATAAGACCATCCATTCAGGAGGAGCAGTGAGAAGATTTTCAAGATGGTCATCAAAATGGCCATGTGATTGGCACCATTTTCATTTTGGTCAAACTAGATATTATAAGAAGTATTTTGGTGAAAACACCATGTTAATATGACATCCATTCAGATTGAATAACGATAACAAGATTTTCAAGATAGTCACCATGTTGGCAATATTGGATATTTACTGTGGTGGCCATACTGGATGTCCAAGTGGCACCATTTTCATGTATGACCAACTAGACCTTGGAATGAATGTGCATGTAAAGTTTCATGACAATTCTCCAGCAGCGATAACAAACTTGTGCCAATGGATGACGGACAACAGGCCATCCCACAAGTTTTTCTGGTCTATAAACCAGTAAAGCTAAAAAGCAGTGATGACAATAGAAGGATATTGATAACGAAAATGAAAACAAAAATTGTCACTACATTTCCACATCCCACCAAGTGAAAAAGTATTCGAGAACAAAATTTAATATCATATATACTCGTAGAGTCCAACTTCAAACTGCACAGAGCCAGATCTACCATTGCATAATGCATTGGCAGATCTATATCTATGAAGCTTGTTAGGAGTAATCGGTAGAACAAATAATATAGATCCTGATCTGATGGAGCATTATGCGACAGCAGATCAGAGTCTATGTTGTTTGCAGTTGGACTCGACTTATAAGTGACTATATACAGTAATACAACAAAGTACAACCACTGGGAATCAAAGACAATAAAATTTTGAATTAAGAAATATGAAACTTGTAAATAGTAAAATTAATTATGTGTAAAGCTATCTTATTCAAAACTGCATTTGCATCCTGATGAAACACATTCATCTAAAAAGGCCTTCATTAGTAACATATGTAATAAGTAACTAACAAAGCAAATTGTTATAAACAGTACTCAAGTTTTGGTCACTCTACTATAATTTCACCCTTCATGCATTTTCTATAAAATTTGATAACCAAATGAAATATAATTATTACCTGCCTTAAACAAATGACATTTTGAATACACCTGGCAAACAAATTCTGATTTGATCATTAAGCAGAGTAAAGTCCAAGATGCGAGATGTCACTATTATTAAAGTGACTGGGTTATCAGCTGTAATGGCATGGTTCCTGATTCTTATTTTAAATCAGTCTAATAAAAGAAAGAATAACCAGTCAGTGTATGATGACAAAGCAGAAATAACAACGGGTATAACTCATGCATTTAATTTTTGTCTGCTAAATTATCAAATCAGTCATAGATCAGAACTTTTTCTATGAGAATATATTCAGAAATTCTTTTGTTCAAAAGCTAGTAATGATTTATTTTTCAATCAGTTGATAATTGTATAGAAAATGCTAAAAAGGCTGAATATTAGTGAAGTGACCAAAACTTAAATTACAAATCAATAAGTTCCACTCAGAATGAGTTAGCCTTAAGTTTTTCCTGTTCATTTTTGGACTCTGCCTTTGCTCACCTGGAACCCAAGTTTACAAATCTGGACTCAATATACCTTACAAAAGAGACACAATAAACTAACATCAAAAACCTCTAAAGAGCTATGAAGTTTATAACTTTTTCCACTAAAAATCCTCTCTTTGCTACCTGGTATTAACTGAGAACACTTTAGTCTCCTCTTCATATCAGTTAAATGTCTTGTCCAATTTCACACAATCAAAATAAAACGTACTGCAAATTACAAAATTCCAACCAGCACAAAATTTTTGAATTAAATGAGACAACCAAATTGTAGACAATTTCATTCATGTTTATAAAAATGTAATTTTACATTATATATATTTCCAATAAGCATGTCATGAAAAGTTTCAGTTGCAAATTTACTAAATTCAATCAATTTACAAAAGTTTGTGGTTTAGATACAGAAAAACCAAATTGTCACTAGAATCAAGTAAATCTGGGGTACAGAATAGTACTAATTGAAGTCCAAATAATTATATAATGGATACAGACACTGAAATGGGTAATTTTACCAAATCTGCATTTTGTTCACATTTCATTTGCATTCATTCTGCATTTTGTTTGCATTCATTTTGTATTCCATTCACATTTCATTTGTAAAATTACCCATTTCAATTTCTGCATAGTTTCTCCTTTCTTCAATGATCTGTTTAACTGAACAAATTTCAGTGGTATAATAGGGTTCTGTAAAAACCAGTTTCAACGTATTATGCTTCAAAGTACATGTTCAATAGTGTTCCCAATCTGTTGCTGTCCAAGACAGGAGGAACGTATGTCCTTTTGTTGAGTCCTTCATCTTCCCCATTGGTTTCATTGATCCATTTGCCACCACCTCCCAGCCATGGTCTATCTCCCCTCGTGCAAGTGCTTGTCGCTCAAGCTTCATCACATATCTGATTATATCCACATATCCTCGTCCAATTGTAACAATCCCATCATTTGTAAATGCTCGTGATAAAGAAGAAATGCTCCATTCCATTGACGAGGCCATTTTGATTACAGGCCTGAGTGGTAATATGGCCTTGACATAGAATTCCTCATCTCCATGACATCGAAAGACGCTGTAAGGCTCAAGACTCTGAGAGTCTGCCACAATAATACAGCCCCATGTTGTACTGATGTACAGATGCTTGTCTACCACTGTCAGTGCTGTCACCTGGTAATGTCTTGCTGAATGATACAAAAAATAAAAATGCATTACCTTTTATAAATATTGTAAGCACTTTGCATCAATTTCACACAAAAAATCTGATAATTTGTATTTAGTACTCTATCAATGGCACACTTAAGACAATTAAAAGCACATGAATTTTGTTAAAATATTTTTTTTTTAACTTAGAATTTTTTATAAAAGTTCATACTAGCAAGACCCATGTCCCCTACCAATAAAATAGCTAAAAAAGTTGACAGGCCCAAGACTCCATTTTCTAAATTGTTGACAAGCAATAACTCCCTAAGAAATTTACAAAATCTGTTCATTATCCAACTTCTGTAAGATCTTGTTTATAATTCACCATTTGCCAAATTTGGTTCAAAACTTATATCTGCAGCAATGAAATAATTCAAAAAATTAAATTGGAATATTGAGAATCTTTCATGGTCATAACCCTTAAGACAAAATTGCAAAATCTATATTACAGTCCTACCCATTTATGTTGACATCCTTGGGCCCGAGGCAATATTGTCAACATAAGCAGATTTCGAGATAAGTGGGGGATGGGGGCTGAAAAAAAAACTAATTTTCTATCTGACCCACATACAAGTGAAATTTGTCTGTAAGGGGTGAAATGTCGTCAGTGTCTAGGATTTACACTTTGAGAAAACAAACGATGGAAATTTTGAGTAAATGAAGACAAAACCAGTGTGAAATACATCTGTATATCGACAACTTACGTTTTTGTTACCTTTGTGTAATAAAATCCATGTATATGAAAAATCCCTGAATTCGAGTATTTGTCACATGTTCGAAAATTCATGTATCAGTCACCATTCTGTTAGAAAACACATGTATAAAAAAAATGGTAGTTGTCGTTTGATTTATATCCCATTGTCAACCAACACAATTCACTATGATATTCATTGTTGCCAGTAGCACATGGCTGTATAGTTGTTATTTACGAATGTAGGACAGAAAGTCACAGGACAAAAAGTCACCGACAGAAAGCCGCAGGACAAAAAGTCACCATTTGAATTTTAACTATTATGAGAGACATATAGGACAAAAAGTCACTGGACAAAGTCACACTTTGAATTTCTTAATGTTGCAGGTTTTTATATGATACAACTTAATTAACTGCAACTTTTTCATTGATATATTAATATAATAAACAAAGTATCAGCCCTATGATTTTTTTAATATTTTCAAGATATTTTATAACAGTTTGCAACAAAAACAAAAAAAGAGTACACATAGTACTAAAAAAATAATTACATTGTTGTAACTGTCACTACTAATGCTAAAGTTCATTAATGATTAAATTTAAATGGTTAATAAAGTCTTAAAAGGGTTTCATTTTATGTACGTACTTGTTTAAAACATAATTAGATATTGAAACCAAAAAAGTAACTTATATATTCTTATCAAAATTACTTTTTCCTGTCAAATAGAAGCCTTAAATAAACCTCAGTGATCAGTGTTATGTTTGTTTTACAATTTGCCCTTAAGACTTCAGTTGCTAAACAATTTCCCTGTCTTGTGAAGCCATGAATTTATTGTAATCATTGATAGTAATAATTATAGAATGTGACTTTATGTCCTTTGACTTTTTGTCCTACATGTCCACTATTACTATGATAATTCAAATTGTAACTTTTTGTCCTGTGACTTTCTGTCCTATGTGTATTTGTGACTTTTTGTCCAGTAACTTTTTGCAACATGTACTTAAATTCGCCTAGATTTTGGTCTGCCTCAGGCAACAAATGTAATCATCTTACTGAGGTTATCAAGGGGATGAGGCTATTCATAGGTAAATGAAAACCTGTCGACAAGTTATGAATTCTCTCAGATCACAAAACATTCAATGACATTTTTGAAAAAAGTCTTAATTAAACACAAGTAGAATTTGCATTTTATGCTGTCATTGGTAGCCATTGTCAGCATAAATAACGTTACTTTTCTTCCTGCAGAAAAGGAAACTTTCATGGCACAATAAACGTGTTTCAATCACCGAACACTATAGAAAATGCAACAATCGATCAGATTCCATTGCTTTTATTCAAGTTTTATGATGACTTCCTTTGATGAAGTGTACATTATTTAAATTGAAGATTGTAGCCGGCTTGCTTTGATGAAAGGTGCATGTGTTATTAAAGTTGCCACAAAAGGCCAACTTTGGAGGACATATACATTTATATTTTATCTTGACGCTGACATAAGCATGACAAATTTGGTAATAGCAATAGACCAGGGAACCGGGGTTTTGATTTTTGTTTACATAGGCGGTTTGTCAACATAAGTGATGTCAATATTAGTGGGTATTATCAAACTTTTGAGACAAAAAGTTTTAAGACTCATTACAAAAAAACAAGAGTCCCTCAGAGGGACTCATGCTCTACTGGCTGAAAAGAATTTCCAGGAATTCAAGACAAGACCATTTCTTCTGTCCTTTTATGTTTTTTTATCTGCCGAGTATTGAAACCATCTCAGATATTTTTGAGAAACTCCAACATACCAAATTTGGTAACAGCAATATTTTTTACATGTCTGAGTTAACATGTTCACAAGATATCTGTAAGTGCAGTACAAAATTCTTTGTCAAGGTCTTTGACCTTGAACCTGATGTCATGGATAGAAAATCACCAAATCTGTCTCACTGTCAAGATATACATTGCTACCTGATTTCTCGCCACCCTCTGTTACCCTCAGCCTAAACAATGTACAAATGATAAAGAAAATAACAATCACAGACCTCGAAAATCTGCCATGTTTGTCAGTCAGAATGGTTCAATTAGTGATTTCAATTATAAACTGCCTCCAATAAAGGTGATCAGTATTATATGAACTTGGTTTCTACCTATCTAGAGAAACCAAAAGTGCATGGCACAGTGCATATCACCAGTCACTGTCTTGGCTAACTGCCTTTAAGACAATTCACAATAATAGCCAGTGTATCTTAATGCTAGCAACAAAGATCATTGCAAGTGCAATTAGATTAATTAAAAGAAAGCTGATGTAAGTTTGAGTAATATCATTGTCTTATAATTTTCTGTAAATATGTGAGAAGCTTAATTTTATTAAAATTCAATGATCCATTGGTTGGTTGAATCAATCAATCTATCTATCTGATCTGATCTTATCTTCTCTTCTCTCTCTCTCTCTGTCTATCTCTCTCTCTCTCTCTCTCTCTCTCTCTCTCTCTCTCTCTCTCTCCAATCTGCCAAGCTTGATCACCCACCATTTTCATACTTGTATGAAACTTGACAGGTAATTGAAAGAGCATGTACCCACATGCTAAGTTTTGGTTAAATCTATCATTAATATTTTGGGGAGAGCAAAAACAAAGTTATTTAAGTGGTGTCATTCAAGGTATTCATCAGACATATTCACAAACAGGGTTTGATAAAAATTCATTCATACTTGTTTCTGTAATCATGCTCACAAGCCAGGACAGCTAAAAATCTGAATCAAGCCCTTTGACCTTAAATTCAATGTCACAGTGTAGACTATAAACTTGATGACTGGAATACAACTAAACACAAAGTCTATTCAAAATTCACATGTACAAGTAACTGTGTTCATAAACTTATTGTAGTACAAAAATGCAAGCAGTGACCTTTGACTTGACCCCAAGATCAATTAGGTCTTTTTGTAAAAATTCTTCACAATAGTACAAATATGTTGGTGAACACATTTGCACCATTTTCACTCAGAACCAATTAAATATTGTAAGAAGTGTTTTAGTGAAACCCCACGTCAATGCCTCCATTCTCATGCAAGAGGAGTAGTGACAGAGTTTTTAGATGCCTCCATTCTCATGCAAGAGGAGTAGTGACAAGACTTTTTAGATGCTTCCATTCTCATGCAAGAGGAGTAGTGACAGAGTTTTTAGATGCCTCCATTCTCATGCAAGAGGAGTAGTGACAAGACTTTTTAGATGCTTCCATTCTCATGCAAGAGGAGTAGTGACAAGACTTTTTAGATGGCTCCATTCTCATGCAAGAGGAGTAGTGACAAGACTTTTTAGATGCTTCCATTCTCATGCAAGAGGAGTAGTGACAAGACTTTTTAGATGCTTCCATTCTCATGCAAGAGGAGTAGTGACAAGAGTTTTTAGATGGCTCCATTCTCATGCAAGAGGAGTAGTGACAAGAGTTTTCAGATGGCTACTATGGTGCCATGTTCCTGGTCAGATGAGCACCAGTCAATCAAAACCAGCTACATATTGCTATAATAGTGTTTTAGTGAAAACCACATGTTGATATAAAAAAAATCCGTTCCAGAGAAGAAGTCACATAAAGATTTTCAGCAGGGCTGTCAAGGTAGCCAATATGAGATTAGACAGCATCACTTTAATATACCAATAACTATATCTTGTAAGAAAGAAATGGTTTTTTTGGTGGTTTTTATTTTAAATGTCAGTATTGTGATCCAAACAGGGGCTTAAGTATCTGTTGTGAGACTTTTCCAATTTTGGTACATCACATGGGCATAATTTTCATTTAGAACCATGTACATATAGCGTAAAGTGTTTTAGTGAAAATCCTATGTCAATATGATCCTCACTTCAAGAGAAGAAATGATAACCCGATTTACAAGATGGCCACCATTGATTGGCACTATTTGTATTTAGCAGCAACTAGATATAGTAAAAAGTTTGTCAGTGAAAACCCCATGTCTATAGGACCATCTGTTCAGAAGAAATAGCTATAACAAGATTTTCAATATGGCTACCATGGCAGTCATATTGTCGGTCTGAACAACACTATTTTCATTTTGAACCAACTACCTTACATATTAAGTCTTTTAGTGAAAACATCATGTTGCTAGGACTATCAATTCTGGAGAAGTAACAATAACAAGATTTTCATGATGTTCATCATGATCATGAAACTGAATGTCCAATTAGTACCAATTTCATTTAGGACCAACAAGACATTACTGCATGTCCAAAAAGCAATATTTCATTTACAACCAACTAGACATCATAAGAAGTGTTTTAGTGAAAACCTCATGTTGATACGATCATCCAATCATGAGTAGCGTTAACAAGATTTTCAAGATGGCCACCATGGCAGACATATTGGATGTCAGATCAGCACCATTTCATTTTGGACCAACTAGGCATCATAAGAAGCCTTTCAGTAAAAACCCCATGTCAATAAGACCATTAATTAAGGAGGAATAGTGATAACAAGATTTTCAAGATGGTCACCATGGCAGACATACTGGATGTCAGATCAGCACCATTTTCATTTTGGACCAACTAGGCATCATAAGAAGTCTTTCAGTAAAAACCCCATGTCAATAAGACCATTAATTAAGGAGGAATAGTGATAACAAGGTTTTCAAGATGACCACCATGGTTGCCATACCGAATATACAAGGGGCACCCTTTTCAATTAGGACCAACTAGACATTAAGAAGAAGTCTTTCAATGAAAACCCAATGTTGATATCAGTGTCCATTAAAAAGGAGTTATTGTAGAATCAACAAAATTTTCAAGGTGGCCACCATGGTAGACATACTGGATGTCAGATTGGCACCATTTTTATTAAGGCCCAACTAGACATTTTAATTTCTGTGAAAACTCTATGCCCTAGACCATCCATTAAGAAGTAGTAGTGATAGCAAGATTTTCAAGATGGATGCCATGGTGGCTATCCTGTATGTCAGATCAGCACTATTTTCATTTAGGAACAACAATACATTATAAGAAGTCTTTTGGTGAAAACCCAATGTTGATATGACCATCCTTTAAGGAGTAGTAGTGATAACAAGATTTCCAAGATAGGTCCCATGGTGGCCATACTGTATTTCAGATCAGCACCATGAAAGTCATATTAAATGTCCAAGCAGCACCCATTTCATTTAGAACCAACCAGACATCATAACAAGTTTTTCAGTGCAAAACTCCAAGTTGATATGACCATCTCTGTTCAGGAGGAGTAACAATAAGATTTTCAAGATGGCCATATCTGATTGTCCAAGTGGCATCATTTTCATTTTGGACTAACTAGACCTTTGGATTAATGTGTGTGAAAAGTTTCGTGGCAATCCTCTATGAAGTTCAGGAGTGGCAATAACAAAATTGTGCTAACTGATGGATGAAGGCAGGCTCACAGTGTGATGGATGAAGGAGGGCCGACAGTGTGATGGATGAAGGAGGGCCGACAGTGTGATGGATGAAGGAGGGTCGACAGTGGGATGATAGACAACAGGCCATAGCATAAGCTCTTCTGGTCTCTTGTGATTTGTAGTTCATGTCCTCAAAGTGCTATAACTCAGGAAAATAATGGACTCAACAAGCAGCTAAACAACTCAACTTGTAACTTTAATTCCTCAAAGTTTTTAAACTGCAAATGCTAATTTCGATTTTAGATAGAGAGGAAAAGGGTTTAAAATCATGAAAAGACTAGATTTCTTCATTTTTTATTATTCATATGCAAAAAATGTCCTATGTCAAATAATACATTTCTGTGTCTGACAAACCAAAAATAAGAATATTTCTGATCCCCAATCTAGCCGCAGTGGCTCAGTGGTTAGCATGCTGGACTGGTCACCACAAGGATGCAGGTGCAAATTCTGTCCTAAAATAAGTCCAGTTCAGCTGCCATGGAGTTTCCTTGGACAAAGCACTTACTCCAATTGCCTCAGCATGATATAACCTTCCATGTATTGAAAAACCAAACCAATTCTGATGCTTAACACAAACAGGCACAATTGTCTTACCTCAATACTTATGATCAAAACTAACTCCGACCACTCACTCACTTCACTTGCTGTGAATACTAGTATTTTGTACCATATACACCACAGTCACAACATTCTTACCACAATACTTATGATAAAAACTAACTCCAGCTACTCACAAAAATTGCTGAGAATACTGGTATCTTGTACTATATACATCACATTCACAATGGTCTTACCGCAATACTTATGATCAAAATTAACCCGAACCTGACATGCACTTGCTAAGAGTACTAGTATCTTGTAGTGCAGCTATGAATACTAGTATCTTGTAGTGCACACACCAGTCACAATAGTCTTGCCACAATACTTACTATCAAAACTAATCCCAACCACTTAATACATGCACTTCCTAAGAATACTGATAACTTGAACTGTATACGACACAGTCACAACAGTCTTACCACTATACTTATGATAAAAAAAACTAGCCCCAACCACTCACACACTTGCTGAGAATACTGGTATCTTGTACTGTATACACCAGTCACAATTGTCTTACCGCAATACTTATGTTCAAAACTAACCCCAACCCCTAATGCACTTGCTGACAATACTGATATCTTGTACTGTATACACCACAGCTAATTTGTCTGATTTTATTTTCCTGCAAATCACATCTTAGTCTCAGCCTGCCCAGAAGCTGTTTTTTTTTTGTTCTGCATGTTGATGAAAGCCAAAGCAGGCTGGGTGAGATGTGTAATATACAGTATTTGTAGCAATACCCCAAAACTTGGAGAACAAGCACTAAAATTTAGTTTTTCTTCCTTGTTAACATAATTCCAATTTTCACTGAATTCTATGAAATAATTCTCTAGTTATTATATTAAAGACAAACACCAGAGAAATTACAGATAACATTTGGCTATAGTAGTTGGGGTAAAGATCAATTACAGATGGATAGATAAAAGGGTGATATTAGCAAACCAGAATTAAACTACAAAAACAAATCAAAAGGTAATAAATAATAAGATAACTGAGGTAGACATCATGCAACATGCAAATAAAATAAGCATATAATTTGATATATTCCTATATAATTAAACCAGTTGATGCTGGTTTAAGGCTTGCAATTTGTAACTGGCTGGTTTCATATATCAGAATTTTATGTTCGAAATGAGCGTAGTTTCATACTTTTTTGAAAATTCCTATTTTGTGGGTAATTTATAAATAATTCATTTATTTGGTGATGGATTGTGTATGAATAACAGTAACATGTGTTTGTGACATTCATACCTTTGCATGAACCAAAACAAAATGTCATTTTACCCCTAAATCTCTTGGTTCAAATTCCTCACAAGTGTCCTAGAAAACTTTTTTAACTTCGCAAACCAAGCATTTTACCCATATTCAATGTATCATAACTCTTCTGTAACTTATATTTTGCATAATGTGCCATAAATATGTCTTTAATAATCTAGTCCTAGATACCTTCAAACTTCCTGGTGGACTGAATATGATAACTCTCAGTTGCAGGGATCAATTTGGAGCAATCAAGTTTTTCCTGGATCTTCATGGATTCCACATTCCAACTGTATACTATGCTGCCTGTAATTGAAACAAATCATCCAAGATGCTATTGAATCTACTTATCTCTTGACACAAATCATGTATGATGCTACTGAATCTACATATCTCTTGACACAAATCATGTATGATGCTACTGAATCTACATATCTCTTGACACAAATCATGTATGATGCTATTGAATCTACATATCTCTTGACACAAATCATGTATGATGCTACTGAATCTACATATCTCTTGACACAAATCATGTATGATGCTATTGAATCTACATATCTCTTGACACAAATCATGTATGATGCTATTGAATCTACATATCTCTTGACACAAATCATGTATGATGCTACTGAATCTACATATCTCTTGACACAAATCATGTATGATGCTATTGAATCTACATATCTCTTGACACAAATCATGTATGATGCTACTGAATCTACATATCTCTTGACACAAATCATGTATGATGCTATTGAATCTACATATCTCTTGACACAAATCATGTATGATGCTATTGAATCTACATATCTCTTGACACAAATCATGTATGATGCTACTGAATCTACATATCTCTTGACACAAATCATGTATGATGTTATTGAATCTACATATCTCTTGACACAAATCATGTATGATGTTATTGAATCTACATATCTCTTGACACAAATCATGTATGATGCTATTGAATCTACATATCTCTTGACACATATCATGTATGATGCTACTGAATCTACATATCTCTTGACACAAATCATGTATGATGTTATTGAATCTACATATCTCTTGACACAAATCATGTATGATGTTATTGAATCTACATATCTCTTGACACAAATCATGTATGATGTTATTGAATCTACATATCTCTTGACACAAATCATTTAGAAAACAAAACTTAAAGGCATGCTTGATTACACACAGTCCTAATAGATTAAATCTGTGTTTTATTTCAGATCTAATTATTTACATTCCCCTTATAATAGTGTTAAAGTGATAACCAAAGAGAAGCTAATGAAATCAAGAATACTACAAGATTTCTGCAGAATTGTACGTCTTGCCTGCTCCATCAGTGCATAATCCAAAAAATACAAGTCCATCAAAGAGACTGACATTCTACTGGTCAACAAGAATTTCCAGGAATGCAAGATAAAACTATTTCTTCTTTTTAACTGCTGAGTGTTGAAACCATGTCTGATATTGTTGAGTGATAACAAGATTTTTAAGATGGTCATAGTGGTGCCCGTATTGGATATTAGATCACCACAATTTTCAATTAGGACCAATTAGACATCAAAATAAGTTTTTTAATTGGTGAATACCTCTTGTCAATATGACCCATATCTGCATACAGAATATTGGACCAAAAAGAAAACAAAACAAAGATTTGTGTTTGTAAAAAATGTATGCCACAATGCTGACCAAAAAAGTACAAGTCCAAAAACTTTTTAAAATGTCTACAAAATTTGGAAAATTGCTATAATGGCATGAAAATCTAATTATATCACTGATATATACATATAAAAATGCATACCAGATTTCATTTGTCTGCTTCAATTCTTTTTTGCTAAATTTTTTATAAAAGGTTTTATCAACGGAGAAAAAGTTCAAATATGTGTGGTCATGAGTACCACCATTGTTACATTATATACTTGTGTTATCATGAGTACCACCATTGTTACATTATCATACCTGTGACAGAACCAGGATTTCAAACCAGTAGATTTACAAATTTTGATCAGTAGATTGGCTTCTAAAAAGGTAGGTTTTTTATCGGCATAAATTTTACGTGTTTTAAGGGGATTCAAAACAAAACAAGTTCATTTTATCACATAATATGTACTCTCTTCATATTATAATAAAACACAAATTTTGAACATGATTCAGATTCAGAATCTGATGGAAAATGTTACAATAATAGTTAGTTAATATGAGCCAGTATATTGTTAATTAAATGAAAAAGGAAGAGTTGTACATCTCACAGTTCACTGCAAAGATTTTGCATAAAATCCACAGGCATTTTTAGTTTCCTTCACAAGATCACTGTCTGGTGACCACTGGTGACATTCACTGTGATTGTCAACCTTTACACTTAGCATGCTCTCAATAGTTTTCTGGTCCAGACTTCCCCTTGAATGACTCTGGATTTTCCGAAGAATGGAGAATGTCCTCTCTGTGTCAGCATTGGAATGTGGCGATGATAGGACAACTACACTCAGTCTGGAAAGAAGTTCTAACTTAAGTTTTCCTGTTGGTGGGTTTCTGAGGCTGCTGACTGATCTCCAATACTACTCCAAGCTCATTTCACCCCGAGGAGGAAGTTCCTGGCTTGGACTTGATATGTATTCCTGAGGCTCATTCTCAAGGGCTTGTTTCTCTTCTAGGCTTATGTCCAAAAATCTGTTGGCAAGTTTCACCACTGTAATTAATTTTAAACAAATTAGATTTAGACAGTGAAATAAACAGTTAAAAAACACATGATTTTAATAATTTATCCCAACTTTAAAATTAAAATTAAGTAATACATTTATAACTCGCGGATATTTTTTATCTAGGACTTGAACATAATTTTTGTGCTTTTATGCTTATTTTCTAGAAGTCTGAACTTCACATTAGTAATATCTGGTTCACTGGTGATGACCTTGGTTGAAACAAACTTTCCCAGAAGCTTTCTTAGCAGCCTGGTCATCTCTACATGTAGATGTCCAATCAATGATTCACCAGCCTAAAAAGACACAATGCAAAGTCAGGACCTTTGCTACTCGCCTGCACACACTTAAATTCTGGTATCCAAGCATTGTTAAACTTCTTGTAGTATTTCTTAGCTGGTGGCTTTTTAGCGCTGGGAGAAAGCGTACGTTTCGGCATTTTGACATGAATTGAAAAAAAAATATACAAGCTGCCCTTAAATATTCATCTTAAACCATCGTGAACAATACAAGAACAATTAAAAGACATCAAATCAAAATACTTACTGAAGTGTTTCTGCCAAGATCATTTTTGGTCGGTCTCTCCGTTTTATCTTCCTTCCACGTCAGATCGGCCGAGTTTTAATCAAAGACTCATGGATTACCTTTGATCCTTTTATTACTTATAACACCTCAAACAACATCCCGCATTTGGCCTTAAACTCTCCAAATTACAACAATAAGGTAATCAATTAGCCGCTTCTTTGTACACATGCTAACAATTGTAATCCGACTATTTAGCTACGCATCGTCGAACATTTCCGGTTCCCAGTAGACTGGTTCTGGCTGGTTTATCTAATGTGTTGATAGAACGCGTAAAAAAAACGGGTTTAAATAAAATAAAAAAATTTCCTTGAAATTTTCAAAACCGGTAGATTTCGACTACTAAACGGTATGTGCGGTAGACGGTCTTTAAAACGGTATTTTTGGCCTACCGCCGGTAGAATCACAGGTATGCATTATATACTTGTGTGATCATGAGTACCACCAACCTTACATTATATACCTGTGTGATCACGAGTACCACCAATGTACATTATATACTTGTGTGATCATGAGTACCACCAATGTTACATTATATAACTGTGTGATCATGAGTACCACCAATGTTACATTATATAACTGTGTGATCATGAGTACCACCAATGTTACATTATATAACTGTGTGATCATGAGTACCACCAATGTTACATTATATAACTGTGTGATCATGAGTACCACCAATGTACATTATATAACTGTGTGATCATGAGTACCACCAATGTTACATTATATACCTGTGCAGTTTCACGGATGTAGATAGGCCTGATCACATGTCATAAGAGGTGACCGGCAACCTGTTTGCCATGGGATGCATCTCATGGTGATGTTCCAACTGAGAAGATCTTAAACTTTATTTTAAAAGAGTGTGGTTTATATAGGAACATTTTCACCTCATATTATCTTTGTTTTGTATGCCTTATATGGACATTGTTAGCAACATCTTCACCTTTTATCTTTTGTCTCATGCATATTAACTTTTGGTTAAAGACACTTGTCTTCTCTGAAATTTAGGCAATGGTTTTTGTCTATGCCATTATTGCTACCTAGCATTTGCTTGGCACTATATAGCCACAATTGTGTTGATGTACCATTCAATTCTATACATACATATATACATGCATACATACATATATACACACCAACAGACATATAGACAGAAAGACTTACTAATAGACAACAACAATCAAAATTTATATGTAAGAGACTGAGTCAGATTAACAGATTGACAAAAGAAAAGCAAACAGACAGCCAGATGGACATTAAAATAACATTAAAAATAACATGACTTTTAAAGTGTTGGTAAAAAGCAATCTGATACACCAACACTGTTGGTATATCAAATTGTGATTTGCCCATGGCATATGAATACACATATAATTATGGTTTCTACAGCAGACTATTTATTCTAAACTCTACATTAGTGATGGATTTTCACTTCTTAATCACTATTAAAATAATAAAATAACGAGAACAAACATTTATAATCCACACTTTCTAAATGAATTCAACATGGGACACTTCTGCTTTTACCTTCCCCCCTCTCTCTCCCTTTGTTTCTCTCTCTCTCTCTCTCATGCCATAAGGGACAAAAATATGTGAAAATCTGTGGAGTGAAAGAGAAAAAAACAATTTGAGCTGGATGAAAACCTCAAAATTTAACTTACACCAAGTAACCTAGAGGAACCCGAGTCATTATAATGGTATGTGTACACTTTCCATGGGATCTTTCTACAGTGTTACACAATACCAATGTTACAAAGTTGCAATAGCCTGTTGAGTCGAGACAAGAAGACCATACTGTAAATGTTTTGTTTTTGTTTCTTAACCTATAATAAGGTTCTAAAACATCTCATTTTTAAATATTAAAAATGTATGAAGGCCCCTCTCCCTCTCTCTCTCACTGTTTTAGTTGGTCAGTCGGTTTTACCTCAATTAATCCAGATCACTCTGTCTCTATGATAGTAAAACTGACAGACAAATCAATCAACAGAAACAATCTTATTGTCATTATGTCCCCAACTCCCCATCTTCTCCCCCCCCCCCCCATTGTCAGCCAGCATGTCACTTTTACCTCAGTGCATCCATCTCTCTCTCTCTCTCTCTCTGGACCACTGTCTCATGCAATGGGAAAAGATGCATGAAAAACAAAAGTAGCAAATTTTCGAATGTGGCATGCAACAATGTCTCTAGACCTGTCATGGTAAAACTGACATACAAACTGACCAAGGAAGAGAGAAAGAGAGATGGAGGATAAAAACAACCTTATGGTCGGTAAGCTAGCCATGCAATGTTGATAGTGCTCTACTTTCTTCATTTAAACTGACTTTCATGTTTTAATTGTGTCTTTTATTCATTTAATCAATAAGAATGAAAACAAAACCTCAAAAAAGAAGCAAATTATCAATTTCCAAAGAGAATTGTGAATAGCTGCAGAACTACATTTTGTAACATACACACTAGGCAGGATGTAAAGACTTCACTCCTCCATCAATACACTCTTTCCTGTAATCAATCTTAACTCTGTTGGAAATGAAAGTATGAGTATTCATATATGGAATAAATAAAATATATGTATAGTGTGTACAATCTATCTTTGATATACCATTCGTATTATGTTTCCATTAAAAGGAAATTCAGCAAGCCTTGTTTACTTTTAATGAAAAATGTATACATCTCATCTTACATCAAAGATACGGCTTACATTATATATATATATATATACATATATATATATATATATATATATATATATACATATATATATATATATATATATATATATATATATATATATATATATATATATATATATATATATATATATATATATATATATATATATATATATATATATATATATATATAATAAATGTTGAATACTTTATTTTCGTGGGTTTCAAATTTCGTGGTTTAGGTAAAAAGTGCATATTCAATAGTATGTAATTCCGTGGATCTATCATTTACAAAATTTAAAAAAAAAACAATGATGCATATGTTTCTGTAAGAGTTTCATTCATTAATTTCCATGCATTTGTGAGCAAACAGGTTTAATCCGTACTGCAGTTAGTAAGTTCATTCATTAAGATATTTCATTGCTAACATCTGGAGTAAATGCAGTGATCTTAAATAAAATGTTTACTTCTTTTTCCACACATGTCTGAGCTAACACATTTAATACCACTATTGTAATCTTAAGTAATTAGATTCTCATGTGTTCTTCAAGATCGATATCAAAGTATAAAGTTCTCAACAATTAGGGATTAGGCACTTGAACAATGCCAATGGCTGTAAACCTCTATTGTTCAAAACAATCCTGCCAAAATTGCCCCGTGGGAACCCCTTGTTGCTGGGTCGCCTTGATCTTGTGGTCCAAATTTGGATCTATAAAGTTCGGATGTGGTGTTATTAATACTCATATTGTGATGCCTGTTGCTGAAGGAATTGTTACAAAATACGCTAATCATAAACTGCAAAGATATGGACAGTGGACATGAACATTCAAATCAGGTCTTGGTTGACTTGAAAAATTCTACCCGTAAGCCAATTCATGCAAAGTGGCTTATCTGCACACATGACAAAGTAGCACTTGCAAGAGACCTGATTGAAATGGGTTTTGAGAAAGCGGGCCTAATCTGCCAATTGTTTATTTAGCAGTTAGTTGATATGTGCAAAAATTTATTTATAATGGGAATAATATGTGCTTTGGGATTTCAAGAAAGACATGGACAGTGAGTATATCTGCATTTATTACTACACATCAGGTAGTCATTACAACCTGACATGAGTTTTCATGCTCATGAAATTTTTGCATTAGAATTAAATTGTAATCAATCAGTTCCAGTGTTCCTCATCATTCATGTACTTATCCTAATGTATATTTTACATTCTCACCACTATAGATAGCCATGGTATTAAAACAAATAAAGCAACAGGTGACGCCTTTCAATTGCACATGATGGAGGGGGGTGATAATCGGCTTGGTTAAAATTTTATTGTGACATTAAATTTGTGGTGTAGTTCACCCACGAAAATTGGAACTTAAAGAATTTAAAGTGTTGTACAGCATACATATATATTATACACACACACATGCTAGTGTATAAATGTGCATATGCAATTTACTTTTTTTCACAGAGTTAGTTTATTGTATGTTATTCTATGAGGTCAAATATGCAAAAGCATGTACTCATCTTAAAGAATTCCTAGGTGAATCATAATACAAATGTTATCTATTTGAGATGCCATGGTCTGCTATGTTGTGTATTAGTAACTATGAATGTTGTTTGAATACATAATCATTTAGAGGAAAAAAAGCACTTAGCTAAAGCTTCATGATTTTTCCAAAAATCTGTCTGATGTACATGCAATGCCTGATATCTCCTTTACTCAGTGGCTCATATATTTGTTTTTGTTTCTATGCACTCGATATATTTGTCTTTCAATCGATGATGTTTATTTTTTAACTGCTGTAATCTCTGAATAAGAAGAAATATAAAAGTCAGATCACACACACACACACATACATGCATGCATGCATGCATACATATATACATACATGAAAAGTCAAAGTCTAAAAAGTAAAAAATTGTGTAAAAAATTCAAAATTGCTCCTATGACCTGAAATTCCAATCAGGTCATCTACATATAAAACAAATATTCCTACCAAATTTCACTTGTCTACCTCAAGGAATTTTTATTTAATCTTGCTTTCAAAGTTTTTTTGTCCAAAAGGTCTAATTAAAAAAAAAAGTTTTAAAAAATGTGTAAATAAATTGAAAAATTAGGCTACAGTCCCCAGAAAATCTACTCAGGTTTTGAGACCCACTCAAGGTATCTAAACATATAATTTGGCCTGGTTGGTTCAATAGTTTTTGTGGTATCATGCTTACAAGTAAAGTGAATACAAGGTTTTTCTATTTAAAAAAATATACATCCCAAAAGTTCAAAAATGTGTATTAAAAAAAATGAAGAAAAAAAAGAAAAAGATCACAATCACCAGAACCATTCAGGTCCTGGAACCCACTCAAGATGTCAAAATATCCAATTTGGTCTGGTTTGGATAAATAGTTTCTCAAATAATTGTAAATAAGGTTTTTCAAAAATGTTTCCCAAAAAAAATTGCTGTAATGGCCTAAATTTCTAACCAGATTATATACAAATATATGCAAACATGACTACCAAATTTCATTAGTTTACCTCATTGTCTTTTGCTTCATCATGCTAAAAAGGTGTTTGTTTAAAAAAAAAGTACAAATCCCAAAAGTTCAAAAATGTATAAAAAAAATTGGAAAATTGCTAACAATGGCCTCAAAGTACCTCAAGTGATTTTTGATTGATTGTGCTTACAAGGTTTTTGTTAAAAATGTTCAAGTCCACAAAAGTTCAAAAATGTGTCAAATCAAAATTGAAAAAAATAAGGTCACAATCACTAAAATGTAATGTATTGGGGCCGATTAAAGATTTTAAAAAATCCAATTTGGTCTGACATGGCGTGATAGTTTTTTAGATATTGTGCTTGCAAAGAAAGTGTGATGGCCAGACAGACAGAACAAACCTAATGTCACCTCTCTTTTGGGATATGGGGATAGAGATAATACGCCTATTACCTTTTATGACTGAACATGCAACAGTGTAAGAAAAATGGAGCAGAATGCTAAAACTTAATTTATTCACTGAAAGCATACACAAAAAGTCAATGTGACCTACTTTTGGTCAAACTGATTAGTAATCCTTAAGATGAATGCATCCATCAAGTTTCATTCCTATACAGCAGTCTGTGACAGAAATATACTGTAAATGCAAAAACTTGACTTGGACTTCTATACTACAATTACAACAACAATCCCACTAGTGAAGTAATGCCTACAACTTGCCTATGCTTTGCAGGTGTGACAATAAACTGATAACCTTATGCATGCATAATCACCTCTAAGTATCATTTTAAGTGACATCTGTCAAAGCCATCACCAAAAACTAAGAAAAAGTTATTTTCTAAAAACGCTGTATATACTGTTAACTGGAAGTTCTTAAAACAATCCGAAAGTGAAGTTACCTGGGTAATTGTATGTCCAAACAAACTTGTCTACCTGATGCCTACTGTCCATAGCAGTTACAATAAATTTACAGGCCACATTGTTATTGGGAGGATCATAGTGGTTCAAAACAGAGAGTTCCCGGTCTGGAGCTGATAGAGAGCACACTGAGATCTGACCCTGCTTCTGTCCAAACAGTAACTGAGATCTGAAATCAGAGAATATAAATTAAACTTAATTATTTGTCCATCCACAGTACAATAAGTTCGCATAACTTACAGCATAACAGGTTAATATTCAAGAAGAAAAATGTAGCGATTTTGTCGAAAATGAGTGGTTTTAAATTTTGGCAATTTATATTTTAGTGAAAGCAGATACTGGGAAGTATTTCTTTAGCAAGGATTACCAGTATTATTTTCTATCCCTAGCTAAAATTGGATTTTTAGCATGCACTGAATTACTGTAAACTACACAACACTATAAATCTACTGAATAGCTTGAATACCATTCAAGGAGGTGAAAAATCAATAGGAACAAATTATGCAATCAGATTACGGCATTTGATTGACACATCAGTTTGTAAATTAGAAAAAATACAATACAATGGTGTCAAGTGAATCTAAGATGTTAGCTGGGATTAAAAACACGAATACTCTCCAGCCCTTCTGCGAGAGATCAATTGGCTACTGCACTGCCAACCAAAGCGCATGGCAAGAATAGTCCTTAGGATTATCCAGACCAGTGGATATGTCACCATCTATTACTCTGTGTTCACTGCATAAATGACAGCAATTAACTTATTCATTAAAAAGGATCTCAAATGGGCAATGATTTAATACTGAATTTATGAAATGAGTTGAATTATTTCCAGCTTTTGTGAGATTTGGTAAACTAAATTGGAAACTGTTCAATATGAAATCATTGCCCATTTGAGATTCTGTTTATCACATGCTTTTTATTTTTAGTAAAAAGAATCTACATAGAAAGAAGAACAAATGATTTTTGGCATTTCAGTTAATTGTGGCTCAGACACTGCACCTTTCAATTCATGTTTGAAAAAAATAGTTCCAGATGCAAGGTGAAGTAATATTGCACAATTTGATGGCCAATAACATTTATAAGTAGATAAGCAGATTTTCTTTTCTTTTTTTTACAAATTACAATCCAAAGAGCAACTATCCTTTCAATCAAGAGAACATTTTATATATACAACATCATTTTTCAACTCTGGATCTCGAGTGGAAATTCCTGTGTGATGTCACACATTTCACTTGGTCAGGTGAGCTGGAGTTGTTGAGGAGCCATAAACATGGATTTCAATGAGATCATTTACACTGTTGCCACCAAAAATAATGTTGATTCCAACATGGACATTCACCACAGATGCAGCATTGGATATGGCAGAAGAAATATCATTCCAGATGTTGGATATTTGTCTGAAGCAATGATTACTGATGCAGAAATAGTACTAAATTCAAAAGTGTCATGCCACTGCCAGTTTGCATTCACATGGCTCTATAATGATTCCCTGACTGAATGTTTTTGTGAGTGGATATTTTCATTATTTGATTTAGAATGCTGTGGTTGGATAACTTTTTGTCAGTTGACAGACCAGTATTTGTCGACATTCTCTTCATAAGTGAGGTGAGTTTATTTACTCCTATAGGCTATAGGTTGACATTGAAACCATGCTTGTCCAGGGGATGCGGAGCAAGATTCATATTGTGTGATAGCAGCAATGTAAAGAGGACTGTCTGCATTGCAAAAGGATGATAGGCATTTCTCTACATAGACTCGGCATGCTCATGTTGGACAGCATTATGGACTTTCTCTGTTCTCCCACATTTTCGGTATAACTAGGCAAAAGTCCAGTGGGTTTACTCATGTTCTAGTTTGAGTTTGGCATTCAAAGACTTCTACATATTGTAAATTTACTATATTCCTACATAAATAACCACTACTGTGCATTTTTGTAATAGTTGAATGTTTTTTCCTAATGTTGATTCAGCTACCAAATGGAAAGACAGCCGCAATATTGTTGACAGTAATAAAAAAAGCAAAAGGTTTCAGAAGTTGGGGCAAAGAAAATTCCAAGTCACAACCAATCAATAATGAGAATACTGCACACGAATTAAGGCTTATATGGACAAATCATATTCACAGAAACTGTTATGTTAACATGTTGATATAAAAAAAATAATAAATTGCAAACATGTATGTAAAGTGTACTATGTCATATTTCAATTTATGTACCAGGACCACCAGATTTGGTGTCCCTGGGAAAAAACCACATTTTTTTTAGATACTAATTGTACTTATTTTTGTATCTGTACCACACATACTGAGAGCGGAAACTACTGAAGCATTCTCACTGAAAAAAATAGAGGACTGTTCCACTGCATTTTCATTTTACAGTGTCATGACATTGTACAAATTTTGACCACATTAATTTTAGCGGATAATATATTTTAACAATATTTATTTTTGCAATCTCAAACTGAGAATAGTAAATAGCCCAAATTTCTCCATGGCTAAAATAACCCACATTATTACATACCCATCATATCCTACATGAGTAATCAGGCATTCAATTTCTCCATGGCAAAAACAACCCGCGTTATTACATACCCATTATACTTTACATAACTGATCAGGCATTCAGTTTCTCCATTGCTAAAATAACTCACTTTATTACATACCTGTTATAACTTACATAACTGATCAAGCATTGAATTTCTCCATTGCTAAAATAACTCACTTTATTACATACCTGTTATAACTTACATAACTGATCAAGCATTCAATTTCTCCATTGCTAAAATAACTCACTTTATTACATACCTGTTATAACTTACATGACTGATCAAGCATTGAATTTCTCCATTGCTAAAATAACTCACTTTATTACATACCTGTTATAACTTACATAACTGATCAAGCATTCAATTTCTCCATTGCTAAAATAACTCACTTTATTACATACCTGTTATAACTTACATGACTGATCAAGCATTGAATTTCTCCATTGCTAAAATAACTCACTTTATTACATACCTGTTATAACTTACATGACTGATCAAGCATTGAATTTCTCCATTGCTAAAATAACTCACTTTATTACATACCTGTTATAACTTACATGACTGATCAAGCATTGAATTTCTCCATTGCTAAAATAACTCACTTTATTACATACCTGTTATAACTTACATGACTGATCAAGCATTGAATTTCTCCATTGCTAAAATAACTCACTTTATTACATACCTGTTATAACTTACATGACTGATCAAGCATTCAATTTCTCCATTGCTAAAATAACTCACTTTATTACATACCTGTTATAACTTACATGACTGATCAAGCATTCAATTTCTCCATGGCTAAAATAACCCACTTTATTACATACCTGTTATATCTTACATGATTGATCAAGCATTCAATTTTTCCATGGTTAAAATAACCCACTTTATTACATACCTGTTATATCTTACATTACTGATCAGACATTCAGTTTGTCCATGGCTAAAATAACCCACTTTATTACATACCTGTTAAATCTTACATGATTGATCTGGCATTCAATTTTTCCATGGCTAAAATAACCCACTTTATTACATACCTGTTATAACTTACATGACTGATCAAGCATTCAATTTCTCCATGGCTAAAATAACCCACTTTATTACATACCTGTTATATCTTACATGATTGATCTGGCATTCAATTTTTCCATGGCTAAAAAAACCCACTTTATTACATACATGTTATATCTTACATGATTGATCTGGCATTCAATTTTTCCATGGCTAAAATAACCCACTTTATTACATACGTGTTATATCTTACATTACTGATCAGACATTCAGTTTGTCCAATGCTAAAATAACCCACTTTATAAATAAATACAAAACCACATTCATGTTTTGTTCTGAGTCGGGGGGAAAGAACTCATTTGATATGGCTTATGAATATATCTCGTCCTCACAGCCTCGACGTATCCCTATGCCACATCAAACTCATTCTTTCTGCCAACTACAAACAAAACATGTATGCAGTTTTGTGTATTTATTACATACCATTTTATCTTACATGATTGATCAGTCATTCAATTTCTCAATGGCTAAAATAACCCACTTTATTACATACCTGTTAAATCTTACATGACTGATCAAGCATTCAATTTCTCCATGGCTAAAATAACTCACTTTATTACATACCTGTTATAACTTACATGACTGATCAAGCATTCAATTTCTCCATGGCTAAAATAACCCACTTTATTACATACCTGTTATATCTTACATGATTGATCTGGCATTCAATTTTTCCATGGCTAAAATAACCCACTTTATTACATACATGTTATATCTTACATGATTGATCTGGCATTCAATTTTTCCATGGCTAAAATAACCCACTTTATTACATACGTGTTATATCTTACATTACTGATCAGACATTCAGTTTGTCCAATGCTAAAATAACCCACTTTATAAATAAATACAAAACCACATTCATGTTTTGTTCTGAGTCGGGGGGAAAGAACTCATTTTATATGGCTTATGAATATATCTCGTCCTCACAGCCTCGACGTATCCCTATGCCACATCAAACTCATTCTTTCTGCCAACTACAAACAAAACATGTATGCAGTTTTGTGTATTTATTACATACCATTTTATCTTACATGATTGATCAGTCATTCAATTTCTCAATGGCTAAAATAACCCACTTTATTACATACCCTTTTTTATCTTACATGACTGATCAGGCATTCAATATGGATGTTCAATCCATATTTCCATATTAAACATGCAAAGTGAAACAATTTAGGTGTTTTCATCAATATCCACATGTCAATATTCTTAGATGCACTGAAATGTAGTTTGTTTTCGGGGGTGGGGGTGTAAAACTAATTGTTATTATGTAATACCTGTTGCTATTGTATAGCTTAATCTTTTCCAGATGGAAAATATACATAACCCAACCATATGAGAATTCATCCTCCCATAGGGTGACTGGAAAGTTCTGGAATTCCAAAACGCCCCTAGTCCAACCTATAGCTACCTTGGCCATGCACGCTATCCTTCATTCTTTTACAGGATGTAGCTTTTTTAAACTAGTGGGACATCAGTGCAGGGTGGGAGAAGGGAAGCTGGCAATAGCAACAGGTAAGTATTACATCATCAAAATTAGTTTTACCACCCCCACCCCAAAAAAAAAAAATGCATATCAGAAATATATAACCTGTTGCTATTGCGTAGCTGGATGTGTCTGTTTGGTGGGAGGCTGATGATCCCACAACTGGCGAAAGAAAAACACAAGGAATACTCACCCTCACTGCAGAATAGAAGACTACTGCTGGATGGTATCCACATGGGCCACTATTTGAGCTAAGACAATCGGACCCAAAGAAAATGTGCCTTTGCGTTGGTGAGCCAACGAGCGAAGGAAAAAGAGGAGAAGGTTGTGTGAGATCGCCAAAATGCATATTTCATCACATCCTCCAGAGACAAATGAGTTAGATAGGCCCAAGAGGTAGCAATGACTCAAACCTCATTGGCTTTAATTTTCATGAATGAAAGGTCCCTCTCAGTAAGGAACTGATAAGCTCTCTCGATAGTTATTACAATCCACCTTGAACTGATTGAAGCTGAACTATGAGCTGAACCCTTAAGGGAGAGGAAAAGATGCTTCCTACCCTTTCTTCTCCCTTTAGAAGCTGCCAAATAAAAGTGTAAAGCCCTAATTGGACATAAAACTCTATCCTGATCATCCATCCCCAGCACCAATATGACTGAGACTGGGATCTCAATCAGGAGTAGAGCAACCAATGAAAGCTGTTTTTTTGCTAAAAAACCTGGTTGGCAAAGGTAAGAAACCAACTCATAATTTCCATTCAACCTTATACAGTCTTACTCTGTGGATATGTCATGAAACTCCTTCATCTTGAGGATGCTATGGAGAGCAAGAAAAGGTTCTCAAAGGTTTAAGTTAGAGGCAACAAGACACAAGAGAGATTCCATCTAGACATTAGCAAGCGAGACACCAGTCTTTGCAGCTCGAAATACCTGATCAGGTCTGAGAATAAAATCAGTCACTGTGCTCATAGAGGGACAGCTAGGATTGACATGTTTCCCACTGCACCAATTGCAAAAGATTCTCCACTTGGCATCATAGACTTCAGACGTAGATTGTCTCCAGGACTGAATGATGCACTGTGCAACTTTGCTCGAAAACCTGTCCTGGCAGAGAGATCGTTTGAGATGAGCCACTGTGTTAAAGTGGGGAATCTGTGAGCTGTTGTGTAGCACAGATCCCCTGTGCTGCTAAAGAAGGTCCCTTCTCTGGGGTAATGTCCTGGGATGGTCCACCAGCAGATCGATAAAATTGTTGAACCATGATCATTGGGAAAAAAGAGAGGTTTATCAAAATGAGCTGAGCAGTGGAGTTCATTACTTTTTGAACTGTGGGATCATCCTGAAGAGTGGGGAAGGCATAAGTGAACAAATGATCCCACTTCAGGCTTAAAGCGTGCACTACCCAGGTCCTCTGGTCGGGGACTGTGGAAATGTAAAACAGATGCCTGTTGTTTACCTTTGTTACAAACAAGTCCACCAAAATATTCTTTTTGCCAGGAATGTGGCAAACTTGGAGGGTAATCCCTTCCAAGGCTGACCAGCAATGTAGGTTCCAAACCTCCACTCAGAGAGAAGGTGCATGTGTGCCCCCTTGTCTCCTGAGGTACGCTACCACCAACATGTTGTCATTAGAGACCATCATGCAACGACTTCTTATTTTGTCTATGCATCCATTAAGGGCTAAAAACCTGCCCTCACTTCCAAATTGTTGATTTGGAGGATAGATTCTTCCCAGGACCACAAGACCTGAAGATTCAGTACTTCCAGCTCCAGATGAGCACCCCACCATGAATCTGTCATGTCTGCAAACAGATAGGAATGGGGTTGAGGGGCATGCATGGGGACTCTGGCCAGAAACTGGTCCCGATTTGTCCACCATATCAGATGATGCTGGAAGTCCAGACCAAGAGAAATTTGAGCATTCGGAGGGTCCCTGTGCAGTTTCCAGTTTGCCACAAGTAGAAACTGGAGAGGATGCAGGTGCAGTCTGCCTAGGGGAACCAGGTCTGCTGCAGAGTTCAAGGTCCCCAGAAGAGGAAGAAAAATATGAGCCAACAAATTGGTCTTGGCTCTCAGCACCTCCAACATGGTCAAGATCTTGTCTACTCTGTACTTTGTACCACCAGTGGGACAGATCTAGTCTGAGGGACTCTAGCTGGCCACTGTGGATCAACCAATCACTCAAATATTGGAGGACTGGGATATCCAGTGACCTTAAGTGGATGGCAACTACTCCCATGACTCTGGTAAATGCTATGGGTACTTCCTGTGAGGAAAGATAGGGATGTGAAGGTACACATCCTGAAAATCAATGGAGACTGCCCTGTCTCCAGGTATTAAGGCATTCTTGACTGAGGCTCTGGTCTCCATCTTGAATGTTCCTCATGCAGAAGCCTGTTTAGGGAGGAAAGGTCGTTAATTAGATGACACTTTCCCCCTTTCTTTGGTACCATGAAAATCCGGGAGCAGAAGGCCAATGACTGGTCATTAAACACCCTTTCTACTGCACCATTCTGCAGAAGGGGGTGTACCTCTTCCCTAAATCACACCAGATTCAAGTGGTGGAAGAACATGGGGACCTTACTAGAGGAGGAAGATCCTGAAACCGGTATCCTCCTTTTATGATAGAAAGGACCCAGCCATCATCTGTGATGCCAGACCAAACCTCTGAAAAGAGGTTTAGCCTGGAATCTACAGGAACCAACAGAAGAGGAACACTCTGCAGGAGAGGGAGCAAGTCCCTAGGGCTGTCCACCCTTGTCCTTCAGAAAGGGGTAAGGGACCACAAACTTCCTCCCTGGGCCTTTGTGGCACCCTCTTTTTGATCCCCACTGCTGAGGGGGAGCTCTGAATTGGAGTTGCTGCTTTGACTGGGACTGCATGGCTTTAAAGAACTTTGCCGCCAGATCCTGTGGCCTGTCAGGATGAATTTGCTTCTTGGCCAGTTTTGATGTGCCAGGAGCGGATGCAAGGGACCAGTGTTGCTGGTCTCTCAAATCCTGAGAAGTAATGGAGGGAATGAGCCTGCCGAAAAAAGTCCCTGCCTCCAGGGGAGCAGCCCTCAGAAGGTTCTTACTGTGCTCTAGTAAGACCATGGTTGTGTCCAAAGCTACATCTGTGCAGCGGTGGAGGAACGTCGCCAATACAAGGATAATGCATGCCAAGATGTTTTCAGCACTAGTTCCAACAAACAATGAAGGACAAATGGCGACAGAGATTCCTCCTTCAGCCTGCCGAAGGAGGCTGCCAAAAAGAGGTTGGCATGCAAGGCTATGGTTACTAGTGACCTAGACTTTTGTTCTCAAGCTTCCAGTGTTTTTACTGGAAGGCGAGCCCAGGTCCCCATGGAAATACCCACTTGTACTGATTCAGCATCCAAAGTGGGAGGTTTAATGGGTCAGAAAGAGGTATCAACCCCATAGCTAGCTGCAGAAAACAAGGGTCTCAGTGCTCAGGAGGGGACAGATCACCCCTTACACTGTCTAGCAAAGTCCTGGCCCTTACTAAACCTTTTGGAAAGCTCCGTAATCATAGCTGAGCGAGGAAGCAAAGAGATCTGGTTGAGAGTTAGCCCCAGAAAGTATCTCCAAGCTGAAAAGAATTTTAGTGTCATTGAAGCCCGAAGACTTGGGACACAAATCACTGGGCAAAAGATGCTAAACCTCATTAACTGCTTTGTCAGAAGACCAGATATCTTACACCTCTGTTGCCTTGAATAACAGATGGGAGAAGCAGGGAACCTGAAGGGAGGGGGTGCCACCTCGGCCTGTTCTGTATCAAACTTATGCAAATTGATGAGGTCGTCTTCATCCCACTCTCACTCCTGGGAGGCACGACTATGCGACCCAATGTCTCTGTTGCAGAGGAGACTTGGGGGTAAGAGGGACCTTGACCCATAACTCTTTATGCAGACCTAATGGACTGTCCCTAGTAGCAGGCTCAGCAGGTGGGTGAGAGAAACTCTCTACCATCCTGGGGCATTTAGGGAGGGAAGGTCTGTCCCCGTCCCTCCTTTTTGACACCACTTTGTAAGAGGAATATGTAGGTCCACAGACTGCAGCACTGACCTCGCTATCAAGCTCATGGCTGCAATCAGGAAAAGGGCCAATCACTTCCCTGTGGTGGAAGGCCCTACATCCCATGGGGATTTAGAGGGATTATGGAGATGCTCTACAGATATTGTGTACTTCTGCAAAAGTGACAGGTGTAGGGCGAAGTTGTTTGAATTTGCAACATGCACAATGAAGAGAATGTTGGCATACCTCTATGCTATTTTCATGTACTGTGACTGAAATTTCTTTACATATTGTACTTGTGGAAATTGCACATGATCTAAGCACATATCTGACAAAAATGGCACACTCACATGTGCTCGAAAAATCAACCTGAATTAGTCCAAAGTATACTATTTTTAGCAGTTATTAAAATAGGGAAAATGAATTTTGCCAGAGTAGGCAATTCCAGCTTCTGAAAGTACAATGAATGAATTATGAAATATATAAAAAGTAAACAAAGTTATCAGCTCTTTTTTTCACAATTTACCTTTGAAGTCCAGGAAGTGAAAATGACCAGGCGGAGCTAGCAGTTTTTTTATTGGTGCACATCTGAAGTAAGACAAAGCTGTATACTCTATAACCTAAATTGCACCCATCAATCATACACCAAAATAAAGGGAATTAAAAGTTCTTTTAATAATACCTAAGATATACAAGGTCTTTTTCTAAATAGCCAGGATAACCAGTTTTAGAAAACCTGGAAAATTATTATTTTTTTTAAATCTAACCTATGCAAAATACAAAACTGTAGAGCGCCACCTAACAAGAGGGTTTGATATTGCTCACCTGGGTGGTTGCATCAATGTAAAATTTGAAAGCCATTTATGCCAGGATGCTTTCAGTCAAATTTGATCCAATTCTGTGTAGCTACTTTTGAAAAGAAGTCAGTTAAAGGTTTTCTAGTCTTAGTAACAGTGCCCATATTTGATTGCAAATCGGCATAATTTCAACAAATCTGAAAGACCTTTATGTCAAGGTGCTTTCTGTTAAACTTGGCCAGGTTCTGTTTAATGGTTTTTGAGAAGAGGTCATTTTTAGGTTTTTCTATTTTAGTAATAGTGGCTATATTTGACTGCAGATAATCAGCAGTTATATAAAACTGAAAGCTATCAATGCTTGGATGCTTTCAGTCGAATTTAGTCAAACTCATTTTAGTGGTTTTTGAGAAAACTTCATTTAAAGGTTTTTCTAATTTCAGTAATGGCAGCAATATTTGAACAAATTTGAAATAGCTTCATACCATGATGCTTTCCATCAAATTTGGTAAAATCCTGTTAAGTGGTTTTTAAGAAGAAGTCATTAAAGGTTTTCAGTTTTTAGTAATGGTGGCCATATTTGATAGAGGATCAGTATCAGATGATCAAATCTTAAAGAGCTTTATGCCAGAATGCTTTCTGTCAAATTAGTTAAAAGCAAATTTTTAAGTAAATTATGTTTCTCCAAGAATACTTACCCGATCACATTAACGTTAGGATATAAGCCTGCTACCTCCCGAATCCAGCCCAACTAAAAGAAGAAAAATAGTATTTTCTGTCTATCTCATATAGACAAAAGGCAATAACTCTTGCCCCTTACCTCCCCTTGCCACCGCCAGGTGTTGCTAGTTTTTAAGCTGAGCAATATACTAAACGAGGATGCTCGCATGGCGGGGTGGTTGGGAGGGTGTTTAAGTAATGTGATCGGGTAAGTATTCTTGGAGAAACATAATTTACTTAAAAATTTGCTTTCTCCTTCAAATACGTTCCTTGATCACATTAACGTTAGGAGAATAGGTAATAGGAGGAGGGAATACTGAGCATCCAACATCTACCTCGGGTATCCTCTAGGGAATGATGGCTGGATTCCCCATGTGAATGATAACCCGTTCTCCTAATTTCATAAGCAACACAGCCTAGGGTCACGTGATCTGTGACCCCTATATACGGTTAAGAAGATAATTATTGAAATCTTCTTACCAACAAAATTTCACTGGTGAATCCAGCGAAGCTAATAGGCTGTGTTGATTGTTTTAAATGGGCCTAGTGGTCATCTGGGCTGCTACCACCAGACCCACCAGATTCAAGGTTTGCCTCTGCAAAGCTAAAACTCTGAGATAAAAACTCAAGAAGGTCGATCTGCATACCAGCCAACAGCTTCTATTATATCTCGGATTGAAACATTGCGTTCAAACGAGAGGCTCGCAGGGATCACTCTATTCTCATGAGCGGTAATCTTCATGAGGCGACTCTGATCTTGTGAGACCTCAGAGTACGCTGAAAGTATAACCCACTTCAGCCATGAAGCAAGGGCTTGAGTGGTGATATCCCATTTCTTGGCTCTCACCGGAAGAAAGAGGCGCTTGCGTGTGTCACGACTCACCTCTGTGCGTTTCAAGTAGTGCTTGAGTGCACAAACAGGATCTTGCATGGCAGCTGCTCTCGACTTATCTACAGAAGAGAGTGAGCAAATGATGACTCTTTGATTGCCAGCGGATGGTAACCTATTTTTGGCTACTTAGCCTTATTGCATCAAGAGGACCACCGAACCATCCGATCTGAACTGAAGATAGTTCGGGTCAATGGAAAGGGCATGTAACTCGCTCACCCTGCATGATGAAGCTAAGGCTATCAGGAAACATGTTTTGTATGATAGTAGTAGAACGAAGTGTGGGCTAAAGGCTCAAATTTGTTTGAATTGAGCCATGTTAAAACCCAGCACAGATTCCATTTTGGAAACAGGGTGAGGGATTTTTGGTCGATTGAAATCAAAATTGGCTAAAAGATCTGACAGATCTTCATCATGCCTGATATCACATCTACCATGATGGTGGAATGTGTCGGATATCATGGAGCGGTAGCCTTTGATAATAATTGGGGCCAACTGTTTCTCCTCGAAGAGCCAGAGAAAGAAGTCTGCCAGCTGAGGGATTGAGGCACTCAAAGGGACAATGTTATTGATATGGCACCAGTCCCTGAAAACACGCCACTTTCCCGCATAAGCCTTCAGAATGTAGGGCATTCTTGCTCTCGAGATTCTCTCCACAATCGAAGGTTTTAATTTGTTTTTCTCGCAAGGCTGTCCAGACAAGAGCCAAGCACGAAGAAGAAAACGGTCTGGGCTGGGGTGGAACACCCCTGACCGCGGTTGCTTGATCAGATTCGGGCTGGCCTGAATCTTCCTGCGCAGATCTATCACTAGATCAAGTAGATCGGTGAACCAGGACTTGTCCCATCTGAGAGGGGCTAACAGAATCATCTTGCAGTTCTGACCCCGTAACCTCTGGATTATTTCTGGTACCAAGACCGTGGGAGGGTAGGCAAACACCCACAACTCCTCCCAGCTGATTGACAGAGCGTCCACGGCCCAAGCTTCTGGGTCTGGAACTGGAGAGACGAAGTTGGGCAACTTGTGATTCCACCTTGTCGCAAAAAGATCGATCATTGGACGCCCCCAAAGTGCGCAAATCCGAAGAAAGACTGATTGATGGAGAGACCATTCCATGTGAATGACTTGACCTTTCCTGTATAGAGTGTCGGCCAAGACACTGAGTCTGTCAGGAATGTGTCTGATTTGTACGTTGATAAGGAGGTTGTCCCACCAACATAGAAACTGCCAAATCAGAATGCACAGGTCGGGTGATTTAGTGCCCCCTTGTTTGAGGAGGTAAGTCACCACTAAAGAGTTGTCGGACATAATGAGGACCGTTTTGCCTTTGAGTTGATCCTTCCAGAAGTGAAAGGCATTGATGACAGCCTTCATTTCTAAAAGGTTGATGTGGAGAGGCCACCCGTCTGGCTCCCACATGCTGCTGGTGGTAGTGAAGTCCAGCAACAGGTGGGCACCCCAACCGTATGTACTGGCGTCGGTACAAACCATATTTCCACTTGGGGCATCTCCAGAGGAAACCCCATGGTCAGCCAACCGGGGTTGCGCCACTGACGAATGAATGATCATATCTCGGTCATGATCATAACTGTTTGATTGAGGGGACTTGAAATGGGGCGCCATTGTGCAAGTAATGTCATTTGTAAGGGGCGCATAAAAAGATGGCTGAGTGGGATCAAGTCAGCTGCCACATTGAAAAATCTGAGGAGTTGCAAGAACTCTCTCGCTGAAATCCACGTCCTGTTGGAAACAGACTCGACGAGTTCGACGATCCGGATTACGCGAACACGAGGAAGCCGTACCAGATTAAGGTAAGTGAGAAACTCCATACCCAGATGGACAAAACGCTGGGATGGACAGAGATCAAACTTTTCCCAGTTCACGAGAAAGACTAGATGATCTAAAAGTGATAGAAGATCGTTTCTGCCTTTGAGCAAAATAGAACTTACTATATGTTTCTGGAGGATGTCGTCCAAGTACGCTGCCGTCGCTGTAGAATGCTGACTGCCTCTGCGAATCTCGGCCTTCTGGATAAGAAACAGCCTGGAATAAAACCCCGGAGATTTTGGTTTTTGCACAATCTCCACTGCCCATTTTTCGATGAGCAACCATATCTCCTGTTGTAGAAAGGCTTCTCCTGATCTGACGGTACATCCATGATGAGGGGAGAGGAGGAAAGGGGAGGGGGTTGGATAACTGAAATCTGAAGCCCCTCCAAAATGACCTGGATCACCTAATTGTTCTGAGGAAATAGAGTGATCCAGTGAGCCTGAAATTGCAGGAGGCGGTCGCCCACAGGTAGGCTGTCAGCAGGCGGTGGGGAGGGTAGGTCAACGTCTAGAGTTTGGAGGCTTGAAGGCGGAGAAACTTGGTTTCTTGCCGCCTCTGTATGGTTGCCTCCTAACTTGGTTAGACTGTTGTCTCCTGGCATTGGACTGGGATCTATACAGCACATCTGATTGCAAGGATCCCTTGTCCCTGGTCCGCCTATCATCCCTCCGCTGTGGCAGGGGCTGATTGTTTCAAAACACCTGTGAGGGTTGGGCGGTGAGTTGGAGGGGCAGGTCCTGAGCTGCCTGCCTCGAAACTTCTTCAATTTTGCCCCCAACATAATGGCGAGTCTAAACGGCATAATTCGTAATGTCCGGGTGTGATGTGGCTGGAGCGACGTGGAACGCAAACATGCGTCACATCATATCAGGTCGAGATTCGCAGAGGCAGTCAGCGCATTTGCCATGGAATGGTGAGTAGCCCTGTTAATGACCTGAGCAATTCGGGCCGTTGCCTCACAGGCATGCTCATTGTTCATTGTTTCTGTAAGTCGGAAAAATCGCAAATGAGGCCAAGTCTAATATCAAAGACGTGGCGACATTTCGAACCAGCTTCATTGTGGCATGAAACACATTCTTGTCAACTTTATAAAAAAGTGGGGCAGCCATGAGGGAAGCAGCTAAATTCTTATCCAGAGTCGAGCGTTCAGTATGGAAGGCATCGGAGTATGTTTTGCATCAGCGGAATGAGAACGTTGCTGGTACTTGGCTTTCAGAAAAGAAAACCTTACCCTTCCCTGGATAACAGACTCGTCCAGAGAGACGATCATTAATCTCCCTGATCTTTGCTGACTGGGAAAGCAGCCGGAAGCATGGAGTCTCTTCCTCATCATCGATATCTACTGAAGCCTTGACCTTATAGTCATGCGTAGGGGGTGGAGGCATTCTGAAGCCGACAACACCTGGTATATCTCTTCGACGGCAGCCTTAAAGCTGAACTCAGTCCGTTTCATGGCTGGATTTGAGTTAAGCTGTTGTTCAGGAGTATCTTCACACTCACTGTGTGTAGTGTCCTGTTCTGGTTCTGCCTGCATAACTGGATAAACCATCAAGGGTGGCATAGATGATGCAATGTCATCATCTCCATGTAAGTCACGGCAACTTTCCTGTGGGTGAGCCGTGTATATACAGTAAGCCGTCTCCGCATGACGAATGTGTTGTACCAGTATGGACCTCTGGTTCGCCGAGAGTATGGTCGGCACGGTTACCAGCCGTGTGGGAGGCAGTCCGGTTACTGCCGGTACTGGGCATGCTTGTCGGAATGGCTGAACGGACGGATCTATCACTAAAATCCCCGTCATATTATGTATGTATGTATGTGTAGCTGTACGCCAGGCGAGACAAACGGATCTATTACTAAGATCCCCATAATTATAATTGTATGTAGCCGTAGGTGTGGTAGGATGGACAGATCTATCATTTAGATCTCCGATATTGTAGAGAGATGAAGCCGTAGGCCTGAAGAGACAGACAGATCTATCACTAAGATCCTCGTAATTGTAATTGTATGTAACCACAGCAATGAAGGACAGACAGATCTATCACTAAGATCTCCGTAATTGTTCCCCTGATTGATACGGCTCGACTGGCTGGACGGCCGGCTCTGTTGGCTGGACGATCGTGGATGGCTCTGGACAGCGATACTATAGTATAGTATGCATCAGTTGCATTCATTAAAACCCCATGCGCCCTGACTTACAGGCCTGAAGGCCACGCTCGGACATGCGGGGGGACTTACGCCACCTGGGCTGCCAAAAAATGGGGGTACACTCCCCCATTGTATCATATTTACCCTGTCCACACACCCTCAGACTATATGGCGCACACACTGCATGGTACTGACGAAGTACATTTTGTACATGCAAGGCATCGACTCATGCGTGTCTTTCCTGGCCTTGAACTTGTTGCATTTGTACACTTCCCGAAATGACAAAATAAAACAAAACACTACAAAAAATATGTGAATTAACAATGCAGCGTGTTAATAAATCTCTAAAACAACACCCGTTACTAACTGGGTGAGCGAACAGTTAACAGTATGCGCGAAACCATTAATCACAACATGCATCAACGATAGCATGTTGTACCATGCGGTCTAAATAGACAAAGTCTGTGAAAGTGACAAATTCACGAAAATATTGGAAACATTGCAAAAATAATGTATACCACCTGTAGAGAAATGATTAATACACACTATAAAACCAAATTTCTGGATGGATGGTTAAAATTCACATCAATATTGGCATGAATTGACGGGAGGTTTTTCGCAAGATGTTGACTGTACGAAAGCGAAGCTTAAAACCTAGTGACACCTGGCATTGTCAAGGGGAGGTAATGGGCAAGAGCTATTGCCCTTTGTCTATATGAGATAAACAGAAAAGATGATTTTTCATCTTTTAGTAGGGCTGGATTCGGGAGGTAGCAGGCTTATATCCTAATGTTAATGTGATTGGGGAATGTATTTGAAGGAGAAATTCTGTTGAGCTCCTGGGAAGTCATTGCAAGTTTTTCCTATCTTTAGCAAGTAGCCATATTTGACAGTGGATCGGCATGAATTCAGCCAATTTGAAAGAGCTCATGCCACGATGCTTTCTGTAAAATTTGGTCAAATTCTGTTCAGTGGTTCTTGAGAAGAAATCGTTAAATAAAGGTTTTCCTTTTTTAAGCAATGGTGGCCATATGTGATAGTGGATCAGCATCAGCTGAACAAATTTGAAAGAGCTTCATGCCATAATGCTTTCTGTCAAATTTGGTCAAATTCTGTTGAGCAGTTATTGAGAAATTGTTTAAAGCTTTTACTATTTTTAGTAATTGTGGCCATAGTTCATTGCAGATCAGCATCATTTTAAAAAATTTGAAAGAGCTTTATGCCAGGATGCTTTCTTTCAAATCTGTTCAAATTCTGTTGAGTGGTTCTTGAAAGTTTGTTTTTAAATGTTTTCTGTTTTTAGTAATGGGGGCCATATCTGATGCTGGATCAACATCATTTGAACAAATTTTAAAGAGCTTTGTGCCAGGATGCTTTCAGTCAAATTTGGTCAAATTTGGTTGTGCAGTTCTTAAGATGTAAATAGCAACTGTGAACAGATGACAGGCAATGCACGATGCACAATGAATGATGTACAACGTTCAAAGGACCATACAATAAGTTCATCTGGCCTTATGGCCAGGTGAGCTAATAAAAACTGACAAGTAATTGCATGCACTGTCTCATGTGTATACATATTTTCAATTTGAAATTACTAGAACTGAATCTCTTGACAGTTAATAAGTGCTGTAAATAATAATCTAACCCATCCAAGATCCTGATGATATAATCTTACATACCAAATCTGATACAAATCTAATCAAAAATAAGACCTTTAGAGTGGTAACAAGCTCAGTCAATCAAATTGCAAGATCACCTCATTAATATGCACAGATGTTGCTCACAACTGAACTCATCCGAGATCTTGATGATATAAGCTTGCATAGCAAGTCTGACCAAAATCTGTTTAGAAATGTGACCTCTACAGTGTTCACAAGCTCAACCATCAGATAAAAGTTCACATCAGTAATATGCATGGATGTTGTTCATAATTGAACTCATCTGAGGTCTTGATGACAAACTTATATATGAAGTCTGATCGAAATTTAATTAGAAATGAAGCTTCAAGACACGTGATGAATATCAAATGATGCATAATGGATGATGTGCCATACCATAAGCTCAACTGACCTTGACTTTGGCCAAATGAGCTAAAAATCACAGGAGCACAGCAATTTGGCCTTTGGTCAAGGGAGCTAAAAATCACAGGACAGCAATTTGGTGATATGCACATGTTCTGATGATGATCATAATATTTCATGGCAGGCCACTGAAATCTGTATGACCAGTGGTGTACATAAGATTTTGTCATACACGGCCTTAAGCTGCAAGTAAAAAAGGGCAGTAACTCTTATAGAAATTGCAGGAGCACAGTGATTTGTCTGAATGTATATTTTCAGATGATGACAATAATATTGACAAAGTTTCAAAGCAATCCATCGAAAACTGCAGAACTAGTTGCACTAACAAGATTGTATCAAACACTGCATTAGGCTACAAGTAAAATGGGCCAATAACTAAAATAATTGTGGGAGTGAAACAATGACCATAATATTTACCAAGCTTTATGGCAATTCATCAAAAACTACAGGACTCATTGTGCTAATGAGATTGTGAGATGGACAGAGGGATGAACTGGCAAACATGGGGATTAATATATACCGCTACCTCTATAGAGGCGAGTATAATAAAGTCACCAATGCTCAGAGTAACAAGAGATCAATAAAACAATGCAGACTTTGTAAGCAGATGGCTAATATTTTCAGAAACCCACTGTATTTGGGGAAGTGACAGATATGATGTTATCTGTACTACCAAAATGTTTAAACTGATTAACACCTAGTATATGGGCAGCCACTTAGCAGAGACAGTGGAGGCAATGATAATGGTATTTTAGAAGAATTTCTTCCCACAGATACTATTATTGTAGCCTATGTAGCATACAGATGGGAAAGACAAATTTCTTGTCTTTCTGGGATCGCTGGATTTTGGGAGGTAGCAGAAGTTAAATTCCAAATATAAATGTGATCAGGTTATGTATTTAACAGAGAAAGAATTTTTCAGTCAAAACAGTGTCATCACTCAGCCAGTCAGTGTCATCACTCAGCCAGTCCACTTAATATTGAGATCCACACAAGTTTAGTTTTAATCCTAAATCCAGATATAGCCAAATAGACAGATGTAGTTCTTTTCTATAAATAGAAAAAAGTTAGTTCATTATCCCCTCTTTCTTCTCTCTAGAATAATCAGATGTCAAACCATACCAATTGGGTTCAAATACACCCGACTTTTCAAAAGTAATGAAGTAATTTTGGTTAAGGCACTAAGGTAAAATTATAAATACATAATTGTGAAAATCAAATTTGACCTAGATCTCCTTAATATTAAACTTCATACCAAATTTTGTTTCAATCAATTAGGTCTTTCCCAATTTACTGAACATAAATTAATTTTTTTCTGACATACAGATAGACAAAACTATGGGTAAACAGACTCCTTAAAATAAGAATGGGGCACAAAAGAGGATTAAGTAAAACAAGAGTTCTAAAGCAATCAAGATTTGGAACTCTGCTAATGCACTGCTCTGGATGCAGACACCTTAGAAACCTTTTAGAATTAGTGATGGCTAACTGGCTTAATTATATGAGGTTAAATTGTACCATACTAAAGTATCTGAATTATTTCAAGCAATTATTTGCACAAGCAGAATTATTTTTTATATATAATAAGCTCAAATTTTAAAGGACAAATTGATTCATGTGTTGGTCCAGAAGAAATCATCTAAATAAAAGAGTTGCTTTGATGAACACTTTATTGATGCATGATGGTATATACTTGCTTATAAGTCAAGTTCAACTGCAAACAATATAGACTCTAATCTGCCAGTGCATAATGCGCTGGCAGATCAAGGTCTATGTTGTTTGTTCTACTGACAACTCCTAACAAAGTGCATAGACTCAGATATGCCAGCACATTATGCAATAACAGATCAAGGTCTATGTTGTTTGTTCTACTGAGTACTCCTAACTGCAGACTCAGATCTGCCAGCACATTATGCAATAACAGATCAAGGTCTATGTTGTTTGTTCTACTGAGTACTCCTAACAGCAGACTCAGATCTGCCAGCACATTATGCAATGGCAGATCTGGGTCTGTGCAGTTTGCAAGGACTCAACTTATAAGCAAGTATATACAGTATATGTGTATACAATGCCTGCCTCTGTTATATTTCTGAGGTTTTTTCCAATCAATGGAATAAAGGCCTGAGCATGTTCTGATTGGTAAACATATCAGTCAACTGATCCTATCTCAATCTCTCCCTGGCAATAAGCATACATCTAAACTTATCAACATGTTTCTTTCCTTCTTATGGCTAATAATTCCCTACCCATAAAGTCCACCACCCCAAACCTTAAGAACTGAATGAAGGATGTGGATCAAACTAAAAGACTGCCATGCACATATTCAGCCCACTCCCACTATTATATCCCAAAGCTTGCAGCTATTTTCTAGAGTCACAGAAAATGTGGCCTTTGTACATCATTTTAGGGGAGAAAATGGATTGCTATCAATTCATTTATTTTCATGGGTATCCATATTTGTGTGTTTGGGAAAAGTTACATTTTTGTCAGTAATTAAATTTGTGGATTGGGGATGAGGTCCTTTATATCCACAGAAGGATCATCATTCATTGGGTATCTAAATTTGTGGTCTGTAGCAACCATGAAATCCATGAAAATTGGTACACCATGAAAAAGTTAAATTCACTGACCCCTAAAATATCCTTAGTTTGTTCACAACATTACTGTATATGATACAGGAGATGTGCAACATATGCACACATTAGGAGGATCATGAGTTTTTTTTAAAGGAACAAAAAGATTTGGGACAATTAATATAAAAACCTACCCATATGAGGACCTGATTGCTGCCACACACAATGGTGTTTTATTGATTTTGACTGGCTCACAAGTCTTGGCAGATATATTTGTAAAGTCCTCATCAAGAATAAAAACCAGGAACCCTCTCTTATTTTGGACCAACATGATCACATGACCAGGTTCAGTGTCATTTCCATGAAAATGAATCATTCCATGACCAAATAAAATCCCGTCAGTTTGCAACTTCACTTCTTTTGTCTGCTTCATCTGCTCTGCACTGAAGATAGAAATGTAAAATTGAATGTTAATTTTTACAAATGCTGGATATCGGCACCTCACTTCCCAAAATGATACATGTCACAATACACAACTTCTGATAAATAATATGTATTGATGATACACATTTAATATTATTAAAGCATGTTTACCTGTAAATTAGTGTTGTTTTTGCCTACCGTATGTACTCACATACAAGTCTGATCAAACTGCAAACTGAACAGACCCAGATCTGCTATCACACAATACGCTGGCAGAGTTGGATCTATGCAGATTGTTAAGAGTAATCAGTAGAACAAACATGATATATTCTGATCTGCTGGCACATTATGTGACAAACATGGTCAAATTATGTTGAGCACTTTTTGAAATGAAATCATTTAAAGGTTTCTCAATTTTTAATAATGGTGGCCATATTTCATTGTGAATCTGCATCATTTGTAAAAAAATTAAAAGCCCTAAATACTATAATGCTTTCTGTCAATTTAGTCAAATTCTGTCAAGCACTTTTTGTGAATTCATTCTAAGTTTTTTTCATTTTTAGTAATGGCAGCCATATTTGATAGCGGAGCAGCATCATTTGTACAAAAACCTGAAATACCTTTATGTTAGGATGCTTTCTCTGACCTTTTGTCAAGTTCTGTTGATCTTTCTACTATTAGTAATGGTGGCCATATTTGATGCTAGATCTGCATCATTTGTATGAATTTGAAAGACCTCTATACAAGGATGCTGTTAAATTTGGTCAAATTTAATTGAGCAGTGTTTGAGAAGAAGTTGTTTAAAGGTTTTTCTATTTGTAGTAATAGTGGCTATATTTGATTTCCCATTGACATTATTTGTACAAATCTGAAAGTCCTCTATGCCAGGATGTGTTTTGTCAAATTCTGTTAAACAATTATTGATAAGTGGTTTAAAGGTTTTTCTATTATTAGTAACAGTGGTCACATTTCATAGTAGATGGGCATCATTTGTAAAACATTCAAGGCCTTTTTATGCCAAGATGCTTTCTTTCCAATTTGGTCAAATTCTGTTGAGTGACTTTTGAGATGTGGTTCAAAGGTTTTTTATTTGTAGTCACAGTGGTCATTTTTGATTCTACATCAGCATCATTGAAACAACCTTGAAAGACCTCTATGCCATTATGCTTCTTGTCAAATTCTGTTGAGCAGTTTTTGAAAAGTTGTTTATAGGTTTTTTTATTATTGGTAATAGTGGCCATATCTGATGGTAGATGGGCATCAGTGGTACCAAACTGAAAGCCATTTATGCCAGGATGCTTTTATTTCAAATTTCAAAATTCTGTTGAGCAGTTTTCTAAAAGAAATTGTTTAAAGTTTTCTATTTTTAGTAATGGTGGCCATATCTGATGGTGGATAGGCATGTTTTTGTACAAATGTGAGAGAAATTCATATCAGGATGCCATCATGTTAAATTTGGTTGAATTCTGTTGAGCATTTTTGGAAAAGATAAAAATGTGAACAGACGACACATGATGCATGACAGACGAATGATCATATCATAAGCTCACCTGGCCTTACGACCTAGTGAGCTAAAAAATGGGTATTACTGTTTACCATTGAAATACAGCATAAATTATTTCATACCCAAACTTTAGCCCACACTATTAGACTTAAATCTAATTCTTTTCATATCAAACTATACCAGTTATTCTCCAAAACAAAGAGGTTGTTTACATAATATTTTTGCATTCTACAATTTTATGAATACTATCTTGTTCTAATATTATATTTTGAAAGTGCTTGAACTGTTATGAAGAATATTAATATGCATATTTAGAAATTATGAACTGGATGGGAAAGCTACCTCTAAAATATTGGTGACAGCTGTTTCATTAAAATATACATGGAACCAGCGGAAGGCAATTTTGATATTTGAGTAGCCATCCTAAAATGCAATAAAGGCCTTACTGGATCCACCCATAGAAATTGCACTTAGTTTTTCTTTGGTAAATATGGATTTTAAGATTAGAGATTAGAATTATCAATCCAATGTGCATTTCCGTATGACTGGCTCTAGTAGACTAACTCAAGTTGGATCATCATTTCCATAAGACTGGGTCTAGTAGACTAACTCAAGTTGGGTCATCATTTCCATAAGACTGACTCTAGTAGACTAACTCAAGTTGGATCATCATTTCCATAAGACTGACTCTAGTAGACTAACTCAAGTTGGATCATCATTTCCATAAGACTGGCTCTAGTAGACTAACTCAAGTTGGATCATCATTTCCATAAGACTGGCTCTAGTAGACTAACTCAAGTTGGGTCATCATTTCCATAAGACTGGCTCTAGTAGACTAACTCAAGTTGGATCATCATTTCCATAAGACTGGCTCTAGTAGAATAACTCAAGTGGGTCATCATTTCCATAAGACTGGCTCTAGTAGACTAACTCAAGCTGGGTCCTCATGTTTATATTAGACACAGTGTAGGAGAGCAGGGCACTTTATCCCCATTGCCCTGGCACTAGATAAAATGAAAACATCTTTTAATATCATTAAATTCATAACTACATTACTCTGGAATTTCCATACATTCCTTAATGATGGAAACTACTGAAGCACCAGTTTAGTGGAAAAGTACTGTGGTACATACCACAAGAAAAAAATATCGCAGTAAACTAGTAATACTGCACACCTCTAGAATTTAACATCCACAAATGTGCCATCATGTGAATCTCTAATAAAACATCCAAGCAGTACCGTATATACTCGTGTATAATCCAGGTCCAAATGCAAACAACATAGACCCTGATCTGCCATCACATAATGTGCCAGCAGATCAGGGTCTATGTTGTTTGTTCTACTGATTAGTCCTTGGAAACTGCATAGACCCAGATCTGCCATCGCATTATGTGACAGCAGATCTGGGTCTATGCAGTTTGCAGTTGGTATTGGTTTTTATGCAAGTATATACTGTAATTTACCTACAACAGAAAAGACCAAGTTCGTGTTGTTACACAGTACCAGAACTGAATGACAACTTGAAGCACAACCTACATATTAACAACACCAACAAAGCTTCAAGTGTGCTGTGGTTTCTTAAACATAATTTAAGGAATTGTTCATCCAAGGTAAAAGATAGGGTCTACTTGTGCTTAGTAAGACTGAAGCTGGAATATGCATCCACCACCTGGAACAATCAACAAAAGACCCAGTTCAAGCAGATGGAACAGACCCAGAGGAATGCACATTTAGGCATATCTTCCCAGCCAGTTACTTCAGCCACTGATAGAAGCAATTTTATGGAATAAACATGCAGGGACAGAAGTAATTTTGGCCTCAACTATCCTGACATATTTTTTAAACTGTCGTCCCTGGGTCCCATGTATGTTGAACGGAACAGCCCTGAATATAATAGTCTGATTGAGCAATCTTCAAAGCAGGAAAATCCCCAATGAACTGTTCCAAATGTGGATGCCATTATGACATCATGATTGCAAGTCTGACATACTGCCACAAAGAATTATATTTTCAATATTTCTCAAGGAAAGTTTCTAAAATTTTGATAGACTGGAAATAACCATCTTTTATTTGAAGATCTGAAGACAATCATGGTAATTTTACTGCTCCAAATATCTGTTTTATCAGCTCCAGACTCGTCACCAGTGAAACCAAATCTGCCATTTAAAACTACTATGAACATCCTAAATAAATACAAAACTGCTCAAGTCATGACTGTTTTAGTCATGATTACAGCAAGGATAATGAACATTTCAACCAAAGCCCACAGAGTACATGATTTACCTGAAAATATGAATTTTTGCAGAACTGTCCAAACACCATACATACATGTTTACAACACACATCAATACGATCTTCTGACCTTGAGGCAAACTCATACTCTGAAAAAATAAAGAGGCAAACAAAGAAAAATTATTAATTTATGTAATAAAGTAGGAATTGTTCTGTAAGAAAGAAGTCATTATATGGTTCAGGAGCAAAATGTAGAGATAAAATCTTGTAATCTGTAAGTTCCAATGTCACCATCCTACATCAGTAGCATGTGGAATACTTTGGCCATATTTGGCATCGGCTTTATTTCTCATCCAATAACATTTGTTATAATCGGCCAGAGTGTTTGAAAAAATCAGAGCTGCTAAAAGAAACCCAGCTAAGGTCTGTGAAAATAACAGAGTATTCCAATTCATTTTTAATTCTACTACTTCAGTGTCTTTGGTACACTACATCATTTTTGTGAAACACTGCTTATGAAAGAATTATGGGCAAAAATGTGCTTTGATTCAAATGATGCCATCTTGAAAAGCACATCTAATTCCAGGTTAAGTTGTTGCTAATTTTGTTATTAGCAATGTTTTGTGAAAAAAATGTAGTACACCAAAGACACTATTATAAAAGTAGCACCTATTTATCTTGGCTGATTGTCTTGTCTGAATGGCTCTCATTTTCTCAAAGACTTTAGCTCATTTATTTCATCAGCTGTAATTTAAAGATAAGGCAGAAAGCCTAAAGTGATTCAAAATACCCATGGTGTAGGATGGTGAGATTGAGATTCTAGGTTTGCTGAGTGTCACTGCTGATACCCACTGTTGTAGGATGGTGAGACTGAGATTTTAGGTTTGTTGAGTGTCACTGCTGATACCCACTGTTGTAGGATGGTGAGATTGAGATTTTAGGTTTGTTGAGTGTCACTACTGATACCCATGTTGTAGGATGGTGAGATTGAGATTCTAGGTTTGTTGAATCTCACTGCTGATAAACAAAAATCATAATCAAAAGCTTTAATTCTTTAAGGCATGAAAATGTTCACAAACATCAAATGTTCCCAATTTACCAAGGAAATTAAATGTGCAAAAATATCACTCATGTTGGTGAACACAATATACAAAGCATACTTCACTAAAATTTTAGCTTGTGGATATAGGTACCATTATGCTGAATACATATCTAAAATAACAATTTAATTTGTGCTAAAATTTCATGTTCATGACATATCCACCTCAAATTTGGTCATTTACTTTCTTATTCTTTGTGGAAAATGATTGGGGACAAAGAAATTCTCAAAGTTTGTTAATGCATTCAATGTTACAGGTAAAATACGCATGAAATTAAAAGAATGATGCAAGCAAAATAAAACTATTTGTATACCTAGAACTACACTCTCTCTCTCTCTCTTTCTCTCTCTCTCTCTCTCCAAACCTCCAAATGTCTGCATATACATTACACACTATGTGTCTTCATGTAAGAAAATGAGTGTGTGTAAGAAATGAGGGTAGCTAGGGTTAGGGTTTCCATTGATATCTGAATCTGATTCATGTTCAAACTAGCTAGTTTTATTATAGTATGAAGAGAATACATATTATGACACAAAAAAACGGTAAAATTTATGCCGATAACAAATCTACTGGTTTAGAGGCCAATCTACTGATCAAAATTTGTAAATCTACTGGTTTGAAATCCTGGTTCTGTCACATGTATGATACCTCCTGGAATTATTGTAAAGGTATGCACAATTAGTAAGGATTAGAACTTTGCAACATGACAGAGAAATACATAGGTTGTGGCACTCATGCTAAAACTGCATCTCCTTATATAGAAAATTGAACTTGTCTAGTCAGTCATTATCACTTAACTATGTAAATAGTTCTAAATAAGTAACAGTGAAAGAACATTAACTCGGGACAAAATGTCCATGAGTCACATAAATAAGCCTTGAAACTGTATCTACCTTAAGTTAGCAAATTTTTACTGAGAAAAAATATTGTTGCTAATCTTTTGTAAGGCATTCCTCCTCCCTCACTATTTGCATTTGTTTCAGTTGCTAGGCACTAATAGTCCATTCAAAAGAATTAACAATAAAAAGTTTTGAATCTCCCACATAATGTTTTTCACACCAAAAGAATCCAGCTGCATTCAATACTACTACATATTCTTTGTAATAAATTTCTGATGAATTAATCATACAGCAATTTCCCAAGAAACAAATAACCACAACTAAATTAAAAGGACTATATTGAATAAGGGCCATTTTCTGCCCCCTTTCCAATTGTCTTTATATGATGTATACTACATGTATGAGATGGTTAACATTTATATTTCACATCAGTTTCGTGCTCACATGCCAGTTGCCATGGTAACAGAGTGTCAAAAAATCATTAAAAAATACAATGAAAAGTGTCTTCCATGTACTTCTCATTGACACTGCTTATCTATAAACTATTCACTAAATTAAAAATTGCAATATGTACTTGTATTATTTTTGGGTGTATAAAGCTGCATAAATAAGGTTTAATTTTTAAAACTAATCCAAACTGGAGCCCTCGTAGCCAAAAAATAATACATCTAACTTGTAAATCAACTTAAAACTGTGTTAAGTTCCATTTTCAGAAAAAGGCAATTAATCATAATATTCTTCCTTAAAGATAGAATATGGACATGAATAATAATTAAAAATTTATTGATTCAAAACTTTAATTAACTTGTTAAAAATTTTAAATATTTTTCAGAAGAAATAATATTGGATGGTTGTGTGCATATGTCCGCCATGCGTAATAGAACCACAACAACCACTACCATCAACTCTCTCTCTCTCTCTCTATATATATATATATATATCTATCTATATATATATATATATATATATATATATATATATATTTATATATATATATATATATATATATATATATATATATATATATATATATATATATATATACACACACACACACACATACATACATATACATTACACATATACATACATATACATTACACACATACCATCAAAAACATATATGTCTCTGGTGGCATGTCTATACCTGTAGTTGAATATATTTTTTTTTCAATCACGCAAAATCTTGTTCTCTCTCATGTACAATCAAAATGTTATTTACAACTTATTCAAAACAACTAAATAATGGAAGGTGATATGGCATCATAAGAGAACAGTAAAGACAGAGAAAAGAAACAGACTATAGATGTTGTACTTGATAGACCTAGTGCGTCTATTTTTAAACCAGCGTGGGAATGCGGTTATTTACTTAGTGAATATACAGTTGTCTGTGATGCGAGAGGATGTACAAGTTTATTAGTAACTTTTACTCCTAATGAGCAAATGGCAAAATTAATTTTACTATTAATTTTCTAATGTCATTAAGCGGCAATAACTTAGTCGGCAATGACATTGACTTACATCGCACACAATTCGAGGGTTTATATGGCGTGCTACAGATGAATGCAACTTGCAAGGAACCACGTTTGGATTAAGTGCATACGATAGCTTTAATCAAAAGTGAGTCAATGTAAGTATTTTTGTACCCTTTCTTTGCTTAGAATAAATATGCAAGACTATATATATCTCTCTCTGTCACACACACAGACACTCACTCATACATTTACACACATGTATATTAAATTCTTTGTATGGACTCAAATTGGGGCCCTCGTTGGGGCAATGATAAAATTCAATATCATCTACAAGAACATTTCAGCGAATAAAATAGCGTTAGATATATATATATATATATGTGTTCATAAATATATGTTAAAAGTAAAACTAGTCACATTATGACTTGGACTTTTATAATTTGAAAGAGATTTCAAAGGCAAATGTTGTGCAAATGGAGTTATGTAGACTATACATGTGCACTATTGTAGGCCGACGTGCATGCCTGTATTCCTACGCAACAATCATAATAATATATCATTGGAAGGCTTTGTAAATAATCGGAGGTTATGTTAAGTGTTAAAATTAAAACTAACAAGTTAGATTTAATTATGAAGAAGCATCTGCTAACTTGAAAAGAGATGCAAATAATAAACAGATAGTACCTAACCGTAGCAGTTGACCACAACTAATCGCAAATCCTGTTGCTTGTAACAACAAATACACACAACATATCCCAGGGGACATAGACTCCTGCTATCAGTAAATAAAGTTGGGGACAGAAACTGTAATTGCAGTTTTTGTGTATTTGACCGTTGATCCCTACTAGGGACACGGGCAGGTGGCCAAAAACTATACAGTAACAATCTTTAAAATATTTACTGTATGGACAACACGTCCTAAGAAACTTTAATGTATAAACAGTCGGCTAGATCTATACTATTTTATTACTCTGTGACATAACTGGCCACGGCTGCACATTCACATATGCCATAATCATAGAAACATCTTGATATGGATGACTACACAAATTATACAAAAATCATCATATGTCATATATACATAAAAGGAGCTAGATAACTACTGATAAAGCTAGGGGTCATGCTGTACAAATCACTCCTCAATAGATTCCTCGATATTGTCATACTGAGATTCTGTAATAGATGATGCATCCTTAATATGACAAGTTAGTGATGTTTTCTTTGTCAACTCATCTTTTTCCCATCTTTTGCAGCCCAGAAACCATAGAACTCTAGATACATGTGCACAACACCCAACAACCTGAGCACAAATCTTGCAGGTACAATACCATCCTTCAATGGAGTCTGTGGAATTGTTTGGCTTGTATTGGATCCACAGTGAATGGATTTTATTTCGGGAGTGCCGAGACTGGATTTTTATGTGTAGCAGACCTGGAAAATCCATGCATGCCATAACCTCATAGTGCCCTTCATCTGTGAAATGTTCACTGGTATAGTTTGGAGCCTGTTTAACTTGATAGATGCCCATAGTGATGTCACGCATGTACTCAATTTATTAGCCTGTGGAATTCATTCAATTCACGAGTGGATGCATCAATCTTGAAGTAGACTTTGCGCTTGTTCACTAAGTTGTTTTCTTGAACCAGGATTTGAACCCTGTTTGGTTCCTTTGCCTTTTCAAGCATCCTTCTTGCAATCGCAGCTGTTGAAGGATCCATGTTGGCCAGTGGTGGTCGGAATTTATTCATTAATGAACAAACAATCCTAAGGAAGTCCACAATATGTGGAACAAGTGTATTTGGCACTACTTTGTTGAAAAACTTCCACTGTTTTACTCGCGCATTAACACTCTCGACTACCCAGCGTACTTTTGTCACCAGTCTAGAAATGTTGGCATCTTCTGTTGAATGCTGCCTCTCTCCTTTTTGAAGAAACACTGGCATCTCAACTTTAAATCCTTGTTCCTGTAGGAAATCAACAGAGTCACGGAAACTCCTGTCTACAACAAAAACATCGCCCTCCTGTAACCAACTTGTAATGTCTTCAGCATTTGTTCTTACAAAATGTTTAGTGATGCTTGCATCGTTGTTATAATGGTCAGCTAAATATGGGCCTAAAACAGTTAAAATATAACCATCAGTTCCCACAACCATCATGGGTTTGATTAATGGTCGATTTTTATGTAAACTGTATGAACGTCGTTGGAAGTTATAGTTGGAGCCCTTTTGTATATATATATATGTGCCATTAAGGACAAGGACTGCCTCGTTGCTTCCAGTAGTGAATAACTCTCTTGCAGTTGGAGTGGTGTGCACAGATGAAAACACATTATGTGTGATGTGTTGGAAACCCAGGTGTTGACCAACAAAGTTAACCATAAGGGATTCCCTTACTGTTTGAATTATGCGTTGCACTTGTGCGGTTGTTAGATTGAAAATGGTAGATAAAATGGTGTTTGGAAGGCCTACCCGCAGTTTTGTAAGAAAAACACCTAGACAAGTGGATGGAGATCGGCCAGGAATATTGCATAGTGAATTCAAGAAAGAGGTAACTTCCTGGAATTGATCCCTTTTCAAGCCAGTAAGATGGAAATAGTCATCATCAGATAAGGAAGAAGGAACATCAAAGTTGAGATATGATTTTGTTTTAATTAGCTCACGCACATTTTGTAAAAGAGATGCAATATCTTTTCTTGAAAAGTGTTCAAACTGTTTTGTTGCATTGATAGATTGTAGGGCTTCATTAGTGAAGTAGGAGCTCTCCAAATGGAACTTGCAACATCTACTATATGAATTTATAAAAATACCACACTCTACAAAAGACTGGGTTATAGCACAGGTTGGGACATTAACAAGATGATTGTGATGCCCATGTGGTCTTTTACATACAACACAACGTCTGTGAGATCTTGAGGTTGATGGAATTTGAAGCTGAATTGATTGTGGGCTTTTTATGCCAGAATTTGAAGTGTTTGGTAGCCGGAAATCTGAGTCATGCTGGGGACTGGATGAATTTGGGACTGACAGTCTTCTGTGATATTTTCTACGGCAGCTGGAGCAAACAACATCATCTTGTGTTACAGGCCTTTGCAATAATTTTTCTGTGTGATTTTGTAGAGCTTTTGCAAGTACTGTTCTTCTAGCTTGTGGTTTTGCCCTCCTCATGCACCAAGATCATTGGAATGCTTTAGGCATTTCAGTTTTGTAGAAAGCAAATGAATATTTGTATTTTAAAAAAATTATTTTCCAACAGCGAAATAAGAAAACAAGTAGTGTTTAATGTATATGCGAACATAAGTGAAAGAAGTGAGAATCAGCAGATCACTCTTGTACAATTGTGTGGAGGAGCAGCATATGACTATATGACATCCATTCGTATCTCAGTCTTTATTTCACACATAGTTCATTTACTCCTAGACCATTCTTCAAACTTTCATATATGACATAAAGTCTTGTATTAAATCTATTTGTGGCTACTTTTCAATATTTTTGTAAGTATTAAAATCCTTTTTGGCAATCATATTTAGTCTTTGATGATAATCATGGCCTGAGACCTCCACCCAGTGAAATGTGTCCTATATGGTGTGAAGCCTGAAAGATTAAATGAAAAAAAATTAAGAATAAAGAATCTGCTTATTATGAAGTAATTACTGTCAAAGGTGCCAACATTTTGCACTTCATAATCACTTTGGTCTGAATCTATTTTATGCTTGATATGTTATATGTTAAGCAAGGCCCCCTTAAGAATGATGCATATTTTCCTTAGAATAAAGGACTTTCAGCTCTATATGTTATATCATATCTTCGGTAACACTTTGTGTTTTCATACATGATAGATAACTGTATAAAGTTGAAGTGAACATGAAATAAAATGAAAAAAAAAATTGCCATGGCCATAATTATGCATGATTTAAATATTTTGAACCCATTTGTTCTTTGGTGGGTGGGAGTGGAAGTAATGCAAGTTGGTTTTTAATTTAAGAAACTAAAAAAAACATCCAGTCACTTTAGCTTTCATGCAGACTGTAAACAATGTTACCAGTGATTGTGAAAAATATGATGTAATGTTTATTTTTCAGTAAATGTTAGGAAAAATCATTGATTTAGTAAGTAAAAATTTACATTTGTCTGGTACACTTTTAAAAAATAATGTTGATGACTGCATATCAAAATGTGATAAAAAATTGAGTCTTAAAAACTTGAATATAAATAAACGTATAAAAATTATACTATATAGTTATTGAATAATAATTTTTATACAACACTGCTTACACTACCATCATTTACAATATTTTTGTATGCTTCACATGGATTGCCAAATATTATTATTATTCTCAATATGAATTTCTCCAGAAGTCTGATGCAAGGATATTAGGCCCATCCACTCTAGTTTACTTTTAGATGAATACAATACCCAACAAAAATTTACATTCCCTAAAAAATAAATATGACATATTTGGAACATATTGATGATCATATAAATGAATTCAGTGTTGGGCAATTGTTTTGGTATTATTTTTCGGTATTTTTTGTGACTTATGAAAATCGAGTTCTCAGTCAATAAAGTACCTAACCTTTAAATTGAAAATTATTGATATTAGAGGTATTAGGTTTATGAAATACATAATTGGGAAGAAGGTCGAGAAAGAAAAAAAAAGTTGATGGTGGGATTCGAACCCAGTACGTCGGCTTTGCATGTAAACGCTCTACCATTTGAGCTGTGAACATAGACTATAAATAACTGCTCTATTATGCAGATATGCTCGACATTGATTGTTCGTTTTCAGTTGTCTAGTTGGGTGCAGATGATCCTATGTTGTTTACTCACTTCATGCACAATTTTTAACAAGTTAATATTGTTTCAATATGAAGAATGGCCGAGTTAATAATATGTGCTTAAGTATACGCTGGTTGAAGTCTTTCTATCTGAGTGTTTATGTAAATGCACTACAATACTGTACTGTGTACAGGACGCATATCATTTAGTTCACAGGTTAAGTATGGTAATAGAAATGAACATAAAGCGATATTCTCTTTCATTATTAAAAAAAATAATGGAAATATACTTACCTTACTATTAGTTACAGCATGCTTTTTGTAAAAAATTGGCAACGTAAAAAAGTATAGTTAATGTTGACTCCGCTCAGTCTCTGTTTACTTTAGTTTCCAAATTCCCCTCTAGCGCCTCTCTAAAAAATCGCATGCCCATTGCAATTTAGAAAGGATAAAGAAATACAGAAATGAATGAATAACATTGTTTAAAAAATCTGATTTGTTCTTTTTACTGAATTTTTTAATGAAAATACTGGAAGAAATAAAAGAACGCACTGTAGAAAATGCTGTTCTATTTGTTCATGCGCGGTGATACGTAGGTAGCGACTGTGGAACGGGGAAATAAAATGCCAACGCCACCTAGACAGTAAAAATCGATTATTTTTAGTTTTGAGTGAAAAGCGCAACCCTGCTCCAATATGATAATATGAAAGAAGTTTGTTTTTCACAAAAAATACTAAATCTGTGAAAATGTATTATTGGAGCAAGCCTGCGCAAATATTGTTTTTCTACTTTAAAGTTGCTCAAATTGAGCATTTTATCTTCAATTTCCAACACCAGCCCATTTTTCAAAGGTCGTGTTTTGGTATGAAAAATAAACCTATAAGCATAATTGCTGTAGAAGAGTGTGAATTGTATCTGGAATAATACAATGAAACAAAGAGTCATTAAATTTCTGAGTATTTATTTTCTTCATAAAAACGTGGGCAGAAAATGGCCCTTATTCAGTATAGTCCTTTATTTATTTGCCACATTCCAAGAGAAAGAGCATGTCCAAAAGGCTGGCCATATGTAATATGAGCCTTTGAAAATTGTAAAGAAACCTGATTGCCTCAGTGAAACTATCTTCAAAATGGAAATGAGTATCTGTGATGGACTGGCATTCAATCAAAAAGTATTTGTTTGCTGTCTGTAATGTCCCCAAGGAAAGTGGGATAAGCTCTAGCCCCATATTTTCAACAATTCTTAAGCACAAAGCTCAAGCTATAAGTCAGGAAAGTTTGGTTTTCTGTAACTTTAAATAGAATAAGAGGCATAGAACATTAATTCTTAATTTTCCATACTTTGATTCTTCTTAATTTTCCATACTTTGATTCCTCTTGATTTTCCATACTTTGATTCCTCTTGATTTTCCATACTTTGATTCCTCTTGATTTTCCATACTTTGATTCCTCTTGACTTTTCATACTCTGATTCTTCTTGATTTTCCATACTCTGATTCCTCTTGATTTTTCATACTTTGATTCCTTTTGATTTTCCATACTTTGTTTCCTTTAAATTTTCCATACTTTGATTCCTCTTGATTTTCCATACTTTGATTCCTCTTGACTTTCCATACTTTGATTCCTCTTGATTTTCCATACTCGGATTCCTCTTGATTTTCTATACTCTGATTCCTCATGATTTTCCATACTTTGATTCCTTTTGATTTTCCATACTTTGATTCCTTTTGATTTTCCATACTTTGATTCCTCTTGATTTTCCATACTTTGATTCCTCTTGATTTTCCATACTCTGATTCCTCTTGATTTTCCATACTTTGATTCCTCTTGACTTTCCATACTTTGATTCCTCTATCATCATGCTAAATTTCAATAATGTAAATGTACTCCAAGTGTCATATCCAAATTTGGGTTTCTGAACTTGAGTTTGAGTTTCATACTCAACAAGTTTCGAGAATATGGAGCCTGGCTTATAACACCCATCTTGGTTATGAAGGTTAAACTTTCAAGAAAAGACGAATGTCTCTAAAACTGTACTAGTATAGATATAGTAACAACACTCAAGAGCAACAGTGATCTTGGTTGGCCTAAGAGTGTTACTATGGAAATGGATTCAATGAATGTGGCCTGTTGTGATAGTGGAGGGAACTAACTGCTGAATCCATAACCACAGTCACACACTCATGGACCAACAGTTATCACTGTCACTGAAGGGTGTAGTCACTTTATGTATTAGGATACCAAATTCAGTCAGAACAAATAAAGTGACAATAATTTTGACACACATTGACGTCATCATTGAGGGCACTGGATCAACATGCGAGGGAACTAGTTCATCAAGTGAGGGAACTAGTTCATCACATAAGGGCATTAGTTCATCACATGACGGAACTAGTTCTTCTTGTCAGACAAATAGTTCACTGGCATTACACTGGCAGGAACTTAGTCAAATTTTACCTTAATTCATTAGGTGTACTAATGGCTTAAAATGTAGGAGTTTGTCTAGGCTTGCAAGGTCACTGAGAGTACATAACTTCTTCTGGGTGGGATGTTGATCTATCCCAGGTTAAATCTGCATAAGATTCTGTTTTTATTTACAAGAAAGTCAATTACAGTAAGTATGGTTAAGTGTCTTACTCATAGGCACAACACAAATGGCTGCAGCAGGATTCAAACCCACAACTTTCTGATCATGACTCCACAAAGCCAACCATAAGAACATGCTCCTTCCCAGGCTCAGGGGTACTTTAAACTTCTCTAAACCTTGTTAACACCAGTGCTTTGTTACTCATTATGGGAAGGGATACAAAGTATAATGTCACCATAAAGAACTGAACCCAGTTCATCTGTTCCATATTTAGGCACACATAACACTACACTAAACAGCTGAGACCAGTAAGGCTGGTTATTAGGTGGACTCATATACATCAACCCCTACACTCCTCCCATGCACTGTCTACTGAATCCTAAACATGCCCACCAAATGTAATGGGAATGGATACAAAGAATAACTATCACCATTGAAAATAAAACCTGGTTTGTCTGGTTCACAAAATCTGGCACACATACACTAAAAGGTCCAGACCATCTAAGTCTCATACACCTCAGCTTCTATACTTTTCCCCATGTCAATTAACCACAGTACCGTAAGACTCGTGTATAATCCAAGTCCAAATGCAAACAACTTTATACCCTGATCTGCCGTCACATAATGCGCCAGCAGATCAGAGTCTATGTTGTTTGTTCTACTGATTAGTCCTTATAAACTGCATAGAACCAGATCTGCCTGCGCATTATGTGACAGCAGATCTGGGTCTATGCAGTTTGCTTATGTGCGAATATATACGGTAGTACTCCATATAGTTTCCGATGTTAGCTCCTCTGTTCCCGCTACATATTTCTAGATTCACTGCATCCCTAAATGATGTTTCCAATACATCTTAATTGCTCCATCACACCTTTTAAAGGTTACAGCATACTAAAAAACTTCATTTTAAAACTAATTTCAACATTTTTAAAGGGCAATTTCCCACATGTCTGAAAGCATATACATTACTTTTATGAATGTTTCTGGTAAACTGCATGGTTGATGGTTATAAGACTGAAATGCTGTACATCTACCATTACACCTTCATTGGCATTTTGGGGAGAACTCTGAACACTCACAGCTGATGTAAGAAGAAACTGATAAAACTATTTTCTATTTGTCTCACCCTGTTTGCTAGGCATTTGTTGTTCTTGTCATACATGAAGATGTCCAGATTGTTGTTGTTAGGAACTTGGCTGGCAACCCAGACCTGTGTGTGGTCTTCCTTCATCAGTTCATAGTCATCAGGACCTATGGCAGAAATAAATTTATCAGACTAACTTAATGATATGATGTTTCATAAATCCATTTCTTATTTTCAATATCTCATATGTGTGATATCATGTATATGATCTGAAGTGATCATATGCAATTCAAGTCTTACCACTGAACTCATTTAAAAGTTTACTAAGCAAACTTTTGGTATATTCAATCATGTGGTACATAGAATCTAATTTGTGTTAATCTAATATGCAATTTACAAATCATATAATAGTAAAGAAATGCATTCAAAATAAAAACCAATTTCAGGAACCTTTGAGAGAAATCAAAAGGATTTGTGTTTGTAATACACAAATGGTACCCACTGCAGATTTTTCAAACAATGTTCAAAAAATCCCAAACCTGCATCTACATGTGTAAACAAATATGTATACCAAACTTCATTTGTGAATGTCAAGCAATTATTGTGTAATTGCGCCAACAAGATTTCACCAAAAAGTCTCAGTCCACAATTCAAACATTATTCTAAAACATCCAAATCATTTAAAATCATGCAAAGTCATCTACATGCTTACCAAATTTTGTTTTAGGTCAAGCAGTTTTTGTATAATCATGCAAACTAGATTTTCACTCTGAAAGTCTAATCCAAAAAGTACAAAAAAAACCAAACAAAAATATATAAATCATTCAAAGTGTTAATAAATCTATATCTAATTCAGCTCAGCATTGCAAATGGTATCAATGTCTGTAGCTCAGTGAATATTCAAATAAGCATCTCGAAATGTAGCTACAATTACTGAATTTATTCACACATTAATGATTTCAACACCACTTGTATCAACATAGAGAGCAACACTATTCATGTGATACATGCTGAAAAAGACAAGTCTGTGTACATGTAATTTGCCATATTCCTGGAGTTATGGAAGAGTCCATTTCTAATACAGGACTGAGCAGTTATGGAGCTGTCACATGCCACAGGTACACAAACACCCACAGGATCATCAAAATAAACTTTTTACTGATCCTACCTAAATTTCATTGATCCTGCTAAAATCAAACAGAAGCCAGTCCAGTTTCTAGTTCAAAATTCTTATTCATTAACATCAACTGAAAACAATAACAACTGTATTTCACCAACAAGTCTCATGAAAGAAGTACCTCATGCACTTTCGTATTTCTCTGAATACTCAGTGCAAGAAAGTGCACAACATCACAGCCCCTCTTGGGTCATACTTCAGCCATTTGTGTTCATTATTCCAGCATTTCTGGTACTTTCTTAGTCTCTTCTCTTGATCATATTTCCAATCATGCTCTCTCTTGTCATCATCTTATTTCTCCCATTTCTGTGTTGGCTGCGCACCTTGCAAGTATTTCCACATGTTTACAATTGTCACCACACAATGCACTGAATGTTTATCAACAACGATGTAAATATTAAAACACATTGTTCAGTATAATTCTGGACTATTTATTAAGTCGGTGAACACTGTCTTTTCTGATTGGTCAATATTAGCCCGAGACCCTATACCTTTTCTTATCATCAGTAATGAAATCAGTGCCTAAGGAGCAGTACACCAGGCTAGTTGCATGTGCTGTTATGACAGCAACCAGTGGTAATTTTCACTGCTCCAACGGATTAGTGATGGCTGGGTTTTAGTGATCTGCAGGCAAAATCACTAACTGCAGGGTAGTTGATTAGCATTAAATTCTAGCCCTACATATGTGTGTGTTGGGGGGGGGGGAGGTAACAGTGCATCAGCACAATCCTGGCTATATGGTGCCAAGTAAGTTTAGGCATTCTAAAAAAGTTGTACAAAACAAAGATAATGGCAAAAAAGTTTAAAATTCCTAAAATACCAGTAAAATTTTGCTATATAAACCTAACTCTATTAAAATGTCCAAGACTTTATCATAATGGGGCACATCCCTTGCAAAATGGTTGCAGCCATTAGTTGCCTCTTACAACATTTAGGAAAATGCATCAGGCCTATTCTACACCCACGAGCCCAGAGGATAAACATCATAGAAGTAAAATTATGTAATTTATTATCTTCATATGCAGTAGTGTATATATATATATATATATATATATATATATATATATATATGGCTTCATTCGTTCGTTCATTGGATTAACGACCTGTGCGGCCATTCGGCCATTTACATCGATATATATGGCTTCTAAAGACAGTTTTACTTATCTCTTAGATGCAATGCTAGATACTGTAGCATCAATAAACAGGTATACATTTGAGTTTTTCGAACTATAAAGATGTAGACTACTCCATAAAAGTCATATGCACAAAATATCTTCTAGCCTGTAACATTGTCTTTTCTACTTGATAACTTCTTCAAAATATTCAATTTGATGTTTCTCGACTATATATGTCATTTGTATTTGCCTAATATCCTTTCATGAATGTTTATACAACAAAGTGTACTGAATTAAATTGAATTATGAATAGTAAAAAATATATTATTGCACTAGTAGGCAAGCAAAGTTATCCTACACTTTTTCTTTCATGCTGAGAAAACAAAATGTACTAGTTGCTAATATTAAAAACTCTCAAAGGTCAATGGTTGTATGATGTAGTCCAAGGTGTAGAGGTCAAAGGCCAAGTTGGTTCTATGATGTAGTCCAAGTTGTAGAGTTCAAAGGCCAAGATGGTTGTATGATGTAGTCCAAGGTGAAGAGGTCAAAGGCCAAGTTGACTGATTGACGTGTAGAGGAAGCCATGAATGTGAATATGATGAGCATGCAGTGTTTGTTGTGTGCAAACATTTACCAAAACACAAGAGAAGACTTTGAACCCAAGAGCATAGTCCATGGGGTTTAAAGTCATTCCTGTGTGCTATGGCAAATTTCTGCACACAGCAAACCATATATAATTGTCATTCATACATGATCAGTAATCCCAATGAGTAATTTTGAACAACAACTACTAAAAACAAGATTCCCTTGAAGGGACTCATACTCTACTGTCCACAAAGGCTTTCCAGGAATTCAAGATAAAACTATTTCTTCTTTTATGCTGTTGAGTGTTGAACCATCTCTGATATTCTTGAGTAATTTCAAATTAGCTGCTGCAGCAGCCATACTGAATGTTAAGATCGGCACCATTTTTTTTTTTAGGACCAACATTTTTTATAAAAAACCAATGCCAATGTGATCATCCATACTGGAGCAGTAGCAATATAAAGATTTTCAAAGTGGCCATGTGGCAACCACATTGGCACTATTTTGATTTAGGATGAACTAGATATCAAAAGAAAACCCTATGTCAATATGGTCATCAATTCAGGAGGAATAGTGATAACAAGATTTTCAAGATGGCCACAATGGTGACCAATACTGAATGTTCGATCGGCATGATTTTTATTTATGATTAACTAGACACAGTACAAAGTCTTCTGAAGAAAACTCCATGCCAATATGACTTTCCATTTCAGGAGTAGCAATAAAAACATTTTCAAGATCGCTGTAATGGCTGCCATATTGGATGTCAAATTGTCACCATTTTCATTTAGGACCAACTATACACTATAAGAAGTCTCTTGGTGAAAACCCCATGTTGATAAGATCATCCATCTAGGAGGAGTAACAATAACAAGATCATCATAAGAAGTCTTCTGGTAAAAACCCCATGTCTTTCCGTTTAAGACAAGTAGCTATAACTTGATTTTCAACATGGCTGCTATGGTGCCCATATTGGATGTCAGATCAGCACCATTTTCATTTACAACCAACTTGAGATCACAAGTCTTATGTTGAAAACCTAATGTTATTATTATCCATCTAGGAGAAGTAGATATAACAAGATTTTCAAGCTGGTCACTTTAGCAATAACAAGCTTTTCAAGATGGCTGCTATGGTGGCCATATTGGATGTCATATTGGCACTGTTTTCATTCAGGACCAACTAGATATCATAAGAAGTCTTTAAATGAAAACCTCATGCTGATATGACCATCCATTCAGAAGGAGTAGCGATAATAAGATTTTCAAGATGACCACAATGGTGGCCTTACTAGATGTCCCAGTGTCACCACTTTCGTCTAGGACCAACTAGACATCATAAGAAGTATTCTGGTGAAAACACCATGTCAATATGACTTTCCACTTAAGAGTAACAATAACAAGATTTTAAAGATGACTGCCATGGTGGGCATACTGGAGATTTTCATTTAGGACAAACTAGACATCATAATAAGTCTTTTAGTTACAATGCATGTTGATATAACCATCCATTCAGGAATAGTAGAGATAATCAGATTTTCAAGATGGCCTCTGGGGTGCCATTTTTATTTAGGACAAACTAGATCATGGGATGAATGTTTGTGTAAAGTTTCAAAGTAATCCTCCATGTAGTTTAGTAGTTTAGGAGGAGAAGCAACAGCAAACTTGTGCTAACAGATGGACAGACAACAGGCCTTCCCATAAGCTCTTCCATTCTATGACCAATAGAGCTAAAAACCATTCCAGAATATGAGTCTTTCTGCACTGCTAAAATAAGAATTAGGTTAATAAAATCTTAAATATCCACTGTTCAGGGTAAGTTACAAGACTTGTAAGACTTGACCTTGTGACTCTGCAATAAACTTGCTGTGGAGAATGAAATGTGGTAAAGGTATTGCCTTATTTTAGTTATCACAAGCCCCTGCCCCTCTGATGACAAAATCACATCTTTGCCCACCTTTGGCCAAAACATCAGTGCCACATTAATCTTACCATAATGTCATCTGAAACTCATGTGAGACTGCTCAGTAGTTGGCATGAGTAAAACAAGAAGCTCAAGTGGGCCTGAGATAGGATAACTGGATAACATCTACCTAATATCCAAAAGAGAAGTTGGCCAAGAAATCTTGATCAGGAGGATGCTTTCTGTTTAAATTTATTCCAATATTGTTGATTGTATGTGTTATGAAAACAACTGTTTGAAGGTTTCTGTAGTTTCTGTATATTTATTCATATCTGATCACACATCAGCATCATTTGTCCAATACTGAATATGCCAGGGTGATTTTTGTTAAAGTTGGTCTAATTCTGTTCAGCATCTTTTTTAAATAAAGTTGTATAAATGTTTTTCTTATTTCCGTATTGGCAGTGATATCTGATAAAGGAATGGCATCATTTGTTTAAATCTGAAAGGCATTCAAGTTATGACCCTTTCTGTCAAATTTAGTCGAATTATGTTAAGAAGTTAAGATTTTCCTATTTTTATTGACAGCAGCCATATTTGATGGCAGATTGGCATCATTTGTAGAACTGTAAAAGTCCTTCAAACCAGAATGTTTACTGCAATATTTTGTCAAATTCTGTTGAATGGTTTTTGTGAAGTCATGGCAGCCATATTTGATGGTGAATCAGCATCATTTGTATAAATTTGAAAGCCCTTATTACCTGAATCATTTCTGACAAATTTGGTTAACTCATGCTGAGCAGTTTCTGAGAAGTCATTAAAAAATATGTTTCTATATTTAGTAACAATGGCCATATCTGACGGCAGATTGACATCATTTTTTGCACAGAATCAAAAGACAAAGATATTTAAATGTTTTCCCCCTTTTAGTAATGGTGGCCATATTTGATATCAGAAAGGCATAATTTGTATAAATTTGAAAGCCCTCTATGCCAGGATGCCCTCTGTCAAATTTGGTAAAATTCTGATGAGCTATTTTTGAGAAGAATCATCCATATTTAAAGGCAGATCAGCATCCATTTTACAAAACTGAAAATCCTCTATTCTAGAATGCTTTCTATCAAATTTGGTCAAATTATGTTGAGAGGGTTTTGACAAGAAGTAATTTGAAAGTTTTACATTTGTTGTAACCGCAGCCACATCTGCTGGTAAATCGGGATCATTTGAACAAATTTTAAAGGTCTTCATGCCAATATGCTTTCTGTCAAGTGTAGTCAAATTCTATTCCGTGGTCTTGAAGAAGTCATTTAAAAGATTTACTCTTTTGAGTAATGATGTCCATAGTTGAAAGCAGATCTGCTTTATTTGTATAAATTTAAATGGTCTTCATGCCAGGATGCTGTCTGTCAAATTTGACCAAATTCTCTTCAGCAGTTCTGGATAAGAAGTCCTTCAAGGTTATTCTAATTTTTGGTAATGGTGGCCATATTGGATGGTGGATTGGCATTATTTATATAAAACTGACATGCCTTTAAGCCAAGATGCCATGTGCCAAGTTTGGTTGAAACTAGTCTGAAGGTTTTTGAGAATAAGTTGAAATTAGCAACTCTTGACAGATGAAGGAAGGGTTTGTCCTTTTTTAGTAACAGTGGCCATATTTGATAGCAGATCAGTATTGTTTGTATAAATTTAAATGGTCTTCATTCCAGAAAGCTTTCAGTCAAATTTGATCAAATTCTGTTTGGCAGTTTTGGTAAAAAGCGATTTAAAGTAGTTTTTAGTAATGGCAGCAATATTTGATTTCAGATCAGCAGGATTTATTAAAAAATCTGAATGGCCTTTATGCCAGGAAACTGTGACAAATTTGGTTGAAATTGGTCAGACTGACTTTCAAAATATAGTTGAAATAAGCAAGCACTGATGGACAATGGATGACATGTTGCACAATGGATGAAGGGCTATAGCATAAGCTCACTTGGCATTATGGTCATGTGAGCTAACTAAAACCATATTCACACAGCATGTTAATTTCCCAAATTTTGGGACAACTTACGTCACATAAATGCACACATCAAACCAGCCAAAACCTGTACAATCATGTAAGAATGAAACCATGGGCCTTGGACAGATGAATACAGACCCCTACACAAGCTATGTACTGAAGACAATGAAGAATGGCAGACTCACCAACATACTGTCCCTCCACATACACAGAGCAAGCAGACAGAACCGCAACACTGGCTCCCATGGATACTGTGTCAGAAAGGTGACAGAACTGTGGACAGCTGGCAATCATGCGAATTTGGGCAGCAGATGGACGATCCTCCTGCTCCTGGGCCCAGCATATTGTCATTAGGTCCAACATGTGGGATGGATACACAGCCTCCTGTGATAATAATCAACATATTATTAATGTTGGTAGCAGTTTATCTTCACTATATGCAAGGTAAGAGAGAGACTATCAGGAATGTCATCATTACTATTGATATTATTTTATCAGTAACATTTATGTCTGGATAAAAAATACATAAATATATTGTATTTCACAAATGTTCTCAAAAACATACAACTTTATTCAATTTAGTGTGACAACTAAATTTGCCAAATAATTTCATTCATGGTCATGGCCGCAAGTTATATACAATGTGTATATATGTTTGCATAGTAGCAAATCAAGAAAATATTTTATTTCAAGAATATGCTGAGATTTTACTGAATTCACACAAACTTATGATGTTAGAATATGATGATTTTCATAATTCACTACATGTAAAAATAAATATACCTCTAGCGTAATGCTTGGTCTTCCACGTTGACATACATGGAGTGTGGGGTTTGCAATCTCCTCCAGAGGCTGTCGACAGGTAATGAGTTCAAACATAAACATTCCAAAAGAAAATATGTCCACCTGAAATTGCAACAGAGGACAACTCATGTTTCAATAGTAATTACAGAACCTGGTCATTGATTCCAACTTTAAAAAATCTGATTATTCACTTGCATGAACAAATTTTGATCAATTACGACAGTAATTAGTCCTTTTGTCTCATCATCTGTAAACACAGGCTTATTAAACTACATACCTGCCAGAAAATGACATGCCACGCAAAAAACATGATTGACTCCAAAACCTTCCTGACACAGTCACATTTAAAAAAAAACATGATTTTGAGTAATTTTAGTAAAAAAGGAGAGTGAGAGGCCTTTCTTGACACCACAATATACACCCATAACCTGTATAAAAAGTAAACAGTTATGCTTAATGCTCATGGAAAACTATCACCTCAGGGCAGTTTATATAGTTGATTGTCATAGACGTAAAAGGTAAGAAGACAAGTCAGTCAGATATGAACAATCACCACTGCAACTGCACAGATTACTTAACTGACTGACAATAGCTAGGGTGATGTTGTGTTGTGTGTTGGAGACCTCATTAGGTTAATCTGCATTGGTAAAGTACACAAAGTGGTACATCCCAATTTGTTTGAAGTTGGGTAAATCAAAGACATGCGTGTTGAAGAAACAAAAGTTATTACTCTTCGTTACCTTTATTAAAGATTATTGGCTAGTTCATGATCAGCAGCAATGTTTCTTTGAAGTAAAATTTTACTCCATATATAACATGCAAAACATGATTATTTCAGTAGTTGGAATAGTGTGGAAGTGTGATTCATTTCTGAAGGCAAGATGTCAAAACACAGCTGTGATTCAGGGAAGGATCTGCCATAAACGAAGCATGCAAAACCCAGCAAAACAAAATTTTAGAACTCCTCAATGACAGAGTTTTTCTTTGTGAAGTACAGCAGCAAGGGGAGCTTTTTATACTATGCACATACTGTATATCAACATTAGTCATTCTGAAGTGTATGACATCCGTCGACATGGTAACACCACCCACCATCAGGAAAATGCACAAATGCAGAGCTCAATCCTTAAAGTAACTAATGGATCAACCTTTCAATTGGGGGGTGGGGGGTGGGGCTTGGGATTTTTTGTGGGGAACAAAATTCTGGCCCTCAAACAGCTTGAGAAAAATATTCTTGCTCCAATTTGTAGAAAAAAATGAACTAACTATATTCATTATACAAGTTTTAAAAAAAATAATCATCTTTAGGTGAAAGGAAAAAAGAAATATCTTGGTTTGAATGAAAATATCAGCTTACTCCCCATCCTCCCCTGCGAAAATTAAATGGTCAGCCCTTAACATGTTATGCATTTTTCTAACTAGTGTGGCCATTGCATGTTTGATACTCCCTCACAACAATGCTGATACAGAAGGTTCATTTTCTATGCTGAGAAAAATTCAATAAGATCTCCAGGAAAGTTTTAAATACAGTAACATCCTGTCTCTGATGTGTGCAAAGATGAATTCTAACAACCTTCAAACCCCCCACTGAACTATTGAAAGCAGCATAGACTAGAAACTTGGTGTATTTTTTTAATTTAATGTCTGTGTGGTTGTAATTATGCAAGTGTGTGCACATATGTGTGTATGGTGATGATATTTGACAATGCCAAGTTTACAAGCTATTTTCTGTTTGAAAGCATATTAAATGCTTAAAAACAAACACATTTGCTTTTATTCAAAATTTGAAATTCCACACATTTTCTATCGGCTTATATGAGTACCGGTAAGTAACTTAGTCTCAATTGTACAAAGTCACTTTTGGGGATCGCATGCACTGACCCCACCTACTTTGGACCTCAAAACAAACTTTTTGAGTCTAAAAAAAACCCAACACTGTCTGGGAGGTTGACAGGTATGAAACTAACTAATCTGAAAATCTACTTTGGTAAAATGCACACAAATATTCAAATATATTGATACACTGATGAACAAATGTAAGTAAATTACTTTGATTGCTCCTCTTAGTAGGCCACCTCTTTCATAGTGAAATGGGTAGAATTGACCTCTCGTGATGGGACCAAATGGTAACAGTGTACTACTTGAACTCATGATGGGAACAAATGGTAACAGTGTACTACTTGAACTCATGATGGGAACAAATGGTAACAGTGTACTACTTGAACTCGTGATGGGACCAAATGGTAACAGTATACTACTCGAACTCATCATGGGACCAAATGGTAACAGTATACTACTTGAACTCGTGATGGGACCAAATGGTAACAGTGTACTACTTGAACTCGTGATGGGACCAAATGGTAACAGTTTACTACTTGAACTCATGATGGGACCAAATGGTAACAGTATACTACTTGAACTCATGATGGGACCAAATGGTAACAGTGTATTACTTGAACTTGTGATGGGACCAAATGGTAACAGTATACTACTTGAACTCGTAATGGGACTAAATGGTAACAGTGTACTACTTGAACTCATGATGGGACCAAATGGTAACAGTGTACTACTTGAACTCGTGATGGGACCAAATGGTAACAGTATACTACTTGAACTTGTGATGGGACTAAATGGTAACAGTGTACTACTTGAACTCATGATGGGACCAAATGGTAACAGTATACTACTTGAACTCATGGCTGGACTAAATGGTAATAATGTAATATTTGGATTCATGATGGGAACAAAATGGTAACAGAGTGCTACTTTGACTCCTGATGGGACCAAATGGTAACAGTGTATTACCTGGATTCATGATGGGACCAAATTATAATAGTGTATTACCTGAATTCATGATGGGACCAAATGGTAATAGTGTACTACTTGGATTCAAGTTGTAACCAAATGATAATAGTGTACTACTTGGACTCATGATGGGACCAAATGGTAATACTGTACTACTTGGACTCATGATAGGACCAAATGGTTATAGTGTACTATCTGAACTCATGATGGGACCAAATAGTAACATTGTAATATGTGGATTCATGATGGGACCAAATGGTAATAGTGTATAGTGTAATACTTGGACTCATGATGGGACAAATGGTGACAGTGTACTACTTGGATTCATGACAGGGACTAAATGGTAATAGTGTACTACATGGACTCATGATGGGAACAAAATGGTAACAGTGTACTACTTGGACTTGTATTTGGGACAAAATGGTAACATTGTACTACTTGAATTCATCATGGGACCAAATGGTAACAGTGTACTACTTGGACTTATATATGGGACAAGATGATAACATTGCACTGCTTAGACTCATGAAGAAACAATGGTAATATTGTACTACTTGGACTCATGATGTGATAAACGGTAACAGTGTAATACTTGGACTTGTATTTGGGACAAAATGGTAACATTGTACTACTTGGACTCATGAAGAAAAAATGGTAACAGTGTAATACTTGGATTCATGATGGGACAAAATGGTAACAGTGTACTGCTTGGATGCAGAATGAGATGACCTTATTTAAGGGCACCTCAAGAGAATAACCACTATTATGTTTTTTTACATTCTGTATCAGTACATAGCCAGATTTTCAGGGCCAAACACCCATGGTGGAAAATCCTTATTCTACCTTACATGTGACTGTGATTATACCTCACACGATGTCAGAATAGTGTTTGATTGGCGCATCACTATTCTGACTTTTTTATGATGCCATAACATACACGACATCATATTATCAGCTAATGTTCATAATTTGAATTTCAAAAATTAAAATTATCTGTGTTTTATACACATTTCTGAGTTACACTAAATTGTTCCCTGGAAACCAGATCTTATACCCTCTTTCTAAAAATAAAAAAATTTCCACTGGATACTCTGTTCTTTAAAATGCTTTCACTCCACCAACTGTGCACCATTTTGTTCAAAACTCCCTTTTTTGTGACCTGGTAATGTGAGAAAAATAATCATGTCCATAGATTTGGGATAGTAAAATCTCACCCTCCAGCTCATAATTTGTGGGGAGGAATGAAGAGGCAAATTTTTGTTCCTGCCCATGAATTATGACCCCTCAGGTGGGATTTTCCTATCCCACATCAATACATATGACAGATTCTACCAATTTTTCCTTACAGTGGCATAATGAAACAAGATCTGAATACATGCAACTAATAAACTCAAAAGGATGAAATACAAATCACTCTCTCTTTCTCTCATCTATTTGTACACTACCTTTTCTGTGTATGTTTCCCTCCCAGCATGATGCAGAATCTCGGGAGCTATAAAGGGGGGAGTCCCACCATATCCCTTGGCCCCTGTCGGCATCACTGACCTACTAATACCATAGTCTGCCAAACGAATATGGACTGGCTGGGTGGGACTTGCGTCCTGGACTCTTGGAAAATGCCAGACAAGGATGTTGTCAGACTTCAGATCTCGGTAAATGATGTTTCTTTCATGCAAATAGTCCAAAGCATCAGACACCTAGAATATAATTTTATCTACAGATTATTCTGCATTTATTTTTGCTGTTCTGGACATGATCTTGAAAACCACATTTTTTTTACCAAATGACACACTATATTTCTGCTCATTTCTTGACAAATACCCATGCTAAAAAATGTGTACATATTCTTTAGGGCCCAGAATCAATGGTTATCATATCTCACAATTCCTATAAGCATAGTTCACAAGTTGTGTCCAATCCTAATGATGGGTAATATGACAAGGATCTCACATGAGTGTTCATATGATAAAATTACAAAATGTTTTGCATTCATGCAGCAGGTGGCATATTGTATTATTCAATGAGTTTCATAAATATTAAGTCCGATAAATACAAGTTTGAGTCAATTAAATAATCATGTAACCCGATAGGTGTTCAATCACAGTGTACAATTTTTATGACATGATGTTACAATGCAAGTGGCATATTGTTGTATTAAATGAGTTTCATAAGAATATAAGCTTAAGATTCTTTTTATCACACAAGACTGCTAGATGTTATGCCACACTGCAATATAAAACTGTTATTACACAATGTTACATCAATTAATTTTAACTGTTATGTGATGAAATGGTAAATCATACCTGAATGACTACCTGCTTGATGACAAAGACTGGCAGCCTGAGACCATCTCTGTGGAGATTATGAAGGATACTGCCTAGTGCTCCCATAGGTGCCAGGTTAAGCAGTAGGGAGAGAGGGCTCTTTGAGAGCCCTAAAAGGGAAACAATATGGGAGTGTCTAATGGTCTGAAGAATGGACACCTCCTGACGAGCAGTCAGGTAAGCTGTGCATGCTGTCTCTAACTGCATCTGTGCTGGCTTCTGTGTAAACAAAATAGGCCTAGTAATGTGTCAATTAATCAATTTGGTCATTGATTTGTCATTTTGGGGATTTGATTATGACTTGAGAAAAATCTCCAAATCCTTGTTACATAAAATAACCCTAAAAATCTGGTGAACATTTGGTGTTTCATTGCTTACAGTATATATTTGCATATAAGCCGGGTCCAAATGCAAACAACATAGCTTTGTTCTACTGATTAGTCCTTACAAACTGCATAGACCCAGATCTGCCGGCGCATTATGCGATGGCAGATCTGGGTCTATGCAGTTTGTAGTTGGTATTCGCTTATATGTGAGTAAAGATGGCAATTTGTGATGTTATTAAAGTGGGTTAAAAACACAACACAAACATGTTTTGACTCATAAGATTGTTATGCCCTGCAACTAAATGGCATATAATAAATCCCAAGTCTGTCCATCTTTTGGTCTGTCCTTCTGTCGGTCTGTCTGGTTAGGTCTTTAGTGTAGGTCAGTTTTTTAAGGCACTGTTGACCACAGAGACATGCAAATTTCTTTGTGGGTATGTCTTTGGAAGTACAACACCATCTTAGAAAATAAGGCCACCATGGTTGAGAATTTATGTTTCATGAAACATTATCTAATGTTTTTAATGCTGACTACCAACTATTGGCTGTGAGAGTATCAAGATTGAACTCAGTTCTTTCTCATTAAGCAATGCAGTGGTGTCTGAATAGGTCCAAATTTATAATTAACCCCTTTTGTTACTTTTTTTATACCATATTAATATTGAATATATGACACTTACCTTACTTGCCCTACCATTTTCCATGGAATACAGCATCTTTATTGCTACATCATGTGCTGTTGTACCCTGAATCATACAGATATATATGTGCATTTCATATATATATATATATATGAAAAGTAAAAAAGAAAAAATGAAAATGTTCCAAATCTATTATAAAAATAAAATCTATTTCTGAAAAATCAGTAATGTCAGACAAAATGATTGAAGAGATTTATTTGATCTTTTTAAAGATATTTTTTTCAAATTTATTATACCGGCAACATCATAATAACCAATATATCAAGCGGATGAAATCACAACATATACACTTTACAACAGGTGTGCAAGATTTCATTTAAAGAACAATGTTAATTAATAATGTTAAAATCTTAATTAATCAAGCTTTAAGCTTCTTGGTGAACAAAAAAGTTGAATTACTACTCTACATGCGATGAAATCAGAGAAATCAAGGTAAATGAATTTTTGTTTATGTTTACAGCACTGACACTGCCTCAAATATTATACGTAATAATTTATGCTTGACAGCAGTAACAAACATTGCCCTTACCTGAATATACTTGCCAGCAAAAACCTTCCCAAACGCTCCTTTGCCAATTTCCTTCCCAACCTGTAAACTGTCATCATCAACCAAGTAGTCCCTGTCCAGATCATGAAATACCTAAGGAAGAGATAGTCAGATTAATGACTATTTTGGTATCAAATAGCTTGGTATCCTTTCTATCATGTAATTACCTCCCCATAGTAGGTATTTTGCTAAACTATTCACAGTGAAAACATGAAATCTTCTTTCATTTTTTGCTGATAATACTTATGATACAAAATACTTCACAGTTTAGCTTAGTTTATATAAATATACAGTTTTATATCAACTGATTGATGGCAATCTTGTTTTAAATCATTAAAACCATTTTAAATTTAGATAAAATACTCTTTCAGCTGGATATTGTAGAGTACAACACCTACTATGGGGAGGACATCCAATGCAGGAAAATAAGATAACTTGTACAATACACAAATAGGTAATTTTTGAAAATTCCAAGCATGTGCCAGAACATAAAGGAATAGTTTAAAACCATAGGAAAGTCTTAACTATATGAAATAAACAGTAAACATTTTACTCATGAAAATTAGGTTTTTCTCTTAAACTGGACATGTGAAAGAGATCACAGTCATTTTATCAATGCTTTTCTGTGCATGGCTGGTTAATATAGTATGATGAAAAGGACTTGTGTAACACAAAAAGTCACAAACATGACAAAATCTATATTCAATGGGCTCATTAAAGTCCAGCTCCAGCAGACACTGTATAATCAAATTAACTTCTCAAACCGACTGGAACACATCTGATAATGTAATAGTGCACATTCATCCCAACGAAAGCTTGATCCTCCTAACATAGTTACATGTACCTGCAAGTATTGTTTCAACAATGCAAACTTAAAGGAATCTGAAAATAATATCAATCGTTTATTAACCACTTCCATTTCATATTGCACCAGAATGCTGACTAAAGATTTCAGTACATTCTAGAATGTACCCAAGTCAAACTTATCTAAAATAAATCTGATGCAGTCATCAACATGCCAAACAAGTCACTACCAGTAAAATAAGTTATCCTGATCAACATGTACATTGTATACAGGAAGAATATAAACAACATTTAATCTTTATGTGCCTATAAAAAAGGAAACTAGAGCAAACTAAAATTTAAGTTTTGTAAGAATGTTGGATATCTGCTGAAATCAACCTAGATTTGTCAGTTTGTAAGAAATATAACTGACCACATCAGGCGCTGCATACAAAACTCTGTTTACACCGTCTTCAGTCATCATAAATGTTGGGGATACACTGCCATGCTTTACACAGATTTCATCTCTTCCAGCAAATGTGTTCAAGATACATCTCTCCACCAAAAATGAATATATGACCCTTTTTTTCCTGCAGAAAAATGAAATAATTAGTACTGAATCAATGGTGAAATTCAATGACAATGCAAAATGAAAAAAGTATTTTTTCAAACATTACATGGAATGAAATATGAACAACATAATTATACAACTACTACTGTTGCTAAATAATTATTAGTTAAACTGGTAGAATATCTTTTGCAAAACATTATAATGCCTTCATAAAATCACAAACACAAATACTCTGCTCTCCTTCACAAACTTAAGTAAACCACCTTCAAGACAATTTGATGAATATTACTTTGAAGGCCTGAATACTTTGAAGGCCTGAATACTTTGAAGGCCTGGATAATTTGATGACCTGGATATCTAAGTAGTTAAAGTATTGTTTAGTGTCTCTATAGCTTTATTTGCAGTATCCATTACTTGCCCATCAATGGAGCATAATTCTGACCAGACTTTCAAGTTGTCACCTTACAGACAACTCTACAACTTCAGCTGTGCCTTCAAGGGCACTTTATATTACTACAGAGGCACTAGTTGTATATCTGCAGTAGAAGAACAAGGCATATTATCATTAAAAAAAATACCCATTCTTCGCAGCCATGTTGTTCTGAGATTTAGTCTGGCTAGGGTGATATGCCCCAACGCTAACAGTGTGTTCTGGATTGTTCTCAACGTTAACAGTGTGTTCTGGATTGCTCTCAATCCCTGTCCCAACATAAACCCAGCTGTTACAGACATCTCTTTGCTCTCTGACCTCATTTTCCAAACAAAGGGGGCAGGGAATAACACGGGTCACTAAGTACCGCCCACAGCAGTTCTGGATAAACCGAGCTTCTCCAATATCTGGATACCAGTCCTGCAGTAACCCATCTATGTGCTCCACAACTCTGGAAAGAATCTTTGCTTTAGCTTGCTCTTCTAGGAAAAGTCTCTGAGGTTCTATGGAAGTAAAATTTTGGATGGTTTGTGGCCAGTTATCTCTTGCACCAAAGAAGAATACAATTTTATCAATGGGAAAGGAGATTTCTAAAACAGCGCTGTCATTAAGATTCAGTGTTGTCCAGTCATCTTCAAAGTAGCACATCATCTCCACACTTGAATAATCACAAATTCCCCTTCCTGTGACAGATCCTCCTTGTATTTCCTTGATTTGTAACAAGACATTGTCAAAATGCACCAATTCCAATCCAGTCTGCCAGCATCGCCATGACGGTACAGCAGTGTGAAGATCCACACATCTCTGCAAAAGGCTAGACTCAAAGGGAAATAACTCTAACACACTCTGATACATGCTGTCATCTGCCAGAAGCCTGGTAATCAACCTGGGCCAGAAACCACTTGGAAAGTAGGTAAGAATAAACAATCTACAGTGGGAGAAAGCTGCATTCAAAGAACACTCAGTTCTGATGAGGAAGATACTACTTGGTTTACCAGAATCCACAGGGACTACTACTTCCTGTGTGTAGAATGTGGAGTTACCAATAGAGAGAGGAGCCTTTATAAAATTGCACTTTGTCATTTCTGCTGGTCTCTTTAGAGAAATCTGGAAACACACAAAAGTAAAAAGGCTTAATCTGCATGATTGATAACAATTATTCATTATTTCATAGCTCAAAGTTTTAAGGATATAATAGAACCTCACCAAGTTTCTAATGTGAAGTTTTTAAAGACATCCATTAAGATTCTGAATGTACTCAACTCTGAGAAATATCCAAGATTGAAATAAACTTAGAAAGAGTGACAGTCACACAGGACCCTGCATTGAAAAAAAACATTTAAATTAAATTTGTCGTAAAACATGTATCCCCCACTGTACACCAAAAAAATGACCAACAAGTTAAACAATTTTGAAAGATCTAACAAATTGCTATAATGGCATGAAAATCTAATTAGGTTACATAAATATGCATATACACATGCCCTCCAAACTTCATTTGTCTGACTCAAGTGGTGTTTGCTTAATAGTGCTAACAAAGTTTTCATCAAACAATGTCTATGTTCAAAAAGCTCAAAAATGAATAATAAAATGTAAAATTTGCTATATAGGCCTGAAAATCTAATCAGATTAACCATACATGAATACAAATATGCCTACCAAATTTAATTTGTCTACCTCTAGTGATTTTTGCTTTATCGTGCTAACAAGGTTTTTATTTTTATTTTAAAAAGTCCAAAAAGTCCCAACATTTGTAGAAAATTGAACAATTTCTGTAATGATGTGAAAATCTAATCAGGTCATCTACATATGGGTAAAAGTATGTTATCAAAATTAATTTCTCTACGTTGAGTGGTTTCTTTACAATCTTACTATTTAGCTTCTCAGGACAGATGAACAGATATATGACGAACATGACCATATCAAGATGCCCTGTTGCAAGTAGTGGGAGCAGAAAAAGTCAGCACTCGGACCAAAGGGAACAAGATTAAATCCATGAAAGGCACATCTTGAGTCTATGAGACAATGTTCATACCAAAATGCATCAGAATGGTTCTTAAGCTATGCCATTTTACAAGAAATATCCCATGTGAAGATATGAAATATAGTGTCAAGGACCATAACTCTATCCAAAATGGAGTTGATGAGAAAAAAGCCATCAAAAGGTACATCTGGCTCTACGAGACAATGTATTCATCAAACTGCATCAAAATATCTGAATCTTTGAATGGTTCCTGAGATATGCTGGCTACAAGGATCTACTGTAGTGGAGTTTAAATTGATCAAAAAAGGACAATAACTTTGAAAGGCACATCTACATGTAATAGGCAATTCACCTACTTAATGGTACCCAATAATGTGTAAGAATTGCTGAGTTAGGGTTGTTACAAGAAGTGTGAATGGATGGACCAGAGGAATGCAGACCTGCCAACCCTAACAAGATCTTCTCAGTAGGGCAGTCAATATTTTCCACAAGTTAGATCAATTTTCAGTAAGATGTAATGAAATATCCTTTATTGCTATTGTCAACTTGGAAAACATGCATCTGCAAAGTTCAGAAGTGTGACATGATGCAGTGAAGCAAAGCTTGCTTATGTAAGTATTTTGCATGAGAAACATGGGCAGGTTAAAACATCTGAGGTACTCCTGTAAAATTTGTCTGGTTCACTGACCAAGTCCACTGACTCTAATATGAAAACTTGAATTCTGACCAAACCCAGACAAGCCAATATCTAATTTTGATTGCAACAATCATATTCTTGTATTGTTTGCTTTATTCCATGAAATCCATAAATTAAGGGTCATTTCATTCAGATTTATGGTCAAATCATAAGGGTTAGCAGGTCTGGAGATGGATGGACAGAAACTATTACTACAGGGCTCCTGTATCTCAATGCAGGACCCTAATAATCCAGGTCACAAAGTACCACACAGAGCAGTATTGCATGAACTGATAAGCTTCTGCCATGTTTAAAAGAAACCATCTGTTTTACATGATCACAAAAAATTTGACTCCATATCTGATTCTGAAGATGCTTAGCAAACTTGTTCTAAAAGACTACATATCCTCAGAGATCACATTTCTGGGGCTCCCATGGGTGTTATCTAAGAGAGTTTCCACTGTATATCTATTCCATTACTGACCCTGACATTTTCTTTCATGGTTTCTGGGGACTCCAGGTCCTTGGCAGTGGGAAGGAGGGAAGGCAATATCAGGTTATCCTTGTCATATTGTAGCGCCACCTCAAACTTGTTCAGCAGGCTCAGGATGAAGCTGCCAATCTTGTCTGAAGCTTTGTACAGGGACTGCAAATCCTTCACCTTCATTACACCTAGTAAGACAATGGAAATGTGTGACATACTTTAACCCTATCTATGGATTCACAAGACAATGCCTCAGCAGACTCTGGTGTGAGAGAAGTTTGAGAGAAGTGTTATAAAATCTAAGCTAATCATTTTTTTTTATTCAAAAAAAAAAAAAAAGGAACTCTTCGGGACTGATGCTCTAGTAGCCAGAAAAAATTTCCAGGAATGCAAGTAATGTTTCTTCTTTTTAACTGCTACATACTGAAACAATCTGTGATATTCTTGACAAACTCCACCATACCAAATCTGGTAACAAAGCTTTTTTCTTATGTTTGGGTTAACATGTTCACAAGATACTATAAGTACAGTAAAAATTTCTTTGTTATGGCTTTTGACCTTAAGCTTGATATCATGCATGGAAGATCAATGAACCTGTTTCAGACAATGTCAAGATATAACCACATGCTATGGTTGCTAAAATCTATAATATATCTTTCAGAAAAAAGTTACTGAAGTGGTATAATTCAAGGTATTCTTCAGATATATCCACAAACTGGGTTAAATGATAACAAGAGTCCCTTGATGTTACTGACTCTCTACTGGCCGAAAAGAATTTTCAGGAATCGAAGATAAGACAGTTTCTTCTTTTTAACCACTGACTGTTGAAATCATCTCTGATATTTCTGAATGATAACAAGATTTTCATATTGGTCACTGTGGTGGCTATATTGGATGTAAGATCAGCTTCATTTTCATTTAAGACCAACTAGACATCATTAGAAGTCTTTTGGATGACAACCCAATGTCAATATGACCAACCATTCAGAAGGAGTAGTGATAACAAGAGTTTCAAGATGGCCATTGTGGAAGTCATATTGGGGTTTAATATAGATATCATAAAAAGTCTTCTGGTGAAAACCCTATATTGATATGGCCATCAATCTCAGTGGAGTAGCAATAACAAGATTTTAAAGATGACAACCATGATGGCCATATCAGAGGTCAGAGCTGCATCATTCATTAAGGACCAAACGGACATCATAAGAAGACTTCTAGTGAAAACCCATCTAAATTCGACTTTCTGTTCAGGAGTAGCAATATCAAAATTTTCAAGATGGTTGCCATAGTGGCCATAATGGAGCTCAGATTAGCCCAATTTTCATGTAGGACTAACTAGAAACCCCATGTCGATATGACATACCTGCCATGTTCCCAGTAAGTGTTGTGGGGTTTTTGAGACTGAAAAAGTGTTTTGAGGTCCCAAGAGGGGTCAGTGCACATGACCCCAAAAAAGCAACGTCTAATTGAGAATAAACTATCTTTTCATATAAAAGAAGGTGCTACCTGTTAGGATATGGAGGCTTTGATAAAGATGGCTTAAACATTCTCATTCAAGGGAATGATGTGTAATAACTTTTGTTCTTCAACATGCATCCCTTTGATTTATCTATAACTTCGAACGAATTGGGTTGTTCCACTTTGTGAATTTTACCTATGCAAATTAGTCTAATGGGCTGCCCCACAGCAGTCTTCAAAGGACTTATCACATCACCCTAGCTCATGTCTGCCAATTATGTGACAGTTGTATATGGCCCAATGGCCATACATGACTTAAATCCAACACATGTGAAATGGTGGTTGTTTATACCTGACCACCTTACTTTTTAATTGCCTCTATGACAATTAGCTGCATAAACTGCCCCAAGGATAGTTTTTCCTGAGCTTTAAGCAGGACTGTTTACCGTTTATACATTTTACATGCTATGGGCAAAAACTGAGCTGTTAGTTTTTTTTCCAACTAGCTTTTTTTTGCTCCCAAAGATTACTGAAAATCGTGTTTTTTGAAACATGACTGTGTCAGGGGGTTTGGGGAGTACAAAAATTGTGTTTTTAGCATGACATGTCATGTTATGACAGGTATGATATGACTTTCCATTCAGGAGAAACAGTGATACCAATATGTTCAATATGGGTATACGATTGGCACCATTTTCATTCTGCACCAACTAGATATCACAAAAAGTCTTCTGGTGAAAACCCTATGTTGATATGACCATCAATTTTGGTGGAGTAGCAATAACAAGATTTTAAAGATGATTATATGGTGGCCATATTGGATCTCAGATCAGCACCATGTTCATTTAAGATTGGCACCATTTTCATTTAGGACAAACTAGACACCATAAGAAATCTTTTGGTGAAAATCCCATGTTGATATGACATCCATTCAGAAGGAGCAGTGATAAAAAGATTTTCAAGATCGCCACCATAGTGGTCATATTAAATGTCGGATCAGAATAATTTTCAATGAAGACCAACCTGACACCATAAGGAGTCTTTTCAAGATGGCTGCCATGATGGCCACACTAGGAGGTCAGATCAGCACCAATTTCATGTAGGACCAACAAGACATCTTGCGAAGTCGTCTGGTGCAAACCCATGTCGATATGACTTTCAGTAAGAGTAGAGATAACAAGATTTTCAAGATGGCTGCCATGGTGGCCATTTCGGATGTCAGATCAGCACCATTTTCATTTAGGACCAAGTAAACATCATAAGAAGTCTTTTTGGGGAAAACCCAATGTCAACATGATCATCAATCTATAAGAAGTAGCAATATCTTGATTTTCAAAATGGCAACCATGACAGACGTACTGGAGGTCAGATTGGCACCATTTTAATTTAGAATCACCTATATATCATAAGAAAACTTCTGGTGATATCCCCATTATCGATACAACTTTCTATTTAGGAGGAAGAGTGGTAAGATTTTCAATATAGCTGCCATTGTCGCCATAATGGATGTCAGATCAGCACCATTTTCATTTAGGACAATAGCTGGTAACATCAATTCCCACACATTAATAAAGAACATATGATGGGTACAAGAATTCTGCATTCCAAATTCTGTCTTGAACTTTTTATGTCAATTTTAAGTTCTAACAGCTAAAACAGCTAACATGGCTACTATGATAGCTATCATTTGATTGGATGACCTAATGTCATGTGATATGTGATATATCTACACATCATCTGGTCATGAAGTTATTGACATGTACATGATGTTAGTGTCATATTTGTGGCATAATGCCAAAATCGTGCTTTTACTTTGCAAAATTAAACTGCAAAGTTTTCAAATCAATGATGTAATAAAACTATTACAGACCTTTGTAAATATATTAAGTTTTACAAACCAGTAAATCATATAGACTTCCAATGCACATCAGTCATCAGTCAGGGGATTTACTGGTTCTTAAAACTTCATAATCACCTCAACAAAGGTTAACAATTGTATAATAATACTCCAAACTCTGAACAGTTCATATTGATGCATGTGGTGGCCTTTGGAATGGAGGAAACCTGAGCTGAACCACAGAAGTACAAAGCAAGCTGTGCTACCCAAGTGGCTCAAACTTATATAGATGTTACTCACCAAACTTGGCAAATTTGTTGACATCATTGATGGAGACGACCTGAGCCAGCCGATCACAGAGCCACTGTGGATCAATGAAATATTGATCTTGAAGAGCTAAGTCATCAAAATGGCATAGAATACCTGCAAAGATACAAACAGCCATCGCAAAATGTGGATCAGGCTTCATTTTCATGAATGATGGATAATCATGACAATATTTAATGATTTAATAGTATGATTTAATGTTGAATAATTTAATATCATTCAGCTCCAACTTTTGAAAATCCATTGATTTCTCTGATGTACGAGAACAGGATATACAACCAAGTTTTGGAGTAAAATATGTTACTTCAATAATATTTACCCAATCATAATATGTTAGGAGAACATCCACTACCTTACAAACCAGTCATCACAAGCTAAAAATGTTGTTAACAATGTCTTTTGGCTTGTACGAGCTATAAAAGTGCTAAAATCTTTGCTCACCAAGACGGAAGTCAAACGAGAGTTATGTCCCTTTGGATAGAGGGGCTCACACCTTTTCCCATCATTTGTCAGTTACTACTGATGCAGAAGTGCATGTTCTTCCAGTGATGTAACTGCAGGGAGACTTGTGAGTGAGTACCCATATTAAGTTTAGGCAAGTATTACCAAAGAAACATATTTTACTCCAACACTTGTTTTTTTTGTTTTTTCTCAAATACTTTACCCAATCATAACATGTTAGGAAAATAGGTAACAGATGAAGGGAGTAACATCTCCTTACCCATGAGACGGCACTGGCTCTGGTCTCCTTATGTATGCTAAGCAGCTTAGAGTCTTGTGTCAAATATGGGCTAGAGTTTTTACACAGGGCAATGAATGGATGCATTCTTGAAGAAAAAAAATGTACTCCAGAAAATCTAGTGGAAATAGAGTAACTCTCATCATTACAAAGCTCCTGTGTGTTCAGAATTTAGCTCTCTGGGATGAAATGTCTCCGACATAAAAACTGGAAAATATCATATCAGACCTCCATCCCTCTGCTTCAATGATCTGGTCTTGGGTTAATTACTTGCAGAATGAATGAATAACCCACCAGAACTAGGATGAAAGAGTCAGAATGGAAATAATGCCCCTTCCTTCTTCAAGCAGTAAGAACAAGTGAGATCTACCTCTTCTGATCAGCTCAGGTACCCTTCAATGTCCAAACAGGGTTTTGATGATGCCCTTGGGAATAAGGGTCAAAGGACAAAGAAGTTTCAAGACAAAAGATTCTTTTCCCATGTGCAGGAGACTGTTCTTAGCAATGAAACCATGGGCCATCATGAGGAAAACTAAACCACATGTTTGAACTACAGATAATTCTGGTTGACTGAAAAGGCATACATTTCATTAATTCTGCCTGCTGAAGTTAGAGTGACTAGGACCCAGGTCTTAAATGAAAGTTAAATCAGCATGATTGTAAACAATGTTTTGAAGGGTGCCACATGAGAATTTATGATTAGTTCTAATATTTAACAAAGGGCCAAGGCCTTCAACCAAGAAAGTCAAAAGGTGGATAGAAGGTCAAAAAGGACTTTGTTCTGGTATTATGTCCTCCCTTCCATGGAACATTAATTATTGATTACAACCAACACTAACATCTTCTCCTCAAAAAAGCACCGAAGAAAGTGAGCTATATGTGGTCCCAAGGCTTTTAAAAGAGAGGGAGAAGTGTTTCTCAGCTCGCACCACATTTAGAACAATTCTCCATTTCCTCTCATAGGCTTTCATAGTGGTGGACCTTCTTTCCCAAGCAATTCTGTCCACCACTTGTTTGTAGAAATGTTTCTTTCTGAGGGCTTGTTTGAGCTAGATATGCTGGTACAGCATATCCGGGTTGGGATGGAAAACTGCATGCATGGCTGCTTCAGCAGGTGAGAAGAAGGCAAGATTTTCATGGGAATCTCCACTGCTAAAATCAGAAAGTCACTGATCCATAAATTTACCCACCTGAGGGAAGCAATCAGGATAAATCTGCACATGGACTCCCTCACTTTCTGAATGATCTTTGAAATCAGAAGGGTTGGTGGAAAGTTGTATGCACTGACACCATTCCAGTTCAGTAAAAGTGTGTTGACTGCCCAGGTTTTCAACTCTGAGACTGGCAAGACAAAGGTTGGGAGAATGGTGTTCCACCCTGTCACAAGAGGTCTACCCCAGTGGGTACAGACTCAACTGAAGACCAAGGGGTGAATGGACCATTGTGCATAAACTGGTTGATCCATCTGGACAATGAGGTACTAGGATTTTGAGGCTGCTTGGGATGTGGCAGACTTGAATATGGATTTCCTGACAATAACATCACTACAGAAAACCTGAAACATGAAGGCAGAGACTTGGGGATTTGGTTCCCCCTTGCCTTCTGAGATAACTGTTGACAGTCAAATTGTCAGAACGCATCAGGATGCCCTTTCCAGATAACATCACCTTCAATGATTGAAAGGCATTTGTTATGGATTTCATCTCCAGATGTGCATGGAGTACTTCTGAAAGGACCATACCCAACTCACTTCTTGCAAAAATAGGAAGAGATGGGCACCCCAGCCAGTTGTGCTGGTGTATGTGCAGATCATGATTTCCAGTGGTTGATCTGGCAGTGAGATGCCCATCATAATATTAAGTCCATCCATGCTGGAAAATGGTAATCCACAGATATTCACTTTAAGCATCATCAAAAGTCCCAGATAGGTACCAGGTGTCCAGGAAAAGAAAATCACCATAACTGGTACTAGGTTACAACAGAGCCAAGACTAGTGATGGAGCTGTCTGATGCTGGTCTGCAATGCCATCATAGGTCCAGTACTAGATATTGTGGGAGATCTGATCACCAAATCCGGTGCCGCTTATGCTGTGTATCCATGACAGGACCGGGGCTGGAAGTGGCATGATTGGGAGCCAGACACTGTCTGCATCTTAAGTCTGGGACTAGGTATGCTTGAAAGACAAATCACTGTACTCAGTTCCAGTGACATTAGGAGTAGGTCAAGATAGTGCCAGAGCTGGATTGGATGATGCTGGGCTGGCTGATATCTGGTGATGAGGACCAGTACCAGATGTTGAAGGACAGATCACCACAGCCAGTGCATGGATCTACATGTGAAGATGGGTTGTTCATGACTGATCCATGTGGGCCACCATACCGTGTCAGTACTGGCCAGGTAGTCTGCTCAGTGCTGGAATGGCTGGGAAAGAGTGGTGGAAAACAGGACAATGATGACGATGGGTCATAAGGGGAGCCTGCTGTGGCAAAAAATGCTGGACATACTTTAGGATCAGGGACTTCTCAGTCTCAAGTGACTGTAATATTATCAAACTGATGACTGAAGAAGCATCAGTGGCACAACAGATAGTCTCTTTAAAGAGTGATTTCTGGCTCTCTCACTAGCCCAGGACAACTGTTTGGCAGAAACCATCATCCATCTATCTATCCTCTGTCCACTAAGCAAAGTTTTCACATGCATAGTCTTAAGGACACCCCATTCAAGTCATGCATGTGGGGTGAATATCTTCAGCCAGCTCAAATCTTTAACAGAATTTATTCATCCCATTGTTATCTGTAATTAAAGAGAACAAAACAATCACATATACAAGCAAAATCAGTCAAGCATCACATTAGGCTTACAGTAAAGTCGATGCAAGGAAACTACAGAAATGAGCTCATTACTGAGAATGAATCATCATTTACTGGGAATGCAAATGTATTGTACATACTATGAACCATTGGAGTAGATAATTAATAACATGATAGTGATGCTGGATGACTTAAGTGTAAAATATTCTTCTACAATGAGGACAAAGTAAAATTCAGTAACAAAATAGAAATTTTTTCCCTGTGATTAAAAAACACCAAAGCATCGATCAAACTGGCGCAATCAGTATACTATGGAAGGTATTTGCAAAGCCTGACCAGGCATGAGTTAAAGTAGTAGCTGACAAATTATGGGATTTGGCACCAACCCCTCTATCCAAAGGAAGACCACTCGTTAAGCTTCTGTCTCGTCAAGCAGATGTCTTACCACTTTTCTCACAAAAGCAAGCACAACATGAAATTCATGTCTTTTTTAGTTTGGGAGGGCTGAATTTATGAGGTTGTGGATGTTCTCATGAATTATGATCAGGTAAAGTATTTGAATAAGAAATGATAAACGTACCTGAATTCAGGTGAATCATTACAAATGTAACCATTTCAAGAAGTTTTTATTTAGTCCAAGTATATAAAAAGACTGGTATTGTATATAATGTGCCAATTAAAAGCAAAGTTCTAACAATGTAAATATAAAGAACTGCACAGAAACATTTGAAAAAGATTGGTAAACAGCAAATAGATGAGTTCATAAAACCAGTCAATGGCGTGCATCTCTATTTCTGATTGAAGCCTATGGAAGTTTCATCTGTCAATATGAATATGATTAAGGGGGTAACAGTCTTGTATTTGAAGATTTTTGGATATTAATTGTGATTTTACTATCACAAATCAAGTTTTACTGGCCACTCATTTGAAGGGCTGGTAAAACAAATATTTTTGACAGTAAAACCAAGATTATTCCTCATTCTTTGAAAATATTCATTACCAGTAATTAGCATTCATATAATTCTCTGCATTGCAACATCACACTGACTATCAAGACATCATGATAGCAACAAAATTAATTACAGTTAATTGGATTTTGCTGCCATAAATTTAGACCTTTTGACCAATGAGAAAGGGCATTAGATTCAAAGATGTATTCAGATCACATTATCTATTGCCTCCTTTCTCAATAACTTGTGTGATTGTCTTTCAAAAACATTTTTAATCACAACAGACAAAAATTTAATTTATCTGAATTACACTTCAGCATATAAAAAAATATGAAAAGCTCTCATTTACTAATGAAGTCTACAGACTACCATATATACTTCAATATAGGTTGGGTCCAACTGCAAACAACATAGTCTCTGATCTGCTGTAGTATAATGTGCCAGCATATCAGGACCTATGTTGTTTGTTATACTCATTATTCCTAACAAACTGCATAGACAAAGATCTCTTGGTTCATTATGCGATGATAGATCTGGGTCTATGCAGTTTGCAGTTGGATCCAACTTGTATGAAAGTATATACAGTATTTTAAGGTGTGAACTACTGTATGACCAGATATTGCAGTGTCACTGATTAAATGTAAACTGTTCCCATTTAAATTCTTGAATAAACATGATTGCAGGATATACGAATTTAACATTACATCACTTTACTAAATTACTCTAATTTTACATGTTGCATTCAAGCAACAGTTGCGTAAATATGAATCAACTTGCAGATATCATCGCGAGACTGTATATGGCATTTAAATTAACCGATGCATGAGAAAAATCTATTTTGGTTCACTTTTGATTCAAAATTGTGTCCAGAAAACTAGCCAATACATATATATTATTATCAGAGTAATGTGATCTTGACTCCTAAATCACGTGGAATTGTCAACATCAGAAAATCCAGATCATGACAAGACACGAAGCGTCAAGCAATGACCTGGATTTTCTGATGTCTAGAAGAAGATAAGATCTAGCAATCAAGATTGAATTACTATCTTAATTATATTTTTTTTATATATTTATCAATTTTCAGATAATTTAATAAAATCACAATACGTAACTGAAAACAAAAGAAATTGCTTAATATTTCAACCTTTTTAATATGAACTTCATCTTAAAACATAAACGGAATTACATTTAGATTAGCTGATATGCACATGAATATCACAGTTTTACGAACGAAGCACCTGAAACAACAGTGACTCATTTTTACTATGATCACTGTCAATAACATTAATTCTTCTACACATGGTGGCAGCACACCCATATAGGTAATTTACAGTTATTGTGCTGTTGTCAAATTTTGCATCACATAAGATATCACCATCTGAATGACTATGCAAGTTTCTATCCAAGGTCAGGCTTATAGCAGTTGAACAGTTTCTGGTTGAACACTGTGAGAGGCTCCAGTGGAGCCTTGGCATGGAAATGACAGAATTATTTTGACAGTTATTTACAGTGGGATAGGACAAGTTGTTGTAACTTGATGATACAAATTTGTTAGAAAGAATGTTACTCATTTCCTTTTGCATGACAAAGGAAGCTACCACATAGTTGCTCAGTTGTAACCAGGAAACTTCAAGAAAGAAGTAGTTGCAGCCTTGTTTGAGAGTATGGTGATACAAAATCAGAAAATGACAGTATTGTTTTCCTACTTCTAGGAAAAAACAGTAAAATTCTGGCTCTTTCTTGAGTAAACAATTGATAGGCATATAATAAAAAGGTTTATCAAATACATCCATATAAAGAAAAACTTTGATTATGCACATTTCAAACATCTGCACTTTTCGAAGTTTTGGACAAAAAAAGTGTCTCCTGCACCTATTTAGTACTCAAAAGATTGGATAGCCCAGGGCCCTCCCAATTCCAGAACTGGTTCCTCAAAGTAAACTGTCTATTGAGCTTAATAAAAACAAAAAAGCACTACCTTGTTCATTTGATTTACCTGACAAAACCTTGAGCTACAAAACACAGCATACACCACTCCCTCGATAACTCACACCCGGATAACTCGCGAACCTGCTTATAACACAGGGTCAGGCGTGGATCCCATTTTATCTACTAGAAAATATCAAAAAAAATTGGCCCCTATTTGTTGAACATGAAAAAAATCATGATCAAAATTAGTAAATGAAACCTTGATATATTGCTCATTGTATTGTCAAAAACAGTGGTCAGTACCTGGAAATTCGAATCAACATCATGAAATTCTCAACTTTTAATAAAAAGTCATATATTCTGTTAAATTTTCTTTCCAAACAACATTCTCAGTACACAACAATATTCGATGAAATTTCGACCATGAAAATGTCACTAATGCCTACTGGTGGCAACACTTGAAAAAATAAATACCAATTAAATAAGTTTTGTCAAGTGAAATTTGCATTTTAGTTCTATCTTTTAATTCAGTTTCAGTGTAATCATCATAAATGCAATATGCTCTCTTGTATTCAAACATGAAAAATGTCATTCTACCATCACAGCTATGTCTGTGAGCATTTCCATGAGAACCTAATAAGTGCTGACTGCGTTTTGATCTCCAACTTGCGGAAGTATTTGTTGTATTGTTACACTCAATTAAAAGCAGACCAGCTTTGTATGTCTTTTGTATCAAATCAAATAAAGGGGGTCGAATAAAAGAAAAGTTAAAAAGACATGCAAATCCTAACTGTGTGTCAGGTCAACTCATTTCAATTGATCATTTGAACACTGTTATAAATATTATTATGTAAATAATATAATTAAACTACCTTTAATTAGCCTACTCATTCACAAATGTTATCAAAGATAGCAAGGCAACCAAGCGAAATGAGTACTAGGTGAATAAAAAAACTTTGTTTCATAGATACAGTTCATTACAGAGAAGCATTTGTAGTGAACTTAAAATTTCTAAATTGGCATGCAGAGATTTCCACAAGGATGAGAAGACGTTTCTCTATTACTTGCAATGAAATAATGGCATAAATATTTTACTAACAGAACAATAAATAAATCGAGTTTCAATGTTGATGGTTGTTTCACGAAATAAAAGTCCCTAGTTTAAAAAAAAAGGAATCTTGTTTTGTTGTGAATCAACAACAACAAAAAGCAGTGATGTAATACACAATTTTTCACGTACATTAGTTGTTGAAACCGCTTGGATTAACGTTGTTAACGACCTTTTGGAGGTTGGGTGTCTTGAAAATAAAGGTAATTTATACAAAAGAGCAAACAACTTCATTAGAAAAAAGCTCTCTATTGACAATTATTCCCCATGTAATTATAAAATAAGTATTCAGCCATTAAACAGCCCCGTTACCCCCCCCCCCCATGGTTTTCTTGATGTCCAGCAAGGATGGCATCCCCTTCTTAATTTTTTGAGATCCCTCTGTAACTCGTGCCCTCGCTTATAGTGCGGTCTATGTTTTTGGACCCCGTTGTGCACAAGTTTTCAAGGGAGAGGTGTATTTATTTTGGACTTCAGGAAAGACACTGGTAATGTGATTAATATTGACTTTGGACTTCAGGGAAAAACACTGGTAATGTGATTAATATTTATTTTGGACTTCAGGAAAAACACTGGTAATGTGATTAATATTTATTTTGGACTTCAGGAAAAACACTGGTAATGTGATTAATATTTATTTTGGACTTCAGGAAAAAACACTGGTAATGTGAATAATATTCAGCCCCTGGCTGTAGCTACAGTTTTCCTCGGTCCCTCACCCATTGTAATATTGCCTCCATATACTTGTATACAAAGCCTTCACTTTGTGTACATCGTGAAGCATGTGACAATACTGTATCTGTTCTCCATATAATTTGGTTACCTATAATCAGCAAACAGTTGTCCTTCATGAATAACAGGGCACTTCAGTGTAATGCATCACTGGCTCTGTAGATCTACTGGTTCCTGTGTGATTGTGTGCTAACCAAGATATTAGTGACTCATCAAGACACTCGTGACAATGTTGTACAATTAAAAAAACAGTGATTACTATTTTAGTCCATTTGGTTCACCGAGTTGCTGCCAGCTGATTCCAATGACATACGGTATGGGTATATTCTTTAATTATTATGGGTATACTAAACTATATATAAAACTTTATGCTATTGTTTTCAAAAGATGAAATTAACCCTGATGGAAATAAAATAAGAGTGCCTCGAAAGGACTGATGATCTACTGACTGAAAAGAATTTTCATCACCACAAGTCAATAACATTTTTTCTATCCTTTTATTCTTTTAAACTACAGAGTACTTAAATCATATCTGATATTCTTGAAAAAACTCCAACATACCAAACTTGGTAACAAAAATATTTTCTTACATGTCTGAGTGAACATGTTCACAAGACACCTGTAAGTGCAGTACACAATTCTTTGTTATGGCCTTTGACCTTGAACCCAATCTACAATCAATGAACTTGTCTCAATGTCAAGATAAACCCACATGCCAAGTTTGGTTAAATCTATAGCTAAATACTTTTTCAGGAAGAAAAAGAAAACAAAGTCATTTAAGTGGCATCATTCAAGGTATTCATCAGATATATCCACAAACTGGATTTGATACAAATCCATTCATACTTGTTTGTGTCATCATGCTCACAAGACAGTACAGCTAAAAACCAGAGTCAAAACCTTTAACTTAAAAATCATTGTCAGATTACTGACCATAAAATTGTTAATTAGAATGCAACTAAATACAAAATCTGGTCAAAATTCATATGTATATGTACAAGTCATTGTGTTCATAAGCTCAATTAAGTTCAAAAATGCTAGCAATAACCTTGACTTGATCCCAAGGTCAATTAGGTCTAGTTTTCAACATGTGTCATTGGCCATGAAATTGTAGGTATGATTAACACCATTTTTATTTAGGACCAACTAGACATCATAAGAAGATTTGTAGTCAAACCTCATGTCAATGCAATCATCCATTCAGAAGGAATAGAGTTAAGATTTTTAAGATGACAGCCATATTGGATGCCATATCAGCACCATTTTCATTTAGGACAAACTAGACATCATAAGAAGTCTGTCAGTGAAAACCCCATGTCTATTATCACCATCCACCCAGGTGTAGTGATAACAAGATTTTCAAAATGGTCACCATGGTGGACATATTTGAAGTCCAAGAAACACCATTTTCATTTAGAACCAATTAAACATCATAACAAGTCTTTTCATGAAAACCCCATGTTAAAATTACCATTCATTATGGAGGTATATCGATAATAAGATTTTCAAGATGACCACTAAGGCAGTCATACAGGATGTCAGATCAGCACTATTTTCATTTTGGACCAACTAGACCTTGGAATGAATGTGTTTGTAAAGTTTTATGACAATCCTTAAGTAGATTAGGAGGAATAGCAATAGCAAACTTCTGCTAACAGATGGACAATAAACAATGGACCATCATATAAGCTCTTCTATATGAAAGATGACTCTCCAGCTTTATTTTGTTTTAAATTTGAATTGCACATCATATAAAGATTTTTTAAGGATTTCTATAGATGCTGAAGTTCATGTATTAAATGAAACTAATGGTATTCAACTTAATTAATAAGAAGATGCTATTTTAATTCTGTGGTGCACATAATGATTCCAAGATAACCAACTGTAAACTAACTTTTTTTCCTGGGAGGGGGGTACCAATTTTCACGGATCTCATGTCTTCTACCAACGACAAATTTAAAGACAAGATGAATAAATATTCTGTGGAAACAATAGGCCCCCTACCACAATCCACATGTCATTTAATAAAAAAAAAAAAAAAAAATTATACGCAAAAAATAAATTCAGTTCTCAGTTCTTATTCCTCTAGATATTTGGATGCTGATGACAAACACAATCCTTTGACAATACTTTACCTGTGTTATTACTAGTATGTATTGCAAATAGGAAGTTCACATTTATCTCCAAAATTTTACAACACTACTTTGAGAAACACCTTCTTAAAAGAAGCAAAGATAATCAATAATCAATATTTTACAGTATTTTGATTCACAAAAGGCATGTAGAGGTATGCAGGTAATGGAAAAAAGTTCTTTTAAATATGATGATATGGGTTTGTATTAGTCAACATGCATAACACTAGTGTCACACCGGTATCATGTAAGCTTATAACACCCAACATAAGTTCATATTATTTATGCAATGAACAAGAACAGTATGAGCTCAGGTGGGTGTCATGTGTCCTTGGAATTGTATTGGATACTTGCTTGCTACTAGTCTTACACCAGTGTCATGAGTGTTGACCAGTCAAATGCAGCCTAAAAAGATTATTATGGTGAATTGTTTTAATTAAATAATGGGAATACTAAAAAAGTAGTCTTTTGGAAGCTAGCCTGTTAGTCTATGACACTGAAATCAGAAATGATGGCACAATCTCATAGATAAAAGAAAATATCAACATGAGAATGACAATAGTTTTTGTCTCACCATTTTCATGAAGAAACTTTGTAGCTTGATCCAAATCCTCTTTATCTCTAAAGGGAGAACACTCTGGAGATTCACCTCCTACTGCAAAAAACTTGTTCATACGTTCCATCACAGTCACTCTGGGAAAAAATAAAAAAATTTACTTAAGGATAATTGCTTGTGTAATGTTAGAGTATTTAACTTGTTAAAAATTGATATTTTTCCATAGCTAAGGGTCCATGTAATCTAAAATCACTTAAAAATGAATAGGTTGGTATGCATTTTCTTGTGCTAGTCTTAATTACTTATCATCCACAGCAAGGATCATTACATATAAAAGTATGAGAAAAAGTAGTCACTAACTGCCCATATACCGTATATACTCACGTATAAACTGATTCCAAATGCAAACAACATAGACCCTGATCTGCTGTCGCATAATGTGCCGGCAGATCAGGGTCTATGCTGTTTGTTCTACTGATTAGTCCTTACAAACTGCACAGACCCAGATCTGCCGGCACATTATCCGCCAACAGATCTAGGTCTATGCAGTTTGCAGTTGGTATCGGTTTATATGTGAGTATATACAGTAATAATAGCTGAATATGTATTCAAACATTCATCACATCTGCACTGTTTAAGATCAAATACTTCTCATATCAAATGAACAAAAAAGTGTATGTTGGTGAGTTAATTTTTTCAGTATGACACAGTTATTGAGATCACAGCAGTTTTCTGCAACAGAAAGCCTGCACAGTCAATTTCTGCTGGTTGTAAATTGATAGATTTCCAAAGGTCTCATACTTTTTGCTGATTTAATCTTTTTCTTTTAAAAAAACTATTATTGCATTATTAAAACTGTATCAGGATTTTCTTTTTTATTATTTAATCTGAGACTAAAGTAGGAACCACAACATTTTACGTCCAATCTTGTCCATACTTCATAGCACTAGGATACACCAAGATAAGAAGTGACATCATATCAATGATGTTATAATAAATGATCACATCATTTCAAGTTACATAGTAAGCATTGATTTCAGTTTCAATAGGAAATAGAAGTCCTGAATCTATGAAAATATAAGTGACACAAAATAAAACTGATTACCAAGATGTCCAAAATATGCAAATCTAGTTATCATGTGGTTTCATTATTACTCTTTCATCAGTTTAAGTTACAAAAATAGGAAAAGAAATATATATATAGATATACCTCTCCCACGATAACTCACACCTTGATAACTTGCGAACTCGCTTATGACACGGGGTTAGGTGTGGATCCCATATTTTGATCAAAACTGATATATATCACTCATTTTATTGTCGAAAATGGCAATTAGTGCCCAGAAATTTGAATCAACATCATGAAATTCACAACTTTTAATAAGAAGTCATATATTTTATTAAATTTTCTTTCCAAAAAATTCTCAGTACACTGTAAATAACAATATTTGACAAATTTTGATACAGTCCTACCCACTTATATCGACATCACTTATGTCGACAAGCCGCCTATGTCGACAAAAAAGCAAAGTCCCGGTCCCTTGGTCTACTATTACTACCAAGTTTGTCATGCTTATGTCGACGTCGAGATAAAAAATAAACGTACATGTCGACAGAAGCCCTTGGTCCCAGCTTGAACAAATCCTTTGTTTTCTAATCATTTATGTCGACAAGCTGCCAGTTCCGACCCATACTTTGTTCAACAATTAGTTGATCTTGCCGCCAAGCTTTAATTTTGCCACCTTATCATTTATGTCGACAAGCGGCCAGTTCCGACCTGTACTTTGTTCAACAATTAGTTGATCTTGCCGCCAGGCTTTAATGTCTTGGTGGATTAAAAAACAGGCTTTTGTTTGGTCCTATAAAGTTGGCCTCGCGCGGCGACTTAAATAACACATGTACCCTTCATCAAAGCAAGCCAGTTACAATGTTCAATAAAAACAATCCACTCTTCATTAAAAAAAAATCATCACCAAACTTGAATAAAAGCAATGAAATCTGATCGATTGTTGCATTTTCCAAAGTGATCGGTGATTAAAAGAAGTTTATTGTGCTGTAAAAGTTTCCTTTTTAACTTTATTTATGTTTACGATGACTACCAACGGCAGCGTAAAATGCAGATTAAATTTACAGTCTCTGGAAACTAAATATCTGGCTGTTAAGGAAGTTGAAGGTGGGGCATCTCGCAAAGATATCTGTGAAAACTTTTCACTTAAACATAACACCCTGTCAGGATGGATGATAAACCAACAAGTTGTTCTCCACCTTATTTTTTTAAATTTTTTTTTACTGGTGGCGGACCAGTAAAAAAAAAAAAAAAGGAGGAGAACAACTTGTTGGTCTAGATGGATGAAAGCTGCTGAGTCTATAAAGAAAGGCTACGTTGAAGGTAAATTAATCATATCAGCCGCATATCTCTTGTTCAATTGTATGTACTTTTTACGATGACTTCCGTAAATAAATACATATTTTCATTTCCCTGTGAATAGCCCCATCCCCTTGGTAGCCTCAGTAAGATGGGAACATTGTTTCAGGCTGACCAAAATCTAGGCCAATTTAAGTACATGTACATGTACTTTGAAGCATGTAAATAACAACTATGCAAACATGTGCTACTGGCGACAATGATTATCATAGTGAATTGTGAAGACGTGTTAGATCAAATGAGGACAACCATTTTTGATACATGTGTTTCCTATCAGGATGTGACCGATGCATACATTTTCTAACATGAGACCCGTACACGAATTCATGGATTTTTTCATATACATGCACTTATTGCATTGTGGATTTTATTACACAAAGGTAACCAAAATGTAATTTGTCAATATAGACATATATTTCACGCTGGTTTTGTCTTCATGTACTAAAAATTTCCATTGTTTGTTTTCTCAAAGTGTAAATCCTGCTCAATGACGACATGTCCCCCCCCCCCCCCACACACACACACACATCTCAACATCCGCTTATGTCGACAATATTTCCTCGGGCCCGAGGATGTCGACATAAACGGGTAGGACTGTACATGAAAATGTCAGTAATGCCTACCGGTGGCAGCACTTAATGAAATAAATACCAATTAAATAAGTTTTGTTAAGTGAAATTAGTGTTTTAGTTCTATCATTCAATTTGGTTTCAGTGTAATCATCATAAATGTGATATGCCTCCTTGTATTCAAATGTGAAAAGTGTCAATCTACCATCACAGGTATGTCCACAAGCATTTCTGTGAGAACTTATGAAGTGCTGTGTTTTGATCTCCAATTTGCAGAAGTGTTTGTTGTCAAGTTACAATCAATTAAAAGTAGAACTGCTTTGTATTATGACATTAAGTACGCATTTTGTATCAAATAAAGGGGGTGGAATTTTAACAAAAAGAACATTATTATAAGTATTATTATGTAGGTAACATAATTAAAGTATCTAACATAATCAGTGGTTTATCCTACTAATTTGCAAATGCGATTAACGATAGCAAGGGAAGCAAGTGAAAGGAGGACTCATGCATTGAAAGCTTTGTTTCACAGATACAATTCATTATGGAGAAGCGAGTTAGAGAATTTGTAGTGAACTTAAAATTCCCGAATTGGCACTCTGAGGTTTGCTCAAGGATTAGTAGAAATTTTAGTTACTTGCAATGAAATCGCGACATCAATTTTCAATGTTGACAGTTGTTGTTTCACAAATTAAATGTCGCTAGTTTTTGAAAAAAGGAAACCTTGTTTTGTTATGAATCAACAGTAGCACTCAAATACATTCACATTCACATGCAAAAGCAGTGACATAATACACAATGTTTTCGCAGGTACACATATGATGTGAATTGAAACCTCCTGAAGTAATGTTTTTAATGATCTTTTTGAGGTTAGTTATCCTGAAAATAAAGGTAATTTATACAGAAAAGTGAACAACTTCATTAGAAAAAGCATTTTATTGACAATTATTCCCAACGTGATTATAAAATAAGTATTAAACCAATAAACAGCCCCCCTCCCCTCATATTCTCATTGTCAATGTCCAGCCAGGATGGCATCCCTTTATTTTTCAAAAGTTCCTCAATAACTCGCAACCTCGCTTACACTGCAGTCTGTGTATTTGGACCCCATTGTGCAGTTACTGAGTGATATATATATATATATATATATATATATATATATATATATATATATATATATATAGTGACTGAATAAATGAAATATCAGGTTGATTGGTTGCTTGGTTTTAACAACACTTTTAACACCATATTGGCTATATCATGCCAAGGAAATAGAAGCTTTACCAAGGTCAGAATAAGGCAGCCAATATGAGCTATTAGTGATCAGTAATTGTATTTATTTAAATGTAACAAATTAGTGATACAGAGGCTGTCAAATCGATAAACTGTTACTGCAATTTCAGCTCAAATGTGTTTACTGCTAATAAATTACACTTATTATCATATCTGCATTAAAAAAGACTACACATGAATAAATCAATCAAATAAGACTGAACATGAGTAATAAACCATGCATCCTAACAAACCAGCCCCAAGAACAAATAATCTTCAGATCTGATGTGCGGATTCAAACTTGATATCATGTGTCAAATTCTTTTGAGAAATCCAAATCTGTACAACCTTTAGGACCAACCTTTGAGAACCAGAGAAAGCATCTGTCCCCAATATCACCATCAGGTGTTACAAGTCAGACCGTTATGTCTTAAAGTTTAAATCCACAAGTCCCACTTAAGTTTCATCCAATCAGATTCCTGAATTCTAAAGTCACATTAAATCTGGACTCAAGTTCTCTTTTTGAAACCCAGACAAGGATTCAAATAAATCAGTAAGGAATATCCTAAGCAGAGTTTCTCAAAATTACTCCATATGCCGAACTTTTAAAAAAGAAACAGTACAAAAAGTTGGGATTTTTAAAAATAAAACTTAACACTAGATAAATGGCATGAATACAAGTTGTTCTCATAGAAAATTTGACCTTTTAACTGTGGAAAGATTGCCTATAAAAAAAGAGTTGCATAATAAAAGCAAGTGAATGCAACAAAGTTTCAACATCCCTATTCCAAAAATCTGTGCCTTTTCCTCAATGATAAAATCATCAGTGGACCTCTAACCAAAAAGAATTTCCAAAATTCAAACAGTTTCAGACTTGTCAACCCTAACAAGACCTTCTCAGTAAGGCAGTTGATATTCTTCCATAATTTAGACCAATTTTCAGTAAGGTGTAACAAAATATCATGTACTGCTATTGTCAAGTTGGAAAACTTGCATTTAAAAAGTTCAGAAGTGTGATTGGAGACTGATGCAGTGACGGTAAACAATATGTTCATCAATAAAGTTTGTAAAGTACACTTAGACCTTGATTAGCTCCAGTACAGTTTCACAAACTACAGTTCCAAACCCTACAGAACTCAACGGCTTCTTGCTATCTCTCAACCTGACGTAATTCTTGACTTTTTTCTTCAATTTCACGAGGCAATGGCAATCATCTCTCTTGCCATAAGACATACTCAAATCAACACATGATGTCCAATAAACGTAATTGTTGCCTTCCTACTTTTTATCTCAAAAATATGAATATTCCTTTTTTATTCATCTGTGCTGACTGTTTAAATTTTTTAAGAGGATCATTGTCCCTTCATCTTGAACATTTATCATTTGTTGGATGCCATTTTTAGAAAATTCTATCAGCAACAGCTTGATCATGCAGACGTTTTGCATGAAAAAATATGTGCAGTTTTAAGCATCTGAGGTACTCCTGTAAAGTTAGTCTGATTCCCTGACCAACTCCACTGAATCTAATAAGAAGCCCGGATCCAAATCAAACACAGACAAGTCAGTATTCAGATTTTACCACAACATTCGAACTTTCGTAATTATTGCTATTATTCCATAAGTCCATATTTTGGGGGTCATTTCCATAAGACTACGGTCAAATCATAAGGGTTGGCAGGTGTGCAGTTTTAGTCATAGAAGTATTATGTAGTCAGTGGTACTGCACTCACTGGCTTATCTTCTATGTTTTGCACTAAAACATTAATCTTTAAAACATATGCATGCAGACATGCACAAAACTATGTGCCTTTTTTGACATTTTTTTCTAATGGTGTCAATTATTTTCAAAAAAGGAAAGCTATATATGTGCCAATAAAACCGAGATACCCCCAACAATTATGATGCAACTGAAGGGCAAAATTCTAAGTCAACAGGTGCCATAACTCCATTAAATTTTGTTGGAAATGGTGAAAATAGAATGGAAGCAAATTTGCAAGACAGATAAGATGAAACAGGTTGGAGAGACATGACCCCTGGACTGATGGTATAAAAAATGTTCAACTCTTCCCAAACCCAGTATTGCTAATAAGGGCAGAGCCTATCCCAGTTTCCAAGTTACAAAGTGACTGTAATTTCTCTACTTTCCCATTAAAATGAACCAACACATCATAAGTACCGTATATATTCACGTATAATCCGATACCAACTGCAAACTGCATAGACCCAGATCTGCCATCACATAATGTGCCGGCAGATCTGGGTCGATGCAGTTTGTAGGGACTAATCAGTAGAACAAATATAGACCCCGATCTGCCGGCGCATTATGCAACAGCAGATCAGGCTCTATTGGTTATACGTGAGTATATACGGTAACTGCCCTGTGGATACTGATAGCCATTTACAAACTGGTCAGCTGGAGAAACTGAGGTTATTGGCCTTACTCAAGGGCACAACAGTAATGGCCAAGGATAGGACACGATACCAGTCTTCTGGTTCTCTATCTGTAATGACTATCTACCAATTAACAATAACATCTCTGTTGTCAAAAAGGGTACAATGAAAACCATTTAAATGTATAACATAAAATATGGATATTGCAATAATGGTCTTACACATAAGTGTCAGAGTTCAATACAGGTTCTTTACTCTGACTCAGACATTCTTTTGCCAGTTCCTGTATACACTTCTGCAGCATAACATACTTCTTGGGGACCTTATGACCCAGGAGCTTCTCAGATTTCTTTGCTGAAATGTATAACACATACCAAATTACAGTCTGATCTTCTTAATCTAACATCCCATTATCTCATTTTCATTTCAATACATCATATATCCAACAGTCAGGTTTATTGGGATCATAAACAGACTCATAAGTGCCAAAAACGGAAGAATTTGAGATCAAGGGTTCACAAACAGATTGGTAAGTGCAAAGGCTAGAAGAGTTTGAGGAAAAGGGTTCATAAACAATCTGCTAAGTGCAAAGAATGGAAGAGTTAGAGCCCAAGGGTTCATAAACAGTTTTGCTAAAGGCAAAGAATGAAAGAGTTTGAACCCAAAGAATGAACAAGTTTGAGCTCAAGGGTTCCAAGTCTTTCCTGAGTACCTCTGGCTAACATATTCAAATAGTAAACTGTGTAAGATCATTATTCTTCATAATACAAAGTACATACATTATATCATAAATAATTCTGCAGTTGAAATACAGTGGAATCCATTGATAGTAAACACCCGAGGGCCAATACAATTTGCTAGCTAGAGTAACAAGAACTGTTTAACAAAATACATAATGTCCCCCTGCCCAAGCTGCCCAAGATGAGCTGTTACTATATCAAAGAGCATGACCCATGACCCCAAAGGACATAACCCAAGGCAGGAATACAAAAGAAAGTCGGTAAGTATATGATGTTCTACATTTTCAAATAGAGTACAAATTGGATGATTAAGTTGAAACGCAAATTATTTTTACAAAATTTTAAGCAAAGACTACAACCAAAAATGTATCACACTTTGTTTGGCCCCATCCAAGGACATAACCCTAGAACAGGAATGTTACAAGGAGATAGGTAAGAATGTGAATATTATATTCCAAATATGCATTAAATTAGATAAGGCTTAATAATAATAATAATAATAATAATAATAATAATAATAATAATAATAATAATAATAAAATGTCCTATTTCTTGACCCCAAGTCATGAAGTGTGATGATGTGATATTTCAAACATGAAGTGAATTGGTTATTGAAATCTAAGTGAAGACAAGAGTCCCTCGAAGGGACTGATCCTCTACTGTCTGAAAAAAATGTCTAGGAATTCAAGATAAGACCATTTCTTCTTTTTAACTGTTGAGTGCTGAAACTATCACTGATATTCTTGAGCAATATGATTTTCAAATTAGCCACTGTGGCAGCCATACTGGATGTAGCAGCCATATTGGATGTAAGATCAGCACCATTTCATTTAAGAAAAAATAGACACCATTAGAAGATTTCTGGTGAAAACCCCATGTTGATATGACAATCCATTCAGGAGAATTAGTGACAAGATTTCAATATGCTCATTGTGGCTGTCATATTTGAGGTCAGATCAGCACCATTTTCATTCAGGATGAATTAGATATCATAATTATTCTTCTGGTGAAAACCCCATGTCAATATGACTTTCCATTTAGGAGGAGTAGCAATAACAAGATTTTCAAGATGGCTGCCATGGTGGCCATAATGAATGTCAGATTGGCACCATTTTAATTTAGTGCCAACCAAACCTCATAAGAAGCCTTCTGGAGAAAAGCCAATTTTAAAATGACTTTCCATTCAGGAAGGAGTAGCAGTAAGATTTTCAAGATAGAGGCTGTGGCAGGCATATTGAATATCAGATCAGTACAAATTTTATTTCAGACCAACTAGACACCATAAGAAGTCTTCCAGCGCAACCCAATGTTGATTTGACTTTCCATTCAGGAGGAGTAATAATAACAAGAATTTCAAGATGGCTGCTGTGGTGGCCATATTGGATGTCATATCAGCACCATTTTCATTTACATCAAACTAGACATATAAGAAATCTTTTAGTGCAAACCCCATGTTCATATGCCCATCCATTCAGATGGAATAGTGATTCCAAGATTTTCAAGATGGTCACTGTCGCAGCCATATTAGATGTCCAAGTGGAACCAGTTTCATTTAGGATGAACTAGATATCATGAGAAGTCTTCTGGTTAAAACCCCATATTTATATGACTTTCCATTCAGGAGGAGAAGCTATAACAAGATTTTCAAAATGGCTGCAGATTGGAACCATTTTCATTTAAGATCATCCAGACATCATAAGAAATCTTTCTGTGAAATCCCCATGTTGATATGACCATCCATTCAAAGTGGAACCATTTCAATTTAGTAGCCATTTTCATTCAGGACCAACTAGATATTATTATTAGTCTTCTGGTAAAAAATGCATGTTGATATCACTTTCCATTTAGAAACAGTAGCACTAAACAAGATTTTCATGCTGGTTGCCATGGCAACATACTAGATGTCAGATTAGCACCATTTTCATTTAGGACCAACTAGACAGCACAAGAAGTCTTTTAGTGAAAATGCCATGTTGATACAGCCATCCATTCACAAACTTGTGTTAACAGATGACATCAGACGACGGACAACAGGGCATCGATAAGTTCTCTATGACCAGCAGAGCTAAAAAAAAAACAAAACTAAGCAAATTCAGTGAATTTTTGTCCCCCACCTAACATGTCAGTTGTCAAATCATAAAATACTGATCCGTAACCTTGACATTGAAGATGGGACCCTCAATGTGGTATGTGACACACCATATAGTGATAATATATGTCTATCAAGTTTCATCAGTTAATCTTAAATGGCTTTAAAGTAAAAGACCGGATGGAGAACAGTGATCGAGAACTGAAAATATTGAGTCATGACCTTGCCATTGAAAATAGGACCCCCAATGTGGTATGTGACACATCTGATGATGATGTACAAGTATACCAAGTTTCATCCCTTAATCTCAAATAGCTTTAAAGTTGTTGAGCAGAAGGGAAAGGGTGATGAAAACAAAATACTCAGCCATGACCTTGACTCAAAGATAGTACTTCCACTGTGGTACATGACACACCTTCTAGTAATGACGAACCAGTATACCAAGTTTTATCCCTTACTTTCAAATGGCTTTAAAGTTGTTGAGCAGAATGGAAAGGGTGATGAAAACATAAAATATTGAGCCATGTCTTCGACTTGAAGATAGCACACTCAATGCGGTACCTGACACACCTTCCGCTGACACACCTTCCAGACACACCTTCCAGTGATGATATTTAAATATATAAAAGTTTCATCTCCTAATCTCAAATGGCTTTAAAGTTATAGAGTGGAAGGGAAAGTGTGACAGACAGATGAAACGTGGATACTATATCCCCCGCTTTTGTCTGAGAAGGTGGGGGTCAACAATTTTACAAAAAATGCACACACTCCCCCCCCCCATGTATTATATTAGCATTTGTACTTGTACAGTACTTTGTTACAACCAAAAATTCACTGATGCTGAATTCATTATGAACAAATAAATTCTGTTCTGGATGAAATTGTAAAAATGAATCAATTTTAAAAGAAGCCATAACAAACTTCAGTAACTGCAGAAACATTACTCTCAATTTATGATTTTAAGAATCCTCTAGGCCTCTCCTTTGGGTTTGTAACAGCAGAAACAAAATTTAGTAACTGTGGTTAAATAATTTTTTTAATATACAGGACTTGTGAAAAATTATGGTTTCCAGCCTAGGGTTAAATGTCTAGATTCACCTGTGTACATGTCACAAATGGAACAAAAAATATTGTGCCCTCTCTTCAACAGCCACCTTGTGTATTGAGTCATTGGTTGTTTAAGGGAGATAAGTGTTAATGAGGGATAATCACTGACAAAAAAAGAGAAGGAAAAATCAGAAATTAGCTGCATGTGAAAGGCAGCCATTGACAAACGGTGACCATTATGGGTGTTTGAATTAGAACTATCTATACAGTACATTGCTAGTATTATGATCTGATAAATATTACAAATAATGAAATCAAATCTACCTGGATGTCGAAGCTCAAAGACTGTTTCATAAAGCTTCTTCACAAGACTGTCAATGTTCTTTCCTGCACCAACACAGCTTACATTGACAATATCAATGACATATGGAAGTCCAGACTTCTCTGGCTCTGCGATTATGTACTTTTCCTCAATTTTTCGAGTCATTGTTGTTTCCCAGTCCTCCGAGTATGTGGACTTTTGACCCCTTTTCTTTTCGACATCATCCAAGTGAGTCCCCACTATGATGACAGGTGCACCTGGGGCATTTGCCTGTTAATTCGTTTTATTAATAGATCATTTGAACAAAATTGGAAAACTGATTGAATAATCATCATCTATTGTAACCTTACTTAAACCACATATGCACATAATGGATACCTGTCTATAAAGAACATTTTCAAGAATCTACAACTGAAACCTTTTGCACAAAAGAGACTTGTGTGTATTCCAAATGTCTATCTCACTGCACATAAAGGAGAACACATTACCTTGTTATAAATTTATATTTGTGGACTTTCTAAAAAGATTATTGTAAGCCAATTGACTTGTTTCCTTGAAGCAAGTTTTGGAACTTTCACTGAGGAAATTTTACTACAGCTGTCTTGATACCATCAAATCTTGAGTTTGCATCCTTTTTGTTGTCATAAGAAAAAGCAAAATAAACATTTAATGTTCACATGTGAATATATACAGCTTCAGGAAGGATTTTCTCAGAGACCTGTGTCTTAAGGTCAAAATTTTTTTTGTCCCAGGAACATCCAGTTTTTGAGAGGTTTAACTATGATAGAAGAAATGACAACTTTTCAAACTGCTAACAGCTTCCAAAAAGACAAAAAAATGCATTCAATTTCAGCCGTCTCATTCAACCTGCTAATAACTTCCAAAAAGATCCCAAAAATGAATTTAATTTCAGCCTTCTCCTCCAAACTGCTAATTGCTTCCACAAAGACCCAAAAAATGAATTTAATTTCAGCCTTCTCATTCAAACTGCTACTTGCTTCCATAAAAACCCCAAAAATGAATTTAATTTTTTCATTCAACCTGCTAATGGGTTCCAAAAAGACAAAAAATGCATTTAATTTCAGCCTTCTCATTCAACCTGCTAACAGCTTCCAAAAAGACGAAAAAAAGCATTTAATTCAGCCTTTTCATTTTCAACTAGCTATTATATACATCCATGTCTAATTTTTCAGAGAAGCCATTTTTGTTGTTCAAGTGATTATTATCATCATAAAGGTTTTATGTTGTGCTAGCTAACATGGTTTTAGCCTAAAGCGTAAAAACATTATGATAAAGTTTATTTTTTCAACAGCTGTCCTTTATATTTATCAGCAAAGCATCTAATAATCATAACTTATATGAATTAAAAGAAGGAAATTTACACAACTCCTCCTTATTCATTCATGGTAATCCACACCACAAAGCAACTCCTTGTACAGTAGGAAAAAAAACATCTTGCTTGGAACAATTAGTCTGTCATTGTATACCCAAATATCAATCAAACTCCAAAAGGTTTTCAAAGAAAACATATAGAAGTAAGTTGAAACAAAATTCTGGATTAAAATATGTTTCTTTGATAATACTTACTCAATCATAACACCATAACACTAAAGAGTCCTTTCACTACCTTACAAATCCAGCGCACCCAAGTGAGAAAAGACATTAATGATGTCTTTCGGCTTGTTCTAAGTGCTAAAAAACTATCTGCTTACAAAGAGGAGAGTGGTCTCTGTTTTGATAGGGGGACTGGTGCCAAATCTTGTCATTCATCAGTTACTGCTGGTGAGGAAGTGCACTTTCTTGGGAGTGGAGTGCCCATATTGTGATCAGGTAAGTATTATCAAAGAAACATATTTTACTTTAAAAAACTGGTATCTTCTTCAAATACATTACCCAATCTTAATAAGTTAACTTTGGAGAATAGGTAAGAGGATGAGGGAGTTACATCCCATTATACTGGAGCTGGACTTGGTTTGGGTCTCCTAATGAACAAGACGAAACATTAAATCTCATGTGATATATGCGCAAAGAATGGCACAAATCTATAAAGACATGTGATCTTAAGGGAACAATTTTTGCTTCTGAAAATCTAGCAGACGTAAAGATGTAAAGTAATGCACATTGTTTTGAAGGCAGTTTGTTGAGCTGTTGATATAGACCCTACCAGGTTGAACTAAGCCTTCCAAGATGAAAGATCCCTCCAACAGAAGCTGGAGAATGTGATATCACACCTCCATGCCACAGCATGAATAATGTCAGTCAGAAAACAGTTTGGCTCAAATGCCAGGTTGGTAGTGACTGCCCTCACCACATCAGCCAAAATGCATAAAAAAGTTTGTATGGTCTTGGTTTAATTCTTACTGGAAGACAGAGCCGTAGTGGAAATATCAGAATCATCCTTTCCTTCTTCAAGTGGTAAGAACAACAAGATCTCCCTCTTCTGATCAGCACAGTATGCTTCAGGTACCACTACAACTTTTGACAGGGTAGTGAAGATGCCCCTGTGAAGTAGAGTCTATTGATGATAAGGGTTTCAGAATGAAAGATTGATTTTTAATGGATGAGACCCTGCTCTTGGCAATGAAACCAGGGCTATCAAGAGAAAAACCAAACCATCATGGCTGAACTAAAGAAGTTTGGGTCAGCCAATAAGGCATAAATGTAACTGATTCTGCATGCTGAGGCAAGGGACACTAGGAAGCAGGTCTTATACATAAGGTGAGTCAGCATGGCTTTGGACAGAGGTTCAAATGGTGACTTGTTCAACCATGTTAAGACCCAAGGCAGGTTCCATTTCAGACCAAGGGCCAAGGCCCTTATTTGAGACAAGTAGGAATTGGCTCAAAGGTCACAGAAGTCTTTGTTCTAGCCAAAGTTCTCCCTTCCATGATGATGAAGCATGTCAAAAATTGTGGAACTGTAACTTCTGATAATGATCAGGTCTAACTTTTTTAACTTTAAAACCCAGAAGAGGAAGTTAGCGATTTGTACTTCTAAGACTTTTAAAGGAGTGATGTTTTTGGGAGAAGACTCTACATTTCCCCTCTTAGGCTTTCAAAGTGGTGGGCCTTCCACCACTTGTTTGTTCAAATGTTTCTTGCTGAGGGATTGTTCGATATGAACCAGGCATGCAGGTTCAAAATTCTGGGTTGGGATGGAAAACCTGCATGTGAAGTTGTTTCAGCAGGCATGGAGATGACAGGATTTTCCAGGGTATCTATGCCGCTTGATCAGGGAGATTGTTTATCTAAGATTTCTCCAACTTGTGGGAAGTATCAGGATTAGTTTGCACTCAGATTTCCTCACCTTCTGAATGACCTTGGAAATTTGAATGGGGTTGGAGGAAAGGCATACACATCAATACTGTTCCATTTCAGAAAAAGGGCATTTACTACTTAGGTTTTCAGATCTGAAACTGTGAATACAAAGGCTGGGAGCTTGGCATTCCACCTCATTGCAAAGCAGACAACTAGGGATTGACCCCAACAGGTGCAGATTTGACTAAGGACTGATGGGAGAATGGACCATTGTGTGTGAATCTTTCTTTTTTGTCTGGACAGTGAGTCTGCTAGACACTGTGCCTGCCAGTGATGTGGAAAGCTTGAAAGTGGATTTATCAATGATGACACCACCTAGGATTATCCCAAACAAGAAGACAGATCTAGGGATTTGGTTCCTCCTTGCCTTCGGAGATAACTGACAGCCAAGTTGTCAGAAAGAATAAGGACACCCTTTCCAGAGAATGTCTCCTGCACAATCAAAAGGCATTCACTGTAGCTTCAAGAGGCTGATGTGCATGGACAGCTCCTGAAGGGACCAAATCTTGGTCACTTCTTGGAAGGAGGGTGAGAGACGGGCACCCCAGCCAGTCATATCCATGCAAACCATATGATTTCCAGCAGTTGATCCTGAAGCAGGATGCAAGCCAAGAGAGGTCCTCCCATTTGCTCAGATGGTGCCTCATGTCATCCAAAACACTGATAATTTGGTCTAGTCTGCAATGTAATGGCTGCCCCTATGAAGGATCATCTGCAGGGGTCTTCTGAACAAGTGTTCCAAAACAATAAGGTCCACTGCTGCAATGAGAGGACCTGGCAAAGAAATTCCTGGGCTTAAAATTGGCCCTCTGAGCAGATGTAAGATATCACAAAGATGATTTTCAAGACACATTCCAGAGGGAAGCAAACTCAGTTTTAAAAGTCTTGAACTCCATACCCAGATGAATGAAGTGTTGACAGGGCTAAAATCAGATCTGTCTATGTTGATAAGGAATCCAATGCAAAGCAAGAGAAATAAGGGATTCCAGGTCTTTGCATAACACCAGCTCATCTTGTGTTTCGGGAGGTTGCTGTCCAGATAATTTGATGTTAGGGACATAGCATGACTCTGATGAATACCCAAGCACTGAGATTCTGATAAAAAAGAAGAACCCTAAATTGGTACATAATGTCAGTGTAAGCAAACATAAGGAATTTCTAAGAAGACCTGTGAATGAAAATATGAAGGTATGCATCTTGTAGGTCTAGGATGACTGCAAAGTTTCCCTCCTGGATCAATCTTAGACTCTCTTTCTTGAACTTGGGTGCCTATATGTGTTGGTTAAGAGACCTTAAGTCGATGATGGGTCCAAGTTTTTCGTTTGACTTTGGTACTAAAAAAGTCTGGAGTAAAACTGCAGTGAGTTTCAGCTGTGAACAATCTCTATCAACTTTTCTGTGGGAGAGAGTCCAATTCTGGCTGCAAAGCATATGCTTTGTATGGGTCTTTGGGATGTCTGTGACAAAGGTAACCATTGACAGTGGGTGAGGATTTTTGGAGGCCCTACAAGATGACCTGTAATACTGACAGGTCCTCAGAGCAGAGGATATCCCACTCTGTGATGAAATGCTGAAGTTTTCCCCCAATGGTGATTTCAGAAAATGGCAGCACTAAAATGGCATCATTTTCTACAGGAAGGAGGCTGGCAGGCAGAGAAAATGGGCTGAGTCAGTCTTTCTCTCCCTGAGCCAAAGAGTAAGATTTAGAGCAGGATTCCCTATGTGACATACACTGGAGCAGACATACTCAAACTGTTCTCCACGGAAAGGTTGCAGAACAACAGCTTATGGTTCAATCAACATTAGACCCTCAGTAATTTTCAAGTGGTGCACAAACAAAAAAAAACTGGAGAACCACTGCCTTAGAGGGTTTCCACCTATTTATCTAATCCCATTTTAGGAAATTAAGATGGGGCTCTGGCCTGCTGGGTCTGCATCGGGTTTACCTCCTTGTCAGCCTGTTTCCTGATCTCTGGAAGACAAAACCTGCTTTGTTTTTCTGTGGGTTTAACGCCATTTTTCAACACATGACAGGCTATACATGACAGCCAGTATATTTGATGTAGGAAGAACCCGGGAAGAACCACCAACCCACAGGAAGCTACTGGCAAGCTTTCCCACATACCCATGTTGGCCGAGCCTGAGACTCAAACCCACGCAGACAGAGGTGAGATGTGTGAGTGATCTGTAAAGGTGAGTGCCTTAGACCACTCAGCCACCCGGGGCCCCAGCAAAGGCTGGAATCTAAGGGCTGGCTTGTGATCTTTGGACAGCACAGATGTGGAAGGTGTCTCCATTTCTGCAGCTTGAGATTAATGGAAGCATATATGGAATTGGAAAGTGAATGTTGAGCTGCCCTTTTCAGTGCGTGAGCCACACACAAGACTGACTTCCAGGCACATATGAGAGGAGGTCTCAGTGATCAGGTCTCAGCATTGCTCAGCTTGTTGAAAGATAGCCTCATGGAACCAGTAGCTACAATGTTGAGAACAAGTTGCTGCGGTGTCTTGGAAAGGTTCTGATCCATGTATACTGAGGACAGTTTGACATTCCTAGCCCTGCAATGTCTCTATCCATGGCTGGAACTACAGTGTGGAAAACCAGCAAGTGAGTAAGGCCAGGGTAAAAATGGACAGAAGTCATTGTTCTGGGAAGAAAAGCCTGTTGGTACTATGGCCTTCAACTTACCTCTCAAAGCAGGGCAGTATGTCAGCAACTCAACCAGACTGTGGTAGCTGTATTTAGAAGGCTGGTCTCTTTTTTTATTAAAATATTGATGGATGCAGGAATTTCATACGAAACCAATGATGTAGCAGGAGGATAGGACAGAACTCAAGGGCAGTAGCTGGAAGATTTCTTCCATCCAGCCACAGGAGGCCAAATCTTCCCTGGACATCATCAAGTAAAGAAGAAAGTGCTTGCTTTCACACATCTCCAATGTCAGAGATGTGTGTTGGGGGAAAGAGAAGTCTCCTGCAATGGCAGCAAAGTCTGAACGAGGGAAACAGATTGACAACAACAGTAAACTAAACTGGAAGTCCATCCATAGTCTGAGATAAGTACAATGCATCCAGGAAAGGGATGTCACTGTAACTGATACTATGCATGAGTCATGACAGAGTAGGGACTGGTGATGGAATGGTACTGTGCTGGTATGGATTGCCTTGCTTGATCCAGTACTGGATGTCACAGTAAGGCCATCACCAAATCTGGTGCCAATTGTGCCATATGTTCATGACAAAACTAGGACTGGAAGTGGCATGTCTGGGCGATGAATGCTACTGATTTCATGGACCCAGGACTGGATATATCAGGAAGGTAGGTACCAAGAGCAGGTTTCACTGGTCATAAGTCATGATGGAACCATAACTGGAGTGGATGTGGCACAAGGCTGGCTAACGTTGGGGACTGAAGGTCAGGTACCAGCTATCGAGGGACAGATCACCATAGCCAGTACCAGGGCTGTATGTGCAGTATGGAGTTCTCCAGGGCCTTTGTACCATGGTGGCACTGGTCTACAAGTCTGTTCAGTACTGGTATAATCGATAAAGTGTGGCTGTGACAGTGTGTGCAAGATTAGAGTTGGGGCTGTATGGGAAGCCCAAGAAGGCAAAAATTACCAGACCTTCTTCTTGATCAGCAATCTTTCAGCCTTGAATGTCTGCCACATCAGGAACTTCACTACTGAGGTAGCATCAGTGGCAATGATGGTCATGTCCACATCCTTGCTGGACCATTTTCCAGCTTTCACACTGGTCTGGATCAATTGTTTTGCCAAAATATACACCTAATTTTGGCACACTCAAGAGTCACTCATTAGGAACATACCTCTCAATGATAGCAAGATAATGGTCATAAAGCTGAATAAACTATGAAGGTGAAGAATCCAAATATACTTTAAACATTTTGTCTGTATTTTTTTTCTTTCACTGATGTGTAATTTTCAGTGTTATACTGATGTTAATGTTTTGTAATTATTCATCATGATTGTTCAGTATTTTGTACACAAAGAAATCTGATTACCAAACAAGCTTTGTTAATAATCTATGTTTTGAAGAAAGAAAAAAAGTCCCTCAAAAGGACTGATGCTCTACTGGACAAAAAGAATTTGCAGGAATCCAAGATAAGACCGTTTCAACTTTTTAACTGCTGAGTGTTGAAACCATCTCTGATGTTCTTTGGTGATAACAAGATTTTCAAAATGGTCACCATGATGGCTATATTGGATGTAAAATCAACACCATTTTTCATTTAGGACCAACTGCACATCATGAGTAGTCTTTTGTTGAAAATCCCATGTCAATACAACCATCCAATCAGGAGTAGCGATAACAAGATTTTCAAGATGGCTGCCATGGTGACTATACTGGATGTCAGATTGGCATTATTTTCAATTAGGACCAACAAACTCTCCTTAAAATAAAGGCCCAGTTAAACTTAGACCTAAAATCCAAGAGGTCTCTGTGATTCCCTGATGAAGTTGGCAATCCTAGCCATAAAGATGGGACTATGGATGAAACGCAGACTCAGATTTAAGTTTATCTGCTTTATTAACAGTCATAAAGTCATATGGCAGTACGAATTCAATATTCAAACATCAGGTGCATCATTTCGATATAACTGACTCATTGACTTGATATCACAGTGGTAGTGTGCATTTGGACAAACATACTTAATTTAAATAACTGTTTATTATGATAGAATTTGATATAAACATTTACAAATATCAAAGTTTTAATATTCAGATTTTATATTAATTTATTATTTAGTGATAGACTTAGAAACACTGGCTAAAATTTAATTATATTTATATGGGTTAACTTCAAACAGAACCTTGAGAAACACTCAAAAGCTTTACAATATGACAAATAACTTTTGAATACAGCCTTGCACTTATTATTATTAGTAGTAGTAGTAGTAGTATTAATCTATGATTTCTTATTTCTACTGAACTGTAATAAGTAATTTTATTGTAATAAAGTCTGCAAGAAACACTTAACTTGACCTCACAAGATCATGAAAACCACTGTCTGCATGCAATTTAACTTGACCTCACAAGATCATGAAAACCCCTGTCTGCATGCAATTTAACTGATAAACTAAATTTGCTGATTTTTAAAACATAACAATGAATCAATAAATATTCAGAAAGGTTTAGTTTATATATATGCCAGATTTGAGAACTTACTTTTAGAAGTGTCCAAGTATTACTATAAAAACATTATTTTTCCTGGCAAATATTTATAGAGACATCGTGAAATAACTGTAAATTATGGATTCACAGAAAAATAGTAAACAAAAGAGTTACCTTTTCTTTGTGCACTGCTTTATATAGACTTCATAGTAAAATAGTAAAACAACTTTCTCACTCACTCTCTAAATGCACAGAAATCTTAGCATGACCCTCAGAAACCCGACCAGGTCTTGGCACAGATGCTAACAAGCTCTTATATACTCCCTGCAGAATTCTGCAGAATTCTGCACCTGACAGGAAAAATTCTGTCATTTGCTGGGTAGCAACAACAGGGAAAAATTCTGCAAGCATGTGCTCGCAGGGGCAACCGTAATTTTGCTACTGATAACAACAAAACCACACCTTAATTAATAATTGTAACTACAAACCTAGATTACTTAGTGTATTTGATACATGTGCATACATCGAACATGTCTAAATCGTCAAGATTTGCAATACAAAACAATGTTAGCTTTAAAATGGATTATACCGTAAGCAACCATTAAGTAAAACAACTACGGAAGTGTTCCAAATATGATAAACCCGGATATTAGGCTGATACCGAGGATGGATTTACACATCGATCCATGGCATAACATCATGAATTTAAACAGTTCAATGGGTGATTTATGATCAATATATACGAGAATATGAAATATAAACAGGAATAACACCAACCATCGCTTGGAACTGAATAACTGTAGGTATTAATGAAGAAATACTGACCATAAATGTTGACAACACCCACCCACCCCTGCTTGACCACCGAGAGCTTTGCGATTAATGAACTTAATTTAAATTATAAAAAAAAAAAAAAAAAAAGGCCAGATTTCCTGCCCATTACAATATTCATTTAGAAGACAAGTGATTGTCAACATATTTAAGAATTTTGGAACAGAAATACAATTTAATTATAATAATTTTTTTTTTATGATATGGCTGGGAAATCATTAAACATTTCATAAAATCAATCTCTGCAATACATTCCTGATGGGAAGATGACCCATAAGATGACAGACTGTGATTTCAAGGGAGGTAATTATGAAAGCTTGTGATATCCTGTGTAAACTATCCATTACCTGTATATTGACAAGCCACTGACGGAGACCATCAACTCCTGGGTAGCCATCTTGTAGATTCCATACAACAAGGTACAGTGAGCGTGGGCTCAGAAAATACTGATGTGTTGCATAGTACTCTTTCTGAAAATGTGTGAAATGTTGGAATCGGTACTAACTTTTAAAAGTCTGTATCAGAAATATAAAATTTAAATATGCCATTTTTTCAGGATGATGCATGTGGTGTATTGTTTCTGTTACAAATTCTAATTAATCTTCTACCACTTGTTCTACATAGAGATCTAATGTTTCATTTTTATTAACTGTGTCAAGTGTTTCTGACTACATGAAGGAAATGTTGGTATAGTTCTGGCAACTAAATTATACATGACTTTGATGGCAGCTAGAGTTCTATTATAAAGACAGAGTCTAAACAAAACAAAGAGATCGATTAATGGTCGATTTCATATAGCAGTATTTTTCCATTGTTCAAAATTCAAGCAAAAATGACAAAAACTGGCATTCAGTGAAAATATATTGTGAAAAAAGCTACGGACAAATTAGTGTTGATCTTTGACTTTTTTACCTGGATGTTCAGCTTTAGCACTAAGGTCTATGACAATATAAAATCTTACAGAATTCCCATACTGCTCAGATGTGAAATTTTGTGGTTGGGATAGAGTTGCTAATATAACAAGTACCTCAAAAAGCTCCACAATAATATTATCCAATCATTTCTTAGCACATGTGGTGCACAAGGATGCTTGAGGGCCAAGTTTATTTGCTTTGCAAGACTTCTGAATCTGCATGAGGTGTATAAAAAAAAAATTCACCAGATGAAGTAAAAAAAAACAAAACCCATCTGCCAGTTTTTTCAGTTGCTCAAGTGCAGACAATAAGGAATCATGACATCTCTGTGCTACTGTTGTACTAAGAAATTAATGAAGAGCATAACTGTGAAGTTTCTTGGTAATATGTTATTTTAATGATTTTATGATATTGGAAACCTCCAGACTTGAATGATCTGGGAAAACTGAAAGATTTTCAAATGTCAAGGACATCAGCACCAACATCAAAGATCAAAATCAAGAAATCAAAGATTGGCATATAATACTAAAATGTCCTCAGTTATTGTAAAAATACCTGTCCACCAAAATCCCAAGTCCTAAAGTGAACCTTTTTCTTGCCATTCTTGCCATCCAGTATAAGGTCATTAATGTCTATTCCAACTGTGGATAACATTTCTCCCTTCTTTGTTTTGTATCCTCCCTTCTGGTTTCCCATCCTTTCTACGAAATGCTGTTCAAAAATTCAAAAAGGAAACAAAAGTAACATTTAAAAAATGTTGAACAACACACAAAAAGTGAACATCAATTGCAAATTTATATTGATATGTCGACTTTTCAAACTACTTATGAGTTAAATCTTCTACAAAACATTTTCATAATACAAACTGATACTTCATATATTTTTGTATATAATATATGTTATTATTTTCATTTCAAAATGGTTGGTCTGTTCATCAAAGTTCTTCATTACTCACATAAAAAATACCATATTTACTCGCGTATAATCCGATACCAACTGAAGACTGTATAGACCCAGATCTGCCATCGCATAATGTACTGGCAGATCTGGGTCTATGCAGTTTGTAAGGACTAATCAGTAGAACAAACAACATAGACCCTGATCAGCCAGCGCATTATGCGACAGCAGATCTGGGTCTATGTTGTTTGCATTTGGACCTCGATTATATGCAAAATAAAAATCCAATTAGTAGTTCTAAAAAATATAACATATTCTGTTTAAATGTTAATTGCCTCTGAGGGGACAAAAAACTTCATTTGCTTTACAACAAAATGGTATCCAATTTTCTAACAAGAGTCCCTTGAAGGGACTGATGATCAATTAGAATTTCCAGGAATCCAACATAAGACCATTTCTTCACTTTAACTTCTGAATGTTGAAACCATCTTTGATATTCTTGAGTAATTACAAGATTTTTAAGATGGCCACCATGGTGACCATATTGGATGTAAGATCAGGACCATTTTCATTTAGGACCAACCAGACATCACAGGAAGTCTTTTGGTGGAAACCCCATGTTAGTTTGACCATCCATTCAGCCTGAATAGCAATGACAAGATTTTCAAAATATTGGATGTCAGATTGGCATCATTTTCATCTAGGACCAACTAGACATCACAAGAAGTCTTCTGGTGAAAACCCCATGTGGATATGACTGTTTATGAGTAGTACCAATAACAAGATTTTCAAAATGGCTGCCATGGTGGCCATATTGAATATCAGATCAGCACCATTTTCTTCAAGGCCCAAATAGACATCGTAAGAAGTCTTTTGATGAAAACCCCACGCTGATATGACCATCCATCTTGGAGGAGTAGCGATAACATGTTTTCAAAGATGGCCACTGTGGTAAATATATTGGACATCTGAGGCATACCATTTTCCTTTAGGACCAACTGGACCTTGGGATAAATGTATGTGTAAAGTTTCATGGCAATCCTTCCAGTAGTTAAGGATTAGCAATAACAAATGTATGCTAATGGACACCAGACACAAGACAACTGAAGATGGACAACAGAAAAAAAAAGCCATTACATAAGCTCTTCTGGTCTATGACCAGAAAAGCTAAAAATCCAAAAAGTGGGCAAAGATATATTTATTTTGCCTAATTTAATGTTGAAATTCTGTTTAGCACAAACCTCTCCTGTTTTAAGGGTCTTTTAAATTTCAACTGCCATGAGAAATGAAACCAATAACATTGCTGATAAAGTTGCAGCAACAATTTCTAAAACCTTAACACTCATGATGACTCAAATGTTTTCATGAAATCTTGGAGATACACAAATCTACATACACCCCTACATCGATAACTCACATGCGATGGTGTGCAAAAATACAGACCATGGCATAAGCAAGGGTACAAGATAGTGAGATAGACTCAAATTTTTTATTAAAAGTTGGGTGAAGGCAATTGGTTTATGAACTGACATAGATGTGGATGACAGTTGTCCTCTCTATTGTCGTATACAGATTGGTTTATGAACTGACATAGATGTATGACACTTGTCCTCTCTACTGTTGTATACAGATTGGTTTATGAACTGACATAGATGTATGACAGTTGTCCTCTCTATTGTCATATACAGATCAGTTTATGAACCGACATAGATGTATGACAGTTGTCCTCTCTATTGTCATATACAGATCAGTTTATGAACTGACATAGATGTATGACAGTTGTCCTCTCTATTGTCATATACAGATCGGTTTATGAACTGACATAGATGTATGACAGTTGTCCTCGCTACTGTCATATACAGATATGTTTTTCACAAATTGTAAAACTGATGACAATAAGATCTTAAGAAGCCAAACAAAGTCCATTAAGTAATGATAAAATCCATTTACATGAACTATTCACAAATGCTCATAACAGCAAAGAAGGAGTTGCCTCCCTTCCATATCTTAGCACATGTATCCAACATGAAAGAAGTAAAGCTTCCCAGCCTGAATTACAGTCGTACACAGATGAAGCTGATATATCTATGTTTGCACTGGATAATTCCTCAAAATAGCAATTTTAAATGACAGGATTAACTACTTTGTTGATATCACGAGTTAAATGATTAAGTACAACTCAATGTTGGTAATACTAATTAATGAACAAGTCAGAACCAAGCAGTCACATAGTCCTAGAACACTACACACGGAAAACAAAGTTAAGAAAAAAATAGGAGCACTTTCTGCAAATTTACGAGTCATTTTTAAACATACCATTTTTGAAGAGTAAGCCACCAGATTTATCAAAAGCAGAAACACAGAAGTTGTCTACATTGTGTGATTTTAACAAGCAACAATTAGATGTTACTGTGGTAGTGGCTCCTCACCTGTATTGTAAACTGCTGGATACAATTAATTTATTAATTAGCTTGTGTTGTCATGTCAATGGCACATTGAGTTCTCGACAAAACATTGAAATATAGGCAGTTTGGCCATTGAGTTACTAGAGTTTTATAATTGCTTGTTTTCTTAATTTTTTTAAATTTCACAACATACTTAATGTCCTTTAGTCATTTGACAAAGTATGCAAGTTATCTTGGGCAAGGTAAAACTAGATTTAATAGTGTATGTTTTGTGTTCCTAGTTGGCAGAAAGAATGAGTTTGATATGGCATAGGGATATGCTGAGGCTGTCCGGCAGAGATGTATTCATTCACCATATTTAAATAAGTTCTTTTCCCAGACTTGAAAGAAAAACAAGAATGCCATTTTGTATCTATTACATGCCCTCCCTTGTACAATCTCAGAACACTTTCTAGCTCTACAGTGTGAATGGAATTCAAACCAAACAGGGGTTTATAAATGTTTGATTCAGTGCATTTAAAAAAAACTGAGGTACAGATGTATGTGAAACACCTAAATAGTTCCAGTCTAGGTGTGTGATGTGGAAATACAGACTGAACAGCCATATCAAACTCCAGATCAACCATGTACCGTATATACTCGCATATAATCCGGGTCCAAATGCAAACAACATAGACCCTGATCTGCCGTCGCATAATGTGCCAGCATATCAGGGTCTATGTTGTTTGTTCTACTGATTAGTCAATACAAACTGCATAGACCCAGGTCTGCCAGTGCATTATGTGAAGGCAGATCTGGGTCTATGCAGTTTGCAGTTGGTATTGGATTGAAGATAAGTATAATATGGTAATATCATGTAATAAATGAAGGAACCGGACTGCCCAGTAGAAATCACAAAACTTTGATATTTGATCACTTACCTGAAAGTCTGCAATGTTTACATGTGTAAATAGCTTAGCTGAGTTTACTGCTGTAAACATTTACAAACCTGGTCAACGTGTAAATAAACATGCATGTCAATGTCAATGATGCTGGAACTATCTGTGCCAATTAAGTTATATATTTCCACACCTCTGCTTATGAGGACTGTTTAGTAGGATTTTTCTGTTAATTATTTTCTTAAAGTATATATGTGGCATTACAAGAAAAAAGTAGAAGTTCAAGAGAATTAGTTGTAGTGCACATTACACAACATTACACATCTGGTTGATTTACTGATAATGCTGATTTGAAAATTCCTTTAAACTACATTATTTACCTTTGAAACACATTAGTTAACAGAACCTTCAGTCAGAAACACTTTATTTTAAAGAAACATCATTTCAAGTTTGTAAGCTACTGCATAGTTTCTTAGACATTGTTGATCCTACAAAAGCACCCAAAGCGCATGTACAGGCAGTACATCTGGTTGCATTATCGGTTTTTGTTATCAAGTACATGTATGCAGCAGCTGGGAGAAACATCACAATGATCACAGGGATGTTTTACTGAAATTTTCAGATATATTCAACAAAGACATGTCTTACAAAGTGAACTCTTGCATGATAAGATGTAGAAGACATATAGCAAATAAAACAATTGCAAGCTGAGAGAGGTGCAGCACATTGTAATAGCTGCCAGCTGTTCAGTAAATCTAGAGGGTAGATAGGGGGATGGTTGAGTTTCTAGTATTTTTGATTGAATGGCATAATTTCAGCTATTGTGAACCATGTACATGTTTTGAAAATTTGGTAGATGTTACAGCATTATTTTCCCATGCATGTGCTAAAGTATGGGACAGAACTGAAAATAACAGATGTGCAAAGCTCGCATTTTCACAGGGCAATGAATGCACCATAGATTAGAGGTTGTCAGTAACTTGTTAAACAATCAAGGAAACAAAGAAAACAAGTTAACTTATTTCTCTTACTGAGCTCTTTGAAGATGTAGTCCCTTTTTTCCTGAGTTGTTCCAGTAAAGATGTTTTCCCAATTTTGAACTGACCCACTATCATCAAATTCATGCTATTATATTCCTGAGACCTGAAAAATAAGAAAGTACATTTTCAGAACTGTTGTAAGTACTGAACACATACCATCATCTATATGAAGGTACAACAAGAGTAATGAATATGGAACATTGTACAGTCTCTTGTGACATTTCTATGGTGATCAATTGACCTTTGGGCTAGGCATCTAACTATGTGAGACACAGGCTGATAAATCAGTCCCCAAACCTGTACTGATACTGATTGGCAGTATGGGAGCTGATCTTGCCTATTCTTTAAAATGGAAAATGTCATGCAGACACTTTTGTCCGCACACATCGGTGTACATTTTAGACACTTACTGGTATTTCTCATGGCTCTTAAATTGCGGTCGGCTGAAGGGTCCTTTCAGCAGTATGTACAGAATATTTCTGGATCACATCCTATATTTGACAAGTTGTAAATGCATGTGGAATAGCACACCCCTGCCTAATGTGTCCATTTCGAATTTCATGACTAAGTTGGACGACAACTTGGAATAAGCCTTTTCTTGAGAAATTGCGCTCAACTACTTGGAATTCCAAATTAATCTGGTCTTTCTACAGAAATTGCATGGTGAGGTTTTCGGTGTGTTATGAAGTCAAACTTGATCAGAAAACATCTTTAGAGATTTTCATCGGTGTACAGGAATAATGTATGCCTCGCACGATATAAATTTATAACATTAAACACATGAAATTATTTATATTTTTTCAAATTTTTGGTGGCGAGTCTACGCCATTCATCTGTCCTTTTCAATGTCAAAATTTGGCCTGTTACAGAATGTCAACATCTTCAGCGTGTTTTAAATTGTTGCATGATGTCTGCATGCTACTTTTTGGAATGTAGGCCTAAAAGAATATTTTCAAGAAATAGAGTGTGTGTGTGTGTGTGTGTGTGTGTGTGTGTGTGTGTGTGTGTGTGTGTGTGTGTGTGTGTGTGTGTGTGTGTGTGTGTGAGTGTGTGTATGTATATATGTGTGTGTGTATTTCTATTTTATTTCTTATTTCAGAAGCTGGATTAGCTACTTTTAATCTTTTGGACCTAAAATGATAATATAAAGGTAGGAAAGGTGTATAGAGATTGTTATTATTGACACATGTAGACATATTTCAGTTATGAAGCCTCTTCCGAGTTGTTGCATGATTCATGCATGTCATTTTTAGCAATTTCAGCATTTTAAAAAAAAAAATATTTGGAAGATATTAAAGGTCTAAAGGGACTGTTGCTATCATCCAATGATGCTGTATTTCAAAACATAACTGTCAAAGAAATAATAAATAATGCTAATCATTTACCACATTTTGAAGTTAGAAATGAAACTATTATTTATGACATTATTATCAGAATTTAAAATTTTTATAAAAGTCAGCCTGCCCAGGGCAAGCTGACTTGAAAATTGAACCTGCCCTTGGAAAATCTTAGCTTGCCCCAAACATAATATCCCAACATGAGTAAAACAATAAGATAAAATAATATGTGGCATATTTTAAGGAAATCGCGTTATATTTATTTAAGCTTTTGTTTTCTTTTTATCTTTGTTGGCACGTTAAAACCATATGCCAATAATTAAAGTTATCAAGCAATATATAGGTAAATAATACATGTAGATAGATATGTAGATTAGAAAGAGCTAGAATACAGATACAGTTAGAAGAGTAAAAGCAAACATGTAGATGTATACATGTATAGACATAAATGGATATGTAGAAAAGAGTTTGGAGAAAGCTAGATTTTTAAGTAAGAGACAGCGAGAGAGATAATGAAAGCTAGACTGTTTGTAATGATTTATTTATACTCACAGCTGAAGGATTCATGAACACTTATTCTCTCCATTTACTTAACAATTATAATCAGCGACATGCATCAAAATATTTGACAATCCGACTTTTGAGAATGATTTGAGAACTTATTTTTGTCCACTGAATTGTTTGCCAAGCAGTAAGTATGTATCGGTCTCCTGTAATTATCATGTAAATAACAGATTATAAACACCGCTTGAAGGTACCATGTTTTTGTAAGACCAATCACGCTTTGAATGAAATACTCCTGCCTAACTGTTAGAGTTACGTGCCTTTGATTTCCAAACACACCTGTCAAAGAAATCTCATGAGTTGTATTATTAAAAATTAACCTACTCACCATAAACTCTGCAACATGCATCAAAACAGTCTTTGAAAAGTCGATTGTTTAGAGTCAGCAATCTGACAAACTGCCTAAGGCTAACTTAGGACCTAAAAGTCAGCGAATCGCAGATACGCACAAATATTACGATTAAAATGTAACTGATAAGTTAAAATATAAATATTTATTCCTTATTTGTCAAAACTTGCTTTAAATAGTAAATATTCACATTATCACATCTGCGTGAGAAAATGCGAGACTGACCTTGACATTGACAACATACAATAGATGAAAGAAACTGTGCCCAGTTATGTAAGAGAAGAATGCGCTACATATAAACACTAAATAAAGGTGCTGATATATGTACTGTGGCGAGATCGCAGAGTATAAACATGCAGAACATAAAGCATTAGGAACTAAACACAACCCCTTGTCAGTAAAATAGCTCGCACAGACCCAGACCACTGATGTTAAAAAACATTTCTTGTATCTTGTATCGCTCTCTAAATTATTTGGACTTGCCCACAGGCAAGCGCCTTGCAAACTTGAGCTTACCCGAACTAAATTTGAGCTTATCACAGGAGTCAGGCAAGTGAATTTGTAATTCCCTGTTATTATACATAAACAAGAAATTATAAATGTAATAACTAGTCTTGACCTAAACAAAGCTGCTGGACCCAATGAAATTAGTCATACACTGTTAACAGATTCAGTTGAAAAAATTTCTGTACCTTGCAAATATTAATCAATAAATCAGTTGAAACCATTATGTTCCCCGCACAGTGAAAGCTAGCTCATGTCATGCCAAACTATAGGAAAGGGGAATTTTTGGGGCATTAAAATGATTTAATGTATAAATATCTATCTGGATTTCTTCCAGGCCCTTCAAAAACTTGTCAACTAATTGAACTTTATCACAAACTATGTTCTTCTCTTGATTCGAATGTAATCACATATTTAACATTCCTTGATGCAAGTAAAGCTGTTGATTGAGTATGGATTAAATGGTTAGTTTATAAGTTTGAAAAGTATGGAATTGCCGATAAACTTCTATCATGGCTCGAAAGCTACTTATAAAACCGCTACCAGAGAGTGTTCTATATAACTTCACTATCATCAAAATGTCAAGTAACTGCTCGGGGTCCCCAAAGGTTCCATGCTATGGCTTTTACTATTATTTTCGTATGTCAACAATATAGCCGACAACTTGAACTCATATGCGAGGCTATTTGCTGATGATACTTCTCTTGCGACTTCTTCTACAAACCCTTTACAAGTACAAAGGATTATAAACAATGATCTTGAAGAAACTTAATGCATTGGGAAATGACTGGTTTGTTATTTTAAAGACTCTGAAAACAAGACATTTTATTAATTGCAAACAGGCAGACTGACATTTCCTATCCAAAGTTCCCTTTTGCTAATATGTATTTGCTTCCTGTTGATTGTCATAGACACATAGGACTAACATTATCCTATGATGCTATGGACTGATCATATCAGTATGATTGTTCAGAATGCATTTAAATATCTATGTTGCATGAGACTAAAAACTCTTTTCGCAGAACAGCTTTGGACAAACTATATATACTATTTATATGTCCAATTTTAGAATGTGTTTCTGAAGTCTGGAATAATTGCTTTACGGAAAATTCTGACAGATTAGAGAAAAAATTCAATTGGAAGCTGAATCCATTTATTACTCTAGAGCGTCTCTTTATGCAGAAACTGGTTCGGAAACTCTGCACAAGGAAGGAAAAAGAAGAGATTATGCACAATGTATTTGATTATTAACACTCAAGTACCTAACTATTTAAGTGACCTTCTTCCACAAAGGAGGTATAAGGGATCTCATTATCATCGATGTAACTCCCGAAGCATCACACACATCTCTACCAGACATTTTTTTTCTTTTCTTTTTTCAGACGTCCTTTCTCCCATGTATGACTGGTCTTTGGGACTCTCTCCCTGAAGATATCTGAAATCTCATAATCTTTCTATCTTTGCATAACATTTATCTAATTCAACTAACAGGCCACCAACATATTGGTGGTGCTCTACAGTTTCGTATTTTGCATACTGTTACATGTAGATTTTTAAAGAAAAAGAATTTCCTAGGTTTTCCTTACTGGTTAAACTAGCTATTTAAAAAAGACCATTTAGAGTGAATTTAGTTAAGTCTCCTAAGTGTGCATGTGGTTATGACAATGAAAATGCTGAGCACGATTTTCCTATTGCTCCTAATTTAATACCCAAAGATCTTTTAATACACACATTGTGTAACTCTGGATTTAGTATTGAAAGGTGAAGTCAAACAAAGAAAAGAAACAAATTCTGTCATATTCCTAAATGTTCAGAAATATATTCACAAAACTGGATGTTTTTAATACTTACAATTATATTCAAAAGAAATTTGTAAATAAATAAAATGGACAAAAGTCACTGTAACCAGTGCAATGTCCTCTCTCTCTCTCTCTCTGTCTCTCTGTCTGTCTGTCTCTGTCTGTCTGTCTCTCTCTCTCTCTCTAACTGCTTATTTTATTAACTACATACTTATATGATTATTCTCTTTTTCTTTGAAATGTTTCGTGCCCATTTATAAACAACTTTTAACTTCTTTTTCGGATGTACTTGAATTAATGTCAAATGAATGTCATCTTTGGATCATTTTTGTATGTTTTGGGCAAGGACCTAGATGAATTAGACAGCCTATGTCCAATCTCATATTGTATAATAAAATGACAATAAAATATGTTTAAAATAATTAACATTATCTTTCTGTGCGACATAATGCAAGACTGACCTTGACATTGACTTAAAAATGGAAAATACAGACTTAGACAGTATATGGTGCAAAATAAAGGATCGAAAGTTGAATGAAACTATGAGCAGTTATGTAATAGAAGAATGTGGTACATATAAACGTTAAATAAAGGTGCTGATATATGTACTGTGGTGAGATTGCAGAGTGTACAACTTGCCAAACATAAAGCATTACGAACTGAACACAACCTCTCTCACTCTGCCTCTCTCTCAAATTTTTTAACTTGCCCTCAGGCAAGTACTTTGTCCCCAGCTTCGGGCAAGTGGATTTGAAAAGGCCTTAACAGAGTTAATTTTTGAAAATGAAAATAAGGCTGTTTGTGGATATATCGTATTGGTTCAGTTAATACGTGGTAAGATGTTGGGTTTGGAAAAAAGATTTGGTAGTAACCTTGGTTTAAGATTGTTATTAATTTATCCTGTTTCATCTGGGGTGGGAGGAGGGTATTGGTTTGTGAAAAATTAAATAAATCTGTTTCTTGATATGTCATAGTGATTCAGCAAATACAAGTCATATACTGCTTATGTGTGATGTTATTTTGTGACATGATATGTTGGATGGTCCACAAGTGTGTAAGTGTGCATTACCTACCCATACCTTCCCTCATCTGTTTGGTTTGTAAAGGGTAAGTGTTGCATAGTGAAGGTGGATGTGAATGGTCAATAAGTGATACTCTTCATGACTGCACCTCAAACTTTCCCTCCCCCACCCCCACCCCACCCCCCCATACATGTCTGTTTGTAGTTTTGTAGTTTGTAGGTGTAGGTGTTGGTGAGTTAAGATAAGTCTTGGTCAATGAAGGTAGATGTTGCCTCATGGAGTTCCACCATGTTAAATCCAAATAAGGTCCATAAGATCATGCTATTTATTTACCTATAGACGCTTTTAATGTTACATCTTGCATAGAACCCATATGGCATAGGGTCATATTTAATGTTAAATACCCTGAGATTCCCACAGGGTCATACTTAATGTTAAATTCCCATTGATCCCCATAGGGTCATACTTAATGTTAAACTCCCAAAGATTCCTATAGGGTCATATTTATTGTTAATTTCTTTACATCACCACAGCACACTATCTATCCCATATCATCCCCCATAACTACTTATATGTTTCTAATAGTAATCCAAATGATATGCAAAACATTCATAGCATTTATTTGTCTAAATCAAAATGGGTTTGAAACAAATTTATTTGAAGTCAAAAGTTTTGGATAATTATTGTCTTACTTAACAAGGTATTGATAGGGATTCGAGATGCAAATATCAACATTCATATCATGTTTATATAGGGTAGGAATAAAAGACATTATCTTCATAGTTCATCTTACCACTATATTGGTGCTATTCTTCATTAAATTAAATTATTCATTTAATATACTGCATATGCTCTTAACAATAATGGTATCAATTTCATGACAATTGTCGTGTGTAAAAATATAAATTCTATATCTTGTAAATAATTTTTCAAGATCCAATTTAACAACCTATTTTTTAAATTCACGTAAAACTAATGAAAATAGACCCAAAAAATCATATTGCCATGTGCTTTAATTTCTATAGCTTTGCGTACAAATTGGTACATAAAATTAAAACCTCTTTATGTTTTCTATCAAGTGTATTAAAATACACTGTTCACATAATATTTCCGAGTAACAGATTTATTTGTGGTTTAATTGTCAATATATTTGTCACTGCAAAATGAATAAAAAAATATATTTTAAAAAAATTCTCTTTCTTAACTTTCTCCATCGTCAATGTACTCACAAACTAACTTGAGGGATCCGGTATTTATATCGCTTTGCATGCTCTTGCGATTTCTCGAGAAACACTGCAACAACTCGGCATTCCAAGACAAGGCCTATTTAAAGTTGTCATTAAACATAGCCACAAAATTCTAAGTGGTCACAATAGGCAGGGGGGTGTTATTCCACATGCATTTACAAATTGTCAAATATAGGATTTGATCTGGAAATATTTTGTACATATTGCCAAAAGGACCCTTCAGTTGACTGTAATTGAAGAGCTGCAAGAAATACCGGTAAGTGTCTCAAAATGTACAACGATGTGTCTGGATGACATTTCACATTTTAAAGAATAGGCGAGATCAGGCCCCAAACCACCAATCAGTATCGGTACAGGTTTGGGGGGGCCGATTTCTTGGCCTATGTATATCTGGGTAAAATGTCACCAGAATATATTCTGTATTTCACTACATACAGACCAAACACAGAATAAAGTTCACTCAGAAACAAATCAGAGTGTTACAATTCCCTACCTTTTGACATTTACCTCTTGAATGGAAACCTGACTATGGTACCCCATACACCATCTGGTCACGAGATATATAGAGTCAAGGCTCATAAAAATACTTCCTGTAGTTGAAAAGTTACGAACAGACACAGTATCAGGACATAACTTACAATTTCCTATAAAATGATTTCGACCAAGCTAGGAACCTACATATGGTATATAAAACAATGCTTACTCATAATGTATATCAATATAAAGTTTCATCAAAATATCTCCTGGAGTTAACAAGGAAAGAGGTCACAAGCTCCCCCATGATGACCTTCATCTCTGACTTGGTAAGGATAGCTGTGGTGCATGACACACTATCTAGTCATGATTTATATCTGGGTCAAGTTTTCTTTAAATATCTTATATCTCCTGTAGTACAAAAGTTGCAGCCAAGTCAAGAAACAGGTCACAGAGGTAACAGTTGCCCTTGCTGTTACTTCTGAGGTACAGGGCATGACTGTTTTATGGAACACACAATCTAACTATGATGTATTTATCAAGTTAAAAAATCATGAAAATATGTTATTTGTTTCAAACATTACAGTCCAGGCAAGAAAACAGGTCACTTAAATCAGGACCAGACGGCACTCTAATTCCTTTGCTTTCTGCAAGCCTTTGTGGATCATAGGGGTTGGAGGAAAGGTAAATGCATCTAGACCATTACAGTTCATGGAAAGAGTGTCGACAGCCCAGGCTTTTGGATCCGGGACTGGAGAGACAAAGGTGGGTAGCTTTGCATTCCACCTTCTCACCAACATATCCACAAGTGGTTGCCCCAGCAGGCACAGATTTGTCTGAATACTAAGGGGTGAGCAGACCATTCAGTTTGAATTAGCTGATTCTGTTGGGAGAGCGAGTTTGCTAGGTAGGATGAGTCTGCCTGGAATGTGGCAGACTTGGCCTTGGATTTGTAGATGATGAAACCATCAGAGAAAATCCCAAACCAGAAGGCAGAGGTCTGTGGTATTAGTTTCTGCTTGCCTTCTGATGTAATTTATCACACTGGAGTTGTCAGATACAATGAGAACACCCTTTCCAGACAGCATCTCCAGGCATGATTTAAATGCATTCACAATGGCCTTCATCTCCAGGAGACTGATGTGTAGTGAACTGTCCTTGTTGACAAGTCAGTCAAGGTGGAGCAAAAGAGAAACAAGGGATTTCACGTCTTCATCTAAAATACAACAAACTGGTGCTTTTGCAAAATGTCATCCAGGTAGCTGGAAGTTACAGACCAGGAGGTGCCTCTGAGGTGTGCCATGACTCTGTACATCATTCTCATGAAGACCTGGAGACTAATGTTCAGACCAAACGGGAATGCCTTGAATACTGGTATACCATATTCCTCAATGTGAACCTCAGGAATTTCTTGGAAGACTTGTGGGTTGGAATATGGAGGTATGCATCCTGAAGATCTAAACTGATTGTGAAATCTCCCTCCTGCACAGTGTCGATAACTAGTCTCAGTATTTTCCACTCTAATTCATGATGCCTGAACTAAAAGATTGAGAAAGCTTTGATCTATGATGGACTGAACTGTACTCAGGGATGAGCACATTTTTTTCCACCCACTTGTCCAGGATAAGTGGTTTCAGAAAATTCACTTGTTTCGCCTACCTTTTCACTTGTCCCAAAATTAAAATCACTTGTCAAGATTTGTTGAGATGTATGCACTTCAAGCCATAGAAAGAACAAATGAAATAATGTACATTTATTTCTTGAGAGAATTTAATTTTTCAAAAACATATATATTATACATTTTGTTAAATCAGAGGTTTTCAGTTTTCCATTGTCCAGATATCTTATATGCACTATTTCTTGCTCCAAGATGGTAGCATCAGTACTTCAGCAAGAATGGAAAGGAATTTACTGAAATTCAGACTTTCCAGGACTTCTTCTCTCAAGACTTGATTAATTCATAGAATGAAGTCTCTTGCTTTGAAGCTGTTCTTATAATTAGCACCAACTTCAGCACTGTTCTTTTCCTGGAGTGCACACTGCATTTCCATAGCAGAAAATGATTTTCCATAACGTGCTAGGATGTATGCTGTGATAAAGAGAGCTCTAATTTATTTCATTTTAGTCTTTTTTAGTTTTGAAAGGGCCTCTCCTAGTGGAGTGTCAGCATATCTAACTTCAAGCCAGGAATAACTATCAATCCAATGTGGCTGAAAATTTCCATGTATCTTAGAAGTGTCATATTTGACATTTTTTGCTGCCATAGAGTCTGGCTTATATTTCTTTGGACAAACAGTTACTTCAAACTCAGTGGCAGTCTTACATTATACCCCTCCACTTTCACATTAATTTTCCTTCTCCAAATCTTCCTTATTAACTTCCTTGCAAAAATAATTTAGTAAACTCATTTTATCCACATAGTAAATATCACCTTGCATGACAACTACTTCTGAAGTGATCATAACATACATCTTATGAACAGAGACAGCTCCTTAATTAATGTAATTCACTCATTTTTTTGCTTCAACGCAATATCGGACATGGAAGTTAATCCTCTGTATAATCAATTTAAAATTAATGATTCATCACTGCCATTTAATCAGTTCATTAAGGGAACCGAGACTAATGTTTGTAAAGTGCCTTTCATTAATTTAAGTGGATCAACTTGCTGGATTAAAATCAAAGGGTACATCATTTGTGAGGACCCGGTTTGAATAAACACAATGCAACAAAGCCGTTTAAAAAACTGCTAATTAATCATACCGGCTTTATTTTGTTTCACATGTTTTGATTGGCCAATACTTTGATTGCTTAGCCCTATATGCAGTCAAGCAGTAATAGAATGTGCACATATGCAACACTTGTCAATGACCACCAGCAGGTGTAATACAGGATGTAAATAAAAACATGGAGAGGGGTAAAATAAAGCATTCAGTACACCCGGAGGGCATGAATGGCTAGATAAAGGTAGATAACGTGATTGTGGCATAAAAATAAGCACTTGCCTGATTTTTTTAAAGTAGGAAAAAAGCACTTGTCCAGGACTAGCAACTTAGAAAATTTTACTTGCCCGTCTATGAAAATGAATAGTCCAGGACATTGAACTATGGGATTTGCTCAGCACCAAGAACAGTCTGGCCTAAAATCATGGTGAGTTTACATTCTGAACAATCTCTACAACCCTTTATGTGAGAAGACAGTCTATCTCTTGCTGCAGAACATCAGCTCTGAATATGTCTCTCCAGACATCTGTATCAAAGGGAGCCCTTGACAATTGGAGAGAGGCACTGCACATGATCTGGAGGCCCTCTGAGACGATTTGTAAGACTCATGGACCATCAGGGCAAATTCTTTCTCATTTTGTGGCAAAGTCTGTGAGTCTCCTGTCCCCCACCAACCAGGTTGTGCAAACAGGGAGGTTTGAGTATGACATCATTTTCTGTGACATGGAGGATTATAGGGTGAGACAGACTGGAACAGAAGCAATCATTTCTCCCTGCTTTTTGTTGCTACTGGCCCTTGGAAACTGTGTTTTAGTCTGAGGAAAGGGCTTGCAGGACTGTTTCCTCATTGGGTGTGCTAGTGGGGTTCTTCCTGTTTCTCTGGTCAGACAACAGTGACTGCAATCTAAGTTGAGTTTTAACACACTAAAACTCTACTTAGATTGCAGTCACTGTTGTCCAACCTACTTTTCCATGATCATGTAGAGGAAGTTCAGAAACAGGCTGCCAAAGAGGCAAAACTTACACAGGCCCAACATCCTAGAGCTCAGCCCTCATTGCAAACTAGAGACCAGAGAAACATGAAGAACCCCACTAGCGCACCAAAGGCACATCTGGCAAGAAAGGCATCTCTGTAAGCAAGCTGTAAGTTCTGTGATGCTGCTATGGAACTGGCAAGCATGTGTTGTGCTGCTCTGTTCAAAATAAGTACCATCTGTGGGGTTATTGATGAACAAGGCTAGGCTGCATTCAAATTGCTGAAATATAGCCACAGATACTAAGTCAAGCTTGGCGCCTATTACAAAGACACTTTTCTAACCAGATGTTGTGTGTCAAGAAAGGACTTCTGGTTCATATGAACCTATGAAGGGCTTTAAGATTTCCAGGCCTGCAATGTCTCTGTCAACACCTGAGACTTCAGTTTGAACAACTCACATATGCATCTTACAGAAATCGCTGTACAAATTTAATGGGAGTCATTGCTGCAAAAAGAATAATCTGCTGACACTTGGGTCTTGAAGCTGGTTTCTAAACAATGAAAAACATCTGAGACTTGACCTAACTGTGGTAGCTGTTTGAATGTTCGCTAGTCTTTCTGGGCCAATAGAATGATGGACACAGGGACTATGTACATTGCCAACAATATGTAGAGGTGGACATAACTCAGGCAGCAGAAGTCAGAAAACATCTTCGCTCAATGTGTGGAAGAATGATTCCTCTGTGGACATCATCTGATCATGTATGGAAGATGGTGCCTGGATTTCTGAGTCTGAGCCAGTTGAGTCATCTAGCATTCCAGATCTCAGGATTTCTGAGTCAGAGCCAGCTGAGTCATCTAGCAATTCCAGATGTCAGGAGATATCTGTTTCATGAAGCCAGGATTTGGTATATCAGGAAAACAGATCAACTTACCCAGTCTTGGGAACAGCCTAAGCTGAGGCTGTGTCAGAGCTGGTGTTGTCCATAGCCAATTAACATCTGATGCCAAAATCTGGTACTGACCATTGTGTGCTTATGTCACTGGTATGAGCCAAACTGCACCCCCTACAACTAGACAGGTAACATAGTTATCTTCTGCCAGCTTAAAATGTATGGCAGCATGGGGACCAATGTACTTGTCAGTGTAATAGCAGGAATCATGTTATACTGAGATGTATGGCAGCTTGGGGACCAATGTACTTGTCAGCGTAACAGCAGGAATCATGCTATATTGAGATGTATGATAGCATGGGGACCAATGTACTTGTCAGCGTAATAACAGGATCATGTTATACTTTGATGTATGGGAGCATGGGGACCAATGTACTTACCAGAGTTATAGCAGGAACTATGTTATATTGAGATGCCTGACAGCATGTGGACCAATGTACTTGTCAGTGTTATAACATGGAACCATGTTATACTGAGATGCCTGACAGCATGGGGACCAATGTACTTACCAGTGTTAAAACATGGAACCATGTTATATTGAGATGCATTATAAGAAGGGCAGCAATATACTTACTAGTGTTATGGCAGGAACCATGTTATATTGAGATGCCTGGTAGCAAGGAGACCAATGTACTTAACCTAACAAAGATGAACAAAATACTCCATGCCTATTTACCTCTACAATGTACATGGCACAAAAACTTCATACCAATGACGGCTTTGGGGTGGCACAGAAAGACATTTTAAAGAAAAAAAGGGTTCTCTGAAACACTATGAACCTGTGAAATGTGTTCTAATGAACCCTCCTTATATCTGGCTTTTCAAAACTTAAACATAAAATCTTACTGTTCATGGCCACAAAAATGCAGTGCTGCTAAAACTGCTGCCACTGAAGGAAAAAGATTATACCTGTCTTTATTTCCCTTAATACAGGTAAGATAAAAATCAACAGAAGTAACGCAGCTTAAACACCAATTTTGGCAATAAGCATTGTCAAGTGCAAAAGTATATGTAATACTAACTCACTACTTACTCTTCAAGTATTGACAGCAGAAAGCCTTTGATGCTTGCTGTAGAATTATGGGCATCCTGCAAGTACACGTGTATGGGACCCACAAGGGGACATCTCTCCAGTTCTAGATTCCACAGGTTTGAGATGAGGCCTAACTCAGGGGGAAGCTGAAATAACATTTCTTCACTGACTGCTCAAAATAAACAAAACCTTATTAATCTGTCTTTGTTGATCGCAAAATGATTTTCAACACTTGTACAATATACCCTTGACAACTCAAATGTTCACATGATGTGGTCTTTGAGGTGGAAGAAGATGGTGAAACAAGATGGGTGACATAGGTTAGCACTAGAGTTTCCAATTAGTCACCAAATTTTGCCCTAAAATATACCGACATGCAAGAGTATCTAGTATACCACAAAAGAACTCCAATATGTAACTACCCCTTTTTCCTTTCACACCAATGAAAGTTTGATTTGTTGTTAAATTATACATTGCTGCACATTCCTTGATTAAGAAATTAGTCCCTTACATCATATATACGACCTCAAAAACACATTACGCTAGCAGATATCAGTGACTTTAAGGCAAGACAGTACAACTGGGCACTTTAGTACTGTATATGCTCCCTTGTAAGTCCAATCCAACTGCAAACAACATTTACACTGATATGCTGTCGCATAATGCACCGGCAGATCAGGGTCTATGTTGTTTGTTCTACTGATTACTCATAACAAACTGCACAGACCCAGATCTGCTGGCGCATTATTTGATGGCAGATCAGCATCTATGTTGTTTACAATTTGCAATTTTGACTCCACTTATAAGCGAGTATATATGGTACATTATATATTTGATACATATATTAAATCTATAATATACATATATTAAAAGTTTTAAAGTGCTAATTTAGTCAAAGATACATCGATACATCAATGTCAAGACTTACAAGCTGCTCACAGTGCCTCTGAAACAAGGGACATAATTATCATGCTGCATATTTTAGACCTATTAGATTTGTCTGACCTTTCTTGATCAAAGTAAAATTGTTTATATAATTACAGCATCTAAAGAAACATAGTCCAGATTTGCAAAACTATTCAGAGAAAATGAATGAATTCCTAAGTTTAGGTCCCTGTTGACAGTTCAAAAATGATCTTATGTGATTGTTCCTCATATATGAAATTTATTAATCAAATTGAGTAATACCATATGAACCAAGTTGCATGCAGCAAGTAACATTTTGCATTGTTAAACTAGTATAAGAAAAACAAAGTCTAATGAAGACAAGTTTGAGATTCGACTTCTAACATAACTGCAAAGACCTTGCATTACTCATGAACATTGCTACATATATGTGACATAACTAGGTTTTAGTCACAATGTGTTGTATTATTTTAACACAGCTCATGCTGGTGAGAGAAAAACACTAATGTGAAAGTAAAACACTTTAACATTGTGCCTAATCTAAAAATGTTAACACTGGATTTAATCATGGGTGTGGACAGATGGACAGATATATGCATGGATGCCATAGTGATCGATATGTTGAGCTTCTGCCAAGATGGGCTTCACAAAAATCTGATTAATAAGTATATTCACTTACTGTTTCAATTAGTGACAGTCATATGTCCTTTTTTCTTTATGAGCTTATCAACAGGCAGTGCATCACATTACAACTAATTGTACAAAATTATATACTTTTTAACTTATCGACCTGATTTTGCAGCATATTACACTGATCAAACAGCAACAACAACAAAAAAAAAAGAAAGGCAGTGACAAAACAAGACACTGTAAATAGATAATAATGTAATTAGGACCGAATAGGCATCAGAAAAGTGAATTTTACATTTCTGACAATGATTTTCTTTTACAATACAAAATGTGCTTATTTTATTTTGCACACAAAAAAATACAGGGCCCATGTGCACTTATTTTCTGTATATACTTATTTTAACATATCCAAATTTTACAGTATTATTACCTCCTTAATAGGATTTATTTTCAGACTAAGTCGCTTCAAATTCTTCATCTGCCCAATTTCTGATGGAATACTCTCAATCTTGTTTAGACTTAAATCCAAAGCCGTCAGGTTTGGGAAGAGTAATCTCCCTTGTTTTTCTTGGGTAGCAGCCTCAACAGCGTTAAACTGTGTCCAAAGAGGAAAATAGCAGTTTAAATACAATCAAACTTTCATTCTAACCACAGGAAGTAACTCATTTATTTCAGAAATTTAGAAAAAAAGAAGGGAAACATGAAAATATCCAATGAAAATGTGAAAAAGTGAAATGAGATGCATCCAAATTGCAAATTTGTTTGCAAAAGAAGAAAATGTATTAAAATTAGAGCCCAGCCATGATTTTTCAGCAATAATGAATAAACCCCTGAAAAGACGATTTCAGTGCCCCAGTTTAATATGCAACTTATATTCACCCCCAAATACAGCCACACAGCATTTTGGACTCAATAGGTATATTAAACTATACTATAGGAGTTATAGCCCCGACTGGGAGGATGCATGCACACAGAGATTGGTGGAAGGACAGATGAACACATGAAGAGATGCCAACACCTAGCAATGTCAAATAGAAATGCCAGCTTTAAAATATCAGAATCTGAACATAAAAATAGGAATACTTGAAATGTTATCCAACAATTTATTTTTAATTATTAAATCTTACTGATTGGGTAAAACATGCTTCCTACAATCTTCTTTTCCACCATGTGACATGCTTAACTCCATCGAAAAAAGACTGCAAAGGCATGGTATCCATCCAATGTTGACTGCTTGCATATCCCATTCAGAATGTCTGAAACACGTTTTTTTATCTGTGTATCATCCTCATCAGCTGCTTTCAGTTCCATATCTTTCTTAAACTTTCCCAGGTGAATCAGGATGCTAAGCAGATGTGATTTCTGACTGATCAATACTGAATTGCTTTTGTGAAACAAGCACTTTGGTATGCTTTCACAAAAGAATTACAATCTGACATTACAATCATTTCCGTGATCAAAATATACAGGTGATCAGTTTATTGATTCCCTACATAAAATTATATCTGACCTGAAAATCAGAATCTGACAGAAGTGATCGTAATGGGGCATAATTTGAGGTTCAAGAAAGGAATAATTCTGCCAAAATCAGAATTGTTGGCATCTCTGCACATGGATAGTGCAAATCCTATGTACCACTTATTTCTTATAATGGGGGGTATACTAAATTTAGAGACACGAATATATGTAAGATTAAAAGAGAGAAAGAAAAGGCAACTCACACTACTACCCAAGCTTTCCTGTGCTGACTCAGTAGCGGATCTGAGGAGTGTAATGGATTTTAAACCATTTCCGCTTAGATCAAGAGTCTCCAGGTTTTCCAGCTTATGTCTCCGGTGAGCTAAGCCAATCTGCAGTGAGACCCTGAAGAATGTGTAATTATCCATTCTTTAAACATGATATAATTGTACTCTTATAACAGCAAACTTAGGCAATCTTGTGAACAAATAATTAATCTGCACATATTGTCAATTAACTTTTATTCATAAGATAAAATTTTTATTGTTGATTTCACAGTTGCTGATTGAATTTGAAGACCCAACATGAAATAACATTGTCATAAATAGCATCTCTGGCAGAGGCATAGCCACTAATTAAGGTAGCCAAGAAAATGTCATTTATTGCAAAACCATGATAAATACATAGGAACTTCACAAATCAATTATTATACATCAAATTAAACTAGAGTTGAACAGAATCGTGTGGGTATATTCTTCCAATTTTTCTGAAAAAATACTTCACCAGTTATAAATGATAACCACAAACCTTGACAACATAAGAGTTCAGTTATTTTAAGATGGTAAATGAATGTCAATTTCAGTTAGAAGTATGACTTTAGCAGAGGGCAAGCTACACAATGAAAATTCCAGTACAAATCGGCTCCATCTTTACAAGTCATTGTGGGTAATTTTCTTCAAGGTATTATGGTATGACTGGTATTAGGTTCTCATTTGCAAAACATTTCATTAATACAGAGGATGAACTAGTGCAAGTATAAAATTGTACCAGTTTTACCCACAATGCCTTTCAGAAAATTAACCACAATTACAAATTCACCAAAACAAAATGTTAGGAAAATTTGATGAGGAAACTATGTCCATGAAAATATATTTTCCTTAAAAGGTGTATAATACAGATCTGACAAGAAGTTATTTCTAAAACTTAACATTATTTTCTAATATACAACCTGGATGAGGAACTTGTGTAAGAACCATGAAAATCCTGGTCATCTTTTTCCCAGTCATCCATGTCTTGCAATTGGTTCCTGCTCAGATCAAGCTCCTTCAGGTACTGCGGATATGATCGCAGCCTTCCAAGCCTTTTCAATTTGTTACTGGCTATTTCCAGGGTCTCTAGATAGGGAGCAACACTGGAAAGGAAATCAGGAAATTCTGTAATGTTGTTTTCAGAAAGTTTCAGAGTCTTTATTCCCTTCTTTTGGCTGTCAGATGAGTTGAGAGCTGCATCAACTATTTCCAAGTTACTTTCCCATTGATTGTATCGAAAAATATCAGTGTCATGGAAACCATCTTCTTTTGATACAACAAACTGTGCTTTTAGCTCTGGCTCCCTTTCAGATGCAGCAGAACTCGTGGAGTCACTTCGTCCCGATTTTCCTGCCCATATGCCTTGATCAGAAGCTGGCAGTCTTGTTAACTGATTTTTGGATATATCCAGAGTAGCTAACCCATCTGCTAACCAAATGGTTGAAGGCAATTCTTGGAGGCAGTTTGTTGAGGCATTGAGTACCTTCAGAGTGGGTATTTCTGTGAAGAGATAACTAGGTAAAGTGATCAACCTATTATTTCGTAAATCAAGATCTTCCAGTGACTTGCACTTGATGGAACACATCTCTTGACGGGGGAAGTCGGTGATCCTGTTCTTGGAAACATTAAGTGTGTACAGTGAAGGAAGTTCAAACAAGACAGCTGGAAACATGGACAGGCAATTCCCAGAAACATCTATCCGAGTTATTGCTGACAGAGCAAATTGGTCATCAAGGTGTGTAATTTTTTTGTTATGATGGTATCCAGTGTACGTGAGCCAGGCCTTCTCCACTGTGGCTAGAACCTGCAGATTCTGCCATCTGACATTCACAGCATGAACCGGATGCTCATGTTTGCTTTGAGAATCAGTTGAGACTGCATGAAAATCCTCACTTTCATCTTCAGACAAGTTTCTTGAGTCACTACTACTACTCTGCCTCATAACTCCTCTGTTGATGCTAAAATGCTGGTCCTTACTGGAACGGTACTTCAGCAGAGGTAGAACACAATTAGGATGGTTCCTCACAGCTTCTTGAAGAACAATATTTTTTTCATCTACAGCATTATTCTGCAGAAGTTTGTCCATCATAATGATGTCTTCATTCTGACATGCCACCATCAGCAGGGCTGAAAACTCCAGGTCACCTTCACGAGCCAAAATGTTTATGTCTGCTTTCCTTGCAATTATCATATCCACGATGTCATGATGCTTGTTTTTGACTGCTGAGTAGATACAAGATAATTTGTAATTCTTAGAATCAATGTTAACTTTTACAGGAAGGTAATCACCACTTCTTCCCTCCACTTCTACAGGGAAATTGAGAAGATATTCCACAACATCTTCATGTCCATTATCACAAGCCAAATACAATGGTGTCCAACTAAATACATCAGGCTTGTTGACATCTATGGATATTTTGTACTCCACTTTAACTTCTTCATCCCTGATGGTGATGTAGGATGAGTCAGGATAGGGGAACTCCAGCAGACATCCAATGATATCACGATGACCTCTCTCAGCTGCCACGTGTAGAGGAGACTGATCCTTGGAGTTCAACCACCGACAACACTCTGGACATTTCTAAAAAGATCGAGAGAAATTGTTGATGTAAAACACCTGTTAAATTTTATACAATATCTCCGTCTCTCTTACATTAGTTGATAAAGGCATCAAACTCTTTTTTTAATATACATCTAATGTAAGTACTGATCAAATTTACAAACTATGTACATTATACAAGTAGTATACTTGTATTTGTATGTTAATGAAAGTCTATGAATTTCACAACAACAAATGGTAACAGACTCTAAAAACTATTTTTGGACACATTTGCAAATTTTATACGCCTTGACAGGGTGCTTTATGAATAGAATCTGGTTTGTACATTTTTAAGAAGACATCTCTTAAGGTTTTTTTTCTATCAGCCTTAGTAGTGGTTGCCAGAATTTACAACATAACCTCAAAATTTGTACAAACTTCAAGTCATATTACAGCTTTTTGCTACTTTTAGCAAGTCAGCTGTATTTATTGCCAATTTTGATTCATCTGTATCAGTTCTGACTGCCTCTCGAATTTAATCAAAATTGAAGTTTTGAGAGGAAAATGTATTAAGTTTTAAATATTTTCAGAGGCTTTTGTAGAACAATGTAATTTTTACCTGCTGCTATACAGGTCTATGAAAACTACAGGGTCTATTTCTTCTTCTTGGAACTTTAAATTACAAAACTGCCTAAACTAAAAAACTACGTGAAAGGTTGTTTACTCTCACACATTCTGTTTTGGTTTAAATCCCCACACACGTAAAAGAAAAGAAAAATTGGAGCTGTTAGAAAAAAAGTCATTGCTGTGGTATCAGTCTATTTATACTTCTACATTTCTGAACCCAAGATTCCAAAATGTCCATATTTGCCAGACAAGGCCAATAAATTTGTTCAAATGACCATGTCAGATATCATAACTATCCCATGCATGTATTTGTTCAATTAAGCGATATGTATTTTTGAAGTAGTAAGTCTGCCTGTTGTCAGTTAATACTAAATTTTTAAAAACAGTAGAGTGTGAAATTCTGTAGAACATTTTTCTGAAAGAAAAAATAATTTTTATAAATATTTTGAGAGAAAACTAGTGAAGCATGATCATTCTAGAACTGAAGCAACAGCAAATCCAGAACAGAAAATTACTACTTTTCCAGCATATTTAATAATGAAGTATATCAATGTTTTCTATTTTATTACAATATTTTATACTTCCTTTGAATGTGTTTCTACTAAATTTCACTTTTTTTCTAGCTGCCATGTTAAATTTTGGGAAAAATATCCTACAAGAGCCATTAGAATTTTGGGATCCCTGTTGTAAACATAACTGAAGAGTTGCTCAGATAGTTGTTTATAATGGAGATCACTGAAACATTAGTAAACTATTATACAATACTGTACATATGAATCTTTACTTGTTCCTATACACATCAACACAACTCCTAATACAGTCAAAAAGTAAATACCAGTAGATGTATTTTACTCACAGGTATAAAGACTTGACTTCCAAGTTTTCATCACTAAATGCACTTTCTACCTAAAATGTAACTACATGTGCCATCATTCTGTGACTTTTTATGACCCGTGATTGGGGACTTCAGTGTTAAGACTGCACATATGACTCAATCAATAGCAGATTCTTTCCTTCTTTTCCCATTAAATATGACTTCTTAAACTAATGGCTTCACAGTCAAGTTCTACAAAGCACAAGGCCACAAACTGAATATACATAGGGCAGCAGTTCAAATCACACAATTGACAATTGTTTTTTTAACCAGTGAGAATATTATTTTATTTGTCTTTATAACCAATGTATTTCTCCCTGTTCACTTTTTTATACAACAGTGCACTTACCTTTCTCCCTGTTTATTCTTGTCCCAGAATGAAGTCCCCGTGTAATGTCACAGGGTCAATTAGGATACTCTGCTTTATGTTTTGCAATAAAAAATTATTTTTATGTGTACCTATTTGTGCCATTATGAACACTGAGATGGAATAGGGGTGGAGGTATCTATATTTATGTGAGCATCTAGCTAACCATTCCTCAGAATGCTTGACGAGTGTTTCCAGCATGGTTGCAAACAGTGTTTTATCCATACTTGTTATAAGCTTAACGGGCACTGAATTTCTCCTATCATATTTAATCAAAACTGGTTCAGATTTTGAACACTAAGTCATTTTTTTTTAAAAATTCTTAGTAACATTCCCCACAATGGATGTCAAAACAGCATAATTTGTGTAAAACTAAAAAGCCTGGATACAATGATGTTCACTGTCAATCCTGTTCAACATTTTTCTGGTAGATTTTGTATTTAATTTCAAAACATCAAACACTGATGGCTTAATGGCTGACAATAAATGATAAGGGCACACAATACCCAATAAATAACAAACACATCATCATACTATAAGCTCACACATGACAGCTAAATTTAATTCAGATATAAACACTAAAAATGCAGTTTAACATAGTATAATGTAGTATTCTATTTTCTGAATTATACCTGTAGGAGTAATTCCACTATTTTGACATGCCCCGCCTCCACAGCACAGTGTATTGGTGCTATGTCTGGTCTCAACTCATGCACTTGATCTAGAAGCAATTTCATCATATCTTCATCTCCACCTTGGGCTGCCCTGAATGGCAGAAAGATAATAAAAAAAATAAGGCAATACTAGTACTTTTGTCAGAAGCAGAGACAGTGGTGAGGATGAAAATAAACCCTTCAACTTGTTCACTGTACCTTATAGAGTTTCTGTATAGGCCAAAAACGAAACTGAGTGTTTTCTCAAATTTAATATTATCTTCAATGTATACTCAGAGAATAAACATCTTTTTTTCTTAAAAGAAGTCTTCAAAATCTTAATGCTTTATTTAGATCTGTAGTCTATGATGCATACTCAGCATAAACTGCATCAATGCAAGCAAAACAATGAGAGAAATATGTAAAACTCAACCTGTGGAAGAAAATTTGAGATCCCTCATGAAACTAAGGCCTGATGAGTGTATGAGTTTATCAACTCCCAACACCCAAGATACTGAACATCAACTTTGGCGCTAGGTAATTTCAACTTTAGACATGTGAAAGTCAGAAACAAGGTTCTTTGGATCTGAGTAGTTAGCAAGATGCTGGCATGTATCTCAAAAGGCATTTATAATATGTCAACATTTCTGTTAGCAGAATAAACAAAAAGACTTAAAGAAGGACCAAATCTGGGTCATCCAAATCTGGGTCATCCAAGTCTAGAGGCCTATCATCTATCCAGGTTAAAGGTCAATCCCAAACTAGGATCTGGGGTCACCAATATTATCCATCCAGCCATATTGACTTCCATTTATGAGAACAATAGAATCAATAGCCGATAATCATCACCAAGCACTATTGCTGGAAAAGCCAGGTAATTAAACTGAATAAAGACTTTAGGATGCGATTTTTAAAATTATTAACCCTGGCATCATTTCTAAGCAAATCATTGAAATGTGCATGTTTTTCTTAAACCTACACAGACTGCTGGATTGCTGATTTGCCACCAAGAGATCTCTGCTGGGAAACAAATATGGCTGCATGTATATATTGCTAAGAATGGTGATCAGTCTCCATAGTCCACCTAGTTTCCTCAGTGACTACCCGAGTCATTTCTGACCAACCCCAGGAGTCTAATAAAGTATTTGCAGCCATATACAGTGGCATGTGTCTGATTAGATACCGCCAAATAAATGACATCTGCCCAAAAAGGACAGAGTTTGTGTTCCATTAAGAGTCCTTTATAGACAGGTTTCAATATATACCTTTTTTTATTATTTTAGTCTAATAACTTCCATTTCACATGGTTACTAATAATGACTTACAAGCACAAAGAGTTCATGGTTTCCCCAAGAGGGATCACTGCCAGAAGTTTCTCTGTGTAGGATCCAGGACTCTCTAACATGCCCTTCACTTCATCAATATTGCCTTTACGACAGCTCTCACAAAGTTCTATAATTAAGAAGCCACTAGTGAGTCATGCAAACTAAAGAAAAGTTAAATATTTCTTGTAGAAAACTGAAAACATACATGTAAATATCTTAGAGTTAAGGGATAAATATGACCTCTACTGTACTTGGCTTTGTTGATTACATGCAATTTGGTGAAGCTGCTCTTTTTTTCTAAACATATTAAGGTTTTTCCCTACTGAAAATCTCTCTCTCTGTTTGAAAAAGTTATATATTCTCCAGAGTGACATTTTTTTCTTCTCATAACAAAGGAACTATTTGCCGCATTTTCTTATGTGTCTTCAGTTAATACATGAAGCTAAGAAAACACAGCTTTAGTGAATTTCTGATAACGACATTTGACAAAAACCTTTAAACAAAAGTCTAGGTTATATTTGGAGTCACCTGAGAAGAACTTTGTTTTGTAATTAGGCACTTTTCTCAACTTTCACTATACAAATAGCAAATCAGCATAAATTTTTTTTAACTGAAGACTACTAGCACTATATAACCAATGAAGTGATTTGGTGGTTTGATCCTTAGAATATTTATCATGGTCTGGCACATTTCGTAAATAGGTATTAAGGTGTATATGCTACTTTGATGAAACATTTTATGTTTAGCAATCTGGGGCCTGGTAGCTAAATACATTTTTGAGACATGATACAGCTACAAACAATAAAATTCATGTCTTAAATGGTCATCTGCTTTTCTGTGGTCAATGGCCAGGTGTCTCCAAACCAAACATTGTTTCATACTGCTTAAAGCAGTCACTCGAGTGTATCAACCATGCAAATGAAGCATTTGTTTTCCATAGAAAGGTATTGCTTCGGTAAAAAGTCATGTGAATTGATGTGTAAACATGCCTTATCTCGCTTATATTCACTGTACTCAAGTCAATCTTAGGATCTATTCTAGAACTCAAAATTTAGGGGGGAAATTCACCCCCCATTGGGGACAAAATTTTACCAGGCATTTAGTCATTAGGTTACTCTTTTTAATCCAAGAATAGATATTGGACCAAATATGCAAATCTGATAATAAATACATGATGTATACAGTGTTTCAGCTTAAAACGCATCACAAGTCTTTGAACAAAGGTGACCTGTTAATCCTGGGTTTACACTTTCCATATCTGGCCTAAGTCTATTACTTCTGAGGCAGCCAACTCTAACTACAATATACAAGCAGCTGAGCTAGCTACCTCCTTACCATATATATATATATAAAGGAAAATACATTTGAAATGTAGTTTTTTTGGGAGGGGGGGTAAAACTAATTTACATTATGCAATACTTATCCATCACTATTGCATAGCTATTCTATTTTCGTGCCAAAAAACCAACGTCCATTCAATGTGAATACATCCTCCCACAGAGTGGAGAAAAGGTAAGTATGGCCTTTGCACTCCAGTCTGTATGTCATATGGGTCATGCACAGAACTGTCATCTTTTTCATAGATGACAATTATGCAAGACATCAGAGCGGGGTGGAAGGAGGGCATTCGGCAATAGCAACAGATAAGTATTGCATAATTAAAATTAGTTTTACCCCCCCCCCCCCAAACTATATTTTAATAGCAGCAATTACTTATTCCATCGCTATTGCTTAGCTGAATTTTTCAGTTAGGGGGGAAGGCTGATGCTCTCGTTAAAATGATCAAAAACAGAGAAAGTGTAATGTACTCACTGTAGAGGGAGAGGTCCATCTTATAGAAGGTTTGGGTGTCTCTGAGCCACATGTTGTGCAGCAATGATGGGCCCCTGAGAAAAAATGCCTGCTCTGTTTTGCTAACAAGCGGAGATAAAAGGAGGAAAAAGGTAGTATGGAAATGCCAAAAAGCTGCCCTCATGACGTCCTCCAAGGAGGAGTGATTAATGTAGGCCCATGAGGCAGCAATGGCTCAAACCTCATGGGATTTTAGTTTCAAAATACTTAAAAAGATCGGCAAGGAATGAATCTGAACCGATTGCTGTGCCCTGAGAGAATTTAAGTGTGTTGGAGATGGCAGCTTGATGGCCCTTGAGAGTGGATACTGAACATCTTTTGGTCTCAAAAAGGAACAAAAGAAACTCAGCAATGGAAGTTACAGAGGGGCAGATAGATCAATGAGTTTCCTACTGCACCAATCACAGAAGATTCTCCACCTGGCATCATAGACCTTGGATGTAGAAGCTCTCCTAGCCTGAATGATGCAACTGGCAACTCTGCCCGAAAACTTGTTCTGGCGGAGAGATTGCTTGATATGAGCCAAGCGTGAAGGTGGAGAATGTGTGGGCTATTGTTGAGAAGGGATCCCTGGTGTTGAGACAGGAGATCCTCCAGTGAGGAAGAGACCTGGGTCAATTAATCAACATGTCAAGCAGATCGTTGAACCACGATCACTGGGGCCACAGTGGGGCGATAAGAATGATCTAAGCAGGGGAAGTTCTGACTTTTTGCAGAACTTGAGGTAGCAGTCAGAACGGTGGAAAGGTGTATGGGAATAGCTGATCCAACTGGAAGTAGAATGCGTCCAATGCCCATGCTCTCTGGTCTGGGACCAGAGATACATAAAAAGGAAGTCTGCTGTTGAGCCTGGTTGCAAACAGGTCCACCAGAGGTCTTGCCCACAGTGTGAACAGGGATTCTGTTACGGAGCGGTAAAGAGACCATTCCGTTTGGATGGTTCAGCCTGTCCTGGATAGGCTGTCCGCTAATACAGTCCTCTTTCCCAGAATGTGGCAAACTTGGATTGTGATATCCTCTGAGGCTGCCATAAGAGGAGGTTCCAGACCTCCACACAAACAGAAGGGGCATGTGTGCCTCCCTGACATCGTAGATACGCTACAATGGACATGTTGTCTGAGGAGACCATGATGCATCGACCCTTTACTCTGTCGATTCATCCTTGCAATGCTAGAAATACTGCTTTCATTTCTAGGTTGTTGACATGGAGGGACAATTCAGCCTGAGTCAAAAGACCCTGGAGAATTATGCCCTCTGGATCTAAATGAGCACCCCAACTGGAATCTGATGTGTCGGCGAACAGATAGGAGTCAGGTCGGGTGCATGCATTGGGATCCCAGACAGGAATCTGTCCCAATTCATTCACCAGTGCAAGTGGTGCTGAAAATCTGGTCCTAGTGGGATCAGGGTTGATAGAGAATCTCTGTGTGGTTCCCACCTTGTGAGGAGGAGGAACTGTAGAGGGTGCATATGGAGACATCCTAAAGGAACCAAGTCAGCAGCGGCGTTCAAGGTTCCCAATAATGATAGGTAAGGGCAAGCAAATAATGATGTTTTTGCTTGTAGTGCCTCGAGGAGAGCCAGGATTCTATCTACCTAATCCAGTGGAACCCGGATTAAGTTCTGGTTCATAAGGAAATTCATCCCCACATAAAAAGTCCTGTGATGGAATGAGTTCCAACTTCTCGAGGTTGGGTAAAAGACCCAACCGAGTTATGGCAGACCAAGCACAGAACAGATCCTGATTAAGGGGCCGCACCTGGACATTGTGGATCAGCCATTTGTCGAAATACTGAAGAATCGGTGTTATTAGTAATCAAAGGTAGGCTGCAACCACTCCTGACTTTAGGTACGGAAGAGATTCCAAACGACAGAACCCGGAATTGAAAAATCTTCCTGATCTAAGCAAAACGAGAGGTATTTGCAGTTTGGAGGAAAAATTGGTATGTGCAAATAGGCATCCTGAAGATCAATGGAGACCGCCCAATCGGACAGACAAAAAGCATTCCAGATCAAAGAGGTTGTCTCCATCTTGAAGGGTTCCTCCAGAAGAAACTGATTGGGCAGGGAGACATTGATTATGATACGAAATTTCCCACTTTTCTTGGTGACCAGGAAGATTCAGTAGTAGAAGGCAGGACACTGATCATTCAGGACCCTCTTGACTGCCCCTTTCTGCAAAAGGGTGTGCACCTCTTCCATCAATTTCACCAGATTGGACTGGGGAAAGAGAATGCGGGTCCTTGATAGCGGGGTTTGTTATTGAAACTAGAGTCGATAACCCTTGTTCACAATGGAGAGGACCCACCCATCATCCGTTATGCTTGACCAAGCCTCTGAAAAGCAGCCCAGGCGAGCACCTATTGGGATGTTCAGGATGGGGATGCACGGCAGGAGAGGGGTTGGATCCCTAGGGCTTGAGCAACTTTCCTCTGGTGGGAAAGGAAGGAGGATTATAAAACTTCCTCTTTTGGGACCTGGGCACTGTGGATGCAACATATGAGGAGGAGGTCTAGTTTGAGGTTGCGGATTAGACTGGGGCTGCATCTGCTTGAAGAACTTGGCAGGTGGCCCCTGAGGATGATTAGCATTAACACGCTTCCTGGCCAATTGTGATGGGCCAGAAGTGGATGTGAAGGATCGATGTTGATGATCCAGCAAGTCTTGAGAAGCCACGGTAGGTATGAGGCCCCCTAAGAGGGTCTCGGCTTCTAGTGGAGCAGCCCTTACAAGATCTTTACTGTGGTTAAGTAAGACCTTCGAGGAGTCCAATGCAACATCACAGGGGATTGCAGAAATTCCACCAATAATGCTATTGCAACAGAAAGAGAATGCCAGGACGTCTTGGCCACAGCTTCCAGCATGCGTTGTAATGCGGCTGGATTCAATGAGGCCTCTCTCAACATACTAAACAAAGCTGCTGAGAATAGGTCAGCATGCAAAGCTATGGTTACAAGTAACTGCGTTTTCTGCTCCATGGCATCAATTGTTTTTATGGGAAGGTGTGTCCAAGCTCCCGTAGAAATACCAACTTTGGCCGCATCGGCATCCAATTGGGGAGGTTTGGAAGTCCACTTCAGGGAATGTACCTGTTAACTGGTGAAAGAGACCAGGGGTCTTAGTGTTGAGGGAGGGACAGATCACCCTCAACATTGCCAAGCGATGTTATGGCCTAGCGAAAACCTCTATGAGATTTCCTCAGCCATTGGGGAAGGAGGGAGAAGCAAGATATCTGGTTGTGTTTGCTCCCCGGAGATCTTTTCCAAAATGGAAAGGATCTTTTTGGATTGTGTGCCAGATGGTTCATGGTACAATTCTGGGGGCAAGAGGCAGTGACACGCTACCCCGAAAGTGATGGGAGCAGTGGCGCCTTATCAAAGGACCAGACCTCTTCCTCCTCCTCCAAATGAGAGGAAGAGGTGGGCCTGAGAGAGGGTGTCAGTGCTGCTGCTTCTGTCTCGAACTCATTTGAGTCAATGAGAATAGAGAGGGCATTGTCATCATCTAGTTTACTCGGAGTCGGAGAGTGGGTGGGCATTGCTATGCCCCTCGATAGTGGAGGGGCTTAGGGGCACTCTGCACCATGGCCCGTAGTTCAAAACGAATTCCAGTGGGGAGGTGAGACCACCTGTCTACCCTGGATGATGCGAAAACCTCTAGCCTTCCGCATTGAGGTAACCTGGTGAGGAGGTGATGCTGGGACATGAGCCGCAGTATCACTTTGACAATAGGGTTAATTGCCCTTCCCTATTCCGAGCTAAGTTGGCAGACTCCCAATCCTGTACAAGATGGGATAGTAGAAGGGGGAGAGGCGGGAACTCGGTCCGTACCATGTCCCCTTACCATGAGGCCGATGAGTGATAATCAGAGAAGACCACATCTTCAACTGATACATCACTCAGGAAGGTGCAGTGCTAATCCCCTCACTCAGGGGGACGTGACACGCTACCCCGGAAGTGATGGGAGCAGTGCATCTCCTCCGAGTGGGAGGGAGCAACACGCTGCCATGAGCATGAGATGTGTTGCGTTGCTCCACCTCCCTAAAAGAAGGGAGCTATTCGCTGTCGCAGTGCTCTAACTCCCTAATGGGAGGGCGCAACCCGCTGTTGTGGTGCTCTACCTTCCTAACAGGAGCAAGCAACCCGCTGTCGCGGTGCTCCACCTCCCTAACAGAAGGGTGCAACCCACTGTTGCAGTGATCTACTCCCTGCCCGGAGGGAGCAACCAGCTGTCGCGGTGCTCCACATCCCTAACTGGAGGGAGCAACCCACTACTTGATTCGTGGTGCCGACATTATTAATATACAACATGAAAATTTACAGATAATTGTCACTTTTGAAGATAGAGAGAGGAATACGCTGTCCTCTATGCTAGGCAGGGCCTTTTGTCATTTTTCAGAACACAGGGACTTTCCCGTACTTCAGTTGTATATCAGTAAAGTAGGTGAGTGTTCCCACCCCTAAAGGGTGGATGGAATACACAAGGTAGCCTAGGAGGCCCCTTAAAGAACTAAGTTCTAAAAGGGGGAAAGGTTACCATATGGAATAAAATACGGAACGGATAGTGTAACACCAAGACTTAATTATGAACTGCAGAACAGAAACCACTAATGCAGTAAGTTGCTACAGGCAAAATTTCCCTGATGATGATTTCAGGCAAACGTCTACACAGTATGGCATCCATGAAAAAGATGACAGTTCTGCACATGACCCATGTGACATACAGACTATTGTGCAAAGGTCATACTGACCTTTTCTCCACTCTGTGGGAGGATGTATTCACATCGAAGAGATGGTGGTTTTTTGGCACAAAAATAGAATAGCTAAGCAACAGCAAAGGGATAAGTAACTGCTGTTGTAGCCTTAATAATAATAATGGTATTTGGTTCATGGAATCTGTTCAAGAACCAAGTTTGAAAGGTGAACCTGCATTCTGAAGTCTCCTGTGTAAACGGATCAATTTGGTCTTTTCCCATGGGTGGCTGCTATTGACAGGTTTGACAGTTTTACTTACTTTTAACACTTTCTTCTTCAGTCTCCTTCCTTCTTCCTGTTGATACAAAACACATGTTTAAGTATGTTATTACCTGTACTCCAGTACATGTATATCAAATCAAACTGGACAGCTGATTTTTCATACAGCTCAAAGGAGGTGACTAACTCTTATGCAACAGCACTTGAGTTGTTATGATACTAGACTCACTCTAAATCATCAAGACGTTAATCATGCCTTTTAGAATGTGTAAAACAGTTTAGTGACCAAGACTAATTCAGGGTGCATTTGATTATATGGCTCTGTTTGAGTGTTCTTATAGTCAGCAAGTACTATTATTTCAAACGTGCATGAAAACATCCGGACTTTGTCCTGATAGCATAGTTTACATTGATCTAATGCACCATAATAAAACATTATTCTGCTTATGGCAGGAGTAACATGCCGACAACTTTGGACTAAATCTTTAAAATTAAACTGTTCTGTGTAAAAAATGTCTTTATGCATTTCAGTCATTTTGTTTGTGTAAAATACACAAATACACTGCTTATCTGGAACTGTGTCCTTTTAAGGTATTTCTATAGATCTTTTAAAAGTGCTTCTACTGATTGGATACTTACTATAAACCTTCTCGAACTCATCCAGCACTGTTCTGTTATTCATTTGCTTGGCTAAATTAAAGGCCGACATCCCTGAACCATCTGGTGAGTCAATGTCTGCACCAAAATGTAGCAACAGTTTAATGGCTTCTATCTTGACATCGATTAGTGCCTGGTGCAGTGGAGACTTGAAAAAGAATGATTAGATAAGAGAGATATATATATATATATATATATATATATATATATATATATATATATATATATATATATATATATATATATATAGTATAAATACCAAAATCTTATGAAAAGTACCTCATGTGTCTAAATTGCAAACACACATACTTGCAAGCTCATAAACACGCACACATGAATATAGTCCTGGACTTCTGACGGTTTGTGGCCCTTGACAAACATTTTTTCCCATCGAATTAATATAGCTGCTAAACATCTATCAGAATTATTTTAAATGCATTCAAATAATCAGGGGTGCAACATTTTGTCAAAATCAAGTTGTCCACAGACCAGTAAATTCAAAAGTTTACTTGTCCATATAAAAGATCCACTTGTCTGTATTTTCATAGTTAAAAAGGATAGTGGAAGACAGGATTGTTACAATTTTACTTTTATTTAACTGCACCGCTTAAATGCATGCAGTATAGATCTGTGACATGCAAGATATACTGGATATTTCAACTTGTCTTATTTATGCTGTAAAAGGTATACCGTCTATACTCGCTTATAAGTTGATGTTTTTTACTGAAAATTCTATTCATGCAGAGTAGGGGTCGTCTTATAAGAGCAACATAAAATTTTTTTTTATAAATCTAGGGGTAATGTTGGAAACTCTAAATGTTTGCAGTACATAAAAATACTGTAAATTCAAATATTTTTACGTTTTCATGCTACTATTCCCATTCAGAAATGCATATATGGTATGCACTGTTATCAGTTTCATGACAGTATTCATTACACAATTCTTGTATCTACAGTTATTTGGATTTTAACAATTTGAAAATATTACCAGTAAGTTAAATACTACCTACCGCAAAGTGAAGTGTCCATCAGTGTTGTTTACCGTGGGTGTTTAGTAGCAAGTATATTGCTTCCATTTTTGTGCAAGTCCGAACAACTTGTATTTGTATTAACATTTGTGTTTTGCTATATAAACACTGTGTTGGATGCAATAAAAGTTGTGACTGAATTTGTATTTTCCTTTTCCATAGTTCAGATTTAATTCCCAATTGATATTTCCCAAGTGATCTGCCAGTGCATGTGGGCTGATAAGCCCTTGGCTTGTAAAAGCAGCACTCACTTTGTTTTTGAAGTTGACAATCCTTTTGCTCGAGCAGCAAATTTAATACTTGTTCAGTGCCAAGTAGAGTTCTACAACATCTTGTGCATGTTTGACCTTGATCCCTTAGCTTGTAAAGGCACAATCCTCTTTGTTTTCCCAAGTGACAACCTTTGATAGAGCTGCAAATCTGATACTTGTTCATTGCCAAGTAACTGAGGGTAGTTATTTGAACTCCCTGTGATCTTGCTGCACAATTGACACATGTTCAATTGCACCCATTAATAGATTTCACAGACTTTATGATCAAAGTGTTACTAACAGAGCCCAAGCCCAGTCTCTACATAAGCACCCGCATATGACAGTAAAACCAAGGAATTGGAATCATACGATATTTACGATGAGTAGACGATGATTTACAATGACTAGATGACGATGGAGGATTTCAGAACTTTATCAGACAATGAGAATTAATTCTTGGACTTTGTACCAAATGACATTAGATAGTGATATTTATAAGATAATGTAAATCATAAAAATGTGGACTTAACTTTCATTGTTTATTTATAAGACGTGTGGAATTAACATATTATTGGATATTGTCAATCTGATCATTCTGAACTGCTATTTTTATACCGGTATGCGACCAATAACTGAATTTTTGGATTTATCATATAAATGGATTTAAAATGTCAAGCATTATGGATTTTATTACACGAAGATAGACAAATTGTAAGTTGTCAATTTATTTGTGACATATTCCACTCAATAATATAATTGTATTTTACACTGGTTTATCTATCTATCTATCCAGTTTGGCTTGTTTATTTTTCCAAAGTGCAACTCTGACTCACTGACGACAAGTCAGCCCTTCAGACAGATCTGACTTGCAAAATACACCCCAACTTAAAGGAGGGTGAAAGAGAAATTGGCTTTTTGCATTCCTAAAAGGTGGGTGGGGGGGTTGACTTATAGCTGAGTCAAATTATAATCGAGTATATATGGTACTTAGACTAAAAAAGTGAGAAAAAAATAAAGTTTACACAAACCTTTAAGTAATTTGTTGTTTTAATGTGGTGAGTCAGTGTGTTGGCAATGAAAACAAACAGAAAATTAACTCTGAAAAAAGTTAAACTGTCACAAACACATCAGTCCACACAGATTATTTAAGAGAACACTGATCAGAAACTATAGCATGCTTCACTTTAGCTCTGGCCTTACTGTTCCCATTTTTATCAAAGACATCTTTCAGAAAGTTTACATCAACTGGCTTGTACCAGGTTGTGCTTCATGCTGAGAACTCAGCTGCTTGGCTTTATGCAAGAGATGCCTTGTTCCAGAGCCTTTGTTTAACCAATGCATTACACTTTCTATTGGCTCAAAGTCAATTAAACTAGGTTTATTGGCAACAATTCTCATCTGACTGACAAGATTTTGTCTGACTGAGTGTACTGCAAAGGGGGTGTTTAATATGGTTTACTGAAGAAAATAACCTTTCAAACTCTGCTGTGGCAGGTGAAAGAGCAATTCAACCAGGGTCTTCACATGCATAAACTGTTTGCCTTCGGATTCATGTAGCTGAGAGAGAACTGCCAGTGGATGATCTGACTTTTGCATAGACAGTCTCACATTTAGGTTCTGCCATTCATCAGGGAAAACTTGTTGGAAAAAAGTACACAGGGAACCAACAACTTAATTTCCATACACAGCAAGTTCATGTAAGGACTGTGGCCACACTAGGAAGTCAAATATTTGAAAGTGAGACATTGAAGGCTCAGCAAGATCCTGAAATCTGTCCAATATGTGTTGACTCACTTGCTGAAGGAAACTTTGAATGTCATTGTCATCAGTGAAGGCCTTTGGTAATGGACACTTCAGTTTGATGTCTTGATACATTCAAGTTTCTGAGGCAAACTGACAATAGAATTCAGACAAACAGTCACCAGGTGTCACTATTATAGCATGCAGGTGTGTACAGTGTATTTACAGCTTCACTCACTTCAAACATCAGAAGATCATTTGTCTGAAACAGCTGACTAACTGCAGTTACATGCTTGCAGACATCAAGCATTAAGCGCATGTATTTCACAGATGTAACCTAAGTAAGATCATCCAGAAGTTTGTTAGCTTGCCCACATTCATCTGTGTGTTTTGAAGTCTCTAAGACCTGCTCCAAATGTACGACTGTTGACTTAAAGTCGATATAATGGCATTTACAGCCCTTTGTTTGCTGGCTATCTAACTAATTGACTTTGTGTCAGAGTACATGCTCAATTCACTGGCTAAGATTTCTGAAATTTTATGCAGATCTTTACGCCTTTTAGGACTGAAGGAATAAAATTTGTATAATCTTTTGATTGACTGTTCAAACTGCCCAAGGTAAGGGAATTTCTTGGCTGCATCCAAAACACCAAGCTCTAGCCTATGTGCTACACAGTGTGTTATGATGACAGGATTATCAACAGTGTCTGAAAGCCTTTCAGCTACACTATTCTTTGCTACCATGTTTACACAAGCACCATCCATGTTGACACAAACAAGGTGAGGGCCATTATGATATCAGAACCATAAAGATGTATGTCAACATTTCAAAGTCCCCTCTTAATTGCAGTAAAAACCTCTTCAGAATCTGAGCTTTCAAGATGTTCAACATTAACAAGCATTGTAACTGGACTTTTTATGGTCAGGGTCAACAAATCTTGCATTCTTGGTCTATAACGAATGAATCAACACTAGCATCTGAAAGGATGGATATGAATTTAGCTCTAGATATTTTATCCTTTACATTTTTCAGTAGGATGTAAGATACACTGTTGATGAAATCTATGCATGCAGTTCTATTGATGTGATCAGTTCCAAGTTCAACTCCATTTTTGATTTGCCCTCATAAAGAAATTCTTAGTCTGAAAAAGATTTTCTCTGCTTTGCTATGGCATATGCTGTGTTAAACAGCTTCTTGTAATGCTTGGTTTGGCTCACATTGTACTTGCTATGGCATATGCTGTGTTAAACATTTTCTTGTAACACTTGGTTTGGCTCACATTGTATTTGCTATGGCATATGCTGTGTTAAACATTTTCTTGTAAAGCTTGGTTTGGCTCACATTGTATTTGCTATGGCATATGCTGTGTTAAACATTTTCTTGTAACGCTTGGTTTGGCTCACATTGTATTTGCTATGGCATATGCTGTATTAAACATTTTCTTGTAACGCTTGGTTTGGCTCACATTGTATTTACTCATCACTGTCTTTTCTCAGATTTGGCCTGTCATTATCAAATTTCAACTGACATGTATTGTGCTTTGCACTTTTTTGATGTGTTTTGGTGTGTCTTTCCTTGTGATAACCTGTCCTGCAAACAGTCCACTGGTTTTGTCTGCAATTGAGGGGTATTTCTTACATATATTACAAGATGTGACTGTTCAATCTTCGCTGGCCTCAAGCCAAGGAAACTCCTGATGCCAGGAATCTTTGAACTCCTGTTTTCTTTTTTTATTGTGTTCATTGTCATGGTCAATTTTAGTTTAAGCCCGTTTTTTTAACTTTACATTCAACTTTTTCTGTACACCCATGATCTCTGGAGGTTGTACCTGCAAAGGAACACCCAATGTGAGGCAACTGAGGTTGTCCCATCTTCTGTGATAAACCTCATATGTATGGAGACTGTTATAGGTTGGTTCAAGAGGCAAAGTCTTGGCCTCCAATGAGACATCATAATGATTTGTAATGGTCTCATAAAAATGTTACCTAGGATGAGTCCAGTAGGCGAAGGAACTCTCCAGCTGAGACTGTCTTGTGTAAGAATTGAAGCCACCACTGAACTGATTCCGATGCCCATTCCTGAGGGAGATGTACTCTTTTTACCTTTGTTTTGAACTCCATACCTACATGGATAAAATGCTGAGTTGGTATGAGCTCGGATTTTTCCTTGCTGACAAGGTATCCAAGGCTAAGAAGGAAAGTAACAAGGACATTCAAGGGAGTCCTGCTCCAAGATATAACTCACGTGGTGTTTTTGAAAAATATCGTCCATGTTGTCGGATGTCACAGCCATAGCAGATCATGACACTGTCCATAAGACATATGAAGACCCAGGGAATGATGCTGAGTCCAAAAGAGGGTGCCCTGAACTGGTAAACTGACTCCCTGAAAGTGAACCACCAGAACTTGCAAATTAGGACATCCAGATATGCATCTTGCAGGTCAATAATTGTAGTGAAGTCTCCCTCCTGAATGGCATTTAAAGCCCACCTTGGTGTTTCCATTTTGAACCATGAGGTGCAAATGAAACGATTGAGGGTGCTTAGGTCTATGACTGGTCGAAGAGTGTCATTGGCCTTTGATGACAGGAACAGTATCAAATAAAAACCTGGTGATTTTACATTGCAAACGATCTCTACTTCCCTTCCTGGAGAAGGTTGTTGATTTCTTGCTGCAGAGCATCTGCTTTGAACAGGTCTTTGAGGATGTCTGAAGCTGAATGGACCCTGGACAATGGAGGAGGTGCGTTGAACATTATACTGAGGCCTTTGAAACCACTTGATGGGTCCATTGATCGTCGTGGCAGATACTTTCCCATTCAACAGTGAAGAACAGGAACCTTTCCCCCACTGGGATAAGGAGGCATGAAAATAGTGTTTCTTGTCACAGGAAGGCTAACGTGGAGAGAAAATAGGGCAAAAACAATCACCTTCTCGCTGCTTCTTGTCCACTTTCATTCTTGAGAACTGTGGCCTTCTACAGATATAGGATCAGTAGGAATGCTTCCCTGTCTGCTGTGTCCTAGGGGCATCCTTTCTATCCTTTTGTTTACTTACCTGAAAATCCCTCCTTGGTGAATGAGGCGGTCTATGAGGGACATTTGTCTCTTGGTGGCTTGTTTACATATTTCCTCGACCTGACCATGGAAGAGAAGATTCGATGAGTATGGCTCCAATCTTAGCTTGACTTGTGATAGAAAGGTGGAAGTGGAGAACACTGCATCCCTTTATGCCACTTGTATTTGTGCCATTAGAGAAGCAGACTCCCACGTGTGTCCTGTGGGATTCAATGTGGGAAATGATAAAGTGTTTTCCACCTGTTGGAAGAAAGCCAATAATACCAAGTCTAACAAAGAACCCACTGCCATTACATTCTGCACCAGCTGTTGTGTGTTATTAAACAACTTCCAGTCCATGTATACTGAGTAGGGTTTTGACATCCCCATGGCTGCAATGTCTCTGTCTACTGGTCTACTGGGGGGGGGGGGGGGAGAGTGTCCACGTGAAACACTGGAGTGTGGGTCTTATAAAACCTCCTACTAAAATCTGATGGAAGACATCACTGGGAAAAAAAGAGTTTGTTGACACTTGGGTCCTGTAATTGTCTGTGTAAGCAACCCAAATGGTTAGCAATTCACCCATATTGTGGTAGCAGTTTGAACACCAATACATCCTTATTGATTAGTAAATCACTGATGCTAGAACTTTTGACCAGGCTGTTGATGGAGAATGAGGAGGTGGACAAAACTCTGGTGGCAACAAGTGAAAGACTTCCTCAACTGATGCTCAGAAGGCAGAGTCTTCTCTTGTCATAGTGAGATCCAGCAATGACGATGGAGTTTCTGAGCATACTTCATTGTCTCTAGGTGACTGGGGCAACACTGACACCTGTGCAATCTGTGATGAAGCTGGAGAAGATTGTCCAAAGGGGAAGGCCACAATGCTTGCAGAACATCCTGATTGGGATACAGTTACTAAAACGATCACTAAGAAAGTGCTCTCTTTGAGTGGCAAAGATATGAGAACACAATAAATCCATATCCCATGTATACTGGGCCACTAAACTGGGCACAGGGTGCATTTAGTGACCTGTGGCACTATGTTGTGAATGCTGGAACAGGTTAGGAGATATTTGATCCACCAAACTGGTCTGTACTTCTGATGTGCAAGATATTATCTGAGTAGGCTTGCTTTGATCTCGATCTTGCTCAAATATAGTCAATAAAGATGACTGGCTGTTGTGCCAGTGTGGTATCAGGATTATTGGTTCCACCAAAAAAGGTTTGTCAGGTTGAGGTGGAGAGGTTGGAACCAGAGCTGACACTGTCACTGACCGGGATAACTTGGATCGCTTCATAGCTGATGAGCCTTCTGGAGTGCGATATCCTTCACTGCAGTGACATCAGCATGTAAACTAATGGCATCCTCATCCCTCAAGGAGTACTTCTGCACCTTCCCCTTATGTGCCCCCAGTACTGCAACCCACTGACATTTGGTCCAAGCAGTGCATATATGACATGTATTCCTCAGTGGCAACCACAGCAAGCTAGACATGTAGAATGGTTCTCATTCCCATGCTTCCACTGTTTACATAGCTTACACTTTATCCTGCTTATGGTCTAAATCTGTAACACCAAAATAGAGCAGACAATATATACAGGTGTAGCCAGGCACACTTCCTGCTTTATGAACTTAGAGAGTAGATGTACAATGCTACACACTATGTGAAATTTTTCTGTAAGAAGGGTCCATGTGGTAGCCTATCAGGAAAAGTATTGAAGCATCACTATTAACATTTATGATGTGGATGCTATAATATCAATTCTAATAAAAACTTACCTGTAGGAAAGGCCAACTGACTGCCTATACAAGTAAAATCACCAAAACATTGTTTATAATAACTACGAAGTGAACAATATGAATAGACTATGTACAGAAAACTTACCTGTATATATCAGACCGCAGCAAAAATTAAACAGTAATTTAATTGAGTTGTCTATAGCACACTCAATACCTGCATATAAAAAAAACTACACCAAAGTGAGGGGACACACTAGTGACCCATGCAGGTATGTATAAAGGGTGCCTATGTGTGTGAGTACAACCAAGTTATAATCCCACAAAATACAGAAAACTAAGTCGTCGAAAGAAAAGAGCAGGAACAAGTTGGAAAATTAGAGAGAAAATCCCTCCAACTTGCTTTAAGTAGAATACTTTCACAATTCTTGCAGGTTTGAATTACGAGGACTCTTGTCAGGAGAGAGCATGCTACTCTGTATAAGCGGAAGTAGTGACAAGTTTTCACGGGATTTGGTCCCAATCCCTGTATCAAGGTGAGATCACTCTATTTAAATGCCACCTATGTGGGCATGTAACTTTAAGCTTCTTAGCTAAAAGGTTTTAGCATGGGAGGGTTGGATTTGCGAGGTTGTAGTAGTTCTCCGAAGGTATTACGATCGGGTAATGTATATGAAGAAGAAACACAGAAATATTTCATGAATTTACGTACTGGAAAATGTGTAACTTTCTGTTCCAGATTTGCTGTTGCTTCAATTTTAGTATCATCCATTCATTATTCACTTTTTCCCTTTGTAACTTTTATTTTCTTTTAAAATTCTTCCAGAAACATTGTGCATAGACTCTCACTCTACAACATTATTTTATGCTTAATATTTTACAATTTTTTTCTGATAGCAGATGTAGGCCTCCAAAAATGTAGTTTTTTTTGGGGGGGAGGTGTAAAACTTATTTTAATTTTGTAATACTTACCTGTTGCTATTGCGTAGCTATCTATTTCTGTGATGGGAAATACCCGACCTTAAGATGAGAATTCATCCTCCCATAGGGTTGATTAGAAAGTTCTAGTGAATAGTACTCTGTGTAAACCCCACAGTCTGAGCACATGACGCCCACAATTCATACTTCATTCTTTTCAGGACGTAGCCTTACTAGTGGGACATCAGTGCTGGGAGGGAGGAGGGAATCTGGCAATAGCAACAAGTAAGTATTACATAATTAAAATTAGTTTTACCCCCAAAAGAACTACATTTTAATATCAGTAATAGCATATTCTCTTGCTATTGCGTAGCTGAATTTGCCAGTTTGGTGGGAGGCTGATGATCTCACAACTGGTTAAGGAAAATAACAGGGAATACTCACCCACACTGTAGAGGTGTTGACTACTGCCGGATGGTATCCGCATGGGCCACTTTTTGAGCTATGACTAGTGGACCCAAAGACAAATATGCCTTTGCTTTGGTGAGCCAAGGAGCGAAAGTAAAAGGAGGAGAGGGTAGTGTGAGATTGCCAAAATGCAGCTTTCATCACATCCTCCAGAGACGAATGAGGTAATAAGGCTCAAGAGGTAGCAATGGCTCGAACCTCATACTTTAATTTTCATGAAAGAAAGATCCTTCTTTGTAAGGTACTGGTAAACTCCAGCTGGACATACAATTTTATCCTGATCATCCCCAGCACAGGTACAACCGAGACTGGAGATCTGGTTGGCAAAGGAGAGTAACCAACTCATGATTCCCAATGAGTCTCAAACAGCCTTGTTCTATGGATAGAGCATGAAGCTTGCTCCTTCATCTCGTGGATGCTAAGGAGAGCAAGAAAACAGTCTTGAGGGTAAGGTTCTCAAAAGAAGCCTCACTAAAAAGTTCATAGGGGGATTTATTAAGGGACCACAAGAAACATGAGATTCCACCAAGGCAACAGAAAGCGAGACACTGGTATTTGCAGTTCAAAATACCTGATCAGGTCTGCTAAGCGAGAGTCTGCACCAATAGCTGGATCCTTCACAAATTTGAGAGTGTTAGAAAGGGCTGCCCTATGGCCCTTGATAGTAGAAACTGAACATCGTCTCTCTTCATTTAACAGGAAGAGAAGAAAATCAGCCACTGTGCTCAATGAAGGACAGCTAGGATTTAAAAATTTCCTACTGCACCAATTGCAAAACATTCTCCACTTTGCACCGTAGACCTTTGGCATAGATTGCCTCTTGGATTGAACGATGCACTTGGTGACTTGCTCAAAAACTTCTCCTGGTGGAGAGATCGTTTGAGATGAGCCAAGTGTGAAGGTGGAAAATCTGTGGGCTGTTGAGCAGAAGAGAACCTCTGGGGTGACATCCTGGGCTGGTCTACCACCAGGTAGAGAAGATCGTTGAACCATGATTGTTGGGGCCACAGAGGGGCTATCAACACGAGCTGAGCAGTGGAGTTCCTTACTTGTGAAGTACTAGTGGAATCATCCTGAAGGGTGGGAAGGCGTAGACGAACAGATGATCCCAATTAAGGCTGAAAGTATCCACTCCCCAGGCTCTCTGAACGGGGACTGGGGAGAAGTAAAAGGGGAGCATGTTGTTTAGTCTCATAGCAAACAAGTCCACCAAGGGTGTCCCCCCAAGTCCGAACAGGGTATCTGCTACGAATTGGTGCAGAGACCACTCCATGATAACTATCCGTCCTTCCTGGACAGACTGTCTGCCAAAATATTTTTTTTGCCAGGAATGTAATCCCTTCTGAGGTTGCCCAACAAAGGAGGTTCCAAAACTCCATGAAGAGAGAAGGGGCATGAGTGCCTCCTTGTCTTCTGAGGTATGCCACCACTGATGTGATGTCAGAGGAGACCATCATGCAGCGGCCCCTTATGTTGTCGAAGCACCCCTGAAGGGCTAAGAACACTGCCCTCATTTGCAAATTGTTTATGTGGAGGGTAGATCCTTCCCGGGACCACGAACCCTGAAGAATCAGACCCTCTGGCTCCAGATGAGTGCCCCACCCTGAATCTGACGTGTCTGCGAACAGTTAGGAGTGGGTATCGGGGGAGTGTATCAGGACTCCGGCAAGAAACTGGTTCTGATTGGTCCACCAAGACAGATGATGGTGGAAGGCCTGACCTAGAGAAATCGGGACATTCAGAGTGTCCCTGTGCGGTTTCCAGTTTGTCAAAAGGAGAAACTGGAGAGGACGCAAGTGTAATCTGCCTAGGATGACCAGGTCCACTGCGGAGTTCAAGGTCCCCAGCAGAGAAAGAAAAAGACAAGCCGACAACGTGGTCTTGGCTCTCAGCGCCTCCAACAGGGACATGATCTTGTCTACCCTGTCCCGAGGAACACGGACTAACCCATGATGGTAAGGAAATTCATCCCCACATATACTAAATCTTGAGATGGAGAAAGTTCCGACTTATCTAGGTTGGGTAAGAGACCCAGTCTGGTGACTATTCAGGTCAATTCTGAGAGACTTGAGCATTCCATTGTGGATCAACCAATCATCGAAATATTGGAGGATTGGGATACCCAGTGACCTTAAGTGGGCTGCAACTACTCCCATGACCCTGGTAAATGCTCTGGGTGCAGAGGCTAGACTGGATGGCAGAGCACGAAATTGGAAGACCCCTCCTTCCAAGCAAAACCGGAGGTACTTCATGTGAGGAGGAAAGATAGGGATGTGAAGATATGCATCCTGAAAATTGATGGAAACCATCCAGTGGCCAGGCCTTATGGCATTTCTGACTGAAGCTGCTGTTTCCATCTTGAAGGGTTCCTCCTGTAGAAATCTGTTTAGGGAGGAAAGATCGATAATTAGACGAAACTTTCCCCCTTTCTTGGGTACCACAAAAATGCAGGAGTAGAAAGCCGGAGAATGGTCATTTAACACCCTCTCCACTGCACCCTTCAGAAGAAGGGAGTGTACGTCTTCCTTTAACTGCACCAGATTCGACTGGTGGAAGAGCATGGGAGTCCTTACAGAAGAGGGAGATCTTGAAACCGAAGACGGTATCCTCCTTGTATGATAGAGAGGACACAGCCATCTGCCGTGATGCAGGACCAAACCTCTGAAAAAAGGCTTAGTTTGGCACCTACGGGAACCCATGGAAGAGGAACACTCTGCAGGAGATGGATCGAGTCACCCCCCCTCCCTTTTTCTTTGGAAAGGGGGAAGAGCCCGTAAACCTATTTCCTTGGCCTCTGCAGCATATTCTTCTAGGTGCCGACTGACAAAGGGGAGGTCTGAACTGAGGTTGTTGCTTAGACTGGGGCTGCATGGCTTTGAAAAATTTTGGTGAAAGGCCCTGAGGCCGTTCATGATGACTTCGCTTCCTGGACGGTTTCGATGGGCCAGGCGCGGATGCAAGAGAGCGATGTTGCTGGTCTCTCAAGTCTTGAGATGCCACCAAGGGAATGAGCCCTCCAAAAAGAGTCTCTGCCTCTAGGGGAGCAGCCCTCAAAAGGTTCTTACTGTGCTCCGGTAATACCTTGGATGTGTCCAAAGCAACATCCCTGCGGAGATGGTAGAAGCTCTGCTGATAAAGCCATGGACAAGGATAATGCATGTCATGATGTTGTTGCCACTGCCTCCAACAAACGATGAAGAGCAAGTGGCGACAGAATGTCCTCCCTAAGCAGGTGAAGGAGGCTGCCGAAAAGAGATCAGCATGCGAAGCTACGGTTTCTAGTGACCTAGCTTTTTGCTCTAAGGCCTCCAGTGTTTTAACTGGAAGGTGACCCCAAGTCCATGTGGACATACCCACCTGCATCGCTGCGGCGTCTAAAGTGGGACGTTTAAGGGGCAAGTATGGGGTGTGAACCCGATAAGTAGCTGGAGACCAAAGGTCTCAATGCAGAAGGGTGGACGGACCATCCTCTACATTGTCTAAGAAACTCCTGGCCCTTGCAAAACCTTTGGGACAGTTCTTTTACCATAGCTGAGTGAGGAAGCAACAAGAAATCTGGACGGGAGGCAGATCCAGCTAGTTTCTCCAAGCTGGAGAGAATCTTAGTGTCCTCAGAGCCTGAGGGCTTGGGACACAAATCATTGGGCAATACGTGGTAAACCTCATTAACCGCTTGTCACACGACCAGACCTCTTCTTCCTCTGCTGCCTTAATCGATGGTTTGGGAGATCTTAAGGAAGGGGGGTGCCACCTCTGTCAGTTCCGTATCAAACTCGTGAGAATCCAGGAGGACAGAAAGGACATCCTCATCCTGCACTCGAACCTGGGAAGCAGGACTATGTGACTCCATTTTCTCTCTGATATTTAGGCTGGGTAGACTTGGGAGTAAGATGGACCTCGACCCGTGACTCCACAAGTGGAACCAGGGGACTGTCCTTAGTGGCAGGCACGGAAGAAGTATGAGAGCGACTCTCAACCCCCCTGGTGCGGTTGGGGGAGAGTCTATCCCTTTCCCTCCTTCTATGGACTGCGCATCGATCTCACTGCCATGGACCCAATGCCCTGAAGCCATGTCTGTAAGTAGGGGGCCATCCAATCGCTGCCATGTGGTGGAAGGCCCCACACCCCGTCGGGGTTTAAAGGTATCTCAGGGAAAGGGGGATGCCGATCCAATCCCCTTCCCTAGTCCTACTTCGGTACGATGAATCAAAATCCCAATGGGGATTGAACGGTAGTCTGGAGGGAGGGGGGTCTCAACCCGGACACTCTCCCCATACCGATGGGCCTCAAATGACTGGTACTGACTGGTATCCGTAGCCCTATGACTGGTGACCGGTGACTCTCGCCCGGTGACCGGTACCATGTGACCAGTGCCCGGTCAGGCAACTCTGATTTGTATGAAGATCCTCTCCCAGAAATGACAGACTTAGATTGATGCTCAGCCCTTTCAGGGTGGCATGAACCTGTCGCCGACAACGGGCCACGGGGGCTGAAAGGGTGCTGTTCTCCCCTCATGGGGGTGATGTGACTCACTTTCGTCCGACCCCGCTCTGTCCTTCGACACGACAGAGGGTGCTGCCCTCCATAACAGGATGGCGCGACTCGTTCTCTGTCCTAGTAAAGTAGTGAGGGTGCTGCTCCTCCCATCCAGGAGGGACACAACTCGCTCTCTGTCCTTCATGCGACTCGCTCTGTCCTAGTAAAATGGAGAGGGTGCTGCTCCTCCCATCTGGGAGGGGCGCGACTCGTTCTCTGACTTACTGGATCGGGGAGGGTGCTGCCTTCCTCACGGGAGGGTGCGACTCACTCCCCACCCGCCTTGACATAGCTGTAAAAAAGAGACACTGAAAACAAAATAATGGTGATATATATATATTTATATATATAACTGCTTTGGAAAAGAAAATTAGCAGGAACTCACCTGTAGGTGGCTAAACCACTCTAGTTTTATCTCTTTTTTATCTTATACAAATGGACAGAAATACTACTGAGGTATTTTTTTTTTATTTTTTTTTTTATATATATATATGTATTATACACAACTATACATATATATATATATATATATATATATATATATATATATATATATATATATATATATAGGTAGTAAGATAAAACAAGGTGACATAAACCAGATTTATCGAATACTGGATACGAATAATAAGCAAAAAACCAGCTTGGTAAAATGCTTTAATTAATATTATAGCAAAAGGAATAATTTCCTATGCTAATTAATTAAAAATTGAACTGGAGTTCAATATAAAATGCACATAAGAAGAAAAGACTGGTGTGCGACCTGCTTTCCCGAGCTTTAAAAATAGCCAACCAATCAGAATTGAGGGAAATCAATTTCTATGCTTTGTGAGGTTTCAAAAAACAAACAAAAGAAAATCAACTGGTTGGCAACAGGGATAGGGAAAAAGGATAAATTACCTACCCTAGCTTAAGAAAAACAATACGGAATTCTCAATAGGCAATAATTACCCCCCCCCCCCCCCCACGAACAATACGTGAATCGGGAAATAACTGACTAACCAAGATTAAGAACAGGACGTTTCTTGGTATCAAATTGCCAAACTCACAAAGAGTTGAATATTTCCAGACAAGGAAAATACTGGTCAAGAGTAAATACCACCTGTAGTTTACGAAAAACATAATGAAAAAGCGAAATTCGCTATGTGGACTTGTCTAGCGAAGGCAATTTCTCAAGTGATAATTTCACTGTCTTCATCAAAATGATGACCGGAAAGAATGAAGTATGAATTGTGGGAGTCATGTGCTCAGACTGTGGGCTTTACACAGAAAGTACTATTCACCAGAACTTTCTAATCAACCCTATGGGAGGATGAATTCTCATCATACGGTTGGGTATTTCCCATCACAGAAATAGATAGCTATGCAATAGCAAAAGAGTAAGCTATTACTGATATTAAATTCATATTATTTATTTAGCCGACATAATTTGTTGAGTCTGATAGTGAACTAGAGCCCAAAATAGTATTTTGTAGGTGATAATAAAGGTTAGTTTTGTTGCTTCTGTCTTTTCCTTTTGGTTACAAATAGGGCCTACAACACATGTATCTTGTTTTAAGGTCTTGTATGCTCTGACACAATGCAACACATCACATGGTGTGTGATGTTAGGACTAATGTCTTCAAAGTAAAGAGCACAGGACATTCATTTAATTGCAAGATTTTCTTATGTCTCAATATTAGGAGATGGGCTTTCATACCAGCAATGTCTTAGGGTTTGGGACGGTAGGGTGTTTAAATAACTCTTAAAATATAATTCCCGAATAATTTATGGAATCCAGTGTCAAAAGTTCAACATGCTGAGTTAGCAACTGGTTGTTTCAGCTCATTCATCGGAATGTCTGGAAAAAATTTACATTTTGGAATCTCTGATATATATATATATATATATATATATATATATATATATATATATATATATATATATATATATATATATATATATATATATATATATATATATATTTACAAAAGCAAAACATACATGCACTGTACATACATACATAGATACATACATACATACATACATATATACATACATACATACATACATACATACATACATACATACATACATACATACATACATACATACATACATACATACATACATACATGCATACATACACACACATACACATACATACATACATACATACATACATACATACATACATACATACATACATACATACATACATACATACATACATACATACATACAATACATACAAACATACATTATTACAGACATCACATAATGGTCATTCACAATAAAGTTCTTCAACATGGTTGTAGATCCATTTGTATTGGCTAATTTTAGTTCTACCATTACTACTAAATTCTGAATGAGAACAAAAAAATAATGTGGTTCAAATAATTATATAACATATCTAATTTCTATGTTTTGACTGGAAAAGTCAAGATCACTGCATACACAGGATTTTGATGTTTTCTGCATAACAAATGATGAAAAGTTTAGAAAGAAAAAAAAACATATATAGTATAAATATGCTTATTTGTAGATATTAGGTATTTTATTTTTTCCTAAGTTTTTCATCTTTTTTTATGCAAGAAATATCAAACTCCTGTGCTGCATCTGAATGAAATACATTTTATCTCAAGAATGTTGAGCATCCAGGACCTGAGACTATACTGTGAATGACTTTAGTTTCATGGATATCCAATTTCGTGGTTTGAGTAGAAAATGCATAGTCATGGGTACTTAATTTCATGGATTTGTCATATGAGAAAATCAAGAAAACATGCAAAATATTAAGCAACGATGTACATATCTCTATAAAAGATAACACCAACATTCACTTCCACACATTTTCAAGCAAGCAGGCTTTATTCTTTCTGGAGCAATTAGGTTAATTAGTTAAGATGTTCATTGCTAATACTTAACATGAATTTGGAGATCTAAATCAAACAAGATGCCAACAGCCTTTTGCATCCATGTAGTAGCTTATTTCCACTACTTGTATTAAGACTGCAATTACTTTTTCAACGTTCTTACCCACTGCTATCAAAACAAAAACTCCCAACAACTTGAGATTAGGCGCTAAAATAAAGCCAATGACAGCAAACCAAACCTATCTTTTCCATATATGTACAGTTCTGTCAAAATGTGTTTCACTCTCTCAATTATCACAATGACACTTAGACAGTGATCAAAAAGTGGGAAACTTGAAAGGCGCTACTGCTCTTCAATGTTTTCAAAGCCACCATGGGGAGAAGCTGCTGTCTCATTCAAGGGAAAACATCATTCCACTATTTGTTCCAGACAAATGTACTTCCTGGATTTATATGTAATGGCCCAGGTTATTGCTCAGTTAAATTAATAAGTGGAGAGTGGAAATAAGGTCTCAATCGACCTGAAGACATATACACTTATAGTAATTCACACAAAGTGGATTTTCTCCACACATGATGAAGTGTCAACTCAGATGGACATGAATATAACGAGCCTTGAGAAAGTGGGACTTATTTGCCAATAATTGAGACTTATGTAATTCAAGAATACATGTGCTTAAAAAAGGTGCAAACTCTGACATTTAATTTTCTTGAACTTTAATACCTTAATCTGCTTTGTTCTTTATCTTGTAAGATTTAGACTGGAGTTTTGCATGACAATCTTGGTTAACTTACCATCATGTTATACCTCTGACCTGCCAAACATCTGGGGTCAGCTGCAAAAGAAAAGGTTGGTGATTAGAAGTCTGCACTGAGCAATTCTACTGGTCAATTATCATCCCAGATAATTGGAAGCAAAAGGATAACTTATAATCCTGCTGAATGTTATCATGCAGGTTTGCAATATTATTTTAATTGTTCACATTCAAGGCTTGTATCTTGGTATTAAAATGCTGGAAGACCAGTCATCAAACAGTAGTCTGAAAGCAAATAAAAATCTGGGGTCCAAATCATTCAGACATTGTTAGGTTGTTGTTACGATTATTGTTGTTACTGACTTGTTGATGTGTTCTTCTGAACACGGTACCTTGCCTATAAACAGGATTATTATGATGTACCTTTCTGCTTATGCATGAAAGACAGAACTCCCAGCATATCTGAGTATAAACTTTACATACATAGTAATAATTTATACAAGTTTCATTTGAACACAGCAACTGAGGTAGAAGATATGTGACTTTCAAAAACTTTAACACAACGCCTTAACATCATTGATGTTGCAGCCACCATTGCTGCCAGAACATGATGCCACTATCACTGCCAGAAATATGATACCTATGTCTCACCATTAACAGTTGAGATTTAACAAGCCTTCTTCACAAACTTGTTTACAAGACTGATTTAATATAATAAAAATATTACATTCCAGAGAAGTATATAACACTTGGAGCAAAATAAAAGCAAAATAACCATTTTCTTTTCTTTCATACAGCTCTCCCAATAGTCGGGGTCCATAACCACTGACCGCATTATTATTATGTACCAAACTGCATTATATTGAAACCGCGATATGTACAGTACCGCAATATATTGAAAATGGTGCAATATACTGAAGTGGTATAGCAAGCATTGTCATAATTTGGTAAATTATGGTGTTTTAAAAAGGAAATGAAGATATAAGACTAAGTTTCACCTTGTTTTTTTTCAACCTATATTATTATACATTGGTGTGATTTTGGTCATAGGGTCCATAGTAATAGTGCATTATATCCAAAATCGCATTATAACAAGGCACGTTATAATGGTGCAGAGCTTTATCGTCTTGTGCATCACATCGATCAAGGGCTCCTACCAGAGAGTCAATGTGGCTTCAGGAAAGGACGAGGGACCACAGACATGGTGTTTGCAGCTCGTCAACACCAAGATAAATGCCAGGAACAGAACTCAACCTGTACACAACATTCAAACTCCAACCTCTACATGACATTCAATGACCTAACAAAAGCCCATGTTGGCCTGGCTACAAAGATCAGGGATTGGCGTCACCAATGGTATGATTTCCCCCAAAAGAGCTTAAGAAACGAAGGACAGGGTTCAACACTGAATGGAAGACTTTATATCCTTGGGTGGAAACTGCTGGATCACATGGTAAGTTTTCCATTTTGCTAAATTTTGGTTCAGATCTCCTTAAGTATCAACAGGTGAGATTGGGGGGGGGGGTGCAATTCTCCAGGCACTATTACAATATAATATTTTTGTTTTTATAGTAGTAGCAGTAGTTGTAGTTGTGATTGTTATCAAAATGTGACAAGGAATGAAAGTTGCATTTTATCCATGTGTTGCTCTTATATTTACATAGTAAAATAGTTTGATCAGTAGACCTTAAATTAATTTCTAATTTCTGTTTCTTTCTATCCAAGTAAGAAAAGGAGCAATTTGTATCTTCCAATTTTATCTGTTTAGAAAAGGTGTAAATAAAAAGTGTAGGATTATTCCTTCATTTATATTTGAAATATATTAAATTATTAAATTAAACAATGACAAGCACATTGAAATATTGTTCTTAATGGAAAGGAGTATGTATTATCTTAGTTATACTGTCATGATTATTTGAAACCACATCACTGTCTTGACTCTTGAAGAATTTGTCCCAGATAATTGACTTAAGATTCATGTAGTTTTGTATCTTTTTGTACATCCATTAATAAATTGTATGTTCTATTTTTTCCAGACTGTGAAAGGTTATTTCTGTGATGAATAGAATCAGGAGTGTGTTAAGAAACAGGTTAACACAGAGGATGCTGAATTACCTTATAATTAGTACAGAAAGACTTTGCCTAAAAGACTTTATTTTTTATGTGGCAATCAAAATATATGGGAAGTGTAGAAACGAGATATCATTTATTTAAATTCAAAGACATATGTGTTTGACATTAAATCATGTTATAACTTAGGGAAATAAAGAATAGTATGTAAATATATGTACTTCTCTTATATATCATTGATATGCATTTTTCCACTTTTATGATGATAACACGCATTTTTTAAAACATTTTATGATGCTAATGTGATGCTATCAAAAATTTCTGGGAAGATCATTGATAATGGTACCCCAACCCTGTAGGGGTGGGATACAGTGTGGTAACATGTGGTCCCTTAAAGAACAATATTCTGATGGGGGGGGGGGGAGGGTTTACTGGCATGGAAAATAAGTATGGACAACGAATAAATTAACAGCAAGATATTAAATTTTGTTGAATGAAAGACCACAATTTTTTTCTGGTCACATCATGCACATATCCATTAACAGGGCATCCTAGCAAAAGATGACTGTTCTGTGCATGGGCATGCAAGGTGCATGAGTGGACTGTCTCCTAATGACAATTCTTCACTGTTATGTATACTGAATTTATAATATGTGTCCATGAGGTAAGTTGTACTTTAGTGGTCATTTTGTAAACAACATATTTACAGCATTTGAGTTCAAGGTCAGTCTTGTTTACTTAGCATTTAGCACTTAGAGTGGAACTTTCCATGTCTTGATGTGAGAAAAGTCACATATGCACAGTAATTTTCCATTAGAGTTACTCATATTCTAGAATATTTTGTCAGGTGATTTGTCTTTATATTTTAGAGCATTTGGTAAACAAGATTTCATTCCTGTACTAAACTTCATATTATAAAAATCAGTCTATTAAGGAATTTATTTTAGTAATCAGATGTTACAGTTTTGAAAACCAGAGCAAATTCAGAGAGTGGAAATATTTATTTGAAATATTCATTGGAATTACAAGTGCTCATTCTCATTTTAGATTAATACTTGACTTTGGGATTTATGTGAATTCATTCAAAGATATTCTGGATTACATCATTCAGGCATATCAGGACATTCAAGACTAATGACATCAGTACATTCAAGACTACTGACACATCTGGACATTCAAGGCTACTGGAATTCATTCGGAACATTCTATATTTAGGACTTGTGATTAGGACACTTAGGATTATTGGATTATTTGGACTTTAATTCATGTTACTGTGTCTTTTGAATTTTCAATTTAACTGTCTAGAAAAAAATTGTTTTAAATTGTGATTGTGGTCCTGTTCTACAATTAAGTTTTGGTTTGATATATTTATTTTTACTGTTTCTAAAATCTAGAAAGTGTCATATTAAAGAATGTTTAAAAAGAAGGAACTGGAGGACCTTCCTTTGCATTTTTAGTTGAGAACAGTGTGACTTCTTCTAGAATAACTGACAAAGCTTTTTTTCTATCAATTTCAAATGTCTTCAGGACTGGACATAAACTGTTAAATCACTTGTCCAGTCAGTCAAGTGGGAATTGAAATTCACTTGCCCAAAACCAGTTGTCACTTATCCAAAGAAACTGTCTATCAAACTCTCTTTTATATGCACCTTTAAGTGATACCAAAGTTGATCTTCTGTACAAAAGCTGACGCAATTTCTAACAGTAGTTGATCTTCTGTATAAAAGCTGACGCAATTTCTAACAGTAGTTGATCTTCTGCACAAAAGCTGACACAATTTCTAACAGTAGTTGATCTTCTGTACAAAAGCTGACGCAATTTCTAACAGTAGTTGATCTTCTGTACAAAAGCTGACGCAATTTCTAACAGTAGTTGATCTTCTGTATAAAAGCTGACGCAATTTCTAACAGTAGTTGATCTTCTGTATAAAAGCTGACGCAATTTCTAACAGTAGTTGATCTTCTGTACAAAAGCTGACGCAATTTCTAACAGTAGTTGATCTTCTGTACAAAAGCTGACGCAATTTCTAACAGTAGTTGATCTTCTGTACAAAAGCTGACGCAATTTCTAACAGTAGTTGATCTTCTGTATAAAAGCTGATGCTATTTCTAACAGTAGTTCAGTTTAAGACATGTACAATCTTGAAAATTTAATAAATTAATAGATAGCTTCATCTTTCTACTTGATTGATCAGACAGGTGGAATGCAAATGTTACTTCAAGTTTAAGCATGTGCTCAGCAATATAACAACCATTAATGTCCAGCCCTGGCCTTAAAATGACAATTTTTTTGTCAGGCAGATCAAACTGAAGTGGTGTTCCACAGGAGTTTCTCTGTATCTAATATGCATTTGTTTGAAATCAATTAAGTTTAAATGATCTGCTACAGAAAACATGTTTACCTCCATTTTCTAACAATACTTTAAGACACCGGAGGCTGTTATTCGACACAGCAGTATAGACCGCTGTGCGTCCTCCATAAGGGTCTTTGGAATTTATATTTGCAATCTCATCTCCCAGAAGAAGGTCAGTCAGGAGCTCCACATTGTCATACAGAGTGGCTTGATGGATGAACTGACCAGCCCAGTCCTCAGCCATAGAATTCAAACTTATCCTCCGTTTGCTGTAAGATGGCTCACAAATATACACTCATTGCACTGCTTCTTCACGATCATGAGAACAAGTCTGTAACTAGAATAAGTATTTTTAAAAAGATATGCAACAACCGTACATATTAGGGTGATTGACATGATTAACTTTGAATAAATCTTGAATGCTCTGTCCTAAATTAAAGTCTCTAAACCATACATGAGAAAAACAGCAACACCGCTTCCTTCATTTGGTGTCTTTTTAAAAAACTACCATATATACTTGCATAAAATCCCATCCAACTGCAAACTGTATAGACCCATATCTACCAGCGCATAATGCGCCGGCAGATCTGGGTCTATGCAGTTTGTAAGGACTAATCAATAGAACAAATAACAGACTCTGATCTGCCAGCGCATTATGCCACGGCAGATCAGGGTCTATGTTTTTTGCTTTGGACTCGGGTTATACGCGAGTATATACAGTAATGCACATTTACTATAACATGCAAATTCATCTGCCTTTCACATTTTATTTTAATCTGATGTTGCATAACTAAAGAAGTTTGAAGCAGCTATCATGGTAAGATTTATTGCTATAATGTTGCATTCATTTCTACAAGTGTCTTATCATTCAAAAAAGTAAAAGATAAATCAAACCAAGACTATTCCAAGACTTTTAAATTATTAACATTCTGAAAAGAAGTGTAACAAACAACTCTAAATTCTATACTGTGGAAGACACTTGGCATTCAATTTTTGTACAGACAGTCTTGGATTGGAACCATCTTAGTGAGGATATTGTCTGCACACATGCTGCTGTTGAAGCAGCCATTGTACTCTCCCCTGCTGCTATCATCACAGTATTGGGCTCTGCTTCCTGGCAGACACACAAGTTGTTGTTTTTTTGAAGTGAATTACTACTCTTTGCAGGTGACTGTGTATGCTACAGATGACTATGTATGCTACAGATGACTGTGTATGCTACAGATGACTGTGTATGCTACAGGTGACTGTGTATGCTACAGGTGACTGTGTATGCTACAGATGACTATGTATGCTACAGATGACTGTGTATGCTACAGATGACTGTGTATGCTACAGATGACTGTGTATGCTACAGATCAATCAAAACCCAGCAGGATACCAAGATACCTCAAAATTCCTAAAATAAGGCAACATAATGCAAACAACATGAAAGAAATCACATAAAACTAGTATGTCATATTCACTGGAAGGTACTTTCTTTGTAACTCAATCAAATAAAATATTTAGGAGTCGTGAAGTGAAATGGAACCTTCAAATTTAAGAATTATGCATATTGAAAGCAAATCAAACTTTAGGCCTATTAAGACATAGCTTGTCATCTTGCAAAAGAACTAGCTTTCAAGGGTTAAGTTAGACATATTTTAGAATAATCTTGTACAGTTTGAGATACCCATTCACAGGTTGTACAGGATGAAATTGAAAAAATCCAAAAGCCTGCACCCAGGTTTGTTACATCCAATTATGACAATACCCCAAGAAACTTTGACCTCAATATTGAATAAGTTGTCTTGGAAACCATTAAACCAACATAGACTGGAAAACAGATTCATATTTTTCTACAAAGGTTTAAATAACGAAGCAAAAATACCCTGCTACAATTTTATAAAAAAATGAACCAAAAGAAATCAATATGAATATACCTACCTGATACCCTATGCACAAACTGATAATTACAAATTTTGTTTATTCCCAAGAAACAATCAAAGATTGGAATTCGGTACCAATATTAATCACAACTGCTGAATCTTCAGAAAACCAAATTGATACTTTTTGAAAATTCGTATGGTAACATTTCTTCTAAAATGTCTTTTGTAAAGGTTGAAGCTGCGCAGTGCAACAATCCCAATATGATGTAGCACCAAACTATAAAAAATCAAATCTAATATTTATGTGTATTTTGGACAATGTCTTTTGCATTTATAATGAGACATTCCTGTTCCTTAAGTTTGCACTTATATCTCCACTTTTTCCACATATAATGCTATTTATATGTACATCTATGTGGCCGCATCTATCACTGTGTTCTCCTAAGCATGTGTACTTTACAACGTGTTTTATTTCTGATCCTACAGTTTTGTTGCGCAATAAACAGTGGTCATACAAGTCCCACGGTAGCTTTGAGCAAAACAACCCAATGGAACAACAAACAAAAAAAGACAAAATCGTAATAAGTAGATTTTATACTTATGACAAATATATGACCTGCGTTTTATATATATATCAGGTTGTATAAATCGAATTAAGAACACGACATAGGATTAGGACGTGCACAAAATGAAACCTAGAATTTGGAATTTGTGGACGGTGGAGGTGAGAAACAGACTAGAAGAATGCAGACAGAAAACATACATGGCTATAATTTTTTAACAATGAGTGTGAAATGAATCAAATGGTTTCTCATACCATAATACAACTGTTTCAAAGAAACCATCATCGAAATACATTTCGAGTCACTGAGAATAGTCTGAGTTGATTTCGTTTTCTGTTGACAAATTCACGCCAAAGGTTCCGCTCTACATTTTCGCACTTTGCATACAGTATAGATTTGATTTTTAACAAAAAAGAATTTCTTAGGTTTTCCTCACTGGTTATCCTGATTATTTAAAACAGACCTTGTCTGCTTTCGATATCGTTAAAATAACGTTTAATTCCCTTTATTTCGGTGCGTGATTGATGAGTGTAATTTGGGTTATAGAGTATACAGCTTGGCTTTACTTCAGATGTGCATCTCTCAAGAGACTGCTAGCTCCGCTTCGTCATTTTCACCCCCTGGGCCCCGTTTCACAAAGCAACGTAAAAAGTTCGCGCACTGAATTTTCGTAAGTTTTAAGCGTAAGAAAATGTTTGATAAAGACATCCGTAGAAAAATTTCGTACGTCTAAGAAAACCTTTTGTGTAAGCTACTCTTTTGTATGGGCGGTAGGTAATAACTCGGTAAAATGTATCGGATAATAGTAGAGCACAGGTCTGCATGATACTTACAAAGGACGGCGACGAAGATGACGACAACAAGAACAACAACAACACAATAACCAAAAAAAATATCGGGCTCAAAATACCTTGACCTATTGGCCATATTGAATGAAACATAAGTATTATTTCTGCTTAAAGCTTGTGTGTACAGTGACAGATTTATCATTTCGCCCGTCCTAGACACTGTCAGAGTTTCCGGGTAACGGGTCAAGTCTCCCACTAATAGAGTTATGTCGCACCCAGTATAAACCAATACCAAAGTCATGCTGATTTAAAATATAATTTACTTTATTAGAGTATGTTTTCAAACTGAAATTTGGATCCAATAAAATCACAAGCAATAGAAAGAGACAGACAGTCAGAGAATTGAGAAGAAAAAAAAACGATTGCTTTAAGGCACCAGCTATTCACGCATAATACGGTGTATGGTGCAAAATAGCCAAGAGTGTATTAACAATATTTCGCAAATAAAAATCATTGTTAGGAAATACATTCACTGTGAGTGCAAATGGCAACATTATCGCTAGCATGGGTTACAAAAAGTTTTTTTTTATATTCAAAGTAGGCTGACCTAGGGAAGCCGACTTCGGTGTCTTTTAATCGGTATTCACAGGAATTTCGAAAATAAAATGAAATTTAGGAAATATTACCTGGGAATTAGATCTGGCTTATGAAAAAGGCAAATATAAATCAAATAAAAACTTTTATTGCATGAAACACAAACAGCGTTTATACAGCAAACCACAAAATATAGTACAAATACGGGTTGTTCGGACCTGCACGAAGATGAAAGCAATATACTTACTAGTAAACACCCAAGGGTAAACAACATTGATGGACACCTCATTTTGCGGCGAGTAAAATCTACTTTCATATTTTATTAATATACCCCCCCCCCCCGCGATATACCCCCTCCACCCCCACCCCGCCCAAAACAAAGCCTTAAAACCAGAGCCTTTACAGACCTTGACGCCTTTAAATAATGGAAAGATGTAACTAGAGGTTTTTTTTTTTTTTTTTTTTTTTTTTTTTTTTTAAAAAAATAAATATTTTTTTTTTTAACAAAGCCAGATTTTCCTACTTTATAATCTGCCGCCACCTGAAATATTCCGACCTATGCAGCTGCCTTGTCTGCCTAATGGGAAAACCTTCACTGTGTGTGTGTGTGTGTGTGTGTGTGTGTGTGTGTGTGTGTGTGTGTGTGTGTGTGTGAGAGAGAGAGAGAGAGAGAGAGAGAGAGAGAGAGAGAGAGAGAGAGAGAGAGAGAGAGAGATTGTCAAGCTACAAGTCGATGAATATACATAATTTAACTTACTTGTTGAAGGAAACGGCTAATCCATACTTCTTTATGTATCTATATCAAAATGGTTATCTAATCACTTCACTATATTTATCGACTTTTATTTCCTTCAAATTCATAAACACACTTGGAGGTCCTCAGGCTGTCGTTTCCAACGACAAACCAGCAGAGTCCACCGTTATATATGGGAACGTAAAAGTGACGTTTATGCAATCCTCTGCGGCATCTACAACCTTCCGACCTTATTTGATATTCATTGCAATACTAAAAATAAAGCTTTGATTGGGTTTTAATTTCACTTTTGCTTCAATTGTTTGCATTGTAAGACCAAATCTGGAGAGAAAAAAATGCAAATGCACCATTTGTTCATGCTTTAACACCCCCTCCCTGTTTATAGGCTCGTCAAACCTTGGAACAAAATTACACCGTATATAGTGGGACGTGATGTAGATCCATTTCTTTAGATCGGGGATCGTCTCAAAACGCTCTCTCTCTCTCTCTCTCTCTCTCTCTCTCTCTCTCTCTCTCTCTCTCTCTCTCTCTCTCTCTCTCTCTCTCTCTCTCTCAGAAACACACACATACACAAACACTTTTCATAAATTATCTCAGCACGGGATTAAGTTAGATTAATCACTACCTCTGATCAATATTTTAACTATATAAAAAAAAAAAAAATTTTTTTCAAAAGTTTTATTTACTTAATAATACATTAATACAAAGAAATAAAATTCGATAAACTATTAGGTTCATGTCTCCAATTGGTACATTTAGATCCATATAAACAATGAGTAGTTTTATCTGCCTATCTATTGTATCCATTATGCTCTACAAGTTCTGAAAAGTTTACTACATGACTTAAACGTTAGAAACAATATTTGTGTTTGCAAAACATGTATGGAATCCACTGATGAAAGTTATCAAAAGAACTAAATGACAATGAAGTCTGATCGAATCAGGTACACATGAATAAAAACAAGTCAACCGAACTTCACTTTCCTGCGTCAATCAGGGAGGGCATATTGATTTTGTCCATCCCATACGTACATGCGTACTTCTGTAAGACTGTCTATCTCGAGAAGACTTCTAGCAACAGTGGGCAAGAACCATTCAACGTATACAAATGAAATTTTGCTAACATTTTTGTATGCATACGTAGATGACCTGATTAGATTCTCAGGTCATTACAGAAATCTTTAATCTTTTTTTTTACACATTTTAAAACTGTTTGGAATGGACATTTAAAAATAAATAAAACATTGTCAGCAAGATGATTAAGCATAAACCGCTTGAGGAAAAAAAATGAAATTTAATAGTCATATTTTTATTCTTACGTAGATGACCTGATTAAATTTTATGAAAATTCCATTAATTGTTTTGTTTATTTAATTATTTATTTTGTACACATTTTTTAAATACTTTTTTAATTAAAACCTTGTCAGAACGATTAAGCAAAAGCTACTTGAGGTCGACAAAGGAAAGCAAATGTCTCGCTTTTTCGCTTTTTTATCTAAATAAAGTGGTCCGAGACAATAAATAAATAAATAAATAAATAGTGAAGAGTAGCACATATACTCTTCCTGCATCATCGATCTCGAGGCATAGAAATTCAGTGGAAAAGATAATCATTTCAATTTTCTATTTTAAACGGCATTTAAACACCCCACATTATGCACATTCTTTCCGTTGATGGAATATTAGTCTGTTCACTTGGATGTCATACAAGATGCATTTTTATGTTTCTTCATTTTGTGTTTTTTGTTAATATTATCTTTGTAAACCAGCCCACTCGAAGAAATTCTGCATATTAAGATAAAATGCCATAGTAAGGCTCTGTGAAATAAAGAAAGAGTCAAGAGCTACTGTTTCGAGATGTCTGATGTCCAGATTGAAAAAATATACAATTGAATTATAAAAGAGACAATATATAGACTTGTACTAAACATTCAAATTTGTTCAGTAAATACGTCATGCAAATGATAATTATTTAGGAAAAGGGAAGAACAAAATTATTCTGCAGACAGCTACAAACTCGAAATAGAGGCCCGAGGAAAATGTAATTTAATCTTCAAATATAATTAATGTTTTTTAACAAAATTTTACATCTTATCTGTTCATTTGGCTGCTAATTTCCGCCTCTGTTCGGTGATTGCCCCACTGTACCAGAAATTTTTTTCACTCGAGTGAACAGGAATCTGCATAAATTTGGACAGTTATTTTAATGTTCGGTTGAACTTATTTCAGTCGAATTTTGGTACCATGCACTGTGCACCCAATAGTCAAATTTTACCTGATGTATACAGAGAGACAGCTTATAATTTGCTATAATAATAGTTTCTCATGTTTAAATAGATGCAGCAATGTTTCTTAATCACAATATTTGTAGCTTTGACGAATCATTGTACAAATATGCGATTTCAATGGAAATAGGAACACAAACAAGTGGGAATAGTTTATTAATCTCATTATGGAATCATAATAAACCAGTGGAAATAGTATATTAGTCTCTATATCGAATCATTGTGTCGAAATTAAATTTTGTGAAATATCCAATTGGAACTAAATACTGTACAGATGTTGTGGATAATACCAACCAAGATTTTTTTTAAAACTTTCCATTTTAATTATACTTCAATAACACAGATTTCCCTTTTATATTACTTTCTTCTTTTAGCTGACACGTTTTTATTTTTGTTTTTTTTTTATCTGAGGACCACAGAATCAGCATGAAAGAATTCTTATCATTAGCCATTATAACAATATTTATTATTTCCAGTTTCTTGAGTATACGACTTTCTGATTATGATGATAATGTGTATAATAATAATGATGATGATCGTTTACAGTAAGGACTGTTTTGATTTTTTTTTCCTTTGATTGAACGACAGCTGCTGTTACCATAAGGAGTGGAAATGTTGACATCGTTACATGTAAACACGCAGAAAAAAATGTTTTCCGTAATAAATAGTAGCTATGGAAAAGAGCTTAGTCTACTCGATTAGATCTTTCTGCATCTTAATTTATATCTTTACTAACATGCATATGTTCTGTATCAGGGTTGTCCAACATACGACACGCGGGCCAGATTCCCATGAGTAAGAAAAAGATTGCAACGTGGCCACACACGCGAAAAGGTTGGACACACCTGTTTTATATCACATTGGATGGAATACCTCTCTGAATATCAGCACTTCCTGACCCTGACATACCATATAAAGGGTTGTTTTTTTTTTTTTTTTGCCGTGATTTTTGATGGAATTTAATTAAAATTGGTGATTTAATGTCTCATTTGTTTATATTTTTCGGGTTAATCAGCAAAGTGAAATATATCATTACGCATATGAATGTTTACATGTTGCTCTTTTATGGAGAACGTGTAAAAATATGTTTAAAAATAGTTTTGTTTGCGAAAGATCCACCGTACAGTATATGTTGGAATGTCAGGGAGCATCTCAAAACAATCCTACTCTCAGTCTCCATAAACAGACTTAAGAAAAAACTTTTCACTTAAGCCTGCCCGGGACTTATCGTAAAGCTATGTAAAAATGTAAGGGAAACTTACGAAAAAAAGTCGTACGTAAGAACTTAAGAAAATCTTGGGCGTACGTTGTTTTGTGAAATTGTGCCCTGGACTTCAATTGGAAAAAAAAAAACGAGCAGATAATTTTTTATATACTTTTTATGTATTTATCATTCATTCATTGCACTTTCAGAAACTGGTGTTGTCTAATCTGGCAAAATTCATTTTCCCTATTTTAATAACTGCTAATGTTAGTGTACTTTGCACTAGTTCAGGCTCATTTTTTTTAGCACGTGGGAGCAGCCATTTTATCAGGTGTCTGATTTAGATAGTGCTTCCATAATTACTACGTGTAAGGTGTCGTGGACGACGGCGAGTCATCTGAACCATCCACAGTCACCTATGGAGTCAAGCATGGCTATGTGTTGGCTCCAACCGTCGTCAGTCTGATGTTCTCTGCCATGCTTACTGATGCCTTCTGTGACAATGACACTTGGGTCGACATGAGATTTAGATACCGGTCTGACGGCAAGCTCTTCAATCTGATGAGACTACTGGCGAAGACGAAGTTACAGGAAGTGACTGTTCGTGATCTCCAATTTTCTGACGACTGTTCCCTGAATGCCAAATCTGAGTCTGACATGCAACACACCGTGGAATATTTCTCTTCAGCTTGCGACAATTTCGGTCACACAATCAGTATCAAGAAGACAGATGTGATGCACTAACCTGCACAAGGAAAGCCTTAGGTAGAGCCTACCATCACAGTAAATGGCCAAACCCGTTTGGCAGTGGACAAGTTCACCTATTTCGACAGTGGACAAGTTTACCTATTTCGACAGTGGACAAGTTCACCTATCTCGGCAGTGGACAAGTTCACCTATCTCGGCAGTACACAGTCACCTGCAGTCCATAATGATAATGAAACCAACGCCAGAATTGCTAAAGCAGGTATGGCCTTTGGCAGACAACGCGCAAATGTGTGGAAGCGCAGAGGCATCAGTCTACAAACAAAACCGAAGGTCTACAAAGCCATTGTGTTACCTACCTTGTTATATGCATGCGAAACCTGGACGGTGTACGGACGCCTGCCAAGAAGCTGAACCATTTTTCCACGGGCTGCCTGAGGAAACTGATGGGGATAAGATAGCAGAACAGGGTCCCTGACACTAAGGTTCTCACACGGGCAGGCATTTCAAGCATCCACACTCGGCTGATAAAATCACAGATGAGATGGGCAGGCCACATTACCAGGATGTCAGAAGAGTGGCTACCAAAGAAGATCTTCTACAGCGAGCTGAAGGAGGGAAAGCGATCTCAGTGTGGTCAGAATAAACGCTTCAAAGATTCCTTCAAGTCATACTTAAAACACTTCAACGTTCACCGTGAGTGTTGGGAAGATCTCGCACAGGATCGCTCCACCTGGCAGAGTCTCATCCATATTGGAGCTACAGACTTTGAACGGAGGAGAATTGCAGAGGCAGTGCAGAAGCGCGAGCAGCGTAAATCTCAGAACTGCAGCACGTCTTCTATTGATCAAGCAAACCCATATGGCATCTAGTGTCAAGTGCACCACAGACAGTTCAGAGCACAAATTGGCCTGATCAGCCACTCATGTACTCATAGAAATCAAACCAGTTAGTGATGTCATGGTCATCTTCGAACTAGAAGGACGAACAACAACACATCGATCACAGTTTAAACAAAATCCTCCTGGTGGTTTAGAGATGAGTGCCTTTTATTTCCAGACACACATGTTAAAGAAATCTCACGAGTTATATTATTAACAATTAACACCTGCTCACCTAAAAATCGGAGACATGCATCAAGATAATCTTTGACAAGCCGATTGTTAACAGTCGGCAAGCTCAGTAACTGCCCAGGGCTGGGTTAGGACGTGCAAGTCAGCGAATCCCAAACACGTACAAATATTATGATTAAAATGTAACTGATAAGTTAAAATATAAATATGTATTCCTTATTTGTCAAAACTTGCTTTAAATAGTAAATGTTCACATTATCATGTCTGAAAGAGAAATTGCAAGACTGACCTTGACACTGACTACAAGATGGAAATGACATAAGATCATAAGATAGATGAAAGAAACTGGCTAGTTATGTAATAGAAGAATGCGGTACATATAAACATTAAATGTCGAGATCACAGGGTATAAAACTTGTAGTGCATTAAGCATTACGAACGGAACACGATCCCTTTCTCCCTCTCTCTCAATTATTTGGACTTGTCCACGGGAAAGTACCTTGGAAACTTTAGCTTGCCCGAGCCTAATTTGAGCTTGTCCCGGGAATCAGACAAGTGGATTTGTATATCCCTCGAATGTAAAAGGTTGATTGTCAGTTCTTTTAATTTACATAAGATAGTTCTTTGTAATTTTCTAGCTGAAATCAGAAATAAATAGATATGAGCTATCGTCTTTAGAATTTTCTGTAATCAAAATAATTTTCAGTGTTTACAATAAAGGAAATTTAATTAATATATTTGAAAAACATTTGGAAACTTTTTATAAATCAGGCCAGAATGGCCTACTTTCAACACTATCAAACAGTAATGTATATAAATTGACCCATAACTTTTACTGATTTTTCATGCAAATCGTGTTTTCTTCGCATTATAATATTTAAATATAATAAATAAATATTGTTTAAAGAGGTTTGATGAATAACATAATATTAAAACGTACTTTACATTTATCGTTGAATATTTATCTTGTTGGTAAAATCTTTAACCAGTAAACCAAGTTATTTTATTTTCATTCTAACCTTTGAAGATTTAGCAAATATTATTGAACATAAATATTTCATTTAAGGCACATATTAAATCCATTAAATCCTGATTTCTGAATAGATCCATATAGCCAAAGATCACCAAGTTATTTAAACTCAGCATTATATTTTGTGTTCTAGAATGGCAAATTCAGCAAATAAACACAAGTGCCTTAATTATAGCGGCCCTGATCTGACAGGTTTTGAAAATTGATGGTCAAATGATCATACTATTCTTGTTTTGGAATTAAATTAATTAAGGGCGCACTGATCAAACCAACTATTAAACGGGCGGTGATAATACGATGTTTAATTATAGCGGCATTAATCAAATATGTTTCGCAGAATGATGGTCAGATGATCTCATTAGTAGTAAACTGCCGCCGGTGCAGCACCGGTGAGGATGGAATGCGGTCAAACAAAGGTCAAGCATTCTAGAGGACACCACTGGTGCAGCACCGGTGAGGATGGAATGCGGTCAAACAACGGTCATGCATTCCAGAGCACACCGCCGGTGCGTGGGGGGTTAAACAAAGGTCACACTAGGCAAACTATCGTCATTGTAAGCAACCATTTAGAGGGGAGAATGAATCCTAGATATTTTACATTAACATGTCAATTAAGTTCATTCACATGTGAAGAGGCGTTGCTATAGAGAATACCTATTAGTGAATTATACTAGTTATCAGAACAGAGAAACGTTTCTTGTATACTTAATGAGAAATATTCGCAAATTAAGATCATGCAAGGTAAACTACTTGTGCCACTGTTTGGAAGGATATGGTGTACATTACCATTTCTTTTTATTGCCTGTTAGTATTATGAGACTAAATCAAAACCATACAATGTAAACTTGTCTACCATCAAAGAGAATCCAACATCAAAATGTACCTGTCATCTGATTTTATTTATCCATAGATGTATTTATTTTTTATTTAAAATTAATTGATCAATATGTGTACAAATTAATATGTAGACGTCGTTTAATTTCAGCATATGCAATGTTAGGCTGTATCTAATTGAAAATCCCTAAATGGTCACTTAAATTTAAAATGTAAGACTTTTATTAAGAGTATAATACTACACATTCAGATAAAACTTTTAATATCAAAACGAAGATAAAATCACACGTCAAACGTACCCCCTTCCTAATTTTGATTTCAATCTATCGAAAAAAGATCGCGGTCAAAGTTATATGCATATTATTACATCCCTTAAAAAAAATTAACAAAAGTAAAATGTGACTTGAGAACTAATCTACTCAACAAATAAAAAAAAAAGCACACACACATCCCTAATTTTGATTTCAATCTAAAGAAAAAAAAAATAATAACAAAAACCAATCCTAATTTTGATTTCAATCTAAAGAAAAAAGATCACGATCAAAGTTATAAACATATAATTATCACATCCCTTAAAAAAATTACCAAAAGTAAAACGTGACTTAAAAACTAATCTACTCAAATTTTAAAAATCACACACACACACACACACACACACACACACACACACACACACACACACACACATCTAAACAAATCCACTTAGATAAAAATAAATTGAAGATACAAACACACAAATGCACACATATATTTAATTTTGACCTCAATGTAAATAAAATTTTTTAAAAAAAAACACAATCAAAATTATATGTATATTATTATACTCTTAATATATGATCACAAAATATCAAACTTGTTTTAAAATGTATCTACTCAACAAATAAAAAAACCCCACACACATCCCTAATTTTGATTTCAATCTAAAGAAAAAAGATCACGATCAAAGTTATAAACATATTATTATTACATCCCTCAAAAAAATTACCAAAAGTAAAATGTGACTTAAAAACTAATCTACTCAAATTTTAAAAATCCCCCCCACACACACACAAACACACACACGCACACACACAAACACACACATTTTCCTAAACAAATCCACTTAGATAAAAATAAATTGAAGATACAAACACACAAATGCACACATATATTTAATTTTGATATCAATGTAAATAAAATTAAAAAAAAAAAAAACACAATCAAAATTATATGTATATTATTATACTCTTAATATATGATCACATATACTCAATGTATCTACTCAACAAATAAAAAAACAACACACACATCCCTAATTTTGATTTCAATCTAAAGAAAAAAAAATAATAACAAAAACCAATCCCTAATTTTGATTTCAAACTAAAGAAAAAAGATCACGATCAAAGTTATAAACATATTATTATTACATCCCTTAAAAAAATTACCAAAAGTAAAATGTGACTTAAAAACTAATCTACTCAAAGTTTAAAAATCACACACACACACACGTATGCACACACATATGCACACACACACACACGAACACACGTGTATTTTGTAATGGCAAGTAAAGGGAGAGAACAGAAAATGAAATATAATTCAGTTGATCACTGCTAAATTTTCAATCATAATAGCAAACTTAAATCATGAAAGAAAGAAACGATACAAGCAAAGAGATATTAAACGAAAGAAGATAAAGTTGTAATATAAATTTTATTTCACACATTAAATAAACAAGATACATAGACTCATTATTTAGTATACACTTATAGCAATACATTGTCTCTTTCTTTTGCTTTAATTTTGTAATGTCCATAGGCTAAACTTTCAATACCATCATCTAGCAAATATCGTTTATCATCGAAGCAGGAAAGACCAGTTTTAACTATTTTTTCACAAAACAGTTGATGAGAATGACTTCTAATTAAGCACATGCTGGAGCGTACTTTAGATTCCTGAAACAATGTTTGTTTATATGTTTCGAATCGTAGATCCTTTTTTACTGTCACTTTAGCAATGCCTTTTGCTTTCTTTTCTTCTTTTCCATCATAGACAAAAGCATACATTTTTGGTCTCAGAGCACACATATAATGTATAGGCTTTCCATTCATTTCATCTTTCATTTTACCAAGAACTTTTTTGTTTTCATTGCTATGAAGAAAGTGATCTTTCGGATAATCTGAAGTATCAAATAAATCCAGACGCTCCTTCATGTCATCATAATATTCTCTGTTTCTCAGTAAAACAACAAACTATCTGTATCAGTCATTTGCAATTGAAGTTTGTCTCTGTATAATTGTTTCAGGTAATTATAATAAAAATCATACATAGCAAGCTTGGAGATATCCAATATACACATTCCCGAGTAACTCGGCTTAAAAAGTTTCACTTTTGCACGACTTAATTCCACTGCCACTAGATCTTCACTAAATATTTTACAAGTTTTTAAAGTTGACTTTCTTGTGAGTTTCTGGAGTTTCTTCTTAGTCTGAACCAAGGTCACATCGACATGCTTTCGAACGTTCTCCATTGTCTTGCCTGTAATAAATTAATACTCATAATAAAGTTTGTAATACAAATTATTAAGAAGACTTTTTTTATAACTTATGCGAAAATGAAAAATGATAATAATTTAAATGATAATTTGCACCTTGTTAAAGATATCAATTTATAATATTATTGATAAAATCATATAATGGAATAAATTTCAAAAGTACTATAGAAAATCTAATTCAGTTACAATAGCTTCAAAAATATAGATTCATTGATTTTTTTAATCACAAAAATATACTAACCAAATACTGAACAGTTCATCAACTTGTAGAAATTTTTCTCAAAGGTAGTCTTTGCTTTCTTTCTCATTTCTGTGTTATGAAGAACATAGCGTTTCATCGAACTTTCTTGAAAGAATTCCAGCACTCTGTGGATCTGCTTTATTTCCATTCCTAGTTGTAAATACAGTTGAAGATTTCTGTAATGTACTATGTAATGATCCTTGTCCTCCAATGTTGTCACCAATTTTTCGATTTTATGTCTTACAGGAAATATATTATCTTCTTCAGATATTCCATGTAATTTTTTCCAAATTCTCTTAGCATAAAGCGATAATTGATCATCCGGAATGTGTTTTTTTCTGGACATAGTGGTAAACAATTATGATCATCATGTAAATGCTCTGGATACTTTAAGGAGACTTCTAAAATATAACCTTTATCATCATCCTTTGATACTACTGAAATATCAAAGTCCTTTACTTCCTCATCACTTAAGAATTTGAATGAACTTGTAGGTAGTTTATGAAGCATTGCATAACCATAAAGATTATTGATATCTAAATATTGTAAATATGACATCGGTTTTGATGGATTATAGTTTTGTTCTCCAAGTAAAGGATTGTTTGCGCTTTTGTAACGATTAGAAATCTGGGAAACTCCGCCTCTTATTCCTTTTTCTATAAATAAAATTTGATCAATATCAGTCATTAATTCAAGACATACTCCACTCATTTTTAAACATGCTGACCAAGAAAGTCCAGGAGAACTATAAAAATGGCAAGGATCTAATTCATATTGGTTTAAGCACATGTTTCGAAACTGTTCGAAAACATCGCACAAAAGAATCACATCTGTTTTTAGATATAAATCATGGTAATCACCTAAAACGTTTAGCTTGAACGTTTGAAATACAGTACAAGCATGATGATATTCCAAGTCAGAGATTGACTCTCTTTTTAGATCAGAATAAAATGCATTTTGGGGTGGTAGTTGAGTTTCTTGAAATTTACTCTCATCATCCATGTAGTCATATGGATATACGCCTTTACGTAATAGCAATTCAGCGTGAGATGGTAATGGTAATTCTTGCTGAAAATGTGTAAATGCTTTTATCCCATCACAAGACAAATTTTCCACAAGTGCTTCTAATGATGAATTTAAGAATTGGAAACTGTCAATAAAACGAAGAGATCCCAATGAAAAACTGACATAGCGCTCTAAATTTTGTGGAATGCACTTAATATCAGTATCTTTGAATTGCCCAATGCTCTGACAGAGAATATGTCCATCAAAATTTTGTAAACCATGGAAAATGATTGGAATAAATTTAGACTGTTGGCACCGTAAGTTACAATTTTGATGTGCTAATCCAAAAAACTTTACCACTTACATGACAATGATGTCTAACTGTTTTATCTTTATCACTAAATAGCTTGCGACAAATGCAACACTCTTTAGCTAGCATGAAATTTATTTCATCTTCTTTAGATATTTTCATTGGTTCTATCTTCTCTAAAATCTATTCTATATCTTGTTTTTCTTTCCATTGACATTCAATCAGCTTTTTAGCAGCATCTTCTCCTCGGTAAATGATTGTAGGTTTTGTATACTTTGAATCAATACAAACAACTTTGTATCCAAAACTGCAAGGTTCTAACAAAGTGGTTGGAGTTGTGTTTGATTCTGCTGGATTTGGAGAGCATGAAACAAGTTTTTTGTTTAAAGTTTCAAAATCTGCATAAATCACAAATGGCACTCTTAATTGTTTTTCAAATTCTTTAAACTCTAACATATTGTTTTTCCCAGGTTCTGGTAATTCAACTTTTTTAGCACTATGTACAGAGCAGTATGGCAAGTGATCATCTAATAATATATCTCGTGTAAATCCTTGTAAAGAATAGGGACAAAAGAAATGTTTATGACCATGTGATTTTAGTCTGAATAAAAATTTGTTTAAATCTTTTATGGTACAATAATGGTGCATTTCCTTACTTTTTAAAAGCAATAAATTTACATGATGAACTCTTCTCAATTTTTTCGTTATCCTTATGGGAAGTATTTCACTGTTTTCAAATGTAAAGATGTTAACAGAAATGTTTGGAATTTGAGTTTCAAATTTATCCAGTTTTGATAATTCCACCGGATAGTCAATGCCACTCATGTTGAGTTCATGCTCAAAGGGGATGTAATGTTCTATTGATTCTTGAGATAACTCTACAAGATGAAGAGATGCAAGTATACTCCATACTCCAGATATTTAAAATGCATTGAGATTTTTTTAATGTTAAGGGTAATTCAATGTAATTAGATGCAGCTATGGGAGAATAAATGACAGTATGAATTTCCATTTGAATTACTTTTGTCACATTCCATCCAGAAGCATTTCTCAAGAAATTTTCTAAGCTCATTGACATTTGTTGCAATGCTTCATTCAATTCATGTTCACTTAAAGTTTCACTGGAAAGAGTAAAGTATGTTCTACTTCGAAAATGAGGACTAGTTGTATCAGTTCCGCCATCAGCCATATCTCTATGCATTTCGACTTGCGTAGATAAATACCATTTTATGGCATGATTTTGTACTCGTGATTGTAAATAATCCTTGATTTGTAACTTAATGTTAGCAAAAAAAGTTAACAAATCATATTTATCATAATTATTGGGATAAATGATTCGATTTTGAACTCCATTATTTAAAGCACTCCGTTGCGAAACTGAATGTCCTTGTAAATTTCCTTCGATCGAGTTTGAAATATTTTGTTGTGAAGAATCAGCTCCTAGTGGTAGAGATATATTCTCAATTTCAGGCAATGTCTTAGATGAAGAAGGTGTTGCTTTTCCACCACTTTGATTTACAGGGAGTGAATGTGTTGCAACTACATGTTGAAACATAGATTGATAATCATTGAACACATCACTACAGTGCCTACAATTCCATTGTATTGTACTATGCAAGCGATTTTGATGTACTCTATATTGATGTTGATGTAAATAGTCACGTCTTCTAAATTTCTTTCCACACAAAACACATTTGGTAGTTAAAGAATGAGTTAGCACATGTCGTGTTAAAGTGCTTTTTCTGCCATATATCTTCCCACAAATATCACAAGTGTATTTATCCTTTTCTTCTTGTCTTAATCTCTTTGCTAGCGTATTTTCTATTTCTTCAGCTGCTCTTACTAATGCTTCATCATCCGCATCACTAACTTCTGGTTCTAGAATCTGGAGCTTTGACTTCAAAGATTGAATTTCCCTCTCTAAACGATCAGATCCATTTGGAAAACGTGAAACTAATTCCTCCACAAGTTGCTCCATCTTTACTATACACATGTGAGAATAAACTGCTAGTAAAACCATCTATCTTTATATAGTGTACTCGAGTATAGTAGGCGTGTCCTTCATGCTACAATTACAATCTGAGTAGATGATGTGTGAGATATTCTCAAATGATACATTTCTCTAAATCATGTAATTGATCCATTTTGATTTTTTAGCTGATTTTTTCTTTGATAGTCTTCTTTTTTTCATATGTTGCTTTTTTTAAACTAAAATCTCCATTTCTGATATGGAACGTTTTACATATAAAGTTGGTATTTTTTGAAAATTTTGCATATTATCCTTATTTAATGCTTTCTTTGTTATATCTTGTCTTTCCACTACATTATATTCAACCTTTTTATTTTCTCCTCCGACTTGATTTACTTCTTTATTTTCTCCTCCGACTTGATTTACTTCTTTATTTGTATTTTTCTTCTCCTCTAAAGCTTTTAACATACTTTCATATTTTGTTTTTAGTATAAGCACGAACTCCTTAGCCATAATTATAATTCTTTTTCAACGACTTTCAATAACAATATGAACACTTTCCAATACACTTGTAGAATTCTGCTTCTCCTTTTTAGAGTTATACCCTTGCTAATAAAACGGCGAATGATTACTCTATACCGTTTTAATTTCTTTATATTTTTCTCTGATATTGTTCGATTTCCATGCAGCACATTAAATATGATTTGTACAACAGCTCTCATCTGTGATGGAGTTATTGTTTTAATGAGAGCTTTGCGTTACAAATCAGTCGTCATGATTAAAAGTTTCAAAAAATTTTATTCTTTCTTAAGCAAGGTATTCATATTATTTTACTACTTTCTGGAAGAAATACTATGGTTAACTGATCTGGTAGGATATGTGTTCGAAGTTTATATTTTGGATTAGAATGAGGTGACAAATCAATCAGAAGATAGTCATATTTGTTTTGAATTGCCTTTTGATATGCGTCCATAAAATATTTCAATTGACCTGGAAACATCTGTCTACCTAGAGTTTGAACTTGAAGCTGATCTCTTTGATTAGCAAACAATATAAAATAATGAGAATTTAAACTGATTGTACGGAATTGCTTTCCTCCTGCAAATAAATTTTGAACAATAAAAAAGGTTGAAAAATTAAGATGATGACTATATTGGCAGAAGAGGTCAACAATATCCATGTTTTGAGATGCTTTTTGAAGTAAATCATCAATAATCAATAATTTATGTTCTGAATCCATACCCCACGTTTCCAACTCTTGCCTGGATGGTAAACCCTCAAAGAACTCAATGCTTGGAATGGAATGGTTCATTTCTGAAAACAATTCTTGTTTCACACCATAGCAATAAAATATTTTCTTGGGAGGATCTGTAAATATGTATCGAGCATACTTTAAAATTTCATACAATAGACTCGTCTTCCCTGATCCTGTTGGACCTGCAATGATACAGGTACAGGGACTTTCAAATTTTATTGATGGATCTCTTTGTATAGAATTATCCATATTTTCATCCATCACAGTGTTAACATGTCCAGCAACAAAACTCAACTGAATTGAAAGGAAAAGCATACACCTTATTTCAGATCTGCAGATGAAAAAGTAAGAAATAAATATAAAAAACACAATAATATGCATTTATATATTTTTATTCATTATAAACCTTTCAATGCTGCTTTGCATATTTGATTATAAGCACATTCATTTTTTATACAATGAGGAAAAGTATATTGCACATATTCATACATAAATATATCATTTGCTTGAAGGTTTATAGAACTGAAACGTTTTACAATATCATTCATGGATGTCTTATTCAGTCTATGATGAAGATAAAATAGACAGTATAGTCCACATATGCTTGAATAGTTGCTTTGTATCTGCTTTTCATTAACAAGAATGATAGTAGCATGTTTGATCAGATACTTCTTAAAGTTGATAGTATAATAGTCTGGACTTTTTCCATAACTATCAAAGAATTCTGCTTTCTCTGGTTTATCAAAATAAAATGCACACCAGTGTTTTCCTTCTTCAGAATGATTATCATTGTTAGCAATAAATCCACATGGAAACTTTGGTAGAGTGTTTGGTAAATGATCAGCAGAATAAACTCCTTCCACATATTTTCTTAGAATGGGATCGCAATGAATACAACATTGAAGCTGAGATGTATTCATTCTGTTATGATGTCTCGTTCTTGGTTGATTTCAGAATATCCTGGAGACTCACTATATACGATACAGCTCATTGTTTCTGAAAAGGAAAATAAAACAAGTGATATAAAATCATAATCATTGAAAAATTAGTATAATTATATATTTCAAATTCTTTAGATGTGAATTAAATATTATTTTGAAGCGAATACTTACCGCTCAGAGCATTCTTGAACTGTACATCTAGCCTCACGTTCCCCATCTTTCCAGAGATAGATATTCTCGATGTTGAGAGAAGTATGGTTCAAGTTGAAATGCAAACAGAGTTGTTCCTTTGATAAAATCTAGTCTTGTAATATTATTTCCCAAATCATGATTCCACTTTCCAGTAAACTGAAATAATTCAGAGTATGCACGCATAACCGTTGCACCATCTGATGTATTGAAATCTAGTTTTATTGGATTGCCTCCAACAGGTATTCCATCAGAATAGAGACAAATAGATTGGATGTTACAGTTAGAAAAATCAAAAGGATTTGAACTGTAATCTCCTGACACTGCCTTTGATTTAACAAATTCAACTGTAACTCGACTAGGTTTTTGTCCTTGAAAATAGGTTTTCCCAGTGAAATGAAGTACTTCCTGTTGCAATACTCTGCGTTCGACACTCTGCTCTGGTGAATGGATACTTAGCATTAGTGCTTTTAAGTATTTCAGAATGTCCATAGATCACAGCTGGATTGATTCTCACTTTTCTTGATGGTAGATATATATCAGTTATCTCTATCTTGTAATCAGGTTTGGTTTCTCCAGAGCAAAGACAAAAAGCTGGAGAACTTCTGTAGAGTTTTAGCTTTACATCAACTTGATTTATCAAGTATCTAGATATGGAGAATAGATCATGAAAAATTGGTCCTTGTAGATCTAGACTGATTGACTTTTTAATGTACTGTGATCGTATGAAAAGGCCATTGTTAGCGCCAGACGGGTCAGGATCTTCAGGGTGATCGCTATCATCTTTGATAAACAGTTGTGTAGATAACTGAGTAGACTTAGCATCTTGTCCATAGTTTAGCATTGCTTGTATCATAGCTCTATATGGACTGTTGTTACATGTGATGGTAGATTTATTTTGTAAGATAACTTCTGTGGTGGAAAACAGAGCTTGTAAAAATAAATTCACAGGTCCAACTTTTTCATTGTCAACTAAATTTGTATCATCTGTTTTTTTCACCTTCAATTTCACATAAAGCTGTGAACCTTTCAAATCTAAATAGTCCATAGAATTTTGACCACTGATTTTAAATTCAATAGGACTAACTCCAGACAATTGCGAGAGTGGTCGAATTTCTTGATAATAAATATCTGATACTGCTACCTGTGTTGGAGGAAGATCAAAAAGGGATAGCTCACTGGGAACACCCTCATGAAAGTTTTCTAAGTTGAATATGGACATAATTAAAAATTGAAAATGTCTTTTTTGATTGACGATTTCCTAGTTTTCTTTTAAACAGTCTTTTTTCCACCTCTTTGATTCTTTGAGATGATTTTGACGATTTTTCTTGTCTTTGGGGATGTCTTCTTTGTTGACTTCTTTCCTCTTCTATACCCTTTTCCTTTATGTTGCATTTTAGATGTACGTTGTGACTTAATAGAAATATTATTTTGATCACGTTTCAATTCAGATTTAGCTTGTTCAACAACTTCCTGTGCTGGAGCTACAAATTTTACTGATGTTTGATGAGATGGTGAAGCAGATTCTTCAGACTGTTTAAGATATTTGTCTATTGGTGCTATAAAAGAGCGAATATACTTTGATCCACCGATTTGATTGCTTGGTTGTAAACGCTCTTTACCATTTGCAACATTTTTTAAAAAATTCATACACTTTTGTGGATTGGGTATGTATAATTTAGAGGGATTCATAATCTAAATAAAACGGATACTGTTTAAAATGAAGTAGCAATGACACTGGCGAGATCAGGAATGATGCAAAATTGCCATCTTCTGACTTAATATAAAATTCAAATTCAATTAGTTCTTTTCTTTTTACTGGTAAATATATTGGTGAACCAAAGCTATAACTCCATCCATCTTGTGAGTTTTTTTGTAATCTTCTCAAAAGAGGCTGTTCTGATCCTTTCACAATGCTTTCCTTGCAGATGTTGGTATATACATATAATGCATTGCTGATTGAATTATCCTTTTTTCCTTTCATCTCTTTAAAGGTTGCATAAAATTCAACTAATCCAACTTTCCAAAATCCATTAAATGTAAGTGGTAATTTTAAGTGTACTTTAAAGTTACAAACTTGATTGTCTGGAAAATAATGATTGCTATCATCGCTTTTTATGTAAACATAACGATCCATTTTTTTATTTAGGATCAACAAATGTATCTTTTTCTTGATCAGCATCTATCCAACTATTGAATGATTTTGGAAAGCCTTCCCACTGAACAAAATATTGAAGTTTTCCACTTTGTTTTCTTTTTTTCAATATTTTTTCTATAAACCAGAGACTATTTTCATCTTTGTCAACTTTTTGGAGTTCTGAATTATAAAATAATCCTTTTATAGCTTCATCTTTAAGATCTTTAATTTTATACATGGGAATACCTTGTTTTAAGAGTCGATTATCAATTTTAAATACTTCGGATGTATACTGCTGCTGATAAGATCGACGAAATGGATGTTTGATGTATGTTATTCTCACAAAATCATCAACTTTAAATTTGTATGCTGGTTTATGTTTCCGTGCAACTTGAGGTTTTTTAAGATACATGTACGCCCAGACATCAGCTTGGTTTCCTTTGTTAACATCTTTAGGAGCAATATAATTTAAACTGCGATGAGGTGACGCGTTATAATTTTCAACTAATTTGTCTAAATCATTGATATAACGATAACTGTGATTATGCTTCATCATTCTACACATAGCTGTTTTAATGGTTCTTTGCACTCTTTCAACATAATTAGCTTTTGCTGGATTTTGTGTCATAAAAAAGTATACAGCATTGTCTTTCATAAATTTCTTGAACCAATGGTTAGCAAACTCAGAACCTTTGTCTGTACGTAATTTAATGGGTTTACGATCTTGAAAAATCTCTTTCATGGCACTGAGAACAGATTTTGCAGATTTATTTTTTAATGATTTTACCCACAGATATCTGGAAAAAATATCAATCACAAAAAGTAAATATTGAATTCCATTATTTTCTTTAGATAGAGTTGTCACTGACATCAGATCGGCATCAAACTGTTCATTGATGGAGGAGATTCGTACATTGGAAGTTCTGAATTTGTGCCGTACTTGTTTTTGTAGAGAATACGCATCTTGGTTATTTAACCATTTCTTAATAAAGTATAAACTGAATTGGTCAGGATACTTCTTATGCAAGATTTTGTAGAGTTTGATATTTTGTGATCATATATTAAGAGTATAATAATATACATATAATTTTGATTGTTTTTTGTTTTTTTTAATTTTTTTTACATTGATATCAAAATTAAATATATGTGTGCATTTGTGTGTTTGTATCTTCAATTTATTTTTATCTAAGTGGATTTGTTTAGATGTGTGTGTGTGTGTGTGTGTGTGTGTGTGATTTTTAAAATTTGAGTAGATTAGTTTTTAAGTCACATTTTACTTTTGGTAATTTTTTTCAGGGATGTGATAATTATTTGTTTATAACTTTGATCGTGATCTTTTTTCTTTAGATTGAAATCAAAATTAGGGATTGGTTTTTGTTATTTTTTTTTTTTCTTTAGATTGAAATCAAAATTAGGGATGTGTGTGTGCTTTTTTTTTATTTGTTGAGTAGATTAGTTCTCAAGTCACATTTTACTTTTGTTAATTTTTTTTAAGGGATGTAATAATATGCATATAACTTTGACCGCGATCTTTTTTCGATAGATTGAAATCAAAATTAGGAAGGGGGTACGTTTGACGTGTGATTTTATCTTCGTTTTGATATTAAAAGTTTTATCTGAATGTGTAGTATTATACTCTTAATAAAAGTCTTACATTTTAAATTTAAGTGACCATTTAGGGATTTTCAATTAGATACAGCCTAACATTGCATATGCTGAAATTAAACGACGTCTACATATTAATTTGTACACATATTGATCAATTAATTTTAAATAAAAAATAAATACATCTATGGATAAATAAAATCAGATGACAGGTACACTTTGATGTTGGATTCTCTTTGATGGAGACAAGTTTACATTGTATGGTTTTGATTTAGTCTCAAAAATCTAACAGGCAATAAAAAGAAATGGTAATGTACACCATATCCTTCTAAACAGTGGTACAAGTAGTTTACCTTGCATGATCTTAATTTGCGAATATTTGTCATTAAGTATACAAGAAACGTTTCTCTGTTCTGATAACTAGTATAATTCACTAATAGGTATTCTCTATAGCAACGCCTCTTCACATGTGAATGAACTTAATTGACATGTTAATGTAAAATATATAGGATTCATTCTCCCCTCTAAATGGTTACAATGACGATAGTTTACCTCGTGTGACCTTTGTTTAACCCCCCACGCACCGGCGGTGTGCTCTGGAATGCATGACCTTTGTTTGACCGCATTCCATCCTAACCGGTGGTGTCCTCTAGAATGCTTGACCTTTGTTTGACCGCATTCCATCCTTGACGTATGATACTATATTGAATTAAGTCAAAAATTTGACAGGAACTGAGTTTTACTTCTTAGTATATGTGTTATTTATCACTATAAGTATATAGTACAATATACAGGATAAAGATAAATTCTAAATAAATCTAGCAAAAGTATTAACATACTCGGACTAATACATATAGACGGAAATAATTTTAGTTCATGGGACCTGTTTTCACTATTTTTTAAGTGTTTTTTTAGTAACTTTATTGTTTCTCAATAAAATGAAGTAAACCATTTCAGTTTTGCACAAAGGTGAATGAGCTGCTTTGACGACATTGGCGGCAATCCAGTTATCACCATGGGCAGCGAAGACCGTCTTTTCAATGCAGCCTTACTTGGAAATGAAAACAAGACAGCAGAGTTAAGATACCATACATGTTTGAAAATGGCAGGAAACATATAAGAACCACCCACAGCGCAGATGGATCCAATGTTTATCACCGAGTTTAGAACAGTCAAGCAACGACTGTGCAACTACTGGGAGATTCTCGTCAGCCTGGGCAATCATGTCATTCAGCGACCTAAATGGATAATATATCCACCATTCAATGGCGTGATGGACATGGCCCACACTTCATTGAATAGCACTTTTAAGCCGTTGGACACAACATCAACGAGTCATTACCAATACATATATTATGGTATAGCCAGGGTCAACTACCAAAAGATGGAATGTGGTATTCAGTGAACCACTTCGCAGCCGTTATCAACATTTGTACATCAACTACAAAGCGCCCAGTACCAGAACATGAAAATTAATTTGAAATGCCCCAAAAAGAAAAAATGAAGTTCACTCAAATCATCCGTTTCAGATGACTTTGAAGTGTCAACTGGCAATACGTTTGGGTGTCTCTCCAGGGATGATTCGTTTATTAGAGAAAGTGCATCCATATCAGCGGATCATACCAGCGACACTGACTTTGATGCTGATGGTGATACGGCAAACAAACCAAGCAAAATTACACCTGCCAGCTAATCGGGTAGTTTTACGTCCAATGACAATTTTTTTTATACTTTATATTAAATACATAACAACCGGAGAAGTTTGTCCCTCCTAGAATAAAGAAAAACATTTTTGTGGTCACAGAAAGTCAGCCCCAAAAGAATGGAAAGCATGACTTCCCGGATGACTGCAGCGTGTGGAATTGAAAGTCAGCTATGACTGTAAATCAAACTTTTATCATAGAAGAAACAGTGAACAATTTAAGGATCGTTGGTCTATAAAAACGAACAGTATTGTATAAAAAAAAGTTGTCAAAGGTAAAGTAACCTACGAACCTCTATCACCGCAACCGCAGCCAACAGGCGTGTTAACACTGCATATATACTACATGAAGCTGATGGCAGACGAGTGTTACAAAAACGCGTTATAACCGTTGTCACCATCTCATAGTTTATGACGCATAAAAAAACTTCGCAGTAGTGGCGTATGGCGGCACCATGCCAGCAATTAGTGATTCCCATTGTAACTCAAATGCCCCAGAGAGAGAGAAGCATACAAACGGACGAACCCAGTCATATTAAAAAAGGCAGCCGAGATGGCAAAAGCTGATACTATTGCCAATATATTTACTCAATTAATAGAAGAAGACAGTTTGTATGCGCCCCGCGATCAGGTCAACGAGGCAAATATAAGACAAAATACATAATGATGATACAAAGTTTTTTAAAAAAAACAGTAATGGACGAAACCCTAGGTTAAACCTAGCAGACAATATTATTGCAGTAATTGGTGAGCTGCACACTAATCCGTGTATCCAGGAGGTCATTTTAGGGAAAAACAAAAATCTTGTCGTTATTATTTATTTAGAAAACCAGATGACAGAGATGAGACGTAATTGTGTGGGAATGTCAGTGTTTTAGGTGTAGATGGAACTTTTAATTTAGGTAGATTTTACGTTTCAGTCTTTTTTTTAATTATAAAAATAGGTGTGTCACTAGCAGACGAACCCATCAGTTCCCTCTTATGATGGAATCTTGTATAATACATTTTGACGCTGAGGACACGTGTATGGAAAGTTTTTCTCTCATGTCATTGATAAGATTAAGATTAGAAATGGGGAATTCACAGTCGGCAGTGATGAAGAAATAAGCATAACTAACGCGACTAAGTCAAAATGCCAAAACACGAAATTTATTCTTTGTTCGAAACACATAAAGGAAAATATTACGAGACACTTGGAGCAAAACGGAACCTCACTTAGAGACGGAGACAATGTTATAAATATTTTTTTAAATGAAGATTCGGAGATTTACTTGGCAGTGACAATGTTGAATTTTATACGAGGTATTTAAACTTAGACATTTATTTCGCTAATAACAATCATTTAAAAACTTACTGGGAAAGATATCTGTGTCAAAAATTAAAAATTAGTTATGTGACATTAAGGGATTCTACAGTAACTAAACTTTGAACAAACAACAACAGTGAATCAATGAACCACAAACTCAAATCAGCAGTTAATTGGAAGCAGTCTAAATTTCCAGAACTTATCGATAATAAAAGGAAAATAATGAAAAATCAACTTCCACACCTACTGTTCCCTTTAGAGAAATGGCGATTTTAAATTACACAGTACTATGATGTCACACGACGTTGATGCGTCGGACTGGCATGATATATCACAGACGGAAAAGGAAAAGCGAATGAAATTCAATACTTGAAGAACCCAGCAAAAACTAAAGATAGGTGTTGAAGCTGCGAATGTTAAGTTCAGATGTGTAAAAATAACAGACAATGTGGGCTGAAAAACCTGGTCAGCGAAAACGTAGGGCAGCTGAGAGAACAACAAATGTCGCACATAATGCTTTAATTCCGTATAGGCATTACGGATGTATGTATTTCATGTGGATGATAAACATATTGGTGGGAAAATCTATTGTTTCGTTCTTATTGAAGAATCTACAAGAAGATCTATATGTGTTCTAATTTCTTGTCTATTATTCTCCTCAAGTGGTTAGGTTCCGTGTTAATTTCTTGTCTATTATATTCCTCAAGTGGTTAGGTTCCGTGTTAATTTCTTGTCAATTATTCTCCTCAAGTGGATAGGTTCCGTGTTAATTTCTTGTCAATTATTCTCCTCAAGTGGTTAGGTTCCGTGTTAATTTCTTGTCTATTATATTCCTCAAGTGGTTAGGTTCCGTGTTAATTTCTTGTCTATTATTCTCCTCAAGTGGTTAGGTTCCGTGTTAATTTCTTGTCTATTATTCTCCTCAAGTGGTTAGGTTCCGTGTTAATTTCTTGTCTATTATTCTCCTCAAGTGGTTAGGTTCCGTGTTAATTTCGTTTTTCTTTGTGAAAGAAACTACCAGACCTATAGTATTGTTTTAGTAATATATTCTAACAGTTATATTTACTGTGACATAAACTCTTCGAAATAATAAAATATAACTTCTCATTTTTCTAAAATAAACATATGGGGAGTGTTCACGTTATTATACTCGTTGGTGTCATGTGATTTTAATGCCTATTATATCTTTTTGAATTATTTCAACTTACATGTTTTGTGGGGGGGGGGGGTCTTTTTATATTTTGTTTTCTTTGGTTCATAAATATAAAAAAAATTATATCAATCGAATAAAACTACTTTGTTGACTATAGAAAAAAATATAAATGCACATGTATTATACTTGTATGTTCATGGGATGTATGCTATATTAATTCATTTGATATACTGTTCATTGTTTATTTCATTTATTTTTCCCTTTGATCAAATATGTTGTACATTTTTTCCTTCTTATTTAACTTAATTTCCTATTTTTAATCATTAAACTAAATAAAAAACAATAGCAAGACAAATAACACAGAATACATTTTATTAATTGACTATGACTAAAAAAAGAAACATACCCGTTGAATATCTTTATAGTTTGAAATTGCTTGTATTTATTGTTTATTTTCTAAATATAAATCCTTTTTATTTATTTCTTTTTTATTTGTATATGTATTGTGATTGCATGTTCGGGGGGATGTATCTTCATTTGTCATAATTGTTTGTTTATTATAAATTATAACAAGTAATAACTTTTATAAGAAAATTTTAATTTTATGTATATAATTTATAATAATGTTACACACACAGATAAATGGATGATTACACAATTGAAGTTTGTCTTGTCTAATTTGTAAATATTTTATACAATAAAATAACGATAGCTATACAGTTATCGATTGTGTTTTAGCCGTTGGTTCTAAAATATAAACCAGCTAACCATTTTTTATGAAAACTTAGAAAAATGAAAACTGAAAAAAGTCTCTTAAATGGAGACAGAAATAAACGAATAAATAAAAATATATCAAGTTCCATTAGTAACAGGCTATACGTCGTTTTTTTTTTTTGCGGCCATAGAATAGTATATACCGTTCTGTATGTTGGTGTTCCATTACTGTACACTAACCAGTGGCGGCGCGAGGGCGGGTCGGGGGAGGGGGTGACAATTGCCCTCGGGCGCTAAGCGAAGGGGTGCGCCGTTGGGAGCTTCTTTTTTATTTTTTTTTTGCAGCTGAAATTGTCATAGTATATCACCTCATCTAAGTGTAACGGGAGCAATTCTTCACAAAACTTATATTTAGGAGGGGGGGAGGAGTGAGTTTGGCAGCTGACATAAAAACTGTTCTCTGGGGCAAACAAGGGCGCCATTAAAGAAAATTGCCGGCGGGCGCCTCGATAGGGGCGCCACTAAAGAACATTGCCCCCGGGCGCCTCGAACTCTCACACCGCCACTGACACCAGCGCCATAATATATATATATATATATATATATATATATATATATATATATATATATATATATATATATATATATATTAATGGCAACAGAGGAACGATAACAACAACAAAAGGAAACTGAATAAAAAATATATATATTTTTTATTTATATAATTCAGCAACATCTATAATTTCTGTATTATTCGTGCATAATGCCTATTTTCCATTACTGTAATTCCGGGTCCAGTACTGTATTTCCTCTCCATTACTGTACGTAAATAGCTTTAATCAAAACTTAGACAAATAAAAAGTCTCCAAACTGAAGACAGAAATAAATAAATATAATTATGCTTAGTTCCATGACTGTACCTTCTTTTTATATTTGTTATCATGGTATGGTATACCTTACTGTATATTCAAGTGGTGTTCCATTAATTTACACCAGCGTCATCAATTTTCAATTTAATATCAATGGATAAACAACAACAACAACAACAACAACAACAATAAACTGTACCAGAAAAATTATTTTTTTATTTATAATTTAGTGCTCCAATACTTCACTTTCTTTTACATTACTGTATTTCATCTCCATTACTGTGTTTAGGTAGACCGGTTTTGTTTTGGCTGTACTGTGGTCCCATTTGGACGAGTCTTGTCGCAGAGCGACACCACTAACCACGAAAGTGCAACAAGAATAACAACTGCAGGCACTTATCAGGCAATAAACTACTGCTGATTAAGTAGTCATTCTGTAACCCAGAAATGAAAAATAATAATCCAGTTTAAAAGTTGACTCTCAGTGTCTTGATAGAATTCGCAAAGTAACTAAAAAAAAAAAAAAAAAAAAAAGAAAACAACCATAAAGCTGGAAAAAGGATAGAACTACTAAATGTTTCATCAAATGACGCATGACAATTTAGAAGCGACAAAATAATAATAATAATAAACAATATTGATCCTGGAGCGCAGACAAAGTGGCTTCATATAAGAAGAAAAAAAAAGAAAAAGAACAGAGAACTGGGATTTGTCGAAGAAATATAGAAATAACTCCATTTCTCCAGAGCTGGAAGAGTACAAACATAAATAGAACATTCCTATTACATTTGGAGCGTACAAAGTGAGAACCGATACAAATTTATCTGAAAAATAGTACAAAAAATGGACAAGAAGCGAATCAAGAACATACATGAAATCTTTATCAACGCTAAAGCTGCTAAAATTTCCAAGTCATTGTCAGATGTTATAAGTTATATTGTGACATCGCAGATTAGCAGAGTTCTTCCGATCGGCAACTTAGTTTACACAATGAACTGAACGATAACAACATGACATCAAATAGTATCATATATTTAAATGGATTTTTGTCGTTTAAGTTTGAATCATCTATGTTTGCATTGAGTTTGATAACATTCAGACAGATTAACTACAAATAGTAAAAAAAATATATACTTATTTTGAAAACATTGGAAAAAGTATTGATACATAAAATGCGCACCGTTTGCTTTGTTCTTCTCGCATTTGTACCTTTAACCACAATTGTTACAGTAGTTGTCATTACACGAGTAGTTGCTTAACTTTTGATCAAATCTTGCAAGGAAAAGCTTAAACAAAATATAGATAAGCAGATTAATTAATGTGATTTCAAAATCTTCTCAATGATGAAGTTTGCAATCTTAAATGATTCAACTTTCTTATTGTGCTCCTTTATCTCTTCTTCAGAAGGCATTTTATCATCTTTTGATATGTTTTCGCTGACTATCATGCATAGTGAAGTTGAATGACCTCCGGTAGAAGTCAATTCATGAAACACCGAGCATTTTTATTAAGCAACGTGGTAGTTGATTTGATGCTGTCTCCTAATGCATTTAATATTCGTCTTAATCTAGAATTTTGATGCTGTCACCTAATGCATTTAATATTCTTCTTAGTTTGGAATTTTGATTATTGTGGCATCTTCGTCTATAGTATTAATTTTTGTAAAGTTTACATTTTACGCAGACGAATCGTTTACTTCTCCACATTCAGAAGATACCTTTCTATCCATGTTGTTTATTGAAACAATTAAATTTGAAAGTATTTTCGATATTATAAGTAAACTTGCAATTAACCTTTGTTCAGATTAAGATTTATGTTGATCTAACTCACACGTTTCCTTTTACATAAAATGGAAGGTAGCGAATACAAAAGTGAATATGAAAGCAAACGTTTTCAAAGGTTGCTGTTTTAGGTATCTTGTTTATTTGGTCAAAAGGTACAGTTATTTCTGTTTTTAAAAACTGAAAAGATAACAAAGCAAGTCGTTAGATACCATAAAATCAGCGCAGCTAAAGAACAAATGACAAGAGTTTGCTTAGATACAATACAGTACCAGAACTACTTTTAACTTTTTTAGCTCGATAAATAATAAGATATCGACTTAAATTAAAAGCATCATAAACACAATTCACAATGCAACATTAAATTCCGCTTTACTTTTGCATACAGCATGATTTTGAAAAAGTTATTGTGGTGTACAAATGGTCCACCATCAAACTATGCATAATGAAGATGTTATAAATCTAATCATACCTAATATCAGACAATATATAAAAGCATGAGTAAAGAAATAGATGCTTTGGGAGTAATATCGGGGAAATAAAACAATATCCAATCTCTTCAAGAATAAAATACTTTACAGTACCAACTGGAACTTTTACAGAAAGAATTGAATAATGAAATACAACAGAACGATCAAAATTATAAATCTAGTAAATGATTTTAGTGTAAAAAATACTGACTTGAACGAACAAGATAAGAATTAACTCTAATACCCTTTAAGAACTGCAGAAGAAGAATGATTTCGTGAGATAGCCAAAAAGAGAGATGACGTCAGAACAAAATAAATAGTAATGAAAGCATGATTAGATCAATGGAAACAACTTATGATTTATCTTTTGCAGATCTTCGTGATCAAACTAAAACGATCAAATATGTTACACATTTTGAAATTTACAACAAGTTGAATGATTAAATTGAACAATCTAAAACAGATACGAAATAATATGTTCACAGAGATGCTGGTAACAACATCGGTGTGGTGTAGGTAGTATTGACGAAATGGACAAAAGGAGGAAAAGTTTGAAAAATATGTTACTGATTTAAAACAAAAAGATTACAACAGAAACTGACGCATTCAAACCTCAAGTAGATACAAAGACTCACACTAATTGGTAGAATTACTACAGTTGAAACCGACATAAATAAAAATATATAGACATTCAAAACTTAGTTGAACGCGGAAATGGTTGTAAAAAATACCGCTTTGTCTGATAGAATGATAACATTGAAATAAAAATCGGTCATTACAAAAAGGAGCTTGAGGGGCAGGTAATGTGCAAATACTGGTATTGAAGCTGTACAGTTCACGGTGTACAGAAAGTAGTTTAGAATACCATTTCAGATTAAACATAACACTTTCAAAAGCCTCTGAAGTTAAAGACAATGAATTGGAAAATATTTGTCTCCACTACGATACGATTACTTCGGAATCAATTGCGCAATCAGCTAATGACAGGTGTATAAATATCATTGCTTTCTTTTAGGACTATATTTTTTTCATTTCATTTCTCCCGTAACCTTGCTGGTCGTAGGGGCTCCACTGATGACTTTGCGACAATCTCTCTCCATTTCGCCCTGTTCTCTACTGCTCTTTGAGACTTTGCAAAGTCCATGCCTGTCCACTCTTTGATATTGTCTTCCCAACTCTTCTTCTGTCTGCCTCGTTTTCTCTTTCCTCTCACTGTGCCCTGCAGGATTGTCTTTGACAGGCCAGTTGAGCGTGAGACGTGACCATACCATCTTAGTTTGCGTTTCTTTACAGTGGTGAGCAGATCTTCATAAGGTCCAATTGCGCCTTGGATTTAAGTACGCACCTCCGCATTTGAGACGTGGTCGAAGTATGAGATTTTCAGGATCCTTCGATAACATCTCATCTCTAAGGCATGGATTCTTCTCTCTATTTCTGCTGTTAGGGTCCATGTCTCACATGCATATAGGAATATGGACATGACGAGGGAGCGCATAAGCTTGATCTTGGACCCAAGCGTGATGTTGCTGTCTTTCCAAATAGGCTTCAGCCTAGCCAGAGCAGCTGTTGTCTGCGCAATCCTGGAAAGAACCTCAGGTTTTGAACCTTCATCAGAGATGATAGCATCTAGGTACTTGAAGCTTGTTACTGTGCCCTGCTTCTGTCCATTCACACTTATTTCCTTTCGGATGCTACTCGGGTTGTTTGTCATTAGGTTTGTCTTTTCAGCGTTGATCTCCATCCCATATCTTAGTGATGCTTGATTGAGACGGTTCACTAAGGTTTCCATTTCTTCTTCATCTCCTGCTAAGCAATTGATATCATCAGCGAAGCGCAGGTTGGTGATTGTTCTGCCTCCAATACTGACACTGCCCTCATGGTCTTCCAAGGACATCATCCTTTCCAGGTAGATGTTGAAGAGAGTGGGTGAGAGAAGGCACCCCTGTCTGACTCCGACTGTGGTTCTGAACCAGTCTCCTATTTTGCCATTGACGAGAACTGTACTAGTCGCCTTGTCATACAGGGTTTCGATAGTGCGGATTAGTTTTGCGTTTATGTTGTATATCCGCATGGTGGCACACAAGGCTGCATGCCATACCTTGTCGAAAGCCTTCTTGAAGTCAATGAAGACATGATAGAGGTTCTGTTGATGCTGGAGATATTTTTCACAGAGGATTCTGAGATTGAAGATCTGTTCTGTAGTGCTACGTCCTGCTCTGAAACCTGCCTGTTCTTCCACAATGATGTGCTCTGCTTGGGGTTTCAGTCTATTGAGGATGATCTTAAGCATAACCTTGCTTGGGTGACTGATGAGACTGATTGTTCGGTAGTTCTGGTACAGTTGTAGATTAACTTTCTTAGGAAGAGTCACGATCAGAGACTTGATCCATGGGGTGGGCCATTCTCCTGTTTGCCAGATTTGGTTGCAGATTGTTGTGAGGACCTCTATCATGGGCGTTCCTCCTGCTTTAACAAGTTCTGCTGGTATGTTGTCTACCCCAGCTGACTTCCCCTTCTTTAGCGCCTTTACTGCAGCCTCTACTTCGTCCCTGAGGATCGGGTGGTCAACCTCTGTTGTGGTCAGTGGTACGTTTAGTACAGCTTGGTCTCCAGAAGTCTCCTGGTTATAAAGCTCCGAACAGTATTCCGTCCATCTGTTAAGAATGTCTTGGTTTTCTGTCAGACTCTAACCAGCCTTGTCCTAAATCGTTTTAGATCTCCCCTGTTTCTCTGTTGTCAGGTCTTTCACCAACTGGTGTGCCCTTTTACTGTCATTCTGGTTCAGGCTTTTCTTGACTTCCTTGCATTGGTTCTCTAACCAGCTTTCTTTTGCTTTCTTTATGCTCTTCTCAATCCTGTTGTTAATCTCATTGTATTTTTTTGCTCCTTCATGGTCTCCTCGCTTACTCTTCAGTTTTCTCCTCGCATCGCAGAGGTCGACGATATCTGCTGTGACCCAAGGCTTCTTTATTCTACAATGCTTGCCAAGGATCTCTCTGGCTGTGTCTATTACTGCCTTGTTGAAAATGGTGATCAAGGAGTCTAGGTTTATTTCTTCATGTCCCAGAATTGTGAGTGGTGCAAATTTGCCGCCTATTGATGCTTCAAATGCTTGTGCCACGCTTGGATCTTTAAGTTTTTCAAGGTCGAACCTGATCCTGACTTGTCTTGGCTTATTGGTCTTCCTCAGACGAAGTTTGATAGTCATCATCAGCAAGTCATGGTCGCTTCCTATATCAGCTCCTGGGAAGCTACGTGTTCTGGCAATGTTTACGCTAGACCGGAAGCGCTTTCTCACCAAGATGTAGTCAATCTGGTTGTGATGTTTTCCGTCTGGGCTTTGTGCCAAGTCCATCTTCTGGATAGTTTGTGGGCGCCAAGGGTGTTCGCTAGCACTAGTTTATTGTATGTGGCGAAGTCCAGGAGCTTGAGTCCTCTCAAATTGGTCTGCTTATTACAGTGTGGACCACAAGCTTCTCGCAAGTCTGCTTGTGCATCTTCTCCTACCTTAGCATTCCAGTCTATAGTTATTTCCTGGGGATTCTAATAAATGACACAGTTTGAAAAAAGCACATAAGATTCAGTAACTAAAGTGTTAACAGCTGTTACACTCATGACCATTGATGCAATAGCTATGAGCTATACATTTTTAGATTGAAAATAGGCAGCAGTATCAGAGATTGATTTGACAAGTACACATGATAGTTTATTGGATGGCAGTGGTCTTAACTCAGTTAATGTTCAACAAGGTATTACCACTGAAATTAATTAATAGTAAACAAAATGTAGAAGATCACAAACTGTATGTTTATTTCATGTCTGATGACCAGATGAACATATAAAGCAATTAGTTAAAGTTAATTATGTTTTAAGCATGATAATCTGTGGAGTGACTAATTGTGGAAAGACCATGTTTGTACTAAATCTGATAGAAAATGAATACATAGACTTTTTTTTATTACATCGTAATTATCTGTCCAACCTTTCTGTTCAACAAGACTTACAATAGAAATTGGTTGTTCAAAGATGAAAGTGTTATAGTGATATATCTTAAGTATCAATTGGATATGTCATCAGAACCTTGGTCGATGTGTTCCATGGAACAAATACTTTTTTTTACAATTGATGACTATGGTAATCTTAAAGATGTAAACGAGAAAGCAAACTAGTTTTCGTATTAGACATTTTGAAATATCAGTATGGATGATCGTGCAAAAGTACAAATCTGTAATCAAAGATATGAGAGAGATACACGTTTTCTGGTTCTCTTTTGGAGCGAAGATTTAAACAAAAGCAATGGAAACTGTGTTGGAAGTAAACCATTATTCAGGATGAAACTAATTGAGAAATTGTAGATAATTTGAATGAGAACAAAAGAAACAAACTAATTAAGTTTAGACTTGACTTCCCTTTTTTATTACAAGGAACTGAAGTTACAGTAAGGTAATGTGTTTATGTTGTCAACCAAAGAACACTTGTTGTCGTTCAATAGGAATGCTATTTATTTTTTTCATTTTCATGCCATACATCTCGTGATTGTATGATCTGAGTAAATTCATCTTTTAATAATTTTCCTTGTGATTAAATAAGCAATTTTTGTACATTTTTTATTTAAATTTTGTTAGCTCATCCATTTCTTTACTCCTTTACAAACTTTCTTATCGTGTTTATCCATCTTAAAGGAATATAGTTTTGATCTTAATCCACAAAACTGTTTTCATCCTACCAGCAAAAGTGCTTTGATCTTAACCCATAAAACTGGAACACTGTTGAATTCATTCTTAAAATGTCCAGGAAGGTTTTATTCATTTATCGGATATCAGATATGTTAACTCTCTCTCTCTCTGTATCTTCTACAGTTTCAAATCCAGCTGTATATCTTCCTATTTCTATAGTGCACTACTTATTACTTTTGCTTTTCAAGGTACATAACAGCTTTGTCACTGTTCGTTTTGTACCTATGTAATCATTTATTAGTTTCTTTTGCTCTGATGAATCATTTTTATCTGGAATTAATCATTTCTGGAGCCAATGAGTAGTCCTTGAAATGGTCCTGCACGTGTAATGGAATTTTCAAATCCACTTGTAAAAAATGTAACTGGTATGATAGTCATCTGTTATTTTGAACAGATGTTCCTCTACCCATGCAATTCGTTGATCTGGTGACCATCTAAACCTTTTGCCTAAAGATTCTTGGTATGTAGGTACATAATGATTGACCTTGACCTGTCATTTTCGCTATAATTTTGTTTACCTTACCATAAGAGTCAGAGTAGTATTCATGATTAAGCCTATCTATGTGGCATCATGATAGCCTATCTATGTGGCATCATGATAGCCTATCTATGTGGCATCATGATAGCCTATCTATGTGGCATCATGATAGCCTATCTATGTGGCATCATGATAGCCTATCTATATGGCATCATGATAGCCTATCTATGTGGCATCATGATAGCCTATCTATGTGGCATCATGATAGCCTATCTATGTGGCATCATGATAGCCTATCTATGTGGCATCATGATAGCCCATCTATGTGGCATCATGATAGCCTATCTATGTGGCATCATGATAGTTCCTTCTCTTACTCCAAACTTAATCATCAGGAACATATAACAAAAGTTCACGTTCAACACCAGATATCCTTAAACTTGCACCATGAACTAAACTGGATTCACCGTAATAATGTGATGAGTCAAGTTTAAAATTTTTTATACACACATTCATAACCTCCTCAGAAATGTCGCATAGCATCAGATTATCTTCATTACATATTAGTCATGTAGTTTTCAGTTGAAATGTTTCAAGACATCTTGAAGATATTTGTAAGCGTCATTCGATATTATTGAATCATTAAGTGATGAGTGAAATGTTTCTACTGATGGGATAGTTGTTTCATTAAACTTTTCAAAACTATCCATGTATTCCTCGGATATTTAGAATGCATATCACTAAAGCGTTTAAGTGTCTCTGTAGATTTTTCCAGCACCTAAAATTTCAGCCATCTGTTCCATGTTGAGCTGTCTACAAACCCAACTGTCCTTTTTCAACTATTCTTTCTTTTCCTTCTTTCATGAACCTATCAACTATGCAAACCTTGCTGAATTAAATTCGTCTCTCGTCGTTGTTTGGTATGATTTTTGCCTCTATATCTGGATTTTGTTTTTACAAGTGTCTTGATGAATATACTCTTTATCTAGATTTTGTTTTTACAAGTGTCTTGATGAACATACTCTTTATCAGGATTTTGTAACAAAGATATCATCTGTGAAAATCAGAATGATAATACTAGCATTGCAAGGAGGCTTATTAAAGAGTACGTTGTGTCAAAAGGGGGCATTTCAAAAGTTTGTATTACTTGTGAAATAATAAATTCAGCCAGAGAAGGAAAGTTTAGATATATGAGGTACTTGATAGAGCAGGAGGAAAAAGAAGAAAAGGAACGGTGCAGCAAGAAGAGAAAGGTAGAAGAGGAGGAGTTGGTTTCTTTAACAAATAACACTAAGAGGCTGAAGAAAGACATTGAAAATTTGGCTTCTGGTTTCATTGAACTTGCTGACAAATGTGAGACAACTGGAAAGATAGATTGTATTGTTAAAGCAAACAGTTTTTGTAGGAGTGCAGAAAAAAAGCACAATTCTCTCACTGAGCTTGAAAGGGAACTTGAGAGAAGGCTCCAACAGCTCAAACACTGACATTTCAAAGATCATTTGTGTATCATTGCAAATAGTTGTTTGAATAGTGTACTGCATATTAATAATTGACTACTTTTAAGTTGTGTTTTTGGATTAATGTTATTGAATATTTCATTACTGTGAGTTTAACTAGCTATTTTATATAACTTGCTTTACCTTTTCTTATTAATTCATGGTTGTGTTTAATTTGATGTTTGGTCCTTACATTCAAGACATTTTTCCTTATAATATCTTGGACGAGAGTTTGGTCTGAATCGGCTCAGTCATATTTAAGAACTTGTTCAAAAGGTTTTTTTCTCTCTTTTAAGGATAAATATTATTTAAATGAGCATAATTGTTCAAATTTTTAAAGTCTCAATGCTCGAATGCAAAATTCCATTAAACCTTTTCCCTATAAGAAGTTAACAAATTTTTCTTTTGTTCCTAACGATGGCTCCCATATCTTATCAACATCATTTATATAAAAATCAAAAATCCTTGATGCCTTCATGCCTCTGGTCAAATTACTGTCATATTTTGTTTAACACTTTCTGAGAAATTGTTTCACATTTGATCCATTTTTAGTAATGGTGGCAATATTTTATGGTGGATCTCTATCATTTTTTGTACTTTCTAAAAGGTCTTTATGCCTGGCATCCTCTCTGTCATATCTGGTCTAATTCTCCAATTCTGCTGAACACCTAACCAACAGTTCATTTAAAAGTCTTTAAATTTGTTAGGTAATGGTGACAATATTTGATTGTAGATCAGCATCAATTGTACCAACCTGCAAGACTCCTGATGTCAGGATGCTCTCAAATTCATTTGAGACTAGTCAGGCAGTTTTTCAGAAAAGTTTAAAAAATAGTAAATCTTAATGCATGACACATGCCAGATGGTGGACAGGACGCTACACACAACTGATGCAGGAACATACCACAGGCTCAGAAGTTGCTTCATTTAGGATCTGCAACCTTCATTTCAGGATGGGAGTAAAAAAGAAGTAAAGGAATCTATTATTGGAAGCTTAAGATAGATTTTATTACAATGATAATTTTTCTCTCCAGTACTTTCATATTCCTCTTCCACTCTTCTCAGAACCATAAAATGTACCACCTGACCTAGGATGTCATAAGTTATGGATCTAAAAAAAATGGAATTGGTTTGATAATAATATGTATGTGCCATGAAATCATAAATTCTGATCTGATATCTCATTGGGAAGAGGGAGGAGAAGGAAAAACAACACAAAGTAATGGCAATCAATATCTCCATGCCTACCATGACAGTGGAAATTACTGACAATCAGTATCTCCATGCCTAACCTGACAGTGGAAATTACTGACAATCAATATCTCCATGCCTACCCTGACAGTGGAAATTACTGACAATCAGTATCTCCATGCCTAACCTGACAGTGGAAATTACTGACAATCAATATCTTCATGCCTACCCTGACAGTGGAAATTACTGACAATCAATATCTCCATGCCTAACCTGACAGTGGAAATTACTGACAATCAGTATCTCCATGCATAATCTGACAGTGGAAATTACTGAAAATCAATATCTCCATGCCTACCCTGACAGTGGAAATTACTGACAATCAATATCTCCATGCCTACCCTGAAAGTGGAAATCACGTCAATTACTGAGCAATGTTAAAATAAAACTCTGCCATTGAAATTAGTTTCACTACACACATATATCACATGCAGAACAAATTAGATATAGATTTATACTGAAATTTTTTTACACACCTAATGATTTTATTAATTTCAAAAAGTTATGAGAATTTTCTGCACTGATCTGGAACTCTGTATTTTGCAGTATGGTTATGGATTATATCAGCCAACAGTCCACAGGAAGTATTTGTGGGACAAAAGGTTTATAAATTTACAGCTGTCTGTCGGGTCACATACATATATTAATGATTCAAAAGATCATTTTATGGCTTAAAAAGCATTATTAAAATAAAAGTATTCAGTTCAATGCACATTAGAGAATATTTCAAGTATAATTTGGGGCAGACATTTACAATAAGATGTTCAAGGGGGCGGCAGGCACTGCAAACAAGAGTTACTTCCAATAATCAGTTGTTAGATTTCTGAATTGATCCTCCACCATTGAAATCTACTTTCACGATAACTGATTTATCATACAACCACTACTTTCACTTGTCATCTACTCATCATCCTAAAACATCATACCAAATAAGATCACCCTCCTTCAATTGATATACGAGTTCAGGTGAAATGAGTAATGAATGAACAGATGGATGGATGAATTTATGGATAGGTTAATGGAAGGACTGTGGGATGGATGCATGGATAGGTGAATGGATGGACAGATGGATGGATGGATACACTGATAGTTAAATGGATGTACAGATGGATGGATTGATACATGGATTGGTGAATGGATGAACAGTTGGACTAATACATGGATGGGTGAATGGACTGATGGACATGACCAATCACAACATATCATAACACATCCACAAAAGCGCAAGTACAACAATCAAATTAAAAAGGAATCTTTTAGTGTTCACATTTTAAAAACTTTTACAATGAGGATAAAATTACATGTTTATTGCTTACCATTTGGGTTTGTACCAACAATCACAATTCTAAAATCTTTTTTCTAACATTTTTCAAGTTGCTTAATATAATTTCTTGCCTGTAATGAAAAATATCATCTTTAGAATATGCATGATAAACGACACAATGAAAATTGTAGCCTACTAGTTTTGTATATTTAGAATACTGTAAGTAACCTAAATTATCAGTCTGTCAAATTGTCTGTAAACCTTATTTCCAATTATGTAGTAATTTTAAATAGTACACAAAATTTCCGTACATGAAAAACAAGTTTTCTATAAAGCCAACAAAAATAAAAATATTAAAATTGGAACACAAGCTGTACTCAGAAAATGGTAATTGAGTAGTAAATCAGCAGACTGTGAAAGCACTTTGACTACCCTAATTATTACATGCATTAACTGAAGATGTTGTTAACAGGCAGCAATAAAAACAGCTGACATGCTCCACATCTCATGATCAAGCAACTCCCTAAACAAAGCCAGTCGAAAGCATGTCAAAGGTAATAATAAAGGAAAAACTACCTTTCAGCTCAAGACCATGATTGGAATTAATTTATTAATCACTTTGATAACTGCAAAATCAATAGTCATCAGTGTTACATCGAGCTGACATGTGGGATTGCAGGCTTCTTTTGTTTTAACCACTGGTGAGTGTACAATGAGAGACAAAGCAGTCATGCAAATCAAATTGGAACATTTTTAGTATCGTAAATCAAAAGCATTAAGAAATTATTTCCTTTTCCAGTAAACTAATTTGGTTTACATTTAATTGTGATAAAGCAGTCAACATCTCCAACACATGAGTTATGTAGTCCTTGTTGTTTTAGTTTTATTAAATGGCAGATTTTCCCATGATAATCTCATTTTGGATATAGTCAATTCAGTCTTTACACCTATAATAGTAGTTAAAATAATGGTTTTCGGCAATTAAATTGTTGAACCAGTCAACATGATTTAGCTATTTGTTATGTCAATATCCCTTCAGGCAGTCTAAGTGATTTGGATACTTAGGGCAATCATCACCATGTCTGGATTTTGTAGTATCAAGATCCCTTCAAGCATTGATGAAGGAAAATATGGATTATCTTTCAGATTTCAGAGGTAAGATACTGTAGTATCACTAATTTTCATGGGGGTCCAATTTCATGGATTTCATTGTTTCCCTGAACCACGAATTTAAAGATCCAAAGAAAAATTTACCACATATGATAAATAAGTCCCCTCTGACCATTTTCTTACTGTGCTTCATTCCTAGAGATCAACAAAGCTATCTGATAAATCGATGTTATTCCTTTAATCTGGTAATAAAATATTAGCTTTTACATGCATTTGTTTTAATGTATTTTATATTCTTTCAATGCACACACACACACACACATATATATATATATATATATATATATATATATATATATATATATATATATATATATATATATATATATATATATATACAGTACCTGGTCGCTGTCATTACCACTTTCTGTCTTAAATCGACATGTTGTGTTATAAGGATAAGGAGAAAGGAGAAATAGCATAAGGTATTCAAAAACTAGTATTAATGAAAATGAAAGAAAGAATAAATGATACTAGTATGTGAAAATTAGATTTAATACTTATTCAATCAATTCTTCATTCAGGCGAAACTGTTGTAGAAAAATTGAAATCCTAGTGAAAGTATGTCTCATTTTATCCATGCATGCCTAATCCCATGCAATGAACAACTGTACAATACTAGAACTATTGCTTGAAGCACAATTACTAATGACACACTAGGTATGTACACTAATTACTGCAGAGTACTGAAGCTCACACTTCACCGATTTTTGGACAATACCACTGAATCAACATCATGTCAATTAAGTCTGCTGGTACACAAGAAAATTAATGTTTGTCAGGTAAAAAAATCCTGAAATTGTTCAAATAAACAAGTTCAGCATTTTCAAATCCACAAATAATTAGGTCCAGTCTTCCACACATTTTTGCATGAGCCATAATTATCTATTCTGCATGAATTGGCTTGCTTGATGAAGTTTCAAGTAAAGTCTAGTGGTTGACACTGGTTTCTACAAGAGGCAGTCTCAAACAAGGGAGTGATTCCATTATTTTTCAATTTAGTTAGCATATTTGCACTTTGATGGATGAAGAACACATTAAATGCTGACACTGCTTGCTAATCTCATATAAGCAAGGGGCAGTGATCACATGTGGAATGATGACATTATCCAAACAGACGCGAATCTATGTTGAATTTTATCACTCTTAAGCCACTGTATTAGTGCCATGGTCATCAGAAAGTAATTGATGGTACAACTTTATGAATTGTGTTTTAAGGAAGAGATCATACACTTGTTCTTTAATAACTGATTAGTGTTGTACTTTAGATTCGTGTTGTTGGCTGTGTTGGCTCCCACTGATATTGAGTGTAAGTGATTGATCTTGACACGTTTGATTTGTGCTCATACGGGTGGTAGTATTGTTTTAACCATTGAAGTGACTGCCATTTGTTGTCGGCATAGTTTTTTTCTTTTGTATTCTTTATTTGTAGAGGTTAATCCATGAAATTAAATACCTACAAATATGCAAACCTTGACAGGCAAAACTACAAATTTAAAGTACCCACGAAAATGTCTCTTTTAAAAATACAAAACAACAATAATTGAGACCCATGAAAAACAAAATGATACTACAGTAATATGAATAGATGTATATTATTTTGATGATACATTCTGTCATGAAAGAAAATTTTTACATCATTAAACAATATCAATATTAGAATTAGGTCACATTCGTAGGTATGTTTCTAGTGATAACTGCAACTTATCACCAACAGCAGTACATATACATGCTGAACATAATTTTACAAACAAAAAGAACAAACATTAGAAATGGAACCAGAATTCTTTATTTGTAAAAGAAAACACTGAAACATTATCATGCAGATGTTCTTTATTGGCAAGCAAGGCTATAATGCAATCCAGTTTACCTACCTAGACCACTTTTGATCTCTTGCTGGGCACAATGATACACAATCATAACAATAAAGATATTATTTTTTATGACAAAATATTCGGGAAATTGATAACTTCATTAGTACACCAATTATCCAGAGAGAGAATTTTTTTTGTATGTCCAGATCTTAAGGTCAACAATGGTATGCTTGGTAAAAGAGACTAAAAATTGTATCCTACTAGATAGTTTCATTTGACTATGATACTGAAAATTGTATCATACTAGATAGTTTCATCTGACTATGATACTGAGGAGGTCATTACATAACTTATGACATCACTCTGATATCAATTTTTGCTAGCCAAGGGTTGTTCATCCACTTCATTCCACATCAACCCATCGCAAATGTAATTAACCAAAACAGTGTTCTGAATAAGTGCCCTCTCACTGATGAAAGAGTTTCTCCCCTTAGCAAGCAAAATCAATTCACCAATGAAGGAGCTCATTATACATGTTACATATTCAATATGATTTCCATATGCACTTGTTATAGCACCCTTCATTATAATGCAATTCTGGATATAATGTGGATGGACAAAAAATGTCAAACAAATAAATATATATCTTCCAATCTACTTGATGATTTATGAAATGATCTTACTTAAGTAGGCATCACTGAAACTTGTTGCCACAATCTTCATTTGTCTACAATTAGCTATATACCCTGAAATGGGTAATTTTTCATGTGAAACAAATGCAGAATGCAGACTGAATGAAGAATGAATGCAAATGGAATGCAGAATAAATGTAAATGAAATGTAGAATCAATGTAAATGACGTGATGAATACATTTTGCAGAGTGCAAGTACAAAATGCAGAACAATGAATGATACAATTGGAAACAGAATAAAACGCAAACGCATCTCATGAATGTATCTGAAAATGTATTATTTTCAAACTGCTGCTAAATTTTGATGTTCGAAAACCCTTTGAAAACCCTTTCACATGATAATCCAGGATCAGATTCTGACAGTTTTTCCCCCTTGCAAGCAGTGATTCTGTTCTAGTTGTAGCAGACACAAAAAACAACTGCCATTTATGCGATGACATCATCATTGGTAGTTGTATCTGTACAATCTTAATTTCACCGAAATAAGAAATGAAATTTGCAAATATTCTACAACTATTTCTTACACTTAATCCAGTTACGGTTATATTTTATCATAAATTCAATGCTGTGTTTTGCATTTTATGCATTTGCTATTTCATTAAAGCACACTTCTAATAATAAAAGGCATGAAAGCTATAGTTCTCTCCCTTGAACACTCTTGAAAATGGAAAACCAGACTTCATTAAATGCATTTCCAATTCATTTCAAACAATGAAAGTGATAATGTCAAAATCTGAATTCATTTCCGAGACCTTAAATCAAAAAGTATGAGATGATAGATGAAATATGCAAATGTGAATGGAATGCAAATGTAATGCAACAAAATGCAAAAAAAAAAAAAAAAAATTCCAAATGCATTTCCAATGCAAACGAAGCACAAATAAAATGAAGATTTAGGAAAATTACCCATTTCAGGGTCTGTACTACTGTATTCAGCCACTATCAACTATTGTATTTGGAAACAAGATATCAGAAACCTGAACCTGATATCAGTGCAAATAAAATTTGCCAGGTTGGTGTGCAAGAGTTGAGCTGTGCTTCCATGTCATGCCAATCACATTAGTATTCCTGTGCAAGCTGTAGTTTATATTACACATTGGGCAATAAACAATTAGATAATGGGTCTTAAACTTACATATTTCTTTATAAAGATTAGCCCTCCAATACAGCCTGTGTTTATAATTCAATCACAAAACAGAAAATAACATTGTTGTTATTGTTGCTGCTCATTTGTAAGATGTTCCCATGAAAATAAAGTTGATCAGTTCTAAAAGGTTTGACCGCAGGAATATGTGTACACAAATTCTACATATGCAATGGCACTACACGCACCTATCTATCATTTTACTATGATGTCATTACTAGCATTCAACCAATAACAAGAGTCCCTTGATGGGACTTATGTTCTACTGACTGAAAAAATTTTCCAGGAATTCAAGATAAGACCATTTCTTACATTTAACTGCTGAGTGTTGAAACCATCTCTGACATTCTTCAGCAACAAGGTTTTCAAATTAGCTGCTGTGGTAGACATATTGGATGTCAGACTGGCACTCTTTTCATTTAGAACCAACAAGACATCATAAGAAGTCTTCTAGTGGAAACCCGATGTTGAAATGGCTTTCAGTTTTGGAGAAGTAATGATAACATTTTCAAGATGGCTTTCATGGTGGCTATATTGAATATCAGATTCGTACCATTTCCATTAGGACCAACTAGACATCATCTTAAGTCTTTTGGTGAAACACAATATCAATATGGTCACTGTGGTGGCCATATTGGAAGTCAGATCAACACCACTTTCATTTATGACCAACTATACAGCATAAAAAATCTTTCAGTGAAAACCCGAAGCTAATTTGACCATTCATTCTGGAGAAGTAGTGATAACAAGATTATCAAGATGGCCACTGTGGTGAGCAGCACTATTTTCATTTAGGATCAATTGGACATTATAAAAAGTAATTTTGTAACAACCCCTTGTTGAGACAACCATCCATTCAGGAGGAATAGCAATAACAAAGATTTTCAAAATGGATGCTGTGGCAGCCATATTGGAGGTGCAAGCAGCACCATTTTCATTTAGGACCATATGAAGTCTTCTGGTGAAAACCCCATGGCAATATTATTTTTTGTTTAGAAGGAGTAGCCATATCAAGATTTTAAAGATGGCCACTGTGACAGCCATATTGGACATCGGATTGGCACCCTTTTCATTTAGAACGAACTAGACATCATATGAAGTCTTTCCATAAAAACCCCATGTTGATATGACCATCCATTCTGGAGGAGTAGTGAAAAGATTTTCAAGATTGCCACTAAATCAGATCAGCACCATTTTCATTTAGGACCAACTAGACACCATATTAGAAGTATTCTGGTGAAAATCCTATGTTGACATGACCATCAATTCAGGAAGAGTAGCAATAACAAGATTCTTTATTTTACAGATGGTCACTGTGGCAGCCGTATTGGAAATCAGATCAGCATCATTTTCATTTAGAATGAACTAGATATCATATGAAGTCTTTCAGCGAAAACCCCATGTTGATATGACCATCCATTCAGAAGGAGTAGCAATAACAAGATTTTCATGATGGCCACTGTTGGAACTCAGATTGGCACTATATTTATTTAGAACCAACTAGACATCAGAAGACATTTTCTGGTGAAAACCCCATGCCAGTCTGACTATCCATTCAGAAGTAGTAGTGATAAGATTTTCAAGATGGCTGCTGTGGTGACCATACTGGATATCAGATTCGCACCATTTTCATTTAGGACCAACCAGACATCATAAGAAGTCCTTTAGTGAAAATCCCATGTTGATATGACCATCCATTCAGGAGGAGAAGCGATAACAAGATTTTCAAGATAGCCACTACAGTGGCCACATTGGACGTCCAAGTGGCACTATTTTCATTTAAGACCAACTAGACCATGGGATAAATGTGTGTGTAAAGTTTCATGGCAATCCTCCAAGTATTTTAGGAGTGACGATAACAAACTTGTGCTAATGGACAGATAGACGATGGAAGAAAGAACATCCCATAAGCTCAATTGGTCTGGGACCAGTAGAGCTAAAAAAACATGAATTGACTCATTTGAGTTAGGTAACTGACTTGGTTTTTATCTGTTTAGGCCTTTGCCTGATATTGAACCAATTCTTCCGAGCCTGCTATTTTTGTTTTAGAATTAAATATTTATTACCAACATGTTCAAAGTTTGATTTTCCAGTAAAAAAATTTAAAAATTGTATGATAATGAAATTTGACAAATTTAAGGCAATACGATGGGTAAGACCCGAGTCAAAAGGGTCTGGCCCAATGAAGCCAGTAAGAAAAAATTATGGATATAGTACATACAGACTGCCAGTACATGCATGACTCACACAAGACGGTCTGATGCTATAATAGCAGTGTGGCCTCTACCTTATTAGCATCCTGTTTTATTAGCATACTGTGTTATATTAGCATACAATTAGTATACTGTGTTTTATCAGCATACTGTGTTTTATTATATTAGCATACTCTATTTTATTAGCATACTGTGTTTTGCAGAGATGTACACACAAACAAACATCAAATAAAAATGTGAACATTCAAAAATTGGAATCTGGACATATATTTAGGAATACTTCACATTTTTATCCAACAATTTATTTTAAGCATTGAACCTTACTGATTTCAAAGTGAATTCGGGTTAATATTCACTTTCTACAGTCTTCTTTCCAGAACTGTACCACACTTAAGTCCACTGAGAAAAAACTGCAAAAGTATGCTGTTTGTCAAGTGTTGATGTCTGTTGCATCTTGTTTTGAATTTCTAAGGCACAAGTATAATCCTTATCAGCCCCCTGCATGAAATAGACATTTTATTCGTCAATATTCATTGCTTTTATGGTACATATACTTAAGTATGCTTTCTCAGATGAATTACAATCAGATATTACAATCATTTCTGTGATCTAGATATACAGGTGTTTAAATTGCAGTTTGCCTACATACAATTTTATTTGCCCAGAAAATCAGAATCTGACAGAAGTGATTAGAATGGCATAATCTGAGGTTAAAAACAGTAATAATATGTTGTGGTGTCAGCTCAGTTCACCGTCTTTAAGATACAAGATTACAATACATGAAAAGGAAATTTCCATTGGGATAATTTCCTGGGGGAAGACCCATTACATCATCAAGACTTTATAAAATGTAAATCTTATTTTTGCTTATGTCATCAATAGCTTAATTCTTACAAAGGAACATTAGGTGAGGTATTTTATAATAGGGTACTTCAGTTTTACAAAGGAACATTAGGTGAGGTATTTTATAATAAGGTACTTAATTTTTTTATAATTATCTTGAGAATCTGATGTGGACATACTAAACAGATGAGGAATTTGGATTTAAGAGAACAACTCAAAGTTCAAGATATCTTTATTTTCATTCATACAATTATTTGATCTGTTTGAATGCACAATTACAACAATATGAAAATTTTAATATTTTTATGTTCACAAATGCAGTTATTGATACAGTATGTTGGTTCGGTGTTTTCTTTATCCATGTACTCCCCCAACTATCCTTTCACAAACGTGTACACCTATTGAGTTTTTTTATCTTTTGCATTATATGGCAGTTACTGACATAATGCAGTCTGCAGTTTTGGACAATTACCACATTTACAGCAAGGGAGGGCTGTATTAGCCTAAATAACAAAGTAGTCATGTGATAAATGATAATTTTGCATAATACTGAATAAGGTACCTGATCACAGATATAATAATGGTGAATTTTTGCCACTTCAGCTGTACATGTATCCTGAATTTTGCAAACAACACATCAATCTAAAAGCATCTAGATTTATCCATTAGTTTTTCTGTGAACAAAAAAGTCCCACCAGTACCTCAGAACTACTGATCTTCTCTAACAATGCATTGCTTGGAGTTCCCACTAGTGAAAGAATTCTCTGCAGCTGGTCAATATCTACAGCAGCTGGTCAATATCTACAGCAGCGGATAAGGAATATAGCTGTACATGTTTCATATCGGTTACCAATACCACACACATCCATAGTATGAACCCTTCTGCAACATTGTATACAATACCACACACATCCATAGTATGAACCCTTCTGCAACATTGTATACAATACCACACACATCCATAGTATGAACCCTTCTGCAACATTGTATACAATACCACACACATCCATAGTATGAACCCTTCTGCAACATTGTATACAATTCTTTTTTTTTTTGTCAACATTACTGGAACTTTAACAACTAAAATTCTGATATATGTCTGAAAATCTAACTTTTGCAAATGTTGTCTTGTGAACTGGGCATTGTATTTAGTATTTGTCAACACAGTAATATATGATCTTTCATTTCTCTTGCTGAAGCTCTGTAACAAGTCCAAAGATCATGTGACACCATACAGAAACTATATAGTCAATTCCAACATATTCACACACAAAAATGCTAGAAAAACAGTGGGATTCAATTATGATGACTTTTCTCTTTCTTTATGGCATTAAACAGATCATGTGTAAAAAGGAGGAGTCTAGTAGGACATGGTTGAGAGGAGATAATTGACCAATGTGTCTCAATGACCTGGATGTTTGGTTAAGGTATGATGTCTTGAACCAAACATACTGTACAGAAACTATTATTTTCTAATTCAACTTACCATGACCATGCCCTTTTATGTTTAGATATCAAAATGTAGAGTTTCTTTATTACCCTAAGTGCAAGCTATCCACAAATTTCGCTCAATGAACTTACTCTTGAACAGAAGTTATTCCTCAAAAACCCATTTTTCTTTGAGCCATAATGACCTTGGCATTTGACCTTTTGCCACCAAAATCAATAGGCCTAATCCGTTATCTTAAGTGTGAGCTTTCCACAAATTGTGGTCAATGCACAAGGTCTAAAACTAAAACTATTATGCAAAAATCATTTTTTTTAAATATTTTTTTTAGTTACAGTGATCATGACCTTTTGCCCTCAAATCAAAGGTCTTCTTCCTTACTCAATGTGTAAGCCATCCACAATGTTTAGTCCAGTTCTGTGATGTAGAACTAATGTTATTGTGCAGAAGCCATTTTTCTTCTTTTAGTCACAGTGACCTTGATCATTGACCATTTTACTCCAGAATCAATAGGCTTTTTCCTTACCACAAGTGTAAGCCATTCACAAAGTTTGGTCCAGGTCTGTGTATGCAGAACTAATGTTTGGCTTGTCTGAACAGAATTCAAACTAGTTACTCCCTGGTTTTGAATCCAGACTAACAACTGAATCATCATGTAGAGGAAGAATATATTATTGAAATATACTCATTAAGATGCAACAACATGCAAAGTTTCATCAGTGCAGGGTCCAAACAAAGTTGATTAGTCTAGATGTAATAGGGTCAAAGATATGGAGTATGTGACAAAAAAATTATTGAAAACACAAACATCACTAAAGTTCTAAAACAAGTTCAGTGCCCTAGTTTTGGAATGGTGGAGTTACTCTCCTTGAGATGTATGGTCATACCAGTTCTTATGAGTTGGGCTCAAAATAACAGTTCTCATCAGTCAGGGCTAATAATAACAGTTCTCATGAGTCCAGGCTCAAAATAACAGTTCTCATTAGTCAGGGCTCAAAATAACAGTTTTCACGAGTTAGGGCTTAAAATAAGAGTTCTCATGAGTAAGGGCTCAAAATAAATGTTCTCATCAGTCAGGGCTAACATTAACAGTTCTCATGAGTCCAGGCTCAAAATAAATGTTCTCATCAGTCAGGGCTAACAATAACAGTTCTCATGAGTCTGGGCTCAAAATAACAGTTTTCACGAGTTAGGGCTTAAAATAACAGTTCTCATGAGTCAGGGCTCAAAATACCAGTTCTCATGAGTTGGGGCTCAAAATAACAGTTTTCATCAGTCAGGGCTAACATTAACAGTTCTCATGAGTCCAGGCTCAAAATAACAGTTCTCATGAGTTTGGGCTCAAAATAAAAGTTTTCATGAGTTAAAGCTTTAAATAACAGTTCTCATGAGTCAGGGCTCAAAATAAATGTTCTCAGGAGTCAGGGCTCAAAATAACAGCTCTCAGGAGTCAGGGCTCAAAATAACTGTTCTCACAAGTCGGGTCTCAAAATAATTGTTCTCACAAGTCGGGGCTCAAAATAACAGTTCTCACGAGCTGGGGCTCAATATAACAGTTCTCATTAGTCGGGGCTCAAAATAACAATTCTCATTGGTCAGGGCTCAAAATAACTGTTCTCGAGTCAGGGCTCAAAATACCTGTTCTCATGAATCAGGGCTCAAAATAACTGGAAGCAATTTCAATTTGCAAAAAAAAAAAATCAAAATTTGTGATTGGGAAAAATCAGCATGAGCAATTGTTTGCAACTGCAAGTTCTGCCCTATCAGTTAAAAATTTTATTGTCGAGAACACCATACCAGCGGCTCCCCAGGTCTGAATAGCTCTAATTAGGGCAAAGAGACAATCATGCAATAAACTGCTGATCTAAACAGCTTTTAAGTCACCATTATCCCAGCAGTCCTCATGGCCAAAGAACTTGTCCCCTTGGCTAGTGCTTTCAATGGCAGGATTATAGAAACTAAAATCAAGATGCCCTATGGAGGACATTAAGACAGAGCTGAACTAGGCTAAATGACTTAAAATGACTGCCAGTAAACTTTAAGGATGTGGGTATCTACTTGGCTTTTTTTTGTACAGTGCATCATATCCTCATGAGGTAAACAATCTTCCAGCCAGACATCAACCTACCATGACAGTTATGTACAATATACTCCTACAAAGGAACACCTGCCAATCAACTCCAACACTACTGGAAAATTACCAGTAAACATTTTGTACACTTGTTTATCTTTGTATGAACCATATGCAAGTAGTTACACATTCATACAAAAACATAAATTTGCCAAAATGAGAACTAAAAAGGGGTCAGTCAAACAGCAGCACAATTTATACAAGGATAGCAACTAAGTTAGTGAAAGTGTGTAATTTGCTGAAGAAAATAACAGAAACTTCCATTAAAATTTCTTTAAATATAATCAAGATATAAAATAAAATAGAACACAGTTTCAGAGAGATAGTGAGATCAAATAATATGATAACAGAAATTGGATATACAAATAATGTAAATAACACATTATATATTTATAGTTACATATTTATTTACTTATTTATTTGGAGCCACAGTAGCTCAGTTGGTAGTGCACTGGACTTATAATCCACGAATCTCTGTTTCTTTACCATCCTTAGTGTCTGCTGACAAACAAACACACACACACACACACATATATATATATATATATATATATATATATATATATATATATATATATATATATATATAATTTTATGGTGCATCTGCATCATTTGTATAAAGTGAAAGGCCTTCAAGCTATCATGCATTTTGTCAAATCAGATCATATTCTCTTAAGCAACTTTCTAGAAAAAGTTATTAAAAGCTTTTTTTAGTTTTAGTAACAGCAGCCTTATCTAATGGCATCATTTGTACAAACTTAAAAAGCCCTTCATGCCAGGATGCTTTTGAAAAAATTTGCTCAAATTCTGTTAAGTGTTTTTTGAGAAGTCATTTAATGGATTTTCTGTTTTTAGTAACAGTGGCCATATTGAATGGCAAACCAGCATCATTTGTACAGATTTGAAAGCCCCATTAATGACAGTCTATTCTGTTAAATTTGGTGAAATTCTGCTGAGCAGTTTCTGAGAAATTGTTTAAAGTTTTGTTTATATATTTTTAGTAACAGTGGCCATATTTCACAAGCAGGGTTCTCCATATGATTTTGAAAGTTGCAGTCCAGGACTGCTTCCTTGAAAAAAGTTGCAGTCCAGGACTGCTTCCTTTGAAAAAAGTTGCAGTCCAGGACTGCTTCCTTGAAAAAAGTTGGAGTATCAGCCCTAAAACAAGGAGTCCCAATAACAATGCTTTATTTCCTTGCATAACATTATGTGTGCATTGTTGTGTCACCAATATATATGTCATCAGATTTCTAGTGCTAATTCATTTTGAAATATTTAGTGTTTTAGTAAAAGAATGAAAAAGGCAGTTGATAACCATAATAATTGTGATGTTATAACTATAACAATTCTCGATGGCTTTACCTTCCCATTCTTTAATTTTGTGCAGCTAGAAGGAATCAAGGAGAAGATTACACTTTCTTTTCTATATTAAATTTATTGAATTAGCTTAATTCCATTTCAGATCAATAAATTTGCTAAGACACTGGAAGAAGAAACAAATGACCATATTTAATTCACTTTTTTCATTTCATCTTTACAATCACTCCTTTCTTAAACAAAATTTAATAACTTTTTCAACAGCCTTCCTATACAGAACAGCAACACAGTCAAGGAAGTGAATGACTGGATCCTTAGTGTCTGCTGACAAACACTTGATGTATACATTTAACTTCTGATGCACTGTCACATCAGTACTCTGATGCACTTGAACGGCAAATAAATAATCCTTTTGAGACCCCATGCCTAGTAAATGTTGAACTTTGCAAGTTCGGTGCTCCTTCGGTTGCCAATGCATGTTCCCTTCCACAGTCTTCCACCATGCTTTCTCATTTTTCGGCCTATGGGAATGTCCTATTCCAAGATTCATTCCACGAATCTCTGTTTCTTTATCAACACTAAAGTGACCTATCTACTCATTTCTGTTGACCAGTCTCATGAGAATCCATCTCACCAGTAGCCTTGCACTTGACGCCAAAGAAATTATGTAAAGTTGCCACCGGAAAAACGAAAGTATATCTGTACACGACACCGAAAAACAGATGATTTATGATTTACGATGATTTATGACGATTAACATGACAGCTAGTATTCCTCTGATAAACAAAATAAGTTCCAAAAGTGTGGCACTATTTTTCTAAACACAGTATACCATAAAATGCAAGTGTTCCTAACACTACATAAGGATTTTTAATATAATGGATTAAAACTGTGCTGAGTGAAGCTCATCAACAAGAGGTGTCAAAGCACACATGCGTGTCATTAGTCTTTGATCAAAATGATCACTAGGTACAGACAGTAGATTAACAGGTGTCTTAATCTCCTTGTGTGCTAAGTTCTTACCTATCACTTGAAGTTTGTTTGATAACTCGCATACTACATGATTGATACTTGCTTTGTATAAACAGATCTAATAAACGAGAATTTTGCCAAAAATTTTTTTGCGTACAGAGGACTCAGCTCTTGGAATTTGTATGCGTCCAAAATGAAAAATATATTTAAGCAGATTTCTGTGTCCCCGAGAACCCCAGACAACAGAGGCATCATTTATATAAAACTGAAAGGCCTTCATACCAGTATGCTTCCTGTCAACTTTGGTCAAATTCTGTTGAGCAGTTTTTGAGAAAAAGGAATTTAACAGTTTTGTTGTTGTTAGTAATGGCAGCCATAGTTAAAGGCAGATCAGCATCATTTGTATAAATTTGAAAGCAACCTATGCCAGGATGCTTTCTCTCTAATCGGGTCTAATTCTGTTGAGCAGTTTTTAAGAAGTCATTTAAAGGTTCTTCTACTTTTAGCAATGGCAGCCATATTTGATGATGGATATGCATAATTTGAACAGTTGTGAAAGACAGTCATGCCAGGATACTTTGTGTCAAATTTGGTCAAATTCTGATGAGAAGTATTTGAGAAGTTGTTTAAAGATTTTCAATTTTTGGTAATGGAAGCCATATTGGATGACTGATTAGCATCCACTGAACAAATCTGAAAGGTCTTGATGCCAGAATGCCCCTGTACAAATCATGTGCAAATTGTTCTGAGCAGTTTTTGAGAAGAAGTGTAAAATAGCAATATTGAACCGACGATGCCCAATGGATTCAGGCACCATTCCATAAGCTCCCTCAGTCTTACAGTCTGGCGAGCTAAAAACCTATACAGTAGGACCCCGCTATAGCATGATGGTTGGGGTCCACAAAATGAGATCGTGCTATGTCCCAAACCATGCTATAACCAACCTAGACAAAACCAAGTCATTTAGCTGAAGAAAATGATGCTTGCACCAAAAAAAAGGGGGGGGGGGATTGTGGGCTCAAAACAACGTGCTTCATTGGCACAGTTACTATCTTAAATCAATGCATATTAAACGAGAAATACATGTATCTCCTTTTTTAATCTGAAAAGTGGGGTACAACTAAATGTATCAGACAAATTAAAAATATCTGAAAAAGAGACTGGTCATGAGCTGAATAGGAAAAGGATACGATCTGTGCCTGGAAACTATGGTCTTCCTGTCAACATTTCAGCCATGATACATCCAACAGACCCAATGTCCACTGAAAACCATATACAGCTATAATGACAACCATTAAATATGAATCTTCAACCAGATGAATAACTTTTCTACAGTAAATTAGTATGTTTCTGCTCACCATTAATACCCTTAAAGGTGATGTCACTGTGTATATGCTAGCATACTTTAAGGTCAAGTCCATTACTGTACTAACAAAACTAGTTTTTAACTCTTTCATTTTATAAGCTGGGAACAAATCCAGCTGCCACAGGGACTTAATAATAAAAAATATGTTCAGCTGCCACAGGGAATTGATAATAAAAATCATGGATTTACTCCACTGCTATAAAATCAAGCCATATCTGAAGCTATGAAGTCTCTAGAAGTTGGACAACACTACACACAGTTGTATCCACAAACTCTCTAGGAGTTGGACAACACTACACACAGTTGTATCCACAAACACTTAAATACACTGACACTTTTCCTTTTTCGTCATTATCCTTCAAGAAACATGGGCACAAAATAAAGTTGAGCATACCTACAGAAACAACTTAATGTTCAAAGGTGATTCCAACTTCACTAGATATTTTTAACATGCTGAGCAGATAGTGAAATGATGAAGGTCCAGGTGGTTCTTTGATCACCCACCTGGCTAACATAAGCCAAACAGTCTAATGAAAGAGCAGATAACCAAGCAATCCGGGCTAGTCAAACTGTTCCCCAGGTGGCACTCTCACTTCCCTCAAATTGACACTGCAACCATAAGTTGAAAAATGAAGGAAAATATAGAAATATTGAGCCATGAACTAGCAGATCAAGCACTGTTATTGTTAAACTTGCCACCTTTTTTCATCAAAATTAAACATAAAAAAGACTAAAATCACAAATCAAAAAGAGGCTAACCCGAAGAGTCAAATGATTTGTGCAGGCAGTGACCTTGTTTACATCATCTGTGGAGCAGTTGTGGCATAGTTAGATGCTTTCTGTCAAATCTGGTCAATCTCTGTTGTTGGAAGACTGGACTCATTCAAGACTCATTAAATCTTTTGACTCACTGACATAAAATGTAACAGACAAAAAAAGGACTTCATGCAAGGATGCTTACTCTCCAATCTGGTCCCATTCTGTTGAGCTGTTTTTGAGATGAAGTTGAAAATAGCACATGTGGCTGAACAATAGATGATGCTGGACAGGCAATGCATACAAGACGCAGGGTGTAATGATGTAATGACTTAAACAGATTAGCCTGTTTTATAAGTTTAAGCTGCATATGTCGACAAACTTGAGACCATTTATAGAATCTGGACATTGGCTCTTTCCAACTCCCAGGCTAACCATGATGCTCAAAGTAATAATTCTATTTATTATATACCTACCAATTTTCTACCCAAGAAAGAGTCAAAATTTTACCATCATTTCCTACAAGCAGGAAAATGATACTATTGTTTTCTAAACACGTCTTACCATACTCTCAAACGAGGATGGGACTACTTTATCGAGGTTTCCTGGTGACAATAGCAGCGCCCCTAGCGATGGAATGCCAACGCTAGCAGTAAACAAAGCTCTCACAGCAATGTAAGTTAAGAAACCTTGCGTTATATGTAAGATATCTGAAAGGTCTAAACCATGTTTATGTCACAACAACAATAAAAAAAACCATGTCTTCCTTTATTTGAAGTAGTAAAATATAGCCAAAAGGTCTGTCTGAAACAAGATCACATTCGGAAATCGCATACCAAAACATTACAGTTGTACTGTACAACCAAGTTATGGAAGTTCATAAATGGTAACATTAGTGAGTTTCCCGCATAATGGATGAATTTGAAATTATAAATGAGTAACATTCTCTGCAACAAATTTGTACCATCAAGTTCCAACAATTTCTCCAATCCTGTTCTAATAACTGTCAAAAAAAATATTGTCATTCCCATGTCAAGTTCCCATCGGAGCCTCTCACAATGTCTCACCAGAAACAGTTCAACCACTATCAATCTGGCCTCTGAAAGAAACTTCCAGTTATTCAGCTGGTGAAATCTTCTGTGGTGCAAAATTTGAGAACTGCACAATAACTGTAAATCACATATAGGGTCTGCTGCCTCCAAGCATCGAAGAAGTCGTGTTTTTCACACCGATGGTAGTCAAACTAAGTGAGCGTTGTTTCACAAGCTTCATTCTAAAACTAATATTCATGTGCATGTCAGCTTTTCAAAAAGTAATTCAGTTTATGCTTTAAGACGAAGTTTGTATTAAAGAGGTTGAAATGTTTAGCAATTTCTTGTGTTTTTCAGCTAAATATAGTGATTTTATTAAATTATCTAACAACTGATAGGTATATAACAAAAATATCACAGTAATGCGAGTTTGATTGCTTGATCACGTCTTATTGTCAGCGTAAAAAATCCGGATCTTGACTCTATGCTTTACGTCTTGTAATGATCCAGATTTTCTAATGGTGACAACTCGACGTGATCCAGCAATCAAGATCGCGTTACTGTGATAATACTATATATATATACTGGTCTTAAACTCAGAGCTACTACAGTATTAGTGAATGGAATATATTTTACTGTACTGCATGTAACCTGAGAAGAAACTGCAGCCGACTCCTTAGATAAGAATGAAAAATAATCCAGCTATTTTTGTAGTGATAACATACAAAAAAAACCCACATAGCCCCCACCCCACCACCAACTGATTCATCCTCCCATAGAAATGTGATTTCTATTAAATAAAAGCAAGGTGTTCACTAACTATTAAATAAAAAACATGGGGTGTTCACTAACAGGTGCACAGTTGGAGCAACCGAGTAGCCCACAATGTATAGAGAAAAATACAGAAGTGACTAAAGCTTGATTAGGTCACAGTGAGTTACTTTTGATATAGTTGAATTAATCTCCTTGAGATGTGTCTACACATTTTTTTTTATGTATAAGAGAAATAGAGTCAAAGATATTAAGGATGTAATAAATGAATAGCAGAAAATACAAAAGTCACTCAAGCATGACAATTAGTCATAGTAAAATAGTTTTTTGTATGTTTGAGCTACCCTCCTTGATTTTGTGGATGTAATGGCTGAAAGTAACACTTGAGTCACTCAAGCATGTAAATTAGGTCACAGTGACCTTGTTTTGAAATGGTCGAGTTGCATCAACATATCGATTTTCATAAGCAGTGGTGAAATTGGGTATAAGACATTGAGAATGTAACAAAGAGTTGAAAATACAAATCACTCATGCATGTTAATCAGGTTACAGTAACCTAGTTATGGTATGGTTGAGTTACTCTCCTTCAGATGCATTCACATACCAAGTTCATGAGTGCATGAAAAACAAGGTCCAATATACCAAGGGTGTAATGAAGAAGCTGAAATACAGATATGCATGAAATCTGGTACACCTCATTCCGATATGGCTGAGTTACTGTTGGTAAAATGTATATGCATACACATACCCTTTTCATCAGTGTTGGTAAAATGTATATGCATACACACACCCTTTTCGTCAGTGTTGGTAAAATAAGGTCCAAGATATTGAGGGTGTAATAAAGAACTGAAAATATAAGTAACTTGATAGTGATAACTGCATCACACTGACCAAATTTTGGTATAGCTGTTACTTTTGTTGAGATGTATTCATATAGCAATTTCCATCAGTATTAGTGAAATAGTGTCCTAGATATTAAGAGTGTAAAGAACAAATGGTGGAAATATTAACTGCATGATTTGCCCTAAAAATCATTGGCCACATTTTGCCAGATCCAATGTCTAACTTACAACTGACATGGTCTGAACTGACAAAATAAAAGCGATTACCAGTGTGATTATAATGCATCCAGTTCAGCATAAACACTGGGGCTCTGTACCAACGTGTTGCCACATACCCAGTCATAGAGTCATCAGCAGCATGGGCAAGACTGAAATCTAGAATCTGTAGGAAAGCATGCAGAATGAAACAAATCATTATAATTTTCAGGTCCACCAAAAATTTACAATTATTACAAATGCAGACTCAATTATTATGACTCACAATTAGTCAAATGATTCTAATGCCCGCCCCCCCCTTACAAGTTTGAATGCTCAAAGTTTTAGAAACCACTACTTAAACATGTTATATATTATCAAATGTAACTGTGAAAACTTCATGCGCAACAATGGACCCTTTTTACAATCTTGTGTAAGAGTTGTCTCCCATGCTGGAGACATATCGAGAATGGTATAAAACCAATGTCTGACAGCAAGAACAGTGATACATCAAAGGCTGCTCTCATATATATGTATGCATTACATTTAAAATGATCATCCATTTTGTTCATTAGGTCTCATTTGTATCATTCTTTTTGTTCTAAACACAAGTAACCAAGTGTTTTGCCCTACCCCCCCCCCCCCATCCCGTTAGTCACTGTATTCTATTTGTTTATTCCGAAGATTTTATTTAAATTAAGGGTACACAGTTATTAAATATACCAAATATTTTACTTCATTTATGATTTACCATGCATATGATTACTTTGTATCACAGTAAATCAATGAGTGGGTGCATCTACACCCGAGTCCACACAAAATAATTCCAGTCAAAAAGATGATGACTTTGTATTCTTTATGTTTTTCTTGTGGCAATCGTTTATCCTGCACAAAATTTTATTTGACTTGTACATGTTAGTGAAACTATCTTAAGTAGTCCTCCTGTGAAAGGTTCTGAAGATGTAATCCTGAAAAATATGCTGTCCTTAATTTTGACTTCAATTAGTAGTGTATGTACACAATTCAATTACAATTCTTTGAAATTCATGATAAGTTGTGAACTATGAATATCTCACCTTTAATTCACAGTCTTCATTCACTGCAATATTGCTGGGCTTTAAATCCTGATTAAGGAAGGAAAAATTAAACAGTAAAAAGGTGGCTACAGCTACTAATTTCAAACATTGAAATTTCAATTATTTTTCTGCATCTACTTGCAGTTCTTTTGTTCTGACAAAGAAGACAATTAAATTTCAAAATACACAAACATCTGACTTACACTGGCTAAGTGCACATTGAAAGATACTGAATAAAAATAGGAGATCATCCTCATACAGTTTCCAAAGTTTTTTAAAAAAACCACTCCGTAACATCCTTAAACAATTACACTATCCTTGTACACAGCATTCTTTCCTTTATCAAGCACTACCAGTAATATGCACATACTGTACATTATTGTAAGATATGGTACTGTATATAAACACATACTGTACATTATTGTAAGATATGGTACTGTGTTATGCACATACTGTACATTATTGTAAGATATGGTACTGTATATAAACAAATATTCCTCAGCATACATGTAACACAAAATATATAAATATATACACATGTAAATATGGTTCTGCTGTTGACTTGTCTCCTCTCCTCCATTTTTTTCTGAAGCTCTCTCTATCAAGTAGTTAAAACACAAAACTTGCATACTCTCTAAGGTCTAACTGCTGGACTGCAATATATAATCTATTTATATTGGAGGGATAATATTTCAGTAATTCCATATGTATATACTACCGTTAAATTACATACAATTACAACCACAATTTCTACTCAATTGGAGACATAAAAACTGTGTTAGTTAATGTATGCAGAACATAAGAAAAGCTAAGAGTTGGGATGATCATCATTTTGAGAGAAAATAAATGCAGATGATGATCACTTGAGCACTATATTTAGGCAAGGCTGTTTACAGTAATGAAAATGGTAATTTAACAATTACAAAGGTATTGACTACTGTGAGCAGCAGAATATTTGCTGTAATAGACATGAAAATTATACACTATAGAAATCATTAATTCAGAATGTGATCAATAACTGGAAATAATCACTTTTGAGTGACTATTTGCTAAGCACAGTAGTGGCAACTACAGTCACTGTGATGTCGGCATATGTGAGAGTAAGACTTCCATTTTCTGCGATCTTTTACTTGTTTTCTTGTGTTTTGGGATTTTTATGTACAAAAACAAAGATAAAAACAAGTCAAGGAAATAAAACTAAATTTATGACATTCTGCTTATAGATCGTAGAATTATTTCCATATTAGTTGCAGCATTGGAGAAGGGGGGGGGGGGTCTCATTTTCAAACATTTTGTGACAAATTTTCAGAGTGAATTTTTTTATTTCCACGTTTTAAGTTGAGGAAAAAAAATGATTCAATTAATTTTTTCCTGTTCCAACACATGTACAGTAATAAAGTCCTCTTACCCAATGTATAATTCCAGCAGAATGAATGTACTGAAAATAAAAATAAATCTGATACTAAAACTAAGTTGCAAATAAAACCACCATCTACTGAAGCACATGTATAAACTGACAGCTAATGTAAACTTTTATTATCATGAGCTGAAACTGACTCTGTACATCAACGACTTTCCAACTTTGTCTGACATTTTCAAAATAAAAGGAAATAGAGTGTATTCTGTAAAATGTGTTTTCAAAACCACCTTTTTGAGAGTCAGATGACCTCTAAAAACAGGTGATTGACCAAGAAAGGTTGACTTTAAGAGAACTGGGTTTCAGGAGCCTCTAGGGAGTTGCTCTGAAGGTGGTGGTTGCTTAAGAGAGACCTCTGAAGCAAATTAGACCATCCCTATCATTTACTCTATTTCTAACAAGAGTACAGCAGACGGTGCATAATATACCTGTCTTGAAAACAGTATTGTGATAAAGGAGTGAGGAATTGTAAAGCACAAAAATACCATTCTGTACATGCTGAACCTATCTTTGTACGAAATATGCCATATTTGATGTCCATGCAACACCATTTTCATTTAGGACCAACTAGACACTAGGATGATTGTATGCATAAAGATTCATGACAATTCTCCAAATAGTTTGGCAGTAGTGATAATAAACCTGTGCTAATGGATGGACAACGGAAAACAGGGAGCTGCATAAGAAATAATGTTAGCTTAGTTACTGACACAGAGCAGTGACCAGTCTAACACTTGACCCATGTAACAAACCTCAGCTGATGGTATGGATCCAGAAAGTGGACTTTGAAACATGGAACAATTAATCAGAAACAAAATTACAATCAGTTAAACTACCATAAATACAGATATTGCAAAGATTTTATTAATATAAACTATCATCAAAAGAAAATGATGGTAAAAGTCATTTATCAGTAAATCTGAGACCAGCTGGCAATATATAGAGTGATGGTTCATAAAACCCCAAATGGTGATTTCAATGGCTTGCCTGATGTTAAAGCAGATGAGAGAACAGTTCTGTCACATAGATCTATGTACCATTAAAAAATAATTGTATGCTTTTTTAAAAATGTCATCTCTTTAATTTGCCTTAAATAAAACCGTTATTATTTGCATCTTTCACCATTAATTCAACATTCAATTTATTTCTTTTCTCAGTTCCTATGACAACCAAATAATAGGGCTTGGCAACCTGAAATTTGAAATGGCCACCAACATTCTCAAGTAGATTTTTCTATGGCTACTAAGGTCTGAAAGGTATTTGAAGCACTCATCTCCGTACTTACTTTTAAAGCACGTAAGATCTGGTATATTAGAAACTGCACATGATCATCACTTAGCTTCTGTGTTTTAATAATGTTATTTAGGTCTGCTCCCATCAGAGGTGTGACCAAGTACCTGAAAAGAAAAACATTTGTTAGTAATGATTACTTATGAACTTAATAGCAACAGAAGGCCCAAGCGAGCCTGAGAATGCTCACCTGTTTGATATGCGCCTAATAGCTAAATACAAGAACAGGTGGTAAAGAAAGCCAAGTTAACAACACACTTTATGTCAGACTCAATATTTCCTCAAAATTGGTTGAATGTTTTCTTTGAGATTTCATATAAAGGTATTTCTTATTTCTCTAGTAAATGCAGCCTAATAGGATGGTGGATAAATTTAAATGGCTTTCATACCAGGACGCTTTCAGGCAAAGTTTGGTAAAATTCTGTCAGCAGTTTTAGAGAAGTTGTTCAGAAGTTGTATACATTTAGTAATGGTGGCCACATTGGGCACAGGATCGGCCTCATAAAAAAGAGTTCAAACCAAGATCTTTTCTGTCAAATTTGTCCAAAGTATGTTGAGCAATTTGTGAACGTTTGAGTAGATTTGGAGTTGTTTAAAAGTTTTTCTATTTTTCTTGTACAGGTATCCATACTAAATAGTTGATCAGTATTATTTGCATAAATTTGAAAGGCTTTCATGCTGACATGATTTCTATAAAATTTTGACAAATTCCAGAAAAAGAAAAAATTGTGGCCCAATGGCCCCTACCAGATCACAAAGTGTGATAATTTAGAAAAAAAAACAAAAATAAAAAAACCCCAAACAAACAGGGTTGCAAATACCTTGACTTGTTTCTTGTTTACTGAAGAAATGTATCAGTGGACTTAATAATTTATGCAATAAATATACAAGAATCAGACTACAGCATGGTTTTACTACAATTTCCTTGTCTGCTACAATAACCATGTTTACTGTTTAGTAATTGGTAATTTTTCTTGACAATGAAACTGTAGCAAACTGTGCAATAGTCTGACTTAACAATTACTGATTCAAAGTATAAAATGCTGGAAAAGTTAATATTTAGTGCAGAAATGAATAAGTCCACGATCCAAGCTTCTAAGATCATCATCAGCCTCCCTTGTCACAAGCCTGCTTAACTGGGAAGTTAATTCTGCAGGTTCAAGTAACCATTCTCCCAGTTGTTTTAGGGGACATTTGAGTCTTCATATTTTCTCCCTGTACACTACTTTAATACAGCAGTGTTTTCACTGAAAATTTCATCTTCTCTTCTTTACATTTTCTATCAATAATCAACCATGTGCTCTCAAATGGTACACAAGGTAAGTAAAAATTAGTAATACATTACTGCCAGCCAATTAAATTGTCATATGGTATGCAAGCTAAGTAAAAATCAGTAATACGTTACTCCCAGCCTATTAAATTGTCTTATGCTTCTTTGGCAATGAACACACACTATTCATTAAGCTTGGAATGCGCACAATTCTGTCTGAAGTCAACCATGAGGATTGCTTATCTATATTTCCTTGATTCTTTTTTATGCACTCTATGGGTGCCATAGAGATTCTTGCACTAAAAATGAAAAATAAGGGTCATTGTTAAAATGGTACAGCCTAAAATAAACCCTGAAATTCTGTTGAGCATTTTTTTTCTGAAAAGTTTTTTCAAGGTTTCTCTATTTTAGTACTTAGCAGATTTTTAATTGTTTACAGGCTGTTCTATTTCGAAAGTGTAGCCATACTGGATTGCTGATAAGACTCGTTTATAAATTTGAAAGGCCTTTATGCAAGAATGATTTCTCTCAATTTGTTAAGCTGTATTGCACAGTTTTTGAGGAGTGATGGTTTATAGGTTTTTAAATTTTTAATGACAGTGGCCATATTGGATAGCAGAGATCTGCATCATTTGTATAGATATAAAAACCCTTCACACGAGAATGCTTTCAAGTTTTTCAAAAAGAAGCTATTTAAAGGTTTTATATTTTTACTAACAGCAACCATACTGTATAGCGCATCTATATCATTTGTATAAGGTTTGAGTTTTATTTTGGTGTTTTAAGGCACAGCAACAATTGAGAGGTTATACCATGTTATGGCAATTGCAGTAAAGTGCCTTGCCTAGAGACACACTACAGTATCATTTGTACAAATTTTAAGATTTTGTCTTTTTACAAGCATAGTGATTGGTATCATTGGCACAAAAATCAACAATACTGTCAAATTTGGTATAATTCTGTTTCACAGTTCTGAAGATGCTGTTCAAAGGTTTTTCTAATTTTAGTAATTGCAGCCATACTAATGGATAGCTAATTAACATCATTAGTACAAACTTGAATGGCCTTTGTGCTTGGATGTTCAATGCAAAATTAATACTTGAAATTGGGTCAGAGGTTATAGAAAAGAACTTGAAAACAGCAAATGTTGATGGCATAGATGCTCCTACCAATTGAAGGGAAAATCAAACAGAGACACTACTCAACTTGAATGGCCTTTGTGCTTGGATGTTCAATGCAAAATTAATACTTGAAATTGGGTCAGAAGACCTGTATTGATTAAGTTCCTTTGATATTAAGTCGCTTAAGAGCTGCCCAGCAAAACTCTTTGTTTAGAAAAACTAATCTATTCTACTGCATAAGCCTCATACCAAATTTGGTTACAATCAATGAAGTCCTTGAAAAAGCTATACAAAATGTTTGACAAATGGACCACGATGTGATGGACAGATGGATTACATTAGGTGCCACCTTCATTAAATTATATGGATATCCAGATTTTTGCAATTAAGCAATGAATTTTGTAAAAAGCAACATTTGCACATTTTTAAAAACTTTATATTCTCAATTTTTATATTTATAATATTTAAACTTAAAAAAATTAAAAACAATGTCAAAAAAATTATTGCTGCATTATATGATAAAACAACTGCACATAAGGAAATTATTTTAAAAAACCCAATACAATCTGAACTGAGATCATTTGACTTTGGAAGAAAAAAATAGCATTTTAAATTTAATGCCAGACTTGGTTTTCTGTTATGTTCTCTTCTGTTCTGCTTCCCAAATGAGCCACTGAGGAACATTAACAATCACTAACTTCATTTGTGTACATAACTACCATGTTTTCTTTAGATTTGTTTTTTATGTTGTCCTTACAAGTTTCCGATTTTGAATATGTCTGACTCATAAATCAATCCCCACTGGACAGCTCATGAGGTTGTTCATTTCTCCATGCATCACAGTTGGGGTGGAGAGAGTGTGGAAAGGATTAAGCAAAAGCTCATGGCAATTGAATGCAGACATTCGCTTCAAACACCACGCCTTCTCGCAGATTCATGCAAATGAGTCGCTCTGAGAAGATTAGTAAAAGATGTGGTCAACATTTGCAAATCAGTATGCATGTTTTAAAGAAGGGCAAATATAAAAAATCGCTTTACTTATGGTACATCATATTACCATTTTTCTACATTGTAAGAGAAGACATTCTACTTCAGTCACTTGTACTTTATCTGATAATTCATCAATAAACAATACTGAAGTTGTTTTAAGTATGCAGCTTCATGGGCAGTTTATTTATTATCAAATAATAGTACCTTAAACGATGCATTCTATACCTGCCATATGGTAAATAGTATTATTATACTTCTGCTCTTTTTTTTTCACTGATTGGATACTCTGGTACTAAAAGACATAGAACCAATTTACCTCATGTGCTGTGCCAGTGTCACTGTAACTTTGATCATTAAATTATTGACCCCAAAATCAATAGGTTTCTTCCTTGCCTCATATACATGCCAGCCAAAATGGTTACCAAAAATGCAAACTGGATTATTCTCCAAAAACAAGCCTCATTTGCAAAACTGAGTTTCGGAAGGAAACCTCAAGTAGAATAAATTTTGTATGAAAAACACTCTGACTTTGATAAAATCATATTACTCAAAAATGATTGCAAAAACATTTGGTTACACTTCATAGTGACTCAAATTCCCCCAAATCAATCGAGTTTTACATGAGCTTCATGATTTTAGCCAGCCTTAAAGATTTGTGGCTATCAATCAATCATTATCAGGCTGACTTGAAGTACACAAAAATTAATTAGTTATATGAACTTTACTAGAAAATACAATATTAAATGCTGCTTAAATTTAAAAATGCAAACATGATAACAGTGATCTCAGAATCTATGCTAAAACAAAGATGGAGCATTATTTTGTTACAATAAACCATGAAACGTCATTAGTGAAAAAACGAAAAGAAAAGAGTGGTATACTATTGGTCATGCCAAATTTCATCCTAGTTTTTGACTGTTTTTTGTCTTCCACATTATCTTTGAAAAAGAATCAAAACTCTATGGACACTTTTAAAGACATTTTGAGTCTTTTATATCTAGCTATTTCAAGTCACTCATTATAAGTAATTTCATTGGTTAAAAATATTTTCTTACCGCGTTCGCTTCAAATCGCCTTCAGTTACTATTGACACTGTGAGAAAGTTAGGCGTGTTTTTTTCTGTGCCTGACCGATAGTCGCTTTACAAAAAGCTAATGCACAACCCAATCATACAATGTGTGATCAATAGGGAAATTGTGTCAGCCTTAGGTCAAAATACATCATGGAATGTTTGAATGTAATATTTTGCGAGAACTTTACATCTACGTTTTCGAAAGAAGGATTTTAGTAGACATCTTGTGATATTTTACCTCCCAAAAGGTGAATTTTTCCTATTTATGTGATTTTTTAAAGAGGATGTGTGTTTTTGAAATTTCTTAAGGAAAACATACCATAATAAAAGGTAAGTGCCTTGATATTTTTAAGAGTAGGAATAAAATATTCTCTCTCTCTCTCCCTCTCTCTCTCTTTCGTAATGTCAGTTCTCTCTCTGTTTCACACACACACACACACTTAAGTTTCTTATAAAATGATTTAGATTGAATTCATAATGGTATCTGTTCCCATTTTTAAAATATCTCTCCAAAAATGTTGGCAAATTTGTTCACAATGATAACGTGAAATGTTACTTTACTTTTTTAATTTTTTCAAAAACTTGCACCCCTAAAAATTGTAGAATGATTTTTCTTCAATAGGTAAATTTCATGGATTATATAAAATCTTGAGTTTAGTTGTGCTTGTGCATGTCAGATATCTTGGCTTTGTCTTATTTTGGCACTGCAATGTGTCACAAGAAACATTTCTAACATTAGATTTACCCTTTTCCAAAGGAAACAAAAACAAAAAAAAAAAAAAAAAAAAAAAAAAAAAAAACAACACACACAGTTTCACAGTGTAAGAATAACTCGAGTATGACCCGTCTTATTCTGCACTCTCATTTTAGAGCCAAAACATGAGTTAAATAAAAATGTAACAATGTATACCCTATTTTTTCAGTCAGTCGATTTCAGATGGTCGAGAGAATAAGGCATGTTTTTCTTACTGTTCTCGGCGTGTGCAGCAAAACATGACATATCTTTTTCATTCGGCAAGAAATATAACACTTTTTTAAAAAACTGATAAATAAAAAAATAAAAAAATAAAAAAAATGCCAATGAACATTTCTATCATAGAATTTACCCTTGTCTTCAGAAACTTATAAAAAGGGTAACCTTCTCTCTGTTTGAGGCAAACCATAGTTTTGGAAAAAATTACTGCATTCATTTGACAATATTTCATTGTGTGCACTATGCTCACAGTAGCTAAAGATGCTATTCGTGTGGCTAGGTGAATCAGTACGAAACGGCGTGTATGCAGGGCAGTAAACATTAGCCACTACTAGCTTTTAGTATGTAACTGTTTTGAAATTACTGTTTATCTTTATTATTGTGAAAGAATATTCAAGTTATGCTACTTTCGGTGCGCAATGCTAGTAGTAGAAGGTCAAAATAGTACAGGAGACAGGATAAATGTCAATAGAAAGTTGGTTTTGTGATTAAACATGTCATATCACGTGATTAAACATGTCATTTCACGTGATTAAACATGTCATATCATGAAGTTAATGTTGGACTTAGCCTAAAGCAGCTAGCAAAAATAAAGAGCACAGTAAGAAACGATTGCGGGGTCACACTGAAACTTTCTTGGGAAAAGTTAATTGGAATTATTCCCGTGTGGCTAACCCAGACACAACTTGGTCAGCTTAATGTGGCCAAACAAAAGAACACATCAGTGACATTAAAGTTATCCAAGTCAGAGGTGACACAAATGCAAAAGATCGGTGGAATATTTCCATTCCTCGTGGTCATCCAGCGTTGTTAGCGGCTGCGGCTCACGTGGTTGCAAAGGAGACTGTGTCAGGGGCCGTCGGAACTGCATCCGGGATGGTTCTAAAAAGGGCGGTTGGAGGCCGCATAGTGTCTTGTAAACAAATATAAAAAAGGCCTTAGACTACCCGGGATGACTCGCATAATTTCCTCAGGCAGAGGTCTTCGACTACCTGGTATGACTTGCAAAAGGTGTCGCCGTTAACCAATCTTGACTTACTCGCTATGACAAAGTCAGTCAAGCATTTCCGACGTGTCTTTGTGAGAAGTGAACTTGTGTCAATGATCCCCCGCATGCGGGAAATTGGCATCATCAACCTGGATTGGACAACAGGACCTGAGATTCATTGGGTCGCGTACGTGGTAACACTTCGACATCTTTTGTATTTTGACTCGTGCGGGCTTGCACCGCCACTTGAAGTTGTTGATTATTTACACAGACGACAGAGTCGTCTACCGCTGTTTTATTCAATGCTGCTGTTGCAAACTCGTCTGGAAGGTCCCATATGTGGACATCTTGTTCTTGAAGTTCTGTGTGCACTCGAGCGTTCACCAACACCACAAGCGCTTTTGATTTTACATTGTCACTGAAAAAGTACGCTTAATAGTATACAAAATGCATATTAACATTTACTGGCGTTACTCAACCAGATGCGGCGCTGATGTGGATCTGACCAGGTTTGCACCAAAGACTGATTGTTGTTGACGTCGACCCGGGTGAGATTGTGTTTTTCTAAGATCAAACTGGAAAATGTTAAACGTTTAATGTGGATATTCAGGGTGTTGTTATAAAGCTGTGAGGCGCCGTCGCAAAGAACTTGACTGAAATCACAGAGTACCAGGGTATCAGAGACACTGGCATTAGCGGTTGAAGTTGGAGTGTGTCATTATGAACATTTCTTACACTGTAAAACTCTTGCTAAATTATTGAAACTGTTGTAGTGTATATGCTTTTGAAGGTTGTGGCAATTTCTCCAAGAGAGTAGATGCTACATTAAGGTAGAAGGTATTCAAATGATTAGCAATATCACAGGGTTTATGGCAGTTGCAATCCTCAATAGTCAGTACAATATTAGCATTATCGTTTGATTTAGAACTTTAACCGAAAGATTTCTACTTTTGTTTTTATTATCTTCAACCTATTATATCCATTATATTAGTTGCAATAAAAAAATATCTTGCAGTAAAAAAAATTATAAAAATATTTTAAAAACCCCTCAAAATCCTGGGTCGAGAGAAAATCTCAGTCCACTTGAATGAAAATTAATTTGTCGGTCTCGAAGTTTTCCATCGCATGTTCAAAGAAGGTCCGTATTTTAGTGATTGGTAATTAAATATTTCGCGCGCAAATCTTAACTCTGATCTACAAGGAGGCCATTTTTGAAGCAGGTCATTCTTAGTTAATGCGTTTGGAGGAGTTTGTCACAAGTGAGTATTTTAAATGATTTATGCATTGATTTAGAACTGTATGCTGCCATTAGAATGTATTGTCACGGTAATGCAAAGTTTTGGTAATGAGAATCTTAAATTTAGGATAGCCAAAATTGCATCTTCAAGATCTGACCGATGTTGCAAGTGCATTTACAATTTGAATAGGGAAAGCACATTTGTTCATTGTCGTCTTCTAATTGCAGACTTTCTTGATGTAATACAAACATTGTGCAATGTATATAATATAGACAGGGCCGGCACAAGGGTATTTGGCGCCCTAGGCAAACCTTCAGCCTTTAGCCATCACCCCCACAGTTAACTTTTGAAAATGAATGTTGTACATTTATTCTTTTCTAATGTTTTTTTTTCTTATCTATTTTTAGACGCTTATTATCTTCTCTTTTTTTTTTCATTAGTTCTTTTGCCGCCCCCCCTCCCCCCCACAATTTTGCCGACCACCTAGTTTGCCTTGCTGTTAAACCGGCCCTGAATAAAGATTTAAAAAAAAGTTATTTAGTTACATTTCCCATCCACGCAACACCGGATTAAGCTGGTAGAAGTCCCAGGAACAATTTCAAATAGCCCCCCCCCCCTCCCGAAATAAATGAACGCCATAAATTTAAAATTACTTGCATTGCAGGGGCTTTGGAGCAACTGTTGCATTTGCACCACCTTTAATCTGGCCTTGCATTCATGGAAGTATGTATAATGCAAGGGCGGATTTGAAAGGGAGTGAGGAAAAGTCTGCGCCCCTCCCCAATCCTATAACAAAATGAGTGCCAAACGACCGGAATGTTTCCTTGAGCAAGTTTTCTGTAAAGTTAAATGGTTAAAATTATGATTTGGAAACGCTTAAGGGCTATTGGTAATGTGCAGTTAATTACTGGTGGGTGGGAGATGGTGCTCTGAAGAAATGGCTATATATTTTGGTAACAGTGATGTCCTGTTTCCTGCAGTAAAGTACTTGGCAGTGAGTTTGTGAAAGAATAAATTCCATACCATTTTGTCTACAGACTGAAGCAGTGTGCATCAATATGGAGTTTGTATGTGCTAAAACAAAAATGTCACAGAGGCTTGTAAATAATCCATTGAGTGGCAGGGAGAAGTAGATTTTCTTTAAAACTTTGAGCAATTGAACATAAGCTGTTTGTCTGTAAAGACTTTGTAAATCTAAGATGTTTTAGTTCGTATAAAACCTGGAAAGTAGAACCTAATAAAAGGTATGGAGGTTTGTACTAGATGTAAGTGGCATTTTATGAGAAGCACAATGACAGAAATGTCTGTTGGTAATATTAATAATGAGAATAATCTCAGTGATGAACATTGATGATCCCCAAGCTGAACAGTTTGGAATATTTTTATAATCTCTGGTCATATGTCTTTCTGTATATCTGTCTGTATCTATGCCTGCCTGGCTGTATTCAATCGAGGTTGAAATTTTGTATTGAACCATGGCAAATGCACCATAAAATTGCTAGCTAGTCCCCTTTTATGACTTTCAGAAAGCAAAGTTACAGGACTGCTACCATTCTCTATCGTGTGGGCTACCTGACATAAAGCAGAGCGAGTTCGGATGTCACTGACATGCTTTTTCAGACACTCTAGGTTTATCATTCTGTAACCATCCAGAATGTCTACAGACCGTTTTTATTTGAAACGTAGCATTTTTACTGTTGTGAAAATGGCAGTCAAAAACATTTCTAAACTAGTTTAAAACAAACTCCCAAGGTCCTCAATATACATGTATCCTTGGGTTTTGACGCATGGAATTTAAATTTGATACATTTTTGATGCATACAAATTCCAACCTGTGCCGTTGTTATGATGCATGTTGATTTAGCCAGATCATTAGTCTTAATTATCCTTGATTCGCCTCCATAATAATTTCCTACTGAGTGCGTGCTGTCCATAAAAAATTGACTGTATGTATGCACCAGCAATTGACATTTGCTAGACTACTGTCTACACCTTATCTGCCAATAATATCGCACCTACAGTACACACATCACATTCCCACAGTGGACCTTAATCTTTCACGGAGTACATTGCTTATTGTCAACATAATGGCAAAGAAAATAAACCTGCAGAAGAGCTGCTGTTGTACTTTTAGGTTATCAGTTCCATCCATGCCATATTCCCAGACAGTGTTGGGGGGTTTTTGAGACTCAAAAAGTGTGTTTTGGGGTCCCAAGGGGGGTCAGTGCATGTGACCAAGGGGGTCAGTACGCGTGACCCCCCAAAAACGTCATCCAAATGAGAATAAGCTATCTTTTCAAATCAGCCTATAGCAAATGACTGGAAATTCAAATCTGAATAAAAGAAAATACCATCTGTTTTCTCTGAAGCATTTAATATACTTACAAACAAAAAAATGGTAGACTTAGCATTGTCAAATAATATCACCACATATATGTACACATGGGCACAAGCTAACATACATTAAATAAAAAATACACCAAGTTACTGTCTTTAAAAACCACTTTTAATTACATGTAATACTCTATGCTGTTCTCAATAGTTCAGAAGTTGGTTTGAAGGTAATGCAAGTGTCATTTGTGTTCATCTTAGCACTCATCAGAGATTGAATGGTGGTGTTGTTCAGCCTTCCCTGAAGATCTTGTTGAATTTTTCTAAGCATCGAAAATGATCTCTCAGCATCGGCATTGCTGTGAGGGAGTGGCAAACATGCAATGGCCACTTGAGTCAGAATATCAAAACTTGGTTTTCCTGAACGAAGATTTCCTTGCATAGGTCTGTAAAATGATCTGCTACTGAAAACGGCAGATTGTGCTCAGCAACGAAATTGCAGAAAAGTACTTCAGCTCTAGTTACATTGTCTGACAACGACTGTTTAAACAAGCTATTTAATTTGGGTATTGAGCTCTGCACTTTTGCCGTGTCACGATGCTGGGTGTTGTTGCTATGTCGACGAATGTCATACACTCCAGAATGACTAATGTCAATACGGTGGTTGCAATATGTACACAGAATAAAATGTTCCCCCTTGATGCTGCGCTTCACAAAGTCAAACTCCGTCAACCAGGAGTTCTGGAATTTTGTTTTGCTGGGCTTTGCTCACTTGGGAGATGGCTCCATATTTCCTGAATTGCTACTACGTTTCGACATGTTTCCTTCGAAAATGAATCACACTTGTACACTTTTCCATTTTATATATGGAGTAAAAATCCGACTTCAAAGAAAAGTTGCAGCTGATCACAAACTTTAAAAAAGATGGCGTCAACATTCTCAAAGAAACGGTGCCGCTGATCACAAACTTTAATAAAGATGGCTTCAACATTTTCATTCAATGCAATCAGATTGTTCTTCAACATGCATCTCTTTAAATTGGGTTGTTCCATTTAATGTACTTTTCCTATGCAAATTAGCCTAATAGGCTCTCCCGCAGCAGTGCTCAAAGGATTTGACACGACACATCACCCTACCTATTGTGAGCCAATTACATAAATCTCTGAAAGGTGGCTGTTTATCTCTGACCGCCTTACCTTTTAATTGCCTCTAAAACAGGTGTATAGACCTGCCCCAAGGACAGTTTTACATGAGCTTTGAGCAGTGCTGTTTACTGTTTATACATACCACAGATTAAAGGCATATATAATAGTGATCAAGAAATATGTTTTTTTTTTCTTTTCTTTTTTTGGGGTGGAAATTTTAAATTGCTGCAAATCGTGTTTTTCAAAACACGATCGTGTCTGAGGGTTTGGGAGTCCAAAATCGTGTTTTTCGCGTGACACGTCATGTTATGGCAAGTATGCAGTTCACACATGAAATTAACACATTAGTGGCAAGGAAAACAAACCATGTAGATGGCTTCTGTTGTGTTATTAGTTTGCACATGAGCATCTGTCTTCAGAAAGTGTATGAATGAACCTACATGTATCTAGGATGCCTTTTGCAACCATTTGTGATTTAAAAAAGAAAAATGCTACTTTAAATACAAAATAGTACAGTTTAAATTAAAGTATAGATACAAAATCTTAATAATGCTCTCTCTCTCTCTCTTTAGCACGTATATCTGAGACTAACATACACGTATGTAGTGCCCCTGCCCATGGACACAGATCTGTTATTAAGTGCATATTGAATGCATCTTCTTTTTTTTCACAATATATAGAAATTTGTATGAGAATGAATTTGACTTCATTGTCCTTATATTTCTGGAACAGTACATGGTTAGTTGGCTTTTAGCAATTATTTTTGTTTTTGTATGTTCATGCAGCAACCACCAGAACTATGCTTTCTTAAGTTTTAATTACCCCTCTATAATGCTGTAATCGGATGTCTGAAGAAATCATACATTATGTTAAAGAACACTCGTGCAAGGGGTAACCATTGAAACTTTTGCGATTTCGTTTCACTTCAGTCTGGTATGAATGCGATTTTGTTATTAATATTTTTACGTTTATTGTTCTTTTCACTGCAGGGAGTACAATATTACTGACTTTCATGTGATTGTTAAAAAAGTGTGTTGTGCGAACTGCAACGGAGATAAGGACATGAATGAATCAGTAGATTACAATAGTGTAGTATTAAAGAAAAAAATTAGATTCATTGCTCAAAATGTAGTATCAGTACAGTTTGTGAGGCATTGTCATTATGTTAATATTATCAAAAATTTGATCTGGCATTATGTATCATACATTATCTTCGTTAGAACTAGCAAATGTTAATCATTAAATAAATGATCACGTTTAATCAATATAAAAAAGTAAGCAAACTACCGGTACACCTGAAAGAAATAATGATTTACATAAATCGGTGCCTCTCTTTCTCTCTCTCTGAACCTCTTTAGAGCATGCTTGCAGGGGTCAAAAACAGTGAAGCACTCATTTTATTGAGACCACATCCATCAGAGTGTGTGGAGAGATGTTTTTTTAAAATCCTCTACACTCTCTCTACCCCCCACCATGAAGCAATGGGTATTTTAAAAAATCGTGCAAGTTGTACTGTATTTCACAAATGTTGTGGAATTTTCTTCTCTATGAACAGTATCAACCACAATTGTACTTTCTACATGGAAACTTTGATAGCCACCAGGTTACAAATGACTCTGGGGTACTCCAATGCTTTTGTTGTTTCATGTTTATTCCATTCCATGGACAGAAAGGCATATCCATGTCGATGGGGCCCAATGTACATGCAGAAGCCGTCCTGACATTGGAATGCAACAAACAGAAAACAACGCAAGCAATGCACTCCAATGCTTGTGTTATTTCATGTTTATTCCATTCCACGGAGAGGAAGGCATATTCATTTAGATGGGGCCCAATCTACATGCATAAGCCTTCCTGACATTGGAAAGGTCAAGAAAGGTGTCCAGCCTATCTTTAGTTTTATTAAATGAGAGTAAACGTCCTGTGTCACTTTGGACAAATTCAGAAAAGGATGACAAAATATCCTAACAAATCTACATACAAAAGCCTTCCTGACATTGGAATGCAACAAGCACAAAACAATACAAGAAATATACTCCAATGCTTTTGTTTCATGTTTATTCCATTCCACGGAGAGGAAGGCATATTCATGTAGATGGGGCCCAATCTACATGCAGAAGACATCCTGCCATTGGAATGCAACAAACAGAAAACAACACAAGTAATGCACTCCAATGTACTAAGCGGTAATTTACAAGTGAATTATGGGAAGATATTTTACATCTCTGTTTGTGCCTTCCACCATGTGCATCTTTTTCCACTGCTGATTTCCCGATGGAGGCAACTGAAAAAAATCTAATGTACATTTCTATATGGATGTAGGTGGGTGGGTGTGCAGGGCATATCATTATACCTGTAATTATTCCATATCACAATTTCAACTGTAGCATGCAGTTTGGAAATTAACCATGTCCAAAACAATTCCCATATCCTATGCAGTACTGTCTATTTGTTATTGATATGATGGGGTTCCAGGCTGAGGTGATCCGCATTCACACACAAACTATTGTGGCATAAATGTGATGCATCTAACTCTTTTGGAATGTTTACACTTATCATCTTTATCATGAATGCCAGTCTATGGACATGTTTCTTTTTCCAAATGTTAGTCTAAGGGTTACTATATGACAATAGCCCATATAACCTATTTGATGTTACATTGCCTGTCCAGAGTATGGAAATACTGTTAGGTGCTGGCACAAAATTGAACAAGATTTTCTCTGACAGAATTTCAAAAATATCCACCTTTGCAACTTGTATAAGATGTAGAAATACATACATGGTGATAATAATGAGTATCAACCCAACAGGCTCTATACATCTGCATTTTTTTACAAAATTTTTTAAATTTTTTTTTTATTTTAAAAATTAATTTAAATTTTTACAAATATTTAAATTTTTTAATTTTTAATTTCATAGTTCTATTTATAAAGTCAATATACACAAAATGTCCAAATTTCATGCATCTACCTTGAATAGTAAACTCGGATAACAATTTAAACTTTTATAACATTCCTAATGACACAGTCAGATATTTTCACCTGAATAGAAAAAAACTAAAATAAATGTGTCTGAAATACTGCTGCAAAGTTTCAATGAATTTGATGCATGTGTATACTTCTTATCTGACACCACTGTATTAAAAACACTATGAAATTCAAAATGGCCGACTGTCGACAATGCACAAAACTTAAAGTAGAATGGTGAATTTATTAATTAAGATAAACACTTGAAATAAACTGTAATTAGTTTTTAGTCCTCTTACAAATCTGGAAATTTCTGGAAATTACTAGAAATTAAACCTGGCTGTTCAACTCTCCTAGGAGAGTCAATTTTAAAATATGATACATGTTTTTATTTAAAAATTTGAATTTAAATTAAATTTTCATGAAAATTTAAAAACTCAAGTTGACAAATTTTGTTCTTCTGCAACATGTCTCCATTCCTTTATCACAAACATCAATGGTTTTCCTTATCAGGTGTGAAGTAATTAAACCAGGACCTGTCAATAATAGGTAGCACCTTAAATCTGGTAGCATCTGAATACGCTAGTTAGGGGTGGTAACAAAGGTAGTGATGTCATTTTCACCCCTGAAGGGTAGATGTTAGGCTTCCAATAGTATTGAAGATTTGGTGGAGTTCCATAATACCAGGGCAGCACACCTTTTCCTAGTTATATAAGGGGGAGAGAGAATAATTCTTGTACTTTTACATACAGTTATTTTAACTGAAACCATGAAAGGGTACACCAAGAAGAAGAAAACTTTTTTTAAACCAGGAAATATTCCACATAACAAAGGGGTCAGATTTCTGACTGATGATACTCTACCAAGTTCCAGTGCTGCATCTGCTCAAGTGACCAGAAGAATGGATGCAGAGAAGTTCTCTCTCATGGCAGTGATGAAGCCGACAGGTGGGGGTCTCCAGTCAGTTGTGGCACCAGACTGTAATGGCACACCTGGGTCTGCTAGAATTCTATGGCCATCATCCAAAGCAAGACTGACCCTGAAAGAGACAGAAGTGAATCAGCATGAGGGGACAGAATAAAAATGTTGAAATGTGGAATGATATCATCCATCATAATGGCAATCAAGACAACAGATGTGAGAGTCCTGACCTCAAACAGTGCAGTTCTGCAACTTTTAGTGAAAAATATGTTTCTGGGAATAAGAATAAGAGAAGGAAAAAAGCTTAAGCAGACAATTCTCAGTCAAGATGTTAAAGCCCGCTGCAGTTTTGATCTTCAAACAAATGATGGAAGACACCAGTGGTGATGTTAGAATTATCCAATGTCAACTTCCCCAAGTACTGGATGCCGCTCTGCAGTGTTATTCTGGGTACTGCAACAAATGTCAGCATTATTCTAAGGTTTTTTTGGGGGGGAAGTACTAACAGTTGGTGGATATGATTTGCATTTCTGGGACTTCATCAAGTGACTCATCTAAACATGACAGAAAGTGATAAGAATATTCTCCTGGAAGTGCTGAAAATGAAACTTTCCTGTGATGTTGTACAAAGACTGCAACTTAATACAAACATGCAGAAATGTGAGGCTGTGAACATATCAATCAGTGTTTCCATTCCTAAAAATGTTAACTATTCAAGAAACTTTGAGGCAAGAGTGCATTCAACAATACACAGACTCAATAACAGACTTGGATCATCTCTGAAAACAAAAGTAAAACACTTGGGGGTATACTTTCACCAAATACTCTGAGATCACTGGATCAAATGGATAAAACACTGTACTTACCATCATTTGTATCAAAAGTATCCAGAAAACAGGAAATGTGTACTGGAAAGACAGGGATATATGATACAGGCTCATCTAAGGTACAGAACTCAGCCCGGCAACAGGAAGTCATGCTGCACAGTCATTCCAAGGGCGATCACTCCTATGCACAGGTTTACAAGGAGCCAAGGACACTGCAGACAGAAAAGATGATCTTAGTCCATGTACAAAAGGAAAGTGCCCAAAAGACACAATGAAAAACACATAATACAGAAAGGAAAATTGTCGTGGGGAAATCAGTAGGTAACACAACGCATGTTATGTGCAGTTGTGTTACCTGCTACCACCTGATGAGACCTATGGAGAGGTCGAAACAGTTTTCTCAGAATATCGAGACATAAATAAAGAAATAAACAAAGAAACAAACAAACATTTTAACATATTCTAAAATAACATGAACTGACTGACTGACTGACTGTCTGACTGAATGAATTAATGAATGAATGTAGCATTGAATGAATGAATGAAATAGTGTATGTATGATTTAAGATAAAACTGTCATACCAGCATAGTCAAATAAAATAAAGACCAGTTTCTCTTTCTTTCTTCTTTCCTCCTTACTCAAAACAAACAATCATCAATGCATAAATCTATTCATCAATCAATCAATCAATAAACTAATCCCATTTTATACATGCAACCAGCAAGCCAGCCATGTCATGCTAATCTACATTTCTATATGGATGTAGGTGGGTGGGTGTGCAGGGCATATCATTATACCTGTAATTATTCCATATCACAATTTCAACTGTAGCATGCAGTTTGGAAATTCACCATGTCCAAAACAATTCCCATATCCTATGCAGTACTGCCTATTTGTTGTTAATATGATGGGGTGCCAGGCTGAGGTGATCCGCATTCACACACACAAACTATTGTGGCATAAATGGGATGCATCTAACTCTTTTGGAATGTTTACACTTCTCATCTTTATCGTGAATGCCAGTCTATGGACAGGTTTCTTTTTCCAAATGTTAGTCTCAGGGTCCCTATATGACAATAGCCCATATAACCTATTTGATGTTACATTACCTGTCCAGAATGTGCAAGTACTGTTAGGTGACACAACAACAACAACAGTCAATCAATCAATCAATAAACTAATCCCATTTTATCCATGCAACCAGCAAGCCAGCCACATGATGCTAATATACATCTCTATATGGATGTGGGTGGGTGAGTGTGCAGGGAATATGATTATACCTGTAATTTTTTTTTTTTTTTTTTTTTTGGGGGGGGGGGGTTCCTATAGATTTATGTACACAGATTATGTGCCATTTTGTATGTTTGCATGTATTTCCTAACTATTGATATTGTATTTGTTTCTTCCTCATCTGTATTAGTGTAATATGTATCACTGACTTTCTGGAATGTTTTCCGAAATCTTCAATGTAAATTGTTAAATGTATCTCTCTCTGTTCTATTTTCTATGTTTGTAAATGAACTCTCCTTATGGAGGAAATAAAGATTGATTGCAGCACTGCCTATTGTTGTTGATACAATGGGGTCCCTGGCTGAGGGCAAAAGTCATTCGTTTTACATGCATAAGTGAATTCTGCTCATGCATCTCGTGATGCACGTGCACATGCGGACTTACTTTATTTGTCTCGTAATAATCGGACACCTAGGACATTGTTTGCTAATTTCAGCCACACGAGGCTCTAGTTAATCGATCACGTGGTTTTAGAGTATATATATATATATATATATATATATATATATATATATATATATATATATATATATATATATATATATATATATATATACAGCTGTAATTTTTTTATTTTTCGGATTTCACGTTCTGAGCTGGTAAGTAAGCATGTTTATTTTGTTATGCCAATGTAGAACCCCAAAATGGCTAGAACATATATTTAGCGTTTAATATTTACTGTGTGGGGTATGTCTACGAATGGTATTGCATAATAATAATAATAATAATAATAATAATAATAATAATAATAATAATAATAATAATATCAGTTTGCACCTTGAGAGCGGGCTCCCATGTCCCCGAAATCTTGACCTTGTGCACCCCTCTTGGCGCGCTTTTGTGTTTGAAAAAAAAAATGAAACAAATATGTCTACATTTTTCCTTCGCGGATGTGCATCTACGTCTATGTTGGCGCTAGCAATGGCCAAAGTCGCTAAAAGTGATAAAACCTGCAAGACGGCAATGAATATTCATTTCAAAACAATTAATCTGGCAATGAAAACATTCAAGGTCTGTGGTGGGCCAGTTGCTAAAGTCTTTGACCGCCGATTTTGTAATGTATTTTCGAGGCTAAAGTCACACCTACGGCAGTAAGGATTTAATTTATTCTTAGGCTGAATTAATGGAAAAAGATACTCATTTATGCAAATACACAATTTGTCATTTGATGAATGATTTAATACTTCTAAAAGAAAAGTAACTAAGAAAACATGTTATTTATTATAATAAATGCTAGTAGATAATGAATGAACACTATAATTAAATGAGCAAGATCCGGAACGGAAAATTCTATGGTGCAGTTCATTTCAGGTTAACCAGATATTCAAACATGTTAAATTCTTCATAAGTTACTTGATCACATGATAAAACGTGTATTGCAATCACGTAAATTTTCAAGGAAAATATGAGAAAATTAAGGTGGCAAAACTCTCGAAGCAAATAAAATTATCTCATGTCTTAGCACTACTAGTGCATTATGTACTACAAGTTTCCTTTGTCCCTTTAAAATGTGTGTCCCCCAAATCTGGAGGGCGAGGACACCGTCCCCTGACCTTGGGATCCTAGGTGCAATACTCTAATAATTATGACTTTGTTTAGAGAAGGTAATTCAGTTAGTTACAGGAACTAATCTATATTGAGGCATTCAGTTTTCTACAATATAAACTGTAGTATATACAGCACAATAGGATACAATTAGGGTGTATACTAAAAACAGTATATACAGCACAATAGGATACAATTAAGGCTTAATACTAAAAAATTTAGTTATTCTGAAAATCAAACGTGTAACATATGCACAAGTATCGGTGAGCACATACAAATACATAAAATATTAGATTGAAAAATTAATCTGTGAAAAAGATCTATAAGCAGAGAAAAGCAGGACCTATTTATATTAGAACTGCCCAACTGTATAAGGATCTCATCCTTTTAAGATATTGATTATGAAAAGAAGAAATGCCAGGAGCCTGCTTTATGTCATTGTCCCACTGGACCAATCAATTGAAAGATCTTTTTAAACAATTCCTTCTTTGGCTTTGGTATAATGTAATTTTTACTTCTAACAGACCTTAAATTTGGAGTACCATTAGCATCTCTTTGAAAGCTATTGCTTAGGTAGACAAGAATGGCCTTTTTGGACACTTTATACATGAACTTAGGCTTTCTAAGAATATTTTTTCATATATTGGTAACATTTTTATATAATTCATTGTGTCCTGAAAATTGTCTATACATTGCTCTAAAAAGAAATCACATGCCCTCTTTTGGAGTCTTAAAAGATTTGTTTTGTTTGAATCAGAAGAATTACATGTAACCCAAATTATATTACAATAGTCCAGATATGGCTGAATTTAACTTTTATAAAAGGTGACCCCATACTGAAAAGAAATGAATGTTCTGATGTTCTTAAGTAGCCAAAGATAATAATTAACCTTTTTAGAAACATGTTTAATGTGAGGAGACCAGGTTGGATTGTTATCTACAAATACACACAGAATTTTGTCATGAGAGGTCATATTAAGGTTAACATTGTCAAACAGAACTTGGTAGTTTGTCACTATCTAGCCATGCTCTTGTTTGTTTTGTTGTAGTTAGTAGAGCCTTTGTGGGGTTTTTTCTTCTCTATTTATAGTCATACTGTTTTCATTGCACCATATTTCAAGTCTGTTAAGAGCATCTTGTAAGTTATTTTCAAGTTCAGTTTTGATTTTACGTGACTTGGATAGTGTGCATAGTGTCATCTGCATAAAGCTCACTGGAAGAAATTTATTTTCCTGTATTAAAGGTTAATTTGTCAATAAATAGAATGAATAACAAAGGTTCAAGGATAGAGCCCTGTGGTACTCCACAGTATTTTCACTTTCAGAAAGGTGATTATTTAAAGATACTTTTTGCACTCTATTTAAGTGAGAAGTAATCTATTTTAGTGAGTTGTAATTACATTGGTAGATTTTCAGTTTTTAAAGCGCAGTTTTACGGTATACAAAATCAAAAGCTTTACGAAAATCAACCATAATAGTGCCAATCATTTCTTTTTCAACTAATGCTTGTAGCCATTCATCAATCAAAGAGCGATTCTGTTGAAAGCCAGACTGATAATCATGAATAAGATTATAAGTGTTAAAATAGATGATGAAAGAATAATGCACATGTATTTCTAATAATTTGGAAAGACCAGGAAGAATAGAGATAGGTCTGTAGTTGCTCACATCATTGTTCTAACTTCATGCAGTGGAGTTACCTTGGCAGTTTTCCAATTCTGTAGAAACTTGTTAGAAATTAAATTCCTTCACTTGCACCATTACACAGAGTATCATAATGTAACATTAGGCTTGTGCTTATAACCTACCTTGTGTATATCTGACAAACTTCCAGATACTGTTGGTGGGTTTTGAGACTCAAAAGTGTCTTGTGTATACATGTGATAGAAAGAACTAGGACATCAGATCAGTAGATTTCAAAATATTTATCGGTAGATTGGTTTCTAAACCAGTAGATTGTTTAGCAAAATGAATTTTACATGTTTGAAGGGGATTGAAAACAATACAAATGCAATGTTGCCATAATATGTATTCTCAATAATGACACTAAACTTCTGACTCCTACATGTTTTTAGTTTTTCTGTCCCAGTTGGGGGCTAGGACCTGAGTGACAATGTATGTTGTCTTTGTACAGTGGCATGAAAATTTCTGTGCTTTCTTTGAGTCTGGAAACGTAACATTGACGAGTTTAGTAAAATGATGTGCAGTGGGGAATGGTAAACTGTTCTCTGCCACAAAATTTGCAAACAGTCTCAGCAAGTGCTACTTTATTCACTTTTAATCCAGTCTCAACAAGGCCTTTAAAGTGGGTGTGTTTGTTACAGAAGAATCCTTGCTCCTATGCAATGGTGTCTGCAGGTGCCTGGTGATATAATTTCTTCCTTCATATACTATATTCCTATGCGATGGTGTCTGCAGGTGCGAGTGATATAATTTCTTCCTCCATATACTATCTTAAAATCCACTTTGCATGAACACAATGCAAACGCCAGACCTTTGCTACACACCTGCACATACTTGACCTCTGATTTCCAAGCATTACTAAAATTGTAATGTTTCTTTGTTGGCTGCCCTTGAAACAAATATTGTTCTTACAAAATCCAAAATATTTTTAAGTGTATTTGCCAAAATAATTTTTTAGTCTCCTTTTTATCTCACCTCTGCCAGAGGTTGGCCCATTTTTAAATAAAGACTGAAAAGCAATGATGGACCACCTTTGATCCCTTTATTACTTATAACACCTGAAAAAAAACATCATGCCTTTGGCCTTAAACTCTCCAAATCACAACAATCAGGTAATCAATTTACAGCCTGTTGTGTACATATGTTGGCCATTGTATAACAATTCTTAAATCCAACTACCAGTACTTGGCACACATCATTGCACTGGTCTTTGCGCTGTTGGAACAGTTAACAGTCCTGGTTCTGGATGGTTTCTATAATAGATAGAACATATGAAAATACCTTATTTTTGTTTTTCCATTAACAAAGAAAAATCTTTCAATTTTCAAAAGTGGTAGGTTTCAGCTACAAAATGGTATGTGCAGTAGATGGCCTTTAAACTATATTTTTGTTCTACTGTGAGTAGAATCACATGCATTCTTGTGGTCAGTGCAAGTGGCCCAAAAAAGCAAGGTTATACATCTACTCGTATAGGACTAGAAAATAACAAGAAATAAAGGAAACAAAATATTTTCTTTAAAGCATTGAATATTTCTTTAAATAAATTGTTGATAGACAAGGCATTATCATGTATTGTTACACCACACACATGCACAATCACATATACACACATTCATTCAATAAACAATACAGCAAGTCTTAACTAGATGCAGACTTTACTGTTATCAACAGTTCAGTGGATGGTTGGAAAGTGATGCAAGTGTCATTTGGTTCCAACCATTTAATTTTTGTCAGGTGCCAGGGAGGGAGGGAGGGAGACCAGGGATTTCTTTGAAGAAAATAAATGTTTCAGGTACCAGATATCTTGAAATAAATACTCTGCTCTGATATGTAGAAAAAAAACTTATTCTATCCATCATGTTACCGGTAGTTAAAACAAAAAATTGTTCTGCAATAAAAGAACATGAAATATCCTTGTTGGAAAGAAAATCTCAGCAGCAGCCCACCCCCACCCCCCCCCAAAAAAAGAAAAGATTAAATTGTTGGTCCCGGAGTGTTTATCTTTGCACTCGTTAGAGACTAGATGATACTGTTGTTTAAAGTCCCTCAAAGATCTTGCTCAGTTATTCTCAGCATTGAACATGCTCTTTCTGCATTTGTATCACTGTGATGGAACACCAAACCGGAGTGAGAATGATCTATATGTCTCAGATCAAATAAGCAATGGTCACATTAGTTATAATGTCAAATCATGGTTTTCCTGAAGGTAGACAACAGTTGCCCCTGTCGATACGGTGTTTCCAGTATGTGCAAAGAATGAAATGCCATTGTGCTTAACTTAAGAAAGTTAAACTCCATCAACCAAGAGTTCTGAAATTAAGTTTTTTGCTGGGCTTTGCTTGCTTCACAAAAGGTTAATCCTTCCCTGAATTACAGCTGTTGCATTTTAACATTTAGATTTAAAGAATTAATCGAATTTGCACACAGTTTTAACTACTGAAATAATCATGTTTTGCATTTTATGTATGGAGTAAACTCGGACTTCAAATAAACATTGCTTTTAAATCTTTCATAAAGATGGCTTCAGCAGTCTCATTCAAGGAAATGAAGTGTAATTTTTGTTTCTTTAACATACATCTTTTTGATTTACTTGAAACAATAGGGTTCCACTTCATGTATTTTATCTACATGTATTATGAAAGACGTGCAACACAAAAGCACCCTCGCTATTGTTAGTCAGTTAAGTAGTCTGGAGTGGTGATTATATATCTCAGATCTCCTTTTTGGTTTAATTGCCTCGGTGACAATTAACTGTACAAACTGCCCCCATGGTAATGGTGATGGTCCTCCATTTCGCATTATATATGATTGTTTACTCTTTATAGAGGCTTCAGTTTACAGGCATATACAGACACTGGTATCAACAAAGGTTGGTCCCTTTTTTAAAAAAAAAAGATTTACTGGAAATCATGTTTTTATAAGTATGACTGTCAGTGGTTGAGATGAGATCACTTGATTGCACTTCGTCGTTTGAACTAGTTTTTAAACTGAAAAAAGAACATTTTTTGCCTGTATTTTTGTGAAATGTTAACCTTTCTTCAAAGTTTTACCATAAGAAGCAGACCTATTGCATATAATATAGAGTAGTGTTTTTTATTGCTCAATTGTTGCTGATGTAGATAGTTATTTTTGTTGTTGTTGTTGTTGTTTAAAATGTGTATCTGAAATGTCCTAATGTTTTAAATAATAAAAAGATGAAATTCTAAAAATATATTGGCATAAAGATCCTGAAATATTTGTAAGTTGAAACAGACCTATGCAACACACATATATGTCTCTTGTTTAAGGTAGTATATTTGTTTAGTATTATTTCAGGGTTACACAATATTATATCTAAGAAACCTTAAATCTGAATTATTGCTTTGCAGAAATATTTTGCATAGAAAGGAGTACTTTCATTTACCAGTACATTGTTATTGTATTATCATTAGAACCCCTTTCAGTTTGGAAATAATTTGATTAGTGGTTTTACTTAGATGAACTTTACTCTGGATTTTTCTTAACAGGTCCTTAGAAAGAAAACTATTTTGTATAATGTTTCTACCTGTCTGTTTGCCATACTTATCTTGATTCAGTGATGGGAATCACATTTTCATTTTAACATAAAATGTAGTGGAATCATGTTTATAACATTGTCTTGGAAATGTCATGAATATTTTTGAAAATGTCACATTTAGAATTTTTCTTCAGTGAGTGATATCTCTTGGACGAATATTTATCATTATCTAATGGTAAAGTAATCCAGAGAAACAAATAGACAAAACTGATAAACCACACCAACCACTTACCGTATATACTCACATATAAGCTGATACCAACTGCAAACTGCATAATGTGCCGGTGGATCTGGGTCTATGCAGTTTGTAAGGACTAATCAGTAGAACAAACATAGATCCTGATCTGCTGGCGCATTATGCAATGGCAAATCAGGGTATATGTTGCTTGTTACCACTCTGGATTCCATATTTTTGATCCAGTTTAAATCAAGCTTGGAATATTGGTTTATATCATCAAAATCTCAGACGAGTTTGATAGTATGCAAGAACCATGGATTTTAATGAGGGGAGGCCATATTTCTGATCTGATTTTAATCAAACTTGGAGTATCTGCTGATATCATTAAGATCTTGGAGGAGTTTGATAATGAGTGAAATCCTTGCATATTAATTAAGTGATCTTGCATCTGATTGGCTGAGCTTGTGCCACTCTAGAGACAGTATTTCAGACTTGATTTTGATAAAACATGGAATGTGTGTTTACATTATTAAAATTTGGTAAAGTTTGATAATGAGCAAGAATCATGCATATTAATGAGGTGCTCTTGCATCAGATTGTCTGAGATTGCCACCCCTCTAGAAGCCTTATTTTGATCTGATTTTGATCAGACTTGCCATATGGATTTATATCAAGATCTTGGATTGATTCAGTAAGGGGCCATCCATATGACATCATGCAATTTTTGCAGATTTTTTACCGCCCTCCTGCCTCTGTCACATTTAGTCACAAAAACTCGGACTCCCCCTTATATACGGCATCACAAAGCTTTGCCCCCCCCCCCATAAAAATTTAAAAAAATAAAATTGGTTTGAAATCACTTTGTATTAGAAAAACACACCACAAAAATACAACACTGCATTCTGAATTCTGGTAGATGGTGATGGTGTTGTTTTCGTGACGTCACATTTCCCCCCCCCCCGTTGTCAGACATCATAACACAAGTTGGACCCCCTCCCCCACAGTGCTAGACATCAAATATGGACGGCCCATAATAAGCATGACTCTCAAATGTTAAGTTAATATTGCGTCCAATTGGCTGAGCATGTTACCACTCTGATAAAATTAAGATACTCTGACAAGATTAGTAATGAGCAAGATCCATGCACACTAGTGGGTAATCTTGCATCTGATTTGCTGATCTTATTACCTTTCTGTCAGTCAGATTTCTCGTCTGATTTTTATCATACTTTGAATATATGCTTATATCAAGATCTTGATTGGTTTCAATAACAAATGAGATCCATATTTATTAATGAGGTGAAAGTTCACTTGTTGACCTGATTCATGATATAAGTCATAAAGATAGTGCCAAGCCTTTTTAAGATAGGGCAATGAAATTTGACATTTTTTTAAAGTCTGCCCAGTAACTTTGCAGTTGTCTTAAAGGTCCATGTTAGGCAAGAGACTTAACTTCACTGAATTTGCATCTTTATTTTCAGTATTGTTCTTTATGACGATGATGGTAATTATTATTATCATCAGTTGCACTGGCTTATTTGCATCAGATAGGATATGAAACACTCCAATTTCTCTTTTATCTGTTATTTATACCTCTTCCCTTTTCCCATTCCTGAAAACATTTAATAATTTTAAAATTCCAATGATTCAAGACTTTCTTTTAGAGCAGTAAATTTATACTTAAGGGAATTGGTATTATGTTTGATCATAATACAGTCCCAGCCTCTCTTGACCATCATTTATTGCCATATATGTTGTATATAGATCTAAACAGTTTGTTCATTTTTTAATTGGGTTAAAGATCACATCAGCACATAAAAGACTATGTATTTACTGAATGACAGGATTAAAGTGCCTTGCCCATATACTGACCACAGCAAACAATCCAGGATGGACAGGGTTGGTTTAGGACCTGCAACCTCAGTTTCATAAATGAAACTGGTGCTGCTCAGACATCCAATATGGATGATACAGTGGCCATCTTGAAAATCTTGTCACTACTCACCCTGAATGGGAATGGATGGCCATAGCAACATGGGGTTTTCACACTAAAAGACTTCTTATGATGCCTAGTTGGTCCTAAATGAAAATGGTGCTATGACCTCCAATATGGCATCCATCACAGCCATGTTGAAATCTTTTTATAGCTTCTCCTCTTGAACAGAGGGTCCCCGGGTGGCCAAGTGGTCTGAGGCGCTCATCTTTACCGATCACTGCCATCTCACCTCTGTCCGCGTGGGTTCGAGTCTCAGGCTTGGCCAATGTGGTTATGTGAGAAAGCTTGCCAGTAGCTTCCTGTGGGTTGGTGGTTCTTCCTGGGATTTTCTCGGATTCTTCCTCCAGCAGATAAAAACTGGCTGCCATATATAGCCTATCATGTGCTGAAAAATGGCGTTAAACCCATAAAACCATCTCCCCTTGAACAGAAAGTCATATTGGCATGGGGTTTTACCAGAAGACTTCTTATAACGTCTAGTTGGTCCTAAGTAAATGTGGTGCCAATTTGATGTTCAATATGGTAACCATGGGATTCATCTTGAAAATCTTGTTACCACTACTCCTCTTGAGTGGAAAGTCATATCAACATGGGGTTTTCACTGCTGGACTATTTATGATGTCTAGTTGATCCCAAATGAAAATTTTTCCACAGTGGCCAAAATTTTGTTATTGCTACACCTTGATGGATTGTCATATCGACATGAGTTTCACCAAAAGACTTCTTGTGATGTTCAGTTGGACATGGATGAAGATGGTGCCAATCTGACATCCAGTATTGCGAGCATGGCTGACATAGACAAATGAGATTAGGAAGCATAGTCCCAGAAAGTGTTTTCATGCCCCAAGTGGGGTCGGTGCATCTGAGCCTATATAAAATGACAAATTTAAATTTAAGAAAATAATATGTTTTCTTCAAAGCATTTAATACACTTACAAACAAAAAATAGTTGATAGACTTCGCATTGTCCAATGTCATCACCACTCACACACAAGTATGCGCATACACTCACTAATCACAACCACACACATTAAATAAGAAAATACACCAAGTTTCTGTCTTTAACATCCATTGCATTGTGGAATAAAGGCAGTCTTTGCCGCTCTTGGTAGTTCAATAGTGGGTTTGAAGACAATGCAAGTGGCATTGGTGTTCATCTCGTTGAAGACTATGGTACTGTTGTTAAAACTTCCCCAAAGATCTTGTTGAATTTTTCTCAGCATAGAAAATGATCTTTCTGTAACTGCACTATTGTGGTGCAGTGTCAAACATGCAGTAGCCACCCAAGTTAGATTATGATATCTTGGTTTTTCTGAAGGTAGATGACAAACTTTATTCACAGCATGGTCGTACACCCGGGTCACAATAGTGACGGTCTTGTCACCTCCCTTGTCTTTAGATTCATCAATCAGGACGGAATATTTGTTATTTTGGCATAACTCAGTTACTTGTTTGTCCAACATTGGTACAGTTGCATTATTTATGATAGTCACTGCTTTTTTCCTTTTACAACTGCATTTGCTAGCAATATTACTATCCAGGAACATTTCCTTACACAGGTCTGAAAAATGATCTGCAACTGAAAACAACAGATTGGAACAAATTTGCAGAAAAGTACTTAAGCTCTTTTGATATCGTCTGCTGATGATTGTTTAAACCTGTAACTTGCTTTAGGGATTGAGCTGTACATTAATGCATTGTCCCGATGTTAGTCATAGTTGCTATGTGGACGGATGCCGTACATTTAAAAATGACCAATGTCTATATGGTGTTTGCAGTATATGCAAAGCAGAATGGCTAATGCCGATATGGTGTTTGCAATATGTGTAAAGAATAAAATGCTCTCTTGCTGTTGCACTTCACAAAGTCAAACTTTGTCAACCTGGAGTTCTGAAATTTAGTTTTGCTGGGCTATTCTTGCTTCACAAATGGCTTTTCCTTACCTGAATCACAATTACATTTCAGCATTTTGCCTTAAAAGATAAATCACACTAGTCTTGTACACTATTCTGACTACCAAAATAATCAGGTTTTGCATTTTATATATGGAGTAAACTCAGATTTCAATTAAATGTTGCCAATAATCACGAACTTGCCAAAAATGTTTAATAAAGATGGTTTAATAATTCTCATTCAAGGCAATGATGTGTAACAACTTTTGTTCTTCAACACACATCTCTTTGATTTACTGGACTTCAAATGAATTGGGTTGTTCCATTTAGCGTACTTTAGCTATGCAAATTAGCAAATTATTTTAATGAGTTCTCCCACAGCAGTATACAAAGGACTTAGCTATTATCAGCCACTTAAGTAATCTTGTGAAATGGTGGCTGTTCACCTCTGACACTTGCCTTTTAATTGCCTCTATGACAAGAGCTGAAGATAGTTTTACTGAGCTCTAAGCAGGACTCTTGACTATTTATGCATACTACAGGTTACAGGCATATATCATGGTGGTTAAGATATGTCTCCCTCTCTCTCTTTCTGGGGCTCAGGGTGGCCTTTACATGTCACTCTCACATCTCGTCTCTGTCCACGCAAGTTTGAGTCTCGATTTGACCAATGTGGGTATGTGTGAATGGTTGCCAGTAGCTTCCCATGGATCGGCTGTTGTTCCTGGGGTCTTCCCAGGTTCTTTCTCCACCAAATATACTGGCCACCAGGTGTAGCCTATCATGTGCTGAAAAATCCCACACAACCAAACCAAACCCCACTTCCTTTGTTTTGTTGTTGCTAACATTACTGAAAATCTTTTTTTTCTAACGGGTTTGGGAGTAAAGAATTTTTTTTTATGATAACATCTTACGGCATGTACAAGGAAGGTATATTTGGCTGGGTTAATTGATGCCTCTAAAGCAAATTTTCTGCTTTTTAAAAAGTTTTGAACTTGTATGACTTGAATTTGTTTTCTTTGTTTGTTGTTGTTGTGGTAAGTCATTGTATACAGGTGTCACAAGCTTTATACTGCTGTTTGCAGGTGAGTGTTCAATGGCACCATGTGTTGTTTTTGATGATGATGATGATGATGATGATGATGATAATAACATCAAAAACAATGACAATAACTCGTGATTCCTGTGAAGGATGGTTTTTCATTGGACGACACGACATCATATGATTTGATATTTCCTTATGTTGCATAGTTAATCTTGGTTTGGTTTTGTGGTTTTGACACCATTTTTCAGCACGATAGACTATATTTCATGGTCAGTATATATCTGGTGGAGGAAGAACCTGGGTTAAACTCGGAGAAGAACCACCGACCAACAGGAAGCTACTGGCAAGCTTTTTCACATACCCACATTGGCCCAGCCGAAGACTCAAACCCACGTGGACAGAGGAGAGGTGTCAGTGATCTGAAAAGCCAAGTGCCTTAGACCACTTGGACACCCGGGGCCTCGGTTATTCTTGTCACATGATCATGATATTATTAACTTGTATGTGATGTCACAATATTATGTTCTTAGTGTTGTGCAGTTGAAATAGCATATCTAGAATTCTAAAGCAGATTTTTTAATTTTTTCTCTATATCAATTTGCAATAAAACATTATTGCAGAACTTTGTTTTGATGAAGATGAAGATTTAGGAACAAGTAAACCTATCATATTAATCTCAGTTCTTCACATCAGTCAGTATGATGTTTATTGGTTCATAAACCTTGATATTCACCTAAATAAAAGTCTATAATTTTATAATATTGTGCTTTGAGAGTATTTATATAGGAATACATGTAGGTGTAGTGGTAGCAATGGTTATTCCCATGAAGAACTACTATTGCTGCCACAGAGGCATCTGCAGTTAGGTTGTATCCAGGTGTATGGCAAAGAGTCTGTAATTGTATAATATAATTTTTCTTTCTCTCATTCTTTCTTCTTCTTCTCAAATAGTTTTAAATGCTATATTGTTGTACTAGTTTGTATTTTTTTCTTTTTCAGTAATATTTTGAGCAGTGCCTGAAATCCTCCATAGCGCTCTATTTTGTCCATCTTTAAGAATATTTAGATAGAAATTAGAGTTGTTGCAGCAATGGTTATTCCCTTGAGGAATTACTATCGCTGCCACAGTGGTGTGTGCAGTACAGTAGTGACAAGGGCCATGGCACGGAGGAGAGTTGCTGAGGTATGTATTTCACCTGAAATGGTGTTGAAAATATATCCATTGTAATGTAAAGAAAGTCAGGACAGTACCCCTGCTGTTCTTAACAGTGTCCTGAGCAAATATTTAGCCTTAAAAATCATGTCCATGGCATTTATCCACTCAGTGCAAGTTATAGAGAGAAAATGAAATACTTTTATGTCCTTGTTTTAAAGGTATAAAACTCGTAATGCGCAAAGGTCATAAGATCTAAAAACTTAACCTATGGTTTTGTTGTCCAGTATAGAACCCATTATGGAAAATTACTTGCCAAAAGCTTGTTCATTTTATTGATGTTAATATTAATGTTGCCTTTATTTCCATTGTTGGTAGTTTATTGTAAAAATGACCCTATCGACATTTGTACGTATTTTCAGGCAAGTCCTGTGCCAAATTATATATCATTTTAAATCAGTACAACAGGCTTTTTTTGATGACTTTAAAAATGAGTTTCAGGGAATGGGTGCAGATAAGCCTTTTTGGTAGGTCTGGTCATTGTTACACATCGTTCATACAACCTTGAAAAATCTGTGATTTTAATGGGTTGCCTTGAGAACTTGAATTTTAAAAATGGTTTTATCTTTGTAAAGTCCTTCAATTCCTTCACAGACTCCTTGTTTTGTTCCCAAATTACTTGAATTTATCTTCGGGAATACAAAACATTAGAACTGAATAAAATATATAACTTTTTAAAATAAGATTTTTTAAAATTTACATATTTTCCAAAAATAATGAATAGATAAATGGTACAGAATTTGATGTCGTTAAATTTGTGTTACATCTCAGACTCACTTTTTAAATTTGTTTAGAGTTATTATAACTTGTCCAGGTTACATAATCATAAAACACCTGATATTTATTTCTGTATGAAAGGAGATAGTTCCTTATGTGTATTGTGTAAAACAAAATTTTTTTTGGAGGTTGAACAAAAGATGTAACACAAGACACCAATGAGATAATTTTCGAACAATTTCAACATTATCAATGAAAAATATCCTAATGATATTGTGATTGTGTAATTATAGAGGATGCAAAGGACAAATCTCGGTTCTTATATCTTACATGTAGGTCAGGATATGGAAACTGTAGCCATTAATATGCTGCAGATGTAACAGCACACCATTTTTGCTTTTTAACAATGATTGTGAAATATATCAGATGGTTATCCAAACAAATTATAATCAATATGAAACTAAAAAGATGATGAACTGTCACTGGATCCAGATTTCCTCTAGAGTCCATCTGAATTTTCCTCAGAATGGAAAATGTCCTTTCAGTGTCTGCATTGGAATGTGGCAATGTCAATACAACTCTACTGAGTCCACCAAGAAGCTTAAATTGTTTCCTGCTTGTGGGTAGTTTCAGATTGCTGACTGTCTGCCAAAACTGCTCAAGACTGGTACTCTCTGGGTTTATTTGGGAGTCAGAATGTAGTCCTGAATTTCATATTCCATACTACCGGTAGTACAGTTTTCTCACTCTGGGTTAATGTCATGAACTTCTCAGACAGCTTCACCACTGTAATACAAAATACAAAACATTAGAACTTTGAAATTTACTTGCCATGGATATACAATAGGTAAATTGAAATATAATACAAGGCAACTTTGTTTATTTCTAATAAACTTTGTTTTTTATGCTGCAGTTGAGATTTCTAAGAAATATTACATGTCCATAAGATTTAAATCCAGAAATTACACTTCTATCAATATAATTCTCTTGGAATTTCACTGAAACAGTTTAAAAAAACAACCACTGGGGTGAACTTTTCCTTCAGAGGTACCCATCACTGCTTTTAATTTCAAATTAGTGGTGCAGACAAATACTATTGTTTCATTGTTCACCCATCAATAGCTAATAATTATCAATATTGATCATGGGAGATAAGATGACCTACCTAATCAGATTAGCGAGTTTTGATTGCACTCCCAAGTATCTAATGTTGTTTTAATGTCAGTAAGATTGTCCACATGAAGCACTGATGCATGCATTATACCATCACACCCTTTGTGACTTTAAGCCTAATTTTCAGATGCCTTTGTTGTCATCATTATCATCACTATCACCATCCTTTAACAACAACAATAAAATCCAGTAAATGATTATCACTTAACTAGCATTACAAACGAAGACAAAATCCTCATTCAAGCCAAGGCATTATGGATTCCTGTACTGTATCCATAATATTCATATTATTGATATTACATGTATTATTATTATTATTATAATTATAATACAATTGTGATCATGATTTCTTATGAACAGTTAAAAAGTTAAACTTGCGTAATACTTGCAAGAATATTTTATCCAAGCATGCAAAGACGAGTTCTGCTGATCCAATGTTACAAGTTGGTATTCCAAGGAATCTTGTGGATATCCTGTTTACACGAACTAAGACTGTCAGCATTTTATTATCCCCTTGATCATTTAACTCGTCAGTGAGAATGGTGAATTTTTCATTGTGGCACATGTCTGTGACTTTCTCATCCAAATGAGATCTGAAAATGATCTGCTACCAGAAATGGGAGATTGTTTGGCTGTAAAGTTGACAAATAGTTTCTCAGCACATGCAACTTTGTCCACATTCTATGCAGAATATGTGAACATGGATTAAAGTGATGGCATATTTGTTGTCGCAGTTAATATGCTTTTATGTAATGGGGTTTCTGCATGACACATGATGTCATTCTTGCCACCATAACAGATTTTAAAATCAGCTTTACAGGAAGAGCAGAATACATATTCATGTCCCTTTGAACTTGATTCCATCCACTGAAATTCCCATTTCCATCCATCAATGAATTTTTATGTGATAATTCAGTTGCTTCAATTTTGGTGTTTTGGCATTGGGAGATAATGCACACTTAGACATCTTGACAAACTTTAAACACTGAAGTAAAACTGACCCAGTTTTATGCCACTTCAGCTCTGGAGTAATCCAACCATAATCGATTAACATCTTTAATCCTGTCCAAATTACTTTTAATCATACATAGTATAGACTCCAATCCATCTTGACAACTTAAAGCACCTAAGCTGAACATACCTTGCGGAGAGAATCAAAGTCATGCATGTGTGCACCCCAATATTTGGAACCCTGATTACACAACTTGTTTGTCCATCTACACAAAGACCTACAGCTTTGTGCATAACCGTAAGTGTACTGGTTCTAACCACCTATAATCATTTCCATAATTTGTGTCATTTAGTTCATCTATGGGGTACATAATTCTGAAAAAGAAATTATACAGTGAGATGCAAGAAAGGCACGAGTTTTTGTTGTCCTTGTTACATATTTGTTGAGCAGTTACATCTTATTTCATCTCAAGTTTTGGCAATAAACATTGTATTACATATTATAATAAGTGAATTCTGATTTTGTTTAATATCTGAGTACTAATACCTTTTAATAAAAGGTTTGCTCATTTCAACCCACTAGACATAACAAATGACACAAAACTTGGTTACTGTAGACTTTGGTACATGTTACACTGCAGCTATCTAATATGATATTAATGGGATGTTACACATATCAAGTAAACATGAAAGTTAACTTCCACCCCCCCCCCCCCACCCCACCCTAATATAATTAGTTGTATGAAATCATCCCAGAACCAATGATAAAGAATGTTATTTAAATTAAAAAAATCAGATGAAGATGAAACATGTTACATCTCAAAGCTGCCCAAAGGAACTGGACCAAATTTGAAAGAAAGCATCTAGTCATGGAGGTCTTTCAAGTTTATTTAGATGATACTGATCTGCCATTAAATATGGCCACCATTTCTAAAAATATAAAAAATATTTAAACAACTTCTCAAGAAATGCTGAACAGAATTTGACCAAATTTGATGGAAAACACCCTGTGTGAAGGTCTTTCAGATTTATTTAAGTGATGCTAATCCACCATCAAATATAGCTGCCATTACTAAAAATAGAAAAACCATTAAACAAGTTCTTCTCAAATTGCTCAACAGAATTTGACAACATTCTTACATGGATGACTTTACATTTTTTAAATGTGATGCCAATCTGTGATCAAATGTGGCCGTTATTATTAAAATAGAACAACCTGAAAACAACTTCTTCTCAGTCAGTGCTTAACAGAATTTGCCAGATTTGATAGAAAGCATTCTGGCATAAAGGACAAAACTTGAACAACTTCTTCTAAAACAACACTAACAGACTTTAATTAGATTTGACAGAAAGTGTCCAAGCTTCAAAAGGGGCACTGTTGTTGAAGGAAAGGACACTTTTTGTAACAAAGGGCATATTTTGGGTATATAAAGACTTGGTGTTGAAAATGAAATTTAGCAATTGAATCTTTTTTGAAGTAGAAACAGAAGAAAGCACATTCCAAAATTTAGCCAACAGCAGATAAACAGAAAAATAAGTGGAATACAAAACAGCTAGTGAAGTTTTCATTTCTAAAAGCAATGCTGTGGGGCTGGAGAGATTCTAAAGAGGATTATGAAAAAGTCTCTCCACTGTCTCTGTACACATTCTGACAGAGCTGCTGCAGCTTCATGCATAGAATACCTCAGAACACTATGCTTTCTTGTGGAGTTGCATCAGCTAATAACCATATGTTTGAGGTAGTCTATTAAATGGGCGTGGTTTACTTTTACTGGCAGAGCACATTGGAGCAGCGAGTTGTCTACATAGTTGCCCTTATAAATTAACAGACAATGCTTTTTTTAGTTTTCCAAATAAAGTTTTAAAAACCAATAATGTAATGCCAATGATGCATGAAGTTAAATAATACTATATTTCAATTGTTTTTTGGGGGGTTATTTAATTTGTCAATCCTTAGTTTTCAGAACCATAGGCAATTTCTTGATCATCAAATATTTAAGACTATTAAATGCGATTCTTTGATTGTTAAACTATATATCTGGATAAAAGTTCCTAAAATGTATATATGCAAAAGTTGGTGAAACCCATGCTTGCTAGTCACTGGAAAACTTGAATAAAGAACAACAGCAGTTGGTTTTGAATGTTGCTTTGAACACACGACTAGCTATATTCATAGGAAATGGGGGCAAAGTACCTTTCCCAAGGACCCCAGACGGCTGATCCGGGCTGGTATCAAACCAATGACCTATGGATTTCAAGTCCAGTGCTCTGCCAACTAAACTACTGCAGCTCCCAGAAAAGTTTGAAGAGGCATTTCAGTAAAGTGACCATAATATGAGCCAGAATATTAATCTTCACAAAGAGCAATTAATGTTATATTAATCATTGTAAAAGAAGCATAAAAAATGAATGAATTTCTCTACTTGTTTTGTGGTCTTCTAAAAGTTTGTCTACCTCCTTAAAAATGTATCCTTTTTGAGAAATCTTTGGTTATGAAAAGTGATTATCATTTAGTTAAATAGAACAATGTTGAGATAAACATTTTTTAGTGACAAATAAAACCTAGCTGATCAGGATAAACATTGTTGTGGAGAGAGAGGGAAGTGATATTGATGCAAAATTAATTTCCCTGAGAATATTTTTGCATGAAAAAATCTTAAGCAATTATTTTTCCATGCAGGAAGTTTCAATTATCACTGTGTTAAGATTGTACCCGAGTCTAACGTGTGTTGTCATTAGAGTCTCAGGTTTTGAGAACAGTTGATTTTTTCTGATTAATTTTACTTAGACTTCCAATAATGATCTAATTCAGTTGGCAATTTTGCTGGTCATCCTTTACAAAAGATAACTCACATGAGAAATTAGAACTCTGCCTTATTTTCAAGTATAGTCAGATGTAATGTATACTTTCTGATGTGAACATTCAAATTCTCACCTGAGCAAAATCTGCACATGAGAAAATTTGGTTAGTTTTTCAGTGGCTCACAAGATCTAACAAACTGCACACATGAGCTTGCAAAATCTACCCAGTTTACACGCGTTTCGAACAAGTTTCTCATGTGCAGCTTATGAGCAGCTCATGTGAATAGGTGAGATTTTTCTGTACTGGAAGGACTGTACAGACAAATACACATAGGAGCAGATTCAGAGAGTAAATATGTGAACAAGTGAATGAATGAACAAAATAATAAATGAATGTACAAGAAAAGTGACATATAGGGGAATTACAAAATATATCAATGCACAAAGAAATGAAAAGAGACAAGAAAATAAAGTAATGAACATTACAAGAGTACAGGATTATTAGATCCAATAGAAACTTGTTTTCATTCACAAAGTGACATTTCATTTTGAATGTGGACAATGTAAATACAGTGCAACCTGCCATAGCAGACACCTCAATATAGCAAACACATGTTCAAAATGGACATTTGTTTATCCCCAGTGAAAATTCTTTTATTAATGTCCTTTTATATAACAGACACCTCTCTAATTTATGACCATCGGAATAAGACCCAACATTGATCTTACAGTTGTGAATAAGGACTTTGTTCTCATTGCAAACCTGGCATCAAAAACTCTGATCAGGTCTCTGCTTTTTGCTCTGATACTATCATTATTAACCAACAGTTGGTGATTGGCTCTACATCTCATTGTGCTTATAAACTTTTACAATCTTTTTCAGATGCAGACTCCAGAACTGGCAAGGGATGCAGAGACTGTGGTCGATGTCGTCCCATTGCTGGATCTCCCTGACCCCCTGTCAGACCCCTCCCCTGTCTCAGAGGTGATTCTGGAGGATCCACTTACTGTGACTCTGGAGCAGGATGCAGAAAGTGCATCCGAAGCATCAGTTGGTTTTGAACTGTCTGACCTAGCGATTTTAGGTTCCAATCTGGACTGTGAAGTCCAGACAGCGGGACCATCGTCAGGGATGGTTGCTGATGTAGAGGGATATTTCAGTGGGGAAAGAGAGGTGTGTCTGGTGCCTCATCAAAGCTCTCTTTTCCAGGCTATGGACCTTGGGTATGTCTGTGTGTCTGTATGGAGATCTGTGCCTGTGTCTATGCTTGTGTGTTTGCATCTGCTGGTGTGTTACATCAGTCTTGTGTGTCTTGTCTTGTCCCGTCCTGTCCCATCCCGAGCCATGCTGTCTTGTCTTATCCCATCCCTTGTCCTGCTGTGCCGTCTTGTGTTGTCTTGGTCTGTACAGTGCTATCGTGTATTGTCCTGTGCTATCATGTATTGTTATGTGATGTCATGTATTGTCCTGTGCTGTATTGTTTCTCACAACATGGCATGGGACAGGACAAGAACAGACTTCATGGTATGGAATGGGACAGAACAGAAGAAGACAAGACAGAGGAGACTGTCTTGTTTTGTTCATCCATCTGTCTGTCAGTCCATTTGTTACCAATGTGGTCTCCACACAGTAAGTTTAGTTCTCCTCGATCTACAGTTACCAAACATTGTGGATGGCTTGGAGTTTGGAGTAGGGAAGAATTCTATTAATGTTGGGCTGGAAAGCTCAAAGGTCAAGGTCATTGTAACTGAAAGAAAAAAAATGGTTCCTGCACAAGAACATTTTTTCTACATGATATACCTAATGCATGGTTTGCATTTGAGGTAAGGAAAAAGGCTATTGATTTTGGGGTCAGAGGTAGAAGGTCAAGGTCAATGACCAATATATTTCAGGGTATTTACTGATACAGCTGATGGGACAAGACTTTTTGTTCACATTTGCATTTACGCTTACTTATTGGTCTATGTCAGGTTGGGCTATGCCTGCTACCGTAAGTAACAGTAGACGGTACTACCTGTGACTGTTGACCCAGGGTGGACATCTACACCTGTGTATAGTAGGTCTTCTTGATATGGCAATATTTGTTTGTCATATTCAAAGTGATGGTTATTCCAAATTGGTTAGAACTAGTTAGGGTTATCTTACCAGAGTCAGTGAAAGCTGCAACTATATAGTCGAAGAGACAATACATGTTAACGGTGCACCAGTTCAAAAGTCACATTAAACAAGAGAGATGTCTCTGCACTTTGGCTATTAAATAAAACATGCCATATGTAGTTATTATGGTTTATTATTCAAGCACAGGTTTTAAAAGCATTGGTGACCGGGTCAGTCAGCATGCATATAGCTTTATATCCACATTATAGCAGGCACTGCTGATTGGTTTTACACTGTGCATCATTTTTATGCTGCTTGAGGTTGCAGAGCAGAGGCAGATTTACCAGGAGGAAAAGTCAGTTCAGAGATTACATTTGTTCCTCTATTGTGTACTGATTTTCCCTGACACAGCACTTCTATTTGGAGCAAAACCCTCTTTTTGACAGCCACAATTGAATTTTCCCATGTATAGAGCCTATTGTGCCTGCTGCAAGTACTCGGTCTATTGTAATGCACTTTCTTGCACATGTCTCTTTTGGCACATCTATCAGACCTGTATCTGAAGCCCAAGAGACATTAGTTTTGAATTTAAATGCATGTCGTCACTGTACCATTTTGGGACAGATATCTGAGACGTGGCTACACACTCCCTAAAAAGGTCATTTCATTTTCACATTTTCTACAATGATTGGAACTACCCAGGGTCTTACTTTTAAGAAAATTGTGTAGGAACATAAAAATTGGGGATTTAGGATGAGGTGCCTGCAAAATAGGTCATTGAAAGGGTACAGCAGGAAGGGGGTGGGTACAGTGGGGGTATGGGTTACTTGTGGGTGGAGGTAACATTCTGGGAGGCAGGGGGGTGGGGTGGGGGATAGGTAAGGGCCTGCAGTACCCATTAAACATTTATATTTACGGTAAGGAAATCCGGACTTAGGTAGAGACGAGGCACAGCTTACAAGTAAATTAGGAAAAGACTCGATACTTGTGTTTTATTTTTTTATTCATGATTTTGCATTTTTATTTGCGGATAACTTTGGTGCTTGATTTGGCCTCTTTCTTACTATTTTCGCTTTGGTTTTGCGAATAGTGTTGACTACTTAGCTATCTTAGTTAGGGCTTTAGAGTAGGTCTGTTAGACTTAGATACCAGTGTGTTAGTGTTAGGTTTAGAATGATTTGTCATTTTATAGAGCTGTGCCTCATTTGGCATAAAGTTTCCGGTACATTTAGGATTAAAATGTATGGATGGGTCCTACTTCTAAGAAAGTTTTATATGGGGGGAGTGGGGTAGGGTTCAAAAAGCACCTCATTTGGAAGGAATAGGTGAAAATGTGTGATTCAACAGTTTCTCATCTATTCTAGGTGTAGGCCTTTTTGGTTATATTATTGCATCCATTGATGACAAGGTCATGGTCAGAGTCAATAACACATTGATATTGACATTTTTCAATTAACCATAAACTATAATTGCAGTTCTTTTTCATCCTTTGACTTTCTCTGTGATCCAAATGATTTCTTTCAATGTATGCGACTGATTCCGGTATTGTGGTATTAAGTCTTTCAAATATTTATAAAGAGTGTTTGACCTTTGTTGTTTAATATATTATTTCATAACATAAAAATCCTGTGCATATTTTGATTCTACTTGGGATTAAAAATGGCATGAAGTTTTGGCCTTTGATAGGTGATGCAATAGACTCTCTTTCTAATATAACTGGTGCGTTTTTTGGCAATTATTAAATGTACACACTAGGATTTCAAGACTCTGGATTTTAGTCACCATCACAATGATTTTCATTTTCTGAAATTACTGAAAAGGTGTGATTCAACAGTTGGTCATGGAATCTATACCTTTCCGATAATGTTATTGCATACATTAAGGTCAAGGTCATATGACACTGATATTGTAGTCATCCATATGGTGGAATTATTGCAGAAATTAATGTCAAGGTTGAGGTCAAAGTCACATAGAGGATGATATTGCAATCATCCATTTTGTCCACATTAGTATTTCTGTCTTGTGTGCCAGCAGGGGTGTGTTCATGTACATGTAGATGTTGATATCTATTTGTATTTGTATTGTATGCTTGCCTTTATTTTGTTCTTTTAGTTTGTGTGATACTTACTGGTGTGACTGATGTGGATGTATGTTTGTGAATCTATTTGTCTAATATAGTGCATAATAATTTCACATTTGCATTAATGCTTATTTATTTGTATATTTATATGTATGTATTATGTGTGTAGGTCTGCTGGATATGGCAATATGTTGTGATGTTCATCCATCTGTCTGTAAATCCATTTGTTACCAATGTGGTTTCCACACAGTAAGTTTACTTGTCCACCATCTGCATTTACCAAATTTCGTGGATGGCTTGCAGTTGGAGTAGGGAAGAATTCTATTAATTTTGCTTACATCACGGTCAAGGTCATATGACACTGACATTTTAGTCATCCATATGATGGAATTATTGCAGAAATTAATGTCAAGGTTGAGGTCAAAGTCACATAGAGGATGATATTGCAATCATCCATTTTGTCCACATTAGTATTTCTGTCTTGTGTGCCAGCAGGGGTGTGTACATGTAGATGTTGATATCTATTTGTATTTGTATTGTATGCTTGCCTTTATTTTGTTCTTTTAGCTTGTGTGATACTTATTGGTGTGACTGATGTGGATGTATGTTTGTGAATCTATTTGTCTCATATAGTACATAATAATTTCACATTTTCATTAATGCTTATTTATTTGTATATTTATATGTATGTATTATGTGTGTAGGTCTGCTGGATATGGCAATATGTTGTGATGTTCATCCATCTGTCTGTGAATCCATTTGTTACCAATGTGGTTTCCACACGGTAAGTTTACTTGTCCACCATCTACATTTACCAAACATTGTGGATGGCTTGCAGTTGGAGTAGGGAAGAATTCTATTAATTTTGGGCTGAAAAGCTCAAAGGTCAGGGTCATTGTAACTGAAAGAATAATGGTTTCTGCACAAGAACATTTGTTCTACATGATATACCTAATGCATGGTTTGCACTTGGGGTAAGGACAAAGGCTATTGATTTTGGGGTCAAAGATGTAGAAGGTCAGGGTCAATGACTAATATATTTCAGGGTGTTTACTGGTACAACTGATGTGACAAGACTTTTTGTTCACATTTGCATTTACGCTTACTTATTCGTCTATATCAGGTCAGGCTATGCCTGCTACCGTAAGTAACAGTAGACGGTACTACCTGTGACTGTTGACCCAGGGTGGACATCTACACCTGTGTATAGTAGGTCTTCTTGATATGGCAATATTTGTTTGTCATATTCAAAGTGATGGTTATTCCAAATTGGTTAGAACTAGTTAGGGTTATCTTACCAGAGTCAGTGAAAGCTGCAACTATATAGTCGAAGAGACAATACATGTTAACGGTGCACCAGTTCAAAAGTCACATTAAACAAGAGAGATGTCTCTGCACTTTGGCTATTAAATAAAACATGCCATATGTAGTTATTATGGTTTATTATTCAAGCACAGGTTTTAAAAGCATTGGTGACCGGGTCAGTCAGCATGCATATAGCTTTATATCCACATTATAGCAGGCACTGCTGATTGGTTTTACACTGTGCATCATTTTTATGCTGCTTGAGGTTGCAGAGCAGAGGCAGATTTACCAGGAGGAAAAGTCAGTTCAGAGATTACATTTGTTCCTCTATTGTGTACTGATTCTCCCTGACACAGCACTTCTATTTGGAGCAAAACCCTCTTTTTGACAGCCACAATTGAATTTTCCCATGTATAGAGCCTATTGTGCCTGCTGCAAGTACCAGGTCTGTTGTAATGCACTTTCTTGCACATGTCTCTTTTGGCACATCTATCAGACCTGTATCTGAAGCCCAAGAGACATTAGTTTTGAATTTAAATGCATGTCGTCACTGTACCATTTTGGGACAGATATCTGAGACGTGGCTATATACTCCCTATAAAGGTCATTCCATTTTCGCATTTTCTACAATGATTGGAACTACCCAGGGTCTTACTTTTAAGAAAATTGTGTAGGAACATAAAAATTGGGGATTTAGGATGAGGTGCCTGCAAAATAGGTCATTGAAAGGGTACAGCAGGAAGGGGGTGGGTACAGTGGGGGTATGGGTTACTTGTGGGTGGAGGTAACATTCTGGGAGGCAGGGGGGTGGGGTGGGGGATAGGTAAGGGCCTGCAGTACCCATTAAACATTTATATTTACGGTAAGGAAATCCGGACTTAGGTAGAGACGAGGCACAGCTTACAAGTAAATTAGGAAAAGACTCGATACTTGTGTTTTATTTTTTTATTCATGATTTTGCATTTTTATTTGCGGATAACTTTGGTGCATGATTTGGCCTCTTTCCTACTATTTGCGCTTTGGTTTTGCGAATAGTGTTGACTACTTAGCTATCTTAGTTAGGGCTTTAGAGTAGGTCTGTTAGACTTAGATACCAGTGTGTTAGTGTTAGGTTTAGAATGATTTGTCATTTTATAGAGCTGTGCCTCATTTGGCATAAAGTTTCCGGTACATTTAGGATTAAAATGTATGGATGGGTCCTACTTCTAAGAAAGTTTTATATGGGGGGAGTGGGGTAGGGTTCAAAAGACACCTCATTTGGAAGAAATAGGTGAAAATGTGTGATTCAACAGTTTCTCATGTATTCTAGGTGTAGGCCTTTTTGGTTATATTATTGCATCCATTGATGACAAGGTCATGGTCAGAGTCAATAACACATTGATATTGACATTTTTCAATTAACCATAAACTATAATTGCAGTTCTTTTTCATCCTTTGACTTTCTCTGTGATCCAAATGATTTCTTTCAATGCATGTGACTGATTCCGGTATTGTGGTATTAAGTCTTTCAAATATTTATAAAGAGTTTGACCTTTGTTGTTTAATATATTTTTTCATAACATAAAAATCCTGTGCATATTTTGATTCTACTTGAGATTACAAATGGCATGAAGTTTTGGCCTTAGATAGGTGATGCAATAGACTCTCTTTCTAATATAACTGGTGCGTTTTTTGGCAATTATTAAATGTACACACTAGGATTTCAAGACTCTGGATTTTAGTCACCATCACAATGATTTTCATTCTCTGAAATTACTGAAAAGGTGTGATTCAACAGTTGGTCATGGAATCTATACCTTTCCGATAATGTTATTGCATACATTAAGGTCAAGGTCAATAACACTGATATTGTAATCATCCATATGGTGTATTTATTGCACAAATTGATGTCAGGGTTGAGGTCAAGGTCACATAGGTGATATTTGCAATCATCCATTTTGTCCACGTTATTATTTCTGTCTTGTGTGCCAGTAGGGGTGTTGACTTGTACATGTTGATATATATTTGTATTGTATGCTTGACTTTATTTTTTATTTTAGCTTCTGTAATATTTTCTGATATGGCTGATGCGTATTTGTTTGTGATTTTATGCATCTAATATAGTGACTGATATTTTCGTCAGACTTGCATTGATGCTTATTTGAAGATATTATATATTTAAGTATGTGAGAGGTATTCAAAAAGTTCTGAAATTATATGATCTACAGCTGTATGTACAGGACACCCAACACATGTTGGCAAAGGAGAAGCAAGTGTGCTACTGTGAAATGAGGATGCTGGAAGATCTAGATTCTGTTAGAGTACTCTCTGACTGATATCAAGGCTGACTTGGATAAAGTGTATGAATGCTTTTCTTCGAGATTCTACAATTTTGAGGTGGTTCATTGTTTTAAAGATGGTTATGAATCCATGGAAGAGGACCCCCAGTCTCGAAGACCATTGTCTGCATGTGATGGTGAGTGGGAAGTGGTGTGCTGTGAAAGGGGCAATTGATGAAAATGCTCAATATATGGTGGAAGATATTTATATTATCTTGTCAACTTTTGTTAAGATATTGAGGAACATTTGAAGCTCTGAAAAGTTTATCCAAATGAGTCCTGCATTTGTTAACAGCTGATCAGAAGTCGAATCGTGTTGAAATTGCCAAACAGCTACTTGCCAGATATAGGAAAGTAGTGATCAGAGACATTTGAATGAGATTGTCAGAGGTGATGAAGCATGGATTTGATTTTTTGAATGGAGAAAAACAAGCAGAGACCACAGATCATTTGATGTAGTTGTACTGTCAAGAGTTTTATATGCATTATTTTTTGTATGCCAACGGCCCATATGTCTGGTAAAAGTGCCTGATTCTGCTCGTGTTGCTGGACATTTTTATGCATTCAGAGAGTTGCCAGTAGTTGTGGAACACTTGACACTACCAAACCACCCAACTGCACATAGGTACACGAGGGATCAATCTACTCCAAGATGATGCAGTGGCACAGAAACCTGCAATCTTCAAAGACTTTCTGAAAGAGTACAGCATCAAAATTTTGGGTGAATTCCATTTTCCAAGAACTTTGTTGTACATTACATCAATATTCAGAACTTTTTAAATATCCCTCATATGAATATGTAGGTATTTGTTGGTCTAAGGTAGAACTCAGTTGATTTTGGAGTCGCAAGGTCAAAGGTCCAGGTAACTCTGACTGAAAGAAGAAAAACTGTTTCTATACAATATAGTTCTACATTACATACCTCAACCAAACTTTATGGCTTGTACTTTGGTAAGAAATGGCCATTGATTTTGGAGTCAAAGAGGTAAAAGGTCAAGGTAAATGACTAACAGATTATCAGGGTACTTACTGGTACACATGAAGTGATACAACTTTCTGTTCACATCTAATTTCATATATGTATCTCTGATGGGTATGGAAATATTTGTTTGCCATATTCAAGGTGATGGCTATTCTAAATTGGTTAGGGCTTGTTAGGGTAATCTAACTAGAGTCACTAAAAGCTGCAACTATATACACCCAAAAAGAGAGAATAGAAAGTAAGGGCAGACCAGTTTAAAATTAAAATTAAACATCAGAGCTGTCTCGGCACTTTGGCTCTTAAATAAAACCTGCTATATGACATAATTATGGTTTATTAGTCAAGCACAGCTTTTAAATATTAACATTTTGCCATGGTTTCGGATCTTTTCTAAAGGGAAAATTTAATTGGTCTATAAAAAGTTGGTGACATTGGTCAGTCAGCAATCATATAGATGTATATACACATTATAGCAGGTGCTGCAGATTTGTTTTTATTTTGTGTATATTTATATGTATGCATTGGTAGATATGTATGCTGGGTATAGTTCTGTTATTACTCATTCAGATTGATTGATATGTTAAGAAGAAAAATGTAAATATTTATTTTAAACAAATTAACTTGTGTAAGTTGAAAATACATTTGTTGGATTTAGAACGCTATGGTTTGTACTGAATCTATTGTATGTTTATGTTATTAATATTTCAATTCAATATACATTTATTTATACATGAGCTTCTGTGTTGCTTGAGACTTAACCCCTTTGTGGTGTAGGAAGTTCTTGTTAAGTTGTTCATCATTGAGAAGATGGTGTTACAAATGGAACAATTGGCATAGCGATTTGTCCCTGTTCTACATCTTTCAGTCCCACCTACCTTCTCTACGTCTTCCTGTCTTCCTTTTCCTGTGATGAAGGTTGATTGGTTAGCATTATTGTTGAGTAGGTAAGGGTGCACCAGTTCAAAAATTAAAGTTAAACAAGAGAGATGACTCGGCACTTTGGCTCTTAAATAAAGCATGCCATATGACATTATGGTTTATTTGTGAAGAGCTTGTAAATATTAACATTGTGGCATGGTTTCAGATCTTTTCTAAAGGCAAAATTTATACACATTATAGCAGGTGATGCAGATTTGTTTTTATTTATTTACTGGTATGACTGGTGTGTATGTGTTTGTGTAAATATTTATTTTAAACAAAATGACATGTTGCATAAGTTGAAAATACATTTGTTGGATTAAGAGGTTTATTGTTTGTACTGAATGTTGTAATGTTCATGTTACTGGTTAGCAGTGTAGTTGAGTGCAGTGGCAGAGCAGAACTCACTTGGATCATTTATACTGTTCTCCTCAAGTCTTCCTATCCTGTCTTTAATTTCCAAATATTTCTTCTCAAATTTGCCAATATTTCAGTGATTGTGGAGTGAGCTTCACATTCAGAGTAGTGCCTAGCAAGCAGTAGTTGCAGTAACAGCATTCAGATGTTATCCACATTAATCTACATTAATTCTCAGTTGCCTCCATTTATTTTTGTTTTGTCATGCTTATTGTTTTTGTTTTTAATCCTCATGGTTATTATTATTATTATTATTATTATCAGTACTGTTGCCAACAGTAATGTCAATAATAACAACATGCAATAACAACCACATGAAAACTTACTTACAATCAGGATTTAATTAGCCAAAATTAAGTCATTTGTAACTCGCCTGGCTGTAAGGCCAAGTGAACTTATGGTATGGCCCTTCATCTGTCATCCATCATGCATCTGTGTCCATATTCTCAAAATCTCAGATCTGTTAGATTATGAACAAGATCCATGCATATTAATGAGGTGATCTTGCCTCCAATTGTTCAACTTTGTGACCACTCTAGGCCATATTTCTAATCCAATTTTGATGACATTTTGAATATATGCTTATGCCATTAAGATTTTGAATGTGTTTGGTAATGAGCGAGATCCATGGATACAAACGAGGTGAGCATGCATCTGATTGGCTGAGCTTGTTACCACTCTAAGGACCTCATTTCTCATCCAATTTAGATTAAACTTGAAATATTTGCTTACATCATTAAAAACTTGGATGAGTTCAATAATGAGCAACATTCATACTTACTAATTTGGTGATCTTGCATATGATTGACTGAGCTTGTTACCGCTCTGGAAGCCACATTTCTGATCAGATTTTGATCAAATTTTATCGTCTAGAAGTAGCAGACTAACTACTGTGGAGGTAAAAATAGTTTGCATATTAAAGCAAGGAAAGTAACCTATGATCAAGTATATTGAGAATCACAGGCTTTGGATTGTGAGCTCTTCCCCTTGAAAAACATTTCAAAAATAATTTAGAATACAGGATTCATGGGTGTCAATTGAACAACTGATATTAAGTACAAAAATAATACAACTTAGGGATTAAATTGAAAATCTGTTATTTAAAGCTGAAGAAAAACTATAAAATAAAAATAAAAAAATGAAAATAACTACCAGTGTCATGATCCTGAATTGACAGTCCCTCCACTTCTTCAAACAACTACCCTAGAAATTTTCTTACCATAAAACAATTAAAAAAAAACACATCCAGATTCTGATTGTTGTGACCAGACCACATTTCATTTCATAATATGTAACAGTACAAGACATTATGATTATTTAGACTTCTAATGTTTCTTATATTATTTTTTAGCTCCTGGCCATAGACTAAACAGCATGATTCAATAATGGCAACTTTTGCATGCTGTTTGCTAATCATGGTCAGTTCAAATTTACAGCAATTTATATGAGACGAATGCAAATTATTCAAGTAATTATATAGAGTGTGGTATATCTAAATACCATGAAGTATCTTATTGTTGAGTAATACTGAAAAGAACTTTTTTTGAGGAATAAAATTAGGTCATGGAACAGAGGTTCATTTTCAGTAAATGGAGGGGAAGATGTTTAAAAATCTTATTCCAACCAACCAATCCAATCTTATTTAGCATCAACCAATCCAATCTTAATTTAGCATCAACCAATCCAATCTTATTTAGCATAACCTGAAACATTAATATTTTGTTAGACCTATTAGACCATGTTGCAACTATGTGCTCCCAACTTTTCTTTCCACTCCACAGTTTTACTAATGTATACATTTTCTTTCACAAGCTTAGTTGTCAGTTGCCCATGCAGGTGAGTGATCTCTTTTTTAACATTAGAAGAGAAGAAAATTAACATTGCATTCATCAGAATTTATTTCCCCCCCCCCCCTTCCCACACACACAAACATATTTTTTTCTTGTTTACAGTATATTCTGTTTCCTGAAGAGTGACACAACAATAGTAAGTACATTGATATCCGACCCTAACTTTTTCCAGGCTGCCTAGGTCTGTTGATGTTCAGCCTTCTGGTGGATGCAAGATTATAGATCATGTCAAAATTCAATATTTACAACAATGAAACGATGAATTTGACATAACTGAAGGAAAGCAAATGTGTATGTCATTCAAATTTCACCTTCAAACAGTGGAAAACAATGTTACAAAGTGTTGTCCGTGGATCAACTCCACACTCTCAAAAGAAACATAGTCGAGATCAACAATGACCAAGACAAAGTGTGTTTAGTACATGCCATATTGAATAAGAGAAGCAGAGACACTTTAGAAACAAGCTATGATTTCTAAAGAGACATTGTGTGGAATCCACTTCTCGTATTTGGTCAAGTGCAATCTTCTAATATTTGTTCATAATTGCTTCCACTCTGTTGTATGGGTTTTCTCTGCTTTAGCGGTGGACTTCATGAGGTGCAGACAAATCAAATAGTGTCAGCCCCTCACTATACTTGGTAAGTTTACCCACAGGTGAAACATGATCTGTTTCATGACCCTAATTTTCCATATCACCAAAATCATTTTGATGTCCTTACTGATATCAACACTCACATATTTAGGATGTGTGTGTGTGTTGGGGGAGAAGAATACAAGTTTTAACACACAGACTTACCAGTAGTTTCTAACTTTCTGACCCCACTGTAAAGTTGACATCTCGGAGATTTATATCTCACAGATATGTATCCATGTTACTCATCTATCTTTTTAAATTCTAGGGTCAGTTATCAAAGAGGGAACAGCTTAAAAGTTGGACATAATGCTTGTGCCAAATGTATAATAATAATAATAATAATAATAATTCTTTATTTAACGAGGGTAGCTCAATTAGATTACAGATGTATCTAGTCTCCCTTGATGCCCTCAGCTATTCTAAAACCAAAAACACGGATTACCATGCACAGAGACAAGACAGTTGTAGTAGAGACAGGAGATGTTACAAGGTATATTGACATGTAAAGGTCAATTAAAAATAAAGTTTCAAATATTTGAGATATTTTTCTTTAAAACTTTCAACAGAAGTGGCTGATCTAACAGATGTGGGCAAGGAGTTCTATATCTTTGCTCCAGAATATTTAAGACTATATCAAAATTGTTCATTCTTGGGTTTGGGGAGTTTCACGTGGCCATGTATGGTTGACCATAAGGCATATGGTCCTTGGATTTCCTCAAAAATTTCTCATGTATTCAGGCATTTTCCAATTTATACATTTGTAGACAAGTATTGCCTTTTGAAAGTTAATTCTGTCATTTATTTGAAGCCATTTTAGTTCATGGAAAAGGGTTTTAGATGGTGTGTCAAAAGGAGCATCCAGTATTAGGTGTGCTACTCTCTTTTGTATCTTGTTAATTCTTTCTAATTGGCTTTTGGGGCAGTTTCCCCATATTGCCAAACAGTAATCAATAACTGGCAGAATCTAGGCATTATAGTACATTATTCTAGTTTGTTTGGGTAGGTACATCTTAATTTTACCTAGTAAAGTTATTTTACTTGAGACCTACAGACATATTCAATATGCTTGTCCCACTTTAAGTCATTTTCAACTATCACTCCTAGGAGTTTTTCTTCATTTTCAATGAGTTGCCCATTTATTGTCAGATTTAGCAGATTGTCAGAAGTTGAATGTTTCATTGATTACCATACATTTTGTTTTTGTTTCATTTAAAACCATTTTATTTTGATTTGACCACTTCTTAATGTTTCTTAAATCAGTGTCTAGTAGTGCTTCAATAGTAGCTACAGTATAGCATTTCCTGAAGCAGTTACAGTAGCATCATCTGCAAAAAAGTCTATATTTGAGTGCTTTGTCCACAGTGGAAGGTCATTAATGAAAATAAGAAAAAGCAGTGGGCCTAAAGTAGACCCCTGGGGGACACCATGTGTAATTTCCATGGAGATGGACTGAACATTACCAATAGCGGTTCTTTGTGTTCTGTTGCATAGGTATGATGAAAACCAGTTTAAGGCATTAGTATCAAATTTATAGCATTTTAGCTTAGATTAAAGAACATCATGATTGACTAAATCAAAAGCCTTTCTGAAGTCTAGGAATAATACACCTGTTAGACTCCCCCTTATTGATTTTCTGCAGCCAACAGTCGAAAACCTGATTGTTCTTTGTGAAAGAGTGAGAATGTTCTGAAGTAATGTATGAGGTAAATAATCTGTTGGGTTTATGCCATATGTTCATTGCATGTTGATGGTTCAGCAGTCCTGTAAAATGAACTTGCATATAATCTCCGGTTATTTTGCTTCTTTTGACTGGTATAGCAGTTTTTCTTTGCACCAAAAACTTGACTCACTCAAGGTAGTGTATCAACAAATCTTTTGATAGTTAGAATATAAGTTGTCAAAAGGGCAGATCATTTTTTCCTCTGGGCATACCAATTCCCCTAGCCAAAAATCAGAGTTACTCTACCTTTACTAACTGAAGGTAAAGGTACATGCCTTGCTATTTTATGGATTTTTTAAAAATAATTTTTGAAAAAATTATTACAAATTGAATTTCTCACTTTTATATTGAATTTTGTTTTTGCATTTCTTTTAAATTTAAAATTAAATTGACTTTTTAACATTAAATTTAATTTTCAGCATTGTATCAGTCAACTTGTATCATGATGAGGTCAGAGGTCATTGTTTATATTCTTACACATCTTCTTTAGCCTTATTTTCATCTTTATCCTGCTAAAAGTCCAAATTTGATGGCTTTTTCAAGAAATATAGGGAACTTGTTTTGGCACACAGTGTACTCCAATTTGCAATGTTTGATCTGGACCAGGGCTGTAAAGTCTAGTGGTTATGATGCAATAAAGTTTAAGTCAGCAATATGTGGCAAGTGGTCTTTAATGAGAAAATGGAGATAGAGAACCTGGAAGCAAGTCATCTGTAGCATAACTCTCTGTGCATTTTTAAAGATCACCTGTCTGCTGAGCCACATGCAGTGAATGCAGAGAGAATGAAATCTGTAAACAGAGGTGCTTTCAAGGGCCTGATATAAAGATATAGAAAAAATAACAAAGATATCATATTCAATTCATAACATTTATTAATAATGATATTACTTTCATGCAGCAGTATAAAATGCATGAATATTTTAATTATCATCACATTAAAACACAAATAGATGAATGTTAACTTCAAAATAATTCTAGAAAGATTAAAAATGTTCAGAATGTATCTCTCTTAAAGAGTTGGTTGACAATAATCCATAAGTAAATGTCCTGCCCACAGAATTGTCAATCCTCACATTGGGTAGATGTGATTTTTAATTGTGCATTCTTTGAGAACTTGTTGAAGGTTTTGGATCCATCTGTCCTTTATTGTAATTTGATTCACAATGAATTAACTGGTTGTATTTCAAATGTTCAGATATCGTATTTCCCTGTTGAATACACATCCTTTCACAATATCTGGCTTCTTTTGACAAGTGTTTTTTGATATTCCGTTTCAGTATCCATTTGATATAGTGCATGTTTTGCATGCAATGAAAGTTCCACACCAGAATCCTCACATTTTGTCATGGCTGATGTTGCAGGGTTGTTATTCAATCTGTGATGGTTGAAGAAGTTCTACTAACAATATTCCTTGAATAATTCACGTGTTTTTGGTAGTGAAACTCCCCGTGATCTCTTGACTGCTTCACATTTCTGAGTATCTGTATACAGTTTCATTTCACCATTTTGCTGATACACTCAGTTTCATTTTCAAAATTTTTAAGATGTAACTCTTTGTCACTTTCATGGATGTTTAGATCAGTGACTTTGTGCAATCCAAGATACTTGGAACGATGCCATCAGTTACTGATTATTCCTCCACTACACACAACAGAGTATCTTGCACACCGTGAACAGTCTCCAGTTTTTGCATCAGAGAGGATTCAAGAACTTTTGGTAAGTGTTTACTAAGAGTAGTCATATTACTGGCATGCTGTTTCATTAGCTTCTTTAGAATCATATTACATCTAGATTTTTCATCCTGGCTAAGGGCCTTCTGTGCTTCCTGTATTTCTACATGAGTTGTTCCAGGAAACATGTCTGAGTTAAAATTTGCTTTGTTGCAGTGTCAAAATTGAGCTTGTCCCAAATGAACTGGGTCAGCTTGCTGCTGCACTTTCCACATGGGATCAAGAGCTCAGAGAACATAGTCTATTCCTTGAGCTGATCTTGCATCTGTGGTGACATATTTTATAAGTGCACCTTGTAGAGCAAGCTGACTACCAATTTCCTTTCCCATATCATATTCTGACAGTGGGGCAAAGGGCGATAAGTTTGCTATACACTCTGGATGACCACCTAGACATTGCACATCTATTCCTTGTCCCTTCAAGCAAGGTCCAGTCCAACAAAGTTTATTTTGGAAGCAAGCACTTATGATAAACTTCTTGTCAGTCATAGCTTTACATGCAATACCAATAGCTTGTAAAGCATTCTGGCTGGGCTTTTTATAACTTACTATGCTTGTCAAATTGTATCTGCCATCCATTGCAATGTTTATTGCACTGGGTTCATTTCCACGCTTCACATTAATATCTTTCAATATTCTACTTTTTCAGCAATATCCCTTTTATTTAATACCGACACATTCTTTCCCACAATATTAAAATATATTCTGCATGCTGCTTCTGGCTGGGGGTGGCATATCCATGTTTGTCATAACAAGTTGTGCTTTTGTATTGCATACAAGCATGTTGTGAATACTGACCGAAAGTCCAATATGTGGTGCAGCAGGGTTTGGTCCTGGCATGCTTGTCATCACTACCTTATACAGCATACATTCAGGTGCTTGAAAGTAAGACTTTACACACTTTAGTATGATTTTCCAGCAGACTCTACATTATGTTTTCTTAGCAATCTGCATTTCAGGTACATTGCAATGGGGGGCATTCTTGGTGATGATACTTTAGAGATGTATTTCATATATCTGCCATTTGTTCATTATCCACAAGTTTCATTCCTCCAAAGTTCTGACATTCTTTTGTCTTTTTCAGGTATGACTTGGTATCAGGAATAGGCTGCAGCAGCTGAAGTGACTTGGATGCATCCTCACATACAGAGGCTCCATCAGCATTTGACTTGACTAATAGGGATAACTCGGCTTCACTCATTCTGGCAACAAGTGATATTGTTAATTTGGAAAATGAATGCCTGTAAAAAGAAACATCGGATTCACTGGCTGGATACTATCTATCCAAAAGGTCTAAAACTCTAAAGCTACATATGAAATTCATTAATAAGTTGATAATATTTCGTATTTTGTTATTTCTTTTTCATAAATTATTTATTTAATGTGTGTTTTTTAAAATTTACAGATGAATATTTACAAAAGGTATATGCACAGTATATGTGTTAAATATGATATAAATCACAAGTATACATATACATATGTCACAACTGCTATATTACAAGACATTTATTGTCATTACCCCCCCCCCCCACACACACACATACATATATACACATATATGCATATGCACACATATGCACATAAATGTATATATAAAATGTTTACATGGATAAGCGCACATCCATGCATTACTGGGTCAACAACCCATCAACTGTTTTTTGCACAAGCTGCATGAAGAGAGCTTAAAAACAGGTAAATGGTTACTGGCAGTGTAATTGACAGATAAATTTGGATAGAATGTGGGAAAGTGATATTAATTACATGCTAAAATCTATATCTGGCTTAAAAAGTTTAAGGGAACAGAATATTCCTGGTGAACACCATTTGTCAATGAATTTAACAAGGTCATATCTACAGAAATCTGTTTTTTATTCAGCATTTTAATCTAGATATAAAGTTAGACAATATAGTGTTGCTTGTGACTATTTCATTATTATAATAAGACCGACAGCATTTAACCCAAAGAACATATTTCTATTCTGCTGTGAATAGGAGGTAAAGGTCCAAGAACTCAGGCTCTAAGAATATAGCCTCTTTGGCAAGGGGGCCAAATTTGAGAAAGTGTTGAAAGAGTTTTGAGATAGGTGTTTGATCTATTTTATTATGAGTTTTTTTGTTAATGGAGTGTATTATGTCACATTAAAAAAACAAATCGTCGACAGTTTCATTTTTGCCACAATGTTGTGCACACCTTTGATTTGGAAATTCCTTTTTGGTATATGTTATAATTTACAGGTAGTATGTCATGAATGGTTTTAAAACAAACATCTTTAGTAACAGGATCAATGAAATTATTATGCAAATTATTCCAAACTGAAGGGAAGTCTAGGTCATATAGTTTTTTTACTTTAGGATCTAAAATAAAAAATTTCACATCTAATTGATAAATGATCTTTGATATAATATTACCGAATATGAAATCAGGATTGTGTTCTAAGAATTCTCTACAGACTTTTAGGCCATTTTGGTAAAGTTGGGGAACATTTAACATGTAGATATGTTTATTCAGTCCTAAATTTGGATTAATATTCCTAAGTTGTAACCCTATCCAGCATGTAGAATTGTGTTCTAAGAATTCTCTACAGACTTTTAGGCTATTTTGGTAAAGTTGGGGAACATTTAACATGTAGATATGTTTATTCAGTCCTAAAATTTGGATTAATATTCCTAAGTTGCAACCCTATCCAGCATGTAGCAAAAAATTTCCATTTGGCCAAATGGTCATCATTTAATAATTTTTGGACATGTTAGATTCTTAGTGCCTTATCTTACATTCAGTATTTGTGATAGTAATACTGCCCTCTTTAAAAGAGTTATAACAAGTAGTCCCTAGCAAGTGGTTCATATTAAGAGTTCCATAACAATGTAAAAATATTTCGATTGAATAATGTAAAGTAATGTTTAGGGAGATCTATAACACTTGCTGCATACCATACATTTACAACCTGTAATGAAATCTCTGTCTTCATATGACAAAGACACTTCAGATTTCATTAGCAAATTCAAACCTCTTTTCGAAAAAATCGGACAAATCTGTCCTCTCTACACAAATATACCACACAGTGATGGTATTGAAGCTTGTAAATACAATCTTAATAAAGATGAAATACACGTAGACTCTCCAGACAAAACATTTGTGATTTAATTCAACTTGTGCTTGAAAATACCTTTTTTTCATTTCGGGTGATACAAACTATATTCAAAAGGTAGGTACAGCAATCGATAGTCCTATGGCTCCTTCTTATGCATTGCTGTTCATGGGGAAAATCAGAAAATGGCTTCTTCGAGCAATGCCTTTTGAAACCAGATGTGTGGCTAAGGTTTCTAGATGACATTTGTATGATCTGGAGTCATCCATTAAAAGACTTTATGCTATTTTATAGACTGTTTAAATCCATTTCACGCTACAATTAAATTTACGTTCAATGTGCCTAAAAATAAAGTATAATTTTTGGACGTATATGTTGCTAAAAATGAAAGTACTGATATAACTACTATTGTACATGTTAGAAACACAAATGTTCATCAGTATGTTGAAGATATTCTTCAATATCATTCTAAATCATGCAAAGACGGAATACCTTACAGTCAAGCAAAAAGATATGGAAGAATTATTTCTGATGATAATGTCTTTAAAACATCTTTGACAGAATTAAATAAACATTTTTTTAAACAGAAATTATGCAACTTACATTATTAATGCTGCTTTCGAAAAGGTATCTTCCCTTACACAGCTTGATTCACTAAAATGTAAAATCAGGGACAAAGATGACAATATTATTCCTTTCATTACTGAGTAATAATCCAAATTTACCCAATATGGATAAGATTATCCACAAATATTGGGATTTTTGCAATTATCTTGTAATGTAGGGTATTAAAGCACTTGATAAAAGCAGGCCTTCACTTGCTTATAAAAGAACTGAGAATCTCAAAGATTTCCTTGTTAGTTCTAAATTAATAAGAAAATCGTTTATGAATGGTTTATCAGTTAAATGTAACAGGCCCAGATGTTCGTAATGTTCTTTCATTAATGCAAATACTTATTTCAGTAGCAGCAATGACAATGAAACATTTAAGATTCATTATGATATTAACTATGCAAAATCAACTGTCATTTATTTGATAACCTGAACAAAATGTGATAAACAATATGTTGGACAAATCCGCCAGCAAGTGTCGAAACGCATTAACAAACATAAGATTTGACAAAAATAGCAGTATAGATCCATGTTTTCGTCTTATGTTGCCACAAACGGCTCCCATACTTTCCAAGATTTTTCATTTAAGCCAAATGATATTGTTAATTTGGAAATGGAACGCCTGTTAAAGAATCATATTAGATTCACCGTCTGGATGCTATCTATTTAAACAGTATAAACTCTAAAATTATATATGAAATTCAATACTGTTAATAATATTTCATATTTTCCTATTTTAATAGTGCGTTATATATGATGAGAACTGCTCAGCCAATTATAATCGAACTGAATTTTTATAATTCTATTAATTATCTGCATAATACTGACAATAATATAATACAAAAGTATTATACAACCTAAAAATGTGCATTACATTTTATAGTTATGTTTTTGTTATTTATTTTTTTATTATATTATTAAGCATTATTGGCAATATAGCTAACAAATTTCCCCCGCAGAAGAAATTTTATCTGGACATGATCTCGATCACATACATGCTTGGAAAATAAGCCGTACTGGAAATAATTAAAAAAAATAATAAAAGTATTTATTCCTATTGCAATAAAATAATCATTCATCCAAATGTATGCAACGAATAAAAGTCGTTTTTATTTCACCTAATCAACCTGATGATTATCAGCCCGTTACTCCCTAATAATTATGTTTTTATATTTTCTCCGTAATATAGAAGTGGAAATGATTGCAATAAATCATAATAGTTTTTCTTTTCACCGAATAAACACGAGTTTTATTTGCATTACAATAGACGTCTAGCTTATTCGCGATTAATAAGAAAGGTTTACTTGTACGAAGAAAAGAAACCTTATTATTATAAACACATTCTTGTATAATCATGAAATTTCTTGCTAGAGTCAAAGATCCGTGGAAATTATTGAGATTAATCAAAATAGTTCTTCTTGTACGGAATAAAGTTCATTATTATATGCAAATTCCTGGATAAATAATGAGCTTTATTCCGTCCAAGATGGAATTTCCATATTATGCATGTTTTAATAAACCCAAGTACTTTGATTTATCTGTAGTTCTTTTTTACGGAATAAATTACATGAGTAATAATGCCATATAGGTTTATTCCGTCCAAATATACATGTATTTCTATTTCATAAAAACACTGAAATATGAAGTATATAAGGCTCATAAATGTATATTTATTTCATTTTTTAAAATTACTATTTGTTACATATTTTGTTTTACATTAAAGTAGATACATACTGAGCATGTGAAATTAAACGTCAATAGTGTGAAGTGAATAAAACACCCTTCATTTTTCGTAGTTACGAACGGATTATGCCCAATGAATGAGCCCGAACCAACACTATCGTGTTATATCTCCAAGCTATATTTGTAAAACGTCGCCGTCCCAAAATTCGTGAAAAAATTTAGGAACTTCTTTTAATCGCTGTAGTAATGCAACTGTTAATCTCATTGGCACATAATGCAGAAGATCCATGCAAATCGATGGTTTTTGATATTAAGAAATATATAATCAGAAAAAAATCTGTTTTTTGAGTAGATATACAGAATATTTCAAGAATGAAGTAGAAATATTGTATTGACACGAGTTGCACGAAATTCATTAATAGAGTTCATAATATTTCGTATTTTCTTATTGCCATGGTGCATTATATATAATGAGAATTGCCTAGCCTATTATACAGGAACTGAACTTTTTTGATTCTATTAATTATCTAAATAATACTGACAATAATTAGACATAGAAAAGTATTATTCAACTTTAAAATGTGTATTGCATTCTATAGTTATTTTTTATTATTTTTTTGTCAATCATATTATTAGGTATTATTTCAATATTATTAATTTTTAAAATTATTTTTAATTAATTTAAACTTAATTTTATAAATTATGATAGTTACGAAAACTTTGTACAATAATTGTACAAGGGGACATAATTCAATATTTCAAGCAATATATATATATATATATATATATATATATATATATATATATATATATTGGATTCGCCATTTGGATTTAGGCAGACTTATCCAAAAAGTTCTTAGTCTAAGATTATTTATAATCTTCATTTATAAATTCATATTTCATAAATGATACATTATACAAATTTAACGGGAAATAACACTGTTTATCTCTATTTCTTCCGACATGTTCTGCTGTTATACTTTTCTATAGAGATATATGTATATGTATCTTTGAATGTCTTTTAATATTTCAATTATCCATGCTATTTATACATTTAAGACTTTAGCTAGAACGTCTCAGAACGATTTTAGCTATGACTTCACCTTGTTTATTTTCATTTTGTTTTAACGTCAATCTCTTAGAAACCAATTGCATTTGATGATGTAAACATTAATTTCAAATTTTGCAAAGTTGAAAAATAACAGATTGGTCCGAAATAAGAACGAGGAATGACCTTTCAAAATCAAGGAGACCGTCTGCAATCTGACTAAGCACAAGGTTAGTTTAAATATTGTTTGATTTGTTTCATAATCTTTTGTTATTTTGTTCTATGATTATTTAATAATCTTTTAAAAACTAGATACAGTTGCTTGATTTAAAGACACTGAACTACATTTCATTTCACACGTACTATTTCTTTCCCTCTTTGTTAGGTTAGAGAATTTTTTTAAAAAAATTTGTTGAATTCTTTTTGGGTAAGCGAGGTAAACTCTTCGACTACCTGTTAATTCGAAATAGAACTACCACTAATACTTTTGGTTATAAGCTTTAACTATAAAGACAAGGTGGAGAACCAAACTATAATTTACTCGATTCATCCTAGTCTCATAACACTGGCTGATTACTATAGGTGGCGCTCATACAGTTTCATATTTTGCATAGATTTAATTTTTAAGAAAAACAATTTCCCATGTTTTTCCTCAATGGTTATCCTGACTATTTAAAACAGACCTTGTACATCTTAGGTATTATTAAAAGAATTTTTAATTCTCTTTATTTTGGTGGTATGAATTGATGGGTGTAATTTGGGATATAGAGTACACAGCTTGGTCTTGGTCTTGATGTGCATCTATCAAAACCTGGTTGCTCCGCTTGCTCAATTTTCACTTCTGGACTTCAAAGGTAAATTGTAAAAAAAAGAGCCAATAACTTTTTTACTTTCTATATATTTTCTAATGTATTCATTGTACTTTCATAAGCTGGTATTGCCTACTCGGCAAAATTCGTTTTCCCCATTTAATAACTGCCAAAAAAAGTGTGGTTTGGACTAATTCAATCTGATTTTTCGAGCACATGGGTGCAGTCCTTTTTGTCAGCCTGTGTGCTGAGATCATGTACAATTTCCACAAGTACAAATTTGTAAAAAAAATGTCAGCCACAGAACAAGAAAATAACATACCGGTATAAGTGTGCCCAACTTCCTTTCATTGTGCATGTTGCAAATTCAAACAACTTCACCTTACACCTGTCACTCTCCTCAGAAGTACATAACATCTGTACAGTGCCTCATAATGCGGGAAAAAGCATGAGGTATCATCAAGATCATGATTGCATATAAACTTATAAAACGAATAGTTGAAGCTTCCAGCAAATATTTACCCCCCCCTCCCATATATATTGCATATATTGAGTGTTACGTTTTCGCTCAATGGGCACTTTGATGCTCAATGTTGACTTTGAGCTTTCTTTCCACACATTATTAATTATTTTCAAACAACATTATGAATCTTTGACCTAATATTTTGTTTTCGTGTACTATTGTTTTTGTTACTCTTTTATTTCATTCTTGTGTCTGTTATCTTTCCTTATTCTTCCCTTTAGCTTTGTTCCTTTTCGAGACCACTTTTTTTTCTCCATATTAACTTGTTTAACATTTTCCTTGTCAAAGATATCAAATCCATCATAGTAAAAGCATATATTTCCTCCTATGTACAAAGCTACAATTCATCATTGTAAAAGTCAAGATCTTTTCCTCTAGTCAAAGATACAATTCATCATTTGTAAGAAGTCAATATATTTCCTTAGACAAAGATACAATACATCAATGTGAAAAAGTCAATATATTTCCTCTAGTCAAAGGATACAATTCATGCATTGTAAAAGGTCAATATATTTGCTCTAGTCTTCAAAAGATACAATACATCATTGTAAAATTCAATATATATCCTCTAATTTACATTTAATTTTGAGCAAATTCCAGCTTCTGAGGTAGTTTTTAACTATAAAAGCTCAACATTAATTGTAATAAAATAATCCTGTTAAGAAAATTGAGAGGAAAACCATCTCTACTCAATTCCTTAAAAAGACGACAAGACACATTTGTATAAAATTATACTGTTAGAAATTGAGAGAAAACCCATCTCTTAACTCATCCTTTAAAAAGACGACAAGATTCAACATTTTATGAATAAAATTTATAATCTGTTAAAATTGAAGAAAAAAACCATCTCTTACCTCATACGTTCTAAAAAAAGACGACAAGATCAACATTTATGTATAAAATTATAACTGTTAGAAGATTGAGGAAGAAAACCAAGCTCTTCACTCATCCTTTAAAAAGACGACAAGATCACATTTTGTATAAAATTATTACTGTTTAGAAATTTGGAGCGGAAAACCATATCTTACTCATGCGTTTTTAAAAAAAAGTACGACAAGAGTCAACTAGCGAGAACAGATTATTAATTGAATTAAATTGTTTGGAAACAAACTAATGATATACTAATAAAAATTAAAAATTTTAGAGATCAAAAGATTCAGTTGGCTGGAAATTCGTAGGAAAAAATAGAAGATGTAAATAAGATCAAGAGCAAAATGGAATTGAAATAAGGAGAACAGGTATCAATATATTTCTGCAATTTGGAAATGGGAAACTACATAAGTTAAATGATGCCTCAAACTATAAAAATCTGATGGAACCTCTACTGGTAAATCAAGTCAGAAATTTTTAAAAGAATCAAAACATGTAATTATCAGAAGCTATATTCTTATCACACAGGTGGATCCCAGTTGATTTTGAGTCTTTCGCTTATCCTTAACTATAGGGATAATTCCTAAAAACAGACAGTGCAAAGAGAGAATCTATTGTATGCCATATAACGATAACTGAAGTCAACTGCAAACACTAAAAATACATGCCAAATAAATTAAAAGTTCAAGATCAGATTGCGGTTTTCGGTTAATTAAGTTTTTAAGTTCTTGTGTATAGATATCGGTTGTTTTTATTTAAGGTGCAATTAATATTTTGATAATTATATCTGGGGAGCTACCATCAACCTTCAAAAGAGGAACATGTAATTAACTTGTCTTCCAAAAAAGGGAACAAATCACCAAAACAGTATTTGAAGAATTGTGAGATCCATCTCTTTTACTTAATGTAGCTTACAAAAAATTTGCATCAAGATGTAATTGCAAATGATACTAAAGCCCTCGCATCTTCCAGTCAATTATTAATAATGATCAGGATCTGGTTTCCATCAAAGGAATGATTTATTTGGCGGAAAATATTCAGTTAGTCTACATGATCTCATCATTTTCTACAAAGAAATTTAAAGCATACCCTGGACTTCTTCTCTTAATTGATTTTGAAAACGCTTTTGATTGCTGTTGCATCGGCCTTTCATTGGTAAAGTATTAGACTTGGTTTAAAATTATTGGAGGAGGACTTCAAAAAATTGGATAAAGCTGTTTTTACCAAAAAGTATGTACAATCATGCATTATTGCGTCAATGGGACAATGTTTCATTGTTTGTTTTTGTACATTTAAATAAGGAAGCTGCAGGGAAAAGGTTAAATACCCTGCTTCCCATATATTTATCCTTCTGTGTGCAGAGATTATTAGCCCACATGATTAGGAAAAACGCAAATAAAGTTTAAGGAATAAAAACTAAAATCATATTGAATATCTTATTTCACAGTTATGCAGATGACACTGCACTGACTCTTAATGGCTCTGAAAAAATCCCTGATATCAATGCTCTCTTCTAATTGTCAGGGCCTTATTTTAACATATGGAAAAAAACAAAAGCAGTCTGGATTGGAAGTAGAACACAGGTAGTAATATTAAATATTGCTCAGAATTACCATTTAGACTGGGATTCATATACATTTATTTTACATTGGCATAAGATTTTCCACAGAACTAAACAATGTGGTTAAATTTAAATCTATGATAACAAATTTCAGGAAAATTAAAGATTTACTTCGGCAACTGGTGAGATAGATCACTAACCACTTTTGATAAAATTACTGTTATTGAAGAAAGTTTTTGGCATTATTGAAAAACTTACATATCTACTAATGAGTTTACAAAATTGCCTTCATTAATGTACTCCTTAAAACTAGATTGTCTTTTTTATAAGTTTGTTTGGAGTGAGGCAAGAGACATAACTTAAAAGAAAAGTAATTATTAAAGACTATCACGAGGGTGACCTTAAAAATAGTTGATCATCAATTTGTTTGTGGAATTCTATTAAGAATGTGCTAGGATCAGAAAGTATGGTTACTCTTGTGCGCTAACTGGAAAAAAAAAAACATTTTACTTTTCTCCTCTCCCAAACATAGAAAAAAAAATTCCTATTTGGAATAGATTTTCTGAAAAAGAGTTAATAAATGCCTGAATGGAGTTTTGGATAGATATATTTTCAGCTTACATTAAAATTGTTATAATAAGTTTATTGTTGAAAACGATTGAATAACTTTAAACACAAATATGGATGAAATCCTAATATCATTTTTGGAAATTCTAACTGTAATGTACAAACAATAGATTGAATAAGGTATATTCTATATAAATGACTTTGTAAATGAAAGATGGTTCATGGATCAATCTTGACAAGTTTCAAAATAAATTTGGTATCCATGTAAATTTCATAGAGGTTTAGGGGAATTTTTGGTGCCATACAAATCTACAAATGTAAATTTGATATTAAGTATCAATTCGAATATACTAGTACCCATGTTTGTACCCATCTATTTTACTTAGTTTTAAAGGATTAATTGGGCTGTTAAAGAATTCTACAAAATGCTCATTTGGCAATCATTAGGAGCCAGCCTCAATTACAAAATGGAATACAAGAATTCGACAATTTAATTGAGAATGAAATGGAATAAAGCTTGCTTCCTTGCCTCAAAAAGGTAACCAGAGGTCCTGGACTTTAAATGGCTTCGAACTATGATTTTACACAAAATCTTGGTAATAAATAATGTTCCAATTTGGAAAACATTTCAAGTAATCTGTGCTCTCTCTGCAAAAACCTCTGTTTATGTTTGATCGCTATCTTAATGGGAGTGTCCAAAAACAGAATCATTCTTGACTAGGTTTCATAGAGTGGTTTGAAGAGAAAGAGTGAGTGCTATCGTCTCTATAACTTGTATGTATTGAAGTGAGAATTTCTGCCTGGCATATTAGATATATAAAAGATCTGATAATGTGATTAAACTCTTTAGGATTACAGTTGAAATTATATATTGATAACTGTTATTTTAATAATAAATTACCAAATATGTCTCATTTTAAGAAGGAAGGAACTGAGAAAATACACTTTCTGTTGAGAGAAGTATTTCTGCATACACAAAACTGCAGCATAGGGAAATTTTGATTACTAAATTGGCAACTTTACAAAAAGTTGTATTTAAACTGAATATTAATATATCACTATTTTACCATGCTATCCATACGTAAAGAATTTGTTGATACCATTGGTGGATGCAGTTATAGGTTCAGTATACGTGTCTATATAAAATTTAAGCAGGCCTGCATCAGGCCCACTTTTTTTCGTATGTTGCCTGATGCAGGGAGGTGTACACTGTATTAATAAACAGATTAATTATCTCAATAAATACCTCTGTTGTGTATAGGTACATTGCATCTTTGTATTTTATGCATATGCTTGTATCTATGTACATTTGAGGTGTGTGGGTATGAGTATTTGTATTTATGCATATGCTTTGATCTATGTACATTTGTAGGTGTGAGGGTATGGGTATTTGTATTTATGCTTATGCTTGTTGTACCTATGTTACAATTGTACATATGTGGGTTTGGGTTTTTGTATTTATGCATTATGGAGCTTGTATCTGATGTACATTTGTACATGTGTGTGTATGGGTATTTGTATTTAGGTATATCTTTGAATAGAAATATATGCATGTATGTGTGTATGTTCGTATGGATGTATATGTGTGTATGTACATGTATATGTGTGTATATGTGAAGATATATAGATATGTGTGTATATATAAATATATATATATATATATGTGTCTGTGTATGTATCTGCATATATAAGTATATATACATACGTGTATGTATGTGTGTACATTTATATATACATATATGTATTTGTTTATGTATGTGTGTGTGTGTATATATATATATATATATATATATATATATATATATATATATATATATATATATATATATATATATATGTATATATATATATATATATATATATATATATATATATATATATATATATATATATATATATATATATATGTGTGTGTGTACATATATACATGTACCGTATTTTTGTATAGATTTATGCATAAGGGTGCGTTTGCACACATGGATGGATGGCTGGAATCATATCATACAAATGTAATAATATGAAAATACAACATGTAATATATGCGGACACAACAATTATCATTGTAGTTCTCTCTCTTCTTCCATCCTTCTCTGTTATCTCTCTCTCTCTCTCCCTCTCTCTCTCAAAAACCTCTGACACAGTTATACTAGCTATAGTTTAATCTTGTACTTTTGATCCACCATTATAAATATCTCATATTTATATTACCTCATAAATTGTTATGGTAAGTCCAAGGCACCCAAACCTTGGCATCATAATGTGTCTGGAGTAATAAAAAAAATTTTTTTAAATTTGAATTTAATCTGATGAAGCAATAATGCGAAACTGGTCACAGAATTTGCGTGTTGGTATTGCTTATATTTTAATATTTACTTTATATTTGGTGTAACTGTCAACCTCGTCAGTAGCACATAACACGAATTGGAGATATTTTATTAGAAATTATGTCAGGCATAAACATGCTTTAATGGTTCCGAAATTTAAATGCCACCTGTAAATCATACACATTGAACATACAATCAGGCAGAAAACCTATCTGAAGAAAAGAAACATATCAATCAGGTCTAAAATATACATGATACAATAAAACATACTCAAATATGTAATAAAAGAAACATCATTCTGGAATTAAGACAAGGACATGGATATTCTAATAAATGACCCAATTTCAGAGTATTACATGTCCGCACAGTATTGAAAGTTCCGCATCCTCAGCAAAGGGACAGCAGTTCTGTGTAAAAAAGCCATAGCATTCACTGACCTAACCATGTAAGTTATGAATACAACCATCTTGTTCATTAAAGTCAGTGTCCCAGGTGGCTGAGTGGTCTAAGGCACTTACAGATCATTGACATCTCACCTCTATTGGCGTGGGTTAGAGTCTCAGCTCGGCCAACATGGTTATGTGAGAAAGCTTGCCAGTAGCTTCCCATGGGTCAGTGGTTCTTCCCGGGGTTTTCCTGGGTTCTTCCTCCATCACATATACTGGCTGCTATGTATACCCTATCATGTGCTGGAAAATGGTGTTAAATCACACAAAACAAAGAAACAAACTGATTAAAGTCATTGATTAATACAGCCATGTCATACAGTAATGTGTGTCATTCATTTTTCTACCCATGTCCTTAGACCTAACCATGTCTCTATTGAATACACACTTTATTCAGCTGTAATAGGAGGGGAGACAAATTCTAACTATCGCGGTAAGGAATCAAACCTGGTTTTGTCTGTCTCAGTCAAGTGCACATACCACTAGGGGTGAAACGATTAATCAATATATCGATGTATCGGTTATTTTTCCATATCAATACCCATATCAATACAAGAGGTGAAGAATCGATACAAACGATACTTACCCTATACATGTTACTTTAATCTAAGGCAATTATGAATAATTATTAGTTATTTGCCTTTTTATTCTTTAAATTGAGAATTCTTCTGAGACAGCTGTAACAGGCACGTACATTCATTTCCTGTCAGTAAAAAAGAAAATCCATTGATGAGACGCAGTCACCTTCTACAAATTAACACCAAGTGTCTAACTCACATGGTTTGAAATCTTCCCCGTGCCCCCGGTGTCAATACCATGCTAATTATTTTATCCCGTCAGCCACTGATAACATGTATCAAAGTAAGAAAGACATTCCATATTTGTTCCCCATGTATGAATAATTTAAGTACTTTACTGATAATTTAATAACCACTTTTACACAAAGTTTTTCTTGCTTCACATCTTGTCTACATTTATTGAATTTGAAGGCTACACTTCCAGTGTGTCACGCAGCAGTGAAATATGATACATTCAGTTCTGATTGATGTTGATTGTTTGTTCAAGTCCAGGGTAAAACAATAACCACCAGTCAGAACTAACTGTAGCTTAGTAGGTAGTCTGTTTGGAAGTATTTTTTTTATCTTGTCAAGGATGAGAATGGCATATGAACAGATGATAAGTCTATGTCTCTCTGTAATCTGCATTGTGGAAATACAGCCAATATGTCACCACAGCACCACCCTACCATTGATGAACCTTCTAAAACTGAAAAGACCACATTGATATGTGTATCGATAATGTTTCGTATCGTAGGCTGTGTCTTGTGAATCATATCAACATGCGGCAGAGGTGTATCCTTTGACCCCTACATACCACTAGACCAAAAAGTTCCAGACCAGCCAGGCTTTTTAGTCAGTGGCCTGATACACCTAGACCGCTTCACTCCTCCCCCTTATCTTGACATTTGACCTTGAATGTGACCCAGATTCACCTCTCAGCGGTCGAACCCCATTCCCAACCTGGCCAATGGCTGCTGAGAGTCAGATGAACCCCCAAATGTAACAGGAGGGGATACAAATTATAATTATCACAGTCACAATTGAACCCGGTTTGTCTGTCTCATAGATGGTCACACATAAACTAAAGGTGCTGAAAAAAACGTGCTTCGGGTACAGTATTTAACCAATTTACCCCTATGTTGGGGTCCCAGGTAGTGGAGTGGTCTAAGGCGCTTGCCTTTGCTTATCATGGGCACATCTCACCTCTCTGTGTGAGTTTAAGTCTCAGGTCAACCAATGTGGGCATGTGAGAAAGCTTGCCAGTAGCTTCCCATGGGTCAGTGGTTCTTTCCCGTGTCTTACTGGGTTCTTCCTCCACCAAATATACTAGCCACCATGTATCCTATCATGTGCTGAAAAATGGAGTTAAACCCCACAAAACAAACAATACCCCTATGTGACATACTTGGTGGTAAACCATGATACAGTCAATTTCAAGGCCACTGATCAATTTTTCCTTTACTGTTCTGTTATTCTAATCAGTCTCAGAACGGAAAGATACAACTTTCTTACTTTTCATGTGGCACATGGTATGTAAATAGCATATTTTTGGTTCATAGGATTGCTCCATGTTAGTGACATAGTTTTCTAAAAAAAAGTTAGTTTTATGAAGAAGTTGAATGACAAGTCATAATTATGTTGCAAATTTGTTTATATTTACAGAAAAACATTTAAAAAATGCTTGAAGAGTGCATGAAGAAAACAAGTCAAGAGTCTGGTGATGTTACATCCTTTGACCAGTTGAAGGATATTATAGCCAAATATGAAATTGCAACAAGCTCCAAGTTTGTGGTTCAGAAAGCACATGCAGTTGGTCAGTTTTAAATACATTATCTTAATAGATTTTATGATGGATTTTAAGGTCTTATTAGGCTTTATTTTCTTGTTTGTTTATATTTTCTCTTATTACTAACACTTAATGAACAGTGAAAATGAAAAGAGAAGTTAGGTGTCAGATAGTGAAAAAAATCACCATGTAAATTGAATTTATAATTGCTTTACATACCGTGAATTATATTTTACTGAAATTTACTACGTCAATTTTGTGGCCTTTGTATGGACCCCATTCACAATCAAAATCTGATTGTGTATTTTCCAAACTTTAAAATTCCCAGTTTAGACATGAAATACTTCTGAGCTTACAAAATTTCCCAATTAAGCTGTATTGCAAGTAATTTCTCCAATTCCATGGGCCCCAGGACCCCATGTAAAAAGCTAGGAAAATCTTTGTGTACCAATTTTTGTGGATTTCCCAATTATGCTGCATTATGTGCAATTTTCTCCAATTCCATGGACACCAGGACCCGATGTAAAAAGCTAGGAAAATCCTTGTGTACCAATTTTTTTGGATTTCTTTGATGACATCAACCACAAATTTAAGCACACACACATAGTGATTCTTCTATGAAAATGATAGGATGCTTGTAACAAACCATAAAATTAAGTACCAACTGTAATGTCATTTAATAAGATTGATAATATCACAAATATATCTGAATTCACATTATATGGTTGCAGATCAACCTTCAATCTCTTGTACAGTATGAGCATAAATTATATATCGGAGTTAACAAACACACCATTGACTCCAGTGTAAAAGCCTGTATTAAATTAGCTTTCTGTTAACAGTCCATTTATATAAAGGAACTATATGTACTGAACAGACATTACAGTTTGCTCTCATTTTGTCCTTTTAAGATTTTTAAAAGCATAAATTCAAACTAAGATGGGAGAACAGTCAGGAGAATGCCAAAACACCCTTACACTTTGAATCCCATTTGTGATTCTTGGTCGAAAGATTTTGGAATACCATCAGGGAAAAGATCATGAGGAAAAGAGGAAAAAGAAACAAAAAGAACAAGAGGGAAAAGAAATGTATATTTCTTATATTCTTCAGCACAAGCACATGTCAGAAAGCTACATAAAAAGTAAAATAAATCAAGAAATAAGAAAATGGGCAATATCTTTTCAGTATTAATGAAAAGTGACATTTCAGGTTCATCAGTTGCACTGATTATTTTTTTCAATAATTTTATTTTTATAGAAAAATAAATGTATTTATTTGGAGTATGAATTAATGGGAACCAAATGATTGTCAAAGTAAAAGTAAATTTATTCAGTTTTATCACATTTTTTTTTTATTAATGGCATTTTTAATATGGTCATTTGTCAGTTCAGTTTTACACAAATGAAAGAAACTAAATATAAAAAAAAATATTGAACAGTTCAGTTGCTACCGTTGTGCCTGTATTTTCACAACATTAGAAAATATTATGGGCTACCACATACCATTATATATGTGATTAAGAAGCATTAATTATATAAATGTTGATTTTATGAAGATGACTTAAAGTTCAAAAAGTTGATATGATGTATAACTTGTCAAATATTTTCCCACATTTTTATATTTACACATTCAAATCTTGTATAAGAAATTATTTAGATTTGTCCATTCATGGGTGCCATGTGATTGTAATTAAAGACTATATAAATTCTAAAGATCACAGACTATTTAGGTATAAAAAGTTGCTAATCCATGTATATTCTAACATCAGTTCAGTGTAAATTAAATCAGAAATGAATTTTGAGAACTATACAATGGTTCATTGAATAAAAATCTTTTTTTTAAAAAACAGCATTTGAAGTCTTCATTCTTTTTTTAATATGAGCTCGCATCTTTAATTTTGTGCAAGTCACAATTTAAATTAGATAAATTGTTTTGGTTTATTTTCATTATTACAGGTATTACATATTCAAAAAGGCATGTAAGTGACCTGTTACATCTGATTTAGATACACTGTACACATGTTTGCTTATCCAGGACAAAAGAATGCTGATAAGACTGGTACCATATACAATCAGTGTTTATCATAATGTTCCATTTTCAGGGTGACCACAAGTTCACAAAGAAAAAGTGTTGTCCCGTGAAAATAAAATTTCACCACATTGTTAAGTTCCCAGATTACAAAGTGAGCACTTTTCCATATCATTATTTAAATATAAATAAAGTTTTTAAATGATTTCCTAAAAATGAGTACTTTTTCTTAATGGAAAGGGATATGTATCAAACTTATCAAGATAATTAGCATAGATAAAGAAACATAACCAGCCCTTACCAGGCAACATTGTTTGTAAGAAACAATTTTTGTAGTTTACCGTCATAATTACATGACTAGAAGAACTCGAAAAAACTTGTTACTTAATACTTGTAAATGAAAGAAAATTACAGTGAGCATACTTCTAAATTAGACAAACTTATTTGATAGATTGAATAATTTGTTTTAGGAAAAATATAAACAAAATAAAATGTGACACATTCAGGATAAAACTGATAAACACACAATAACATCAACAGAGATTGTGATGTAAACATTGGCTTCACTTTTCAGATTTATGGATTATATGTCCAGGGGCATTAGACATACTGTACATTCACAGCAACCGCTGAACATGGAACACCAATTCCATATATATTTTCCATCAGAGGATTAGCATCAAAATCATTTTAGACGAGAGGTATATTTTTCCTTAAAATGCTGAGACAAAATGTATTTTATTGATAGCCCTGTCATTATTCAATGATATGCAACCTCTTAAAGTAAAAAAAAATTGGGTTTTTTTCATGGCAGAGGCATGCTAACACAACATTAATCTATAGATAATTTCCTTTGCCTCAATGACCACAACAAGTTTTTCTTCTTGTATCTCCCTTGGCAAGTAGCAGACATTTGTTAGTTTTTATCATTACCTATATCTTATGGATGATATTATTTGAAGCATGAGTGCATCATTAACGATTTAGTAGCAGTTACAATATTTGGCTTGTAAGGTCCAGCATGCAACCAAACATCATGTACCGTATTTTGGTGTGTATAACGCGCACTTGTTTCACCTAATTTTCTTATCTTAAGTCGGGGGTGCGTGTTTTATACAAGAACTATAAAAAAAAAAGTTTTTTCTAGGTCGATCTGACGAGAGGATGAAGGCACTATAGCCGCCTACATATGTCACATTCACTCCTTGTGAAATATTAGATCCGTTGTACATTGCATTGTAACTAAATTGTTTACCGGTACTAGCCGTATTAAAAAAAAAATAATGCTTACAAATAGTCTTGTTCTTTGATTGCTTATGTTAATAAACTGGTTTCATTTCACATCACTGTGTAGCGTTTTGTTCTGTGCCTCGACCGAAAATACATGTACATAATGACTGGCAACTTGTTCAAAAGCTGTGCAAAGTGCCGCATTGGAGCGGAACAAATACCACTGTGAGGATTACCGTAAATGTTCAGTATTCCATAACTGTTGATCTAATACATTTTTCTTCATTTATTCTTGGTTGAATTGAAATGTAATATGTGTAGAATTCAAGCAGTGTTAATGTTCTCATCAGAGGCACCTTTAGGGGACATATTTTTTGCGACTACAGCTTCTTTCTTACGGTAACACTGACACGTTGTGGAACAAAATAATCAATTAATGTATGAAGTCGGAAAATATTTTTTTCTTTGGAAAATAAACTTGGTTCTTGGTTTTTATTTCTCATATTAAATGATATTATTTTGTATTTATTTCTGACTATGGAGTGATCAATGTTTCATTGACTAAGTGTGGTATTTTCAAGGTTATCAGCGGAACAAATATATGATTACCGTACCTGTAAATGTTCAATATTCGATAACTGTGGATCTAATTAATTTTGTCTTCATTTATTCGTGTTTGAATTGAAATATAATATTTAGAATTCAAGCAGTGTTAATGTTCTCATTTTTTTTCATGACTACGGTTAACCTATTACGGTAACACTAATACAGCGTTAATGTATGAAGTCAGAAAACATTTTGTTTTTCCTTTGGAAAATACACTTGTTTCTTAGTTTTATTTCTCATCTTAAATCATAGTATTTGAGATATCTTTGTGACTATACAGTGATCAATGCTTCATTGATTCAGTGTTGTCTTTTCATGGTAATCAGCGCCAGGTAAGCTTTGATGCGCTCAACATAGTTACAATGCTTTGTCTCGGTGAGCAATATTTAATTGATTCAGCGTGATGTTTTTAACGGTGATCAGTGCTTCATTGACTCAATGTGGTCTTTTCAAGGTAATCGGCACCGGCTAAAGCTTTGATGTGCTAAACATAGTCACATTGCTTTGTCTAGGTAAATTTGCAATGTATTTACTTTTCTTCAGAAAATAAACTTGTTTCTTTGTTTTATTTCTCATTTTAAACAACAGTATTTGACATGGTACTTCTTTGTTACAATACAGTGAGCAGTGTTTAATTGACTCAACGTGGTGTTTTTAAAGGTAATCAGCGCCGGCAAAAGATTTGATGGGCCAAACATAAGTACAATCCATTGTCTTGGTAAATTCTAGCTTGGACATGGAAATATATTTTAGAGGTGTAATGATAATCCCAATAAGTATAAATACCGGACCTAAACTTTCACATAGCATATTGTGTTCGATCTTGAATCTGAACGAATATAGTCAAAGTATCAACATGGGTCATATAAGAAATTCGTACAATGCGAAAGACAAGCTAACCATCATTGCCTATGCAGAAACACATGGTAACAGAGTTGCTGGGAGGGAGTTTAATGTAGGAGAGTCTTCTGTTAGGGAGTAGAGAAGAATGAAAGAAAGACTGAAGAAAATACCGAGAACAAAACAGGCAGACAGAGGGACAAGTGCAAAGTATCCGGACGTAGAGAGTGGAGTCCTTGAATGTGTCATGGATAGAAGAAGACAGGGAATCTCAGTATCCACGACAGAGATTCGCTTTCAGGCAATATTGATTGCAAAACAGAAGAAAATAGACGACTGCAAGGGGTCTGTGAGCTGGGCCTATGCATTTTTACGACGGCACGACTTGCCATGCATCATCATCCATACCTTCAAAAAGTGCTGCATCTCAAATAAAATGGATGGCACAGAGGATGACATCTTGTGGGAGGATAATGCCAAGTGTGAAGACCACTCAGGGAGCGAGGACAAAGACAAAGATGAAAGCTATTATGCAACAACGCCAGGAATGACGACAGACGAGGGAAATACAGCGACATTTTGAGAGTGATGACGACGAAGAGAAATTTGAGGGATTTGATGCAATAGATTCAACTCCATCAACTAGACGAACCTAATATCGGAAAGATACAATTTCAATATTGCCACTTTTTTATTCACTATCCAAAATGACCGACTGTTTTTGCACTATGAAAACGGAGCGAAATACCGGTAGTCGAAATACTGGTCACGATTTTAAAATGTATTATATCACATGCACCTTATATGGCAGAACTACGTTTTTTCCACTCATTTTGGGTCGAAAATAGGGGTGTGCGTTATACATCTGTGCGCGTTATACACACCAATATACAGGTATGTTAGCATTTTGATGGCATTTACAACAGAAATTAGATTAGTTTTAAAAAATGAGAATCCATATCTTTATGATACCAATATTTGTTAGATAATGACATACATTCTTCCATGAATCATTAACCAGAACTATTAAAAAATTCATAAGAAATTATTTTGTCAAAGTACAGGAAATGGAATAAAAAATGTTTTAATTGCATCTGTTGGAGATTGTGATTCCAAAATTGTGTGCAAGTTTCCTAAAGCATAATGATGCCATCAATTCATAGCTGAAATGTTCCACTGATAAATTGATATGAATATCAAGTAATGATATACCCACCTATTTCCACCATTTTTTATAAACTATGTAGATGGCAGTCCAGAGATTTAATTTTTGTCTTTACCCCTGCGTCCTGGGCTTTTAAGATCTAATTTAGGCTAAGTCCAGACCTTGAACACCTGAGTTGTAATATTTCCCTAAAGTCACATCAAGTATGTAATGCAGTACTGTATTTTCATATTGAATCCTAATTTTTCATCTCTCCTCTTTGTTTACATCAATATCTACATGGTTTAGTGTATCGTTTATACTGCAATTGAGACCGAGTCTGGATGACATTTTAGTAGACAAAAATAGCTGGGTCCCAATGTCACAAGTTTAGATTCTGGACCTCTGGTGTAAGGAATTTTCCCCCCGTCAGTCTATACAGCTACAGATAGGTTTTGCACATTTTTCTCCTCATCTAATATTTGATACTTTTGATAATTTACAGGCAGCAAATCTTGTACAGCCTCTTGATGACACTGGAAAACATAATATGCAGAATGGTATGGGAAAACAATGTCACTTCTGAGTCCTTGAGATTCATTTGAAGGAGATTTTTAAAAATAAATGTGAGGATTTGTCCTATACGTTTCACGTGTTTTCAATTTTACGTGCAGTCAAGGTGCGGCAAACAGACTCTACTTTTTATTCATTGTGCACACAAATAATATTCCTGTAGGTTTATATCAGGTGACCAATGAATTGTTATTTCTTTTTTTAAAAGTGTCATCATTCATGATGCCTCTGTGAAGTATTTGAAAAATTTGGATATATGACAGAGATAAAATTTTGTTAATAACTTCTAAATCTGGGCAAAACCCTGTTGAATCCTATGTAACATCCAATCGAGAGGATCATATTAAAATGATGCCCAGACTGAGAAAACTAATGTGGTAACTCCCCCCTTTTTTCATTTGAATGGACTTACTATGCTCCATTTTGTTTTCTTCATTTATTTTAATATGAACTGAATTTCTGGATATAAATGATTTGAATAGTCTTCTAACTTACAAGGGATGCAACCCTGATCCACTATTCAAGTGTCATTATTTTTCTGTCAATATGCCTTAAAGAGTTTTTTCCCATCTAATGTTCTCTATATCAGATGGATTACTGGCATTACACTTGATCTAGATTACAAGCTACAAAAAAAATTGGAAACAATTTTTTTTTAAAATTATAATATAAAAAAAGAAGCAGTTATTACCTCCTCTTCAAGGCACTCGACAGAGTCGTGCTAAATTTAACTGTTCATTCTTAAGGTAGCATACATTCCAATGTCGGCATTTTAAAGAAATGAACCACACTTACTACTCTCTGCTGCAGCTCAATAGCAAAGAAACTGGTTTTCCTACATAAAAATAAAAAAATTCTAAGTGCTGTTTTGTTTACTTGTTCCCTTTTGAGTGTTCCTTGAGCTACAAAATATGAACAATCATTAAGCAATAAAGTTTTTATATACATGTTAAAATAAAAGTAAAAATAATAGATGATCCAAATTTACTAACATATATATATATATATATATATATATATATATATTTATATATATATATATATATATATATATGTTAGTAAATTGTGTGTGTGTGTGTGTGATTAGATTCTATAAATAAATATATTTAAGCACAATTCAAAATATTTATGTATGTAATGTATTACAGCCCTTCAGCACAAAAGTGGCTTTGTAGTGCCAACCGAAGGTAAAGTTCGAAAAATGTTACAATGAATTGCATTATGGAGGACAAACCCTTCCAAATGAATGTAAACATTAAGTACAACCAGATGAAATATAAAACATAAAGATGTTAAAATTCTTAAAATGGATATAAAATAACAGAAAAAGGTAACACATGTAAAATCCTTAAAACATGATTAAAACTTGTTGTATAAACCGCATTCCCTTAAAAAGTTCAACATTTTCTCCGGTGGTATATCCTTGTACAGCTTTTTTCAAGCAGTTCACATCAAAATACTTTTGTCTCGCATGGTAGAAATCGAAACACTCAACAAGAATGTGCCCTACTGTCAATGGACACTGGCATGGTATGCATTCCAGTTGAGGTTTACCCTTTAGGAGGCATGCACGAGTCCAGTATGAGTCCGTTATGGGACCGGTACAATACCACATCATCTCTCTGATTTTATATGCGAGGGATGCCACTCTCCAAAAGTGGGTTTGATGTTCTTAAGTTTGTTTGTGGAGTTTTCATTCCACATATTTTGCCAAGTATGATGAACATGCTGATTTATACAATATTTTAAGTCAGTATGGAACCTTTCATTCGGAGATGGGTGACTGTAGGGCAGCTTTGGTTGCTTTATCTGCCTTTTCATTACCCCTTATACCAATGTGACTAGGCAGCCAACAGTACAGAATACTTTTCCCATACTGGATGAGAACATCGTGTTTCTATAATATATGGGATATTAACGGGTTGTCAGATTTAAGAATCTGCAAGGTTTTCAATGTGGAAAGGGAATCCAACAAGATGATGACATTTTTGAGAGGTTTCAACATAGTTCAGAACTTTGAATATAGCTGTAATTTCTGCAATACAAACTGAGGCTTGATCCGGTAACCAAATCGAAATGGGGCCATGCGGT